>JBBDGP010000737.1:700000-2087095 GCA_037952835.1 Lithobates septentrionalis | reverse complement strand
GCCCGGGCCTATTTTTTGTCCCAGTCCGGGCCTGGTTGTGGGGGTCTGCGGGCAGGGGACTTATCGGAATCTGGAAGCCCCCTTTAACAAGGGGACCCCCAGATCCCGGCCCCCCCTGTGTGAAATGGTAAGGGGGTACTTACCCCTACCATTTCACTAAAAAACTGTCAAAAATGTTAAAAAGGACAAGAGACAGTTTTTGACAATTCCTTTATTTAAATGCTTCTTCTTTCTTCTATCTTCCTTCATCTTCTGGTTCTTTTGGTTCTTCTGGCTCTTCTGGTTCTTCCTCCGGCGTTCTCGTCCAGCATCTCCTCCGTGGCGTCTTCTATCTTCTTCTCCTGGGGCCACTCCGCACCCATGGCATGGGGGGGAGGCTCCCGCTCTTCTCTTCTTCTTTTCTTCTCTTCTTCTCTTCTTCATTTTCTTCTCCGGGCCGCTCCGGTGACCCCGCCCCCCTCTGACGCACGGGACATGACGGGACTTCCCTGTGGCATTCCCCGTGACGTCACAGGGAGGTCCCGTCAAGTCACCGTGTGTCAGAGGGGGGGCGGGGTCACCGGGTGGCCCTGAAGGGCCTGGTATGGAATTTAGGGGGACTCCCACGTCATTTTTTTAAAAATTTTGGTTCGGGGTTCCCCTTTGGGGAATTCCCATGCCGTTTTTATCAATGAACTTCTATGTGTATTGTCGGCAATGCAATAGCCGCGGGTAGTTTTAAATGGGTTTTTTCCTTCAAAATGTCATTTTGCTGTCAGACTGTTCTAAACACAGGAAACATGCGCCCCTTTACAGGCATACTATAGACACCCCCAGGTACGAAATTTAAAGGGATATTACACTTTTATTGTTTGACTTTAAGCATTATTAAAATCACTGCTCCTGAAAAAACGGCTGTTTTTAAAACTTTTTGATCCATGTCCCCTGGGGCAGGACCCAGGTCCCCAAACACTTTTTATGACAATAACTTGCATATTAGCCTTTGTTCGTGTCCCATAGACTTTAACGGTGTTCGCGTGTTCGAACAAACTTTTTTCCTGTTCGCATATTCTGGTGCGAACCGAACAGGGGGGTGTTCGGCTCATCCCTAATCCCGACCATGGAGTCTGGATCTGCTAGGTGCCTGTACTGATACCCATCCCTCCACAGTTCAGCGCTCCAGTTAGCGAGGAGGAGCAGAGTGGAGAGCTGCTGATTGACAGTCAGCAGCTCTCTGCTCGGGGAGCTGTAAGAACCAAGCCATCGGTGGTGTTCAATCGCTTGGTTCTCAGTGTAGAGGTGCCGGGGGACAGATGCAGCATCGGACCAATGCTGCATCCAACTAGGTAAGTATAAACCTGCAAAAAAAAAAACATACTTCTCTTGTAACCCTCTTGGGCATGGAGTTTACCAGAGCTTCACAGGTTGCCACTGGGGTCCTCTTCCACTCCTCCATGATGACATCACAGACCTAGTGGATGTTAAAGACCTTGCACTCCTCATCCTTCCATTTGGATGCCCCACAGATGCTCAATAGGGTTTAGGTCTAGAGACATGCTTGGCCAGTCCATCACCTTTACCCTTAGCTTCTTTAGAAAAGACAGTGGTTGTCTTGGAGGTGTGTTTGGGGTCATTATCACACCTCCAGGCTCGCCCCCCTTTCCTGGCCTGCCAGGCTGCTTGCTCGGATAAGGGTCTGGTATGGATTTTGGGGAGGACCCCACGCCAACTTCTTAGAAAGAAATTGGTGTGGAGTTCCCCTTAAAATCTATACCAGATCCAAAGGGCCTTGTTAAGTTGAACCTTGAAATAAAGGACATCAACGCCAATAGAGCTGCATTCGTCTCATACATACATTTACTTCAGAATTTGCACCGTACAGTGGATCGCACTTCTTCGAGACAATGCGATGCAGTTTACAAGGCAGTACCGGCTTTATAGAGAATGGTTATACAGTAATCTTATGGCGGGCACAAGCCCAAAGTTACACATCACAAGTACGCATTTTACTAAGTATTTCAACACAGTTCTTGGCCAGTGTTCTGGGTCACTTTAACCTGGCTAATTTTAACTGTCAAGTTATTTTGACAGAAAGAAAGAATAATTATTTGGAAGAAGTTAATTTGGCTTTTAAACAGGGACTTTCTATGTCAACATCTTTCCTATCACATCTTTTCCGAGAATTGTGTCATATCATTGGCAGAACATTTTAATGTCAACTGGTCAGCCACATGTGTTGCAATACCAAAAGAATTCAGAAACATTTCTACAGAAAAACAAGTATGATATGAACTATCAAAAATACAAAAGAAAGTTGAAGAGGAACTCTGGATACATAGAAAGATATGGTTCCTATATCTCATATCTTCACAGCCCCTCCTGTGTTTAGAATTCTTTCGGTATCCCTTTTAGGCTTCTTCTGTGTCTTTAGGTTGATCTCCAGGTATACGGATCACCATCTCATGAGCAGTTCTGACTCGAGACCTTAAGGGCTCAGAAGAACCAGTATTAGTACCAGCACGTGTGATTATTTTCAAACAACATTTGTATAACATGTACACCTAATTCCTACAATGTATAGAATACCATGTAAAATTCCAGAAAACCATCCTGCAATACCGGAAAACCAGTTGGGAGGATTGAGCCAGGAAAGCCAGCTTTCCCAGCTTCCTTCGACCCAAGCAGTTTCGGTATGTTCTTTGCGAATTTTAACCTTCATTTGTTGTACCATTTCTACATGTGAAATGATGGCATCTTCAGTCTTAGTATCATTTCCAATGTAGTTACAACAAGTAGTCCCCACTATGGTGCATATTCCTCCTTGACTGGCCGTGAGATAATCCAGCACCATCCAGTGCTGCAAAAGCTCTTTTTTTATCATCTTTAATTCTATAGCAAGGGCTATAAAGTTTCTATCATACAAGGCAGTAATGTTATCCATCAGGTCTGCCAAATCAATGATGAAACTGAAAGCCTTTTTAATACAACATCTATTTACCCAAGGGATAGAAAACAATGGTTTAATCTCTATCATGTGATTCAATATTTGTAAAGTTATCATCTGACTTAGGATAAAATGTAGGCCTATCAGGAGAATTGTCATTTTTCTCATTAATCTCGGAGTCTTCTTCTTCCTCTTTTCCTCCTGGGATTTCATCTTCTCCTGAAGCTGACTGATCAGTAAGGTCCCTTTTAATAAGGTGCACTAAGTCTTTTTTAAGAAAGTGTATAGGTATTTTGTGGAGCTGTGTTTCTTGAAAGTCATTATCCTCCATATACCAAGTAGCAGGTATGACTCTACCAAAGTAACAAACCCCATTAGAATTCAAAGGAACCCAAGTATATGCTTTCTTTCCACATATGAAATAATAACCTGGTGGGGCAGCACAAGCTTTATTGAAATTATATCCTTGTAGGCACATCAATAGCTTCATATTATTCTGCCGGGAATGTTGACGATGTGTGTAATCATGTAATTCCTGATATCTGTCAGTACTCCACACAAAATCCTTACCATCAAACCAATACTTGATATTGGCATCATCCATGCAGTTGGAGTTCCCAATCAGTCGGGTAGTACTCTGGTAACCCTGGGAAAGTAACTCAGGTGTGTAGGTTCGAGTAAAGTTAATGCAAACAGCTGGTTTTCTCAATGGAGCATTTGTGAACAGTAGAAGTGAAATAGCTCTGTCAATCATTGTTCTACTGACTTCACCAAAGTGTGCACTGTCCTCTATTTCAGCTAAGGTGCTAGGTATTCATAACAAAGGTATAGTCTTATGAGAAATAGGTTCATGTGTGCATATCCAGCAATTAGTGATATTCAGTTTCTTGGCAGCTTGCAGGTGCATAGATACAAAAGAATTATGGAAAGGCTCTGCTAGTTTGGCATGATATTCTTAGATCAGTATCTGAAACCGGTTCATGTTGTGACATTTCTTCCATTACAGTAGCTTTAAAAAGAAAAGTGTCTTGTATCTTACCCTTTTCTTTCTTGTATGTCCATTCATATGCCATGACTGTAATCCATACCACCACTCCACCGCAGAGGATAACACTCCAGAGCTTCACATTCATCTTAGGCCCTAGGAGATTCATTTTGCAGTCTTCTTGCTTGCGCACGAGTCAGTGGAGGAGACCTGGAAGGTAAAGGTACAGAACAATTCTTGCCAGTAGCAGACCAGCTTATATTTTCCTTTGGAACCACAGACTTCTTACAGTGTGAACCATGCACCCAATACTTATAGTCTTTCAGCTTCACTGCAGTAGGAGACACAAGAATGACCTGAAATGGTCCTTTCCACTTAGGGGACAAAGTAGTCCGGGGTGTGTAATTCTTGATATACACCCAATCTCCTGCCTTTAGTCCATGAGTTCCTTCACTTGTGTCCACAGGTTGTCCTGCTTTCGCTCTGGAAAAAGTATCAGAAAATAGACATGTGCACAGCCAAAAAATTCGTTCATTTTCGTTTTCGTTTCATTAGTTTATTTTTTTTTTTTCGTTTTTCGGGTCATTCGTTATGATCGCGATTTGTAAATTCATTCATTCGTAAATGCGTTCGTTCGTACATTCGTACATTCGTAAATTCGAACATTCGTTCATTTGTACATTCGTTCATTCGTACATTCGTACATTTTTACATTTGTTCATTTGTAAATTCGTACATTCGTAAATTCGTAAAATCGTACATTTGTAAATTAGAAAATTCGGAAATTTGTAAATTCGAAGTTTGAAAATCCAAAAACCCGAAAATTCAAAAATCTGAAATAGTAACTAACTATTAAATTATAGGTATTGTAATTTCCTTTCAAATTTGACTGTCAGTGAACGTAACAAATACAAATTTATCCAAAGTTACGAATTATCCAAAACGAATGCTGCATCTAAACAAATGGAACGGAACAAATTAATAATAAATAATAATAATAAAATGTTGTATTATTATTATTATTATTGTTATTTATTATTATTAATTCATTACGTTTCATTCCATTTTTTCGGATCATTCATAACTTTGGATAAATTTGTATGTGTTACGTTCACTAACAGCCAAATTTTAAAGGAAATTACAATACCTATAATTTATAAGTTACTAGTAATTACTAATAGTTAAGTTATTATTAGTTAACTATTATTTCAGATTTCCGAACTTTCGAATTTACAAATTTACGAATTCACTAATTTACTAATGTATGAATGTACGAATGTACATTCCTAAATTGTGAATATACGAATGCCCGAATTTACGAATGTCAAATTTTATCGAATTTCCGAATATTCAGAAAAAAATCATTAAACAAGTTTTCGTTAATTTGGATATTCCCGAATTAACGAATTTGTCGAAATTCGTTAAAAAAAGAATTCGGAACGAAACGAATTGCACATGCCTATCAGAAAAAACATTTGCCAATTTGCAATGTCCATTCATTAAAGTCACTGTCTCTGGCTGCACAAGAGATGAATGTACACTCCTGGGCGGTCGCCCAAACAATATGTCAAAAGGTGACAGTTCATGTTTCTCTTTAGGGGTAGTCCTAATGGTTGCAAGGCTATAGGTAACGCTTCTACCCATGTGCTTTGTCCATTAGCAGTTATTTTGGCCAAATACCTCTTCAAAGTCTGATTGCTGCATTCCACCAGGCCACTAGCCTGAGGTCTGTAAGCAGTATGCAATTGCTGTTTCATACCCAAAATACTCATTACTTCTGCCATAAGTTTGTTATCAAAATGTGTTCCTCTATCTGAGGAAATTATTGACCCCATACCAAACCTTGGGATCAATTCCCTCGTCAGACTTTTTACCACAGTTCTGGCAAACCAAAAAAATACTTAAATCGACCACAAGGGGGCATATCTGAGAAGTCAATTTGCACAATTTGAAATGGCTCCTCAGTATGTGGAATATGCTCCATGGGAGTGGGCACTGTCTTTCCAATGTTATGCATTTGACATATAACATTCAGTAACCTTTTTAGCAGCATATGCAGAAAAACCTGGAGCCCACCAATCTCTGGCTACCACCCGACACATCCCTCCTGTTGAGACATGACAAGGCCCATGGCTCAAAGCAAACAAAGAAGAAAACAATGTCGGAGGAGCAACCAGTCTGTTTTTTAATCTCCATAGACCATCTGCTCTACAAACAGCTCCCTTTGTGATCCAAGAGGATATATGAGGTGAGCTTGCCTGCAGGGCTGATAAAATGTCCAGATCTACTTGAAGATCTGTGAGCAGGAATGTTGGAAGCACTGTAGTTGGCTCATAAGAATGTATAGCATCTTTAGCATACCTATCAGCCAAAGCATTCCCAAGTGATATACTATCATCTGCTCTGGTATGTGCTTTACATTTAATCACTGCAACTTTAAGAGGCAGTTGGACCGCTGCCAATAATCTAACAATTAACTCTTTATGTTGTATAGGAGTTCCTGCTGCTGTCAGATAACCCCTCTCTTGCCAGAGTTGTGCAAAACTATGCATTATGCCTACAGCATAGGTTGAGTCACTATAAATATTTACAATAGCCCCTTGTGCTTGGGGTTAATAAATTGCTGGCATAAGGAGCAAATCTAAAGTCTCCCTTTACTTCAAGTATGTTTTACTCCCATTCCTTCAGTGGTTAAAACTATAGTTACTCCTATATTTATTACTATACCTCTGTCTAGTAGACTGTCAGGGGAGTATGGCGATAAAACAAAAGAACATTTATGACACTGACCTCCCATTCTTACTTATAGAGGTTCAGTGACTTTGGCAGTAATTACATCATTACTTACCCCGACCAAAATTACCTGCTGATTCGAAGTGGCAACATTGGCATCACATATATTTAACAAACTCTTTATATCGCCTTTATCTATTAAACACAGAATAGACAAACCATTAACTGACACATCAATCATTGGTTCTGTATTTTGTCCCAAATTCAAGACAGCAAGTTCAGGGAAGGAATGAAATTTTCATTAATCAAATCACTACACTCCACTATCTGCTGAACCAGAGCCCCCACTCTTGGGGCATTTCTAACATACATCTTCGTTCTACTAGACTTAGCTCATCTTTCCCTTCTAATTTGAACAGTTAAAACCTATAATTGTAAAATATTGAGGTAAAAACTGTCTACAATATCCCACTAATCCAAGGAATGCTCTCAACTGTTTTAGAGTTGTGGGCATTCGTTGGTTTGCAATTACCTTTTTCCTTTTTGGCTGTCAAATGTTTGATACCTTGGGAGACACAGTGGCCCAGGTATTGTACTTTTAATTTAACCCATTGCACTTTTGCAGATTCTACTTTTTGTCCTATACTGGCCAGAAAATTAATTAAAGAGATAGAATCCTCAGTACAAGCCTGTTCATCAGAGGATGCTAGCAAGAGATCATCCACATATTGCACTAATATTGATCCCATGGGTGGCTGCAACTCATCTAATTTATCCTTGAGTGCCTGAGAAAAGCAACTGGGGGAATCATGATATCCCATTGGCAATCTGGTCCAGGTAAGTTGTTTTTTTCTCAAACGTGAAGGCTGGCAACAATTGATCATCTGGATGAACAGGAACGCTAAAGAAGGCTGAGGCAAGATTAATTACAGTAAAGTGAGTTGATGAAGGAGGTATTGTTGCCAGTATAGTAGAGGGGTTGGGTACCACAGGTACTGATGGTATAATTACCTTGTTGATTGCACGCAAATCATGCACTAATCTCCACCGACGGCTGTCCTCTCCTGCTTTTATAGGTTTGGGAACCGGATAGATAGGAGTGTTAGCAGAACTCCTATAAGGAGTAAGAACACCCTCCTGTAGTAACTCCTCTATTACTGCTTTAATACCTTCAACTCATTCAGGAGATAAGGGGTATTGATTATAGTCTAGGTACTGGCAATGTAGGGTCTCTATTTAACCGCACAGGGGCAACTTTCATACGACCAGGAGTGTTTGCTCCTGTTACCCATATGGAGGGGTTAATTTTTTGTTTGGCCTCTTCTGGAATTCCTCCCTCCATATCAGCTACTAATACAGGCATGAACAACAGATCAGTTGCTTCTTCTTTTAACCTATGCGGTATGTCAATAACAGTTTTATCTGGAGATAAAGCAATGGTTACCCCCATCTTAGAAAGTAAATCTCTTCCTAATAAATTACAGGGGGAATGTGGAGACAATAGAAATGAGTGTTCTGTTAAATGCTCTCCTAATGTCACCGGTACAGATTGCGTGACCCTTGCGGAAATTATATTATTACTTACTCCCACCAAAGAAACTCTTTCATTGGAAAGTGGTAAGTTAGGATCAAAGACATGTAAAAGAGACCGTGAAGCCCCTGTGTCTATAAGACCATACAAATCAATACCGTTTACATTTATTTTAACCATTGGCTCATCAGCAGAATCAACTTCAATTACAGCTAAAGCTTGATAAAATGTGTCATCTATATTGTCACCACATCCCACTTTATCTTAGCGCCCCCTACAGTCCCTTGCTATATGTCCACTCAATCCACCCTTGAAGCAAGTGGAGAGGGCACGAGGCTGCAGGGTTAGGAGTCTTACTCTATTTGGGATGATTTGTTGGTATCGGGACTGAATTCTAGGGTTTATGCGTTGTCCCTCATTTTGTCTCCAATTGCCATGCTTTTGCCGTGGCGCCCCATAATTAGAGATATATACTACTCCCGAAGGTGGGTAAGGGGGGGGGCGCTACCGGTACACCCTGAGGTGTTACCTGTACTGTAGATACTGGTACCCCCTTAGGTTCTGGGACTTTTTCCTTAACCTCTGGTAGTTGTATATTCATTATTTTTGTTTTCTCCTTCTTTTCTACCTTGTCTTTTCTTTTTTGTAACACTTCGTAAGCTATTTGAGCAATCTCAACTAACTCAGGGACAGGTTTCTTTCTCCATCTCATTGTACGAAGCTTTATTTCTTCCCTAATTTTAGGCAACATTCCACCCACCAATACATTCACCAACTCTGGTCGCTTCATATCACTTTCATCATCTGGAATCCAATCAGTATGCTTCTGAATAGCATCTTTGAATCTATTTCAGTAACACATCCTCACCTTTCTTTTGCACAACATCCATCAATGCTCGTATATCTTGCAAATACATTCCATATATCCACATACTTTTCTGACACTGCACAATCAATCAAGATCCACATATCCATATATGTAGCTTGTTGCGTTTTCTCTATCCACATCAACTTTTTATACCACTTCTTTGGACATTTCTCTAAATTGGTTAGATCAGCAATAATTTCCCTTATTTCATTGAGTTTCCAGGGGACATAAACTTTTTCTATTCTTGCGGTATAATTACCCTGGCCATCTTCCTTCCCCGGTAAAGCTACCTCTCTCAAGGGCATTTGTCCAAACGGTTCTAATTTGGTTTTAAAATACTCTTTTGTCCTTTGTCTATCTTCTGGGGTACGCTGGGGTAGTAATCCCATCCGCTTTACCTGTTGCCTAGTTAACACAGGTGAGGCATGATCTCTAGAACTCCCTACTGGAGGAGTATTAGTATCCAATTTACTTAATTTATTAGATCTTGCTAAGGCATCTGCTCTTGCTGGAGTATACTGCCACAGTTCCCCATCTTTTTCAAATGTCATTGTATTATCTACATCATAGAATGGTTTCTCTCTACGGTAATGTGGGGAATACTGTTTATTAACAAGTTTACCTATGAGTCCACGCTGTGGAGTTTCTGTCATAATACTTAGAGTGGCCTGCTGATAACCAGATACCTCTCCTATATCATTATTAGCTGACTCCCCTTCTGTACTTTCCATTTGCTATACCATAGGTGCAGATGCTCATAATAATTCCCTTCTTATTGAGTCATAAGGGGAAACCCAAGCATTGGGCATTTCATCCTCATCTTCTACATGTAAAGCAGCTTTCTCTGAGCACATTTTATAGGGGGGTGGTTTTATATCTTTCCTAGATACTTCATCCCAGGCTGCTAAACATCCAATCCCCCCACAATCAGACCTTTTAAAAAGCAAATTAAACAATGCATCAATTGTAGGTGTATCAAGGGGCCCTCTGGCGGCCACCCTTTAGATGGGTCCTCTTTATACTCCTTTTTTGTTAGTTTACACCATTTTACCATTTTACATGATGTTTCAGGGCATCTGGGTCTCCACTCACCATCATTCTGATGATAGGAGCACTTGGTTGTAATTTAGCAATACTTAGCCCTGTTGCTTTTGCTATTTTCAATAACTTTTTTGCCCTTTCTTTTGTTAACCCAAATGTATTCATGACAGGCAAAATATTTTTTTTTCATGCAAATTTCCCATATTTATCACAATTTCTCATTAGTCTCTTCATAAATGACAATAATTTGGAACTCTGGGATCGAGAGCTCCACCGTTTTATCTTTATGGCTGTGTACCAGCAGCCCAGTACAAAAGTTGAGATATCTCGCTCGTTCTACTCTCAGAAAGACGTCTCCTTTCTGAGTGGCAATAGGCTAGTCCCTATCTAGACTCCCTATTCCAGAGAACACACAGAAGGTCATTCGCCTCATTTGTGGCTATCCGCTGAAGGCAATATCTATCCGCCTTAGGACCACAAACGCTCAAAAAACATACAAAAAAAAACATACACACAAAAAAAAAACAACACCACCACCAACTTCTATTCACTCTCTAGAAATTGTGGTACCTGCACTTATACATCCCTTCATAAAATATATATACATTGTCATTTCTGGAGACAAGGAGAAAAAGGAAAGCGCTTAAAATGATCATTCTTTAGCATGCTTTAAATTATAATAGGTACCTTTAACATTCTCAGTAATCACGCAGAGACAAAAATGCAGGCAAAATCAAATAGGAAACGTGTTACCTTCTGTGGCTGCACTCCCCCAACTGACCCCTCCACACCGCACAGAAAAGACAGTATTTATCATGAGAAAATAAAAGTTTTCTCACCTGAGGCCTCTTTGCTGCTGTCTGTCCTTGAGAGGGTGGAGAGCCGGTGGTGGAGATGCAAACAAGAATAAACGTCTGGGTCACCAAATGTTAAGTTGAACCTTGAAATAAAGGACATCAACGCCAATAGAGCTGCATTCGTCTCATACATGTTTACTTAAGAATTTGCACCGTACAGTGGATCGCACTTCTTCGAGACAATGCGATGCAGTTTACAAGGCAGTACCGGCTTTATAGAGAATGGTTATACAGTAATCTTATGGCGGGCACAAGCCCAAAGTTAAACATCACAAGTACGCATTTTACTAAGTATTTCAACACAGTTCTTGGCCAGTGCTCTGGGTCACTTTAACCTGGCTAATTTTAACTGTCAAGTTATTTTGACAGAAAGAAAGAATAATTATTTGGAAGAAGTTAATTTGGCTTTTAAACAGGGACTTTCTATGTCAACATCTTTCCTATCACATCTTTTCCGAGAATTGTGTCATATCATTGGCAGAACATTTTAATGTCAACTGGTCAGCCACATGTGTTGCAATACCAAAAGAATTCAGAAACATTTCTACAGAAAAACAAGTATGATATGAACTATCAAAAATACAAAAGAAAGTTGAAGAGGAACTCTGGATACATAGAAAGATATGGGCCCTATATCTCATATCTTCACAGCCTGTTATGGATTTTGGGGGGACCCCATGCAGTTTTTTTCTTAATTCTGTCATAGGAGATCTTTGGGTTCTTCTTTACCTCTCTCACCAAGGCTCTTCTCACCCGCTAGCTCAGTTTGGCCGGACGACCAGCTCTAGGAAGGGTTCTGGTCATCCCAAACGTCTTCTATTTAAGGATTATGGAGGCCACTGTGCTCTTAGGAACCTTAAGTGCAGCAGAATTTTTTTTGTAACCTTGGCCAGATCTGTGCCTTGCCGCAATTCTGTCTCTGAGCTCTTCAGGCAGTTCCTTTGACCTCATGATTCTCATTTGCTCTGACATGAACTGTGAGCTGTAAGGTCTTATATAGACAGGTGTGTGGCTTTCCTAATCAAGTCCAATCAGTATAATCAAACACAGCTGGACTCCAATGAAGGTGTAGAACCATCTCAAGGATGATCAGAAGAAATGAACAGCACCTAAGTTAAATATGAGTGTCACAGCAAAGGGTCTGAATACTTAGGACCATGTGATATTTCAGTTTTTCTTTTTTAATAAATCTGCAAAAATGTCAACAATTCTGTGTTTTTCTGTCAATATGGGGTGCTGTGTGTACATTAATGAGGAAAAAATGAACTTAAATGATTTTAGCAAATGGCTCCAATATAACAAAGGGGGTCTGAATACTTTTTGTCCCCACTGTATACTACTGTCAGTAACTTGGTAGAAGGCCGAGATGCTGGGAGGGCTCCCCTTGCAGCCGAGCGCAGCACACCACTGAAGGTGGAACAGCAGGTGTGGTGCCCACAGAAGCACGGGTGCCGGGTTCCTGGGGACAGGCGTGCTTGAAAGGTTCAGGTACAGAGTCCAGTGGAATAACTGAATAGCGGAGCTAGGAGCCAGGCCAGGGGTCATTCACAGAGAGACAGTCCAGGATCATAATGACCTAAGATCAGCTGCGTCTTAGTACAGGGAGCAAGATAAGCAGAGTCCAAAAGCCAGGCCGGGGTCAGATGCTGGGAGCAGGCAGGAGGAAGTCAGGTGCAAGCCAAACGGTCAACCCAGAAGATCAGGAAGAGCAGGTCAAAACAAGCCGGGTCGGTACACAGGAGATCAGATCAGCAGATAATACAGGGCACAGGAACACAGGGGGAGCTGAAGACAAACCAGCAATTGCAGACACCAGCAGACTTCCTTATATAGGCCCATGTGACCTGCTGGTAGAGATACTGGGTCCTAAAGTCCTTCTCCTGCCAGAGATGTTGGGTCCTAAAGTCCTTCTCCTGCCATAAGTGCTGGTAGAGATGCTGGGTCCTAGAGCCCTTCTCCTGCTGTTGATTCCCTGACAGTGCCCCCCCCCCTGACGGGCAGCCTCTGGCTGCCCATTTGGGCCATTTTCTCAGGGTATTTGGCCCAAAACTCTAGGATGAATCTAGGGGCATGAACATTGGCCTCAGGTTCCCAGGAGCTCTCCTCAGGTGGATACCCTTTCCATTTAATTAAGAACTGAATTGCCCTACCTCTCCGTCGACAGTCAAGGATGGATTCCACTTCAAATTCAGTCTCGTCTCCTACCAGGAACGGGGGTGGGGGTACTTCTTCTCTCCCTGGAAAAGAACTAGAAATGGCATGTTTAAGAAGTGCAACATGAAATACAGGATGGATCTTATAAGATTCAGGTAAGACAAGTTCGAAGGCTACTGGATTTATTTCACGTTTAATTTCAAAAGGACCAACAAACTTTGGCCCGGGGGGCGTGGCTTAGCAATGGCCGAGTGAGATCGCATTTAAAGAGAGCTCCTGACCACCCCGCTATATCCCGCTGAATTGACGGTGTTCCATGAGTGCTAGAGAGGCATGATAGCTACCAGACGTTACCGGACAAGATCGTCAGCTGGAGGTAACCGTCCCACTACCCCAAGCAGTAGCATTCAACGGTACTTCCGAGGCACACAGAGAGTCTCGCCGGGCGCCATCATAGCAGCCCCACGTGTACGCAGCCTAACGGGGGATAGTGCTCTGGCCTCATTGAGATCCACCCTCCCGTCTGACGATACGGACTTAGCCTCAGAGACTTCCATTATAGTTCCCATAAATATGGCTGGCACCTCTCCCAGATCGAGCGACATGCCAGATGATATCCGAGCTATCCTGCAATCCCTCCCGACCAAAGCAGATATAAAAGGCCTCATCCTTCGCATTGAGGGGGCGCACAGTAGGGATATTCAGGAAGTAAGAGCAGACCTGCACGCCCTCACGGACAGGGTTGACTCGGGGGAGGCTACGATGTCTTCCTTGACTCACAGGATTGAGGGACTGGAACGCTTTCAAGTATCCCAAGATGCCACTGCGGTCGACTTACAGCTTCATTTAGAAGATTTAGAAGATCGTAGCCGACGCAACAATCTTCGGCTACGGGGCATACCGGAGGCAACCGGCGCGGAGGATCTGTCGGCTACTGTGACAGCTATTTTCAAAGAAGTTATGGGCCCCTCTCCACCATCGGTGGAAATGGATCACGTGCACAGAACCCTGGGACCTAAATCGCCTGACCCTGCCAGACCGAGGGACGTGCTGTGCAGGATACATCACTTCAATCAAAAAGAGCTTATCTTGCGCAAAGCGTGGGAACATGGAACTGTAGAATTTGCCGGTGCCACAATTAAAATTTTCCTGGATCTCTCTAGAGCCACGTTGCAGAGAAGGGCCATGTTAAGACCCCTTTTGGATCTGGCCAGAACACAAGACTGCACTTATCGCTGGGATACCCCCTGGCGGTCAGTTTTCGCAAAATGAATGGTTCCTTCACGTTACGTACACCCGCAGACTTACAAGCTCTCTTTGCCTTCCTGGGAGCAGAGCCCATACAAGTACCGAACTGGCTGATCATCCTGCCCCGTACCTCAGGTCGTCCGGGAGCTGCTGCTCAACAATACTCTCAACCTCCACGCCAACAACGGTCCAGAAGAAGAGCACGATCTCCCTCCGCTGAGGGAGCCCGGGAATCATGAGCACTGCTTCTGTGAGCTGCCCCACTGCAGTCTCCGCTTACATCTGATCTTGTTAATACTGTTTGCTGGACTCTTTCACCCTTTACCCTAGGCTGGCTGGTCACACATATCCTGCTATTACCACATCGGAGAAGGTTGCGTCCCTTCTTGGGGACATACATGTCCCACCTTCCACCTCTGCTCTCGCTGCTACGAATGTGCCCATTCTGTCAACAAGCGACCGCCTCGGTACTTTTAATGTGAGCAGTGATCGCTGTGGCGCGGACCTTGAAATACGTGGATTACACATGAACCCAGGATGTTAGCACGGGCAGGTGTGTTGGAAACTTTAATGTCATTGAAGTTTAAGATGAGTCCTATACACTCTGTACCAGTGCCTGGACAAAGGGTCTTGCGACTTGCACCTATCGTGGAAAATTGAGCCCAGCGGACATCTTATGGTATTGAAGCGTCTCATTATCTGACATTGAAGAAGTTTGCTGGGTTTGGGGATTATAGAGATTACTTCTATGTTTACCAGAGAAATCCCCAGTCCCTAGAGAGGTATTAGGAAAAGGTATCTCCACTATATGTATCATGCCTCACTGCACCTGGGAGGCCTTTCGCACCTTGCCCCCATACTTGTTATATGCATTCTGTTTTGTCACACTAGATGGAAATCAAGTCACAAATGAAGTGTATGTAAGTGAGTATATGTGTTACTATTTGTGGCGGGGGCTTCGAGTTGAGGATGGGTGTGTGCGGTTGCCTCTATGAGTTGTCTCCTCCCGCTAGCCCTGATATTTGTCCGGGGTGGGGGGGACATCCTTGGTTATGTGGGCCTAGTGCTTCATGAGAGATACTTACACAAGAAAGAGAGATTCTACTTACGCGTCATCAAAGCAGGAGGGAAGGTGTTTATTCATGGAATTGAACACATCTTTGTTTAACATGTGAACGGACTTGGAACCGATAGTTTACACCCATCTCCCTCTACTGTCCCCACGGAGTGAGCAACTAGTTAGCAACTAGTAACTATCAGCTTATAGTTAGTTCACATAGAGGGTGGTTAGAGTCCATGCTTTGGTTGATGTTAGTTCACATAGAGGGTGGTTAGAGTCCATGCTTTGGTTGATGTTATAAACTTTCTTTTGTGTTTTGATTGTTCCTTTTTTTCTTTTTTTTAAGATGTGTAGGAGCACAGGTTAATTGTTTCTTATTAAGTCGGGCAAATTCCAGACTTATATTGCATTACTATAGCTTATTGTGTCTTAATCTCCCTCTTTTGAAATAGTCCAGTAAGTTTTGATCACCGTCATCATATATATTTCTTTTTTGTGATCTCATATACTGCGGGTCAGGGGGAAGGTCAGTGAGATCCTCACTGGTCATTCCTGTCCACATCCCCATCTAGGCCTGCGCTCGATAACCAGAGCTGTTCTGGTGAGCGTCTTAGTTGTTTATTTTAATAGTATTTGAATTCAATACCCTCTTGGGGTGTTTTTACATCTATTACTGTCTGCTTTTCCTTTCTCTCCTTCTGCTACCACCTTCTTTTCTTCAGTCTATCTCTATTTCTCAGTTTTTCTCTTCCCCCCCTTCCACTCTTCCCTCTTCTCTCTTCCCCCCCCCTCCCTTGTGTGAGTTTGGGACCATGGAGGATGTAAACGTGCTCTCGTTATGCGAGAGGACTAAATGTTCCAGAAAAAAGGCGTATGTTATTCCAAGATTTACACCGACTGAAGACTGATCTGGCGTTTATCCAGGAGACACGCTTTAAGGGAGACAAGTTTCGCTTATTGCAAAACAAATTTTTCCCGAAGGTGTATCACTCCACTAATGAAAGTGGCAAATCTCGGGGTGTGTCCATTCTTATTTCTTGCTCCGTCCCGTGGACCTTTGAGGATATGAGGGCTGACCCAGAGGGATGCTTTCTGTTCCTCAGAGGGACAATCAGAGGTGTAGAAGTGACTCTTGTTAATGTATATGTCCCGAACAGCGGACAAGATCATTTTATCTCCAAAATGATCGATACCCTGCTAGGATTTGCTAAAGGCCAGATACTACTAGGAGGAGACTTCAATGTACCACTGATCCCCTCAGAAGACACATCAGCGGGACATTCCTCAATCACCCCTAGTGTTAGGAAATGCATTGCGCGTTCACTACATAAAGCACAGTTAATTGATGCCTGGAGACTTACCTATCCTACTGAAAGGGACTACACCTTTTATTCAACACCACACGAACAATACTTGAGAATCGACTACTTCCTGATCCCTCACTCCCAATTACATGCAATTAGAGAATTCTCCATTGGTTCTATCACATGGTCCGACCATGCTCCTGTTTTATTGACCTACGCCCTGACTGACATTTACACCTCCAAAACCAGAACCTGGAGATTAAACGAGAGGCTCCTACAGGACAAGGAGATACTTCAAGACGTAGTTAGGGAGCTGGATTTCTATTTCCAAACCAATGATACCCCTGATAGCAACCCCGGCATCGTTTGGGAAGCCCACAAGACTGTGATTCGGGGAGTGCTTATCAAGCACGGTTCGCGCATAAAGAAACAACGTGCGGAGCAGATGGCATCATTCTTAAAACAGCTGAGTCTTGCCGAAGCCAGACATAAACATGCCCAGACCCAATCTCTAGAGGCAGAAATTTTGATGCTCCGTAACAAAATTACCGAACTAATGCAATATAGAGCTAAAGCCGCGATTCAAATTTGTCGTCGGATTTCATATGAATCAGGAAACAAGTGTGGTAAACTTCTGGCCAGGTCACTAAGAGATCAAGTATTGGCTAACTACATACCGCACATTAGGAATTCCAACGGTCAGAATTCCACAGTTCTATGCGTCTCTTTACAATCTGCAAAATCCAGCTCCCCAGAACTCTCGGATTGAAGACTATCTTAATAGTTCAGGCATGCCCAAAATTTCAGTAGAAATGGGGGAGCTACTTGACGAACCGTTTCCACAGAAGAGATACAATTAGCAGTAGGGACTTCTAAACTATGGAAAGCCCCAAGACCGGACGGACTATTTTAAAACACTGCTCCCTTCCCTTGTGAAATTCATGCATAAATTGTTCAATTCTCTAGGCTCCGATATAAACTTTCCCCGTGACTCTCTGTCGGCACACATCGCAGTGATCCCCAAGGAAGGGAAAGATCCAACCCTGTGTGGAAGTTATAGACCAATTTCCCTCCTAAACACCGACCTAAAAATTTTCACAAAAATACTTTCTACTAGGATCCAACTTCACCTTCCTTCCTTGATCCACTTGGACCAAGTTGGTTTTGTCCCAACTAGGGAGGCTAGGGACAACACAATTAAAGTTCTGAACCTCCTACACGTGGTCAATAAAGACAAAATCCCCTGTATTTTCTTAAGCACGGACGCGGAGAAGGCCTTTGACAGGGTGAATTGGCAATTTATGACAGCCGTTCTGGAATATGTGGGCCTGGGCAACAAAATGTTATGTTGGATCAAGTTGTTGTATGGGGACCCTACGGCACATGTCCGGGCCAATGGGATATTGTCGGATTCCTTTAAGATTAAGAACGGTACACGCCAGGGATGCCCCCTATCCCCGCTCCTTTTCGCCCTGTCATTGGAACCATTTCTACGTACTGTGAGAGCCAACCCGGACATCACTGGGGGGGTTGTGGGAGAATCACAACAGAAGATTGCCGCGTACGCGGATGACATGTTGTTCTCCCTCACCAACCCATTGGTCTCTCTTCCAAATCTTCTAAAAGAATTTAAAAAATATGGTGATCTTTTAAACCTGAAGATTAATTTCAATAAGTCCGAGGCTATGAGTGTAGGAATTCCCCCACAAGACCTCACAAACCTCCAATCTAGTTTCAAATTTAGATGGACAACCTCGGCCTTGAAATACCTTGGTACATATATCCCCTCCAAATTCTCACAGCTTTTCCCTCTGAACTTCCCCCCTTTGCTGACTAAAGTTAGAGCTCTTCTTGCCAAATGGCAAACAGGTCTCCATTCGTGGTTCGGGAGATGCAATATTCTCAAGATGTGCATCTTACCTAAGTTCCTTTACCTTCTCCAAGCACTCCCGATCCAGATTCCTTCTAGTTACTTTGATCAGGTCAGAGCAGTATTCTTTGACTTTATTTGGGCCCATAAAAGGCCACGACTTTGGACTAGTTTGGAACAGTCTCAGTGTGAGATCCCCCTAAACAGGGCTCCTTGGTGCCATAATTCACTACCAAGAGTCGTGAAGAATCATCCCCTGATAGGTACCACTACACAAATATGCTCAAAACTCTTTACACGCGCTGACCTTGTGTCACTCAAGTCCCCTCTGCGTCTGGTACTAGGAAACCCAGAGTTTGTTCTGGGTCACACAGACCCAGTTTTCCGGGCAATGAGAACAGTCGGTTATTTCCAAACCTCCCACTTTATGGTTAATGGTAAATGGCCATCACTGACAGAACTCATGGATACGGACGGCCCTTTTCGTCTAGATTTTTGGAAAGCACAACAGCTCTGTCACTTTCTTAAAACACTGCCCCTACCAAATAGCCCTGACCAGAATCTAACCACCCTAGAGACCTACTGCTCAGAAGAGGGCTCTATGCCTCACACGTTTTCGGCCATCTATCAATTGCTGATCATTCCTTTAGATGGTCACCGTCTCAGTTGTCTAGATAAATGGGAAAGGGATCTTCAATGTACCTTTACAACACGACAAAGACAGAACATTCTCCATTTTACTTTTAAATCTTCGATTTGTTCGAAGACACAAGAGACCAACTACAAAATAGTTACCAGGTGGTACAACACTCCGGCAAAGTTACAAAAGATATTCTCCAATGTCACGGACATGAGCTGGAGATGTCAGAGAGAATGTGGAACAATTCTCCACATTTTCTGGTCTTGTCCTCTGTTGGAGGAGTTTTGGAAAACCATCCAACAGACGCTGCAGAAATTCACTGAATACCCGGTTCAGGCAGAGCCAGCTCTTTTTCTGCTGCACGCGTCTGACAAATCCCGGAAAGCATACAAACGATCATTAATACCCCATCTACTTGACGCAGCGAAGGCCTGCATCCCCTTGTACTGGAAATCCACACAATCTCCCCCTATTAGTTTATGGATTAGGAAAGTTGAAGAAATAAAAAAAATGGAGGACCTAATCCTCTCGGCCCGCCACCAAAATGAACGCTTTACCAAAAAATGGTCCATCTGGAATGTCTTCTTCTTCTCGGATGAAGGTCAGACTCTCCTGGGGAAGGATGCTACTGATTAATATTGGTCCATTGTTTTATATTGTATTATACTGGATAGTTGTATAGGTCTACAGAAGTAGTCTGATTTTGCCACATTATTCTTTGACTGACAAGGGGCGCGCTTGCGGCCTCGGTGTACCATGTTTCCTCCCTACCCCTCTTCCCTACTCCCCTCTCCACCCCCCTCTTCTCTGTTCCTCCCTTCTTCCCACTATCCTTTCCTATCTTTCTTTCCCTTTCTGGTTTCTGTCTCTCCTAGGGCTGTTGTGGTTGTTTGGGGTAATTACTGGTGCCCCGTGACCCAAATGGTCCTACTCTTTCACTAAACCTGAAAATAGGAGCAAGACTCACGGAACCTCTCGACAGTTCAAGTGCGGCCTAGGATTAGGTTGTCCTTTTGCCCCAATTGGGGTCATGGCCGGAAACGGTCCTAATGTCTACGACCACTGTATTCAACTTACTGTTGTTAATTATTTTTTTTTCCTCTTAGTTAGGTCATGATGTTGGTCTACGTTCATCCTAATGTATGATATCTGGTTCATGTATGATTTCGAGATGTTGTATTTCGTGTATCTTGTATCCATTCTTTAAATAAAAAATTTGAAAAAAACCCCAAAAAAAACAAACAAACTTTGGCCCCAACTTTCGGGATGGACATGGCAGTTTGAGGTTTGCAGATGAGAGCCACACTTTGTTCCCCACTTTAAAGGCAGGGTTTCCTCTTCTTTTCTTGTCATATTGTTTCTTATACCCTTCTTGGGCTTTCCGCATTATGTCCTGGAGAATTTGATAATTGGTTTGAATGAAATTTATTCTGTCTTGAACTGCCGGAACTGAAGATTCGGGGATGATATTGCGTAGAAATGAGGGATGGTAGCCATAATTCACCCAGAAGGGCGACTGGTTGGTAGCAGCATGCACAGAATTATTGTATGCGAATTCTGCACAGGGCAATAATGAAATCCAATCATCCTAAGAAAAGGAACAAAAACATCTTAGATATTGTTCTAGCGTTTGGTTAGTCCTTTCTGTTTGACCGTTGCTCTGGGGATGGTAGGCTGTGGAAAAACATGTTTCAATTGACAGCAATTTGCAAAGGTTCCTCCAGAACCTAGAGGTGAATTGAACACCTCTATCTGACACAATGTTGTCTGGTACACCATGCAATCTGATTATTTCTTTGATGAAAGTTTTTGCTGTGTCCATGGCGGAAGGTGGGCCCATCATTGAAAAGAAGTGTGCCATCTTGGATAGCCGGTCTACTACTACCAAGATGGTTGTGAATTCTTCTGAAGGTTGTAAATCCACAATAAAGTCTAATGAAATGTTTTTCCAAGGCTGTTCCAGGACTGGCAGAGGTCTTAACAGGCCCCAGGATTTAGTGTTGGACCCCTTATTCCGCTGACATGTTGTGCAAGAATTGACATACTCCTTACAATCGGATCTCAGAGTGGGCCACCATAAAGACCGTTGGACCAGTTCGGTCATTTATCGGACCCCAAAGTGGCCAGCCAATTGGTGGTCGTGAAAAGTTCTTAAAACCTGAAGCCTGGCTTGCTGTGGGACAAAAATCTTGTTTTGATGCCAAAGGAGCCCCTCCTGGCTTCTTAGAGAGGAGATTTCTGCCTCCGTGCACTGGGTGGATGCCTGCTCAATTGAAATCCTTAAATCAGGCTGGATCAAGAGGAAATTTTGAGGGGACAGAATTGAACTGGGTGTGACCTCTTCCGGGGTGTCAGGGAACATTCGGGACAGGGCGTTGGCTTTTCCATTCTTAGACCCTGGGCGGAAGGTGATATGGAAGTTAAACCTAGAAAAGAACAGAGCCCATTGAGCCTGCCGGGGTCTCAATTGCTTGGCCGTGCAGAGATATTCTAGGTTCTTATGGTCTGTAAAGATTAAGATAGGATGGACGGCACCCTCCAGGAGATATCTCCATTCTTCCAGAGCAGTCTTAATCGCCAAGAGCTCCCGATCCCCCACATCGTAGTTCTTTTCCAGCTGACTCATCTTCCGTGAAGAGAAGGCCACTGGATGAAGTAGGGCTTTGGGCCCCTGACATTGGGAAAGAACTGCCCCGTGGCTACTTCGGAGGCATCAACTTCAAGGACATAGGGTAAGGTAGGATCAGGATGCTGTAAGATAGGTGCGGAGGTAAAGAGGAGCTTCAGTTGATCGAAGGCACTTTGTGCTGCTACTAACCACTGGAATCTGGTAAGTTGGAAGGTTATCTGGGTGATAGGCACTACAATGCTAGAGAAGTTCTTTATAAATCTCCTGTAGAAATCTGCAAAGCCAATGAACCTCTGAACACCCTTCTTATCAGATGGAGCCAGCCACTCAAGGATAGCCTTCACCTTTTGAGGATCCATAGCTAACCCATTAGTGGTGATGATGGGTCAGAGGAATTGGATTGTCGTCTTCTCAAAGTCGCATTTTTCGGCTTTTACATACAATCCATTTGTTCTGAGGATGCCCAGTACCTTTTTTACATGCGTTCTGTGAAGCTCCAGAGTAGCTGAGAATATGAGAATATCGTCGAGGTAGACGATAACAAAGTGGTCTAAGTACTGCCGAAAAATATCATTTATGAAATGTTGGAATGTGGCCGGGGCGTTGCATAGTCCAAATGGCATTACTAAGTATTCAAAGTGCCCGAATCTTGTTCTGAATGCTGTTTTCCACTCATCCCCCTCTCGGATACGGACAAGATTGTAAGCTCCACGTAGGTCTAATTTGGTGAAAATGTGGGCTGTACGAAACCTCTGGAAGAGTTCGGGGATGAGGGGAGCAGATAGCGATTTTTGAGACTAATTTTGTTTAAGTCCCTGTAGTCCACACATGGCCTCAAGGTTTTATCTTTTTTCTCAACAAAGAAAATGCCGGCACCGGCGGGAGAGGAGGAAGGGCGGATAAATCCCTTTTCAAGGTTTTCATCAACATAATGCCTCAAAGTTTCAAGTTCAGTCTAGGAAAGGGGAAAAATACGGCCAAAAGGAATCTCAGCCCCCAGTAGCAAGTCAATGGGACAATCATAGGGACAGTGTGGGGGTAGAGTATCTGCCTTCTTCTTGTCAAAAATATCTTGGAATTCATGGTAGGCTGCTGATATATTGGAATCCACACTGGGTGTGGGTAGTACAGACAGACAACTAGAAAAGTCCTTGCATTCAGGAGCAAGACAATGCTGCCGGCAGTAGGAAGAAGTGAAGAGAACTTCCCTCTTGGACCAGTCAATCTGAGGATTGTGTGCCTGTAGCCATGGAATTCCCAGGATCACAGGGAATATAGGGGAGCTCAGGACATCAAAACATAGAAATTCCTGGTGACTAGAATTTAAGGAGGTAAAGATAGGTGCCGATTCTTGGGTGACATGCCCGGAACTAGGCATTGAGCCATCGGCCAGATGGACGGTCAGTCTTTGCCTTTTGTGGTAAAGAGGGATAGTGAGTCTCTTTGCCAAGGTCAGATCCAAGAAACAGCTGCCTGCCCCGGAATCCCCTATTGCTTGGAGATGAACTTCCTCTCCTGCCACCAGTATCGTGACAGGAAGACTGATATGGGTTGGAGAAGACCTGGATACCTGGAAATTGACCGGAGTGCGGGGAACTGATTTCCTGGGTCTTACAGGGCAAAAGGTAATGTAATGTCCTGTTCCCCCACAGTAGAAGCAAAGGTTCGCCTGTCGGCGATAAAGTCTCTCCTCTAAAGTTAATGTTGGATGGGCCAGGCCAAGCTGCATGGGGTTGGATGTAGGCGGGACTTCGGGCTGCCGAAGGGTTTGGATACATTCAGACCAGCGTTCCTGGTCCTCTAAGCGTCTATAGATTTGAATGGACAGTAGGATGAGACCTTCTAGTGTTGAGGGGGTCTCAATTCTGGACAGTTCATCCTTAAGGGATTCGGACAGCCCCAGCCGATACTGATAACTTAACGCTGCCTCGTTCCAACCTGAGTCTGAGGACCAGGTACGGAATTTCACCGTGTAATCTTCCCCAGGGCGCTGACCCTGCCATAGGGTATGCAGAGCAGCTTCATCAGTGGCCACCCGCAGGGGATCATCATATAATTGGCCCATGGTTTCGAAGAACTGGTCCACAGAGTTGATGAGAGGACTCTCCTGCTCCAATAAGCCATGAGCCCATACTTGGGGTTCATCAGTCAGCAAAGAAATAATGAATCCCACCTTCACTGTTTCAGTAGAAAAAGTCTGTGGTTGCAGTGCCAAGTATAGGTAACAGGCATTCTTAAAGGATCTGAATTTCTTCCGATCACCGGAGAAACGTTCTGGTGTTGGTACTCGTGGTTCCGGAGGGGCATCACCACAGTAGGAGTAACTACCGGAGGGTTGGCGGAAGACGGCCCTTGATCTGTGGACGGCCCTTGATCTGTAGGTGTCGCAGACAGGTGCTGCAGGCAGTCCTCTAACTGAGAGTACCCTTCCTGGAGTTTTTGGATGACCTGAGTGAGGGCCGTGATCTGTAGACTTGTGGCTTCCAGCGGGGAGACACCTCCGTCGGCCTCTGACATGGCTGGTTTGTACTGTCAGTAACTTAGTAGGAGGCCAAGATGCTGGGAGGACTCACCTTGCGGCCGAGCGCAGCACACCACTGAAGGTGGAACAGCAGGTGTGGTGCCCACAGAAGCACGGGTGCCGGGTTGCTGGGGACAGGCGTGCTTGAAAGGTCCAGAGACAGAGTCCAGTGGAAAGACTGAATAGCAGAGCCAGGAGCCAGGCCAGGGGTCATTCACAGAGAGACAGTCCAGGATCAGAATGACCTAAGATCAGCTGCATCTTAGTACAGGGAGCAAGATAAGCAGAGTCCAAAAGCCAGGCAGGAGGAAGTCAGGTGCAAGCCAAAGGGTCAAGAAAGAGGATCAGGAAGAGCGGGTCAAAACAAGCCGGGTCAGTACACAGGAGATCAGATCAGCAAATAATACAGGGCACAGGAACACAGGGGGAGCTGAAGACAAACCAGCAATTGCAGACACCAGCAGACTTCCTTATATAGGCCCATGTTACCTGCTGGTAGAGATACTGGGTCCTAAAGTCCTTCTCCTGCCAGAGATGTTGGGTCCTAAAGTCCTTCTCCTGCTATAAGTGCTGTTAGAGATGCTGGGTCCTAGAGCCCTTCTCCTACTGTTGATTCCCTGACAACTACACTGACTGCACTATATACTCTGCACTGCATTATATACACTACACTGACTGCACTATATACTCTGCACTGCGTTATATATACTACCCTGAATGCACTATATACTCTGCACTGCACTATATACTCTGCACTGCGTTATGTACAGCACACTGACTGCACTATATACTCTGCACTGCATTATATACACTACACTGACTGCACTGTATTATATATTGTACACTGGCTGCACAATATACTCTATACTATATGATTATATACACTACACTGACTGCACGCTCAATCCACTAACTAACCTGCCTATTTTCTCTTCATTCATAAACACTATACATGGTCGCTGTGTAAGCAGCATTATATAGTGTGGGGCATGGACTTAGCCCCTGAGCCATGATTGACCAAAGGCACACTGCCTTTGACCAATCATGGCTCTCACAGCACATCGCACTGTGATTGGCCAAAGCATACATGTCAGGTGCATGATTTGGCCAGTCAGCTGCCTTCAGTGCACTGCAATCTCACAGTACATTATGGGGCACATCGCGGCAGGTGAACTTCCCGCAAGCACTCCATATGTTTGTTTGTTCTAAGAACAAACAAACACCCAATGTTCGAGTCGAACTTACATTCCACTCGAACATTGGGCCCATCTCTACTTGTGGATAACAATTATGAAGGGTCATCAGGGACCTATACCAATGGGATACGATTTTGTAATTGATTTCCTGTAGTCTGGTGCTGATAGAGGATTTCAGAAAGAAAAGGAGTACTTTTTTACTTTGTTCTGGGCAGAGAGATATTTGAAGATCATATTCCCATAGATCTAGGTATGGGACTTTGTGATCACTCCTTCATGAGAAAGGAATGCACAAAGAATAGTTAGTGAATGGCGGCGTGGTTCCAGATTATGATGTATAACTTCAAAATGTGGTCTTAAGAAGGTTGTAGTAGGCAGTAACTAGGTAAAAGGTTTTGATTGTATAGCTTTCCATACATCCAAGTAGAAAAGCCCATTGCTGTTAAGAAAGGCCATTGTCTAGACATAACAAAATGAAGGCTTAAATATTTTTTTTTGCAAGCAGAGTCCATCAGAGGATCCTAAAGAGAACTCAGGGTTACCTAGTAGCAGATAGAGGTGCATGGGTCAGGGATAAGTTATGTTTGTGAAAGGCCTGAGAACAGATCCTTATGGTGGGACCAATTGTTGGTCGATTTTCATAAAGGCAGGGATGTGTGGGAAACACCACAGAAGCCTGTTTAGTGGAAAATATAATCAGTCCTGTTCTAATATAACCCACTGTTTGGTTCTTACAGTATGTTTTTGCATTAGTCAATCAATCTGGTTAGATGGCATGCTGTGTGATAGCTCAATATGTTTATTAGGGTGACCCCCGTGCACTTTGGGGAGAGATAGGAAGCTTTGTTTATTACCAAGCCATTTGTCAGCTCATATAAATTTGGTGAATTCAACATTAACTGGTCTGAGGTATGGGCTTGATATTTGTATTGCCAAGAACAGGTACTGTAAATACATTTTGGTAGAATATACATTATAATAAATAATATTACATCAGCCAAACCGACAGAACTAGCCTTTATTCCATCTCTGGACAAGTAACAATTGTGTTTTGTTAAAAAGGGAGGGGATGTTAAGTTTGAAGGTATACCTCAAATACAATGGTATTCCCAGTTGCCAGATATGTGAATGTCAAACTTGCCCATTTAAAATTTAAATAATTAGTATAGAATTAATAGTATTTATTAGAGATGAGGCAATAGCCATGCTCATTGCCTCAAATTTCTGGAAGGTGATTTTGAGTTTTTGGCATATCTCAAATTGGGTAAGAGATTGGGAAAGGGGTCTCTGAAAGAGAAAAGAAGGTTGTCCACATAGGTGGAGATTTTACAGTGATATTAACCTGCTTGAATTCCTTTGTTTGGGTTCAAATGTACCTTGCACAGGAACGGTTTAAGCTATAGCATAAAAAGAAGGGGGAAGAAGGTATCTTTAGTGGGTGTCATTTGTAATGATAAAGGGCTCTCAAAAGAAGCCATTGACTTTGACAGAGGTAGACAAAGTGATTTATATTACGCCAATCCATCTCATGAAATTGTCCACTAGGCTGATCATGAAAGGCAAGTTAACTCTAGGGATGGGCCGAACACCCCCTGTTCGGTTCGCAGCAGAACTCCAGAACAGGGGAATGTTCTTACCCAAATGGCCATTGAAGTCTATGGGAGCTGAGCAGGAAAAATCAAAAGTGCCCATTTTGAAGGCTTATATGCAAGTAATTGGCCATAAAAGGGGTACCGGGGTCTGGGTATTGCACTGGGGGACATGTATCAAAAAAAAAAAAATAGGTTGTTTTTTCAGGCGCAGTGATTTTAACCTGTTGCCGCCCACGGACCGTCATATGACGGCGGAGCGGTGCGACTCTTGTTCTGGGCCGCCGTCTCATGACGGCGGCTGATTCACACAGGGCATGCGCACAATCGCGGGCGCGCAGCCCTGCTCTGTCGGTGTCGCCGTGTCCCCAGGACACAGCACGTCACCGACAAGGGTGAACAGCCATTGGGCATGGCTGTTCACCATGTGATCGGCCGTGATTACATCACGGGCGATCACAAAGGAGTATTCCCTGCTTTAGACCGCGCGGAACATGCATCGCGGTCATGTCGGTGGCCGCGTGTTCCCAGGAACATTGCTCGTCACCGACAAGGGTAAACAGCCAATGGCTGGCGGCTGTTTACCACGTAATCGTCTGTGATCCATTCACAGCCGATCACTAAATGTAAACAAAGACCGGTTACTAGCTGTTACCGGCTCTTCTCTCCTCACACACTGTTTCCAGTGTGAGGAGAGAAGAGCCCGGAGCAGTGAGTGACCGATCTATGTGTGTATTGTAGTGTACTGCACCAACACCACAAAGAGAACCTGTCACATCACCCCCCCATTACAGCTGTCACCCAACAGTCACCACATCAATGCTTATAAAAGTGCACCTGTCACCCATCAGTGCCCACAAAGTGCACCTGTCACCCATCAGTGCCCACAAAGTGCACCTGTCACCCATCAGTGCCCACAAAGTGCACCTGTCACTCATCAGTGCCCACAAAGTGCACTTGTCACCTATCAGTGCCTACAAAGTGCACCTGTCACCCATCAGTGCCCACAAAGTGCACCTGTCACCATCAGAGACTGCCGTCAGCGGTGCACCTGTCACCCATCAGTGACCATCGCCAGTAACCGTCATCAGTGACCATCATCAGTGACCCATCCGTGACCCTTATCTGTCACCTATCAGTCCCATAAAGTGCACCAGTCACCATCAGAGACTGCCATCAGTGACTGTCACCTGTCGCCCATCAGTAACCGTCATTTGTCACCCGTCGCACAGCCCATCAGAAAAAATGTCCAAACGATTCTATACAAGTGAGGAGGCATTGCAGATCTTCCCCATGCCTGATGAGAGCAGTGGGGAGTTCTCATCAGATTCAAATGCCAATACCATGAAACAAAATAAGTGCAGCGCAATGATAATTAAAACAATAAATGAAGAAAAAGTCCCCAAGGTAACAATTCAAGCAGATGAAATCTGTCAGATCAGATCTGTATATCAATGGTCAGAGGAGATACGATCCCAGTGCAATATATGCGCTTACCAGATGCTGTGGACCCCTGCACAGCAGAGGTCAAACTCACGTGTATCCCCTCAGGGATGTTGGTATCCTGGAAGCTGTCACTGGAGCCAAATCCCGGATCCTGATGTCCACACACAGGCACGAGTCTCCAAAGGAAAAAAAACCCCCAAGCACAATAGGAATCTGGAACAGGATATCCTCACAGGTATCTCCCCGGTATCAGCCAATGAAAAACAGAGAGAAAAAGCTTCTCTAAGAGTAGTCCGTTTATTAAGTCTAAAACATGTGGTAGCAACCACTAATAAGAAGGCGCTCACAGGCGCTAAGACATAAAGTTTCCAAAGTATACAGTCGGGCTGCGGTGCACGAGCAGACCCGACATACAGGCGGAGGCAGCGGGTGACATCCAAGGTTAAGCCCCTCCCCCCGTACGCGGCGTTACGTCCTATTGGACTTCGTCAGCGAGGGGTGGAGCCTGACGTACACCCTTTGCATATAAATAGTAAGTCTACGGTGTCCTCAAAGGGTCACAGGTACCAGGAAGCAGAAAAGCTTCCTTAGCAACTGTGCCCTAGATACGGCGCATCTATTGGAGGACAGCAGCGTTACATAGATAGATCTATGCTATGAGACAGAATTAAAATAGATAGATGTCTGGAGATACCCGACTGCTCATTTATTCTAAACTTAGCAAGCGGCCCTTAAAGGTAATATGTGGTATAATGACATAATTAAGCGTCTTATATATCCTCATACCAAAAACAGGGCGGACATCATCCAATACTAAAATACTATAAGGAAGTCTCCCACTGCCTCCTCTGTTTCCATAAATCTTCCATAATAAGACATTATTCTAAAACCAGTAAAAAAGGGGGCAGATAACACTTAAAATAACAGCATATAAAATAATGATGCGGTAAAATATCACACTATATATAAAAATGACAAAACTAAATCACTATATTGTATAAAACATATGACGACTATTTGTTGGAAATAAAGCAATTAAGATCAAATTCCACATTTAACCCGTTAGGGAATAATACCTGGGTCTCATGAATCCACATGGATTCCCGCTGGCTTAGCTGTCTAATATAGTTACCCCCCCGCCAGTGTGGATTGACTCTTTCAATGCCCCAAAATTTTAAGTGTCTGGGATTGCGGTCATGCCATCTTCTAAAATGTTTGGAGACACTATGGGTAATAAGTCCTTTTTTAATGTTGTTCACATGCTCCGCGATGCGGACTCCCATAGGTCTGGAGGTCCTCCCTACGTATTGGAGCCCGCACTCGCATTCCAACATGTAAACAACCCCCACCGTGTTACATGTGATGAATTGTTTGATATTATATTGCTTATTGGTGGTAGACACTATAAACTCTTTTTTTCTTTTCCTATTCCCCTTGCATTGTTTACAGGCCGGACACCTGCCACATGCATAAAAACCTGTAAGAAAATTGCAGATCCTATTTTCTTCCTTGAATGTAGGGGGGTCCACAACACTGGGTGCCAAAATATTTCTTAGTGTGGTGGGTTTCCGATATACAAATTTTGGACGGGGAGGCAGTACTGGACCCAACACGTTGTCTCTTTTAAGAATTTCCCAGTGTTTGGAAATTATTCTCTTCTTTTTATATAGTTTATTCTAAACTTTTTATATTGGATGTTATAATCGAGGATAAATCGAGGATAATTTTATACTCAAAATTATCCTGGGATGAGTTGGTGTTAATAGGTTTTTGAGCAATAAGAGAAGTGCATTGTAAATCACCCACACTAGTCAGATCACTTCTAATCTGCTTAACCTTGGACGTCACCCGCTGCCTCCGCCTGTATGTCGGGTCTGCTCGTGCACCGCAGCCCGACTGTATACTTTGGAAACTTTATGTCTTAGCGCCTGTGAGCGCCTTCTTATTAGTGGTTGCTACCACATGTTTTAGACTTAATAAACGGACTACTCTTAGAGAAGCTTTTTCTCTCTGTTTTTCATTGGCTGATACCGGGGAGATACCTGTGAGGATATCCTGTTCCAGATTCCTATTGTGCTTGGGGTTTTTTTTTCCTTTGGAGACTCGTGCCTGTGTGTGGACATCAGGATCCGGGATTTGGCTCCAGTGACAGCTTCCAGGATACCAACATCCCTGAGGGGATACACGTGAGTTTGACCTCTGCTGTGCAGGGGTCCACAGCATCTGGTAAGCGCATATATTGCACTGGGATCGTATCTCCTCTGACCATTGATATACAGATCTGATCTGACAGATTTCATCTGCTTGAATTGTTACCTTGGGGACTTTTTCTTCATTTATTGTTTTAATTATCATTGCGCTGCACTTATTTTGTTTCATGTTATTATTCAGGCTTTATTGTGATTACCTGTAGTGTTCAGCTTGCAATTGGGTGAGGGTCAGTTGGTTGCGCTGATTGCCATTTTATATATCAAATGCCAATACCGATTGTGAATAAAATTCAGCATTTGAACCGATCTATAGTAGTGGATCGGCAAATGAATTAGAGGAAGAATGGATCCCTCCTAAAAGAGCACAGCGCTCTGGAAACCAGGCAGCCACCAACAATATACCCCAGGATCAAATTCCCAGGCCCAGTACTAGCGCTGCTGCCAGCGATAGACCCCAAAACCAAAGGCCCAGTATAAGAGCTGCCACCAGCAAGAAATGCCCAGTACCAGCACTTCCGCAGCATCACGTTCAAATGCCAGCACAGGAACTCCAACCACCAGCACTGGAGTGCCATGTTCCCCAAGAGCCAGGGCCGCTACATATCTCCCAGATGGTCTTGTAAATCCAACATGGCTGCCTTCCGACTCAAGGTCAGCAAGAATTCCCCCTTTCACCGCACAGCCAGGTGTGCCGGCCAATACGCAAAATTTTTCTGAAATTGATTGTTTTCATTTATTTTTGCCCAACACTTTGCTGCAACCCATCATGGACAAGACCAATTTATATGCCCAGCAGCATATTGCCACCAACCCCCAATCTTCATACGCCCGTCCATTTGAGTGGAAGGATTTGACTCTGGGGGAGTTCAAAATGTTTATGGGCCTCACAATAAACATGGGGCTTACAAAAAAAATTAAGGGCATGCCTATTGGTCCACCCACCCCATTCACCACATGCCCATTTATTCTTCTGTAATGTCCAAGTCCTGATACGAGATGATAATGTGCTTTCTTCATTTCAGTGACAACACCCAGTGGCCTCCCCGCAATCATCCAAATTACAATAAATTATATCAAATTTGCCCACTCATTAATTTCTTTTCCCAATGATTTGCAGAACTCTATGTCCCCGATAAGCATATATGTGTAGAGGAGTCCCTGGTACCCTTTTCAGGCCGGCTAGGAATAAAACAATACATTCCTAGCAAAAGGGCCAAATACGGAGTGAAATTTTATAAGCTTTGCAAGAGAGTCACGGGATATCTGTATGCATTCCGCATATACGAAGGAAGAGATTCCCAGCTCCAGCCCCCTGAGTGCCCGGCCTACATGAGCACAACTGGTAAAATTGTATGGGACCTGTATGGGACCTGGCATACCCACTGCTGAAGAAAGGTTACCACATATACCTGTATAACTTCTACACAAGCCTGCCCCTTTTTAAACACCTATACGTCGCACAAACCCTGGCCTGTGGAACCTCCAAAAAGAATAGGAAGGGTTTCCCACAAGCCATAATAAATAAGAAATTGCAAAGGGGAGAAAGAGCAACTTTGAGATGCAACAAAGTGCTGGCCTTGAGGTGGAAGGATACCAGGAATGTGTACATGATGTCCACCATCCATGACAACACTACAGTTGAAGTTCAGTGAAGACGCGGTCCCATTGTAAAGCCAAAATGTGTACAAGATTACAATCTGAACATGGGGGGGTGGATTTCAATGACCAAATGCTTCAGCCCTATTTAGCAATAAGGAGGTCCTGTTTTTGGTACAAGAAAGTAGCACTCTATTTAATTCATTTGGCCATTTTTTAATGCCTACATAATTTACACCAAATCCACCGAAAGCCCTGCCCACTTCCTGAAATTCATAGAAGAAGTTGTCATGTCCCTCATCTACCATCAAAGACCCCCCCCAGAAAACCTTCCCTCTAAAGCTGTTAGTCAACTTCATGAGCACCACTTCACGGACCACATTCCACCATCTGAAGCAGGCCGAAGACGCCAAAAGAGATGTCGAGTATGCAGCAATAAAGTATTTCGAAGAGATACCAGCTACCATTGTCCCCAGTGTCCATTTGAACCCGGCCTTTGCATTGGTGAATATATCACACATGCCTAAAATATTAGCCCATATTCTTAACCATTTCCCCATTTTCATCATCTGTGCTGACCATTTCCTATGCTTCCTCAAATAACCATGCCACTGTTACGTGAACTGACCCTGACCTGTTTTTTGACTATGCCTCTGCCAACCATTTGGACTGCTTACATATGAACTGACCCTGGACTGTTTTACCAACTGCGCTTCTGCCCACCACTTGGACTGCTTGCACGTCATCTGACCCTGGCCTGTTTTATGGACTATGCTTTTGCCTACCGCTTGGACTGATCTGTTGCCCTGCTACTGTAGGACACAGGGGTCTCACATATGAGGAGCTCCAGAAATGTTTTTCCGGATGGAGAAAACATTTTTTTTGTTGTCTCCGGGTTTCGTAATTTCCGGATTAGGGTCTGTAGTCTGGAGGCTTCATAGAGATTGGGGGGGTCGAAGCCTCTACCCCTGTGCCCCTGTGCACAGGTCTTACCTGATTGCAGTCCTCAGCCTGCTGCTGACTTACTGCCGCCACCCCCCTGCCTGCAGCATAAACTAACCACACCTCTGCCTGCTACCTGGACTATGGAAATAATTAGCTATAGCAAGAGGCAGTATGTTTATGAAGGGCTGGCTGTCTCTGCCTGGACAATTTCTATGGACAAATGCTTTGGCTGTGCTGACGATATCCTTGTGCTGACTATACACAATATTCCTGCCTGCTGCCTAGATAATTACTATCATTGCTAAGCACATCCCTGCCTGCTGCCTGCTGCCTGCTGCCTGCACCAATTCTTTCCTCTGGGGACACTACTAAAACCACAGGCAATACTTTTTTTTGTCCTTTCCTCAATAGAATTTATTTTGGAGTGTAATTTTTGGTATGTAAATGCTATGTGTTAGAAATATAAGGGCCTTCAAAAATAATAGGCTGTCAGGAATAGGGATGAGCTTCGAGTTTGAGTTGAACTCATCTTTGACTCGAACATCGGCTGTTTGCCAGTTCGCCGAACAACGAACAATTTGGAGTGTTTGCGGCAAATTCGAAAGGCACGGAACACCCTTTAAAAGTCTATGGGAGAAATCAAAAGTGCTAATTTTCAAGGCTTATATGCAAGTTATTGTCATAATAAGTGTTTGGGGACCTGAGTCCTGCCCCAGGGGACATGGATCAATGCAAAAAAAAGTTTTAAAAACTGACGTTTTTTCAGGAGCAGTGATTTTAATAATGCTTAAAGTGAAACAATAAAAGTGTAATATTCCTTTAAATTTCATACCTGGGGGGTCTCTATAGTATGCCTGTAAAGGGATGCATGTTTCCCGTGTTTAGAACAGTCTGACAGAAAAATGACATTTCAAAGGAAAAAAAGTCATTTAAAACTACTCGCGGCTATTAATGAATTGCCGGTCCTACAATACACATAAAAGTTCATTGATAAAAACGGTATGGGAATTCCCCACAGAGGAACCCAGAACCAAAATTTAAAAAAAAAGACGTGGATGGTCCCCCTAAATTCCATACCAGGCCCTTCAGGTCTGGTATGGATTTTAAGGGGAACCCCGTGACAAAATTTAAAAAAAAATGGCGTGGGGTCCCCCCAAAAATCCATACAAGACCCTTATCCGAGCACGCAACCTGGCAGGCCGCAGGAAAAGAGGAGGGACGAGAGAGCGTCCCCCCTCCTGAACCGTACCAGGCCACATGCCCTCAACTTTGGGAGGGTACTTTGGGGTAGCCCCCCAAAACACCTTGTCCCCAGGGGCCTCATCCCCACAACCCTTGCCCGCTGGTTGTGGGGGTCTGCGGGCGGGGGGCTTATCGGAATCTGGAAGCCCCTTTAACAAGGGGACCCCCAGATCCCGGCCCTCCCCCCTGTGTGAAATGGTAAGGGGGAACAAAAGTACCCATACCATTTTACAAAAAAACTGTCAAAAATGTTAAAAATGACAAGAGACAATTTTTGACAGTTCCTTTATTTAAAGGCTTCTTCTTTCTTATTCTATCCTCTTTCTTCTATCTTCTATCTTCTTACTTCTATCTTCTATCTTCCTTCGGTTTCTTCCTCCATCTTCTTCTGGTTCTTATGCTTCTTCTGGTTCTTCCTCCAGTGTTCTCGTCCGGCATCTTCCTCCGCGGCGCCGGTGTCTTCTTCCCTTCGTCTTCTCGGGCCGCTCCGCATCCACCATGATGGGAGGCTCCCACTGTGTGACGCTTCTTTTCTTCTGACGGTTCTTAAATAATGGAGGGCGGGGCCACCCGGTGTCCCCACCCCCCTCTAACGCACGGGGACTTGACGGGGACTTATCTGTGGCATTCCCCGTGACATCAGAGGAGGGCGGACAGGGAAATCACCATGCTTCAGAGGGGGGCAGGGTCTCCCTGGTGGCCCCATCCTCTGTTATTTAAGAACCGTCAGAAGAGGAGAAGCATCACACAGCGGGAGCCTCCCATCGTGATGGATGCGGAGCGGCCCGAGAAGACGAAGGGAAGAAGATGCCGGCGCCGCGGAGGAAGATGCCGGACGAGAACACCGGAGGAGAAGAAGATGGAGGAAGAAACTGAAGGAAGATGGAAGATAGAAGATAGGAGAAAGAAGATAGAAGAAAGAAGAAGCATTTAAATAAAGGAATTGTCAAAAACTGTCTCTTGTAATTTTTAACATTTTTGACAGGTTTTTTGTGAAATGGTAGGGGTACTTTTGTACCCCCTTACCATTTCACACAGGGTGGAGGCCTGGGATCTAGGGGTCCCCTTGTTAAGGTGGGGCTTCCAGATTCCGATAAGCCCCCCGCCCACAGACCCCCATAACCACCTGGCAAGGGTTGTGGGGATGAGGCCCTTGTCCCCATCAGCATGGGGACAAGGTGTTTTGGAGGGCTACCCCAAAGCACCCCCCCAATGTTGAGGGCATGTGGCCTGGTACAGTTCAGGAGGGGGCGCTCTCTTATCCCCCCTCTTTTCCTGTGGCCTGCCAAGTTGCATGCTCAGATAAGGGTCTGGTATGGATTTTTGGGGGGACCCCGCACCATTTAAAAAAAAAATTGGTGCGCGGTTCCCCTTAAAATCCACACCAGACCTGAAGGGTCTGGTATAGATTTTGAGGGGGACCCCACGCCATTTTTTTTTAAAATATTGTCCGGGGTTCCCCTTAATATCCATACCAGACCTGAAGGGCCTGGTATGGAATTTAGGGGTCCCCCACGTCATTTTTTTTTTAAATTTTGGTTCGGGGTTCCCCTGTGGGGAATTCCCATGCCGTACTTATCAATGAACTTTTATGTGTATTGTCGGACCGGCAATTCATTAATAGCCGCAAGTAGTTTTAAATGACTTTTTTTTCCTTTGAAATGTCATTTTGCTGTCAGACTGTTCTAAACACGGGAAACATGCGCCCCTTTACAGGCATACTATAGACACCCCCCAGGTAAGAAATTTAAAGGAATATTACAATTATATTGTTTCACTTTAAGCATTATTAAAATCACTGCTCCCGAAAAAACGTCCGTTTTTAAAACTTTTTTTGCATTGATCCATGTCCCCTGGGGCAGGACCCAGGTCCCCAAACACTTTTTATGACAATAACTTGCATATAAGCCTTTAAAATTAGCACATTTGATTATTCATGTTCGTGTCCCATAGATTTTAACGGTGTTCGCGTGTTCAAACAAATTTTTTGCCTGCTCGCATGTTTTGGTGCGAACCAAACAGGGGGGTGTTCGGCTCATCCCTAGTCAGGAAATTAGATGTGTAATTCATGCTTGTAGAACACCTGAAGTTGCTCCTTCAATGGTGGGCCTCTGTATGTGGTCAGGCTGTGTAAAGGTCTGACACATGTGGTATCGCCATACTCAGAAGCAGTAGCAGAATATATTTTGGGGTGTCATTTTTGCTATGTACATGCTATGTGTTGAAAATATCTTAAAAATGAACAACTTAATGGAAAAAAATGCGTTTTCATTTTTTTTCCACATTTTCCAAAAACTTCTGGAAAAAAATGAACCATTCAAAAGACTCATTATGCCTCATAGATTATACGTTGGGGTGTCTGCTTTCCAAAATGGGGTCACTTTGTAGGCGTTTCCATTGTCCTGGTGCTCCAGGGCCTTCAAAAGTGTAATAGGTGGTTGAGAAATGAGATTTGTAATTTATGCTTGTAGAATGCCTGAAGGTGCTACTTCAATGTTGGGCCTCTGTATGTGGCCAGGCTGTGTAAAAGTCTCACACATGTGGTATCGCCATACTCAGGAGGAGTAGCAAAATGTATTTTGTGGTGTCATTTTTGCTATGTACATGCTATGTGTTGGAAATATCTTAAAAATTGACAACTTTGTGGGAAAAAAAGAGTTTTCATTTTTTTTCCACATTTTCCAAAAGCTTCTGGAAAAAAATGAACTGTTCAAAAGACTCATTATGCCTCATAGATTATACGTTGGGGTGTCTGCTTTCCAAAATGGGGTCATTTTGTAAGTATGAATACTTTCCTGGATTGTTAGTGTCTCAAGAAATGAGATAGGTCTTCAGTACATCAGGTGTGATCAGGCGTGATCAATTTTCAATGATTTGCACCATAGCTTGTAGACTCTATAACTTTCACAAAAACCAAATATACATTAATTAGGGTTATTTTTACCAAAGATATGTAGTCGCATAAATTTTGGCCAAAATTTTTGAACAAATATTACTAATTTGTAAAATTGTATGACAGAAACAAAGAAAAAGGCATTTTTTCACCAACTTTTTAGTCTTTTTTTTTATTTGTAGCACAAAAAAATAGAAAAAAAACACTACTGATTAAATACCACCAAAAGAAAGCTCTATTTGTATGAAAAAAGACACAAATTTCATTTAGGTACAGTGTTGCATGACTGAGTAATTGTCATTCAAAGTGTGAGAGCGCTGAAAGCTGAAAATTGGTCTGGGCAGGAAGGGGGTGAAAGTGCCCTGTAGGCAAGTGGTTAATTATGCTTAAAGTGCAACAATAAAAATAAAAAAAATCCTTCAAATATAGTGCCTGGGGGTCCCCTTGATGTGCCCGTAAAGTGGCGTATCTGTAGCATGCATTGAACATGCTAAAGCAAAAATTACATTTCCAAAGAAAAAAAAGCGAGTAAAATCCCATTTAAAATAACTCACAGTTTTCAATTGTCGGCTGTTGAAAAAAATAAAGAAAAAATGGCGTGGGGTCCCCCTAGTCCATACTAGGCCCTTCAGGCCTGTATGGATCTGTAGGGGAACCCCGCGCCAAAATTGAAAAAAAAAGTGTTCCCTCCAAAATCCCTCCAAAATCCATACCAGACCCTCATCCGGGCATGCAGCCTGGCAGGTCAGAAAAGGGGGTGGGACGAGTGATTCCCCCCCCTCCTGAACCATACCAGGCCACATGCCCTCAACGTGGGGGGCTCCAGAGCTTAGTAAATGAACGAAAGCTCTGCGTTCTTCCATCATCCAATCATGTGCAAGCAAAAATGCTGTTTATTTTGATTTTCCTTGCTTGTGATTGTGGGATTCTTTGCAAAGTGAAGATTCACCTCATTTACCAAGCCCTTGAGCAACTGCACTTTCAGAGTTCAACTGCACTTGCAAAGTGCACAGTCTATTTTCCTTATGTAAACCAACACCTTAGTCTCATGCTTCTTGTTTGGGGAGAAAGCCAACTTGGTCAAGTTCAATGTTGTTCATAATGTGTGGAAGAAGACGAGCGGCTAGGATTTTTTGTGAGAAGTTTCAAGTCCTTGTTTGGGAGTAAGATAGGCCAGTAGTTAGTGAATAAAGAAAGATCTGTCCCTTCCTTTCAGAGGAGAATAATGTGGTCCTTTAGGGAGTCCTGGGAAAATCGTGACTCCTGTGTTAGAAGGTTGAGGTCTTTAACCACTTGACGACCGCCTCACGCCGATGTACGTCGGCAAAGTGGCACGGACAGGCAAAATCACGTACAGGGTACGTGATTTGCCTTCCGCGGGTGGGGGGTCCGATCGGACCCCCCCCGGTGCCCGAGGCGGTCGTCTTTTGTCCAGCGGCGATCGGTGATGAGGGGGAGACCATCCGTTCGTGGCCCCCCCCTCGCGATCGCCGCCGGCCAATGAGAATCTTCCTTTGCTGCTGTATGCTAAACAGCAGCAAAGGAAATGATGTCATCTCCCCTCGGGTCGGTATTTTCCGTTCCGGCCCGAGGAGAGAAGACATCAATGTGAGTGCACCAACACACACACACACAGTAGAACATGCCAGGCACACAAAACACCCCGATCCCCCCCCCGATCGCCCCCCGATCCCCCCCCAATCACCTCCCCCCCCCCCTGTCACAAACTGACACCAGCAGTTTTTTTTTTTTTTTTTTTCTGATTACTGCATAGTGTCAGTTTGTGACAGTTACAGTGTTGGGACAGATACTGTTACCCCCCTGTAGGTCTAGGGTACCCCCCTAACCCCCCCTAATAAAGTTTTAACCCCTTGATCACCCCCTGTCACCAGTGTCGCTAAGCGATCATTTTTCTGATCGCTGTATTAGTGTCGCTGGTGACGCTAGTTAGTGAGGTAAATATTTAGGTTCGCCGTCAGCGTTTTATAGCGTCAGGGACCCCCCTATACTATCTGATAAATGTTTTAACCCCTTGATTGCCCCCTAGTTAACCCTTTCACCACTGATCACCGTATAACCGTTACGGTTGACGCTGGTTAGTTTGTTTATTTTTTATAGTGTCAGGGCACCCGCCGTTTATTACCGAATAAAGGTTTAGCCCCCCGATCGCCCGGCGGTGATATGCGTCGCCCCAGGCAGCGTCAGATTAGCGCCAGTACCGCTAACACCCACGCACGCAGCATGCGCCTCCCTTAGTGGTATAGTATCTGATTGGATCAATATCTCATCCGATCAGATCTATACTAGCGTCCCCAGCAGTTTAGGGTTCCCAAAAACGCAGTGTTAGCGGGATCAGCCCAGATACCTGCTAGCACCTGCGTTTTGCCCCTCCGCCCAGCCCACCCAAGTGCAGTATCGATCGATCACTGTCACTTACAAAACACTAAACGCATAACTGCAGCGTTCGCAGAGTCAGGCCTGATCCCTGCGATCGCTAACAGTTTTTTTGGTAGCATTTTGGTGAACTGGCAAGCACCAGCCCCAGGCGTCAGGTTAGCGCCAGTACCGCTAACACTCACGCACGCAGCATACGCCTCCCTTAGTAGTATAGTATCTGAACGGATCAATATCTGATCCGATCAGATCTATACTAGCGTCCCCAGCAGTTTAGGGTTCCCAAAAACGCAGTGTTAGCGGGATCAGCCCAGATACCTGCTAGCACCTGCGTTTTGCGCCTCCGCCCGGCCCAGCCCACCCAAGTGCAGTATCGATCGATCACTGACACTTACAAAACACTAAACGCATAACTGCAGCGTTCACAGAGTCATGTCTGATCCCTGCGATCGCTAACAGTTTTTTTGGTAGTATTTTGGTGAACTGGCAAGCACCAGCCCCAGGCAGCGTCAGATTAGCGCCAGTACCGCTAACACCCACGCACGCACCGTACACCTCCCTTAGTGGTATAGTATCTGATCGCATCAATATCTGATCCGATCAGATCTATACTAGCGTCACCAGCAGTTTAGGGTTCCCAAAAACGCAGTGTTAGCGGGATCAGCCCAGATACCTGCTAGCACCTGCGTTTTGCCCCTCCGCCCGGCCCAGCCCACCCAAGTGCAGTATCGATCGATCACTGTCACTTACAAAACACTAAAAGCATAACTGCAGCGTTCGCAGAGTCAGGCCTGATCCCTGCGATCGCTAACAGTTTTTTGGTAGCGTTTTGGTGAACTGGCAAGCGCCAGCGGCCTAGTACACCCCGGTCGTAGTCAAACCAGCACTGCAGTAACACGTGGTGACGTGGCGAGTCCCATAAGTGCAGTTCAAGCTGGTGAGGTGGCAAGCACAAGTAGTGTCCCGCTGCCACCAAAAAGACAAACACAGGCCCGTCGTGCCCATAATGCCCTTCCTGCTGCATTCGCCAATCCTAATTGGGAACCCACCGCTTCTGCAGCGCCCGTACTTCCCCCATTCACATCCCCAACCAAATGCAGTCGGCTGCATGAGAGGCATTTTTATGTCCTCCCGAGTACCCCTACCCAACGAACCCCCCAAAAAAGATGTCGTGTCTGCAGCAAGCGCGGATATAGGCGTGACGCCCGCTATTATTGTCCCTCCTGTCCTGACAATCCTGGTCTTTGCATTGGTGAATGTTTTGAACGCTACCATTCACTAGTTGAGTATTAGCGTAGGGTACAGCATTGCACAGACTAGGACACACTTTCACAGGGTCTCCCAAAATGCCATCGCATTTTGAGAGACCCGAACCTGGAACCGGTTACAGTTATAAAAGTTAGTTACAAAAAAAGTGTAAAAAAAAAAAAAATATGAAATAAAAAAAATAGTTGTTTTATTGTTCTCTCTCTCTCTATTCTCTCTCTCTATTGTTCTGCTCTTTTTTACTGTATTCTATTCTGCAATGTTTTATTGTTATTGTTATTGTTATTATGTTTTATCATGTTTGTTTTTCAGGTGTGTAATTATTTACACTTTACTGTGCTTTATTGTTAACCATTGTTAACCATTTTTTTGTCTTCAGGTGCGCCATTCACGACTTTGAGTGGTTATACCAGAATGATGCCTGCAGGTTTAGGTATCATCTTGGTATCATTCTTTTCAGCCAGCGGTCGGCTTTCATGTAAAAGCAATTCTAGCGGCTAATTAGCCTCTAGACTGCTTTTACAAGCCGTGGGAGGGAATGCCCCCCCCCCCCACCGTCTTCCGTGTTTTTCTCTGGCTCTCCTGTCTCAACAGGGAACCTGAGAATGCAGACGGTGATTCAGCCAGCTGACCATAGAGCTGATCAGAGACCAGAGTGGCTCCAAACATCTCTATGGCCTAAGAAACCGGAAGCTACGAGTATTTCATGACTTAGATTTCGCCGGATGTAAATAGCGCCATTGGGAAATTGGGGAAGCATTTTATCACACCGATCTTGGTGTGGTCAGATGCTTTGAGGGCAGAGGAGAGATCTAGGGTCTAATAGACCACAATTTTTTCAAAAAAGAGTACCTGTCACTACCTATTGCTATCATAGGGGATATTTACATTCCCCGAGATAACAATAAAAATGATTAAAAAAAAAAATATGAAAGGAACAGTTTAAAAGTAAGATTAAAAAAGCAAAAAAATAATAAAGAAAAAAAAAAAAAAAAAAAAAAAACACCCCTGTCGCCCCCTGCTCTCGCGCTAAGGCGAACGCAAGCGGCGGTCTGTCGTCAAACGTAAACAGCAATTGCACCATGCATGTGAGGTATCACCGCGAAGGCCAGATCGAGTGCAGTAATTTTTCCAGTAGACCTCCTCTGTAAATCTAAAGTGGTAACCTGTAAAGGCTTTTGAAGGCTTTTAAACATGTATTTATTTTGTTGCCACTGCACGTTTGTGCGCAATTTTAAAGCATGTCATGTTTGGTATCCATGTACTCGGCCTAAGATCATCTTTTTTATTTCATCAAACATTTGGGCAATATAGCGTGTTTTAGTGCATTAAAATTAAAAAAAGTGTGTTTTTTCCCCAAAAAATGCGTTTGAAAAATCGCTGCGCAATTACTGTGTGAAAAAAAAAAATGAAACACCCACCATTTTAATCTGTAGGGCATTTGCTTTAAAAAAATATATAATGTTTGGGGGTTCAAAGTAATTTTTTTGCAAAAAAAAAAAACTTTTTCATGTAAACAATAAGTGTCAGAAAGGGCTTTGTCTTCAAGTGGTTAGAAGAGTGGGTGATGTGTGACATAAGCTTCTAAATGTTGTGCATAAAATGCCAGGACAGTTCAAAACCCCCCCAAATGACCCCATTTTGGAAAGTAGACACCCCAAGCTATTTGCTGAGAGGCATGTCGAGTCCATGGAATATTTTATATTGCGACACAAGTTGCGGGAAAGACAATTTTTTTTTTTTTTTTTTTGCACAAAGTTGTCACTAAATGATATATTGCTCAAACATGCCATGGAAATATGTGAAATTACACCCCAAAATACATTCTGCTGCTTCTCCTGAGTACGGGGATACCACATGCGTGAGACTTTTTGGGAGCCTAGCCGCGTACGGGACCCCGAAAACCAAGCACCGCCTTCAGGCTTTCTAAGGGCGTGAATTTTTGATTTCACTCTTCACTGCCTATCACAGTTTCGGAGGCCATGGAATGCCCAGGTGGCACAAAACCCCCCCAAATGACCCCATTTTGGAAAGTAGACACCCCAAGCTATTTGCTGAGAGGTATAGTGAGTATTTTGCAGACCTCACTTTTTGTCACAAAGTTTTGAAAATTGAAAAAAGAAAAAAAAAAATGTTTTTTCTTGTCTTTCTTCATTTTCAAAAACAAATGAGAGCTGCAAAATACTCACCATGCCTTTCAGCAAATAGCTTGGGGTGTCTACTTTCCAAAATGGGGTCATTTGGGGGGGTTTTGTGCCACCTGGGCATTCCATGGCCTCCGAAACTGTGATAGGCAGTAAAGAGTGAAATCAAAAATTTTCACCCTTAGAAATTCTGAAGGCAGTGATTGGTTTTCGGGGTCCAGTACGCGGCTAGGCTCCCAAAAAGTCCCACACATGTGGTATCCCCATACTCAGGAGAAGCAGCTAAATGTATTTTGGGGTGCAATTCCACATATGCCCATGGCCTGTGTGAGCAATATATCATTTAGTGACAACTTTATGAAAAAAAAAAAAAAAAAAGTGTCACTTTCCCGCAACTTGTGTCAAAATATAAAATATTCCATGGACTCAATATGCCTCTCAGCAAATAGCTTGGGGTGTCTACTTTCCAAAATGGGGTCATTTTGGGGGGTTTTGTGCCATCTTGGCATTCCATGGCCTCCGAAACTGTGATAGGCAGTGAAGAGTGAAAGCAAAAATTTACACCCTTAGAAATCCTGAAGGCGGTGATTGGTTTTCGGGGCCCCGTACGCGGCTAGGCTCCCAAAAAGTCCCACACATGTGGTATCCCCATACTCAGGAGAAGCAGCTAAATGTATTTTGGGGTGCAATTCCACATAGGCCCATGGCCTGTGTGAGCAATATATCATTTAGTGACCACTTTTTGTAAATATTTTTTTTTTTTTTTTTTTTGTCATTTTTCAATCACTTGGGACAAAAAAAATAAATATTCAATGGGTTCAACATGCCTCTCAGCAATTTCCTTGGGGTGTCTACTTTCCAAAATGGGGTCATTTGGGGGGGTTTTGTACTGCCCTGCCATTTTAGCACCTCAAGAAATGACATAGGCAGTCATAAACTAAAAGCTGTGTAAATTCCAGAAAATGTACCCTAGTTTGTAGACGCTATAACTTTTGCGCAAACCAATAAATATACGCTTATTGACATTTTTTTTACCAAAGACATGTGGCCGAATACATTTTGGCCTAAATGTATGACTAAAATTTAGTTTATTGGATTTTTTTTAGAACAAAAAGTAGAAAATATCATTTTTTTTCAAAATTTTCGGTCTTTTTCCGTTTATAGCGCAAAAAATAAAAACCGCAGAGGTGATCAAATACCATCAAAAGAAAGCTCTATTTGTGGGAAGAAAAGGACGCAAATTTTGTTTGGGTACAGCATTGCATGACCGCGCAATTAGCAGTTAAAGCGACGCAGTGCCAAATTGGAAAAAGACCTCTGGTCCTTAGGCAGCATAAAGGTCCGGGGCTCAAGTGGTTAATGAAATGCGTGGGCAATTGATGGAGGAGGGCTTTACAGTATTGGATAGTCAGTCCACCCAAGCCAGGGAATGTACCCAATTTAGTGGATTTTAGTGGATTTAATGGCCTCATAAAGTTCTACCTAGATAGTAGACATGTCTAAGTCTGCCCAATTTTGGATACATTGGAAGAGGTGATATATTCAATAGTTTTATGTGTCTTAAATTGGGAAGTAAAGAGGGTTTTAGGGTCAGCATCTGGAGGTTATATAAAGCAGAGTAAAAGGAGCCAAGTGCTTTTACAATTTATGTGGGTTGGTTGACTTTGTAGCCATGTGTGTTGGTGATAGACAATGCATAGTAAAGGGGATGTTGCCCACAGAGGGCAGTTGCTAGGAGACATCCACATTTTTGTCTGTGCTCCTGGTATGTTTTTCAGCAGTGGATAAGAGCAGCTTTAGCTTTGCTGCTGTTTAAAAAAAAAAGTTAATCTGTGTCAAAGAGTTGAGAGCTCCAGTTCCATGGTAGCATCTAATGTAGAATTGTGTTTGAGTTTCATTAACTGCTTCCCGACCGGCGCACGCTGATGTACGTCGGCAGAGCGGCACGGCTGGGCAAATGGGCGTACCTGTACGTCCATTTGAATTTCCCGCCATGCCAGTGCGTGCGCGCCGGCCGGGGGCTCCGTGAGTCAGGTCGCGGGTCCCGCGGACTCGATCGCCGCGGGGATACCCGCGATCGCCTCACGGAGCGGATGAACGGAGAGATGCCATTGTAAACAGCATCTCCCCATTCTGCCTAGTGACAAGTGTCACTCGATCTCTGCTCCCTGTCATCGGAGCAGAGATCAGTGACGTCACCCACACAGCCCATCCCCCTACAATTAGTAATCACCCCCTAGGACACACTTAACCCCTCCCCGCCCCCTAGTGGTTAACCCCTTCACTGCCAGTGTCATTTACACAGTAATCAGTGCATTTTTAATCGCACTGATCGCTGTATAAATGACAATGGTCCCAAAAATGTGTCAAAAATGTCCGACATGTCCGCCATAACGTCGCAGTCACAATAAAAATCGCTGATCGCCGCCGATACTAGTAAAAAAAAAATTATTAATAAAAATGCCATAAGACTATCCCCTATTTAGTAAACACTATAACGTTTGTGCAAACCAATTAATAAACGATTATTGCGATTTTTTTTACCAAAAATATGTAGAAGAATACGATTGGCCTAAACTGAAGAAAAAACATTTTTTTTTATATATTTTTGGGGGATATTTATTATAGCAAAATGTAAAAAATAATGCGTTTTTTTCAAAATTGTCGCTCTTATTTTGTTTATAGCGCAAAAAATAAAAATCGCAGAGGCGATCAATTAACACCAAAAGAAAGCTCTATTTGTGGGAGAAAAAGGACGTCAATTTTGTTTGGGAGCCACGTCGCATGACCGCGCAATTGTCAGTTAAAGCGACGCAGTGCCGAATCGCAAAAAACGCTCTGGTCAGGAAGGGGGTAAATCCTTCCGGGGCTGAAGTGGTTAAGAACTTGTTGTGTTTAACATTAGTACCATGTTTAATGAGGATACCTGTAATGTAAGGTTTGTGTGCTTCCCAGGCCAACATAAGGGTCATTATCTTCAGCAGCATTTACTTGGAAATATAGGTCTAGTGCCTTAGCCGCGCCCATTAATAATCCGGGCTGTTGGAGTATGCTATCATTTAACTTATTGCGCCAAGCTTTAGAGTATTTGTCTGGAGTAAGTATGATCATCACTAGCATTGGGGCATGATTTGATCATGTTATATTTTTTATCTGTATGGGCAACAAGAGGGATGTGTCTGTGGGTGATCAGAAATAGATCAATACAAGAATATAGTTTATGTGGGGAAGAGTAGAAAGTGTAATCTCTTGTGTCTGGGTGTTGCAATCTCCACATGTCAATCCACTGTGCTTCATGGCCATGTGGGCAATGTGTTTTCAAGTGGATCATGGAATGAAATAGGATCCTGATGAGTACAACTTGGACTGTGTTAACAGTAACAGTAAGCAAATAAAACTACCGTATATCCCCAGAAATTGGCCATTGGTTTCCAAAGGATAACAAAATCAAATCAATTAAAAAACTCATGGATGCTGCAAACCATTGGGAAGACCAGTTTTGCAAAACATTGAGTAGATTTTACCTTAAACATATAGGTCCTAGGTGTACAGCCTGTGAGGCCTTCCCCTAAGACTAAAGTCATAAATAAAATAGAGACAGCATCACATACAGACTCACTCAGTGGGGCTTACATCCAGAACCCATTTTCCATCCCCTCCCCATCTCTGTAATTCTCTGTTGCCCCTTCAGTCTCAGCAAGAAATCTACTGAGACTGGGAGTCAACCACTCTTTCCTAGTTTCCCCCTCAATAGTTATTCAGTTGATCCCCTTTTCTTTTGTGCAGAAGTGAAATAGGGTGCTACTGAAACATTCAGGAGCAATTTGCACTGAAAGTATATGCAGGAATGAAATTCTCCCTATCACCCACTATGTTTGCCCTTATGAATGTACTTCTAAATGTAAAATGGAATGCAAACATCGCTTTCTGTAATTTTGTAACCAATGATGTACAGCTGCAAAAACCTAAAAGCTTAAAAAAAACTATAAAAAACTAAAATGAAATAGATATAAAAAATATTTAAAAAAATAAAGTATCCAGTATGCTCAACAGCTAAAGTTTATCTTTTTATGCACTACCAGAAAACATGAGCAAGAGAAGTTGATTTGTTGTTTTTTTTTTATTAAACAAAAAATCTCTTTCTGTGCACTTACATTTTTCATGCCATCCATTTTACCAGGCTGTAACACTGCTCCAGAATTTACTTGATGAAAGCTACTGGAAATTGTGTTTTAAAAATTGGAAATCATAAACTGTTATTGTTTAACCCCTATACCTAGACTTTTCCTTTGTATGTCTAGCCAACCAAAACAGAACATAGTTAACATTTATTAAAACTGTAAAAGTGTTTCTTTGTTATTAAATATAGATTTGAAAAATCCATTTAAGTGTTACACTAGAAATGCATTTATTAAATGTAGCAAATCAATCATCCTGGTGTATTGGAATTTTTCTAATAAAACTGAGGTGAGGTGAAAAAGTTGAAAGCGCAAGTCAACTCAATCTCTGGTATATTAATAATTACAAATAATTTGAAGTCTCAGTGGGGTTCTGGTGCTTCTTATTTAAGATACAAGTAGATATCTCATCCAGTGTTGCTAAAGGGAAAATACTGTATCACTTATAAAAATATTTGCTATTTGTTATATCAAATTTTTTTTCTGAATACAAGTGCCAATGTAATGTTTCAAAATTTTGTTGAGAGTCTGTTAAGATCTTAACGTGCATACTGTATGGCAATATTTTACTTTTGAACTATAGCCCTTTGTTTTCCCCTAAGCCATGACTAATGTCTAGTCAAATGTTACAAGTAGCATTGAGAAAAGGGATTTTATGTACAACATTTCAGGAAACACAAAACCTAAAACGTTTTTATAAAATAATATCACACTTTAATTATATACAAATAATACAATTTTGTAAAAGATCAAAATTTGTATTAAGAGTGCATGGATATTAGGGATGAACTTCGAGTTCGAGTCGAACACATGTTCGATTCGAACAACGGCTGTTTGCCAGTTCGCCGAACAGCAAACAGTTTGGGGTGTTCGCGGTAAATTTGAAAGCCGCGGAACACCCTTTAAAAGTCTATGGGATAAATCAAAAGTGCTAATTTTAAAGGCTTGTATGCATGGTATTGTCATAAAAAGTGTTTGGGGACCTGGGTCCTGCCCAAGGGGACAGGTATCAATGCAAAAAGAAATTTTAAAAAACTGCTGTTTTTTCGGGAGCAGTGATTTTAATAATGCTTGAAGTGAAACAATAAAAGTGTAATATTCCTTTAAATTTCGTACCTGGGGTGTCTATAGTATGCCTGTAAAGGGGTGCATGTTTCCCGTGTTTAGAACAGTCTGACTGCAAAATTACATTTCAAAGGGAAAAAAAAGTCATTTAAAACTACTCGCGGCTATTAATGAATTATCGGTCCGATAATACACATAAAAGTTCATTGATAAAAACGGCATGGGATTTCCCCACAGGGGAACCCCGAACCAAAATTTGAAAAAAAAATGGCGTGGGGGTCAACCTAAATTCCATACCAGGCCCTTCAGGTCTGGTATGGATTTTAATGGGAACCCCCACGCCATTTTTTTTTTAAAAAATGGCGTGGGGTCCCCCCAAAAATCCATACCAGACCCTTATCTGAGCACACAAACTGGCAGGCCGCAGGAAAAGAGGCTGGGTGCTGAACCATACCAGGCCACGTGCCCTCAACATTGGGAGGGTGCTTTGAGGTAGCCCCCTAAAGCTCCTTGTCCCCATGTTGATGAGGACAAGGGCCTCATCCCCACAACCCTTGGCTGGTGGTTGTGGGGGTCTGCGGGTGGGGGGATTGCCACCTTTAACATAGGGACCCCCAGATCCCACCCCCCCTGTGTGGAATTGTAATGGGGTACAAAAGTAACCCTACCATTTGACAAAAAAAGTGTCAAAAATGTTAAAAATGACAAAAGACAGTTTTTGACAATTCCTTTATTTAAAGTCTTCTTCTGTCCATCTTCTTCGGGTCTTCTTCCTTTGGTTTCTTCCTCCATCTTCTTCTTCCTCTGCTTCTTCCTCCGATCCTCTGCTTCTTGCTCCGGTGTTCTCATCCGGCATCTTCCTCTGCGGCGTCTTCTTCTCTGCTTCGTTCTTGGGCCGCTCCGCATCCATGGGAGGCTCCCGCTGTGTGATGCTTCTCTTCTTCTGACACTTCATATATAATGGAGGGCGGGGCCACCCAGTGACCCCGCCCCCCTCTGACGTACAGGAACTTGATGGGGACTTCCCTATGGCTTTCCCCATTATGTCAGAGGGGGCAGGGTCACCCAGTTACATAACGAGAGTGAATCAGATCAGCGGGATGTTACCGGCCTGAACAGCTACTTGATCTGATTCACTCTCATGTCATCTATCAATAAATACACCTATGAACATCAACTCTTGAGCCACCTTCAGGATTTGCCTCTCGGCCTCAGTGGAACCTCAAGCATTTAGTTTACGCCCATTTTTATGGTTCTTTTCTTTTCTTTTTGAAGAGAACAACATATATATATACTCTTGGTGGAGTAAAAAAACCCACTTCTACCTGTTTACATCATCTCCAACATATAGATGTTTGTTCATATTGGAATCAAGAGCATACAGGGCAGACAGACTTTGTCGCTGTCGCTGTTTTTAAGAAATGTCAAATCAGCCAATACAGTGTTTAATGTGGAACGATTCCTGCACATAATTTTGGATTTTTGGTTTGTCGCTGTGACCCTTCTGGTGTGGTTAAAAAAGCACTTGAGCCTTACACGAGAGTGTAGGCAATTGGAGTTGGTGAGTGGATTTCTTTAGGGAGTGGGCTCACTTAGCACTCGGGTGTGGTGAAAGCTGCCAAGAAAACATCACTATTTAAAGGACTTTTTATTTAGGACCTTTTCATGTATTTAGTTGCAAATATAATTATTTGTTGTGCACTTTCTGTATATTTCAATCACCTGTCACTTGGTGTTTATATTGTGTATTTGAATATTTATATTTATTTGCAGCATCACCTTAAGGGTAAAAATAGATTTTTAGGATAGCGCCACTGTGTTTTTTTCTCACTGTTGTTTATTTTTAGGTTAGAGGCACGTTACAGGCAAAAAAACACTATATAGACAATTCATTATAGCCACGAGTAGTTTTAAATAACTTTTATTCCTTTAGAAATGTAATTTTGCTGTCAGACTGTTCTAAACACAGGAAACATGCACCCCTTTACAGGCATAATATAGACATCCCCCAGGTACGAAATTTAAAGGAATATTACACTTTTATTGTTCCACTTTAAGCATTATTAAAATCACTGCTCCTGAAAAAAACGGCCGTTTTAAAACTTTTTTTTGCATTGATACATGTCCCCTGGGGCAGGACCCAGGTCCCCAAACACTTTTTATGACAATACCATGCATATAAGCCTTTAAAATAAGCACTTTTGATTATTCATGTTCGAGTCTCATAGACTTTAATGGTGTTTGTGTGCTTGAACAAATTTTTTGCCTGTTCGCATGTTCTGGTGCGAACCGAACAGGGGGTGTTAGGCTCATCCCTAATGGATATACATTACAGTGCATGCAATGTATAGTTATTAGACCATAACACTATCATTTGAGTACTACAAGTTTGCTTAGAACCCTTGTTGACCTGTTTCGCTGCTGAATCCACTTTTTCAGGACTGGGTGGGTATGTGGTACAAAGGAATATACAGTATATGTATACATCTCAAAAATGGTAGGCATAGTGCAAAATGTTTTGTTCAATATCTGTATGGATCCATCTGTAACCAACAAACAAGTTTACATGAGTGCATACATCTCAATAATTGCAAGCATCTAACTTCTTGTAAATTGTTAGGTAGCCTTCAAGCTCCTCTCACCAGCTATAGGTTAAAGAGCTTTCCAGGCTCTCAGCTGCTCCAATAAGCTGTAGGATAAGTCTTCTAAGACCCCTAGATGCTCCCATCAGCTGTGGAATAACAAGTCTGACTAAACACCCTTTAGCTGGATTAGTCCCTGGTGCAGGAGGCACCCTATTCAAATATCATCTGTCCCTGGATCTGTGCTTACGATAGCATCTGCTTCCTGGCTCACTGTCTTTTTGCTTGCATGACCCAGTTCTGCTATACTTGTCTGGGTTTGTCTTGTTGAATAATTCTGCCTTGTACCTGGATTACTCTTTGGATTTCCATCTGAACTTGATCTCAAATTGTTTATTGGACTTTGTTTGCTCATTACCTGCCCTGACCTAGGAACTGTACCTTGGATTAGGGGTGTTTGCTACTAACTCTGACCTTGAAACAGTTTTTGGACTATGCTTACTTGCTACCTGCTCTGGCCCTCGAGCAGTCCCAGGATTCCACTGACAGTCTATCGTCTGACCCGCCTTAAGACTACAGCTACCCTTTGTTTTATTTGCTCAGTCCAAGTACCACCTGACAAGAAACTATTGTATAGTGTTAGAGAAAGACCTGGGGGCAACCAGGTAGCATTAGACTTGCTTGCCCTAAGAAAACGGGGGTAGCTAAAGGCAAAAGAAACACCTGTCAGCCATAGTTCCTGACCTAGGCATATGGCTGTGCATTACACAAGTATGGTGAAATACATTTTAAGTAACAACTTACTTACAAAATCTATATCCATAAAAACTGATTCAAACACGTCCCCACCCTGACTTGCCACAAGGACCATATCAGTGATAGGAAGAATTAAAAAAATAGAGCTCCCTGTCGAGTGTGGCGGCAGAGAATCATTGAGATACATATGTTATATAATACAGTTTTATAATAAAGGTTTTGAATGTCATTTATGCACATATTTCTTGGGCTTTTCTTTTCTTTTTGAAGAGAACAACATATATATACTCTTGGTGGAGTAAAAAAAAAACACTTCTACCTGTTTACATCATCTCCAACATATAGATGTTTGTTCATATTGGAATCAAGAGCATACTGGGCAGACAGACTTTGTCACTGTCGCTGTTTTTAATTGCAAATTTTATGGAATGTCAAATCAGCCAATACAGTGTTTAATGTGGAACGATTCCTGCACATAATTTTGGCTTTTTGGTTTGTCGCTGTGACCCTTCTGGTGTGGTTAAAAAAGCACTTGAGCCTTACACGAGAGTGTAGGCAATTGGAGTCGGTGATTGGATTTCTTTAGGGAGTGGGCTTACTCAGCACTCGGGTGTGGTGAAAGCTGCCAAGAAAACATCACTATTTAAAGGACTTCTTATTTAGGACCTTTTCATGTATTTAGTTGCAAATATAATTATTTGTTGTGCACTTTCTGTATATTCCAATCACCTGTCACTTGGTGTTTATATTGTGTATTTGAATATTTATATTTATTTGCAGCATCACCTTAAGGGTAAAAATTGTTTTTTGGGATAGCGCCACTGTGTTTTTTTCTCATGCCGTGTACACATGAGCAGACTTTACGTCAGACTTGGTCCGGCAGACTTTTCGAAGGACTTTGTCCACTAGGTGCGCCGGACTTAAAAAACGGATGGACTTGGACACACACGATCACTCCAAAAGCCTGATGGTTTTGAACGCGGTGACGTACAGCACATACGACAGGACTAGAAAAAGGAAGTTCAATCCCCACTACGGCACCCTTTGGGCTCCTTCTGCTATTCTCGTGTTTATCTTGTGTTAGTAGATGTTTGGTTAGAGACGATTTGCGCTTTTCACACTTCAGCTTATTTCGATCGTTTTCTGTGGTTCAGTTTGTGCTTGTGAGGTTTGTATCTGCTTTTCAGTGCGTGTTGGTCAGTTCGTAACCTGCCTAGCAGGCCGTTCTGGTCCGCTCATTCCTGATTTTCAGGTCGCTCTTCATAGGCCTTGCTGTTCTTCAGTGTGTTTGTTATAAGTTTGTTTGTGTGACCAGCCGACTGTTTTGAAGCCATGTCGTGTGGACATACTTGTTCTCGAGTTTGCGCTGCGTGGGGACTTGGTGTTGGGGTTAACACTTTGACATGTCATGAACAGGGCGAGGAGGAGTTCATGGACCAAGAATTGGTTGCGCCAGCATGACCAATACTCGCACATGCCTTTGCTCCGTGAGATCCATGAGAATAATCCTGAGGATTTCAGGAATTATCTCAGGATGACGGACCCCGTTTTTGAACATCTGCTGGCTATGCTGACCCCCTATATCAGCAGGCAGGATACCTGCATGAGGCAAGCCATCACTGCGGAGCAGAGGCTAGTTGCCACTTTACGTTACTTGGTGACTGGGAGAAGTCTTCAGGACTTGAAGTTCTCAGCAGGCATCTCCCCCCAGGCTCTGGGGATCATAATCCCAGAGACCTGTTCTGCCATTATTCAGGTCCTGCAAAAGGACTATATGAAGGTAAGTTTTATACTTTAACATTACATGATATGTCTTAAATGTTTGCTAATGTATTGTCTAAATGTCCCCGTTACCTAATTACCATGCTTGGAATATGCTGTGAATGTCCCCTTTATCTTCATGCATGCCTGTTTTTTTACATTAATCATTTTTGCCCTACATGCATATTTACCTTCAATAACCTCCCCACCATGCAATCCTGGGTCCATTTATATCTCTAGCCTCTAGTCCCTTGTACAATGTATATTGTCAACTCCATTGTACTGTTTGACCCTCCCCCACCCCCTCAAATGTTTGCAACTGTCAGGTGTGTTTTTTACCCAAATTAGAACCCCTCCCACACCCCCTCAAATGTTTGCAACTGTCAGGTGTGTTCTTTACCCAAATTAGAACCCCTCCCCCACCCCCTCAAATGTTTGCAACTGTCAGGTGTGTTTTTTACCCAAATTAGAACCCCTCCCCCACCCCCTCAAATGTTTGCAACTGTCAGGTGTGTTTTTTACCCAAATTAGAACCCCTCCCCCACCCCCTCAAATGTTTTCAACTGTCAGGTGTGTTTTTTACCAAATTAGAACCCCTCCCTCCACATTCAAATTGATCAATGGGCCATCAGAGGGGGTGAGTAATCTTATAAGTGGGCCTTATGTTTTTTAGAATTAAAAGAAAAAAAAACACAATAATGTTCGACTGCTGTTGTTCAAGAATGTTTTTGTGTAATCTGATATCCAAATTATGTTTAAAAGTACTTATCTTATTTTTTTTATTGTTTCACTCCACAGTTTCCTTCCGGTACACAGGAATGGCAGACTGTGGCCTCCCATTTTGCTGACCATTGGGACTTTCCCAACTGTGTCGGGGCGATTGATGGGAAGCATGTCCGCATTGTGCCACCACCCCATTCGGGGTCTTATTTCTACAATTATAAGGGATTCCATAGTGTAGTTTTGATGGCGGTGGTCTCGGCACATTTGTAATTTCTGTTTGTGGACGTGGGGAAGAACGGCCGGATGTCTGACGGAGGAGTCTTTGCACAGACTGAGCTGTGCCAGCATCTCCAGACTGGTGGCCTGGGATTGCCACCTGATGACCAGAATGTTGATGTACTCCCCTCAGTTTTTTATCGCTGATGAAGCGTTTGCTCTCGGCGAGCACTTGATGAGGCCGTTCCCCAAAAGGACACTCACTCATGAGAGGAGGGTATTTAGTTACCGGCTGGCCAGAGCAAGAAGAGTTGTGGAGAATGCCTTTGGGATTCTGGCCAGCCGGTTCCGTTTGTTCCTCTCGGCCATAAATCTGGCGGACCATAAAATAAATCATGTGATAATGGCTTGCTGCATTCTCCATAATTATTTGAGAAGACATTCTGCTACATATATGACCTCTGTTGGGCCTGAGGCTGGAATTGTAGTTAAACAAACACTCACAGGCCTGGAAATTGGCCGTATTGGCTTGGCCTCCCAAACCGCACATCAAGTGTGTGACCGATATGTTAATTATTTTAATGGTCGGGGGGCCATTGCTATTCAACAAGAGCTATAATTTCTTACAAAAATAAAGGAAAAACATTTTTGCAAAAATATCTTGTTTTTATTCTTGTTTGCATTTAGTTTTGTCTGTCTCCTAGTGCACTTGTAGTGGCAAGTGCATTTCCCTTTAGTTAATAAGGCCCTTTGTCACTGTAACCACACAAAAATTAGCAAAACATCTTATTGATAAATAATCAGCCACACACATTGTAGTAGTAAAAACATTTTACCGTGTGCACATTGAAAGGTGCATTTTTTAGAAACGTGTTTATTTATTTTTTTGTTTTTTGTTTTTTCAAAAACAATCTTTTCTTTTTTTTTTATTTTAGTCATATGTAAACAAAAATAGACCTTCTTTACAAAATTACAATTAACAACAGTGTTTTTAAAAACATACCAAAAAAAAAAAGAACTTACAAAGTTCAACATGTTAATAACGGTGCTGGTGATGTCACCCTTGTAAAGCTTAAAATTTGCAGATGCTCAAAATTGGGTATTAAAAAAGGTTCTAGTCAACATGTGCTATCTCCCATCATGGGGGAGCAATGTACGTGTTTTGTGTGTGCAATCCCTTTGTTCCTCTCATAAACAAACATTTTTATGATGAAGGGGTTGCAAACACAAAACAAGTACATTGATATCCCCTGATGGAAGATAGCACATGATGACACACCGTGTGCATCTGCAGATTGTTTTTTTTATTTTTTTATAAAAGTTAAAAAATTTTAGAAAAAAAAAACTTGACAATGAAATGAAGAACATGATTGATGTTTTTATGCAAAACGTTATTATGTTCTGCCCAAAACATCAATCATGTTCTTCATTTCCTGTTGCATGGTGTCCAGCCGTTTTCTCATGCTGTCAATTTGGTCACGCATTCAATCAATTTGGCCATTCCACACCATTATCTGGCCAATAAGTCTTTGTGCACTGTCAGTGCTAAATGGTTCCTCCGCTTGGCCTTCCACAACCAGAACCTCACCTAAAATGTGTGGATAAAAAAATGGGTTAAAATATGCACGCCTAAATAGATTACCTTAAGCTGGGGTGTCAGTCACTCACTTGGTGGGGTTGAAATCTCACACACTTCCTTCACCTCTCCTTCCTCCAGCTCGTCGGGTAGGTGTGGTCTTGGACTGGGGCTTGGGGTAATGCCAGCTTCAGGCTGGTGACTTGGGGGGGTCTTGGGATCCTTGGACTATTGTCTGAGTCTTTTCTCCCCTATGATAATTAAACAAAAGGTATAGTTAAAACACAGTGATATTTCTTTTTTTTAAAAAAATAATATGAAACGTTGGTTAGGAGTTGGGGACAATTGTAATTTTTTGGCCTCAAAAATTTAGAAGACAGGATGAAAATTCCCTTTGAACAAAAATTATAAACAATACACATTTTCATGCAAGTTTCACAGATGCAGACACCTCAATGATCTCCTATGTGTATTACCCCTCAAAAATGTCTTTATGGTCACATAGTACACTAGTGCTCGTGAGTCCAGATGTGGAAACAGCTGCTGTGTCCTGTCCTTACATTACACTGAATCATTTTTGAAGAAGCATTATATTTTCAAACACATCTACACAACATCACCACATTTTTGGAATATGACAAATTTTCAAGACCTAAATGTATGTCCAACCCTGTACCATCATTTTTGGTGGAAAAAATACGTCATTTTCTTAGTATCATATGTATTTTACAAAGAACGGTCTTTACGAACGATGCTGTATAAACGAAAAAAATATGGATCAGCATGCAAGTTAAGTATTTTAATAGGAACACACAACAAGTACTTACTTTTTTTAAGCAGCTTCTTTATTCGCCAATATTGTTACGGCTCCCTACTTTTGAGGTCAGACCACCGCTTCCTCAATTGATCTTTAGCCCGTTTAGTGCCAAACTTTGCTTCTAGAGCGGTGACAATTAAGGCCATTATTTTGTCCTTCCTTATATTGGGTCGGGTGTACGGTCCTTTTTTCCCATCGTAGTCCTCCCTTCTCAATATGGACACCATCTCCACCATCTCTTCAAAAGCCATGTTGGTGGCCTTATATCTCCTCCTGGAGGTGGATGGTTGTGGCTCCGGGCTTTCCTCCGCGCTATTTCCAGTTAATCTCTCCACCATCTTCCTCTATATACTCCCACTGCGCAACGAAGAGTGAAGGGGCGGGGACAAATTGTGCTAAAGAACGTCAGGGGTGGGCGACGCAGGCAGAGCATGACACATGCGCAGTGTATATAAAGCTATTACGATGGCCTACGTATGTCCATGCGGAAGTAGCGAGCATCAGAAACGAAGGTAAGATGAAACGTGGGGGTGTGTGTGTGTGTTTGGTGAATGTGTTTTGTGTGTGTGTGTGTATATGTGTCGCCTAGATTCTGCCAAAAATAATCCTGGGAGTTCTGACTGACATTACAGTTTTTATCTTGTGTCTTGTCTTTCAGCAAAAATGAATCCCTTTAAGGAGGCTGATTTTTTGTCAAGATTCATCGATTTGTATCAGGAAAACAAAAACCTGTGGGAGGTCAAACACCCATTATATTTCAATAGAGATGTAAGGAAGGCAACACTGGGCACACTTTTGGAATTTGTGAAGACTTGAGTCCCCCAGGCAGACCTCAAGTTTGTGGACAAGAAAATTGGTATCTTGCGCAATATGTACAAGCGGGAACACAATAAGATCCAGGAGTCACTCAGATCCGGAGCAGCAGCCGACCAGGTTTATGTCCCCAAGCTGTGGTACTACCAAAAACTGTAATTTCTAGATGACCAGACAGAAGCAAGGCAATCACTTTCGACCCTTCCCCCCACCCTTCCCTCCAGCCTTCCCTCCACCTCTACCCCAGCTGAGGAGTCCCAGGAAGAACTGGGCCCTTTCAACCTTGATGAAGTGGATGTGCCCAGCTTCAGCCAGGTATCCTTTTTTGTTGAATTTGTGATTGCGTAAATATTAATGATGTAAACGTCTCAAATTTTTAAGTGCTTCAGAAAAAAATGACTTCATCACAAATATTAATATGTAGACATATCACTAGACAGTAGTGGCCAAAAATATACTTCAGCATAGGTGTGCGCAGCCTCTTGCATTAGGGTGTGCACCCCAAAGCTCAAATACATATGCATGTGTATATGTACTGATGGTGTCAGTAGGGCAGTGGACAGTGTCAGTAGTTTTATTTTTATTCTTTTTAAATTATTTTATTTTGTAACTTTTTTTTTGGGATGAAATATCAGTGCTCTAAACAGGGGGGAATATGCACCACACAAGGCGATTAGGGTGTGCCCAGGCACACCTGGCACACCCTGTGCGCACGCCTATGTACTTCAGATATTGGTGAGCAGCTGGAATAATGGTGGGGTCAAATAGATAGCCTTTACTATTTGTTTTGAATTATATTTGCAAGTCATGAGCTGAAAATTGTGTGTGATTGCGTAACCCAAAATTACAACTATGTCCCTTTTTTTACCCAGGATGAGCTCAGCCAGGAGGAGGCCTTGCCTAGTGGGAGAGAGGAGGAGGCCTTGCCCAGTGGGAGAGAGGAGGAGGCCTTGCCCAGTGGGAGAGAGGAGGAGGCCTTGCCCAGTGGGAGAGAGGAGGAATCTGTGGCTGGGCCCAGTAGAAGCCGCACGGAGTGTCATGTGCCACCCCTCCACATTACCACCAAAAGGCCCAGAAAAATGACCCAAACTGAGGAGGAATCACTAGCCCTCATTCGTGAAGCCAGCAAAATCAGCAGCACACCACCCAATGCAGAAGAGGCGTATGGAACATATATGGCCAGCAGATTGCTGGAACTCGAAAAGGGGCAACGCCTCCTCTGTGAGGGTCTGATTTTTCAGGCCTATCAGAAGGGCTTGAGAGGGGAGCTTACTGCTAAAACATATCTAGCAGATGAAGTCACTCCCCTTCCTCCTCCTCCTCCTGCCCCAAGTACACCACCAGAGGCACAGCCTCCTAGGAAGGCTGCAGAGAAGCGTGGAGGGAAGGCTGCAGAGAAGCGTGCAGGGAAGGCTCCACGGAAGAGTCTAAAGTGATTGCCTGGCTTCTGTCTGGTCTGACTGTGCTCCCTGTGCTCCCTAGTCGCAAGATACCAATTTTCTTGGCCTAAAACTTGATGTGTGTCCTTGGGGACAAAAGGCTTCACAGATTCCAAAAGTGTCTCCAGTGTTGCCTTCCTCATTTTTTTTCCCTAAATAAATGGATTTTTTCTTTACCTTACATTAATGACTATGTGTTTTTAATCCAAAACGACATTTGGTTTGGGAGTAGGCAGGTACAGGTCAAAAAGACTATGTGTGTTTTTTCCAAAAGGCTGAATCATTTTGAAAATCAAGTGCAAAGTACTAGTGAAAAGTGCACTTTAGAAATTGCACTGAAAGTGCACTTGTTGGAAGTGCAATCGCTGTAAATCTGAGGGCAAGATCTGAAATGAGGGGAAGCTCTGCTGATTTTATCATACAATCATGTGCAAGAGAAAGGTTTTTTTTTTTTTTGTGGTTCCTTGCATGTGCCCCTCGGATCCACAGTGAATGCACTTCAAAATGCTCTTTCTGTGCAATTCCAAGTACAATTTGCACTTGTAGTGAAAAATGAATTTGCCTTTGGAAAATAAACCCCCCTATGTCTAATTAACAAGGGACACCAACCTCATTAAGGTTCATTAACACAACACAAAATATTAAGGGTATTGTGGTCACTTGAAACTCCAAAACTAAAAAAAATATACACATTTTGTATAATTTAGCACACATTGTAAAATAGATAGTGTTTAAATCTAAAAAAAAGAAAGATGAGACCAAAATCTAATTTAATACTTTATTTTTGGAGATCTGGCTTTTTAAAAAATATCATATTAGTCATGGCATGAGGATAAATCATGAAGAAAGTAGTTTGTGAGAACTCTATGTGAATATAAAGCAGCAAAACAACTTCATTTCTCTCGCATTATGAAGAAAAAAAAAGCGCTGTATTAAAAGATCACAGAAGAGGAATGTGCTAGCTTCAATACGAAGGCTAGTTTTATCAGACCGAGCGCTTCCGTCTTGTACTTACTTCAGAGCATGCGTGAGTTTTGGTCCGTCGGACTAGCACACAGACGACCGGTTTGTCCGCTAGAAAGCAGAGTCCGTCGGATAGATTTGAAACATGTTTCAAATCTAAGTCCGTCAAACTTTTGAGAGAACAAAGTCCGCTGGAGCCCACACACGATCGGATTGTCCGACGAAATCCGGTACGTCGGACCAACTCTGCCGTAAAGTCCGCTCGTGTGTACGCGGCATCACTGTTGTTTATTTTTAGGTTAGAGGCACGTTACAGGTAAAAAAACACTATATAGACAATTCATTATAGCCACCAGTAGTTTTAAATAACTTTTATTCCTTTAGAAATGTAATTTTGCTGTCAGACTGTTCTAAACACGGGAAACATGCGCCCCTTTACAGGCATACTATAGACACCCCCCAGGTACGAAATTTAAAGGAATATTACACTTTTATTGTTTCACTTTAAGCATTATTAAAATCACTGCTCCCGAAAAAAACGGCCGTTTTTAAAACTTTTTTTTTGCATTGATACATGTCCCCTGGGGCAGGACCCAGGTCCCCAAACACTTTTTATGACAATACCATGCATATAAGCCTTTAAAATAAGCACTTTTGATTATTCATGTTCGAGTCTCATAGACTTTAACGGTGTTCGTGTGTTTGAACAAAATTTTTGCCTGTTCGCATGTTCTGGTGCGAACCGAACAAGGGGGTGTTAGGCTCATCCCTAATAGATATACATTACAGTGCATACAATGTATAGCTATTAGACCTTAACACTATCATTTGAGTACTACAAGTTTGCTTAGAACCCTTGTTGACCTGTTTCGCTGCTGAATCCACTTTTTCAGGACTGGGTGGGGATGTGGTACAAAGGAATGTACAGTATATGTATACATCTCAAAAATGGTAGGCATAGCGCAAAATGTTTTGTTCAATAGCTGTATGGATCCATCTGTAACCAACAAACAAGTTTACATGAGTGCATACATCTCAATAATTGCAAGCATCTGACTTCTTGTAAATTGTTAGGTAGCCTCCAAGCTCCTCTCACCAGCTATAGGTTAAAGAACTTTCCAGGCTCTCAGCTGCTCCAATAAGCTGTAGCATAAGTCTTCTAAGACTCCTAGATGCTCCCATCAGCTGTGGAATAACAAGTCTGAATAAACACCCTTTAGCTGGATTAGTCCCTGGTGCAGGAGGCACCCTATTTAAATATTATCTGTCCCTGGATCTGTGCTTACGATAGCATCTGCTTCCTGGCTCACTGTCTTTTTGCTTGCATGACCCAGTTCTGCTATACTTGTCTGGGTTTGTCTTGTTGAATAATTCTGCCTTGTACCTGGATTACTCTTTGTATTTCCATCTGAACTTGACCTCAGATTGTTTATTGGACTTGTTTGCTCGTTACCTGCCCTGACCTAGGAACTGTACCTTGGATTAGGGTTGTTTGCTACTAACTCTGACCTTGAAACAGTTTTTGGACTATGCTTACTTGCTACCTGCTCTGGCCCTCGAGCAGTCCCAGGATTCCACTGACAGTCTATTGTCTGACCCACCTTAAGACTACAGCTACCCTTTGTTTTATTTGCTCAGTCCAAGTACCACCTGACAAGAAACTATTGTATAGTGTTAGAGAAAGACCTGGGGGAAACCAGGTAGCATTAGGCTTGCTTGCCCTAAGAAAATGGGGGTAGCTAAAGGCAAAAGAAACACCTGTCAGCCATAGTTCCTGACCTAGGCATCTGGCTGTGCATTACACAACAAGGTGATCTCAAAAAAAAAAACTTGCCACCACCCTCATTTATAGCTGGCTATCGCAGTAAGCGGCATTGGAGGGCTACAAACAGATATAAACAAAGCCTGAGGAATGCCCAGGAAAAAATTCCAAGCCTACTTACCACCAGCTTGCAGACAACCAAATTAACCGGCATAACAGTATGCGTTAAAAACAGGGGTTTAGTCCGCACGCATTTGCAAACGCATGCGTAAGCCACAGAGCCTCGTCACGGCACCCTGATATCTGTGGTCCTAACACTAAAATATGAGTGTCCCCACAGTGGAGGCACATGCATTCTGATGGATAAATGAGGGCAGGTGGACTGAAGGGCAGCCCATCCCTTCTTAAAGGTACAGGAGCACACCAGACACCCAGCAAATAGCACAATGGCTGCAAAGGTGCTGGTGCGTTGCTGGACCAATACACACACCAAGGTGATCTCAAAAAACTTGCCACCACCCTCATTTATAGCTGGCTATCGCAGTAAGCGGCATTTTTTTGAGATCACCTTGGTGTGTGTATTGGTCCAGCAATGCACCAGCACCTTTGCAGCCATTGTGCTATTTGCTGGGTGTCCACCTGCCCTCATTTATCCATCAGAATGCATGTGCCTCCACTGTGGGGAATGGGAAGAAGAGAAGAAAAGAAGAAGAGAAGAAGATGAAGAAGAAGATGAAGAGAAGAGCGGGAGCCTCCCCCCATGCCATGGGTGCGGAGTGGCCCGAGGAGAAGAATATAGAAGACGCCGCGGAGGAGATGCTGGACGAGAACGCCGGAGGAAGAACCAGAAGAACCAGAAGAAGAAGAAGAAGATGAAGGAAGATAGAAGAAAGAAGAAGCATTTAAATAAAGGAATTGTCAAAAACTGTCTCTTGTCATTTTTAACATTTTTGACAGTTTTTTAGTGAAATGGTAGGGGTAAGTACCCCCTTACCATTTCACACAGGGGGGAGGGCCGGAATCTGGGGGTCCCCTTGTTAAAGGGGGCTTCCAGATTCTGATAAGCCCCCGCCCGCAGACCCCCACAACAACCAGCCAGGGTTGTGGGGATGAGGCCCTTGTCCTCATCAACATGGGGACAAGGTGTTTTGGGGGGCTACCCAAAAGCACCCTCCCAATGTTGAGGGCATGTGGCCTGGTACGGTTCAGGAGGGGGGGGGGCGCTCTCTCGCCCCCCCTCTTTTCCTGCGGCCTGCCAGGTTGCGTGCTCGGATAAGGGTCTGGTATGGATTTTGGGGGGGACCCCATGTCATTTTTTAAAAAAAAATTTGGCCGGGGTTCCCCTTAATATCCATACCAGACCTGAAGGGCCTGGTATGGAATTTAGGGGGACCCCCACGTCATTTTTTTTTTTAAATTTTGGTTCGGGGTTCCCCTGTGGGGAATTCCCATGCCGTTTTTATCAATGAACTTCTATGTGTATTGTCGGACCGGCAATGCAATAGCCGCGAGTAGTTTTAAATGGGTTTTTTCCTTCGAAATGTCATTTTGCTGTCAGACTGCATACTATAGACACCCCCCAGCTACGAAATTTAAAGGGATATTACACTTTTATTGTTTGACTTTAAGCATTATTAAAATCACTGCTCCTGAAAAAACGGCCATTTTTAAAACTTTTTTTTGCATTGATCCATGTCCCCTGGGGCAGGACCCAGGTCCCCAAACACTTTTTATGACAATAACTTGGATATAAGCCTTTAAAATTAGCACTTTTGATTACTCATGTTCGTGTCCCATAGACTTTAACGGTGTTCGCGTGTTTGAACGAACTTTTTTCCTGTTCGCATGTTCTGGTGCGAACCGAACAGGGGGGTGTTCGGCTCATCCCTATCCAGGAGTACCGCAAAAGAATGGCAGAACTGGATATCAAAATTGATGCTCTGAATGTCCAACTAATACAATATAAAACTCATACCCTTCATGATTCATTGGAAAACAACTTAGAGATTGTTTTGATAAATTTAATAAAGATATTTTAGTCAAAAAAGATAAAAAGTTTTTCAGAGACAAAAAAGCTTTTTAAGAAGAACAAGCATATACTGTAGATGGCATGACAATTATAGACGGAGCAATGCGAGCACATCTGCCCATATTCTTCCAAACATCAAAAGTAAGACATCTCAAATGCCCAAATCTGCCACTCTACCACCTTTGCCATCTTCATTCATCAAAGTATGCAGACGCCAAAAACGGTGTTGTCCTGCTAACATTTCTAATGATGACATCTCTGATACAGATGCCTCCTCACCTTCACAAACTGGAGAATACTCTAATCAATCCAAATCTTCTTACGCTCACACCAAAACTTCACACCGATCTAATACTTCCACTTCCACATCACTTACTGGTTCTTCACATCAAGGTGATTTTATAGACCGTATGCGGGCACAAACCAAAAAATATCAAGACAACCTACACAATTAGCCACACAAACCCAAGAAATCCTATCTACCCACCAACAACTGAACATTATCAATCCTTCTGATCACGTCTTATCAGCTGATGAGACTAAAGTCCTGGAAAAGGGCCTTACTTTTTGCCTGGTATAACAGTTGGATAAATTTGAGGTCATTAAATATGTCCATCTTTTTGTACGTAATCTACTACTTAAATCACTATACACCAAAAAACAACCTGATCAACAAACTAGTCTATCTGTTATGGAATCTGAAGCCAATGAGAATTTGATATCCCTAATGGAGGACAATGAACAGTATGAGCTTACAGATGCCCCTGATTTTGATATGGGCCCGGAGTTGATGGAGGACATAGTTCCAACATCCCCTCCATTGAGGCCAAACCCTATATCCCTTAAAAGAAAATCAAGTATTTACCTCACTCCCAGCCCTAATTCAAACGCAGCTTCTTTTCTAAAGTTGGTTTCTAGGGATATACGTAACTTGAGAGTATCTCCCAACCAATGGGAACATAATTTTACTTCTAATGAACAATTAGCTTTACAAGCCTTGAGTACCAATTTCTCAATTGTAATCAAACCTGCCGATAAGGGAGGGAACATTAATCCATCTGTCTAGTACGATAACCTAGTTTTTACTAACCCAAAAAATGGCCGCGCACATAAGATACCAAGCAATGGTGGGCGCGGCTACGAGAAAATGGCTGCCCATTAATCACAATGGTAGAGACTATTTAAGACGTAAATTAGCCTATTTTCTTAATCCCCCAAAGAAGTCACATGATCGGTGACGTCACGCGTAGGGACGGAATAGGCTTTTTCACACTGCTGGAAGCTTAACAAGCTCGCTGCTCGTAGGAGAAAGGATTTGTGTATACACTGCTCAATGTGAGTACATTTACTTATGATTTTAAATAAAGTGCCACCCTGTTTAAAACATACTTCACTATCCAGTACCTTTTGTCCTTTGTCCCCGTTTTTTACATACACCTAAGATGTGGAGGCTGAGTTAGGACCCGCGCTGGTCCAGGACCCCAGCTGGGACTATAGCTATTTGAACCCAGCTGCCACAAGGGTCACTCAACGCTGCTAAGCGTGGATATAGGGACTGGATTGAGGCTCAGGACCTTGCGGTTTAGCTACTATTTTGTGGTTGACCTAGCACAGCTAGGTAAGGGGCCATTACCCACACTAGTGTATTATGCACGAAGAGGACACAGAGTGAATTGCATCCCAGACACCCCACTGCTGTTTAACTGAGCACTAAGACTTTTTTGTGCACCCTCAAAGGCATTAGCACATTGCACTTTAAGTTGCTGCACCTATTGGCATGTCATTTTCGAATCGCAGATTAAGCACAGTATTATAGGATCACCACTGTTGGGACATTGCAATTTTATTATGTCACTCATCACTTTATCATTTATATTGTTTGGATTGATTTGTCTGAATAGAGATATTTAGGTCACCTTAGCACTGGCACTTTATATCATATGTTTTGCACAATTTATTATGATGCATCTTTGATTTTTATTATATATGAATTGAATATATTTCAGATTTACCCACCATTGATTATTTATATGATAATGTCTGTACACAATTTCTTGTATTGATCTATACAACCCTTACTTTCACAAGGTTTTTAGTATTAACACAAACCTATGCGATTTTATTCATTATGCGAATTTATGCATTATGGGATACTAGCACAAAGTAATTGACCACACACGGAGATATACAGTAGTCTGTTCTTCTGGCTAGCGCAGCACCCCCCCTCTTCCAAGGGAGGGAACATTGCAATACAAAACAGTGCAGATTATGTCCAAATGTGCAAAAGAATTCTTGATAACCCTCAGTGGTATATATCTATTTATAGATGTGCCATTGATGGTTTTCAGAAAGAATTCTATGCACTTGTTGATGGGGCTTTTTATCAATCTGTGATTGATAAGAATACCTGGGAATACATAAGAACTAGCTTCCCCAGAGAGGCAACATTTTATGCGCTGCCCAAAATACATAAATACCACCAGGCAGACCAATCCTCTCAGCCAGAGACAGTCTCACAGGTAATTTAAGCAATTTTGTCGATAGAATTTTTCAACCTTTGGTTGAGGCCCTTCCATCACATATTAAGGATACAATTCATTTGCTCCAGGTTCTCGATGGCCCCCATGTCGATGGCGACATTTACTTGGTCGCCATTGACATGGAGGCCCTTTACAGCTCTATCCCACATGATCTGGGACTTTCAGTGATGCGGCATGTACTAATTCGCTCAAACAGATACCCTGATTCTTTGGTCCAGTTCACTTTGGCCTCTCTTGAGTTTATACTCAAACACAACTATTTTTCTTTCAACGACTCCCACTACGTCCAGGTACAGGGCGTTGCCTGGGGACCTGTTGTGCCCCGGCATACGCCAACCTGTATGGGGGAGTGGGAGAAATCACTGTTAGACAGTGCTACTGATTCTCCTTTTTCAGGATACATCACAGCATGGTATCGTTATATAGATGACATCATCATGCTGTGGAAAGGCCCTCCTGCTGTCCTTTTTCAGTTTTTGGAACATATTAACACAACCAATACATACAATTTAAAATCCACCATGACTTACGATCTCCACAAAATTTGCTTTTTGGAATTAACAATTACTAAACATTCAAATGGCTAATTACAGAGCGAATTATATAGAAAACCCACAGCCGGCAACACGATCTTGGCTGCTTCTAGTTTTCATCCCAAACCTTTGCTAGCATTGATACCATTCAGACAACATATCAGGGCTAGATGCAATTGTTCTAGCGATGATCTATTTGAAAAGGAAGCCCAACTATTCAGAGCTAGATTGCGAGCATGTGGGTTTACTAATGGTATTCTTAAAAGAGCATAAAAAAAGGCAAAAAATAAAATTTGCAATGAACTTTTGTTTCATAAAAAACCAAGTAAGGAGTCAGTCCCTACACATGTGATTACCAAATATTGCCAACAACATGGGCAGATTAAGGCCATTTTGCAAAAAAATATTGGCATCTGCTCAGCATGGATGCCACATTGGCATCATTTGTCCCCACACAACCATTAATTACTTACCGTAAAGCTTCTTCTTTATATGACAAACTTGTTCATAGTGAACACAAAAGCATCAAACAAGTTAGTACCAAATTGGTGGGAACATTCAAATGTGGCTCCTGTAATTATTGTCAATATATGGACACTGGTAAAAACATATAACTACCCAACGGACAAAAATATAAAGCAAAACATTTTACCATTTGCCACACTGCAGGGATAGTATATCTGCTGCAGTGCAAATGCAATTGCTACTATGTGGGGAAAAAAAAATAGAATTCTGGCGAAGAATCTATAGACATGTCGTTGGCATCAAAAAGAGAGATCCTAGTGTCCCTCTAGGCAGACATAGCCTTACTGTACATCCAGATCGCGCCCCTAAAGTGCGATTTTTGGCTCTTGATCATATCCCGGACAACCCCGGGAGGGAGATTCCAACAAATTATTACTACAGAGTGAATAAAGGTGGATATTTCACCTGGATGCTACTTTATTCCCAGGCCTTAATGAAATATTCAGCTTTAAACCATACCTCGAAGGTTTCCAATCAGGAAAATATGAACCTGACATATAGCAAATCATAATTTCTCTAATTCATTTATTCACTAGAATGTCCAGGGACATTATGTAATGTTTCTGTATACTACACTGTAAATAAAGTTAGAGCAATTGTTTTTCTGTTATTGGACATCTATATGGCACTGTTTACTGTCTATGTTAATATTCAGTTTATTTTTATTATGGGTGTATTCGTGTTGTGTTTACTATTTAAACTGAACTGTACTTGATGTATTGCAGGACTTGGCCCATTTGTACCCATTTGCGGTCTTTCCAATTTTGACCACATGATGGCGCTGTTACCATCGAGCCTGTATCTAGCCCCGTTTTGCTTTCTTCCCACGTGGTTAATTATAATAGCGGCTCCCTCTCTTTGTCATTGGCTACCTCTTATGGGGGGGTTAATTTGCTGCCCGGCACGTGGGAGGTTCCCCGGCGCGATCCAGTTATTGGCCGCGTCTTGGGTACCTCAGCCCTCACTCTCTATGTGTCGGATGATTCCCTTTCTGTTTGCATCCCATTGTGGGGCGCAGACGCTTGGGATTCTTGCCCACCGGTGATGTCAGGACGCGGGATGCTCCTCAGCCCCTGAGCGGGCAGCAACATGCACCGCCTCTTCTAGGAGCACCCAATCACGCAGCCCCCATACTACACAGTGCGGCCAGCGTGATTTGGCCCCAGCTGATTATGATCACTGATTAGTGATCTGAATCAGCTGTAATTACTTGCTTTTGTTTAAACTGCGAGTCTGCAGTACTTGGCCATTGGGATGTGCTAGGTTGTTGTAGAGACATCTATCTCACTTTCATACCCCATGTATTACCCTTTTGACGATGCTTTTTACTTTTTACTATTGTTAATTGGCCGGGTCGTTTCCAGGTTTGGATACGGATTGGCCTATACATTCAATACAACTTTGTGCTATATATTGCACTTATACTTCATTTGGTATTTCTAGTGCTCTCATTTACAGATGCACACCAATACCATTGCATGACATTTCTATGTTGCTGTCAGTGGGGCTTTCTCCATTCCATCATTCTTAGGTATGATATTTACAGACATATTACTTTATATTACTTTTTAAGATAGGTCGATCCTAAAATCGGATATCGACTGATCTGACCTATTTTTATAGTCTTAAAATCATATGTTATATTCATTATAATTAGTTACTGTTTTGTGTTTATATCCACAGACTCACATCAAGTGCAACTGCGGGTTATAATTTTGTACTGTCCAACCAGCCTGTGTTGATTACCTCTCAGCACTAACTGAGTGCTCTTGCAGCAAATATATTATCTTCCCATTGGTGCCACAGCATTGGTTTGAGTGGCCACAATTCCATTTTCCTCTGGGCCCTCCTCACAGCCTTGTACGTTGGGCGTACCCCAGCCCCCCGACCTCTAGTGTGTGTTTTCTGTTAGCCGATCCGCTTCTGTAAATACAACTGGTACATTGTTCTGTCTCTACAAATGGTGATTTAGCATGACAATTTAGGGTCTTATATGCAATTCTAATGAGCAAGCAATACTTTTTTGTATTATACTATGTTTGTACTAATGTTTGACTTATCTACATTATAGAAAGACTGCATATCAATTTATGTGACAATAAGCCTCTGAAGAAGGACATTCTTGTCTGAAACATGTCAGGCATTATTTATGGCATTTATCTACGCTAGCCCATTATGCGTGTCCAGGGCAGCTAAGTTTCATGTCCATTATGTTTTTAACTCTCTTTGATCACTTTTTGATACTTGTATGTTATTGTATTAACCTTTACTTTGTATATAATAAATATTCACATTTCTACTCCACATTTGGTCTGTAATTCAAAATCCTGAGGGGTTATACCATGCCTTGTGCACTAGGTCTTTTTTTCTGTTTATCTGTGGTTTCATTGCACCAAACGGTAATTAGGGCCCGTGGAAGATAGGATAGTCCTCATTAATTTTTTATGCGAGTGAATACTTAGTCTCTATACCAGTTTTTACCTTTCCCACATTCTGGCGCATGAGCCATTTGAGGCCACCTTGAGGGGGATCATTGTAGAGCTGTGGGGGTGGTGCTAGTACTTCAGGGTCTGACGTGCAAATATATCAAAGCTCCTGAAGAAGCGACGTATGGTCGCGAAACATGTCAAGCGGGACATATTAGCAGGAAGACCTATATGTGTCCAAGTGGGTTCCCCAGTTTTGAGGACCTATGACAAATGAAAACATTTAGATCTGTATGACTATATTATATGGTATTTTATCCCTGAGGGGAGCCACATATTGTCCAACAATATTTTAGATGTTTTTGGCTATTGTGTATTTTTGTATTATGTCACAACTATATGTAGATTAATAAATTGTTAAATTTTACACGTGCCTTTAAAGTCCATTATTCTCTAGCCAAATTCTTACACACTTTTAGGACGTGGCATTTATTTTATGGCATGCCCAATGGCTACCAAGGGCACTTCATTTATTCATTTCAATTGACTTCTCATAGCCAGTTTGTGGGACTATGGAGGTAACACTAGCAGACACCTGGCTACTCTTCACCTGGGAGCTAAGAGAAAAGAGGGACCTTATCAAGCCTCTCTATTATGCCCTGTGACTGTAAAGTAGGGTGAGTTTGAGATTAAAATACCAGATGTGTCCTGCCACTAGATGGTGAGGCCCTACCACTGCTGTGTCTTACAGAATCTGCTAGCCACCTACTGATACTGCATGCAGAATGCTGTCTACTTTTTACTTTAGGCCTGCCTAAGATTAAAAAAAAGGAGACTGCCTAAATGTTATGGCAAGATATGACAACACAGGGATAAATATGTGGTGCTTTGGTGCACACTACTTTACCGCATTTGTATGTAGTGATGTGCTGTAAGCAAGGAGTGGCAACAAGTGTAAGCTGTGTCCCCCAAAATAAAAAAGGCCTAAACAACTGGAGAAAAAAACTCCCCAAAAAATAAAACCCAGGTACACGAAACCCTAACCCATTTTTAATCTAGCAGAAAATAAAAAAATATGAATAAGCATGAAAAAAAAAATACAAGAACTAAGAAACTTAGTTGCAGCTAAACAGCAACTACAGTGAACACACTCGAAATGGTAATCCTAAAAAGGACTGCTGGGTCTCTGAACTGTAAGCACAGGCAACAGCACAAGTATATGTAGCCCACCAAGCTGAAATCCACAGCAACTTAGTGCAATATACAACTGTATAGCAACTCACATTCCCACACAGCCTTCAAAAACTACTCTAATGCCGCGTACACATGAGCGGACTTTACGGCAGACTTTGCTCGGCTGACTTTTCGACAGACTTTACGACGGACTTTCTGAATGAACGGACTTGCCTACACACAATCCACCAAAGTCCGTCAAATTCGTACGTGATGACGTACGACCGGACTAAAACAAGGAAGTTCATAGCCAGTAGCCAATAGCTGCCCTAGCGTGGCTTTTTGTCCGTCGAACTAGCATACAGACGAGAGGACTTTTCAACCGTACTCGATTTCGACGGATTGATTTAAAACATGTTTCAAATCTAAGTCCATCCAACTTTTGAGAAAACAAAGTCTGCTGGAGCCCACACACGATCGAATTGTCTGACGAAATCCCGTCCGCCGGGCAAAGTCTGCCGTAAAGTCCGCTCGTGTGTACGCGGCATAACACACATTGACCAAGGCTGCCTGAATTTCAACCTTTTATTATGAAGGGCTGGCACAAAACAAAGCCCTGCTTATCACAGATGAAATATCAGGCTGGACATTATGGTTCCTTTAAAATCTGGCCTGGCAAATTTCACAAAACTCTGCAAAACTCCTGCAAAACTCTAAACCCCTATATACATTGTGAACACACTGTGCAGCAAATGTGAACCTCATCCCTAATGTAAAGCAGTTTCACTACAGTCTAATTCATTTAATTTGAAGAAAGAGCTCATTTAGGTAGTTTTAGCAGCATTGCATGTATTTTCACTAAACAGTAATAGATCTGATTTGGCCTGCATATTGGCATATTAGCCAGTGGTATGTTAACCCTGTTCCTGTTCTCATCTGTGTGCTTACCCTCTAAGAGAGACACAAGGCACAGGGAGTTGTTCTCCCACAAGAATTTAAAAACAATAAATGTAAAGAATATACAGTAGCTCAGCTTTGTTTTAACCTCTTGCCGACCAGCCACAGTTTTACTGCGGCAGGTTGGCTCGGCTGGGCAAATCAACGTTACCTTACGTCACGTTTCCTTTTGGCCAATAGGGGCATGCCCGTATTGTGTGCCCAGAGCCGATGTGAGTGCCCAGCGGGCACGATGACCGATGGGCTCGAGCGATCGCTCATGACAGAGCTAGATCCAGAATCTGTGTGTGTAAACACACAAATCCCGGTTCTTTCAGGCGAGAGGAGACAGACCGTGTGTTCATACTATGTATGAACACCCATCTCTCTCTCTCTTCCTAGAGAGTCCCATCGCTCCACAGTTAGAAACACACATAGGGAACACAGTTAACCCCTTGATCGCCCAATAGTGTTAACCCCCTCCCTGCCAGTGAGATTTACACAGTAATTACACACTGATCGCTGTATAATTGTCAATGGTTTAAAAAATGTCAAAAATGTCGCAGTCCCAATAAAAATCGCAGATCGCCGCCATTACTAGTAAAAAAAAAATAATAAAAAGGCCATAAATCTATCCCCTATTTTGTAGACGCTATAACTTTTGCGCAAACCAATCAATATACACTTATTGCAATTTTTCTTTTTTTTTACCAAAAATATGTAGAATACATATCGGTCTAAACTGAGGAAAACATTTTGTCTTCTTGATAAAAAATGTGGGATATTTATTATAGCAAAAAGTAAAAGATAGTGTTTTTTTCAAAATTGTCGCTCTTCTTTTGTTTATAGCCGAAAAAATAAAAACTGCAGAGGCGATCAAGTACCACCAAAAGAAAGCTCTATTTGTGGTAAAAAAAGGATATCAATTTTGTTTGGCCGCGCAATTGTCAGTTAAAGCGACGCAGTGCCGAACCGCAAAAAATGGCCTGGTCATTGAGCAGCCAAATCTTCCGGGGCTGAAGTGGTTAATGAACAAGTCTAGGCCAAAATGTAGAGACACATGGAACATGTAGGTGTTTTCATTCAAGAATTAGGAATTTCAGCCTGCAGATAATGCAGTTCTGTAAAATTTTGACAGCAATAGAACAGTTTTATCCAGGGGTAAAAGGCATAACCAGTGTGTGCCTAACTTTTATTTTCCCCTTTCGTCTTTCAGGACAGTCACTATGAGAAATAGTCTCCTCCTCTTCCTTTAGGAAACACTGCGCCAGCCCATATATTCTTACTTCCCCCTGCCAGACCTCAGTATTAGTGTTTCCTCTGGCGGGGAGACACTGTGCACATTCTGAACTGGGCCTAGATCAACACTCTCTCACTCTCAGCAGTCTTCCTGAGAGGGGAGAAGAATGTGATAGCGGACTTTCTCAGCTGAACGAAGCTGAGAGAGGGCGACTGGATCCTCAACCAGGAGGTTTTCAATCTCATTTCAGAGAAGTGGGGTCCTCCAGAAGTGGATCTTTGTGCGTCTAAAAACAACGCAAAAGCCCCCTGTTTTTTTTCCTAAACAGAGGGGAAGGAGCACGGGGGATAGACGCATTGACCCAAAACTGGCATTTCAAAACCTGCTATGCCTTCCCACCTCCGGTATTGTTGCCAGCAGTTCTGAGGAAGTTTCAGATGGAAAGCACGTCTCTGATTCTAGTGGCACCACATTGGCTAAAGAGGGCATGGTTCTCAGTACTCAAGCAACTTGCAATCGAACCTCCCTTATTTCTACCACCTCGGGAGGATCTCCTCTCACAGGGCCCAGTCATCTGTTCACAGGTATACCAATGAAAGTTAGCGGCCTGGCTACTGAGGAGGGTATATTAAGATCTAAGGGATTTTCTGAGAAATTAATCTCCTACCTCCTCAACAGCAGGAAAAAGGAAACGCGCCAGATCTTTAATAGGGTCTGGCTACGTTTCAATGAATGGTGCGTAGAAGGCTCTTTTTCGGTACACAGTCCCACAGCTGTGTTGGAATTTCTACAGTGTGGGGCAGAAAAGGGTTTATCCATAAGTACCCTCAAAGGTCAGGTGTCAGCACTCAGTGCCTATTTAGAAAAACATCTGGCCACCAACCTGTGGGTGGTCAGATTCTTTAGGGCTCTGTCTAGACAGAGACCAGTTCAAGGCCCTCCTTTTCCCAAGTGGGACCTATCTTTAGTCTTACAGAGCTTAACGGGAACCCCCTTTGAACCTTTAGAAGGATGTTTACTAAAGGAGCTTACGTTAAAAACTGTTTTTTTAGTAGCAGTGACAATCCGGCATTTTTGCCTAAAGTAGCTTCTGAATTCCACAGAAGTCAGAAGGTAGTTTTACCCTCATTTTGCCCCAACCCCTCAGGGGAAAGAGAAATGAAATTTCATTCTTTGGACGTAAGGAGATGCATCCTACAGTACCTAGATCTGACCAAAACACAAGTCAGACTCTTTATTTGTTTTATTTTCTGGGACCAGAAAGGGATACAAAGCGTCTCAATGCACTATTGCCAGATGGCTCAGAGCAACCATTGGTCAGGCCTATTAAGTAGCAGGGAAAGAAACCCTAATGGGTATAAAGGAACACTCTACCAGAGCTATGGCAGCGTCCCAGGCAGAAAGAGCTGGAACAACGCCAGAACAAATATGCAGGGCAGCAACATGGTCCAGCTATTCCACTTTTGTAAAGCACTACAGAGTGGACCTGGTGTCGGCAGGTGAGCAAGCCTTTGGGCGAAAGGTGTTGCAAGCTGTAGTCCCACCCTAACTGGTAAGTGCTCGTTCATCCTCTCATAGTGGCTGTCCTAAAAGACGAAAGGGGAAAATTTAAGTTACACTTACCGGTAACGGCTTTTCCAGTAGTCTTTCAGGACAGCCCTAGTTACCCACCAGAAAATTTGGGGGGTCTTATAAAAGACCAGAACACAGCATGATAATGATATGTGATAGTATGTTATTAATGTGTTCTTGTGTCTGTCTCCCCAACTGGCTGGAGGTGATCTTGTAATAAACTGAGGTCCGGCAGGGGGAAGTAAGAATTTATGGGCTGGCGCAGTGTTTCCTAGAGGAAAGCGTAACTTTAATTTTTGCTATAGGTATCGGCTGGTGTTAATGTGATACAATTAAAGGTCCTTTAGGTGCACACAATTTATGCACTTTTTGTCAATAATTTTTTCAATGCGAGGGATATCTCCTCTTGGACAGTTGTCATGGGAACTCTTTTTGAATTTACCATTACTTTTATTCTCAGGGACATATGACAGTTAAAGAGTGAATCTTTCAGGTACAGACAACAAAAAACTGGACAATGACGCATCACTAGGGATGAGCCGAACACCCCCCAGTTCGGTTCGCAGCAGAACATGTGAACAGGAAAATAATTAGTTCGAACACACGAACACCGTTAAAGTCTATGGGACAGAAACGTGAAAAATCAAAAGTGCTAATTTTAAGGGTTAACATGCAAGTTATTACCAAAAAAGGGTTTGGGGACCAGGGGATATGTATCAATGCAAAAAAACTGCCTTTTTTTCGGGAGCAGTGATTTTAATAATGCTTAAAGTGAAACAATTAAAGTGAAATATTCCTTTAAATTTTGCACCTGGGGGTGTCTATAGTATGCCTGTAAAGTGGCGCATTTTTCACCTGTTTAGAACAGTCCCTGCACAAAATGACATTTCTAAAGGAAAAAAAGTCATTTAAAACTACTTGCGGCTATAATGAATTGTCGGGTCTTGGCAATACAGATAAAAGTCATTGAAAAAAACGACATTGGGGGTCCCCACAAAAATCCATACCAGGCCCTTTGGGTCTGGTATGAATATTAAGGGGAACCCTGAACCAAAATGTAAAAAAAAAAAAACTGTGTGGGGGTTCCCCCAAATTCCACACTAGGCCCTTCAGGTCAGGTATGGATTTTAAGGGGAACCCTGTGGCAAAATAAAAAAAATGGCATAGGGGTCCCCCCAAAATCCATACCAGACCCTTATCTGAGCACGCAACCTGGCAGGCCGCAGGAAAAGAGGGGGGATGAGAGAGCGCCCATACCAGGCCACATGCCCTCAACATGGGGAGGGTGCTTTGGAATAGCCCCCCAAAGCACCTTGTCCCCATGTTGATGGGGACAAGGGTCTCATACCTACAACCCTTGCCCTGTGTGAAATGGTAACGGGGTACAAATGTACCCCTACCATTTCACAAAAAGTGTCAAAATGTTAAAAACGACAAGACACAGCTTGGGGACAAGTCCTTTATTAAAAAATAAAAATGTCCCCACGATGTCCATTCATCTTCTTCTTCACACCGCAGCGGACCGAAAAAGAGAAAAAAAATTCTGCAACCGATCCTCCTCTATGGGGGGCTCCCGCTGTATGACACTTGATCACCTTTAACAGTTCTTATGTAACTGAGGGCGGGGCCACCCGGTGACGCACCTGGGTGACCCCACCCACCTCTGATGCTACGGGGAAGCCATAGGGAAGTCCCTGTGGCGTCAGAGGGGGCAGGGCCACCCGGTGGTGTAAACAGGTGACCCCACCCCCTCTGATGCCACGGGGAAGCAATAGGGAAGTTCCCGTGGTGTCAGAGGGGGCAAGGTCACCCAGGTACGTCACCAGATGGCCCCGCCCTCAGTTATATAAGAACTGTCATCAGCGAAGAAGTGTCACACGGCGGGAGCCTCCCATAGAGGAGGATCGGTTGTGGATTTTTTTTCTTTTTTGGTCCATCGTGGCGAGATAGAAGAAGATGAATGGACATTGTGGGACATTTTTATTTTTTAATTTTTTAATAAAGGACTTCTCTACAAGCTGTGTCTTGTCATTCTTAACATTTTGACACTTTTTTGTGAAATGGTAGGGGTACTTGTACCCCCTTACCATTTCACACAAGGGGGGAGGCTGGGAGGCAGCAGTGGGTTAGTACCCCAGATGAAGTCTTGTAAGACGAAACGCGTCGGGAGACTCTAATTTTACTTGAAGCGCTTTTTTAGTACAGAAATGTAAGTTGTTTACTTATTTTAATAAATTCGTTTTACAAACGGTATTATGCTATGTGGCCCCCCCTTTTTATTTCATATGGGCTATTCTTCTGAGATGATCCATTGGAAGGTTTGCCATCCACTATAAAGAGAGTTCCCTCACGGCTCTGGATACGTTTGGAGTTTTGCTGCCATCCAATTGGGAGGTCCTTTCTTTTATTGCCTGTTGGTGATACAAGCTAGATTGACTCATTGAACGTATGGTAAGCCTTCACTCTTTCCGTGTGGAGGGTTCATCACACCTAATTTTTTGTATGTGTTATCCACGTGGTGATTAAGGAATTCTATATACCCTTTGGATTAACAACAGTCTTCTGTATCTGAAGGGACATCTGAAGAGCACCAGAGACTGTATTATTGCACACTGTGGACTGACATAGACTTTTCTTTCCATGTTCTTATATATAAGTTATATCATAAGCTTGTAAAATCTCTAGCGCTACACTTGTTTGTGCACTTATAACTTTAGACAAAATCCTTACTTGTTGTGTGAGCTGCTGATGTGTTGGGTAAGCGCAGGGTTAAACTTTTTTCTTCTCTGTCTATTTGGAGTCTGTAAACACTATAGATGCAGATATATAAATATGTATTACAAAATCTACCTGGGACGTGGTCATGAGTGTAGACACCTCCCAGCAGCCAACCCCTAAACAAGATGACCAGACGATTGGTCACTGGTCGCTGTCAACACCCCCTTTGATTTGACAGAAAAGAGGAGATGCCAAGACAATGGTCAGTTCTCCTTTTACCATCCAAGAAGAAACATCTGCCAAGTCGAGAACTGATTACCTAGCTCATCGATCGAACTCTGATCAATCCTCGGACATTAATTGCAAGTATTCTTTCTTCCCAATTCTACCTTATTGCTCTGTGGCTGTATATTGTCTTTATCTTTTGAAACATCTTTTTTCTGTAAATGTTTTATTTGCATCAACTTTGACCTTTTCATAATAAACCCTTATGTTGAAAAGTGTTAACCTTGTCTCTAAAGCTCTTAATGCAAGCTATAAACGAACCTGCCTCTTGAAGGGCGCTACTGTTGTAGAGTAAGACTCTGAGCAGACCTGTCTGTGGGGGCAGTGTGTGTGGCAGACGCTTATTCTAAAATTATAATTGGTATTGCTAAAATTATGAGTCTCCCCCGGCTCGGTCTTTTAAACGGGGGTGGTGGCAGTTAAAGGGTTAATTGTGTAATTAGCCCAGTGACAATCACTCTCAGGCTGCTCGCACCTAGATTGTGGTCCTGCAAGCTGGAAAATCTTTGTGCTGGGCGCAGCTGAGAGTGGCATTGTTACGTAAGTGACAGCGTGGTGTGAGGTTGGCCGGTCCTTCGTTGCAAGTTAGTGAGGAGGGCAGGGATCTGACACCCGCGTTCGTCACGGTTGGCACAATGTTGTGGATCCTTCCCAGATTTCTGAAGAACCACCACATAGGCCAGTACAGGTTCCGAGGGCTGAGGGTTAGAAGCAGTGATAGAGTTAAGATGCAAAGAGGGTGTATCAAAGTTAAAAGACATTTTTTATATTATACATTCGTGAAGCAATCTGGCCCAGGGCTCTTACCTAATGGTAATGTAGCTATTACTTTACCCAAATCCTCTGTAGTAATTGGACGTTCCATTTCTTCCAAGGCCGCAGACGGCAAAACAGGCATTACAGCCTCCTTAAGTTAGGCCCGTATCTTCTCTACCTGTTCAAAGGAGAAGAAACATTATATAAAGATGTATAAAAACGGTGGAATTCAGCCGCTATTAACTGAGTATCTACTAATAGTTTCTTATTTACCAGTAGAGAATGTATGTGGCGAGATTCTTGCTGTTTTTTTAGTTGTCTTGCCAACAACCAACCACACTTATTTCCCTGCTCAGAAAAACAATGGGCAAAATATCTGTACCTATCTTTGGTCTTTTAATCCAGATACTGTGACAGCTTCTTTCACAGGGTCTCCAATACTTGGGCATCTACAAGATCAAAGTGTGTCTTATGTCTGACTTCAAGTCCATGAATTCTATCTAATAGATCTTCAATCTTTCTGTTTCTCTTTTTAAATACGAGAGCCATGTGCAATAATTTGCCCCTAATCACCCTTGTGGGCTTCCCATACTACTTGGTTAGACACATCTCCAGTATCATTTTCATGAAAATATGTTGTCAATGACTGTAGTAAGGCCTCTAAAATTTCATTATCTAACATTCATTTGCCATATCCGCCCTCTATGTCCCGCTGCAATTGGGCGAATCGTCATTGTTATAGGGGAGTGATCTATAATAGTAATAGATTCAATAGTAGCTGAGCAAACATTACTCAAATACAATTGATCAAGCCACAGAAAATCAAGACAAGAGTATGAAATATGTACTTTTGAAAAGTAGCTGTAATTTTTCTTCCCTGTGTGTAGTATCCTCCAACTATCTACAAGATGCAGCGAATGTAAACGTTGTTTGATGTGTTTTAAAGCCCTAAAGGAGATTGAAGTTTTACCTGAAGATGTGTCCAACCTAGAATCTTATGCCCCGTACACACGGTCGGATTTTCTGACGGAAAATGTGTGATAGAACCTTGTTGTCGGAAATTCCTACTGTGTGTAGGCTCCATCACACATTTTCCATCGGATTTTCCGACACACAAAGTTTGAGAGCAGGATATAAAATTTTCCGACAACAAAATCCGTTGTCGGAAATTCCGATCATGTGTACACAAATCCGACGGACAAAGTGCCACGCATGCTCAGAATAAATAAAGAGACTAAATCTATTGGCCACTGCCCCGTTTATAGTTCCAACGTACGTGTTTTACGTCACCGCGTTCAGAATGATCGGTTTTTCCGACAACTTTGTGTGACCGTCTGTATGCAAGACAAGTTTAAGCCAACATCTGTCTGAAAAAATCCTAGGATTTTGTTGTCGGAATGTCCGAACAAAGTCAGACCGTGTGTACGGGGCATAAGAGTAAATTAAAATCCCTCCCCAATATCAGAAAACCTCTCTAAACTTTTCCAACATCCCCAGTGTCTTGGAGAGGAATCTCACCATATTTACATTTGGAGCATAGATGGAAGTAAACATGTGCACTGATAAAAAATTTCGAATTTCACTGATTTTCTTTATTTTTTTCAGATTTTCGAATTTTCAAATTTTAGAATTTTCGAATTCCAAAAATTTGGAAAATCGGAAATCTGAAAATTTGAAGCTCCGGAAATTCAAAAATTGAGAAATTCATAAATTCGGATTTTCAAATTTCCGAATTTCAAATTTTCAAATTTCGAATTTTCAGAATTCAAAAATCTGAAAAAAAGAAAATCAGTAACATTGAAAATAACTAACTAAGATACAGCATTTGTTGTTTCAGATAATACGTAATTTCGGATAAATTTGTACTCGTTACGTTCACTAACAGCCAAATTTTAAAGGAAATTCCAATACTTATAATTTAATAGTTATTATAAGTTATTATTTCAGATTTTCGGGTTTTTGATTTTTCAGATTTTCATTCTTATTTTCAGATTTTCAAATTTCCAAATATTTGAGTTTTCACATTTCCGAATTTCCGAACTTCCGAATTTCCGAAATTTAGAAATTCCGAATTCAAATTTTCCAATTTCCGAAATTTTTCAAATTTCCAAATTTTGAATTTTCAGAATTAGTTCCGAATTTGTTTTTCAACTAATTTTGACAAATTTGAATTGCACATGTCTAGATGGAAGCAAAAGTGTAACAATGGCCCAGCAGTCTCCCCTTGATAAACAAATAGGGACCTTCTGGGTCCATTTGTACAGACATGAGAGACGGGGGCACGATCTTCGAAAAGCAATTGTTACTTCTCTAGCCCTTGAAATAGGGGATAGTGCATGAAACCATTGATCATATAGCTCCAAAGGCAAATGAGGGGTCGACCCTGCCACGAGTGCGTCTCCTGCAGAAAGATTACATCTGCCGCTAGACAATGCAGCTCGTGCCAGAGACAACCCCTTTTATACAGCAAACTCAAACCTCTCACATTGTATGACACAATTTTTAATGTATCACTCATATTTAAGTATATGTTCTTTATATGCTCTCCTATACTTAATACCCCTCCCTTCTATCGGCCCAGGAAAAAATGATCCCCATGCCATTCTCTGACCAACTTTGAACCACAGTCAACCCCACCCCAAAAGCACCTGCAAAACAACACAAAAAAAAACACAACAATGCCAAAATCTTCTACCATGTAGGATATACCAATTAAAGGGCATATCGCCGGTACCCGGAGCCTCCCATCCATCTGCAATCTTGCAGAAAATAAAGTCCCTTATATCAGGACTAGGGATGAGCTTCGAGTTCAAGTCGAACTCATGTACGACTCGAACATTGGCTGTTCGCAAGTTCGCCGAACAGCGAACAATTTGGGGTGTTCGTGGCAAATTTGAAAGCCGCGGAACAGCCTTTAAAAGTCTATGGGAGAAATCAAAAGTGCTAATTTTAAAGGCTTATATGCATGGTATTGTCATAAAAAGTGTTTGGGTCCTGCCCCAGGGGACAAGGATCAATGCAAAAAAAAGTTTTAAAAATGGCCGTTTTTTCGGGAGCAGTGATTTTAATAATGCTTAAAGTGAAACAAAAAAAATTCCAATGTACAATGTAATATTCCTTTAAATTTCGAACCTGTGGGTGTCTATAATATGCCTGTAAAGGGGCGCATGTTTCCCGTGTTTAGAACAGTCTGACAGCAAAATGACATTTCAAAGGAAAAAAAGTCATTTAAAACTACTCGCGGCTATATGAATTGTCGGTCCGACAATACACATAAAAGTTCATTGATAAAAATGGCATGGGATTTCCCCACAGGGGAACCCCGAACCAAAATTAAAAAAAAATGCATTGGGTCCCCCTAAATTCCATACCAGCCCCTTCAGGTATGGATTTTAAGGGGAGCCCCGTGCCAAAATTTAAAAAAAAAATGGCGTGGGGTCCCCCCAAAAATCCATACCAGACCCTGATCCGAGCACGCAACCTGGCAGGCCACAGGAAAAGAGGGGGGATGAGAGAGCGCCCCCCCTCCTGAACTGTACTAGGCCACATGCCCTCAACATTGGGAGGGTGCTTTGGGGTCCCCCCCAAAGCACCTTGTCCCCATGTTGATGAGGACAAGGGCCTCATCCCCACAACCCTTACCCGGTGGTTGTGGGGGTCTGCGGGTGGGGGGCTTATCGTAATCTGGAAGCCCCCTTTAACAAGGGGAGCCCCAGATCCCACCCCCCCTGTGTGAAATGGTAAGGGGATACAAAATTATCCCTAACATTTCACAAAAAAGTGTCAAAAATGGCAAGAGACAGTTTTTGACATTTCCTTTATTTAAATGCTTCTTCTTTCTTTCTTCTATCTTCTTTCTTCTATCTTCTTTCTTTTATCTTCTTTCTTCTATCTTCTATCTTCCTTCGGTTTCTTCCTCCATCTTCTTCTTCTCCTTCTTCTGATCCTCTGCTTCTTGCTCCGGTGTTCTCGTCCGGCATCTTCCTCCGCGGTGTCTTCTTCCCTTCTTTGTTCTCGGGCCGCTCTGCATCCATGATGGGAGGCTCCCGCTGTGTGACGCTTCTCATCTTCTGATGGTTCTTAAATAATGGAGGGCGGGGCCACCCGATGACCCCGCCCCCCTCTGACGCACAGGACTTGACGGGGACTTCCCTGTCTGCCCCCTCTGACGTCACGGGGAAAGCCTTGGGGAAGTCAAAGTCAAAGGGGGCGGGGTCACTGGGTGGCCCCACCTCCATTATTTAAGAACCGTCAGAAGACAAGAAGCGTCAGACAGCGGGAGCCTCCCATCATGGATGCGGAGCGGCCCGAGAACCAAGAATGGAAGAAGACACCGTGGAGGAAGATGCCGGATGAGAACACTGGAGCAAGAAGCAGAGGATCGGAGGAAGAAGAAGATGGAGGAAGAAACCAAAGTAAGATAGACGATAGAAGAAAGAAGATGGAAAGAAGAAGAATTTAAATAAATAAATTGTCAAAAACTGTCTCTTGTCATTTTTAACATTTTTGACACTTTTTTGTGAAATGGTAGGGGTACTTTTGTACCATTTCACATGGGGGGGCTGGGATCTGGGGGTCCCCTTGTTAAAGGGAGCTTCCAGATTCCGATAAGCCCCCCACGTGCAGACTCCCACAACCACTGGGCAAGGGTTGTGGGGATGAGGCCCTTTTTGGGGGGACCCCACGCCATTTTTTTAATTTTTTTTTAAATTTTGGCGCGGGGTTCCCCTTAAAATCCATACCAGACCTGAAGGGTCTGGTATGGATTTTGAGGGGGACCCCCACGCCATTTTTTTTTAAATTTTGGTTCGGGGTTCCCCTGTGGGGAAATCCCATGCCGTTTTTATCAATGAACTTTTATGTGTATTGTCGGACCGACAATTCATATAGCTGCGAGTACTTTTAAATGACTTTTTTTCCTTTGAAATGTCATTTTGCTGTCAGACTGTTCTAAACACGGGAAACATGCTCCCCTTTACAGGCATACTATAGACACCCCCCAGGTATGAAATGTAAAGGAATATAACACTTTTATTGTTTCACTTTAAGCATTATTAAAATCACTGCTCCCGAAAAAATGGCCATTTTTAAAACTTTTTTTTGTATTGATCCATGTCCCCTGGGGCAGGACCCAGGTCCCCAAACACTTTTTATGACAATAACTTGCATATAAGCCTTTAAAATTAGCACTTTTGATTATTCATGTTCGAATCTCATAGACTTTAACAGTGTTCGCATGTTCGAACAAATTTTTTGCCTGATCGCGAACCGTTGGTAAATCCAGCATTTACACAAAATGGTGTAAATCATCTTGAGTCCATAACACCGCCTTCTTACCATTAAACAGAATTGAAATCCCCAATGATAGTACATACTACACGCAATGCCTCTAGTAGAGGTCGGACTGCTCTCTGTTGCATGAGAGCGTGCGTTGATAAATCCAACAGGGAAATCTGACTCCACTCTAAATCAATAGTAGATTTACTGCACGCCGCCTTCATAATGGCCTTTTTCATAGAATATTTATGTAACTTGCAAATAATATCTCTTGACCTTTCTGTGTTAAGGGGTGCTGACATTAGGGTGCAATGTACCCTACCTATTTTGATTTTTTTCCGGTACTGAATCTCCCAGAACCTGTTGAAATAGACCTTGTATACTTTGAAGTAAGTCAGGAGTATCAATTGTTTCAGCTATCCCCGTATACGAATATTTTGTCTACCGTCTGTTCTCATAGACATCTAGTCTATCCAGAAGAGAGTTCATAACCACCTCATGATTTTTAATTGTATCTTGAACTTCTGCCATTGCTTGCCTAATATCATCCTGGCTATTTTCTATCTCCACTCTCTTCCCCAATGCCACGGTATCTTCTTTGAGTCCCTCTAATGCTTGCTTGCAAGAAAGTTCCACAGCAGCTATCAATTGTTGAATATCACTTTTTGTAGGAAGGGCTTTTATATGTTTTCTTATGTCCCATTCCAATTCTCCATTATTTAATTCTGTTTGAGCTACAGGTCGATCATTATCCATATTAAACACATCTGAACTTGTATATGGCACCTTTAATGTAGACCCACTCTCTTGATCGGAGACCTTGGATCCCTCTTTAGGTGGGGGGCTGCCATAGGTTACTACTGGAGCACCATTGCTCTGTGCTGGAGATCTCTTTCCTGTTTGTTCAGGCACCTGGGTACCTCCACTAACTGCCATTGGCTCTTGCTCCGTCACCGTAGTCCCCCCGCCAGCTATAGAGGGTCCCCTCCCCAGTACCCGGAGAGCCATGCTGGCCCCCTGTAGTCCCCGGTCAACAGCCAAGAAACCCAGGGATCCAAGACCATGAGCTCCACCACTGCCTCCTGTTACCGCAGCACCATGGCCGACTTCCAGCGGGCGTCCGCCGGACTTTGATGCACTCCCCTTTACCTTTCCTTCCTCGCTGTCTGGTGCCATCTTGTCTGCTTGCTCAGCGTCTGTCATGTGTGTGGAGAGGTAGGCTCATATTCCTCCCCCTGTGCTCTTCTTGTCACTGGCTGGTTGCGAAGCTGCTTGGTGCCATGTAGTCATGCTTTGGCCAGCAGGGGCTGCTATTTGCTGCTACACACTGCTAAGCATCCAGGGGATCAGAGAGCTCTCAGACAGCCCGTCTGCTCTCCAAGGGTCTGGTATAGATTTTAAGGGAAACTCCACACCAAAATTTAAAAAAAAAGAGTGGGGTCCCCCTAAAATCCATACCAGGCCCTTTGGGTCTGGCATAAATTTTAAGGGGAACTCCACGCCCCAAAATCCATACCAGACCCTTACCTGAGCGAGCACCCCCTCCCTCTTAACCCTACCAGGCCGCTTGCCCACAACATGGGGAGGGTGCTTTGGGGTCATCCCAAAGCACCTTGTTGATGGGGACAAGGGCCTTGTCCCCACAACCCTGGTCCACGTCCGCTGGCTGGCTGAATACCCGAACAAAGCCGATGCTTCCTTTGGGTCTCAGATCTAGTAATCCAGAAGTGATGTCATGACATCACTTTCCGGATTACTGGCATCTTAAAGGCACCAGTTTTAAAAATAAAATAATTAAAAACGCAGATCTTGACATTTTTAATACTTTGAAGTGCAGGAGGGATTTGCGGTCTTATAGACCCCCGATCTCTCCATAAAGAGTACCTGTCGATGCCTATTACTGTCACAAGGGATGTTTACTTATGACAGCAATAACAGTGATAAAAAACAAAAAAAAATTTAAAATGACAGTGTAAAATAATATTTTTTAAATGTACAAAATATCGGCAAAAAATATTGGCAGGAGAGGTGGCCGAAATATCGGTATTGTATCGGCAATGAAAAAAACAATATATTGGTCGATCCCTACATTGTAACCCTACCAATTCACCAAAAAAATTGTCCAAAAATCGAAAAATATATTTAAAAAAAGCTCTGTCTTGATGATCGACATAACCGTTTGACCCCACCCCTTCTGACATCATGTGATGTCAGAGGGGGTGGGGTTATCCGGTTATGTCAGCTGGTGGCCCCACCCTTGCCTATAACAGCTGTCAAAGCCAAAAGACAGCAGTTGCTGGGAGGCCTCCGATGGAGGCGGAGTTTTCTATTTTTTCAATATTCTATTACCCAGGGCAGCACCCAGATCCCCATACACTATTTATGGCAATAACTTGAATACAAGTATTTAAAATTAGGACTTTTGATTTTTCATGTTCGTGTCCCATAGACTTTAATGTTCGCTAGAACTTTTTGCATGTTTGGGATGTTCTGGTGCGAACCGAAGTGCGGGGGGTTTCGGCCCATCCCTACTGTTGACAGGCAGCAAATATTAGACTGAGGCTAGGTTCATACTATTTCCCCGCATCCAATTTGCCTGACAAGAGAGTGTGACCGGTTCCCAATAGAGCCGGTTCACACATCTCTGGGTGAGTGCACTGCAGAGTCCTGTGCATCTTTGGCTCTCTTTCAGGTCCGATTTCAGCCAAAAATGCGGACCTAATTCAGATCTGATCGAGAATGCACCGGATCACCTGCTGCGATCTGTGCTGCACACAGTGTGAACCCAGCCTGTAAGTGACTTTTTGTCCCTTGATATTTCAAGTTTCAGGATTATGCTTACTAAAGGCCTATTTCCACTGATGCATAGTAAAAAAAAAAATGTTTCTGGTTTGTGTGCATTTTGTGTGTATCAGATTTGTTTCCACTTTGAATGTGTCTGGTTTCTGCTTTGCATGCATTTATTTTCTGGTTTATGGGCATTTGGCTTCCTGTTAATATGCTCTATTCTTCCATTTCACATGTGTTTTGTTTCTGTTTTGTATGAATTTTTCTGTGTTTTACATCTGATTTGTATGTGTTTTCTGGTTTGCATTCATTGTTGCTATTTGTTTGAATACATTTTGCTTCCAGTCTGTAAACATTTGGCTTCTGGTCTTTAAGCATTTTGCATGCTGGGCCATTAAAAACAATAAAGAATACAATAATTTTGACTCTTTTTGACTGGTGCTTTGGTTTTCTTTTTAGGATGTCTTTATACTAAAGTAGTTGACAATCTTCATACAATACATTAACAATTAGTCATTCATGTGCAGAAATATTTAAACAGTAATTTACTCTTCAAGTGACCGGATAATTGAAGTAAATACAAATATTCATGCAAGCTGGAGTTGTTATGAACATTATAGAATGCTAGCTAACATTTATTATTGTTGTCACAGTTTCATGTATATTCTGGTCAACACGTGAAGCCCCATTTCTTTGTTTCTCTGAAAGTGTGTAATAGCTGTGACATTAACACCACACATGTGTCAGTGGAATAAAACAGCTTGAACTCCATCTACTGCAAGCCAGTGTGCTGTCCTTGGAGTAATTTCTGCTGAGAGTTTATCACTACAGAGTTGGAAATGGCTCCGGCTGATCACACGCAGTCTATCGCATACTGATGGAGCCTGGCACATCAAATGCAAGCTATCATTTCCTCAGCTGTGTTTCTAGACACTGTGCAATAAATGGCTGAAATACCACTGCAGTGGACTCCTATATTTTCATAGGAATTTCAATAACCCCAAACACCCTAGGCATTTTTAGCCCCCCCCCCCCCCCTTCTCCATCGCCCATACTCCAGGGCTGGATCACAGCTGTGAAATATCGAACGGTTTGAGAGGAGCATGAGGGAGCCCGCAGCTTGCAAACAGAATATCAATGTGTGGAACAGACAGGTCTGTGAGATGGTTATGAGCTGTTCATAAGACCCCTGCTGCAGAATGTAATCTAATCTTTGTGAAATGAAGCTAAACGTGCCTGTGAAATCCTTTTTTATTGCATTAACAGTTTAGACCCAGCTGATAGGTATCTGCCATACACAAATATACCCACTACTAGGTTAGACTCACCATGTAGATAGATTAAAATCATGCTGTTTCTGGAAATCTGAACAACTCAACTGTTCTTTGGTTTTCATTCAATTCTTGTATTCTGCCTTTTTCTCGCTATTCTCTACTTTGCTCCTAAGCTTCCAGGTCTTGTTTTTAAGGATGCTGTCATTACACAATATACGCTGTTGTTAAATGGTCTTTACATTGTACATTTTGCTAATGACGTTCAATTAAACTTAAAGTATATCCATCAGGTAAAAAGGTAAAGTGAATTGATGAATACATCAGACATCAAGAGGTTCCTGTATGTACCTTCAGCGCCTTTTCAATTACAGCCAGAGATCCCCACAAACAGTCACATTCTAATCTGCAAGATTTTACACCCTCTGGTATGTGTTAGATGTTGACATTCCCCTTCCTGCCTACCTCATCTTCCTTTTGGCTTATCGTTATATTGGGCAGCCTCAAGGGTCTGATAGGAATTTACGAAGAGATTTTGACCATTTAAAGTGTTTGCTGCCCCAATATTTCATATTCCTCATATGTGTCTGTTGTACCATGTATTTGAAATGCAAAGTATCCTGTTCTCTTTGCATTGCTTTCTTTATGTTAAATACCTGGTGATCCTGCCAGTCCCCCCGCTTTCCCATTTCATATTGACCACACTAGGCATTGAAGCACATCCCAAAGTTGACAGTCTTCTTCTTTGCATTCTTTTTGGGAGCACAACCTGTTTGTATTCCAATGGTCATAATCCTGCTAACATGCCCCCTGCACTGCTAATCACTGGGAAGATCAGTGTACTGCTGTTTCTTTGTCTCTGATGACATGGCCCCTGCAGTCTCCACTCTCTCCAAGTCTTGTAATCACTGGAAAAAGAGAAAAATGTATTTGTATTTTTTTTATATATGCATTGTTATTTAATGGGTTGTTTTGCAAGGTGAGGATTTATATACTGTATTCTGTAAGTAATTTTAAGTCTCCAGACTGGTGAGTATATCCAATTAATGTTGTTAGGAAATCTCTGGTGAAAACAATAATAATGGGGTAATGAATGTGGCAAGCCAAGGATTTGACATTGTTTCACACCACAAAACATATGGAATCTAATAGCAGGGGAAGGGGGAATTTACCTAGTGAAATATAATTAGTAATGAGCAAGTCATGTAAGACCTGCTCTGCTAGAGAATTCTTGAGTCTCAGCCCGTCTTGTTTCTGATAATGTTTTTTGCACAAACAAAATGTTCATTTTTTTTAAGGCAGAGGAGAAAGAAACAGTTCACTTTACCCTGCCCAGTACCTTGCATTGGTTACAGACCTTTGCATGTGTGTGGAAAATGGGTGCAGATAAAAGTAGGGGGAAATGTGTTTGGCTAGTGAGGCATTGTGAATTAAAATCTTATGTTTAACTGTGATGTTTTATTTTGGACATTAGACATACAAGGAAGTAGATGGAGAAAAATTAGAAAATAGTCAATTTCTAGTCAGAGTATTCACTTGGAAATGCGATACCCTAACTACCAAGGCCTGAGGTGTGTCTTGGCCTAGTTGGTCAATACGCCTGAAACAGAGGGCATACCCTGAATATATGAATATGAAGAAAAGTACGATGTGTATGAGTAAATGTGAAAAATTGGGGGAAATGGGTGGGGGGAAATGGGTGGGAACCCTGAATACGAGCCGACGCAGGATTAGGCAGAGGAGGAGGGATATGTACCCCTCAGACTCCTACGGCCAGCCTTCTTACTTGTAGTCAGTCTTCACTTGGAAATGCAATACCCTAACTACCAAGGCCTGAGGTGTGCCTTGGTCTAGCTGGTCAGTACACCTGAAAGAGAGGGCAAAAAGACACGAAAGTAGGTGTAATAGAAAGCTAGATGAAAGGCAGGTAACAAACCGTCTAACAGGGAAGCGCACGCCCGGACGGGTCCGGTGTAACAGCTATGACAGGATGAACACCAACATCCCATGAATTGATGATAAGAAGAGACCCCCTGCTTGGAACCTGCAACTTCCCCGAACCCAGATGGATTAAGCCCGGTTTCCGAGAAAACCCAGACCTGGGAACAACTGCTTGTAGCGTGAGGACACGTGAGTGGAAAAGGAGCAAGGGCTGACCCAAGGATCCCTTGCCAAATGGCAGAGAAGATCGGACGCTTTGGGGTGTAGTGGCATCCAAACTGATGTCATCATGCTTGCACTTACTTCCATCAGACCTGCTTGTTGGTGGGGCAAGTCGATGGTGTGGATGTCATGTCACCACTGGGCTTTCCCTTGGGTCGAAAGCAGTCCTTGCTTCGAAACCTTGCCAAGCATTCTTTTGGGTCTTGGGTACCTGCAGGGGGGTCAGGGGTTAATTAATTCAGGTCATGTCTTGTTACATGGAGACCCTGGTTACTGCCCAGGGATCTATAGTCTCTCAGGGGGTGTGCTGGGCCTATGTCCCCTTGACGGCCCACAAAGTGGTAGGTTCGAGCCAAACATTGTCGTTATTTTGGGTTTCATTCTCTGGGCATTGTCTTGTTTACAATGTTGCCTGGAGAACTGCTCAGGTACATCAGACCATTAATCTTTTGTCCGACCCCGGCCTGTTTCAAAATGGGGGCTAACTGTCACTTTGGGTATGCTGAATCATGCATGAGACTTATTCCCCAGAATGGAGTCGGGCTCTCCTTCCTCTATTCAGGACTCAACTTGGTGGTCAGGTCACTAGCAGAAGCTTGACCCGGGTTATGTAGTGTGGGACCAGGTTCTGGGTGTCTGGTAGGGTTTCTCCAGGTTTAAATGGTGCTTATTGCCATAGCATATTGGCCTGATTCGACAACACTATCAAGCACATCCATCAGGTATCCAGCACTTCAGACCCCTGAAAACTCCTGTCAGGTTGTCCATTTTTGCAGCTTACCCTCTCAAACTTCCCCATACCAAGCTTAGACAGGCCAGGGGTTAGTGGGAATTTCACGGTGTTACGTAACTGGTGTCCATTTGCAGCATTCCATCTTCTCTGCCATTTGGCAAGGGATCCTCGGGTCAGCCCTTGCTCCTTTTCCACTCACGTGTCCTCTGGGCTGGTTGGCGGGTTAGCTGCCATGGTCGGTTCATAGGATTCCTTGCCCGTGTTCCTGTCTTAGCGTGTTCCTGTCTTAGCGTGTTTGTCACAGTGTGTTTCTGTCACAGCAGTTTTGTCAGCAGGTCTGCCTTAGCAGGTTGTCATAGCAGTCAGCGGTTCTGTCGCAATGGTTCCGCCTCAGCAGGTCCTGTCACAACATTTTCAGTCATAGAATTTTTAGTTGCAGCGTTTTCGGTCACAGCGGTTCAGTCATAGCATTTTCAGTCATAGCATTTTTAGTCGCAGCATTTTCTATTATAGTGTTTTCTGTTTCAGCGTTTTTTCAGTTATAGCGGTTCTGTTACAGTGTGTTCATTTTCAGCATTTTCAAGTCATAGCGGTTCTGTATAGCATTTCAGTGACATCATTTTCAGTCATAGCATTTCAGTCATAGCGTTTCAGTCATAGTGTTTCAGTCATAGCGGTTCGGTCATAGGGGGTTCAATCATAGCATTCAGTCTCAGCATTTCAGTCTCAGCATTTCAGTCACAACGTTTTCAGTCACAGCGGGTGCTGTCATGTGTTCAGTCATAGCATCCTATCATAGCAGGGCTGTCATAGTGTGTCACTGTCATAGCGGGTGCTGTCACAACGTGTTTAGTCATGGCGTTCCAGTCTAGCGGGTTCAGTCATAGTGGGTGCGTCCTAGCATGGTCGCTCAGCGTGTCCAGCCTCAGCGTTTTGTTCATAACGTGTTCAGTCATAGCATTCCTGTCCAGTGGGTTCTGTCTGAGGGGGGGCTGTCATAGCGTGTCACAGTCATAGTGTGTACTGTTGTTCAGGTGCAGACAGCAGGAGCTGTCTTTGGGCATTCAGTCATAGTGTTCCTGTCACGGCATGTTCAGTCATAACCGGTGCTACTCCCATCCACCGGCATGGTACAGGTTCTGGGCATTATTCTTAATGCGGATTAATGTGGGCTAATATGATATCCACGGTCTGTTACAGTTCCAGACAGGATGGAGGTGATCCAAAGCTCGTTCGGTCAGGGACCGGGTGTCAGCTCTGGGAAAGTTTGAGAGGGTAAGCCGCAAAAATGGACAACCTGACAGGAGTTTTCAGGGGTCTGAAGTGCTGGATACCTGATGGATGTGCTTGATAGTGTTGTCGACTCAGGCCAATATGCTATGGCAATAAGCACCATTTAAACCTGGAGAAACCCTACCAGACACCCAGAACCTGGTCCCACACTACATAACCCGGGTCGAGCTTCTGCTAGTGACCTGACCACCAAGTTGAGTCCTGAATAGAGGAAGGAGAGCCCGACTCCATTCTGGGAAATAAGTCTCATGCATGATTCAGCATACCCAAAGTGACAGTTAGCCCCCCTTTTGAAAGAGGCCGGGGTCGGACAAAAGATGAATGGTCTGATGTACCTGAGCAGTTCTCCAGGCAACATCGTAAACAAGACAATGCCCAGAGTATGGAACCCAAAATAACGACAATGTTTGGCCCGAACCTACCACTTTGTGGACCGTCATGGGGACATAGGACCAGCACATCCCCTGAGAGAGACTATAGATCCCTGGGCAGTAACCAGGGTCTCCATGTAACAAGACATGACCTGAATTAATTAATCCCTGACCCAAGACCCAAAAGAATGCTTGGCAAGGTTTCGAAGCAAGGACTGCTTTCGACCCAAGGGTAAACCCAGTGGTGACACAACATCCACACCATCGACTTGCCCCACCAACTGGCAGGTCTAATGGAAGTAAGTGCAAGCATGATGACATCAGTTTGGATGCCACTACACCCCCTCCCCAACTGCAGCAAGTGCTGCATAGACACATCCACGGATGAGTACCTTGATAAGAAATGTTTCTGCAGGAAAAAGAGCAGCCAAAATTATTATTATTATTATACAGAATTATTATACAGGATTTATATAGCGCCAACAGTTTATGCAGCGCTTTACAATATAAAAGGAGACAATACAGTTACAATACAATAAAATGCAAGAGGATTAAGAGGGCCCTGCTCAGAAGAGCTTACAATCTAATAGGGTGGGGCAGGTGGTACAAAAGGTTGTAACTGTGGGGAATGAGCTGATGGAAGTGGTAGATTAGTTGGAGACATGATAGGCTTCCCTGAAGAGATGAGTTTTCAGGGATCACCTAAAGGTAGCAAGAGTAGGGTATATAACAATGTAACATGTAAAATGTAACAAATGATATTGGAAACTTGCCACTGGGCACCCTGGTGGCCCGGGCCCCTAGCTTCAGAACGAAGGTAAAGAACCAGACCAATACCTCTAGGAAATCCCCTCCCCCAGTACCGAAACGAAAGAATGACTGTCTGCTGACGTCAAGATACAATGACAACAGAATCTGACGAGAGAGTGATGAGGCCCACGTGCAGGCCTGACAAATGCTCCAGAAGGCCTGTCTGAAGACTGGGAATGAGAGATTCCAACACCGCCCCTGACAAGTAACATGCTTATCTCAGGCATCTTAAGCCAGAAGGTTTAACAAGCCCGGTGAATTGAGGGGATGTAGGAAGAGCAGGAGCTGAAGTAGAGCTGACACCCCGTCCTTGACCGAGCGAGCTTTGGATCACCTCCATCCTGTCTGGAACCATAACAGACCGTGGATAGTATATTAGCCCACATTAATCTGCATTAAGAATAATGCCCAGAACCTGTACCATGCCAGTGGATGGGAGTAGCACCGGTTATGACTGAACATGCCGTGACAGGAACACTATGACTGAATGCCCAATGACAGCTCTTGCTGTCAGCACCTGAACGACAGTACACGCTATGACTGTGACACGCTATGACAGCCCCCCCAGACAGAACCCACTGGACAGAAATACTATGACTGAACACGTTATGAACAAGACGCTGAGGCTGGACACGCTGGGCGACCATGCTAGGACGCACCCACTATGACTGAACCCGCTAGACTAGAACGCCATGACTAAATACGTTGTGACAGCACCCGCTATGACAGTGACACACTATGACAGTCCCGCTATGACAGAACACGCTATGACAGGAAGCTATGACTGAACACATGACAGCACCCACTGTGATAGAAAACGTTGTGACTGAAATGCTGAGACTGAATGCTATGATTGAACCCCTATGACCGAACCTCTATGACTGAAACGCTGACAGAAACCGCTATGACTGAAATGCTATGACTGAAACGCTATGACTGAAAATGATGTGACTGAAATGCTAGGCAGAACCGCTATGACTTGAAAACGCTGAAACTGAACACGCTGTAACAGAACCGCTATAACTGAAAAAATTGTTGAAACAGAAAACGCTATAACAGAAAATGCTGCGACTAAAAATGCTATGACTGAAAACACTATGACTGGACCGCTGTGACTGAAAACGCAGCAACTAAAAATGCTATGACTGAATTGCTATGACTGAAAAAATGCTAAGACTCAAAATGCTGTGACAGAACTGCTATGACTGAAAATGCTACAAGAACCGCTGTGACAGAATGCTGACTGAAAACGCTATGACTGAAAGTATTACAAGAAACGCTATAACTGAATGCTGACTGAAAACGCTATGACTGAAAATGCTGCGACAGGACCTGCTGAGGCAGAACCATTGCGACAGAACCGCTGACTGCTATGACAACCTGCTAAGGCAGACCTGCTGACAAAACTGCTGTGACAGAAACACACTGTGACAAACACGCTAAGACAGGAACACGCTAAGACAGGAACACCCTAAGACAGGAACACGCTAAGACAGGAACACGGGCAAGGAATACTATGAACCGACCATGGCAGCTAACCCACCAACCAGCCCCCCCATCTTGGTACTGCCCTCAGTGACCCCCTCTGCAGCTTGAAAGGGGGGGTGCGCACGGGGGCAGGGGCGGCAGAAGAGTGACTAGATTTCTGAGGGAGAGCAGGAGGAGCTGCAGTGGAGTAGGCTGGAGGGGCGGAGACTAGGAGGAGCTGGAATGCAGTCGGATGAAGGGGCGGAGCTCCACCCCCAGCCAAGAGCCAGAAGACACAGGCCCACCCGGTGATACCGACCATGGCAAACACTGATGAACCCTGGGAGAAGTGGATGGACGGATGCCCCCCCGATGCTGGCCTGACTAGGGAGAAGTAGGTGGACGGACACCCCTCCCTCCCCCGCGTGAGCACCGGGGAAAGCAGGCGGGTGCCCCCTCGAAGAGACCAGATAAAGCATGTATACGTGGGCAGGCAATCCCCCATGGTACCCGGCTTGAGCACCGGGAGAAGCGGACGGGCCCCTGGTGTCGAATTGCACACTGGATGTTTGGGTGGGCGGTCCCCCGATGCTACCCGGCATGAGCACCGGAAGAGGAACTGCTGCCACCGAACACCGCACTGTGAGGAACCGGAAGTGACGTGCGTCGACAGTAACCCTGAATGCGAGCCGACGCAGGATCAGGCAGAGGAGGAGGGATATGTGCCCCTCCCACTCCTCCCACAAATACAGGCTGGCTCGCGGCCAGCCTTCTTACTTATCTTCAATCCATATTCATTCTTAGAAGCCCCAGCACCCACAAAGTCAATGAGTGTTGTCTCCACCATAAAAATAACATGAATTGCTGATGTCACATTTCTTCCTGCTGTCAGATTGTCTGAAGGAACTCAGCCCATAAACGCTACTCCCAAACAATTTGTCACTGCCTAGATTTAGGAAGTTGCACTCTGGCTTGCCCTGCTTTAAATGTGGTGCAGTGTGTACATTTGTAGCACTTATTTGCATTTGAGCTGCTTTTGCTTCTCCACACAAGGGAATATGAATGCAAAAGCAATTCACAGAACTGGTGAACAAACTCAAAGCAATTCATTGAGTTAGGCTAGGTTCACATTATCATATCTCTGGGATGCACACACAGAACAAAATATTACAGCTCACAAATGCAAAATTTACATTTAACTTCTGCAAGGCTATTTTAAACACCTAAACATTTTCAAAAAATATGGGGATTTAGTCACTCCATATGGCTATATAGTGCTTAAAGAGGAAGTAAACCCTGATGGGTTTTACTTCCTCTTTGTTTCCCTGCAAAGGTAAAACATAATGGGCTACTATGCATCGCATCAGTTCTATGAGCAAGAGCATTCTACAGTAAATGCTGGTGAGCCACAAATGCTGATTGTTGTTACTTTCCCACACTGCAAAGAAAATGAAGTGTTTTGTGCAAACATCTTCTATCTGAAAAGGGGACAGCAGCATGAATGATCATCTACATAGTAAAGATATGAGAAAAAATCATGACATCTGAACATTTTCCAGCAAATTTTTTTTTTTTTCAATTATTTTATTTATTCCATCATAAGACAGGTTCGGATACATATACATATACAGTAGATCAGGCAAATATTACATCCATTATCACATTAAAATCATATTGTGTAGTAAATGAATTCGCTACCCGGACACTAATCATAAGCAAAATATTCTTAACCAAGAATCCCCTGTCCAACCATCCTGTAATCTCGAACTCGTCTTAATCTATTTTATACAAAAGAAAATATTTTATACCAAAACAACAAAACGGAGAGAAAAAAAAGGGGGGGGGGGGGAGGGGGAAAAGTCAAGCTCCTCTATGGAAATGCACCTCAATTGTGCTCATGTATCAAAAGGGGGATTGAGTTAAGAACATTGAATTAAGTACTCCCTCTAACTACCCAGATTAGTGTCAAGGAGGGTGCTTCCCTCCCCTGAAACCATAAACACATTCCAAAGTGACCAAGTCTTAGAGTAACGCTCCTGCTGGTGTCGCGCAGAGAGAACCAGGTCTTCTAGTTTGTTAATCTCTTTTACTTTACGCAACCACATTCCTATTGTCCGGGGCGTCGATGTTTTCCAAGTCAGGGGTATACATGCTTTAGCAGCGTCTAAAAGATGACGAATAATCGATTTCTTGTAGATCTTTTCTGATATATGAGACGCATGGAGAAGAAAGAAAGCAGGGTCTACTGGTGTTTCACTATCCATAAACATTTGAACAATACGTCTAATTTCTGTCCAGAACTTCTCTAGTTTAGGACACTTCCAGAAAATATGTAACATCGTACCCCTGTCTCTCTGACATCTCTAGCACAAGTCAGAAGAGTCAGGAAAGATTCTCTTCAGTTTCACTGGCGTTCTGTACCATCGAGCAAAAATTTTGAAATTAGTCTCTTGAACTTTCGCACAGATCGATGATTCATGCGTAAATTTAAGAATACGCTGTAACTGTGTTAAGCTAAAAGGTTTTCCCAGCTCCTGTTCCCATTCCTGAACACACTTTTTGTTTTCAAACGTTTTTATTGTAGGAAAATATAACATTTGGGTGTACAGGCACTGTAGTGACATGAATCACATTGGTAAGAAAGCATTTAACAGATAAATGAAATATCACACACAGTGCAGATCATAGCTCACATAAGCGTACAAAGTGGGCCCATAAAACAATGGTAGTAAAATAAAAAGGAAATGAAAAGACAAACGAGTAAAGAAAAAATAGGAAAACCGAAATCATACATTTGTGATCAATGTGCACTTCTAATAAAATAAGTTTACAGTCAGGGAGTAAGACACAATGTGCCTATTATTGTAAGGATCTAATATGTTGTGAGGGCCCTGGGGTGTCCCCTTAGCGTGTTCTTAACAAATAAAGCTAACCCTCATTTTATAGAGGGTCAGCCGAAGAATCTGAGGGATCCTCCAGTCTATTGCTCAATAGATGAGCTGTCCAGATGTTCCATTTTCGGTCAAATATAGGCATGGAATCTAGGAGAGTATGATGTATTCTCTCCATAGACCTGATAGACTCCATACGAGAAATCACCTGTGACCAGGATACCTGGGGGCGCTTCCAGTTCAATGCTATTGCCCATTGAATCGCACTAAAGAGTGTATGGATTAATTTTTGTAAGGGGTGGGGAACATCTGGAAGCTCCGCAAACAGCAGACACATCTGACATGTCAAAGTAAGTGATATTCCGGAGAGAAGTCTGATAAGGGATGTAGTTTTGTGCCAAACGGTGTCTAAGGCCTTACAACTCCAGAACGTATGCAACAACGTTCCCCTGTCCTGGCATCCTCTGAAACATGTGCCAGCGACCAGGGGATATATTCTATGAAGACGCTCCGGAGTGTAGTACCATCTAGTGTGAAGCTTAAGCACTGTTTCCTTTATTGACACAGAACGTGTACATTTGTGCATGTTGTCTATCATGTCCTGCCAATCTCCGTCAGGGATCTCTTGGGCCATCTCCACCTCCCAAGCCACCATCGCCAACGATTTTCGAGGGGAGTTGTGGTCATTGAGGTATCGATAAAGTACAGAGATTGTCCCCTTATCTCTCGCCTCCTCTCCACATAGATGTTCAAATGGGGTTTTCGACACCTCCACCCCACCTCTCAAAAGAGTCGAGTAGAAGTGTCGAATTTGCAAGTATTGGTGGAACTCGGATCTACCCATACCATAGGTCTGCTGCAGGTGGGTGTAGGAGCAGAAAGAGGCGTTCTGCAGCAGAGAAGCGAGGTTCACCAAGCCTAGTGCAATCCATTTAAGATATGGCAGATTGGAGGAAAAAGCTGGGGGAAATGAGGGTTCTCCCAAAAAAGAGGATAAGAGGGGGACGTCAGAATGCAACCTGAACTTTTTACTGTAAAGGGACCATAGATAAAGTGATTGACCAACAATATTGTTCAATGGGGTAATATCTTTAGGAGAGACTGAACGGGACCAGAGAAGGCCGGGGAGGTAGTATGGAGTTATTGAGATCCGCTCAAATTGTAGCCATGGCACCGAGGTCGGGAAGGAATGCCACTGCGCCATTTGGGTAAGCCGAGATGCCAGGAAGTATTTCCATAGATCCGGGCATCCCAAACCCCCCCTCCCCTGGGCTCTATACATCAGTACCCGTCCCATTCGCGGCTTTTTATTCTGCCATATAAACTTGAGCAGGTCCATCTGAACCCTCTGAAGAATTGATCGCGAAACATATAGAGGTAGGGATCTGAAGAGAAATAGGAGTTTGGGGAGGATATTCATTTTCACTGCCTGGATTCTCCCTAGGAATGATATGTGATAGGAGGACCACTGATTTAACAGGAATTTGACATTGGAAAAAGCTGGAGGGTAGTTCAATGAGTATAACTGTTTCAAAGAGGGGGCCAATTTAACTCCTAGGTATTGTAGAGAGACATGGTTCCATGAGAATTTAAATTTATCTGTAAGGGTGGTCAATAGGGGTTGCGGAAGGTGAATTAGTAGAGCCGAACATTTGGAGGGGTTAACGCCCAGGCCTGATAGTTTATGGAAAGAGTCAAGGGAGGACATGAGGTTAGGGAGGGAGAGTAGGGGGTCTGAGATGAATAGTAGTACATCATCTGCGTAAAGGCTAAGTTTAAATTCCTGATCTCCCTTTCTGTAGCCCCTGATGTTCGGGTCATTAGAGATGGATCTAGACAGGGGCTCCATAGCCAACGCAAACAAAAGCGGGGATAAAGGACACCCCTGTCTAGTGCCACACCCCAGAGAGAAATAATCTGAGTAGCATCCTGGAAGTTTAATTCGGGTTTTTGGGTTATGGTAAAGGGCTTTAAAGCCATGTATAAATGCCCCATTAAAACCAAATCTGGCCAATACTGTATCTAAATACGTCCAGAGGACACTATCAAATGCTTTGTTTATATCTAAACTTAAAAGCAATACTGAGTTGGAGTTCATATGGGCGTCCTGCAAAATATTAGTGGCCAAACGTATATTATCTGTGATCTGTCTCGATGGGATAAATCCGGTTTGATCGGGCGATATCAAGGTTATAATAACTTTGGCCAGTCTGTCGGCCAAGATCCTCCCGCATATTTTGAGATCGTTATTAATAACCGAAATGGGGCGGAAATTTTGGGGTAGGGTATGATCTTTGCCAGGCTTGGGAATAAGGGACATATTGGCCAATAGCATTTCTTCAGGGAAACATTGTCCTTTGAGTATTTGATTAAACATATTAGTGAGTGTGGGGAGTAGGGATTCAGCGAACTTTTTGTAATAAACAGGAGAGAAGCCATCAGGGCCTGGGGCTTTGGAGGGTTTAAGAGAGGAGATAATAGAGGCCACTTTCTCTGATGAGCAGGGGGCATTTAGGATGTCCAATTGCTCCTCTGAAAGTCGAGGGAGCGAGAGGGAATCCAGCCATGACTGCATAGGGGGAGGGCGTGAAGGGTCTGGGCCAGAAAAAAGTTTTTGATAGAAGGTGGAGAAAATCTGCAGAACATGTTTTGGATGAGAGGTTAGGTTGCCATGGCAATCCTTTAGTTTATAGAGATGGGTCGGTTGGGTAGACTGTTTAAGCTTTCGCGCAAACAGCGTGGAAGCAGAGTTACTGTATAGGAGGAAGCGGGCTTTAGACCATCTAAGAGACTTTTCTATGTGATCTGACAGTATATCATCTAGAGCCCTCCTTTTTTCAGTGATTTGAAGGAGCAATTCCTGTGTAGGGGTCTGTGTGTGTCTATGATATAGTTGTTCCAGTTCTAAGGTAAGTTTGTGGGTGTCCTGTTGTTTCTGTCTTTTTTGGGTCGTGGAAATCTCTATTAGATGGCCCCTCATCACAGCCTTATGGGCTGCCCACTCCTGAACGCACTTTAAGAGATTACTTCCTTTGAGTGTAATCAGTAGTTCATAATTGACCGATAAAGTATGAGATATTGCTCCAGTCTCTGCGCACATTTTTTCAAAAGTGTTAAGGGGCCGGAAGAGTGCTAAAAAAGTGGGTGATCTGGAGAGCATTCCAGAATCTCAATCTGAACATAACCGCCTGTTCCATCAACTCCGAGACTGTTTGCCAAGCCCCAGCTCTTATATAGCAAGACACCTGTACATGGCACATATTCCATAAATGCTTAAATGCCACATCTTCCATCCCCCGGAGGGAAACGGGGGTTTCCCAGTATCGGATATAGGGGGGATTCCTCGGGTGTTATGCCCATACTAGGTAATAGGGCTGAACAGAGCCTAATAGTAGTACCTATTAAAGGATGTTTGGTGAGCACTCCAGGAAGATGGGCAGAGCACCATAGAGCTCCGTCCAATGGAACAGGCGACTGAGCATATTCCAACTGTACCCAAAGTTTAAGATCTTTATGTGTGTTCCAATCAATTATTCTGCTCAGATGTATAGCTTGATGATATTTTCGCATATATGGGACCGCTAGTCCCCCACATCTTTTTGGAAGTGTTAATTGGTTGCGTTGCAACCGAGGTTGTTTATGTGCCCAAACAAAGTCAAAGATTAACCTCTGAGTTTGTTTAAAATATGTAGATGGTATACGTATCAGCAATGCCTGTAGGAGGAAAAGAAATTTGGGGAGGATGCTCATTTTAATAATGTTACAGCGTCCAAGCCATGAATGAAAGCCCGTTTTCTAATTATCCAGTAAACATTTAATCTTTTTTAAGCAATGGGGGGAAATTTGACTCAAAGATCTTACCTATATTGGGTGGAATCAACGTGCCCAAATATGTTAGCGCTTTGTCTGTCCATTTAAACTTAAAATTTTGCTTGAATTGCTCAATTGATATTCGAGGACAATTAACCCCCATTGCTTCTGACTTAGAAAAATTAATACGGAGATTGGAGATTAGACTATATTTCTCAAATTCTTTCATTAAATTTGGAATTGTGATCAAAGGGTTTGTGAGAGAGAATAACATATCGTCTGCATATGCTGAAATTTTATATTGCGCCTCCCCTATTTGTATTCCTGTGATATCTTGATTCAGAAGTATTGTGCAAAGAAACGGTTCCAATGACAGGGCGAACAGGAGTGGAGACAGGGGGCATCCCTGGCGTGTCCCATTAAAGATTGAAAAAGTTTCTGATAACACCCCGTTAGCCCGAACTCGAGCCGCCGGGCGAGAGTAAATGGAGGTGATCCACTGCAACATTTTATTCCTAAAACCTCCATATAGCAAAACTGCCAGCATATACCTCCAGTTCACCCTATCAAAGGCCTTTTCCGCATCTGTATTTAATAACACACATTGTGTCTGTGTTTTATTCACTACCTGTAAAAGATTCAGGACCTTCGTAGTATTGTCTCTTGCCTCGCATGTGGGAACGAATCCCACTTGATCCAGGTGTATCAGGTTTGGAACATACTGTTGGATCCTATTTGCTAAAATTTTGGTAAAGATTTTGAGATCTAAATTAAGCAAAGAAATCGGTCTATAGCTTCCACAGGAAGCTGGATCTTTCCCCTCCTTCGGTATCACCGTTTCCAGCAAATTTTAAGTGCATTTCTCCCATACTATATGAGCAAGCTTTGTACATATTTTGTTTACCTTTAGGAAGAAGGATGCAGACCATAAGTACAGAGAGAAAACAATCACTCTGTATGTGCTCTGTTCACACCATGCGTGAGCTGTGGTGTGTTGTGTAAAAATGCAGCATTTCTGTATTGTTCATATATTGTTCATTTTTATTTCTAGTATTTTTATTATTATTACCTTATTTATATAATTGTAGGAGGAGAACACTTTGATGATCTGGTGTCCCCCACTCAGAGTAAATACTCCCACAAATAGGTCTGTTTGCCATTAGGATTTACCGATTGGCCGACTGATGAAATAGGGGTACATTTCTATTGGTATACACCCCATAGAATCTTAGAATTTATTACTTTTAAAATTGGGGCTCTTCCTCAGAAGTTTTTTATATATATTTTAAATATTACTATTTCTTCTTTAATTCTTTACCTTCACGGTGCTTTTCTAGATACCCCATAGATAATGTGTTTTTCACTTTCTTTTTTATATATGGCAACTTGTTATCTACTTGTCACCTTTTTCACCAATTTGCTGGTGGCGATATTATCAGCCATAGTTATTATTATTTTCCATCTTCTATAATAACTCTCCTCTGGTTAATTCCCTTTGGAGGTGTACACGTTATTTTTTCAGTTAGTTTTTTATTTATATAAGGGTACCCATAATAACCCCCTCTGTCACATATGTTGCTGACTGTTCGCTGCGTGGGATTTACCAGATTGAGGCTTGGTGTTTTCCATTATTTCCTTTTCCGTTTTAAGTGCTGAGCGGCCCCCAGACGAAAGCGAGGTCTGGTCCCCGTCCAGCGCTATATAGGTGATGGTTCAGTGCATCGCCCATGCCCCTTTGAAGACGTCATCTATGACGAAACATGTAGAGCGTGGCTACGCACTGTACGCCATCACACTGTTCGCCCCATGTTGTAGTACATGGGTGTTTACTTTTTATGCCGGCTGTTTTTTAAACTTTTTGTACTCACATTATTTGACAGAGATATGCTCTCTGCCCTTCTGTAAAAATAAATCTTTTTAAATTTACCACACCATTGGAGCTTTTTTTTTTTTTTGCCCCCTCCTGCATTTATGGCTCTTTGGACCAGCGAGTGCCTTCCTTGAGACTGACACGATGGAATCGCCTCTGGTCGGAACGAGGATTCAGACGCCGCTATCCACCTGTCCCCGCAGAGGGCTGTATCTGCATGCTCACAAGACCTTGCTATTTAGGAGGTCCACCGTGTCCGGTAAGGGTCCGTCCTTATTGCCCCTTGAAGTCACCGGTTGCTGGGATTCTTCTTCATACTTTTTCTTCCCTCCCTTCTCATCTACATGGGCTGTGTTTAAACGAACTGTAGATATGTGATTCCTTTCCATATGATTAGTGTATCTTCACTGAACTCTCTATGAATGGACCTAATTCACCTTCACTGCTTTTATCTGTTAATTTTTTACCAGTCACTTATCTTTTTTGGAATGATTTCAGCTATTATGGACTTGATTTTTTTGATATAAGATCACTGAACCTATATTTGTGTTTGTCACATTTTTTCATATTTGTCTTTATTATTTATTCACAATATTATAGGTAATTGATATATTCACTTAATTATCTACTTTGTTACCATTCACTTACATTTTTTAGCCACTGGATTGTAAGCGCACTCAGCATATTCTTTTTAGCTTATTATACCGATATTAGTGTTTTTCTGTTGCAGCTGCAATTTAGGGGTTTTTTTTTTTAGCTCTTCAGCGCGGTTTTCTTTTTTCCTTCAACAAATTTTAAGTGCATTCCTCTCTTACTATATGAGCAAGATTTGTACATATTTGGTTTACCTTTAGGAAGAAGTATGCAGATTCACCATAAGTACAGAGAGAAAACAATTACTCTGTATGTGCTCTGTTCACACCATGCATGAGCTGTGGTGTGTTGTGTAAAAATGCAGCATGTCTGCATTTTGATTGCAGCACAGCACCGAATCACAGCAGCACATAAAGTGCAATTAATTGTCTTTCATTAATTTTGATTAGATTAAAAAAAAGGAAAAATGTAACAATGCAAAGCATTTTACCAATTGCACACAACAGAGGGCACACATCAAATGGACAATAACACACGCCCACTGGTGTGAATGGACCCCAAGTGCTTGCAGCTGTGTCAAAGACAAAGTTTCCTCCTTCCCAATGAATTGATGATCTTTATAGTAAGTGTAAGGCAGGCCAGATATTACATTTTTTTTTTATTCAACTAGCGTGCTAAATGAAAAAGAGTTGATTCCCTCATCCACACAATCACTCCTGCTGTGCTTTTATAGAGCCTTCCCTGCCATCACAATACAATGATCAGTGCTGCTGGCTATAGCTGGCGGCACTGGTCATTTGGGAAAAACCCAACAGGCTGGTTGCACACAAGACGATCGATAGATCAATTTGTGTACAACAAGCTAGCCAGTACACAAATCACCCACCTCTCACTGGTCACTGTGCCTCTCTACCAACTACTTTACTTTACAGATCACAGCACCTCTGAATGCAAACCTCTCCTCTTTTGCTTCCTCCAGTCTACCCATCTTTTACCTCTTCCAGAACTTCCCTCCTATCCATCTCCCCGCACCCTGTTTCATTACACTGCCTTTGTGCTATGTATCTCTCACCCTCCAGGTCACAGCACCTACCATCCACCTCATATATCCCACCTTAACCCTCACCCCAAGACTAGGGATGAGCTTCATGTTCGAGTCGAATCCATGTTCGACTCGAACATCGTCTGTTCGCCCGTTCGCCGAATTGCGAACGATATGGGCCGTTCGCGCCAAATTCGTGTGGCGCGTCACGGCCCATAATTCACTGCGGCATCACAGTGCATTGCTGGCTGATGATTGGCCAAGCATGCACTATGACCCGCATGCTTGGCCAATCACAGCGGCGTCTGAACAGAGAGCCGTAATTGGCCAAAGCCAAGGAGGCTTTGGCCAATTATGGCTCAGGGGGATTTAGTACACGCCCCACACTATATAAGGCTGCCTGCACGGCGGCCCTGTGTAGTGTGTGTTCCGGCGTTCATAGATAGAGAGAGAGAGAGAGACAGACAGTGTCATTTGATTTGAGTTAGATAGATTAGGCAGAACAGTCAGTCAGTTAGCTGCACTTACAGTGTATTGTGTATATATATGCATCCCAGGTGTTGCATATATATATATATATATATATATATATATATATATATATATATATATATATATATATATATACACTGTATTCAGTTTAGCTAGATCCGTTCCTGTTATCTTCTTACTGACAGGCAGGCTTGTCTTGTTACAATATTTAAAGCTACCTGAAGAAAATTACTGGTGTTCTTTTGATCCTATTAGTACCACAGTCAGGCAGCTAGTCTATTTACAGTTAGTGCAGTGCGTCTTGCTCACAGTGTTCAACTAAAACTACAAGTAAGTGGGGTGCGTCCTGCTCACAGTGTTCAGCTAAGCCTACAAGTTAGTGGGGTGCGTCCTGCTTACAGTGTTCAGCTAAAACTACAAGTTAGTGTGGTGCGTCCACCTCACAGTGTTCAGCTAAACCTACAAGTTAGTGTAGTGAGACCTCTGCACAGTGTTCATCTAAAGCTACAAGTTAGTGCAGTGCGTCCTGCTCACAGTGTTCAGCTAAAACTACAAGTTAGTGCTGTGCGTCCTGCTCACAGTGTTCAGCTAAAACTACAAGTTAGTGGGGTGCGTCCTGCTCACAGTGTTCAGCTAAACCTACAAGTTAGTGCGGTGCATCCTGCTCACAGTGTTCAGCTAAAACTACAAGTTAGTGCTGTGCGTCCTGCTCACAGTGTTCAGCTAAAACTACAAGTTAGTGCGGTGCGTCCACCTCACAGTGTTCAGCTAAACCTACAAGTTAGTGCGGTGCCTCCTGCTCACAGTGTTCAGCTAAAACTACAAGTTAGTGCGGTGCGTCCAACTCACAGTGTTCGGCTAAACCTACAAGTTAGTGCGGTGCGTACTGCTCACAGTGTTCAGCTAAAACTACAAGTTAGTGCTGTGCGTCCTGCTCACAGTGTTCAGCTAAAACTACAAGTTAGTGCGGTGCGTCCACCTCACAGTGTTCAGCTAAACCTACATGATATTGCGGTGTGTCCTGCTCACAGTGTTCAGCTAAACCTACAAGTTAGTGTAGTGAGACTTCTGCACAGTGTTCATCTAAAGCTACAAGTTAGTGCAGTGCGTCCTGCTCACAGTGTTCAGCTAAAACTACAAGTTGGTGGGGTGCGTCCTGCTCACAGTGTTCAGCTAAACCTACAAGTTAGTGCGGTGCGTCCTGCTCACAGTGTTCAGCTAAAACTACAAGTTAGTGCTGTGCGTCCTGCTCACAGTGTTCAGCTAAAACTACAAGTTAGTGCGGTGCGTCCTGCTCACAGTGTTCAGCTAAACCTACAAGTTAGTGCGGTGCCTCCTGCTCACAGTGTTCAGCTAAAACTACAAGTTAGTGCGGTGCGTCCACCTCACAGTGTTCAGCTAAACCTACAAGTTAGTGCGGTGCGTACTGCTCACAGTGTTCAGCTAAAACTACAAGTTAGTGCTGTGCATCCTGCTCACAGTGTTCAGCTAAAACTACAAGTTAGTGCGGTGCGTCGACCTAACAGTGTTCAGCTAAACCTACAAGTTAGTGCGGTGCGTCCTGCTCACAGTGTTCAGCTAAAACTACAAGTTAGTGCGGTGCGTCCACCTCACAGTGTTCAGCTAAACCTACAAGTTAGTGCGGTGCGTCCTGCTCACAGTGTTCAGCTAAAACTAAAAGTTAGTGTGGTGCGTCCACCTCACAGTGTTCAGCTAAACCTACAAGTTAGTGCGGTGCGTCCTGCTCACAGTGTTCAGCTAAAACTACAAGTTAGTGCTGTGCGTCCTGCTCACAGTGTTCAGCTAAAACTACAAGTTAGTGTGGTGCGTCCACCTCACAGTGTTCAGCTAAACCTACAAGTTAGTGTAGTGAGACCTCTGCACAGTGTTCATCTAAAGCTACAAGTTAGTGCAGTGCGTCCTGCTCACAGTGTTCAGCTAAAACTACAAGTTAGTGTGGTGCGTCCACCTCACGGTGTTCAGCTAAACCTACAAGTTAGTGCAATGCGTCCTGCTCACAGTGTTCAGCTAAAACTACAAGTTAGTGCTGTGCGTCCTGCTCACAGTGTTCAGCTAAAACTAGAAGTTAGTGCGGTGCGTCCACCTCACAGTGTTCAGCTAAACCTACAAGTTAGTGCGGTGCCTCCTGCTCACAGTGTTCAGCTAAAACTACAAGTTAGTGCGGTGCGTCCACCTCACAGTGTTCGGCTAAACCTACAAGTTAGTGCGGTGCGTACTGCTCACAGTGTTCAGCTAAAACTACAAGTTAGTGCTGTGCGTCCTGCTCACAGTGTTCAGCTAAAACTACAAGTTAGTGCGGTGCGTCCACCTCACAGTGTTCAGCTAAACCTACATGATATTGCGGTGTGTCCTGCTCACAGTGTTCAGCTAAACCTACAAGTTAGTGTAGTGAGATTTCTGCACAGTGTTCATCTAAAGCTACAAGTTAGTGCAGTGCGTCCTGCTCACAGTGTTCAGCTAAAACTACAAGTTGGTGGGGTGCGTCCTGCTCACAGTGTTCAGCTAAACCTACAAGTTAGTGTGGTGCGTCCTGCTCACAGTGTTCAGCTAAAACTACAAGTTAGTGCTGTGCGTCCTGCTCACAGTGTTCAGCTAAAACTATAAGTTAGTGCGGTGCGTCCTGCTCACAGTGTTCAGCTAAACCTACAAGTTAGTGCGGTGCCTCCTGCTCACAGTGTTCAGCTAAAACTACAAGTTAGTGCGGTGCGTCCACCTCACAGTGTTCAGCTAAACCTACAAGTTAGTGCGGTGCGTACTGCTCACAGTGTTCAGCTAAAACTACAAGTTAGTGCTGTGCATCCTGCTCACAGTGTTCAGCTAAAACTATAAGTTAGTGCGGTGCGTCCTGCTCACAGTGTTCAGCTAAACCTACAAGTTAGTGCGGTGCCTCCTGCTCACAGTGTTCAGCTAAAACTACAAGTTAGTGCGGTGCGTCCACCTCACAGTGTTCAGCTAAACCTACAAGTTAGTGCGGTGCGTACTGCTCACAGTGTTCAGCTAAAACTACAAGTTAGTGCTGTGCATCCTGCTCACAGTGTTCAGCTAAAACTACAAGTTAGTGCGGTGCGTCCACCTAACAGTGTTCAGCTAAACCTACAAGTTAGTGCGGTGCGTCCTGCTCACAGTGTTCAGCTAAAACTACAAGTTAGTGCGGTGCGTCCACCTCACAGTGTTCAGCTAAACCTACAAGTTAGTGCGGTGCGTCCTGCTCACAGTGTTCAGCTAAAACTAAAAGTTAGTGTGGTGCGTCCACCTCACAGTGTTCAGCTAAACCTACAAGTTAGTGCGGTGCGTCCTGCTCACAGTGTTCAGCTAAAACTACAAGTTAGTGCTGTGCGTCCTGCTCACAGTGTTCAGCTAAAACTACAAGTTAGTGTGGTGCGTCCACCTCACAGTGTTCACCTAAACCTACAAGTTAGTGTAGTGAGACCTCTGCACAGTGTTCATCTAAAGCTACAAGTTAGTGCAGTGCGTCCTGCTCACAGTGTTCAGCTAAAACTACAAGTTAGTGTGGTGCGTCCACCTCACGGTGTTCAGCTAAACCTACAAGTTAGTGCGGTGCGTCCTGCTCACAGTGTTCAGCTAAACCTACAAGTTAGTGTAGTGAGATTTCTGCACAGTGTTCATCTAAAGCTACAAGTTAGTGCAGTGCGTCCTGCTCACAGTGTTCAGCTAAAACTACAAGTTGGTGGGGTGCGTCCTGCTCACAGTGTTCAGCTAAACCTACAAGTTAGTGTGGTGCGTCCTGCTCACAGTGTTCAGCTAAAACTACAAGTTAGTGCTGTGCGTCCTGCTCACAGTGTTCAGCTAAAACTACAAGTTAGTGCGGTGCGTCCTGCTCACAGTGTTCAGCTAAACCTACAAGTTAGTGCGGTGCCTCCTGCTCACAGTGTTCAGCTAAAACTACAAGTTAGTGCGGTGCGTCCACCTCACAGTGTTCAGCTAAACCTACAAGTTAGTGCGGTGCGTACTGCTCACAGTGTTCAGCTAAAACTACAAGTTAGTGCTGTGCATACTGCTCACAGTGTTCAGCTAAAACTACAAGTTAGTGCGGTGCGTCCACCTAACAGTGTTCAGCTAAACCTACAAGTTAGTGCGGTGCGTCCTGCTCACAGTGTTCAGCTAAAACTACAAGTTAGTGCGGTGCGTCCACCTCACAGTGTTCAGCTAAACCTACAAGTTAGTGCGGTGCGTCCTGCTCACAGTGTTCAGCTAAAACTAAAAGTTAGTGTGGTGCGTCCACCTCACAGTGTTCAGCTAAACCTACAAGTTAGTGCGGTGCGTCCTGCTCACAGTGTTCAGCTAAAACTACAAGTTAGTGCTGTGCGTCCTGCTCACAGTGTTCAGCTAAAACTACAAGTTAGTGTGGTGCGTCCACCTCACAGTGTTCAGCTAAACCTACAAGTTAGTGTAGTGAGACCTCTGCACAGTGTTCATCTAAAGCTACAAGTTAGTGCAGTGCGTCCTGCTCACAGTGTTCAGCTAAAACTACAAGTTAGTGTGGTGCGTCCACCTCACGGTGTTCAGCTAAACCTACAAGTTAGTGCGGTGCATCCTGCTCACAGTGTTCAGCTAAAACTACAAGTTAGTGCTGTGCGTCCTGCTCACAGTGTTCAGCTAAAACTACAAGTTAGTCCGGTGCGTCCACCTAACAGTGTTCAGCTAAACCTACAAGTTAGTGCGGTGCGTCCTGCTCACAGTGTTCAGCTAAAACTACAAGTTAGTGCTGTGCGTCCTGCTCACAGTGTTCAGCTAAAACTACAAGTTAGTGTGGTGTGTCCACCTCACAGTGTTCAGCTAAACCTACAAGTAAGTGCGGTGCGTCCTGCTCACAGTGTTCAGCTAAAACTACAAGTTAGTGTGGTGCGTCCACCTCACAGTGTTCAGCTAAACCTACAAGTTAGTGTGGTGCGTCCACCTCACAGTGTTCAGCTAAACCTACAAGTTAGTGCGGTGCGTCCTGCTCACAGTGTTCAGCTAAAACTACAAGTTAGTGTGGTGCGTCCACCTCACAGTGTTCAGCTAAACCTACAAGTTAGTGCGGTGCGTCCTGCTCACAGTGTTCAGCTAAAACTACAAGTTAGTGCGGTGCGTCCACCTCACAGTGTTCAGCTAAACCTACAAGTTAGTGCGGTGCATCCTGCTCACAGTGTTCAGCTAAAACTACAAGTTAGTGGGGTGCGTCCTGCTCACAGTGTTCAGCTAAACCTACAAGTTAGTGTGGTGCGTCCTGCTCACAGTGTTCAGCTAAAACTACAAGTTAGTGCTGTGCGTCCTGCTCACAGTGTTCAGCTAAAACTACAAGTTAGTGCGGTGCGTCCTGCTCACAGTGTTCAGCTAAACCTACAAGTTAGTGCGGTGCCTCCTGCTCACAGTGTTCAGCTAAAACTACAAGTTAGTGCGGTGCGTCCACCTCACAGTGTTCAGCTAAACCTACAAGTTAGTGCGGTGCGTACTGCTCACAGTGTTCAGCTAAAACTACAAGTTAGTGCTGTGCATCCTGCTCACAGTGTTCAGCTAAAACTACAAGTTAGTGCGGTGCTTCCACCTAACAGTGTTCAGCTAAACCTACAAGTTAGTGCGGTGCGTCCTGCTCACAGTGTTCAGCTAAAACTACAAGTTAGTGCGGTGCGTCCACCTCACAGTGTTCAGCTAAACCTATAAGTTAGTGCGGTGCGTCCTGCTCACAGTGTTCAGCTAAAACTAAAAGTTAGTGTGGTGCGTCCACCTCACAGTGTTCAGCTAAACCTACAAGTTAGTGCGGTGCGTCCTGCTCACAGTGTTCAGCTAAAACTACAAGTTAGTGCTGTGCGTCCTGCTCACAGTGTTCAGCTAAAACTACAAGTTAGTGTGGTGCGTCCACCTCACAGTGTTCAGCTAAACCTACAAGTTAGTGTAGTGAGACCTCTGCACAGTGTTCATCTAAAGCTACAAGTTAGTGCAGTGCGTCCTGCTCACAGTGTTCAGCTAAAACTACAAGTTAGTGTGGTGCGTCCACCTCACGGTGTTCAGCTAAACCTACAAGTTAGTGCGGTGCGTCCTGCTCACAGTGTTCAGCTAAAACTACAAGTTAGTGCTGTGCGTCCTGCTCACAGTGTTCAGCTAAAACTACAAGTTAGTGCGGTGCGTCCACCTAACAGTGTTCAGCTAAACCTACAAGTTAGTGCGGTGCGTCCTGCTCACAGTGTTCAGCTAAATCTACAAGTTAGTGCTGTGCGTCCTGCTCACAGTGTTCAGCTAAAACTACAAGTTAGTGTGGTGTGTCCACCTCACAGTGTTCAGCTAAACCTACAAGTTAGTGCGGTGCGTCCTGCTCACAGTGTTCAGCTAAAACTACAAGTTAGTGTGGTGCGTCCACCTCACAGTGTTCAGCTAAACCTACAAGTTAGTGTGGTGCGTCCACCTCACAGTGTTCAGCTAAACCTACAAGTTAGTGCGGTGCGTCCTGCTCACAGTGTTCAGCTAAAACTACAAGTTAGTGTGGTGCGTCCACCTCACAGTGTTCAGCTAAACCTACAAGTTAGTGCAGTGCGTCCTGCTCACAGTGTTCAGCTAAAACTACAAGTTAGTGCGGTGCGTCCACCTCACAGTGTTCAGCTAAACCTACAAGTTAGTGCGGTGCATCCTGCTCACAGTGTTCAGCTAAAACTACAAGTTAGTGCTGTGCGTCCTGCTCACAGTGTTCAGCTAAAACTACAAGTTAGTGCGGTGCGTCCACCTCACAGTGTTCAGCTAAACCTACAAGTTAGTGCGGTGTGTCCACCTCACAGTGTTCAGCTAAACCTACAAGTTAGTGCGGTGCATCCACCTCACGGTGTTCAGCTAAACCTACAAGTTAGTGCGGTGCGTCCTGCTCACAGTGTTCAGCTAAAACTACAAGTTAGTGCTGTGCGTCCTGCTCACAGTGTTCAGCTAAAACTGCAAGTTAGTGCGGTGCGTCCACCTAACAGTGTTCAGCTAAACCTACAAGTTAGTGCGATGCGTCCACCTCACAGTGTTCAGCTAAACCTACAAGTTAGTGCGGTGCATCCTGCTCACAGTGTTCAGCTAAAACTACAAGTTAGTGCTGTGCGTCCACCTCACAGTGTTCAGCTAAACCTACAAGTTAGTGTGGTTCATCCTGCTCACAGTGTTCAGCTAAAACTACAAGTTAGTGCTGTGCATCCTGCTCACAGTGTTCAGCTAAAACTACAAGTTAGTGTGGTGCGTCCACCTCACAGTGTTCAGCTAAACCTACAAGTTAGTGCAGTGCGTCCTGCTCACAGTGTTCAGCTAAAACTACAAGTTAGTGTGGTGCGTCCACCTCACAGTGTTCAGCTAAACCTACAAGTTAGTGTGGTGCATCCTGCTCACAGTGTTCAGCTAAAACTACAAGTTAGTGCTGTGCGTCCTGCTCACAGTGTTCAGCTAAAACTACAAGTTAGTGTGGTGCGTCCACCTCACAGTGTTCAGCTAAACCTACAAGTAGTGTAGTGAGACCTCTGCACAGTGTTCATCTAAAGCTACAAGTTAGTGCAGTGCGTCCTGCTCACAGTGTCCAGCTAAAACTACAAGTTAGTGTGGTGCGTCCACCTCACGGTGTTCAGCTAAACCTACAAGTTAGTGCGGTGCGTCCTGCTCACAGTGTTCAGCTAAAACTACAAGTTAGTGCTGTGCGTCCTGCTCACAGTGTTCAGTTAAAACTACAAGTTAGTGCGGTGCGTCCACTTCACAGTGTTCAGCTAAACCTACAAGTTAGTGCGATGCATCCTGCTCACAGTGTTCAGCTAAAACTACAAGTTAGTGCTGTGCGTCCTTTTCACAGTGTTCAGCTAAAACTACAAGTTAGTGCGATGCGTCCACCTAACAGTGTTCAGCTAAACCTACAAGTTAGTGCGGTGCGTCCTGCTCACAGTGTTCAGCTAAAACTACAAGTTAGTGCTGTGCGTCCTGCTCACAGTGTTCAGCTAAAACTACAAGTTAGTGCGGTGCATCCTCCTCACAGTGTCCAGCTAAACCTACAAGTTATTTTTTTGCGAGCTCTGCACAGTGTTCAGCTAAAGCTACCTGTAGAAGGTTGGTGGTGTTTTCCTGATCCTATCACTACCGCAGGCAGCTAAAAAAGCTACAAGTTAGTTTTTTGCGAGCTCTGCACAGTGTTCAGCTAAAGCTACCTGTAGAAGGTTAGTGGTGTTCTCATACTACAGGCAGGCAGTTGATTTTGCTAGCTGCAGTATCAGTACATATATATATATATATATATATATATATATATATATATATATCTATCTATCTATATATATATATATATATATATATATATAGATAGATATATATAGATAGATATATATATATATATCTATATATATATATATATATATATATATATATATATATATATATATATATATATATATATATATATATATATATATATATATATATATATATATCCCAGATTAGTGCAGCTACAGGCCATTAGTATGTCTGGAAGGCCAAGAAGGAGAGGCAGACAGTCACAAGCCAATAAGAGAGGGCAAGCAGGCTCTGTGTCTAGTGCTGGTCGTGGAGACGGTGCATCCTCATTAGCACGTGGCCGTGGGACACGCATGGCCTTTTTTTCGGCAGCTGGCCGTGTTGAGTCGCAACATGCGGAAGACTTGGTCGAGTGGATGACCAAGCCGTCCTCATCCTCCTCATCCTCTCTCACCCATGCCCAGGGTACTTTGTCTGGCAAAGCAGCAGCCTCTTCCCTCGGCTCAATGTCATCAGTGACTCCTTCCCTACCCCCACCATGTCCTCCTGAGTAGTCCCTTGAACTGTTTGACCACAGTGTTGGGTACATGCTCCAGGAGGATGCCCAGCGTTTGGAAGGCTCTGGTGATGATACTGAGCTCGATGAAGGCAGTAACGTGAGCACGGACAGAGGGGGTGCCCAAGAAGGACAGCAATCTGGCAGTCATGCTCCCCCTGCTGCAGCATACTGTCAGGTTTGCTCCAGTGATTGATGAGGAGGGAGGGGATGATGAGGTCACTGACTCAACATGGGTGTCTGATAGGAGAGAGGAGGAGGAGGAGGAGGCAGCACATCAGCAACGAGGCAGGATGCCCTCCAGGGGCCAGCCTAAGGGCAGCACATTGACTGCATCACACCCCAAAGCTCCACATGTGCAGGGCGCTGCAGTCTCTGCGCGTTATTCAAAAAGTTCTTTGGTGTGGGCCTTTTTTGAGACGAGTGCATCAGATTGCACCACTGCTATTTGCAACATATGTCTCAAGCATATCTCGTGTGGCCAAAACATCTCCCGCTTGGGTACCACATGCTTGACCAGACATATGTTGACCTGCCATGCAGTTTGTTGGCAAGCGTATCTAAAAGACCCACACCAAAGAACAAAGAGGACCTCTCCTTGCTCCTCATCTGCTGAGATCTCCAACCCCACTATACCTTCAGTCCTCTCTGAGACCTGCACTGAGAAGAATGAAGGTGTAGAATTAGGTGTGTCACAGCCAAGTACTTGTGGGCAATCTGCTTTTGGTACACCGACGTCAGATTGTACCAGGCAAATTTCCCTGCCCCAGCTGCTGCACCGCCGAAAGAAGTTTGCTCCCAGCCATCCACATGCCCAGAGGTTGAATGCTAGCTTGGCAAAATTGCTAGCACTTCAACTGCTTCCTTTTCAGTTGGTAGACTCTGCCCCCTTCCGTGAGTTTGTGGAATGTGCGGTTCCTCAGTGGCAGGTACCCAAACGCCACTTTTTCTCACGGAAGGCGATTCTGGCTCTCTACCGGCATGTGGAAGGCCATGTCCATGCCTCGCTGGACAGGGCAGTCAGCGGTAAGGTGCATATTACCGCTGACTCTTGGTCTAGCAGGCATGGACAGGGATGTTACCTAAGTTTCACGGCGCATTGGGTGACTCTGCTGGCAGCTGGGAAATGATGCAGGACAAGGTGCAGTAGTGTTGGAGGTTGTTCCGCCACCACGCCTCCAAAATGCTAATGATTGTGACACACCTCTCTCCTCCACCCCCTCCTCTTCCTCCATGGCCTCTTCCTGTGCTTTGTGCTCGGAACCAGTGGTGCTCCGTAGCCATTCAAGGGGCTACGCAAGTACGCAGGCCAAAAGATGGACAAATGACCCATGTGCCCTGTTTGGCTCACGTCCTTAACTTGGTGGTGCAGCGGTTCTTGGGCAGGTACCCAGGCTTACAGGATGTCCTGAGGCAGGCCAGGAAAGTCTGTGTGCATTTCCGCCAGTCATATAATGCCAGTGCTCAGCTGGCGGACCTCCAAAAGGAGTTTAACCTGCCCAAGAACCGCCTAATCTGTGACATGCCCACCAGGTGGAACTCAACGTTGGCCATGCTGCAGCGGCTGCACATGCAGCAGAGGGCCATCAATGAGTACCTGTGCGACTATGGCACCAGGACAGGGTCAGGGGAGCTTGGTTTTTTTTCCCCATGCCAGCGGGCCATGATCAGGGATGCATGCACTGTCCTGTCACCATTTGAGGAGGCCACGAGGATGGTGAGCAGTGACAGTGCATGCATCAGTGACACTGTCCCCCTTGTCCACCTGTTGGAGCACACGCTGCGTGGAATAATGGACAGGGCACTTGAGGCAGAACAGAGGCAGGAAGAGGAGGACTTCCTTAGCTCTCAAGGCCCCCTTTATCCAGACAGTGTTCCTGCGTGCCCGCCGATCACACAGGAAGAGGAGGAGGAGGAGGAGGAAGATTGTGTCAGTATGGAGGTGGAGCCTGGCACTCAGCATCAGCAGCAGTCTTTAAGGAATCAGTCCCAAGAAACACATGGACTTGTACGTGGCTGGGAGGAGGTGGCTGCGGACCATGTCGTCCTTAGTGACCCAGAGGACTCCGGACCAAATGCCTCAGCAAACCTACGCTGCATGGCCTCCCTGATCCTGCAAAGCCTGCGTAAGGATCCTCGTATTCGTGGTATCACAGAGAAGGACCAATACGGGCTGGCAACCCTCCTTGATCCATGTTACAAGGGTAAGGTTGTGGACCTTTTCTTGCCATCGCAGAGGGAGCAGAGGATGAAACATCTTCGGGAGGCCTTGCAGAAAGGTCTGTGCAACGCGTTCCCAGAGACTGGGAGGTTACAAACTCCTGTTTCTGGACAACGTGTTGCTGAGGCTTCGGTCAGTCAAAGAAGGAGCGGTGGAGAAGGTGGCCGTCTGACCGATGCGTTCAGACAATTTTTTGGTCCGCAGCCCCAAGGTATGATCGGTTCCAGCAACCATCGCCAGCGTCTGTTTTACATGGTGCAGGAATACCTAGGGGCAAGATCTGACTTGGACACCTTTCCCACTGAAAATCCTGTGGGTTACTGGGTCTTGAGGATGGATCACTGGCCAGAGCTTGCACAGTATGCAATTGAGCTACTGGCCTGTCCTGCATCCAGCGTTCTTTTGGAACACACATTCAGTGCTGCTGGAGACTTTGTAACCAATCACAGGGTGCATCTGTCCACCAACTCGGTCGATCGACTGACCTTCATAAAAATGAATCAGTCTTGGATCACCACCAGCTACCAAGCACCTGATGCTTTTGTAACCAAATATTTTTTTTTGAAATCTCAGATCCCTTCAAAGACTGCCTATGCTGATGCTGAGTGACTATCCCTGAGTAATTATCCTCTTCCTCCTAAATGATCACGCTGATAGCTTGTAAGAACATTTTTGGTTCTGGGCGCCACTACCAGTGCCTAAGGCCCAATTTTTCAGCCCTTGTTTAACAGGGGCGTGTAATTACAATTTTTGATGCAATACTTTGCAGCAGGGCTCATTTCTGCATTCCAACTAGAGTATCTGTGAGGGGTTGCAGTGTTGTGGCACCAGCACCAGTGCCTAAGGCCCAATTTTTCAGCCCCTGTTCAACAGGGGCATGTAATTACAATTCTTGATCTAATATTTCACAGCAGGGCCCATTTCTGCACCCACCAAGAGCGAGTGAGGACTTACAGTGTTGTGGCACCGGCACCACCACCACCACCACCACCAAAGGCCACATTTTTCTGCCCTTGTTCAACAGGGGCATGTAATTACAATTCTTGATCTAATATTTCACAGCAGGGCCCATTTCTGCACCCACCAAGAGCGAGTGAGGACTTACAGTGTTGTGGCACCAGCACCACCACCACCATCACCAAAGACCCAATTTTTCTGCCCTTGTTCAACAGGGGCATGTAATTACAATTCTTTATATAATATTTTACAGCAGGGCCCATTTCTGCACCCACCAAGAGCGAGTGAGGACTTACAGTGTTGTGGCACCAGCACCACCACCACCAAAGGCCCAATTTTTCTGCCCTTGTTCAACAGGGGCATGTAATTACAATTCTTGATCTAATATTTAACAGCAGGGTCCCATTTCTGCGCTCACCAAGAGCGAGTGGGGACTTACAGTGTTGTGGCACCAGCACCACCACCACCACCAAAGGCCCAATTTTTCTGCCCCTGTTCAACAGGGGCATGTAATTACAATTCTTGATCTAATATTTGACAGCAGGGCCCTGTGAGGGCTTACAGTGTTGTGGCCACAACAACATCTAAGGCCCAAATTTCTGCTGAGTATATAGGGCAGGCCCCTACTTTCAAACATCCAACTTACAAACGACTCCTACTTGCAAACGTAAGGAGACAACAGGAAGTGAGATGAAATCTACCCCTAGGAAGGGAAATTCTCTCCTGTAAGAGTTAATATGGGAAAAACATTTCTCCTTTCCACTGATGCTCTCCAATCCTTGTTCCACAAAAAAACCCAAATTTTCAAAAAACATTTGTCATTGGAACAAAAAGTGAGGTAAAATCTTCTGAAGAGGAGGACAGACAGCAAAACAAATGTCACAGGGGTGATAACCCTTCCCTATGTTTTCCAAAAAGCTTAAAAAAGATTTTTTGGCTGGAGCTAAACACGTTAAAAATGTACCCGTTCAAAATTACAAAGAGATTCTACTTAACAACAAACCTACAGTCCCTGTCTTGTTTGCACCGCCTGTATACTGCTGTTCAGAGTATATAGGGCCTGGTGGCCCCACACCTTTCCTTATTTTAATTTGGGTGCGGGGTTCCCCTTAATATCCATACAAGACCCAAAGGGCCTGGTAATGGACTGGGGGGTACCCATGTCGTTTGTCTCACTGATTTTCATCCATATTGCCAGGACCCGACATTACATTAAACCCGCAAGCAGTTTTAAATGAGATTTTTTCCTTTAAAAATGAAATTTTGTGCAGGGACTGTTCTAAACACGAGAAACACGCTCCACTTTACAGGCATACTATAGACACACCCCAGGTACGATATTTAAAGGAATATTTCACTTTTTTTTTTACTTTAAGCATCATTAAAATCACTGCTCCTGAAAAAACGGCCATTTTTAAAAGTTTTTTTTGCATTGATACATGTCCCCTGGGGTAGGACCCGGGTCCCCAAACCCTTTTTAGGACAATACCATGCAAATTAGCCTTTAAAATGAGCACTTTTGATTTTGAACGTTCGAGTCCCATAGACGTCAATGGGGTTCTAATGTTCGTGCGAATTTTCGGGCCGTTCGCAGGTTCTGGTTGGAACCGAACTGGGGGGTGTTCGGCTCATCCCTACTGTTAGTGTAGCGCCAGTCTTATGGGGCGGACTGGGCTGAGAGGCAAATTAGTCTAGTGCCCCCATAAAGTGGCCGCACTGCTTCCGGTATGTGGGCGGCCAGCATTCCGCAACTGGGGGGGCGCCGCTTCCAATTTTGACTGTCCTATCATCCTGGACCACGAACCTTCCTCACTGTGCTATATGTTTTCTGCTGCACCATTGGCATGTTTATATCTTCTTAGTCCTCTCCATAAAATTATCAGGAAATTTGTGCTTAAAGTAGAACTATAGGCAACACTTTTTTTTCATTTTGGATAGAATAAGGGAGGGTTATAGCCCCTGTCAGTTTATTTTCTACCATCCCTGTCCCATTGCAGAGATTTCCCTTCACTTCCTGCCCTATAGCCAAACAGGAAGTGAGAGAAAATCTATGCAAATTAAGGGAATCCATTATCCCCCCCCCCCACCAAGCCCTCAGAACGCGAAAATTTGAGGACAGGTCTTAAACAGCAAGGGGTGTGGCCTTGACAGGAAACGGTGGGTCATATTTAAATTAGAGGGTGCACAAGTTTAGTCAGGCCTAGGGCAGCACAAAAACCTAAATACACTACTGCTTCAAGGCCTGGGTCCTGTGTTTGTACACAAATCTACATGGAGGCAACATGCATACAATAAGGTACACTGACATCATTTACTTCCCTTTCCAATTTGTGCACATTATTTTACTCATTAGCATTACTAATGATGAAAGTGAAAATCTGTGAAAAATTGTATTAGGCTCTTATAAATAGAATCCTTTGTGTACACATGTGTATGTGTGTGTGCTTAGAGTGGATTTGAGAATAATAGTTGTTTTATAAGTAAAATTATAGAACTTCTAGAAGCTATTGCCCCTACTGTATTTACTTTCTGTGAAAAAAAAAAATGATTAGACCCCAGACACTCGTGACAGGACTGCTGCAACAAAACATGTCTGTAGTAAAGTTAGCTTTTTTATTTAAGCTACTGTCTATTTAAAGGTCACATCCCAGTTGTGGGAACTAGTGGTATGGAGACCAGTAACTATTTCAGATAAGCAAATGTGAATCACTGATACTTTACTTGTGTGCCCAGGAAAATAAAGAAACAGAAGAGCTTGCCTATTGCCTTTCTCTTTGATCATACATTTCACACATCATTTTGCACAACACTTGTGAATTCACCAATGTATCTCAATTGTTATAAATTTACATCACTATTGCTAAAATCTATAGAGTGAAGCTACTTTTTTCACAGGTAAGCTTCATTATGTCATAGTACTGTAATGCAAATCAGCCAAGTAGCCCTTTATAGCTATTGAATGACAAATCAAGTCAATAAAACAAATATTGCTGGGGAAGGACAGTCCACCCTAAAATGATAATGTAATTAGACATAGAGTCTGGTCTATAAGCCCTTGATATGCAACCTATAAATAATCCATTTCCATTACTGAAACTACTCTAATTATAAGAAAACTGGATGATATGAGGGGGGAGGCATAAGCTCACTGCTCTGCTCCAGCGACGGGAATCATCGAAAATTGGGGTAGCTCTGACAGACTCTACACCACCTACTGACACCTGTGTAAGAGGTCTGCCTGCCTGTAGAGATGACACAAAAATGAAAAGGCGCATCTCAGCCGAAGAAATTAAAGGATTTCTTCCTGCTGGCCGCCCACAGCACGAGTCAAGATGGCGCAGGCCCCTGAGACAGATCCCCAGCCTCCTCCGGCAACTCCCTCTACACCGCTCTCCCGCAGTCCAGCAAAATCTAAACCATGGATGGCTGCGGACACCCAGCAGAACAAGGTGAGCACATGTCAGGAGTCCATTGAAGACACGAGAGAGCTTATAGATCCCATTAATGCCTTCCCCACTACCAACTAGCCCATTCTGGATACCACTTTTAAGGACATGCTTGTCTCCCTCTGCAGCTCCCTTCACGTAAACATGACAGAATGCATGAGCAACTTTAAAGCTGAAGTGGGGGAGCTGGGAGGAAGAATTGACCATATTGAAAAGAAAATGAGTGAATTTGCCTCCTCTCATAACTCGCTGATTGATGCCCATAATGACCAATCCAATGACGTAACATGGCTTAAAGCCAAAGTAGCTGACCTCGAGCACAGGTCAAAAAGGAACAATGTGAAGATACGTGGGGTCCCAGAGGCTGTCCAACCAGTGCAACTTCAGCAATATGCCTGGGACCTCATGAAAGCATTTTTGCCTTCTGCGTCTGAGTTGGATTTGGTTGTTAATAGAATCCATTGGCTACCAAAACCATCCCATCTCCCAGATAACATCCAGCATGATGTTCTGATGCGGGTGCATTTTTACCATGCAAAGGAACAGCTTATGATAGCCTTTCGCAAAAATTTGCAACCTCCTGAAAAATTCTCAAACATACAGCTATATGAGGACCTCTCGCATCACACAATGCAAAAACGCAAATTAATACTGCCTATAACAAATGCATTACGCAACCAGAACATTGTTTACCGTTGGGGCTATCCAACAAAACTGACTGTCACTCAAGACGGAAATACCTCAGTGATTACAAACCTAGAGGATGGTTTGGAATTGCTCCACTACTGGGACGTCATACCGAACCAAGCACCTGAGAGCTCCTCCCCCTCTGCCAGGCTAAACACCCAGGATAACTGGAAACTGGTGGCGCATAAGAAAAAAAAACAAGAAGCACAATAAATGAATACCCCGCACATAAAATAATTCTCATCCTACTTGATTCCCAAAGCACTATAGAGACCATAGAGCACAATTTTCTCCCCTCCTAAGTAATAGGAAGTCACTCTGCCTCCAGATTCACGCTGGGATCTACCTTTTTACTGAACTGTTTAATGTCATGTTATTTGACTTTATCTTTTTTTTTTTCTTGTTTTTTTTTCCCTTTTACTTATCACCAGTCTGACCTACCTGAGATGAACTTTAACTCCACCAGGAATGATCTTCCCACTCCCGCTTCCACCCTTAACCAGCTGGACTTGATCTCATGCAGAACCATGGAAAACCACCTAAGGTACTGCCATCTTTTATATATACATCCTACCTTTGGTACTTAAAATAGTATCCTTCAATGTAAACGGACTAAACCACCCAGCTAAGAGAACCTTAACCTGGAAGGAAGCCCTTAATCTCCAAGCCAATGTACTGTGCATACAGGAGACGAAAACTTCCCATACACTTTTTCGGCGTCCGCACCTACTAAACAAAAAGGCGTACTTATCGCCATCAGAGACTCTGTGGCCTTCACCCTACAAGAGATTCAATCTGACCCAGAGGGAAGGTACCTCATCCTGATAGGAGAATTTAACAATAAAACTTACACTATTGTAAATCTTTACGCTCCTAACTCTCACCAAATCCGCTTTTTGAAGAAATTGTTCCATAAAGTTAATGAAATCCAAAAGGGTGCTTTAGTAATATGTGGAGATTACAACCTTTCAGTGGACTACAGAATGGACACTACCTCCAAATCCAAATGGCCACTACCTATGTTGTGGCCTCCTACTCCAACTCCTACTCCATGCTGAGGATGTCTACGATGTTTGGAGGTGCCAACACTCCAACGAACGAGACTACACTTTCCATTCATCTAGACACAACTTGTACTCAAGAATCAACCTAATGCTGGTTGATAAAATGCTATTACAAGCAGTGTCCTCCTCCTCCATACACAACATCTCGTGGTCTGACCACGCACCGGTCTCAATCGAAGTGGTGGAGGGGCACACTTCAAGCCCTGCATATGTGTGGCACGCTAACTCTCTTATACTTCAAATGCCTTCCCATGCCTCTAACATTACTAAAAAATTGAAGCAATTTTTTTCATTGAACTCTCAATCTGTATCTAACTCTGCCACACTGTGGTGCGCCCATAAGGCATTTATTAGAGGAATAATTTTACAACTGAGCTCACGGGAGAAAAGGCAGAGGACGCAAAAAATGAACCAACCCCTTGGTGAAATTAAAGCCTCGTACACACGATCGGATTTTCCTCAGTCAAAACCTTGGACTTGCAATTGCCGGCCAACGAACACAAATGTAATGACGTACTACGTGTTTTTTTAGCTCTCTAGTGCCACCCTTTGAGCTCCTTCTGTTAATTTTGTGTTAGTAGAAGTTTGGTGAGTGTTGATTCGCGCTTTTCAGTTAGTTTCTGAATGGCCGTTCGTCAACCAGCCATGTTGCAGAATCGGAGGAGATAACGTGTTATTATTGTCCTTGGAGTTATTGCTTTAACCCAAGTCCAGTCCAGGAACAGGAGGAGGATTTCTTGGACCAAAAATTGGTTGCTTTATTAACCACTTAAGGACCAAGCCTCTTTCTGAGATTCGATGTTTACAAGTTAAAAAACGTTTTTTTTTGCTAGGAAATTACTTCTAACCCCTAAACATTATACATTTTTTTATTCTAACACCCTGGAGAATAAAATGGCGGTCATTGCAATACTTTGTCAAGCTCACTTTTTTTGGAAAAAAATACACTTTTTTGAATTAAAAAAATAAGACAACAGTAAAGTTAGCCCAATTTTTTGTATATTGTGAAAGATAATGTTACGCCGAGTAAATTTATACCCAGCATGTCACGCTTCAAATTTGTGCCTGCTCGTGGAATGGTGACATACTTTCACCCTTAAAAATCTCCATAGGAGAAGTTTAAACAATTCTACAGGTTGCATGTTTTGAGTTACAGATGAGGTCTAGGGCTGGAATTATTTCTATTGCTTTACTGATTGCGGTGATACCTCACATGTGTGGTTTGAACACCGTTTTCATATGCGGGCGCTACTCACGTATGCGTTCGCTTCTTCATGCGAGCTCAGGGGGACAGGGCGCGTTTAAAAAAAAAAAAAATTCTTATTTATTTTACCTTTTTATTTTTTTATTTTGACACTGTTCTTTTAAAAGTAAAAATTGTGTCACTTTTATTCCCATTACAAGGAATGTAAACATCCCTTGTAATAGGAAAAAAAGCATGACAGGACCTCTTAAATATGAGATCTGGGGTCAAAAAGACCTCAGATCTCATATTTACACTAAAATGCAATTAAAAAAAAAAAAAAAAAAAAGGGTGGGGGCCATCTTACCCTCACTCATCTCCATACCACACACAGAAGAGGATCCCTCTTCCGCCACTGATAAAAGTTATCCACCGCAGAGACCATTATTATCAGAAACTGGACCGCTGGCCGAAGAAGAGGATACCAGAGTTATGGCAGCTAGCTGCTGCCATGACAAAGATATCCCTCTTTAAAGTTAGGATGTATGTCGGCATGCGGCGGTCCGGAAGTGGTTAATCGTGACCAATTATGTCATATGCCTTTGCTGCGGTAGCTTCGGGAGAATAATCCAGCTGATTTTCGGAATTATCTCTGAGGTGACGGACCCCTGCTTTCACCAACTCTTGGCATTGTTGATATTAAGAAGCAGAACACATGCATGAGGCTTTTATTTTATTTTTTGGTTGAATAATGATTTGATTTGGTATATTTTCTATATTTTATAGAATGCACTTTTTGGTCAAGTTCTATTGGCAGATAGTATGTCTAATTTTATTTGTTTTCTTTTTTTAATGCACAATAAAAAAATTGTGGAGAATAATACTTGGCTATGTGTTTTACTTCAAATGACAGTTTGGGAGTAGGCAGTTACAATTTAGAAAATACAATGTAAAATTAACAAGCGACACCAATATAGTTGTATCTTTGATCTTAAAAACTATGGGATAACGGTGTTGTGGTAACTTGCACCAAAAAATAATAATAAGCATAATAATATTATTCTTGATATCACTAAAAGAAAAAGCCTTTGAAAATTTGTTTGTCATAATTCCATCAGTATAACCAGCAAAGCAGCTTCATTATTATCTCATTAAAGAAGAAGAGAATGTGCGCTGCATTTGGAGATTTCATAATTTGCCACATCACAAATGTTAATTCTCCATTACGAACGCTAGTTTACAAGACTGACCGCTTTAAGCTCGTTCTTGCTTCCGAGCATGAGTATTTGTACTTACTTTTGTCCGACGGACTTGTGTACACACGCTCGGAAAATCCGACAGCAGACATTTGTCCGTGGAAAATTTTAAAGCCTGCCATCCAACATTTGTCCGTGAAAAATCCGACAACAATTGTCTGATACAAACGGTCGGATTTTCCACCAACAGCCTGTCATCACACAATTCCCGTCGGAAAATCCGATCGTGTGTACAAGACTTAAAGCCCCATTCACACTATCAAATTTTCTGCTGATTTTTGTCTTCAGATTTACCAAAACCATGTAGTGCAAGGGCCTACCTGATTGCATACAAATTGAAACTCCTAAGGTTTGACCTCATATTATGTGGTTTTGGTAAATCTGAAGGAAAAAATCAGCAGAAAATCTGATAGTGTGTATGTGGCTTTAGACTCCCTGAACAAAAATAATGCTGATAAACACACAGAAAATAAACTTTCCAAGTTGCGCTCTGATCTCAGGCTCTTGCTCATTGAACAATACGATAGATATATCAACTCCCTTAAATTATCCCATTACTCATCAGGTAATCGAGCAGGTAAATTTCTTGCTCAAAGGCTTGAACATAGATCCAAAACAAAAATCCCATACTTAATTCATCCCTTAGACAAAAAAAATAATCTTTAATCCGCAGGATTAGCAAACTCCTTTGCCGGATACTACTGTATATAACCTTAAAAATGACCCTAATAACCCACAACCTACTGAAGAATCCATACAAGCATCAACCACCCCTCTCTCTCATAGTCGCAACTAACTTCTCTCGATGCTCCCATCACTAAACCCGAGATCATGAAAGCAATTAAAACCTTGCAATGATTAAGCACTTTCACTGTGTGAAACGCGTCTGCTGAACAGTGTGGATCCCTTGTGTGTCATGTTTTTTTAACCTTTGATTCTACAATAAACCATCACATTTTTCTTCATCTGGATATCTGGATGTGCCACTTTTTCTCTTTGTTGCATGGTTCTCCCCTTCTTGCCTACTCTTATCAAGCCTGATCAAAACTGGTTTTACTACGGGTAGACAAGCATCTGACGCCACAAGAAGAGTCATCAATATTATTCAATATGCTAGGTCCTGTAGGATGCCTTCTCTGCTCCTATCTTTGGATGCAGAGAAGGCATTCGACAGAATACACTGGGCTACATGACAAATACCCTCCAAAAATTTTGTTTCATAAGACCCATACTATCTGCCACTCTAGCTCTCTACTTATCCCCTTGTGCACAGGTTTACACATCAAATATGCTTTCAACTCCATTCGCCATATCCAACAGTACAAGACAGAGATGCCCCCCCATCCCCCCCAATTTTTAACCTCCTCATAGAGCCACTAGCGGAAAGGATTAGATCCCACCCCAATATAACAGGCTTTCCCCTCCAAAATAGATCCCACCATATAAACCTATTTGCTGATGACGACATTATTTTGTTTTTAACCTCCCCTGCCATATCCCTATCTCGTGCACATGCCACTCTCAATGAGTTTAGCCAAATTTCTTTCTATAAAGTTAATTTCACAAAATCACTAATTTTGGAGCTGGGTCTCTCACCATCCCTCTGATCGCAGCTACAATGCTCTTTCCCCTACACATGGATTAAGTCTAGCATTTCATATTTAGGACTACAAATAACAGCAGACCCCCAAAAAATGACTGATGCCAACTACTTACTGTTAATAGACAAAATAGCTAAAGAAACAAAACGACTCGCTAAAGTTGAACTGTTTTGGTCTGGATGTCTGGCCTCGTTTAAAATGCTTCTACTCCCTTAAATATTATATATTTTCCTAACACTCCCCATCCGTAATCACCTTAGATCCTTAAACACTCTTCTTCAACAATTTATTTGGTGCTCAAAACCACCATGGTGCTTCAAAGCTCTACTAACCAAACAGACTTGTGGGTGGTATGGGTTTAATAGACATTCAAGATTACTTTTGGGCTTCTATCCTAACCCAATTTAAACAGTGGTTTACACCCTCCCCCGATATCCTTTGGAGAAGTATTGAACAGGGGTTAAGCCCTACTAAAGACTTACGCTCCCTCTTGCCCTCTTGATGCTAGATGTATGGAAACCATTCCCTCTACAAAAACTTCCACCTACTATACAAGCCTCTCTCCTGGCTTGGAGAGACCTGCATAGAGTGTCACCTCAAACCCTTACCTAATCGGATATTCCTATACCCATTTCCATATTTGCAAATGCAATTCCAAACTTCACAACCACAGACTGGCAGGCTAAAGGCATAACATGGCTTGCTGATTTATACGACAACAAAGCCCTTAAATCGTTTAACACACTTCAAAAACAATTTAACTTAACGCCCATAGACTGCTATAATTACAACCAAGTCTGCCACCTTCTGAAATCCATTAAAACTCACCATTTATATCTCCCAGATAGAATATGGGGATTCTATACTAAAACTCATATGCCAACTAAAGGAATATCCTTCTTCTACAATTTCTTTCAGCAAAAACTCTCCTTCACTAAATCCCAACCATACCAAAAATGTGAATTAGATTTAGGTAAACCTATCACTACTTCACAATGGCAATGCATATTCAAAACAGTCTATAAGGCCTCTAAATGCGTAAGTCATTGGGAACTTTCACAAAAAAAAGCCCTGAGGTGGTACCCTACACCATACAGACTGTCCAAATTCAGCCAATCCAACTCCTCACTGTGTTGGAGGAAATGCGGTGTGGTAGGCAACCTTTTTCATATGTTCTGGACATGCAAACACTTGACCAGCTTTTGGCACAGCATATTCCGATCCATCTCAGATATCACAGGAATCCTGACATCCCCTAATCCATCTTAGCAATATTAAATATAGGCATCAAAAATGTCCCTCCTAACTTTTGAGTTGTGGTTACACATATTCTCTTGGTTGCTAGAACATTGATAGCAAAACACTGGAAATCTGACAAAGCACCTAACGCTGCCAAATTCTTTGATACTACCCACTCCCATTACATCTATGAATCTTTACTAGCTAGTAGATGTGGTAACAGTAAATAATTTGGATAGAATGGTTTAAACCTAATGGATAGCTCCTCCTCTGGTATGGATAACTCTCACCATCTATTCTTCTCTGCTCAAGTAGAAGTCAGACCAAAATTTATTTTACTGTCAATTTTGTTTAAATCACAATTTATGTTCAAAGTGAGGTGTAAACAACACTGCGCTAACCCAATAAACAATAGTAAAGCTGCTACATACAAATATGACCAATATTCAAAACGTGTTATAAATAAAATGTAGCGCTGAAATAAAACAAAAAAGCGTGATGTGATGATCAGTGGGTACAATTCACTGAGACATAAAAAGAAAAATGGATGTATAAAGTTCAATGACTATGATATATTTGAACTGAGCCAAAATAAAAATAAGTGAAAGAGTCCCATCATGGAGAGTGAATAGTGGATACAAAGTGAATGAAAAATCTTCAGGTCTGTGTTTCATCAGCATGAAAATCTCGAATGACAAATAGATTGAATACTCTTACCAGAGACTAGGGATGAGCCGAACACCCCCCGGTTCGGTTCGCACCAGAACCTGCGAATGTACCGAAAATTTGCACGAACGTTAGAACCACATTGACGTCTATGGGACTCGAATGTTCAAAATCAAAAGTGCTCATTTTAAAGGCTAATTTGCATGGTATTGTCCTAAAAAGGGTTTGGGGACCCGGGTCCTACCCCAGGGGACATGTATCAATGCAAAAAAAACTTTTATAAACGGCAGTTTTTTCGGGAGCAGTGATTTTAATGATGCTTAAAGTAAAAAAAAAAAAAAAGTGAAATATTCCTTTAAATATCATACCTGGGGGGTGTCTATAGTATGCCTGTAAAGTGGCGCGTGTTTCTCGTGTTTAGAACAGTCCCTGCACCAAATGTCATTTTTAAAGGAAAAAATCTCATTTAAAACTGCTTGCGGGTTTAATGTAATGTCGGGTCCTGGCAATATGGATGAAAATCAGTGAGACAAACGACATGGGTACCCCCCAGTCCATTACCAGGCCCTTTGGGTCTTGTATGGATATTAAGGGGAACCCCGCACCCAAATTAAAATAAGGAAAGGTGTGGGGCCACCAGGCCCTATATACTCTGAACAGCAGTATACAGGCGGTGCAAACAAGACAGGGACTGTAGGTTTGTTGTTAAGTAGAATCTCTTTGTAATTTTGAACGGGTACATTTTTAACGTGTTTAGCTCCAGCCAAAAAATCTTTTTTAAGCTTTTTGGAAAACATAGGGAAGGGTTATCACCCCTATTACATTTGTTTTGCTGTCTTTCCTCCTCTTCAGAAGATTTCACCTCACTTTTTGTCCCAATGACAAATGTTTTTTGAAAATTTGGGTTTTTTTGTGGAACAAGGATTGGAAAGCATCAGTGGAAAGGAGAAATGTTTTTCCCATATTAACTCTTACAGGAGAGAATTTCCCTTCCTAGGGGTAGATTTCATCTCACTTCCTGTTGTCTCCTTCCGTTTGCAAGTAGGAGTCGTTTGTAAGTTAGATGTTTGAAAGTAGGGGCCTGCCCTATATACTCAGCAGAAATTTGGGTCTTAGGTGTTGTTGTGGCCACAACACTGTAAGCCCTCACAGGGCCCTGCTGTGAAATATTAGATCAAGAATTGTAATTACATGCCCCTGTTGAACAGGGGCAGAGAAACTGGGCCTTTGGTGGTGGTGGTGGTGGTGCTGGTGCCACAACACTGTAAGTCCTCACTCACTCTTGGTGGATGCAGAAATGGGCCCTGCTGTGAAATATTAGATCAAGAATTGTAATTACATGCCCCTGTTGAACAAGGGCTGAAAAGTTAGGCCTTAGGCACTGGTGCTGGTGCCACAACACTGCAACCCCTCACAGACACTCTAGTTGGAACGCAGGAACGAGCCCTGCTGCAAAGTATTGCATCAAAAATTGTAATTAAACGCCCCTGTTAAACAAGGGCTGAAAAATTGGGCCTTAGGCACTGGTGCTGGTGCCACAACACTGCAACCCCTCACAGACACTCTAGTTGGAACGCAGGAATGAGCCCTGCTGCAAAGTATTGCATCAAAAATTGTAATTACACGCCCCTGTTAAACAGGGGCTGAAAAATTGTGCCTTAGGCACTGGTGGTGGCGCCCAGAACCAAAAATGTTCTTACAAGCTATCAGCGTGATCATTGAGGAGGAAGAGGATAATTACTCAGGGATAGTCACTCAGCATCAGCATAGGCAGTCTTTGAAGGGATCTGAGATTTCAAAAAAAAATATTCGGTTACATCAGCATCAGGTGCTTGGTAGCTGGTGGTGATCCAAGACAGATTCATTTTTATGAAGGTCAGTCGATCGACCGAGTCGGTGGACAGACGCACCCTGTGATCGGTTACCACGCCTCCAGCAGCACTGAATGTGCGTTCCGAAAGAAGGCTGGATGCAGGACAGGCCAGTAGCTCAATTGCATACTGTGCAAGCTCTGGCCAGTGTTCCATCCTCAAGACCCAGTAACCCAGAGGATTTTCGGTGGGAAAGGTGTCCAAGTCTGATCTTGCCCCTAGGTATTCCTGCACCATGTAAAACAGACGCTGGCGATGGTTACTGGAACCGATCATACCTTGGGGCTGCGGACCAAAAAATTGTCTGAATGCATCGGTCAGACGGCCACCTTCTCCACCGCTTCTTCTTTGACTGACCGAAGCCTCAGCAACACGTTGTCCAGAAACAAGAGTTTTTTAACCTCCCAGTCTCTGGGAACGCGTTGCACAGACCTTTCTGCAAGGCCTCCCGAAGATGTTTCATCCTCTGCTCCCTCTGCGATGGCAAGATAAGGTCCGCAACCTTACCCTTGTAACGTGGATCAAGAAGGGTTGCCAGCCAGTATTGGTCCTTCTCCTTGATACTACGAATACGAGGATCCTTACGCAGGCTTTGCAGGATCAGGGAGGCCATGCAGCGTAGGTTTGCTGAGGCATTCGGTCCGGAGTCCTCTGGGTCACTAAGGATGACATGGTCCGCAGCCACCTCCTCCCAGCCACGTACAAGTCCATGTGTTTCTTGGGACTGATCCCTTAAAGACTGCTGCTGATGCTGAGTGCCAGGCTCCACCTCCATACTGACACAATCTTCCTCCTCCTCCTCCTCTTCCTGTGTGATTGGCGGGCACGCAAGAACACTGTCTGGATAAAGGGGGCCTTGGGAGCTAAGGAAGTCCTCCTCTTCCTGCCTCTGTTCTGCCTCAAGTGCCCTGTCCATTATTCCATGCAGCGTGTGCTCCAACAGGTGGACAAGGGGGGCAGTGTCACTGATGCATGCACTGTCACTGCTCACCCTCCTCGTGGCCTCCTCAAATGGTGACAGGACAGTGCATGCATCCCTGATCATGGCCCACTGGCGTGGGGAAAAAAAACCAAGCTCCCCTGACCCTGTCCTGGTGCCATAGTCGCACAGGTACTCATTGATGGCCCTCTGCTGCATGTGCAGCCGCTGCAGCATGGCCAAGGTTGAGTTCCCCCTGGTGGGCATGTCACAGATTAGGCGGTTCTTGGGCAGGTTAAACTCCTTTTGGAGGTCCGTCAGCCGAGCACTGGCATTATATGACCGGCGGAAATGCACACAGACTTTCCTGGCCTGCCTCAGGACATCCTGTAAGCCCGGGTACCTGCCCAAGAACCGCTGCACCCCCAAGTTAAGGACGTGAGCCAAACAGGGCACATGGGTCATTTGTCCCTGTCGGAGGACAGAGAGGAGGTTGGTGCCATTGTCGCAAACCACCATTCCTGCCTTAAGTTGCCGTGGCGTCAACCACCTCTGAACCTGCCCCTGTAGAGCTGACAGAACCTCTGCCCCAGTGTGGCTCCTGTCCCCCAAGCACACCAGCTCAAGCACCGCATGGCATCTTTTGGCCTGCGTACTTGCGTAGCCCCTTGAACGGCTACGGAGCACCACTGGTTCCGAGGACAAAGCACAGGAAGAGGCCATGGAGGAAGAAGAAGAGGAGGGGGTGGAGGAGAGAGGTGTGTCACAATCATTAGCATTTTGGAGGCGTGGTGGCGGAACAACCTCCAACACTACTGCACCTTGTCCTGCATCCTTCCCAGCTACCAGCAGAGTCACCCAATGCGCCGTGAAACTTAGGTAACATCCCTGTCCATGCCTGCTGGACCATGAGCCAGCGGTAATATGCACCTTACTGCTGACCGCCCTGTCCAGCGAGGCATGGACATTGCCTTCCACATGCCGGTAGAGAGCCAGAATCGCCTTCCGTGAGAAAAAGTGGCGTTTGGGTACCTGCCACGGAGGAACCGCACATTCCACAAACTCACGGAAGGGGGCAGAGTCTACCAACTGAAAAGGCAGCAGTTGAAGTGCTAGCAATTTTGCCAAGCTAGCATTCAACTGCTGGGCATGTGGATGGCTGGGAGCAAACTTCTTTCGGCGGTGCAGCAGCTGGGGCAGGGAAATTTGCCTGGTACAATCTGACGTCAGTGTACCAAAAGCAGATTGCCCACAAGTACTTGGCTGTGAAACAGGTATAGTGGGGTTGGAAATCTCAGCTGATGAGGAGCAAGGAGAGGTCCTCTTTGTTCTTTGGTGTGGGTCTTTTAGATACGCTTGCCAACGAACTGCATGGCAGGTCAACATATGTCTGGTCAAGCATGTGGTACCCAAGCGGGAGATGTTTTGGCCACACGAGATACGCTTGAGACATATGTTGCAAATTTTGAGACGAGTGCGATCTGATGCACTTGTCTCAAAAAAGGCCCACACCAAAGAACTTTTTGAATAACGCGCAGAGACTGCAGAGTCCTGCACATGTGGAGCTTTGGGGTGTGATGCAGTCAATGTGCTGCCCTTAGGCTGGCCCCTGGAGGGCATCCTGCCTCGTTGGTGATGTGCCACCTCCTCCTCCTCCTCCTCCTTCTCCTCTCTCCTATCAGGCACCCACGTTGAGTCAGTGACCTCATCACCCCCTCCCTCCTCATCACTGGAGCAAACCTGGCAGTATGCTGCAGCAGGGGGAGCATGACTGCCAGATTGCTGTCCTTCTTGGGCACCCCCTCTGTCCGTGCTCATGTTACTGCCTTCATCAAGCTCAGTATTATGATCAGAGCCTTCCAAACGCTGGGCATCCTCCTGGAGCATGTACCCAACACTGTGGTCAAACAGTTCGAGGGACTCCTCAGGAGGACGTGGTGGGGCTAGGGAAGGAGTCACTGATGACATTGAGCCGAGGGAAGAGGCCGCTGCTTTTCCAGTACCGTGGGCATGGGTGAGAGAGGATGAGGAGGATGAGGACGGCTTGGTCATCCACTCGACCAAGTCTTCCGCATGTTGCGACTCAACACGGCCAGCTGCCGAAAAAAAGGCCAAGCGTGTCCCACGGCCACGTGCTGATGAGGAAGCACCGTCTCCACGACCAGCACTAGACACAGAGCCTGCTTGCCCTCTCTTATTTGCTTGTGACTGTCTGCCTCTCCTTCTTGGCCTTCCAGACATACTAATGGCCTGTAGCTGCACTAAGCTGGGATATATATATATATATATATATATATATATATATATATATATGTACTGACACTGCAGCTAGCAAAATCAACTGCCTGCCTGTAGTATGAGAACACCACCAACCTTCTACAGGTAGCTTTAGCTGAACACTGTGAGGTGGACGCACCCCACTAATTTGTAGGTTTAGCTGAACACTGTGAGGTCGACGCACCACACTAACTTGTAGGTTTAGCTGAACACTGTGAGCACGACGCACCCCACTAACTTGTAGGTTTAGCTGAACACTGTGAGCAGGACGCACCCCACTAACTTGTAGGTTTAGCTGAACACTGTGAGCAGGACGCACCCCACTAACTTGTAGGTTTAGCTGAACACTGTGAGCAGGACGCACTGCACTAACATATATATATATGTACTGACACTGCAGCTAGCAAAATCAACTGCCTGCCTGTAGTATGAGAACACCACCAACCTTCTACAGGTAGCTTTAGCTGAACACTGTGAGGTGGACGCACCCCACTAATTTGTAGGTTTAGCTGAACACTGTGAGGTCGACGCACCACACTAACTTGTAGGTTTAGCTGAACACTGTGAGCACGACGCACCCCACTAACTTGTAGGTTTAGCTGAACACTGTGAGCAGGACGCACCCCACTAACTTGTAGGTTTAGCTGAACACTGTGAGCAGGACGCACCCCACTAACTTGTAGGTTTAGCTGAACACTGTGAGCAGGACGCACTGCACTAACTGTAAATAGTCTAGCTGCCTGACTGTGGTACTAATAGGATCAAAAGAACAGCAGTAATTTTCTTCAGGTAGCTGTATATACTGTAACAAGACAAGCCTGCCTGTCAGTAAGAAGATAACAGGAACGGATCTAGCTGAACACTGTGAGCAGGACGCACCCCACTAACTTGTAGGTTTAGCTGAACACTGTGAGCAGGACGCACTGCACTAACTGTAAATAGTCTAGCTGCCTGACTGTGGTACTAATAGGATCAAAAGAACACCAGTAATTTTCTTCAGGTAGCTGTATATACTGTAACAAGACAAGCCTGCCTGTCAGTAAGAAGATAACAGGAACAGATCTAGCTGAACACTGTGGGCAGGACGCACCCCATTAACTTGTAGGTTTAGCTGAACACTGTGAGGTGGACGCACCCCACTAACTTGTAGGTTTAGCTGAACACTGTGAGCAGGACGCACTGCACAAACTGTAAATAGTCTAGCTGCCTGACTGTGGTACTAATAGGATCAAAAAAACACCAGTAATTTTCTTCAGGTAGCTGTATATACTGTAACAAGACAAGCCTGCCTGTCAGTAAGACGATAACAGGAACGGATCTAGCTGAACACTGTGAGCAGGACGCACCCCACTAACTTGTAGGTTTAGCTGAACACTGTGAGCAGGACGCACCCCACTAACTTGTAGGTTTAGCTGAACACTGTGAGCAGGACGCACCCCACTAACTTGTAGGTTTAGCTGAACACTGTGAGCAGGACGCACTGCACTAACTGTAAATAGTCTAGCTGCCTGACTGTGGTACTAATAGGATCAAAAGACCACCAGTAATTTTCTTCAGGTAGCTGTATATACTGTAACAATACAAGCCTGCCTGTCAGTAAGAAGATAACAGGAACGGATCTAGCTGAACACTGTGAGCAGGACGCACTGCACTAACTGTAAATAGTCTAGCTGCCTGACTGTGGTACTAATAGGATCAAAAGAACACCAGCAATTTTCTTCAGGTAGCTGTATATACTGTAACAAGACAAGCCTGCCTGTCAGTAAGAAGATAACAGGAACGGATCTAGCTGAACACTGTGAGCAGGACGCACTGCACTAAAATAGTCTAGCTGTCTGACTTTGGTACTAATAGGATCAAAAGAACACCAGTAATTTTCTTCAGGTAGCTGTAAATACTGTAACAAGACAAGCCTGCCTGTCAGTAGGAAGATAACAGGAACTGATCTAGCTAAACTGAATACAGTGTATATATATATATATGCAACACCTGGGATGCATATATATATATATACACAATACACTGTAAGTGCAGCTAACTGACTGACTGTTCTGCCTAATCTATCTAACTCAAATCAAATGTCACTGTCTGTCTCTCTCTCTCTCAATGAACGCCGGAACACACACTACACAGGGCCGCCATGCAGGTGGCCTTATATAGTGTGGGGCGTGTACTAAATCCCCTGAGCCTTACTGCTCTCTGTTCAGGCGGCGCTGTGATTGGCCAATCATCAGCATGTCATAGTGCATGCTTGGCCAATCATCAGCCAGCAATGCACTGCGATGCCGCAGTGAATTATGGGCCATGACGCGCCACACGAATTTGACGCGAATGGGCTATATCGTTAGCAATTCAGTGAACGACCGAACAGCCGATGTTCGAGTCGAACATGGGTTCCACTCAAACACGAAGCTCATCCCCACCAGAGACGGTGGATTCGGATGCCAGTGACACCGAATCGAACAAGCTTAGAGATCCAAGATGGAGGTGGTCATCCAAGGAACCCCAGATCTCAGGGGGCATCCCCTCTCCGCTTTACCAATCAGGATGAAGACGGCCAATCAGAAGGGACCATGGGGGAATGATGGAATGTCCAAACCTTGTGGGAATTCCCGGAGTGTAGGGAAGCAAAAAATGAAATGCGCCAATGGTGCAGTTTAAAAAGGTATATTTATTGGGTCACACCAATAAACAAAGCAATTAAAAAGCGTGATCACGTAGATAAAATCAAGTCTAGGGAAGAATGTAGCTCGCCTGATGCGTTAAGTCCAATTGGACTTCAACTGGGGCATCAAACTCATCCCCTACACTGCTATATATATATATATATATATATATATATATATATATATATATATATATATATATATATATATATATATATACTACACAAATATTACAACCAATCAAACACTGACAATCTGGTCACATGATGAGTTGGTTGATGATAGGGCAGAGAGGAATCAGCTGGTGCCAAAAACGTATAAGGTGAAACATCCCCAACCAATAAGAAAGGGAGGCCTGTATCTGCCAGCCAATAATCTGCTAGTTAGTGAGGAAGGCACAAAAACAGGAAGTAATGGTAACCTCCGCGTGTGGGAAACCCGCAAAAAATATACATCAGCTACAACTGCAGACATCTCTGCCCAATCAGACAGCCGGGAATGTGCACGTGAACGGCGTGTTCCTCCGCCGTACACGAATGTAAACAGAAAGTCACATGACCACGTCTATCAGCTGCGGTCATGTGACTGAGAACGTCAGCCCTGCGGGTTTGCGTACAGCGTACTGACGCATCCAGCAGGGATCGGAACAAAAGAACATGCGACCCCATCACATGGTCTTATGCATACCAATGGGGAAACTCCACAGAACGGCCCGGCCAAAGTAATACGCCGGGCACGTGACCCGGCGGAATTACATGTACACCTTCCATGTCTTGGCCGGGGGACACCCGGAAGCTGTCGCAGACAAGTCTGCCGCATACCAGGGTGTCACCCGCATAGGACTTCATAACAGCCCGAATATAAAAAATCAAACAAAAAACTTGAAATATACATAAAACAATATAAAAATAAACTGTATTGGCATCAACATTGTGAAAAAAGTGATAATAATACATAATATAATTCTACAAAGAACACATATAAAATTATAGTAAATATATGTATTTACAAAGGAGAACTCTGGATAGAAAAATAAGTGGTGTGAGTGAAAATGAATGGAAAAAATTAATTTTAATAAGAAATCTTCCCTAGGCTATAAAGGCTGCCAAATCTAGGAAAAAAGAGGGGAATATATATCTTGTAAGTTTTAATATCCTAGGGACATTCATCCCGTATGGCGAATAGGACCGCAACTCAAATATCCAATAGGTCTCGAGTCTGGAGACACCCCCAAACTCGAGATTCTCCCCTCCAATTGGCGAAAAATTTGTCGATCACTAAAAATTGGGTACCGGTGGGGTCCCAATTGTGGTGAGTCAGATAATGTTGTGGGACTGTGTGGTTAGTCTTGCCCGCCTGGATGTTTGTGAGATGCTCACCTACTCAAACTGAGAAAGTTCTTCTGGTGCGACCCACGTATTGTTTTTTGCAGGGACATGTTATAAGATATACTACATATTGTGTGGCGCAGGTGGTGAAATGTTTCATGGGGTATGTTCTTGGGTAACCGTGGATTGAAAGTTCTCAGTTTTTCAACTACCATTTGTATTATGAAAACATACCCTACACTTCCTGCATGGAAAGAAACCTTTACAATCCTGAAAAAACGGCGTATTTTTAGGTGGATCAATGATATTGGGGCAATTTGTCCCTGAATGGATCTGGCTCCCCTGAAAACAATTCCTGCTTCTTCAGGAAGGACAGGACCCAGAAATCTATCATTTCAAAGGACCCCCCAATGTTTTTTAACAATACTACGGATTTGCCTTGCCTGAACAGAATAGGTGCTGAAAAAAGACCACTTAAATTTGTCATTATTGATCTTCCTCGAATTGGTCGCTAGTAAGGACCGTCTGTCTATAGACGCAATCCTTTTGATCTCAGCATCCAATTCGATGGAAGTATAACCCTTTTCTATGAATCTGTTTTTGAGGGTTTGAGATTGGATAAGGTAATCCACCTCACTAGTACAGTTGCGTCGCAGTCGAAGGAATTGGCTCCGAGGCACAGATTTTAACCACTGTGGATGATGGCAACTATCCACTGGGATGTAACCATTTCGGTCTGTGGATTTGAAGTATGTCTTGAACTCAAAGCGTCGGTTAAGGACATTAATCTCTAAGTCCAAGAAATATATGGAAGTAAGACTAGCTTCATAGAATAACTTAATGCCCTGATCATTGAAGTTCAAGAAAGTCATAAATTCCTGTAAGGAGGAGAAATCCCCATTCCATAGGAGAAGGATGTTGTCTATGTAACGGGCCCAAAGGGCCACTTCTGGCCTTCTTGACGCATAGATGACATCCTCCTCCCATTTGGCCATAAAGAGGTTGGCCAGGCTGGGGGCAAATTTAGCCCCCATGGCCACACCTCTAGTCTGTATGTAAAAATTATCCTGGAACCAAAAATAGTTATGGGTTGTTGCGAATCTGAGAAGATCCATGATGAAATTACGCTGTATTCAGGGTAAAGCAGCATTTTGCGACAAATAGTGTTCTACTGCAGCAAATGCCAGATCATGAGGGATACAAAGTGTATAAGGCCGAAACATCGGCCGTAACCAAGATCATGCTTTCTTGGTAAGAGATGGATTCCAATAATCTAATAGTATCTCCCGTACACTTGATGAATGAAGGCATGCGGCGAACCAATGGTTGTAAGTGATAATCGATGTATTGACCCATCCTTGATGTGTCTGAGTCAATCCCGTTGACTATGGGTCTGCCAGGGGGATTAACGGGTCTTTGTGTAATTTGGGCAAATAATATATGGCAGGAATGCATGGTGCAACTGGTATGAGGTAGCTACTTTATCTAGGATCCCTAGAGCAGAGTCTTCCTTAACCAACTGGGATTGGGCTCTTTTGTAAACAGTAGTGGGATCCATGTGGATGCGGCTATAAGTAATCGAATCCTCAAGGATCTTCTGCATCTCACAAACATATTTTCCTTTGTCCAAAACTACTATAGCTCCCCCTTTGTCGGCGGGACGAATAATCAAGTCTTTGCGCTCACAGAGTAGTTTCAAGCCTCTTTTAAGATCGGGATCCAAATATGTTTTTCTGATGGTTAAAGCATCCAGGTCGGACAAAACTAAACTTCGAAATACTGAAATGGACGGTGCCGTAGCCCCAGGAGGATTGAATAGTGAAGCATTGGAAAGTCCTGTATGGACATAATCATCAGAATTATGTGAATAATTAGTAGATATTTGGGTGAGAAAATGTCTCTGAATACTCAGTTTGCGAACAAACTTCTGAATATCAATAAATGTATTGAATTTATTGAGAGTCCTTGGCAGAACAAATTTAAGTCCCTTATCAAGGACATATTTCTGTTCTGCTGTCAGGTGGGTTGTACAGAGATTGAAAATGCCGCTAGTTGTTAAGTTCTTTTTCTTTTGGCTTTGAGCCCTCCTCCCCCCTCTGGTGCCTCTCCTCGTTCTGGACTTTCTGAGTATTGGTCCATACCTCTGGGAAAATCCGAGTGGTGAGAGGGCCCTGGGTGACTTTGATTGTAATTATATGGAGATCTGTTAATTAGATCTTCCTCTCTATTAGCATACCTGTAAGAATTGTAGGGGGTGGCTCCAGGTGGCTCCAATAAATATACCTTTTTTGATCTGCACCATTGGCGCATTTCATTTTTTGCCTCCCTACACTCTGGGAATTCTCACAAGGTTTGGACATTCCATCATTCCCCCTTGGTCCCTCCTGATTGGCCGTCTTCATCCTGATTGGTAAAGCGGAGAGGGGATGCCCCCTGAGATCCGGGGTTCCTTGGACGACCACCTCCATCTTGGATCTCTAAGCTTGTTCGATTTGGTGTCACTGGCATCCGAATCCACCATCTCTGGTAAGAGTATTCAATCTATTTGTCATTTGAGATTTTCATGCTGATGAAACACAGACCTGAAGATTTTTCATTCACTTTGGATCCACTATTCACTCTCCATGATGGGACTCTTTCACTTATTTTTATTTTGGCTCAGTTCAAATATATCATAGTCATTGAACTCTATACATCCATTTTTCTTTTTACGTCTCAGTGAATTGTACCCACTGATCATCACATCACTCTTTTTTGTTTTATTTCAGCACTACATTTTTATTATAACACAATTTATGTTCCTTTTTTATTTTATTTTCTTTCACTAGTTTTTAGTCCTGGCTAATCTGTGATTAGTACTCTCAAAGATAGATCCTTTCTCTTATCACTGGTCTCCCTCTCTGTTTGATACATCTTCTACAACTATCCAGTGCTAGATGCAGGTAAACCGTGAACTGTTGAATGTTTACTACTTGTGCCGTATGAGGATAACTTTACTAATGTATACTTTTTGAATCTATACTTTAATTTAAGTAATTTTTGTACTACCTGTAGTCTGTAACTTTTTGTTTGATATTGTTTGATATTGTATGACAACTTTAATAAAAAAAACTATTTATAAAAAAAACTGGATGATATAAACAGGCTAGGTGGAATAATGTGTTCTCTTTCTTCACACTCCTTTAAGATAATTGGGAATGGGGACAGTAGTATTGTTTCTGTGCCTACTTTCACTGCTAGCAGCCATAAATTATTGAGGAGAAGGAGAATAAATGTAGAAGGCTTAGACAGAAATAGTACTTCTTAAAGTGATTAGAAAAGTCTACTTTAAAAGCCACCATTTATAAAAGAGGGTGAGAGGGACTGCTTATTTCACAGTTTGTGTCTAAAACAGCATGAGTTAAGCATCAAATCTTGAATTAGCTGTACATTCTGGATTATTGCTTTGGAAACAAAAGCCATCAATTTCGTATACAAGGATAGAATGAAAACAGAAAATTTCCTCCCTCTGCCCTCCCTGCTCCATGCACGCACTACTTCCCAACATAACGTTCTGTCTGGTCCAATAGGTTTCTAAATTACCCACCAAAGCTTATTATTTTGAACACGGCTGGTGGTAATGAAGTACGTTGCCAATGATGCGTTGTTATGGCCCTTCGATATCCCTGGAGCATTGTGAACATACATTTATGATTACTACTGAAATACATAATGGCATGAATAAACAGTTTAATCTAATATAAATTCCTGTAAAGATAGCATTAGCAGCCTCTGCTGAAACATAATGACAAAGAGAGAAAAAAAAGCCTTAACTAATGTAAGACAAGGGTCCTATCTGATTTGCCATAATGTAATGCTGTCCTCGATAATTGTGAACCAGAACAAGGCATGTTCTGAGCAACTGAAGGAAAACATTCAATTCTGTGAGAGTTCTATGATCTATATACAGTACTTATGCATTCAGTAGTTATATAAAACTGTTGCCTATTTTTTTTGTTATGTTCTTGCTGCCATCAGTGTTATTTCAATGACCGTTATTTAGCCCCATGTAACAGACTGTACCCTTATTTATAAGTAAACAGCGTGTTCTTGTGGTGTTTTGGGCTACTTCATTCAACACAGGATGCAGGTACTATAAAGGTAATGTTTTTTGTAACCTGCAGCAGCAACTTGGAATTAAAGATGACGAATTTACAAATATTCAACTTAACAAATATGAGTACTGTTAGAATAGAAAAAAAATAGTACTAAGTGCTGTTTTTACTCTTAACAACCTGTTCTGACAGTAAGGGAGTTTTTTTCTTATATGCGTACAGGAAACTGACTGGGTATAGTTCTAACCCCTATACAATCATAGGATCAGCTACACTTTATATGAAACACCCCTCACAAGGCAGCGTTCTTTTATCTTCATGGTTTAGTGGGTTATCCTGTTACTACAAGGAATTTTACATCACATTTGCCTCTCCATGTTGTGAAGTTCCCTCTGTCCAGGTCACTAAAGGAAACTTACAGGGGAAGTTTCACCCATATCCTCAGAAATAGGTGTGCAGAAATGTTGTCTTTTAGGGTTTATCAGGTCTGTGTTTATCAGGCACAGTGTTTGGGGTGCCTATAGGACTTCTATCTTGTCTACTGATCGTGTGGCTCTGTTTACCACTCTCTCATTGTCTGTGTGGGCAGAGGATATCTGGCATATCTTGATTTTAAAAGCTCAGCGTGGTGACATGGTGGCGTTCCTGTTGCCTAGCAACGCAGCTTAGACTGATGTTGCAGGGCTGAACCCATTGGTTTCTTGTTTTGTCCACAGTCTCCTTCTTTTTCTCTGTTATGTGTTTTTCTTGCCAGTGCTCTGCAGTGCTGCTAATATATTGACTATTTTAATGGCTTTTTGACATTTTGTTACAGAACCTATTCTTCTGCCTATTGTGCTTTACCCAATTTGTGCTTCTTCTTAATGTGCCTTAACCTTTCAGTGCCCTACTAGTGAGTGCATGGATTACCTCATGTTCTGCACCACTGCTAATGCTCTGGCTGGTTCTTATACAGTACATAAGGCATTTGATAGTGTTACATGGCCTTCTATGGACAGACTCTTAACTAAATTTGGTTTTAAAGATGAATTTGTGCACAGGTTATGGGCTCTGTACCATGCCACAAGTACTATATTGAAACTTCTGGGCTATAACTCTGAGTTCTTCTCCTTGGGGTGCGTAATGAGGCAGGGGTGCCATTTTTCACCTCTCCTCTTTGTGCTCACCATGGAGACTTTGGCTTGTGCATAAAAAACTATAACCCAAACATCCATGGTTACACTAAAGGTGACTGTGAATTTAAGCTTAGCATGTATGCTGATGATATTTTACTTTTTTAACTAATCCAGTAATCTCATGTCCTAATCTTTTTAAGGTATTGGAGATTTTCCATGACCCCTCTGGCTTGGGTATCAATATTTTTAAACATGTGGCTTTGCCAATCAACCTGAGCACCCCTACCACCACACCAATTTGAAATAATTTAGGGTTTTCTTAGTATAGGGACAAATTACCATATTTGAGTATTCAATTAACCTCAACCCTACGTTCCCTGTACCATAACAATTACTCACCAGTGTTCTCTCGCATCAGAAACCTATTAAAATTATGGTCCTTATATCCCATTTCATTCTTGGGTGTTATAGCAATCAAAATGGGGACTGTGCCTAAAATTGTGTTCCTTTTTTAAGAGCGCTGCCAGTTTATGTTTCTAAACTTTCAATAGAAAATATTAATTTGGCAGTTAATAGTTTTGTATGAATGGGCACGAGACCCAGATATGGTATATTGTTGTTACATAGACCACAAACCAAAACCAAGATGGATTAGGTTTGCCCATTTTGTGGTAAAATCAGTAATCGGTACTGAAACCAGCAGGAACTTCTGTATGATGAGGGACCCAGGAGATGGTGTGGAAAATTGAAGGATTTATGTGAAATTTAGGTTTGACTATATTTAGGTAAGTTGCTACCTCCTCTCTGTGAACGCAGATTTCATCCCTTAAAGCAGTTGTTAACCCATGCAAACAATTTTGCAAGAATTTACTCTGCTATGTTTAATAATGTCCCCAGTGCATTTGCTTTTTTAAAAAACTGCCGCTGTGTATCTGATTTCATAGCGCTAATTGGCTCTCTCCTCTCTCGAGCTGACAGCTCCAGCGGGCAGGGCTGGGAAACTCCCGCTGACATCAGCCAGGAGGAGGAGAGGAGGAGAGAGGAGGCTGATCATGTGAGCACCGATCGGAGCTATGAAATCAGGTACACAGCGGCAGTTTAAAAAAAAAAAATACACTAGGGATATTGTTTAACATAGAAGATGGGATTGTTGCAAGCTTGTGTTATTATGAGAACAGCAGGAGGGGAAGATCGTGGAGTGGACAGAGCTGACAGGCAAGGAGAGGATGGGGGAGAGAAGGACAAAGCAGGGCTGCGGATGATGGAGGCACAATAACTGACCATAGTGTCAGGGCTCAGCAGCCATGATATACAGTGGTAAGTTTACAGGGGGGAGGGTAGAAACTTGTGCCGTGCTGTGTGTACCTCTGCATAAATACTATTAACAAATGTGCCAATGTGTAAAGTGCAGATGCCAGTGATAATAAATAAAGATAAAGTAACCATAAAGAGATAGGGCAGTATATGGGGATTAAAAGAAATTGTACTAGGGTTGCTGATTTCAATGAACAAACAGACAAATTAACAAGTATGTTTAAAGATAAGGGCTATCAGGATGAGTTTTTGGAAAAAGAAGGAATACCGATTTAGGATATGGACAGAGAAAGTTTATTAGAAAACACCAGGAATAGGGTGGATAATGTGGATACAAGTACATGTATAGTATTGGATTATAACTTACAAACCAGAGATGTGGAAAAAATTATTTCCGAATACTGGCAGGTACTCAAACAAGATACATAACTAAGAGATAATCTCACTGATAAACCACAAATAATTTAGAAAAGGGCCCCCAATTTAAGAGATAAGCTAGTACACAATATGGTAGACCCACCGGAACCCAGACCACCAATATTTCGGGACATCAAAGGTTTCCATGGATGTGGGCGATGCTACAGTTGTGTAAGAATTCCAAATAACATTAGGAAGGTGAAATCTTTCACCAATCCCAAAAATGACCATGTATACACCATCAGAGACTTCATCTCTTGTGACATGATAGGGGTTGTTTATGCCATAAAATGTCCATGTAATTTAATATATATAGGAAGAACAAAGAGAGTGTTTAAGGTTAGGATGGAGGAACACGTAAGAAAGATTAGGAGAGGTTTTGACAAACACCATTTATCCATCCATTTTAGGGACAAGCATAATAAAAACCCAGAGGGTTTACAATTCTGGGAAATTGAGGCCCCTAAACACCACTGGAGAGGATACAATTACATTAGGGAGATTAGTAAAATGGAATCATGGTGGATTCATCAGATGGGATCACTCACCCGAGAGGGTTGAATAAGGAGTTTGACCTCCAATGTTTTTTGAGTAACCGCTAAGGGATTTTTTGTCACTTTCCATTAGGGGATTAATTTGATGTTTATGCAGGGGCATAGTATGCATACTGATATTACATTGAGTATTTATTTCTGTGCACCCTGGCATATATTGTTCATTCAGGTTGGACTATACACTATAGCTTTTAGAATTTATCTAGGAGGTGCCAACATATGCATGGTATTTAGGATGGGAGCCCTTGATAACAACATTGGGGCCTTATATGGCCGTAATGGGTGTATATCCATGTATATGGATGTTTATTATGTATATGGATGACCAATAGGGGGCAGTAATAGTAACCAACCTTATATGTTAATGTCCAGCACACCCATTGTGTGGGTGGGTAGGATATATATATTGTCCAGGACTAAGATATAGAAGTGGAGGAGTTAGTGCGGGATTCGTTTTGAAGGGTACCGGTAGCATACATACATTCCTGTTAGAGGAATGTATGAGGCTAGTAGAGTGTTCACCTCAAAGAAGGGGTTTACGTGTATAGGAATTAAAATTTTATTTTAAATTTTAATTTTGTATCATGTGCTTATCATAATTTTCATTAGGTTTATTTGTGATCCCTCATTAAAGATTGTTATATGGGATTATAGGGGTTCTGTTTATGGTAAGAATATATATGTGTTTTTTTTTTTCCATATCCAATATGGTTTCTTTTGGTTGGGAAGCCACATACATTAGGATATTATTATTATTATTATACAGGATTTATATAGCCCCAACAGTTTGCGCAGCGCTTTACAACATGAGGGCAGACAGTACACTTACAATACAAATCAATACAGGAGGGATCAGAGGGCCCTGCTCGTTAGAGATTACAATCTAGAAGGGAGGGTCAAGAGGAAACAAAAAGGTAATAACTGTGGGGGGTGAGCTGATGGAGAAAATAAAAAAAACAGTTGTTGTTAGGTGTGGGTAGGGTAGGCTTCTCCGAAGAGAAGGATTTTCAGGGATCGTCTAAAAGCTAATAGAGTAGGAGATAAGCAGACAGATTGGGGTAGGGCATTCCATAGGATGGAAGAAGCTTTGGAAAAGTCCTGGAGGCGAGCATGGGAGGAGGTGATGAGGGAGCTAGAGAGCAGAAGGTCATGAAAGGAATGAAGAGAACAAGTAGGTTGGTATTTAGAGACTAGGCTAGTGATGTAGCTGGAGGCTAAATTGTGGATGGCTTTGTACGTAGTTTTTAGTATTTTGAATTTAATTCTTTGGCCGAGCGGAAGCCAGTGGAGGGATTGACAGAGAGGGGTAGCAGAGACAGACCGATTTGGTAAGGTGGATAGACTATGTAGAGGTAAGCCAATGAGAAGAGAGTTGCAGTAGTCGAGGCGAGAGATGACCAACGAGTGAATTAAGAACTTTGTTATGTCATTGGTTAGAAAGGGGCGTATTTTGGCAGCAGGAATTGGACAGTGATTGGATGTGGTGCTTAAAGGAGAGCTCAGAGTCCAGGACTACACCTAGAACCTTGGCATGTGGGGCATGTAGGATATGGAGTTGTTTAACTCTCTTGTATGTATTGTATTTTTATTAAATTTTTTAAGTAGTGCTCTTCAGATAGAAGAAGTAATGTGTATAAAATTATGACCACATATTCAATAGGGATTGTTTATGTCTCTCTCCCCATCCTGTAAACAAGATCTATTCATATTAGAACATTATTTAGTGCAGCGTAATTGCTGGTGGAGAGGTAATATAGGTGTATTATATGCCCACAACAAAATGGCACGGTTCGGCGCGTATTTGAACCATAGAAAAATGGCCGCCCGGCCACTACTGTATGTATTCTAGTAACTCCAATAGAATACCCCTGATGAAGACACGTGACAAGCCCTGTGTCGAATACGTGTTAGGGAGGGGTCAGGACGGAGGAGAAGCCAGCTGAGACATTGATCTCTCGGTGAGGTGATTAGAGGCATAACAATACACCTGTTGGATTGGGATTGTTAGTTTATCCATGCTATGTATAGAGTGGTGTGCTGGTAGCACCTCTAAGATATGAGTACGATTTATAAATTGTTTTAATAAACTGGAGTTTAAACGTTATCACACTATTGAGCCTTTCTTTGCATATACACACTGAGGACATCCACAGTGAAGGGATTGGCATTCCACAGAGTCTACTAACCCTGAACCCAGTGTTGGTTCTACTGCATATTTTGACCAAACTTAGGTGTGCGGTCAAAATCTTTGAGGTGAGCGCAGACACACGGGGGGTGGGGGTGGGGGAGCACGTGTGTGGAATCACTGAAAGTCACTAAAAATTTCCATCTGTGAAGTACAGACACAAGTCACTGTGGATTTCGTTTTGGAGCACTGGATATTATATCAAATTTATTTGGACTGTATTATCATTTATGATATCTGCACTAGTTATATTCACGCATTCATTTATGGTTTATATTTATGTATTATTATATAGGTATTTTCAATTAGCACTTACACTGTAGATTTTGAATTTTGCCTTTGAGCACAGGACAATATATCAGATCCTTTGAAGTGTATTAATATTTAAATAGTCTAGTAGACATCCCGGGTATGAAGAAATTTTTGAAACACGAAATTATAAATGATAATATAATAAATAACTATAGATAAGTATAACAAATAATATAATAACATTTATTCAATAATGTAATCAAATCAAAAACACTGAAATTTGCTCAGTTGCAGAATTGTCACTGTCGTTACTTTCAGTGTTGATGACGAATTTCCCCACGAATCACTATCGCTCAATTCTGCAAGTGATTTTAATGGACAAAGCACTAGGGACAAAAGGGAGGTGAAATGATTTAATACAGTAATCTAAGATTACAGTGTACTGTATGATTTTTGTTTTTTCCACTTTTTGAATTTGGCACCGGCCTCTGTCCCCGTTCGTTTTGATGCTCGCAGGGAACGGAGCCAGGCACACAGTACATCGGGCAGAGGACACAGCCCCCAGACACAGCAGGAGGACATCGCAGGATCGTGGGGACAAGGTAAGTAACTTTCCCAGGATACTGCCATACAATCCCAAGTGTGGCTCGGGGTTACTCCTTTTGGTAATGAAAATTCACCCCGAGCCACTGTCGGGATTACCACCAGGGTGGTTAATTGTGGCCAACTCTTGCAATATTTTGGCCTACAAAAAATTTAAGGAGTTGAAAAGACATAATGTTTTTGAAATTTATGCATTAGATCCATTAGGATCAAAAACATTGTGTGTGTGTAGCAGACCCACAGCACACCATAATAGTTAGGTGATGAGGAGATTATCACCTCATGTAGCAAATAAGGTACGTTTGCACTATTGTAGCAAGTGGGCAAAATAAAGGCCATTTGAGAACATATACAAATAAGAAACAAAGACAACAGTAGTTCATATGAAATATAAGTTAATGATCAAATAAAAATATTATTCAGGATCAGCTCCAATTTTCTGCCAAGACACTGCCCCTCAACCAACAAAATAATCAAGGTATTTTTGATGTATATCTCTGGCATTTTGGGAGGGCAATCCAGCATGGCCAGTTTCTAGAGCCGTCATCATGCCCACAGATGGCGGAGCTGCAGCCTCTTCAGCTGGGCCTACCATTGCAGGGTCCACATCAGTTGGCACTGAGGCAAGGTAGCTGCTAGCATTCCTCTGTAACAAATTATGGAGTATGCAGCAGCACAATACTACATGGTTAATTTTGTATAGTGCCAGGTTAATTGGTGTTAAAAACAGCCTGAACCAACTGGAGAGGATGCCAAAGGCGGTTTCAACCACCCTTCTGGCACGAGAGAGCCTGTAATTAAATATTCTCTGCTCTGGGGTGAGGTTCCTCATAGGAAATTGCTTCATAAGATGTTCCCCCAGAGCAAAGGCCTCATCTACAACAAAAACAAAATTGAGACCCTCAACATTCTCCTCAGCAGGTGGCAAGTTTAAGGTGCCATTCTGGAGCCGCTTGTAGAAATCTGTCTGCATAATGACTCCTCCAGCAGAGTTGCGGCCGTTCTTCCCAACATCAAGATACAAGAACTCATATGTGGCAGACACTACAGCTAGCAGGACTATGCTACAAAAGCCCTTATAATTGAAATAATATGAGCCAGAGTTGGGTGGTGGGACAATTCGGACATGTTTTCCATCAATAGCACCACCACAGTTGGGACAATCCCACTGATGATGGAACTGGGCTGCAATGTCCTGCCATTGCTGTGGGTTGGAAGGAAACTGTGGATTTAAAAAAAAGAAAAATAAATTACTACCTCTGCACATAACATTGCAAGCAGATTTGACACGAACATGCTTGGCCAACATAAGTATAAAACTTAAATGTGTATTTAAAGACAAATGTGTAAGGTCAACTTATCTTATTCCTCACCCCCTCTGGTGGGCCATTCTAAAAATGTTATGGTGGGGGGGAGTTAATGGGTAGATGTCTTGGACAGGAAACCCTCGCCACTTCAATGAGAACTGTTTGCATAAATAATATGTGATTCTTTGTCCAGCCCCTCCTTTACCAATACTATTGGCAGCCCAGTGGACAGGTAAGAAGTGTCAAAATAAAAAAATATGGATACACACTGTCCAAATTGCAGCACATTTTGACATTCAGAAATAACCCATCAAGATAATAGGAGACAAAAACTTTCTATGTTACAATTTGAAGGTAATCAGGCAGACCCTTGCACTACATACTTTGGTGAATTCATCCAGAAATATGACCACAAAAGAGGAATAGTGTGTATGGGTTTGGAAAGTCAGCAGATAGAGTATTTGTATCTGTTGAGTTAGCATTTGGGGGGGGGGGTTCAAATGAGTTTGGGCCCTAAAAAATGCACTCTGCCTGAATTGGAGGACAACAATAACATTTGGACACATTTTAGGGGTGTTTAGGGTAATCACAAAAATGTAGCTGACAAAAAACATAAAGTTACTAGGCTAGGTTTGTATGGGCCCAGGATAGCATGCTGGGGAGGTTAGTGAAGGAAAATATGCATGTAGGCCAAAAAAGGAGCAGGAAAAGCTTACAGCGTGCATGAGGACAAAGAGGGCATTCACAGCATATTACAATAATGTTAATACAATACATTAGCAAACATTAAATACATAGAATGTGATGTTAACGGAAAAAAAAATTACCCGAATATAGTCCTTTTGCAGGACTTGAATAATGGCTGAGCCGGTGTCTGGAATAATGAGTCCCAGGGCCTGGGGGGAGATCCCAGTTAACTTGAGGTCCTTGAGGTCCTGGAGACTTCTCCCTAGTAACGCAGGGTGGCTATGAGCCTTTGCTCAGGAGTGATGTCAAGCTGTATGCATGTATCCTGCTTCTTAATATAGGGGGTCACCAATGCCAAGAGTTTTTGAAAGCAGTGGTCCGTCATCCGGACATAATTCCGAAAATCATCCGGATTATTCTCTTGAAGCTCCTGCAGCAAAGGCATATGACATAATTGGTCACGACTAAGCAACCAATTTTTGGTCCAAGAAATCCTCTTTCTCTTGTTCCTGGACTGGACTTGGGTCAAAGCAATAACTCCAAGGCCAATAATAGCACATTCTCTCCTCCGATTCTGCAACATGGCTGGTTGACGAATGGCTGTTCAGAAACAAATTCACAAGCACGAACTGAAAAGCGCAAATCAACACTCACCAAACTTCTACTAACACAAAATTAGCAGAAGGAGCCCAAAGGGTGGCGCATGACGGCACACACCTTTCGGACAAAAGTCTGACCTTTTTTGTTGGTCAACAATCCAATCATGTGTACAATGCTTTAGTTTATTGGCCTGGTAGCTCACAAGATTTTCTATTAAGGAGGGTAGAAACTGACAGGATCAGCCAGGTATTTCAGGTGTTACAGGGAGCAAATTACACAGCACAAGCACAGTGCTGTATAACATGCTTTAAGGGAACAGGATCCAATTTTTTTTTTTTTTTAGGGTTAATAAACGCTTTAAATTCTAGTTGCAATAGGGCAAAAAAAGTACAACATGAGACTCTTTTTACACAAAAACAGTTACTTCTCAATAATGTACTTTATAATAATAATGCAAATTTACCCAGGGTGACTAAACTCGAGGACAAAAAGGTATATAAATGAGAAAAAAAAACAGGCCTCTAATGTTTGCCATTTTAAAACTACAAGTAAAGAAAAAAAGCAAGAGTGTGATCGTGGTAGATTTTATAGATTATTCAAGACATATTGCCACAGAAAGTAGAAAGAACCTGAAAAAAATCTTCAAAATATATCAAAATATGAACAGGGCAAATTGCCTAAAAGTTCCAGAAGGCATAACAATAACAGTACCAAAAATGTCATATATAGCAGCTTAACCACCAGATGTGGTGGCTACATTCGTTTTCCTTTTTTAGGGTTTTTTTCCCCTCTGTTTTCACCCGATGATCCGACCAGTAACACACCTCCTGTATTAGAGTGCCTACACTTTGAATGGAGGAGCACAGATACACCTGTGGACAGCGGCATTGTTAATCTGGGAGGGTTAGCGTTAGATGTACTAGAAGATTTAGATACATTAGACAAATTGAAGCAAAACTCCAGTTCATGTTTTATAAACAGTTACAGCACTTTTTTTCCATTTGGGATAAAAGTTTTACATAAAAAAAATAAAACTTGACCATTGTAATTCTCCCAGTCAGTGTTAAATGTTTGCCTCAACCTTCTAACTGCTACAGTAATTATGCAGGACAGCTTGTTCTGTTAAAAAACAACAGACCTACTGGGTAGATCAAAAGGTTAAAATAAAAAAAGGCCTAAAAAAAAGGGAAAAGAATGCAGGCATCACATCTAAGAATTGGTAAGCTACAATATAATAATTGTTTGCTTTTAGGTTTAATACTGTTTTAAGGTACATACAGAAATGCAGGTTCAAAAAAGACTTGGAAAAACATAACGGGAACAAATTTTACGGACCAGTTGCTTACACTTGTGAATCCTCAAAGAGCTTAGCCAAGTTATAGCTAGCCAATTGTTTTCTATTTTTATAGCGGAGGTCCCGCAAATTTTTTTTTTAAAAAGTCAGCAGCTACAAATACTGCAGCTGCTGACTTTTAAAATATGGACACTTACCTGTCCAGGGCGCCCGCGATGTCGGCACCCGAGGCAGAACCATTCCTAGGTCCTCGGATGCTGCCGCCACTATCTCCGGTAAGGGAATCAGGAAATGAAGCCTTGCATCTTCACTTCCCGGTTCCCTACTACACATGCGTGAGTTGCGCTGCGCAATCCGAATGGTCCCTGCTGTCTCTGGGACCCGTGTGTGTCCCAGCAGACATCGTGGGGGGATGGGAAGAGGCGTAGACTCCCGCAAGAGTCTATGCCTGGAAGTGGGTGTAAATACCTGTCTTAGACAGGCATCTGCACCCCCCTGAAAGGTGCCAAATGTGACACCGGAGGGGGGGTTCCGAAAAGCGGAGTTTCAATTTTTGTGTGAACCTGCGCTTTAAGGTGAACTTACTGACTGTAATGGTACCAACCAATTGGCAAAAAAGTAAATGTGGTACTATTTTTCCAAAAACAATCAAGATGTATATCAGATAACTACAGACGAGTTAGCCTTACATCAATAGTGTAAAAGGTATAGGAAGGAATGATAAGGGACTATTTTCTCTATTGTTCTGAATTTGTCTATATGTTATAATAGTTTCAAAGGTAACAACCAACAAAGATTTATGAAGTACTGTAAAGCCCCATACACACTATTAGTTTTTCTGCTGAGTTAGTCCTTCAGATTTACCAAAACCATATAATATGAGGTCAAACCTTAGGAGTTTCAATGTGTGTGCAATCAGGCAGGCCCTTGCACTACATGATTTTGGTAAATCTGAAGGACTAACTCAGCAGAAAAACTGATAGTGTGTATGGGGCTTTATTGTTAGATCAACCTATTAACATTCTCTGTGGAAGTGAGCAGTAATTTAATGGACATAGTTTATCTGGAGTTTTCACTTAATACAATTTCCCAAAAATGAAAAGGGACAAGGGGATTGTCTCCCCAAAAAATCCCCAAGGGGATATAACAAAGGAAATGGACTATCTCTGTACCCATAGATAACACATTTAAAGTAGCATAGAATAATATATATTTGTTGATATAAAGGCTAAAAAAAGAACTTTTTCTTATACACAAGTACATGAACAAAATAAAATATATTATATATTAACAGAATATTGTGTTAGGATACAAAGAAAACTGGCAACCTTAGACTGACATAGGGGTGGTTGCTCCTCTACATGTTTTGTGGACTTCTTCAGGAGTATCAAATGCTAAATGTAGTTACAGCAATAATACACAAAAGTAACTGGCTGTTTGCTTACCAATATGGGCCAGTATCCTTAAAAGGCCAAGCAAGGGCACCAACAAGCTTCCCCCACGGGCAGACACAGGGGGTAATGGGCACACAGATGAACACACTGCCCACAGGACTAAAAATAAAATAGATATATAAAAGGTGTTAGAGGTAACTATGGCAGGCAAATAAACACTGACTAAAAGGAGGTAGTGAAACAACATAAAGATAATAGACATTGGAAATCGGGAGGCGGGAAAGGAAGAAGTTTTAGCTGAACACTGTGAGGAGGACGCACTACACTAACTTGTAGCTTTAGCTGAACACTGTTCAGAGGACGCACTACACTAAATTGTAGCTTTAGATGAACACTGTGCACTACACTAACTTGTAGCTTTAGCTGAACACTGTGAGGAGGACACACTACACTAACTTGTAGCTTTAGCTGAACACTGTGCAGAGATCGCACTACACTAACTTGTAGTTTTAGCTGAACACTGTGAGGAGGACGCACTACACTAACTTGTAGCCAACTTTGAACCTGCCTGACCCTTTGTACCGTGCCAATTGCCTGTTGCCAAAACCTGCCTGTGACCTGGACTTTGAATCTGCCTGTTTCCTTTGTACCGTACTGACCGCCTGCTGCCAACTTTGCTAGTGACCGGATCTGCCTGCTCTGCACCTGTTAGCTGATCTCCAGCCTACCTATTATCTCCTGCCAGCTTGCATCAGGATCCTGGGCCTTTTCCCTGCAAACCACCCGCCAGGCTCTCATACCATTCTGTGCATCCGTGCCTTCTGTGTGCTCTATCAGGGGCCGGGAACCAGATACGTACGGGAGGCCATCCTCTGCTATATCGGGTTCGTCAGTCAGGTACGTGTAAGTCTGACAGGTAGCTTTAGCTGAACACTGTGCAGAGCTCGCAAAAAACTAACTTGTAGCTTATTTAGCTGCCTGCGGTAGTGATAGGATCAGGAAAACACCACCAACCTTCTACAGGTAGCTTTAGCTGAACACTGTGCAGAGGTCGCACTACACTAACTTGTAGTTTTAGCTGAACACTGTGAGGAGGACGCACTACACTAACTTGTAGCTTATTTAGCTGTCTGCGGTAGTGATAGGATCAGGAAAACACCGCCAACCTTCTACAGGTAGCTTTAGCTGAACACTGTGCAGAGCTCGCAAAAAACTAACTTGTAGCTTATTTAGCTGCCTGCGGTAATGATAGGATCAGGAAAACACCATCAACCTTCTACAGGTAGCTTTAGCTGAACACTGTGCAGAGGTCGCAAAAAACTAACTTGTAGCTTATTTAGCTGCCTGCGGTAGTGATAGGATCAGGAAAACACCACCAATCTTCTACAGGTAGCTTTAGCTGAACACTGTGCAGAGGTCGCACTACACTAACTTGTAGTCGCATGAAAAGTCGCACTAGTGGAAACAGAGCCTTAGCTGAACACTGTTCAGAGGACGCACTACACTAACTTGTAGCTTTAGCTGAACACTGTGCACTACACTAACTTGTAGCTTTAGCTGAACACTGTGAGGAGGACACACTACACTAACTTGTAGCCGACTTTGAACCTGCCTGACCCTTTGTACCGTGCAGATTGCAGCTAAATAAGCTACAAGTTAGTTTTTTGTGAGCTCTGCACAGTGTTCAGCTAAAGCTACCTATCAGACTTACACGTACCTGACTGACAAACCCGATATAGCAGAGGATGGCCTCCCGTACGTATCTGGTTCCCGGCCCCTGATAGAGCACACAGAAGGCATGGGAGCACAGAATGGTATGAGAGCCTGGCGGGTGGTTTGCAGGGAAAAGGCCCAGGATCCTGATGCAAGCTGGCAGGAGATAATAGGTAGGCTGGAGATCAGCTAACAGGTGCAGAGCAGGCAGATCCGGTCATTAGCAAAGTTGGCAGCAGGCGGTCAGTACGGTACAAAGGAAGCAGGCAGATTCAAAGTCCAGGTCACAGGCAGGTTTTGGCAACAGGCAATCGGCATGGTACAAAGGGTCAGGCAGGTTCAAAGTCGGAGGCAGGCCGGGGTCAGATGCAGGCGGATAGCAGAGAGAGAGAGTCCAGTAAACTAGCCGGGTCACAGGGAGATCAGATCAATACACAGGCAAACAGGAAGCTCGGGAACAGGAAGCTGATGATTGGACAGCACCAAGCATAGCGTCCCAGCAGCCTAAATAGGGCAACCGGCGCAAAACACCGCAAGCATGTGCGCGCCCGCGGGCAACCCCCACGCGAGCCAGCGCAAAGCGGCGCACTCCAGAGTGCCCAGCAAGTGTCCTGTACCGAGATCCTCTCTGACAGTGCCCCCTCCTTAAGGGCAGCCTCCAGATGCCCAGCCGGGCCAGCCTATTCGCATGGGTGTTCCGAAAATCCCTTAAGAGTTCTTCAGCGTGCAGGTTGACCTCTGGCTCCCAAGAATTATCTTCTGGTCCATACTCCCTCCACTTGATTAAATATTGGATTTGGTTGTGTCTCTTCCTGCAATCCAAAATTGCCTCCACCTCAAACTCTTCTTCATTGTTGATAATTACGGGTTCAGGCGGGCCAGTATTGCGACCCAAAAAGGAATTGGGGGTAACGGGTTTAAGTAGGGACACATGAAAAACCGGATGGACTTTCAGTGAGTTAGGTAAGTCCAGCTCATAGGTCACATCATTGATTTTTCTCTTGACTGAAAAGGGACCCATGAACCTGGGACCTAACTTCCTCGAGGGACAAGCCATCCTTAAGTTACTGGTAGACAGCCAGACCTGATTGTCAGGTTCCAACAACAGTTGTCCTCGCTTCTTCCTGTCATACATCTTCTTATTGTATTCTTGGGTTCTAGCCATGGTTTCCTGCAATAATTTGTTGTTACTGATGAAGAAGTTCATAGTTTCGGAGACTGCAGGAATCGCACATTCAGGTAAGGAGCTGGTTAAAAAGGATGGGTGAAAACCATAGTTTGCAAAAAATGGTGTTTGTTTGATGGCCGAATGCACAGAGTTGTTGTAGGCAAACTCGGCAATAGGCAGAAGAGAGACCCAGTCGTTTTGTGAGAAAGCAGAAAAACATCGAAGGTACTGTTCTAGAGTCTGATTAGTTCTCTCCGTCTGCCCATTCGTCTGGGGGTGGTGGGCCGACGAGAATGCCAATTCTATCTCAAGAGACCTACAAAGAGCTTTCCAAAACCTGGAAGTAAATTGAACCCCCCGATCAGATACTATACTTGAGGGAACTCCGTATAGGCGTACAATTTCCTTAATGAATATTTTTGCAGTTTCCAAAGCTGACTGGGTACCCTTCATGGGTAGGAAGTGGGCCATTTTGGACAGTCTGTCTACAATGACAAAGATGGTAGAGTAGCCTTCAGCCAGTGGGAGCTCGACGATGAAGTCCATCGCAATCATTTTCCATGGCCTTTCCGGCACGGGTAAGGGTCTTAATAGACCCCAGGCCTTAGCTCGGCTGTTCTTGCTCCGAGCACAGGTGATGCAAGACTCCACAAAACTCTTGCAGTCGCTTACCAGATGGGGCCACCAAAAGGTACGTTGTACCAGCTCTGTTGTCTTCAACACACCAAAATGCCCAGCCAATTTGTGGTCGTGGCAGAGTTCCAGTACAGCAATCCACAGATCCTCTGGGACCAAGATTTTGTCCTTGTATCGGAACAAGCCGTCTTGCAAGCTTACGTTAACTTCCACAGAAGGGGACCAATTCCTTGAGGCCTGTTTAATCCGGGATATGAGATCTCCCTGAAGAAGCAAGAAGTTTCCAGCGGGGAGAATGGTGTCTGGAGGCAAAGATTCCCTGGAGTCATGAAACATACGAGATAATGCATCTGATTTGGTGTTCTTGGTTCCTGGTCTATACGTAATGTGGAATTGAAATCTAGAGAAGAACAGAGCCCACCTTGCCTGCTATGGTCTCAACCTCTTGGCCGACCTCAAGTACTCTAGATTCTTATGGTCCGTGTAAACCAAAATGGGGTGAGCAGCCCCCTCCAATAAGTAGCGCCACTCTTCAAGTGCGGCTTTAATGGCCAGCAACTCCCGATCTCCTACATCATAATTTTTTTCTGCATCGGAGAGTTTTCGTGAGAAGAAGGCCAGGGGGTGAAGGAGAGCCTTGGCACCTTGCCGCTGAGAAAGTACTGCCCCCACTGCGACCTCTGATGCGTCCACTTCAAGGACAAACGGTAAGGCAGGGTCTGGGTGCTTCAGGATAGAAGCAGACGTAAAAAGTTCCTTGAGCCTTTCAAAGCAAAGTTGGCAGCAGGCGGTCAGTATGGTACAAAGGAAGCAGGCAGATTCAAAGTCCAGGTCACAGGCAGGTTTTGGCAACAGGCAATCGGCACAGTACAAAGGGTCAGGCAGGTTCAAAGTCAAAGGCAGGCCAGGGTCAGATGCAGGCGGATAGCAGAGAGAGAGAGTCCAGTAAACAAGCCGGGTCACAGGGAGATCAGATCAATACACAGGCAAACAGGAAGCTCTGGAACAGGAAGCTGATGATCGGACAGCACGGAGCACAGCGTCCCAGCAGCCCAAATAGGGCAACATGCGCCAAACACCGCGAGCACGCGCACGCCACGCCGCATGAGAGCGCTCGGGCGCGCCAGCGTGAGCCAGCGCGAAGCGGCGCACTCCAGAGTGCCCAGCAAGTGTCCTGTACCGAGATCCTCTCTGACACTACCTGTAGAAGGTTGGTGGTGTTTTCCTGATCCTATCACTACCGCAGGCAGCTAAATAAGCTACAAGTTAGTTTATTGCGAGCTCTGCACAGTGTTCAGCTAAAGCTACCTGTAGAAGGTTGGTGGAGTTTTCCTGATCCTATCACTACCGCAGGCAACTAAATAAGCTACAAGTTAGTTTTTTGCGAGCTCTGCACAGTGTTCAGCTAAAGCTACCTGTAGAAGGTTGGTGGTTTTTTCCTGATACTATCACTACCGCAGGCAGCTAAATAAGCTACAAGTTAGTGTAGTGCGACCTCCTCACAGTGTTCAGCTAAAACTTCAAGTTAGTGTAGTGCGACCTCTGCACAGTGTTCAGCTAAAGCTACCTGTAGAAGGTTGGTGGTGTTTTCCTGATCCTATCACTACCGCAGGCAGCTAAATAAGCTACATGTTAGTTTTTTGCGAGCTCTGCACAGTGTTCAGCTAAAGCTACCTGTAGAAGGTTGGTGGTGTTTTCCTGATCCTATCACTACGGCAGGCAGCTAAATAAGCTACAAGTTAGTTTTTTGAAAGCTCTGCACATTGTTCAGCTAAAGCTACCTGTAGAAGGTTGGTAGTGTTTTCCTGATCCTATCACTACGGCAGGCAGCTAAATAAGCTACAAGTTCGTTTTTTGCAAGCTCTGCACAGTGTTCAGCTAAAGCTACCTGTAGAAGGTTGGTGGTGTTTTCCTGATCCTATCACTACCGCAGGCAGCTAAATAAGCTACATGTTAGTTTTTTGCGAGCTCTGCACAGTGTTCAGCTAAAGCTACCTGTAGAAGGTTGGTGGTGTTTTCCTGATCCTATCACTACGGCAGGCAGCTAAATAAGCTACAAGTTAGTTTTTTGAAAGCTCTGCACATTGTTCAGCTAAAGCTACCTGTAGAAGGTTGGTAGTGTTTTCCTGATCCTATCACTACGGCAGGCAGCTAAATAAGCTACAAGTTCGTTTTTTGCAAGCTCTGCACAGTGTTCAGCTAAAGCTACCTGTAGAAGGTTGGTGGTGTTTTCCTGATCCTATCACTACGGCAGGCAGCTAAATAAGCTACAAGTTAGTTTTTTGCAAGCTCTGCACAGTGTTCAGCTAAAGCTACCTGTAGAAGGTTGGTGGTGTTTTCCTGATCCTATCACTACCGCAGGCAGCTAAATTATTTACATGTTAGTGTAGTGCGACCTCTGCACAGCGTTCAGCTAAAGCTACTTGTAGAAGGCTGGTGCTGTTCTCATACTACAGGCAGGCAGTTGATTTTGCTAGCTGCAGTATCAGTATATATATATATCCATTAGTATGTCTGGAAGGCCAACAAGGAGAGGCAGACAGTCACAAGCCAATAAAAGAGGGCAAGCAGGCTCTGTGTCTAGAGACAACAGTGCTGGTCGCGGCAGCTGGCCATGTTGAGCCACATCATGTGGAAGACTTGGTCGAGTGGATGACCAAGCCGTTCTCATCCTCCTCATCGTCTCTTACTAATGCTCAGGGTACTTTGTCTGGCAAAGCAGCTGCCAACGCGACCTCTTCCCTCGGCACAATGGCATCAGTGACTCCTTCCCTAGCCCCACCATGTCCTCCTGAGGAGTCCCTCAAACTGTTTGACCACAGTGTTGGGTACATTCTCCAGGAGGATGCCCAGCATTTAGAAGGCTCTGAGGATGATACTGAGCTAGATGAAGGTAGTAACATGAGCACGGACAGAGGGGGTGCCCAAGAAGGACAGCAATCTGGCAGTCATGCTCCCCCTGCTGCAGCATACTGCCAGGTTTGCTCCAGTGATGAGGAGGAAGGGGATGATGAGGTCACTGACTTAACATTTGTGCCTGATAGGAGAGAGGAGGAGGAGGAGGCACATCACCAATGAGGCAGGATGCACTCCAGGGGCCAGCCTAAGGGCAGCACACTGACTGCATCACACCGCAAAGCTCCGCATGTGCAAGGCGCTGTTGTCTCTGTGCATTATTCTAAAAGTTCTTTGGTGTGGGCCTTTTTTGAGACGAGTGCATCAGATCGCACTGCTGCTATTTGCATATGTCTCAAGCGTATCTCGCGTGGCCAAAACATCTCCCGCTTGTGCACCACATGCTTGACCAGACATATGTTGACCTGCCATGCAGTTCATTGGCAAGCGTATCTAAAAGACCCACACCAAAGAACAAAGAGGATCTCTCCTTGCTCCTCATCAGCTGAGATCTCCAACCCCACTATACCTTCAGTCTTCTCTGAGACCTGCACTGAGAGGAATGAAGGTGTAGAATTAGGTGTGTCACAGCCAAGTACTTGTGGGCAATCTGCTTTCGGTACACCTATGTCAGATTGTACCAGGCAAATTTCCCTGCCCCAGCTGCTGCACCGCCGAAAGAAGTACGCTCCCAGCCATCCACATGCCCAGCAGTTGAATGCTAGCTTGGCAAAATTGCTAGCACTTCAACTGTTACCTTTTCAGTTGGTAGAATCTGCCCCCTTCCGTGAGTTTGTGGAATGTGCGGTTCCTCAGTGGCAGGTACCCAAACGCCACTTTTTCTCAATGAAGCTCATTCCGGCTTTCTACCAGCATGTGGAAGGCAATGTCTTGGCCTCGCTGGACAGGGCGGTCAGCGGTAAGGTGCATATTACCGCTGACTCATGGTCCAGCAGGCATGGACAGGGACGTTACCTAAGTTTCATGATGAATTGGGTGTGTCTGCTGGCAGCTGGCAGCTGGCAAGGATGCAGGGCAAGGTGCAGTAGTGTTGGAGGTTGTTCTGCCACCACGCCTCCAAATTGCCACTACTAATTATTGTGACACACCTCTCTCCTCCACCCCCTCCTCTTCTTCTTCTTCCATGGCCTCTTCCTGTGATTTGTCCTCGGAACCAGCGGTGCTCCATAGGCATTCAAGGGGCTACGCAAGTACACAGGCCAAAAGATGCCAAGCGGTGCTTGAGCTGGTGTGCTTGGGGGACAGGAGCCACACTGGGGCAGAGGTTCTGTCAGCTCTGCAGGGGCAGGCTCAGAGGTGGTTGACGCCACGCCATATTTAGGCAGGAATGGTGGTTTGCGACAATGGCACCAACCTCCTCTCTGCCCTCCGACAGGGACAACTGACCCACGTGCCCTGTTTGGCTCACGTCCTTAATTTGGTGGTGCAGCAGTTCTTGGGCAGGTACCCGGGCTTACAGGATGTCCTGAGGCAGGCCAGGAAAGTCTGTGTGCATTTCCGCCGGTCATATAATGCCAGTGCTCAGCTGGCAGACCTCCAAAAGGAGTTTGACCTGCCCAAGAACCGCCTAATCTGTGACATGCCCACTAGGTGGAACTCAACATTGGCCATGCTGCAGTGGCTGCACACGCAGCAGAGGGCCATCAATGAGTACCTGTGCGACTATGGCACCAGGACAGGGTCAGGGGAGCTTGTTTTTTTTCCCCACGCCAGTGGGCCATGATCAGGGATGCATGCACTGTTCTGTCACCATTTGAGGAGGCCACGAGGATGGTGAGCAGTGACAGTGCATGCATCAGTGACCCTGTCCCCCTTGTCCACCTGTTGGAGCACACGCTGCGTGCAATAATGGACAGGGCACTTGAGGTAGAACAGAGGCAGGAAGAGGAGGACTTCCTTAGCTCTCAAGGCCCCCTTTATCCAGACAGTGTTCCTGCGTGCCCACCAATCACACAGGAAGAGGACGAGGAGGAGGAGGATTGTGTCAGTATGGAGGTGGAGCCTGGCACTCAGCATCAGCAGCAGTCTTTAAGGGATCATTTACAGTCCCAAGAAACACGTACATGGACTTGTACGTGGCTGGGAGGAGGTGGCTGCGGACCATGTCATCCTTAGTGACCCAGAGGACTCGGGACCGAATGCCTCAGCAAACCTACGCTGCATGGCCTCCCAGATCCTGCAAAGCCTGCGTAAGGATCCTCGTATTCGTGGTATCAAGGAGAAGGACCAATACTGTCTGGCAACCCTCCTTGATTCACATTACAAGGGTAAGGTTGCGGACCTTATCTTGCCGTCGCAGAGGGAGCAGAGGATGAAACATCTTCGGGAGGCCTTGCAGAAAGGTCTGTGCAACACGTTCCCAGAGACTGGGAGGTTACAAACTCCTGTTTCTGGACAACGTGTTGCTGAGGCTTCGGTCAGTCAAAGAAGGGGCAGTGGAGAAGGTGGTCCTCTCACCGATGCGTTCAGACAATTTTTTAGTCTATAGCCCCAAGGTATGATCGGTTCCAGCAACCATCGCTAGCGTCTGTTTTACATGGTGCAGGAATACCTAGGGGCAAGATCTGACTTGGACAACTTTCCCACCAAAAATCCTCTGGGTTACTAGGTCTTGAGGGTGGATCACTGGCCAGAGCTTGCACAGTATGCAATTGAGCTACTGGCCTGTCCTGCATCCAGCGTTCTTTCGGAACGCACGTTCAGTGCTGCTGGAGGTATTGTAACCGATCACAGGGTGCGTCTGCCCACCGACTCCGTCGATCGACCGACCTTCATAAAAATGAATCAGTCTTGAATCACCACCAGCTACCAAGCACCTGATGCTGATGTAACCGAATAATTTTTTTGGAAATGTCAGATCCCTTCAAAGACTGCCTATGCTGATGCTGAGTGACTATCCTGTTATGCTGAGTAATTATCCTCTTCCTCCTCAATGATCATGCTGATAGCTTGTAAGAAACTTTTTGGTTCTGGGCGCCGCCACCAGTGCCTAAGGCCCAATTTTTCAGCCCCTGTTTAACAGGGGCGTGTAATTACAATTTTTGATGCAATTCTTTTGCAGCAGGGCTCGTTCCTGCGTTCCAACTAGAGTATCTGTGAGGCGTTGCAGTGTTGAGGCACCAGTGCCTAAGGCCCAATTTTTCTGGCCCTGTTCAACAGGGGCATGTAATTACAATTCTTGATTGAATATTTCACAGCAGGGCACGTTTCTGCACCCACCAAGATTAACTGTGAGGACTTACAGTGTTGTGGCACCAGCACCACCACCACCATCAAAGGCCCAATTTTTCAGCCCCTGTTCAACAGGGGCATGTAATTACAATTGTTCATCTAATATTTCACAGCAGGGCCCGTTCCAGTGCCCACCAAGAGTAGCTGTGAGGACTTACAGTGTTGTGGCACCAGTACCACCACCACCATCACCAAAGGCCCAATTTTTCTGGCCCTGTTCAACAGGGGCATGTAATTACAACACCTAAGGGCCAAATTTCTGCTGAGTATATAGGGCAGGCCCCTACTTTCAAACATCCAACTTACAAATGACACCTACTTGCAAACGGAAGGAGACAACAGGAAGTGAGATGAAATCTACCCCATAGGAAGGGAAATTCTCTCCTGTAATGCCCCGTACACACGGTCGGATTTTCCGACGGAAAATGTGTGATAGGGCCGTGTTGTCGGAAATTCCGACCGTGTGTAGGCTCCATCACACATTTTCCATTGGATTTTCCGACACACAAAGTTTGAGAGCAGGCTATAAAATTTTCCGACAACAAAATCCATTGTCAGAATTTCCGATCGTGTGTACACAAATCCGACGCACAAAGTGCCACGCATGCTCAGAATATATAAAGAGATGAAAGCTATTGGCTACTGCCCCGTTTATAGTACGTGTTTTACGTCACCGCATTTAGAATGATCGGATTTTCCGACAACTTTGTGTGACTGTGTGTATGCAAGACAAGTTTGAGCCAACATCCGTCTGAAAAAATCCTAGGATTTTGTTGTCGGAATGTCCGATCAATGTCCAACCGTGTGTACGGGGCTTAAGAGTTAATATGTGTGACATGCCCACTAGGTGGAACTCAACATTGGCCATGCTGCAGCGGCTGCACATGCAGCAGAGGGCCATCAATGAGTACCTGTGCAACTATGGCACCAGAACAGGGTCAGGGGAGCTTGTTTTTTTTCCCCCACGCCAGTGGGCCATGATCAGGGATGCATGCACTGTCCTGTCACTATTTGAGGAGGCTACGAGGATGGTGAGCAGTGACAGTGCATGCATCAGTGACACTGTCCCCCTTGTCCACCTGTTGGAGCACACGCTGAGTGCAATAATGGACAGGGCACTTGAGGTAGAACAGAGGCAGGAAGAGGAGGACTTCCTTAGCTCTCAAGGCCCCCTTTATCCAGACAGTGTTCCTGCGTGCCCGCCGATCACACAGGAAGAGGACGAGGAGGATTGTGTCAGTATGGAGGTGGAGCCTGGCACTCAGCATCAGCAGAAGTCTTTAAGGGATCATTTACAGTCCCAAGAAACACATGAACTTGTACGTGGCTGGGAGAAGGTGGCTGCGGACCATGTCGTCCTTAGTGACCCAGAGGACTCGGGACCGAATGCCTCAGCAAACCTACGCTGCATGGCCTCCCAGATCCTGCAAAGCCTGCGTAAGGATCCTCGTATTCGTGGTATCAAGGAGAAGGACCAATACTGCCTGGCAACCCTCCTTGATCCATATTACAAGGGTAAGGTTGCGGACCTTATCTTGCCATCGCAGAGTGAGCAGAGGATGAAACATCTTCGGGAGGCCTTGCAGAAAGGTCTGTGCAACGCGTTCCCAGAGACTGGGAGGTTACAAACTCCTGTTTTTGGACAACCATCGGATTTTCCGACACACAAAGTTTGAGAGCAGGCTATAAAATTTTCCGACAACAAAATCCGTTGTCGGAATTTCCGATCGTGTGTACACAAATCCGACGCACAAAGTACCACGCATGCTCAGAATAAATAAAGAGATGAAAGCTATTGGCTACTGCCCCGTTTATAGTCCCGACGTACGTGTTTTACGTCACCGCGTTCAGAATGATCGGATTTTCCGACAACTTTGTGTGACTGTGTGTATGCAAGACAAGTTTGAGCCAACATCTGTCGGAAAAAATCCTAGGATTTTGTTGTCGGAATGTCCGATCAATGTCCGACTGTGTGTACGGGCATAAGAGTTAATATGGGAAAAACTTTTCTCCTTTCCACTGATGCTTTATCACCAATCCTTGTTTCACTAAAAACCCCAAATTTTCAAAAAACATTTGTCATTGGGACAAAAAGTGAGGTGAAATCTTCTGAAGAGGAACACAGACAGCAAAACAAATGTCACAGGGGTGATAACCCTTCCCTACAGTATGTTTTCCAAAAAGCTTAAAAACAGATTTTTTGGCTGGAGCTACACTTTAAAAATGTACCAGTTCAAAATTACAAACAGATTCTACTTAACAACAAACCTACAGTCCCTGTCTTGTTTGCACCGCCTGTATACTGCTGTTCAGAGTATATAGGGCCTGGGGGCCCCACGCCTTTCCTTTTTTTAATTTGGGTGTGGGGTTCCCCTTAATATCCATACAGGACCCAAAGGGCCTGGTAATGGACTGGAGGGTACCCATGCCGTTTGTCTCACTGATTTTCATCCACATTGCCAGGACCCGACATTACATTAAAACCGCAAGCAGTTTTAAATTACTTTTTTTCCTTTAAAAATGTCATTTTGTGCAGGGATTGTTCTAAGCACGGGAAACACGCGCCACTTTACAGGCATACTATAGACACCCCCCAGGTACGATATTTAAAGGAATATTTCACTTTTTTTTTTTACTTTAAGCATCATTAAAATCACTGCTCCCGAAAAAACGGCAGTTTTTAAAAGTTTTTTTTTGCATTGATACATGTCCCCGGGGGCAGGACCCGGGTCCCCAAACCCTTTTTAGGACAATACCATGAAAATTAGCCTTTAAAATGAGCACTTTTGATTTCGAACGTTCGAGTCCCATAGACGTCAACAGGGTTCTAACGTTCGTGCAAATTTTCGGTCCGTTCGCAGGTTCTGGTGCAAACTGAACCAGGGGGTGTTCGGCTCATCCCTATTCAAGATGCTTATACCCGCCCAGACCTCCACAACCTTCCTGACAGCCATCTGGCTACCACATGGTTTCCCTCCCTCCCTACCCTACTTCTACAATACTCAACCTCCTTTACCAAATACTTAACACCTCCTCTGTCAGCGGGATACGTCCCATCTATTTAGTTTACTTCTTTCCACCAGCTCCTCTCTCCCTCAGTGGTATCTAGCACTGCCTCTATTCTTCCACTCTCAAGACATTACTATACACCACTGACCTGCTCCGGATACACCTTCAAACAGGTGCATAAATCACTTGGACAAGCAAGCAGGCCTTGCTAGTCGCCAGACTTTCTCTCTTTGTTCTCACATCCTCATATCTCTATTCTACATATGTCTGACCCCTTCACATTACTCCTTAGTTAATTTATTTCTACTCACCCCCTTCCTTTCCCCCAGCTCCTCACATACTCCTTTCCCAACCTGTCCTGTCCTCCCCCTCTCTTCCAGATTCCAGTCCTGTTTTTCAGAGTCTTCATCCTCCTCCTCCGACATAACTCTACTGGGTCCCAGCAAGTACCCATATCCTATTTAAGCTACGGACACTACTTTGACCCCCGCAATGGCACGTCTGTCTACTAAACAAACCAAATCCCCAACCAAAATTGTCTCCCTGAAAGCACGTGGTCCTAACATCCTAATGTTAAAGATTACATCTTCTACTGAGCCCTGCATGGTCGCTATTCCAGACTCGACTACCTATTCCTATCGCAAAGAGATTTACCAATGCTTACCTCAGCCACCATAGATCCCACGTATTTATCAGACCACCACCCTGTCTCCATGTCCATAGAGTCTGCAGTCACACCATCGAGATCCTCGATATGACGCCTAGATCCCTCTCTACTCACAAATAGCTCGATAGCACCTACAGTCAACCATCGACTCATACAATATTTCCGAACATATCACCAATTACGAGATGGGAGGCACACAAATGTATCATACGAAGAGAGCTAATTGCACTCTCTGCTAAGCGCAGACGGGAAAAACAAGAACATATCACAAAACTGATGAAGCGCATCCATCTGCTAGAAAGGGCACAAAAATTGACCCAAGCAGCATCCTCCCTACAGGAACTCCTCCAGGCCAGGGCTGAACTTGAAGAGGAACTGGATAAAAAAATGAAGCGTAACTATATTCTATCACAAAAAAATTTCTATGAATATGGAAATAAAGCAGGAAAATTCCTATCCATAGCACTTCAAACAAAAAAAGCATCCATGACAATTCAGTCTCTCACCGATTCTTTGGGAAATAAAATAACATCCAACGATCAGATAGCGGACCAATTTGTCCAATATATACCCACCTTTATAATCTTAACCCAAATGTCCCTCTGACAGAAGACAACACAAGACCCCAAATGATTAAGGATTTCCTTACAAAGTATAGCCCCAAACCCCTATCCAATTTGGAAGCCACAGCTCTGGAACAACCTTTGTCTGCTTAGGAATTATATCTAGTACTCAAGCAACTGAAACCCAGAAAAAGCCGTGGCCCAAACGGGTTGATGACAGGATATTACAAAGCATTTATATTATATATACACTTAAGCCACATTTCCTTAGTGCATTCAATTCCCTCTCCTCAGACAATCCCCCGCCCGGAGACCTCCTATTGGCGCACATTACCGTTATCCCAAAACCAAACAAGAACCCCTCCTCGGTCGCCAACTATCGGCTAATATGCCTACTGGACCTTAAATTCTATGCCAAAATCCTAGCCAATTGACTTCTGCCCCTGTTACCCAATCTAATTTTGCTAGACCAAGTAGGCTTTATACCGGGTAGAGAGACAACACCATAAAAGCGATCAACATTCATAAATGGCTAACTTCAACACACCAACACAGAATTTTTCTGTCTTTGGATACAGAGAAGGCATTCTATAGAGTGGCATGGGACTAAATGTTGGAAGCCCTAAGGGTGATTGGTATATGTGAATGGATGCTACAATTCATTCTAGCGCTCTACTCCTGTCTAGCTGCCAAGGTACAAGTCAATGGCCACCTATCGAATGCCTTCTCCATTTTGTATGGAACCCGCCAAGGCTGTCCTCTCTCCCTGCTAATATTTGTCCTCACACTAGAACCACTACTCATCCGCCTCAGGGAAAACCCAGATATCAAAGGAGTCTCGATCTCCAAGACTACATACAAGTTAGCTGCTTTTGCAGACGACATTCTTTTATACCTAACAGAACCACACATTACAGTACCCAACATACTCAAGGACTTCGCCCTGTTCGACACCTTGTTCAACATATGAATAAACTTCTAGAAATCTGAAGCGCTGAATATCTCCTTAACGAAACAGATTCTGGAGCAATGTCAATCAAACTTCCCATTCAGATGGAGGCAGGACTCGAAAAATTATCTTGGGATCCAATTACCTGCCCAACTATCCAACTTGTATGGCCAAAACTACCTCCTGATCCTTCAAAATATTCAGAAAGAACTGAAGTCTTGGTCAATGGTTTTCCAGATATTGTCAAATACCATTGGCCATGTCAATTATTTGAATTATAGACTGGAACGTCCATGCACATACTAAGGCACGGATTAACATTGAACATGCGTTCTCCCCTATACCAGTCTGTCAACTTCCCTGGACAGCCTCAATACATGTTGTACTAGAGTGCAAACACCACCCTTAAATTAGCAACACATTATAAATCTTCAAAAAAACTTTTCACAGATTTAAAATCTCCTCTTCCCTAGGACTCCCATCTGTAACAACCTGGAATTCCCACTGGGTAAAGTTGACTCTTTCCTTTCCGAGATACGTCCCCAATTTTTCACCGGAGACACTTTTCTACCCCTACTCACATTATCCACGCAAATGTTTAGACAACCCTTCCCGTTCTGGACATATGTTCAACTTCGACACTTTCTTAACAACCCCCAGTCGTGCTCAGAATTTATGAGACAACACACACAGCTCAAAATGCTTTGCACCAACACAGAACCTCAACATCATCTGATCTCGGCCATGTATTCCATCCTCTTTTCGGACCACAACCCAAAATCCAATATAGCGAGCAATAAATGGGAGAGAGAACTCTCAATTAACTTCTTCGAAGAGGACTGGGAAAAAATATATTCTGATATCCACAAGGGAACAATCAATGTGTCTGCACAGGGAAATGGCTCTAAATATTTTCTAGATGGTACAAGACTACATAAAATTTCCCCTACTATACCCTCAATTGTTGGAGATGCTCTCCCAAAGACGGCTCACTTCTTCATATATGGTGGTCGTGTCCCCTAATCCAAAACTTCTGAAAAAAGATCCACCGCCTCATTGTTCAAATCACCACATTCCAGATTTTCCCCGGCCCAATCGCTCCTACACCATTCCTCCATCCCAAAAAAAGACTACCACCGCTCTCTATCTCTACACCTCTTAAACGCCGCAAAAATGTGTATCCCAGTCCATTGAAAGTCACCCAACCCCCCTAATTTTGTGGAGTGGATTAGACATGTAAACAGAGTAGCGGAAAGGGAGGATCTATTACACCAAGCCAAAGATACATCCACCAAATACCAACAAACATGGGCTTGCTGGCATCACTTCCAAATGACTGCAGAATACTCCCAACTATTGTCTTAGTAATATCCGCAGACACACGATAATGGTGCGGAGGACGGGGAAAAGATCTCCCTTTACCCCATCTCATCTCTTCCCCCAATACTTTTTTCTTTCAACATTCCCCCGTATCCACTCATAACAGTCTTGAACACTGCCTCCCTATGGGGACAGATGACCTATTCGCCCATATTATACCTCTCCCAGCTGTCTCTCTGTATTACCTACCCTCTTTCCAATGAGGTACCTCCTCAGTGGAAGACACCCCCCACCCAATCATTTTTCCTGACGGACGCTCTATACCACCCTCTCTGAGAGTCTTATTCATTGACCAAGCCTGCTGATCTCGCTTTTTTCCCTGGGGATTGCTACAGGTCCGATGTCCACAATCCCAAGGACAATTGGCCTATCTAGCAATAGCGGACCACAGACCCTAGAGAACCCCATTCAACCGCTAATGGACAATATGAACTGTTCTTCAGCGCACACCCCGGATAGGGTGCCCTCACACGACTAATACTAAAAGCCCCTACCCTTGACCTCTACTAATATAGCAGAAGTACTTCATGGGTCTTAACTAGGGATGAGCTTCGTGTTCGAGTCGAACCCATGTTCGACTCGAACATCGGCTGTTCGGTTGTTCGCCGAATTGCGAACGATATGGGCCGTTCGCGCCAAATTCGTGTGGCGCGTCAGGGCCCATAATTCACTACGGCATCGCAGTGCATTGCTGGCTGATGATTGGCCAAGCATGCACTATGACCCGCATGCTTGGCCAATCACAGCGCCGCCTGAACAGAGAGCCATAATTGGCCAAAGCCAAGGAGGCTTTGGCCAATTATGGCTCAGGGGATTTAGTACACGTCCCACACTATATAAGGCCGCCTGCACGGCGGCCCTGTGCAGTGTGTTCCGGTGTGCTGAGAGATAGAGAGAGAGAGACAGTGTCATTTCATTTGAGTTAGCTAGATTAGGCAGGACAGTCAGTCAGTTAGCTGCACTTACAGTGTATTGTGTATATATATGCATCCCAGGTGTTGCATATATATATATACACTGTATTCAGTTTAGCTAGATCCGTTCCTGTTATCTTCCTACTGACAGGCAGGCTTGTCTTGTTACAGTATTTACAGCTACCTGAAGAAAATTACTGGTGTTCTTTTGATCCTATTAGTACCACAGTCAGGCAGCTAGAGCGACCTGAAAAACAGTAACGAACGAACAAGAACAGAATGACAAGAGTCACGCGTCAATTGCTGCACGCACTGAAGAGCAGATACAAACCCACAAGCACAAACTGAACAGCTGAAAACCACAAATCTGAAAAAGCGTGAATTGTCTCTCACCAAACTTTTACTAACACGAGATTAGCAAAAGGAGCCCAAAGGGTTCCGCGCTTGGTTCTGAACTGGCCTTTTCTAGTCTCGTCGTACGTGGTGTACGTCACTGCGTTCTTGGCGATTGGAAATTCCGACAACTTTGTGCGACCGTGTGTACGCAAAACAAGTTTGAGCCATCATCCGTCGGAAAAAATCCATGGATTTTGTTGTCGGAATGTCCGATCAATGTCCGATCGTGTGTACAGGGCATTATTGTTCTTATTAATATGTCTACAATTGGTTGCCTACTCACTAACTGGTTCTCTTCTAGAGAGATAGCAAAATGAATAGAAACTCTTTTAAATAAGCAGGAGTGTCTGTGTACTTTGGCTATGATTTGGAGTGCCACCACTGGTGGATGGGAGGACCCAGCAATTAAATCCAGCCACTCCTAAGAATGTGAGCTATTCTTAGTTGCTGTACACTAATTTCTGTAATCTACTAGTTTATTTCTTAGCTTAACAGTAATATTTCAATAAATTATGCTGCCAATGTTAGCAATTATTATGGTCAGTTTATGGTAAGGACACGCTGCTTGAAAATATTTTTTTTTTCCTGGAGCAGGGCTATAAGGTTTAGTGATGCTTACATGTACATATTGCTCCTGGTATGAGTTCTTCCAATAATATGAGCAGATCAAAGAGAGATAATACAGTATGTCTAAGACAATAAGCGCTTTTAAAATGCCTTGGGCTGGCAGCAAAATTAAAAATTCCTAGAATGAAAGAAGAAAGAATTACAAATTATATATATCCAAAGATACAGGCAGTTGGTCCAGAAAGGATTACTAGAGCAAATACACTTTTTAAAGATATTTCCATCTATCACTAATTTTTAAAGAAATATTTTCTTTGAACAAGGATTTTAATTAGGTGTTTTGCTTTTGGTTTAATTTTAATGACCTTGACTAATACATTTTTACTTTTTTTAATATAAATGATTTTTTAAGCAAATATGGCAAGAATGATACTTGCTTACTATATAAATGTGGAACTAATTACTATTTAAATGAAGTAATGTGTCTGTACTAGGGATGAGCTTCGAGTTCGAGTCGAACTCATGTTCTACTCGAACATTGGCTGTTCGCAAGTTCGCCGAACAGCGAACAATTTGGGGTGTTCGCGGCAAATTCGAATGCCGCAGAACACCCTTTAAAAATCTATGGGAGAAATCAAAAGTGCTAATTTTAAAGGCTTATATGCAAGTTATTGTCATAAAAAGTGTTTGGGGACCTGGGTCCTGCCCCAGGGGACATGGATCAATGCAAAAAAAAGTTTTAAAAACGGACGTTTTTTCAGGAACAGTGATTTTATTAATGCTTAAAGTCAAACAATAAAAGTGTAATATCCCTTTAAATTTCGTACCTGGGGGGTGTCTATAGTATGCCTGTAAAAGGGCGCATGTTTCCTGTGTTTAGAACAGTCTGACAGCAAAATGACATTTGGAAGGAAAAAACTCATTTAAAACTACCCGCGGCTATTGCATTGCCGACAATACACATAGAAGTTCATTGATAAAAACGGCATGGGAATTCCCCACAGGGCAACCCCGAACCAAAAAAAAAAAAAAAAAATGATGTGGGGGTCCCCCTAAATTCCATACAAGGCCCTTCAGGTCTGGTATGGATATTAAGGGGAACCCCAGCCAAAATTTAAAAAAAAAATTGACGTGGGGTTCCCCCTAAATTCCATACCAGACCCTTCAGGTCTGGTATGGATTTTAAGGGGAACCCCGCGCCAAAAAAAAACAAAAAAAAACGGCGTGGGGTCCCCCTAAAAATCCATACCAGACCCTTATCTGAGCACGCAACCTGGCAGGCCGCAGGAAAAGAGGGGGGGACGAGAGCGCAGCCCCCCCCCCCTCCTGAACCGTACCAGGCCACATGCCCTCAACATTGGGAGGGTGCTTTGGGGTAGCCCCCCAAAACACCTTGTCCCCATGTTGATGAAGACAAGGGCCTCATCCCCACAACCCTGGCCGGTGGTTGTGGGGGTCTGCGGGCGGGGGGCTTATCGGAATCTGGAAGCCCCCTTTAACAAGGGGACCCCCAGATCCCGGCCCCCCCCTGTGTGAAATGGTAAGGGGGTACTTACCCCTACCATTTCACAAAAAAACTGTCAAAAATGTTAAAAATGACAAGAGACAGTTTTTGACAATTCCTTTATTTAAATGCTTCTTCTTTCTTCCTTCATCTTCTTCTGGTTCTTCTGGCTCTTCTGGTTCTTCCTCCGGCGTTCTCGTCCAGCATCTCCTCCGCGGCGTCTTCTATCTTCTTCTCCTCGGGCCGCTCCGCACCCATGGCATGGGGGGAGGCTCCCGCTCTTCTCTTCATCTTCTTCTCTTCTTCATCTTCTTCTTCATCTTCTTCTTCTTCTTCATCTTCTTCCTTCTTCTCTTCTTCATTTCTTCTCCGGGCCGCTCCGCAGCCATGCTGGCATGGTGGGAGGCTCCCGCTGTGTGACGGCGTCTCTTCGTCTGACGGTTCTTAAATAACGGGGGGCGGGGCCACCCGGTGACCCCGCCCCCCTCTGACGCACGGTGAATGCCACAGGGAAGTCCCGTCATGTCCCGATGATGAAGAGAAGAGCGGGAGCCTCCCCCTATGCCATGGGTGCGGAGCGGCCCGAGGAGAAGAAGATAGAAGACGCCGCGGAGGAGATGCTGGACGAGAACGCCGGAGGAAGAACCAGAAGAGCCAGAAGAACCAGAAGAAGAAGAAGATGAAGGAAGAAAGAAGAAGCATTTAAATAAAGGAATTGTCAAAAACTGTCTCTTGTCATTTTTAACATTTTTGACAGTTTTTTTGTGAAATGGTAGGGGTAAGTACCCCCTTACCATTTCACACAGGGGGGGGCCGGGATCTGGGGGTCCCCTTGTTAAAGGGGGCTTCCAGATTCCGATAAGCCCTCCGCCCGCAGACCCCCACAACCACCGGCCAGGGTTGTGGGGATGAGGCCCTTGTCTTCATCAACATGGAGACAAGGTGTTTTGGGGGGCTACCCCAAAGCACCCTCCCAATGTTGAGGGCATGTGGCCTGGTACGGTTCAGGAGGGGGGGGGGCCGCACTCTCGTCCCCCCCTCTTTTCCTGCGGCCTGCCAGGTTGCGTGCTCAGATAAGGGTCTGGTATGGATTTTTAGGGGGACCCCACGCCGTTTTATTTATTTTTTTTGGCGCGGGGTTCCCCTTAAAATCCATACCAGACCTGAAGGGTCTGGTATGGAATTTAGGGGGAACCCCACGTCAATTTTTTTAAAAAATTTTGGCTGGGGTTCCCCTTAATATCCATACCAGACCTGAAGGGCCTTGTATGGAATTTAGGGGGACTCCAACATCATTTTTTTTTTTAATTTTGGTTCGGGGTTGCCCTGTGGGGAATTCCCATGCCGTTTTTATCAATGAACTTCTATGTGTATTGTCGGCAATGCAATAGCCGCGGTAGTTTTAAATGTGTTTTTTCCTTCAAAATGTCATTTTGCTGTCAGACTGTTCTAAACACGGGAAACATGCGCCCCTTTACAGGCATACTATAGACACCCCCCAGGTATGAAATTTAAAGGGATATTACACTTTTATTGTTTGACTTTAAGCATTAATAAAATCACTGCTCCTGAAAAAACGGCCGTTTTTAAAACTTTTTTTTGCATTGATTCATGTCCCCTGGGGCAGGACCCAGGTCCCCAAACACTTTTATTGACAATAACTTGCATATTAGCCTTTAAAATTAGCACTTTTGATTATTCATGTTCGTGTCCCATAGACTTTAACGGTGTTCGCGTGTTCAAACGAATTTTTTTCCTGTTCGCATGTTCTGGTGCGAACCGAACAGGGGGGTGTTCGGCTCATCCCTAGTCTGTACTATAGACACAATTATGTTCTGAATCCTAACCCCTTACACAGGAGTATGTATATATGCAACCTCACAGAAGTGGGTCTTAATCCATGGAGCCGCATATATGCACTGCGGCATTTGTGCTGAGAGTGCGCTAAACAGCACACTTCCAACACAGAGACCAAGCTCTCATCAGGAGCTCCGGGTGTCATACTAACAATCGGGAACCAGGAGGCTCAGTTTCCAATCACCTGATTGCTGTGATAGCCTTTAATTGGCCATCACTGTGATTAGTCACTGTGCAGCCTGCCCCTGCGACATGTTATCCTCTTAAATGAAGAAAAATATTCTAGAGGGAGAGAAGTGTGTATAAAAATAAAATAAATAAATAAATAAATGCAAAAATGAAAAATAAATAAAAAATAGCTAGATCAGAGTTTGAGTTAAGGTCAAGGTTAGGGTCAAATGTCAGGGTCAAATGTCAGGTAAGTGTAAATCACTACTTGTTGACCATGCTATAGCCAAAAGATGGCTACAATGTGGTCGTGCTGGTCTGGGAGGATGTATATTGATGTCCCCCCAGAACCCAGCCCCCCTGCGTGCCCTCAGGGCTCACTCTGTGATTGCTGTGTCCATCAGACACAGTTGATTGCAGATCTAGGTAAAGAGCCAATCACAGTGGCCCTTTACAGTGTGATCAGCTGTGTTCAATCACAGCTCATCACATGTAAACAAATGCCGCTTATCGGCATTTCCTTTCCTCAATGCTGTCATTGTGCGAGGAAAGGAAAGCCAATAACCGGCTATCCTGTTATAGGGTTTATTTATACTGATAATCAGTGCAGCCACATCAGTGCCAATAAGTGCAGCATATCAATGTCCATCAGTGCAGCATATCAGTGCCCACCAGTGCCACCTATCAGTGCCCCATCAGTGCCACCTATCAGCACCCATCAATGACACCTTATCAATGCAGCCTCATAAGTACCTCCTTATCAGTGCTCATCAGTGCAGCCTATTAGTGCCCATCAGTGCATCCTCATCAGTGCCCATCAGTGCAACCTCATTAGTGCCCATCAGTGCAGCTTCACCAGTGCCCATCTGTGCAGCCTATCAGTACACATCAGTGCAGTCTCATCAGCATACATCAGTGAAGAAGAAAAATTACTTAATTGCAACATTTTATAACAGAAATGAAGAAAAAGTTATTTTTCAAAATGTTCAGTCTTTTTTCATTTGTTTACCAAAAAATTAAAAAAAAAATAGTGGTGAATGAATACCACCAAAAGTAAGCTCTGTCTGTCTGTCTAAAAAAAAAAACATACAAATTTCATGTTGGTACAGTAGTGCATAACCACTCAATTGTCATTCAAAATACGAGAGTACTGAAAGCTGAAAATGTACCTGGTCAGGAAGTGGGTGAAAGTGGCCAGTAGGCAAGTGGTTAAGGTAGGGGAAAAAAGAAGAAGGAAAAAAGCATGGGGTCCCCCAAAATCCATACCAGACTTTTATCTGAAAATGAAGCCTGGCTGCCCAGGAAATGAGGGGGGGGGGGGGGGGTGTGTCAGTGAGCATGTGTCCCTCCTCCCGAATAGGGATGAGCTTTATGTTCGGGTCGAACATGAGTTTGACTCGAACATTGGCTGTTCGCCCGATCGCCGAATAGCGAACAATTTGGGGTGTTCGCAGCAAATTTGAAACCCACGGAACACCCTTTAAAAGTCTATAGGAGAAATCAAAAGTGCTAATTTTAAAGGTTATGTGTATTGCCGGGACCGACAATTCATTAATAGCCGCGAGTACTTTTAAATGACTTTTTTTCCTTTAGAAATGTAATTTTTGCTCTCGGACTGTTCTAAACACGGGAAACATGCATCACTTTGCAGGCATAGTATAGACACCCCCCAGGTATGAAATTTGAAGGAATATTTCACTTTTATTGTTTCACTTTAAGCATTATTAAATTATCACTGCTCCTGAAAAAACTGACGTTTTTAAAACTTTTTTTGCATTGATACATGTCCCCTGGGGCAGGACCCGGGCCCCCAAACACTTTTTATGACAATAACTTGCATATAAGCCCTTAAAATTAGCACTTTTTATTATTCATGTTCATGTCCCATGGACTTTAACGGTGTTCGCGTGTTCAAACAAATTTTTGCCTATTCGCTGCGAACCGAACCAGGGGTGTTCGGCTCATCCCTACTCCTGAACCATACCAAGCCACATAGCCTAAATATGGGGATTAGGTCATGTGACTCCCATCCCTGCCATTGGAACATCTTGCCCTCATGTTTATGACAAGGATCCACCATGACCCGGTGGATGTAGGGATATGTGGGGGGGGAGATTTAAAATAAGGAGGTCCCTAGATATCGCCCCACAAGAATGAGTAAGGGGCACAGGGTACCCCTGGTAACTTATTCACATAAAAAAATTAGGTAGTAGGAATGAACTTTGGGTTTGAACCAAACCCAGGTTCAGCCCAAATTTTACATGTTAGCCGTTCGACAAACGGCAAACAAAATGGGGTGTTTGACTGAGCTGAAGCTCAAGCTGCAGCAGCGGAAACAGGATTATTACTATTATTACTATTATTACTAACGTTATTATTACTATTGCTGTTAAATGAGACAGCTTCCTGTTCAGCCTGGCTGTTAGGGAGAAGGCAGCCATCTCTTTCCTAGCAACTAGTGGTATATCCACACCCGGCCATTCAGATGTCAAGTGGAGATTTAGATTGAGAGATGAATTTAAACAAAGAGTGGCTGACACAAACAAATTTGCATGGGTACTCCTATATGACAGGCCTGGTGGGTCTAGTATGGATTTTAAAGGGGAAGCACACTCAAAAAAAACAATGTGCCACTTCACAAGCAAGTTCGGGGCATCACCTAAGCATGTTATTTAAAGAAATTTTGCCTCAGTGTTTTACTTTAAGCATTAATAAGGTCACTGCTCACAAAACACATTCCTCATTTGTGAAGTCCACAGGGTTTACACCTCAACCTCTGCAATGTCCCCATCAAGTCAGTTAATATTAAGGTATTTTCAGATGTTTAAGCTACATGCTTTACACACCCATCCACAGTCAGGTAACAAACCAAATGCTTCTCCAAGATACTGCAATGTCCTTAACACCACTTCACAAAAGACAATACAAAGTCATTTATATAAATCATGCTCTGTGACAACTCTCCCTTTTAAAATGAGCTCTGAAGTAATCTGCACAGGTTGCTTCTCTGGTTTACCAATAAATATAAGCAAGCAAAATAAATTATATTGTAAGCTACCCACATAATTTCCAGAACACCTGCTGGTAAACATTCCATCACTCCCATTTAGCACAGTTTTTCCCCATGTCCATAATCCAAATGCACTTTGGCAATATAATCCCTGGGCCTCTCTGAATATTGTCCTTGAAGCCTACCACTGTTATCCCATCAATCCTCACATGCTGCAGGTAAAGATTTCTTTAGTTTAGAGTGGCTGGGTAGAAGAGGGCTAATTTCATATATTCCAGGTGGCCATTGTACTAGATTGAGTTCAGGATAATGTTGTGAGGTAGTAAGCTTTTCGTGTTTTGTGTTTTGTGTACTGGCCACCAAAATATCACTGACTTGGTTTTGGTTGATTGATAAGTAGATGAACTCCAAAAACCCCAGAAGAAATATATGCTGAGCTGGGCTCTACAGGATGCCTGAGAGATGTTGTCAAATGTCTGTTTTCTGTGAATATGGCACTAGATACTTGATAGCACTTTGTTGAACCCCATGAACCTTCTGGAGACTTCTAGAGTGACTATATAATTGTATACAGTATGTCAAATTTGGCCACAAGTATAGAATCTTTAGTTATGTGTTATGTAGTTATGTGTAGTCTTTGAGGCTTTTTGCATCCCCAGTTTGAGCAACATCTTCTTTTGTGGTAGTAGAGGGAGAGGGGCAGAGAACATTTACTTGGGGGGGGGGGGTAGTTGTAGGGAAAATGATGAAAAAAGAAAGGGAAAAAAACACGCTGTCTTAAAGTGATAAATAATAGCTGCCAGCACAACAGAAATCTGTGAATATGTGAACAAATGGGAAAGTGGTAAAGTGCAGCGCTAAAGGTGAAGATGAAAGTGAGATTCCCCTGGCGGGATCAAACTCATCTGGGGTGATGTCTTATTGAGACAAAACCGGTCGGGACAGGCTCTACTGATGTCACTGCGATATTTGATTTTACTTACATGCCTTTTAATGCCTTCTCAAATGTGAGTCACCATTTTACTTATGTCAATAAAATGCATTTTATGTAAATGGAATCACACTATGTGTCCCAACTTTTTTTCTTTTACCATATATAATACTGGGAGGATCCGTTCTTGATTTTTGGTCACTATTCCCTTGGTGGATACCCATTAATGTTATACATTGTGACGGACCCCTGCCTGATTGGTCTACATTGGAAACCGTGTATGCTGATTTTCTTCCCTGGGTGTGTTACACCATAAGCTCTGTTGACTCATCAGGTACATGCCTAGTTGGGTTCAACTTGTCTGGCAAGCCTCTTTCCTTTTGGTGGTGGATTATCAACAGACAACTAGTTCACAGAGATTTATCTCTTAAGTCACTTTATATATTGGAGTCACTTTATGGACTTTCATTCTAACATATATGTGCACTGTTGGTTTATGTAAACATCATCATTATTGTTGTTTGTATATTAGAGTAACATTGTATGTATTGTATCATGGTTTATGCACATTAGTAATGGGTTATTACTAGTTTGATCCCGTCAGGGGAATCTCACTTTCATCTTCACCTTTAGCGCTGCACTTTACCACTTTCCAATATGTTTAAATGAGACTTGATGGAAAAAAGATTATGTGCCAAACAGGGTGCCTTGACTGAGGCTGTTTTTTTTTTCTTTATAACACTTTTATTTTAGAACATTCTGGAGTGTACCATCAACAGTAAAAGCTAGCTCTCCCCCCAGCCATCTCTGGCAGGCCAGGATCATCCTGTGGGCACATTTTTTAAAATGGCCCACTCTCATTGTATTACATGTCTCTATACTGGGCATGTTAGGACTCTGGCATGACTGCATAATATGAAAGAATGAATTCAAGTAGTGTTTCATAGTCTGAGTCTTTAAGATTTGTAATCTGAAAGGCCTTAGTAGCTATCCCATCAAGCAGTGGGGATAATAAACTGATTCATTCCTTTTTTGGGACGTTCATTAAGTGGCAGTGATTCTCAAAATACTGAAAGAAACCCACAATATCACCAGTCACTTTGTTAAAAGATGTGAAGTCTTTACTGCATGCTTTTGTACACCGTGGAAGTAAGCTGCCTCCTTTTCAGCTTGAATTTTCTGTAGTGCAAAATAAGTGCATTTTTGTTGATCTACTCTTCTAATGGCCTCCTGAATATCATTAAGGGTGGCTTATTTTCCAAACATGGCCATTTCCTCCTGATACCAAGCGGCCCATTAATTGTTGGAGATATGTATATCCATTCTATGTAATAGTTGTTCATTTGATATCTTGCTAAATCCCACTGCTGCCAATCAGTGTCAAAGATCTTGAAACAGGAGTGGGATTCTAGGCTCAAAAATCAATTCCAATTTGCAAACACTCAGGTGATTATTACAGGCACTTATATAGCACTTAATTTACACAGCACTTTCTACATACAGTAAATATTGTAAATCCATATCAGTCCCTGCCCACAAGGAGCTTACAATCTAACTTACATTCATACATACACATACTAGGGCCAATTTAAATAGGATCCAATTAACCTACCAGCATGTCATTGAAGTGTAGGAGGAAACTGGAGTACCTGTAAGAAACCCACATGGGCACATGGAGAACATGCAAACTCCAAGCAGGTAGTGTCATGGTTGAGATTTGAACCAACAACCTTAGGATGTGCTAACCACTTGAGCCCCGTCCACACGGTCGGACTTTGTTCGGACATTCCGACAACAAAATCCTAGGATTTTTTCAGACGGATGTTGGCTCAAACTTGTTTTGTCTACACACGGTCGCACAAAGTTGTCGGAATTTCCGATCGCCAACCACGCGGTCACGTACACCACGTACGACGTGACTAGAAAAGGCCGGTTCAGAACCAAGCGCGGCACCCTTTGGGCTCCTTTTGCTAATCTTGTGTTAGTAAAAGTTTGGTGAGAGACGATTCGCGCTTTTTCAGACACGTGGCTTTCAGATAGTTTTCTGCCATTCAGTTTGTGCTTGTGGGTTTGTATCTGCTCTTCAGTGCGTGCAGCAAGTTCCGCGTGACTTTAATTAGTCATTGTATTCTTGTTCGTTCGCTACTGTTTTTCAGGTCGTTCTTCACAGGCCTTGCTGTTCTTCAGTGCGTTCTGTTACTTCGTTCTGAGCAGCTGACCGCTTTCTATCCATGTTGCGTATGCGTACTCCTCGTAGAGTTCGTGCTGTGCGGGGGCTTGGTGTTGGGGTCCTGACCTTGACACAAGTCCAGTCCATGAACAGGGTGGGGAGGAGTTCATGGACCAAGAATTGGTTGCTTCAGCGTGACCAGTTCTCTCATATGCCTTTGCTCCGTGAGATCCGTGAGAATAATCCTGATGATTTCAGGAACTTTCTCAGGATGACGGACTCCGTATTTCACCGTCTGTTGGCTTCGCTGACCCCTTATATTAGCAGGCAGGATACCTGCATGAGGCAAGCCACCACTCCGGAGCAGAGGCTCGTCGCTACCCTGCGGTACTTGGCGACAGGGAGAAGCCTGCAAGACCTCAAGTTCTTGACAGGCATCTCCCTCCAGGCTCTGGGGATCATCATCCCAGAGACCTGTTCTGCCATCATCTAGGTCCTGCAGAAGGAGTATATGAAGGTAAGATTTTTATCCTTTAATATCACATTTTATTGTATTGAATGTTTGCTAATATCTTGTATTTCTTTCCTCATTCCCTAATTACCATGATTGTAATATGCTGTGAATGTCCCCTTTGTCCTCATGCATGCTGGATTTTTATGTAATTATTATTTTAGGTCCTTCATACATATTTGCCCTTCAATAACCTCCCCAGCATGGTGTCTCCTGGCCCTATATTCCGCTCCTGTAGTCACTTAACAATGTATTTTTTCTGCTCCATAGTAGTGCTTTACCCCAAACACCCCCTAAAATGTTTTGAAATGTTATTTTTGCTTTAAATTCAGGCAGAGTGCCAGAGGCTTTTTTGTTGGTGGTGTCCCCAAATAATTTTTAGTAACCCTCCCAACCCCCAACTGCTAAGTCAGCTGATCCCAATTCTCTATCCTCAATCATCTATCTGCTGACTTTGCCAAACCCATACACACTATACCCATCTCTTTTCTGCTCAGATTTATGGATGAATTCCCCAAAGCATGTAGTGCAAGGGCCTGCCTGTTTACTTTCAAATGGTACTGTTTAAAGTTTTTGGAGCCTATTATTATCTTGATAGGTAATAGCAGAATATCCAAATGTCCTCAAATGTGTACAGTGTGTATTTATATCTTTGTATTATGACACTTCTTACCTGTCCAGTGGGCTGCCAATAGTGTAACCAAGGAGGGGCTGTTCCAAGTAATACCCATTATTTAGGCACTCATCTCTCAATGAAGTGAAGAGGGTTACCTGTCCAAGATTTCCACACACCCCATCATGTTAGAAATGGCCCATGAGAGAGGGGGGGATATGATAGGTGTACCTTATACTTTGGCGTTGTTAAATTCCCCTTAATAAATGCTATCTGGAGGTTGCCCCATAATGTTTGTGTCTAATCTGCTTGCCATGTTTATGGTCAAAAATAGTAATATTTATTGTTTTTTCCTCAACAGTTTCCTTCCATGCCACAGGAATGGCAGACTGTGGCCTCCCACTTTGCCTAGCGGTGGGACTTTCCTAACTGCGGAGGGGCAATTGATGGGAAACACGTCTACATCGTCCCACCACCCAACTCAGGGTCATACTATTTCAACTATAAGGGGTTCAATAGTATAGTGATGTTGGCGGTGGTGTCGGCTAATTACGACTTCCTGTATGTGGACGTGGGGAAGCATGGCCGGATGTCCGATAGTGGAGTCATCGCCCAGACGGAGTTTTACAGGCGTCTCCAGAATGGCAGCTTGGACTTGCCAGCTCCAGAGGACAATGTGGAAGGACTCCCATTCGTGTTCGTTGCTGATTAAGCGTTTGCGCTGGGAGACCACCTGATGCGGCCATTCCTGATGAAGACCCTCACCCCGGAACAGAGGGTTTTTAAATACCAGCTGGCCAGAGCCCAAAGAGTGGTGGAGAACACATTTGGAATCCTGGCCAGCCGGTTCCGCCTATTTATGACACCCATCCATATGGCGGAGTATAAACTGAACCATATTATACTTGCGTGCTGTTTTCTCCATAACTTTTTAAGGAAACATTCGGCCAACTATGCTGGCTCAGTTGGGCCTGAGGCCGGAATGATACATGAAACCACACTGACGGCGCTTGAAAGCGGCCATCCTGGCTTGCCCTCCCTGAGTGCCCATGATGTCCGGTTACGCTACCTGGAGTTCTTTGCGGGTAGGGGGGCCATCAATATGCCAGCAAATATTTGAAGCCATTTTATAATAAAAAAAAAAAGAAATTCTTTGTGGACATTTACTGCTTGTGTTTGTTTTAGCTGACCCTGACAGAAATGTGGTGAGTCCAGAAAATGGCGTGATTTCGTAACCTTATACAAAGCACTGTTGGCTGTTATTTACTAAATGCAAAAACACATTTCACTACAAGTGCACTTGCAACTGCACTGAACCTGCACTTGTAGTGCAAAGTGGATTTGCCCTTAGGAAATAACCCCCATTTTCGCTGAAAACGGCAATTACATCACCCCAAAAGTGTTGTAGTGTTGAGACAATAATCCACACATTCTTGATTAACCAACTTTTTTATACCTGCAAAATCACATGTGCATTTACCAAAGGTTTTTAAAACAAACCAACATGTTTGTTGTCTAACAATTTTTGGGGTGGCATTATCAAAAATAGAAATGTCCATTTACGATAAAACAGGCCTGTGTAAAACCAACAAGAAAGACAAAAAGCTTGAACTTACAAAGTTCACATATGGTAAAACTTGAAGGCAATATCAGACATCAGTATTTAGGAACTGTGTTTGATATTGCGTTCAGATGGGGGGAAATCACCCCTGGAAAAGCCAAATTTGGAAGATGCACACCAATTTACGAATGTCAACATGTGCTATCACGGGGGATCAAGGGACGTGTTTTGGGGGAGCAAGCCCTTCCTCACCGCTACTTTATAATTGAGGAAGGGGTTGCACCCCCAAAACGCGTCCATTGATCTCCCGTGATGGCAGATAGCACATGTTGGCACACTGTGTGCATCCTCCAAATTTGGCTTTTCAAAACATTGCAAAAAGATTTAAAAGATTGGACCACAATCCAAAAAGTGCTTTTGTGGGGGTTTTAAATTCGCCCAAAAACATCAATGATGTTATTATTTTTTTGAATCATATCATTTATTTTTTTCTGGATGTTTTGCAATTCTACATTACACCCCATGATCTCCTCGATCAGGATCTGGGCACTTTCAGATGTGAAAGGATCTCGATCCCTAACATCACGATCACCTAAAAAGAGAGAAACCAAACAAAAACAGGTATCAAAAATCTGCGGACATCTATCTCTTACCTGAGCCTGTGGTCGCAGACACTCACCTGTTGTGGTGCCAATTTCCACCACATCTTCTTCTTCCTCCTGCTCTTCTTGGGTTGGGGGTATTTCACCTTCTTCCATAGGTGGGGGGTCTGTGGTCTCCTCGGATGAGGGGTGTCCTCCGAGTCTTTTCTCCCCTATGTAAAACAAAAATGGTATAATTAGCACACAGATATTTGATGGCAGAACTAGAAATAGGAAACATTGCTTGGAAGTGTGGTACAATTGTCTATTTTAGCCGAGTTCCAAGATGTAGTTTTTTTATTGCCCTTTGTCAAGCTGCAATACTTTACCTGTTTAGTACAAGCTTCACAGATGGAGACCCCCCCCCCCCCTATAGTATACACTGGAGCACCTGTGTGGCCCCCCTAATAAAAATGGTGTTCTGGTGTCCCATACTAGTGCTCCAGTGTCCAGATGTGAAAACAGCTGCTGAGTGTCCTCTCCTTACACAGAATCTAGTTTGCATTTCATTCTAGTAACAAACCCATCTACACAAACAAATATTTGGCATCCAAGTAGGCCCTAAAAAATGTGGGAAAATGCATATGGCCTAAACAATGGTGTTTTAGAGGCCGAAAGAAAAATGTTTGATACGAACGAATAATGGGCCCATGAACATTAAAGTTGTCCTTTTAAACTGTACAATTAAGAAAAGCATATGGAGCAGCACGAACGTAATAAAGACAAAAAGAATAGGAACACAGCACAACTACTTACTTTTTTGCAGCACTCTCCGGATCTTTCGGTACTGCTCTGGCTCTCTTAAATTCAGGTCCGGCCACCGCTTCCTGAGCTGATCTTTCGATCGTCGTACCACGAAATTCCTGTGAAGACTTTTGACCACTTTCACCATGATCTTGGCCTTTCTGATATTGGGGTTGGGGTAAGGCCCATACTTTCCGTCATAGTCGGCCTTCTTCATTATGTTGACCATCTCCAACATCTCCCCAAAGGACATATTTGTGGCCTTAAAACGTCTCCTTCTGGATCGGGACGTGTCCGGATCTGGGCTTTCATCCTCCTGCTCCTCGTTCCTGTAATTATCACGCACCTGCTGTGACTCTGCCATGTGCTCTTCCCCCACTGCGCCAAACGAAAAGGGGCGGGGAATAGAATAGAAAGAACGTCAGGGGCGGGCGGAGTTACACGCATGCGCTGTGTATATAAAGCGTAACACACATGCGTATTACATACGATCTGTGAGTGGAGGAAGGAGCATTGGACGCGCCGATCGTGAGAATGAAGGTAAGAGACAAACTTGTGCCTATACTGCTTCTACATTGAGGCCTATATTTAACAAGATTAGGAGAGTTTTGTCTGACATTAGGCTTTGTCTTGTGTTGTGTCTTGCAGTGAACATGGATATGCTAGTGAAAGACAATGACTTCATGTCAGTATTCATAGATATGTTAAGGGAGCTGCCATGTCTGTGGGAGATTAAACACCCCCATTACAAGAACCAAGCAAAGATGAAGGCAGCACCGGAGCAATTGTGTGAAATTGTGAAGCAGGTGATCCCCACGGCAGACATCACCTATATAAAGATCTTAATTGGTGGCCTGAGGAGTACATATCTAAGGGAGCGCAAGAAAGTCCTGGATTCACAGAGATCCGGAGCAGCAGATGACATCTATGTCCCCAGGATGTGGTACTACGACAGGCTGCATTTTCTGGCAGGCCAGACTGAACCCAGGCCATCCCTCTCCAGTCTTCCTTCCACGCTTCCTTCCCCCCTGGCTGAGGCTTCTGACGCCCAACCTGGGCCTTCCAGGCAACATGTGGAGGAGCCTAGATTGAGCCAGGTATAGCATTCCTCTAAATATTTCTGCTTGTCCAATCAATGATGTTAACTAGATGTTAATTGGAAGTACTAATTTAGGATTGTGATTGATGATGCAACAACTAAAACCATGTCCCTTTTTCATACACAGGGAAGTCTCAGCCAGGAGGTGGCCGGGCCGAGCCGGCTGGCTGATCTGCAGGTCTCTCCACCCCCCCTGAAAAGAGAAAGTGGCAGTAGGAGGAGTGCCCTAGAGGAGGCTGGCAGAGGACTCTTTTGGAGGGCTACAGAGGTCCTGGGAGCACAACAGACCATGGAGGAGGACATTGCTGCCATCATTGCCTATAAAATGCAGAGGACGGAGGAGGGACAACAAGTCATGTGTGAGTCGCTCATATTGGAGGCTCTTAACAAAGGTATGAGGGGCCAAATTACAGCTTAGACACACCTTTGCGATGGTCCTCTTCCTCCTCCTGCAGGTCCTCCTCCTCCTTCTCCTCCAGGTCCTCCCAGTCCTCCTCCTCCTACAGGTCCTACTCCTCCTCCTGCCACATCTCCAACAGCACAGCCACAGCCGGGAAGGAAGCGTGGAAGGAAGACCAGAAAGTGAGGACCCTGGATCCAGTCTGGTCGGCCAAAAGATGCAGCCTCTTGTGGTACCACAGCCTGGGGACACAGATGTCATCTGCTGCTTTCCAGATCTCTGCGAATTCTGGACCAGACTGCCCTCCCTTACATATGGACTCCTCAGGCCACCAATTTTGATGTTCAAGAATTGATGTCTGCCGTGGGGGTCCCAGGCTTCGCTAATTTCTCCTGTTGATCCAGTGTTGCCTTCCTCTTTGTTTGGTTCTGAGCCCTTAATAAAGGATTTTTGTTTTGAATTATACTCTCCTATGTGTTTTACTTCAAAAAGGACAGTTTGTTTGTGAGGATTCAGGTACATTTCAAATATACAATGTGAAATTAACAAGGGACACCAACAACAAACAATCTCCTTGAGATTAAATAATAAAAGATATCAATGGTGTTGGGGTAACTTGACACACAAAACACACACAAAAATATTCTGGAGTAAAAATAAAAATAACATTGAACAAAGATCAGCCTTGGAAAAAATACAAACATTAAATCTAAAAAAAAAAAGGCTTAAAATCACAAAAAAATTAAATAAAAAAAAAAACATTATGTCAGATGTGACAACTAATAACAATATATTCAGGGAATCCCAATAAAAATACAAAAATAAAACTTTGTGAGAAGTGTGTGTGAATACGAGCAGCAAAACTACTTAATTCTTGTCACATTATAAAGAAGAAGAGATTGCGCTGTATTAAACCATTTTTGACATTGCAGTGTGACGAAAGTGCTGTATCCATTGCGAACGCTAAGTTTACCAGAACGAGCTGTTCCGTGCCGGAATTTCTTCTGAGCATGCGTGGCACTTTGTGCATCGGAACAGGCCACACACGGTCGGAATTGACGCGATCGGATTTTGTTGTCGGAAAATTTTATCTCCTGCTCTCCAACTTTGTGTGTCGGAAAATCCGAGGGAAAATGTCCGATGGAGCCCACACACGGTCGGAATTTCCGACAACACGCTCCGATCGGACATTTTCCATGGCATTAGCCATTATGCTGCCCATATCTACTGTAATGCAAGCGGCTTTTCCTTTGGTATTATATTTCCTACATGGTAGCGCGGGAATAAAATACTCTAAATTGGTACCATATTAGGTTGAAATATTTTGGAGCTGACCTCTGCCCATATTTTTGAACTATTAAACCTGGTGGGTCAAGCCACAATTTCAGAGTTATTGAGCAGGCATATTGAAAGTGAAAATGCAAAATTTGTCTTTTTGTTTGAAATTGGAAATATTTCAAATATTTTCACCACAGTTATTAAGCCTTTGGACAGGTCACAATTTGTGAACAACCCAGTATGCATATTGCATCTGGAAATTAAATATGAATGTCTTTTTTTTTAGACTGAAGATCAAAAAGTTTTGCATTACAGCTATTAATCGTTTTTGGAAAGGCTGCTAGTGTTGATAGACATAGCAGGCATATTGCATCATGTACAGATTCGCATTACATACAGATCTTCACCACATCTTAAAAACCTTGATTGGATAGGCCAGAATTTATGAGGGAGAGATTAAGCAGATTGCGTCTTGAAATAAAAAATGGAGTTCCTTTTTCAAAGATTAAAGAAAGACACATTTTACAGATTTGCTGCACAGCTTTTAAACCTTTTAACACATGATGCTATTTCTGTGAGAGAGAGTACAGTTGGAAATAAGAAATTGTTACTGTTTTCAAAGACTAAATGAAAACAGTAAACTTTAACAAATTTGCATAACAACTTTGAAGCTTGTTTGGGCAGGCAGCTATATGTGAGCCAGAAAGCAAGATTGATTGATTTTTGCAATAAAAAATTGTATTCTGTTTTCCCAGATAAAAGAAGCTAAAATATACAGGTTTGTGGGGGCATGGCTTGGCGCTTGATGGTGACGAACGAACACTAGCAGAGCTCCATGAAGGAACCCGGCCTGCAACCAGAAACCCTGCTCCCAGTGACCCAGCTATGGGCAAAAAGCTGTACCAGACCCCACAGACTCACCCCAAACGAGCGCAGTGACCACTTCAGCCAGAAACATGACCAATTTGTTCAAAAATCAAGCGGTCTCCCGCGGAAGCATGGTGGGGAACAAAATGGAGCGGATGCAGCGAGAGGAGGAAGACTCCAGCAAGGTTTTACTATCCACAGCAGGAGACTCAGGTAGGGGCTATACCCTGACAAATCAACCCCTGACTTACGCGGACATGTCAGGCTTTGCAGCAGACATAAAGTCCACACTCTCGGCTGCAATTACCGACCTAGAATCCAATCTGTTAGTCCTCACAGAAAAGCTAGCTGCAGTAGAGACAAGTGGGAAACACAGGGACAAGAGATTAAATAGTCTGGAAAACGTGGCACTGTCTCACTCCTCTCACCTCATAGAGATGAACAGACACCTTGAGGACTTGGACAACAGGGGCAGAAGGAGCAATATCGGGGTGAGGGGGATCCCTGAATCGGTAGACACAGAAAAAATAACTCCAGCTGTGCAAAGAGTTTTTAACAGCCTCTTAGGGAGACATGAAAACACTGCAATTGACTTTGTGCGGGCTCACAGAGCTCTCAGGCCTAAAGGCCCTGACACTGCACCACCCAGGTATATAATCTGCTGTTTGCAAAGCTTCCCACTTAAAGACGCCATTATGAACAAAGCCAGGAGAAATGACAGCATAGTGTTCAACAGGGAGAGCATTATGTTGTTTCATGACTTATCACAAATAACATTGAGGAATCGCAGGGTCCTGTGGCCATTACTTGACAAGCTGAGAGCGAACGATTTGAAGTACACGTGGCGCTTTCCCTTCGCCCTCACTGTAACACATGCAGGCAAACAGCATGTACTACACCCTCCAACTGATCTGCCCGACTTCTTTGAGTCTCTGAACATGGAGCCTGTTGCACTCCCGGACTGATATCAGGAATTTATCCTTCCCAGAGCCAAGGGAGGCCCACATAGATCCCCACTCTCATCTCCGGATAAAAGATTGTCCAAAAAAATGAAACATAACCGGGGACCCAGCTCCCACGGCGGTACCCCCAACCTGAGACAGGCCACCCCCAAAGCTCCAGAGGAGGACCAAGGTGACCTACACGCCTGGTAAATAAACAATCCACATTTTACTTGATCTCCTCAGGCATGGCATAGGGGGTTACAATACTAGCACTGCATCTAAACTTTAGTGACAGGCTCCTATTGCCCATAATAATGAACTCTCAATTCATGGAGGAACTTTTACCCCCCAGTTACCGTTTGGGGGTTGTATTGAGAGTCGTTCTCACCTATATTATTGGCAAAGACTAGAGGATCAGAACCGGAACTACACATCTTAAAGGTGCTAGACATGGACTTCCATCTTTTCCTTTTTTTTTTTGGACACCAAGAAACTGCATACACAGACCACCATGATTAACAGTGTCTAATCATAAGAATGGCAGATGCAAACAAACATGAGATGAGCTAACTAGTTGGGGCAACAAGTCACTACCCTTAGAGATGCTCTTCTATATGCTAACTACCAGAAGCCCCCACATGTCAAGGAATTGCTCTTAAAAATACTGAAGTTATAGTTTATTGCTTTTTTGCAGGGTTTCTATTTTCACGCTCTGACTATTATGCTTGGCGTGCATAATGGTTGGCATAGGTGTGCACAGCCTCTTGCATTAGGGTGTGCACCCCAAAGCTCAAATACATATGCATGTGTATATGTACTGATGGTGTCAGTAGGGCAGTGGACAGTTTCAGTAGTTTTATTTTTATTCTTTTTAAATTATTTTATTTTGTAACATTTTTTTTGGGATGAAATATCAGTGGTCTAAACAGGGGGGAATATGCACCACACAAGGCGATTAAGGTGTACCCAGGCACACCTGGCACACCCTGTGCGCACGCCTATGATGGTTGGAAATTTTGAGAATGCATAGGCCGGGTTTCTTTCCTTTTTTGGCTGTGCTATTTATCATCTGACACTTGGTTATTTTGGTTATTTTTATGTTTTTATTTTTCTTCAGTAATTTTATACTGATCATTAGAAGTGTATAGGTGATAACTTCTGCTTCCGTTGCTGTACCGCAGCCCTACCACGTTTCCACACAGTGGATCTGGAGGCAAGGTTTTTGGTCCCAGATTCACTAATTAAATACTTTAGAATGGTAAACACGTTCTGAAGTGCTCAGGCAACTCTCCCTCCTCTTCATCTTTCTTCTACTACCTTACTCTCCCTCCTCTTCATCTTTCTTCTTCTACTCCCTCCACTTCATCTACCTTCTACTACCTCCCACCCCCACCCCTCCATTCCACATCTCTTAGGTGATTGCATTGTACCACACCAATTTCTGACCAGCTTAAAGATTTGATTGCAGGTTTAGCACAGTAAAGTGCGCTCCTGGGTCTTCCAGATGGCATACTCATCCCTGGGCCAGGGCCCTACCATCATCTCACAAAATGTAAAGGGGCTGAAAATACTGGAAAAAAGGTCCACGCTACTAAGAGAACTTAAGAAAGGTAGGCCACATTTTGCTTTCTTGCAAGAGACGCATTTTCAGACCAACCAGATACCGAAACTGACTAGTCCATACTTCATAGAAGCATTACATGCCACCAATGACTCAGCCAAATCAAAGGGAGTATCGATCCTGGTAAGCAGAGACACCCCCTTCAACTTAACGGACAGACTGGTATACCCAGAAGGAAGATACCTCTTCCTAAAAGGCACATACGCGGGCTCCCCGATTACCCTTGCAAATGTTTATTTCCCCAATTCTTGGGGAATTTTACTCTTGTAAATTTTTGTCAATTTTTGTCACATGATATGTGCGCTCACAGGATTTACATCTGGCTGCCTAATACTAGGAGGGGATTTTAACATTTCAACCCCTTGATGGATACCTCAAAAGGAAAGACTTGCATCACCTCCAAGATACTCAAAAAAATCAAACTGCTACTACACTCCTTACATTTAATTGACACATGGCGATTCCTCCATCAAACTGATAAAGACTATAATTTCCACTCCATCCCGCACAACCGCTATTCCCGTATAGATCACATGTTTATATCCCAAAGGGATCTAAGCAGGGTAACAGCTCAGATAGGAATTCAGTCCATATCAGACCATGCACCCATATCCTTGACAATAGTGGAGATCACTCCCAAAGCCAACACAGCCTCCTGGAGACTGAAAGCGTCACTCCTGGTGGACCTAGAGTTGCTACCCAAAATCACAGCCAAGCTCAAGTATTTTTTCCATTCAAATGAGACCCCAGGAGCGGACCCCCTAATGGTTTGGGGAGCCCATAAATGCGCAATCAGAGGCGATTTGATACGCATGGGGGCACATCACAAAAGACTACAAGAGGCTGAAACTAGCAGACTGACAAAGTTAATCTCCCAACTAGAGACAAAACACAAGAAATCTCTGTCTGTCCTCAGCCGCAGATCTCCTAGAGCCAAGGAAAAACTTACAACTAAACCTAGACATCAAAACAAAACGCCTCCTGTTTTTTCGAAAAAAGATATATTATGAGGCTGGAGATAAATCAGGCAAGTTGTTAGCCAGGGCCCTAGGAGAGCCTAATACCTCCAAAAACATAATGGGAATCAGAGGCGCAGATTGATCGCTAGATGTTAAAACGGGAGACATTGCGAAACATTTTAACACATACTTGTCACGTACCTGGTGGTGGAGCCCAGAATGCAAGGAGTAGCCTCTCGTGTGCCTCTGGTTCGAGAGCCCCTGATAGAGAAGACAGGGACTCAAGAGCTCAGGGGGCCACAAGTGCTTGGTAAGTGGCAGGTGTGGAGTTGATCCGGACCTCTGGTGCAGCAGCAGGAGGACTGTCAGGAACACTGGATCCACTAGCAGGAACTCAGGAACAACAGGCAACTGGGAGGTGTTCTGTAGTACAACTGAAGCACTGGAACAACTGGTAGATGAACCGGAACTCTTGGCAGGAACACTGGAACTGTTGACTGGATAGGGAAGCACTGAAGCTAGCAGACACCCACGAACCAGCAGGCAGCAGGGAGGTGTTCTGTAGTCCCACTGGAAGCACTAGCAAAGTCAGACAGGCCGGGTCAAACACAGGTAAGCAGAGCAGGTACAAAACGGAACCAGGAGAGTAGTCAGGGCACAGACCGGGTCAGCAACAGACAGGCAGGTAATAACTGAAGGATGAGGCAGGAGAATCGTCAGACAAGCCGAGGTCAAGGACTGGCAGCAAACAGGAGAAGTCAGGAACAAGCCGGGTAACAGGAATCAGGTAAACAGGTATACTGGAAGCTTAGGGTCACAGGGAACGCTGTAGACCAGACAGCAAGGAAGCATGCTGACAGGCACACTTAAATAGGCCTAATGGCGCCAAAAGCCGTCACACCGCACGTCTGCGCGCCACCGCGTGCACACGTGCACGCCCGAGTACCGATCGTACGTGCCCGTTTGTTTCATCGTGTACCCGCGTACACCCGTTCGTAATAGCGTGCACCCACATGCGTCCGTTCGCGTCAACGCGTCTCCGAACGCGTCCTCTGCCTCTACTGACAATAGTTCTGTTAACCGATCTTCCGCCGATGGCTGAACTAACAGGACGTCTTTCATGACATTGCCCCCCCCCAAGGGGAAGCCTCCGGATGCCCAACTGTGCCATCTTACTTGGATGAGATCTTTTAAAGGCAAGAATCAACCTCCTAGCATGGATGTTGGACTCCGGCTCCCAGGAGTTTTCCTCAGGCCCATACCCCTTCCATTTTACCAAGAACTGGACTTGATTACGTCTCTTCCTACAATCCAGAATGGACTCGACCTCATATTCGGTTTCTCCGTCAATGACCACGGGTTCAGGGGGATTGACCCTCCGGTTGACAAAAGGATCAGGAACTGCAGGTTTGAGTAAGGCAACATGAAAGACCGGGTGAATCCGGAATGATTCTGGTAGTTTTAGTTCGTAGGCCACATTATTAATTTTTCTTGTCACTGGAAAAGGACCCACGAACTTGGGACCCAATTTTTTGGAAGGACAAGCCAATCTTAGATTCAAGGTAGATAGCCAAACCAAATCTCCAGGTTTAAGATCAAGCTCCCCCCTTCTCTTCTTATCAAACACCTCTTTGTTTTAGTTCTGGGTCCTTGCCATAGTCTCTTGCAGAAGCTTATTATTTGATTCAAAAAAGTTTAGTTTTTTTTGAACAGCTGGTACTGGACACTCCGGAATGTTAGTGGACAAGAACAGAGGATGGAACCCATAATTTGCAAAAAATGGTGTTTGTTTTGTAGCGGAATGAACAGAGTTGTTGTATGCAAATTCGGCAAGGGGAAGGAGCGGAGCCCAATCATCCTGGGAGAACGAAGAAAAGCAGCGCAGATACTGCTCCAGCGTCTGATTCGTTAGCTCCGTCTGGCTATTTGTTTGGGGGTGATAGGCAGAAGAGAAGGCAAGATCAATTTTCAGGGATTCACAGAGAGCTCTCCAAAACCTAGAGGTGAATTGTACCCCCCGATCGGAAGTAATATTGGCAGGGATGCCATGAAGCCTCACCACCTCCCTAATAAATGTCCTGGCAGTTTCAGCAGCAGTAGGGGTACCTTTCATTGGTAGGAAATGTGCCATCTTGGATAATCTATCCACTATTACGAAGATCGTAGTGTATCTTTCAGAAGGTGGCAACTCGACAATAAAATCCATGGAGATCATCCTCCATGGCTTCTCCGGGACAGATAGTGGTTTTAACAGGCCCCAGGCCTTAGACTTGCTACCTTTATTTTGGATACAGGTGACACATGCTTCCACGTAGTCCTTGCAGTCCTTTCTTAATGATGGCCACCAGAACGTGCGCTGAAGAAGTTCAGATGTTTTATGTACTCCGAAGTGGCCGGCTAACATATGGTCATGGCAAGAACTAAGAGCTGCCGTTCGCACCTCCTGAGGTACGAAGATCCTATCCTTAAACCATAGAAGATCATCTCTGGCCTGTAGGGTTGTATCAGGTGGAGTGGAAACATTCCTGGAGGCTTGCTTGATCTGCGACAATAGATCCCCTTGGAGTAACAGAAAGTTCCCTGCGGACAAGATGGTATCTGGCGGAGAAGGTGCTTCCGAATCGCTGTACATCCGTGACAGAGCGTCAGGCTTGATACTTTTTGACCCGGGACGGTAGGTAATATGGAAAGAAAATCTAGTAAAGAACAGTGCCCATCTGGCCTGTCGTGGTTTCAACCTCTTGGCAGTCTTTAAATACTCTAGATTCTTGTGATCTGTATAAACAAGAATCGGGTGGGCTGCTCCCTCTAACAGGTATCGCCATTCCTCCTGAACTAACAGGACGTCTTTCATGACAATACTACTCAAAGCTATATAATTTGCCAGCACAACACAGGCCACCAGGACTGGCAGGAGACAGAGCTCAGGCAATACAGTCATACTTAAGACAGAGTGGGCTACCTCCATTACCCGCAGAAGACATAACCCAATTAGAAGACCAGATTTCCTCCATAGAAATCCAACAAGCCATTCAAGAACTAAAACCAGGAAAAAGACCTGGCCCAGATGGCTACACTTCCATTTATTATAAGACCTTCATCAACATATTGACAGAACCCTTACAAAAAGCCTTTAACTCTTTAACCAACGTTAGACCAATTCCATCGGACTTCCTTTCCGCACACATTACTGTCATCCCCAAACCCGACAAAGACACAACTGAATGCTCCAGCTATAGGCCTATCTCTCTGTTGAATATAGATCTAAAGCTGTTGGCCAAAATTCTGGCAAACAGACTTATGCCCCGTACACACGGTCGGATTTTCCGACAGAAAATGTGTGATAGGACCTTGTTGTCGGAAATTCCGACCGTGTGTGGGCTCCATCACACATTTTCCATCGGATTTTCCGACCCACAAAGTTTGAGAGCAGGATATAAAATTTTCCGACAACAAATTGTCGGAAATTCCGATCGTGTGTACACAAATCCGACGGACAAAGTGCCACGCATGCTCAGAATAAATAAAGGGATGAAAGCTATTGGCCACTGCCCCGTTTATAGTCCCGACGTACGTGTTTTACGTCACCGCGTTCAGAATGATCGGATTTTCCGACAACTTTGTGTGACCGTGTGTATGCAAGACAAGTTTGAGCCAACATCTGTCGGAAAAAATCCTAGGATTTTGTTGTCGGAATGTCCGAACAAAGTCCGACCCTGTGTACGGGGCATTAGACCGCTCCTGGCCAACGTAATAGGCCCTGAACAAGTAGGCTTTATGCCAGGGAGAGAGGCAAAGGACAATATTATAAAAGCACTCCTCCTCACACAAGCATCACATTTCTAGCACATCAAAAGCCTTCTCCTGTCCACAGACTCGGAGAAGGCTTTCAACAGAGTAGCCTGGGACTTTATGTTCGCGACCTTCACACACATAGGCCTCAACTCACACATGATGGCATAGATCACTACACTATACCAACGACCCTCGGCTAGGATAAAAATTAATGGCTCATTGTCAGAAAAAGTGGAGATAATGAACGGCACAAGACAGGGATGCCCCCTGTCCCCGCTGCTATTTATTCTCTCACTAGAACCGTTTATCCATATGATCAATAAAGACGATTCAGTGAAAGGTGTTACCATACATGATAGGGTATACAAGATGACAGCATACGCCGATGATCTCCTATTCTTCGTGATGAACCCACATACTACACTCCCCAATCTTATGAAAGCTTTTGCCCATTATGGTTATCTCTCTAACCTCAAAATAAACGAAATCAGAAGCCATGAATGTCAATCTATCCACTACCAATCTAGCTAGAACCCAGGCTAATTGCTTCTTTAGGTGGGAAGGAAAGGCTTTAAAATACCTGGGAATTTGGCTGACCCCCCAATTGTCAATGCTATATGAGGCAAATTTCCCACCCCTACTCCAAAAAATAGAAAAAGACCTGAAACTATGGAACGCAGGCTACTTCTCATGGTTAGGGAGGGCTGCCATCCTGAAGATGGTAATACTTCCCAGGCCTCTGTACCTCCTGAGGGTGCTGCCGATCAACCTACCTCAGAGGTTTTTGAAAAAATTACACATCACCCTCCTAGTCTTCCTATGGTCACATAAAAAAGCTAGGATCAAATTTGAACTCCTGACCAGACCTAAGGAACTAGGAGGCATGGGGCTTCTAGATTTTAGGAAATACTTCCTTGCAGCCCATCTCACGAGAGTAATACATTGGCACTGCCATGGGCTGAACAAAGATTGGGGAGCATTCAAGGAAAGAGTCCCCCTCCTTTTCTCCCCCTGGAACCCAGGGCTGCAGAAAACCAATACGCTAAAACAACAGCCACTAATGGAAACCACACTAGCTGTCTGCACGGAAGCGGCAAAACATTCCAGTCTGACTTCCCTATTGAGCCCCCTTACCCCTCTCTCAGACACCCCAGACTTTCTACTGGGAATCAGAAACTGACTACTACGACGCCCCCATACCAACAAAACTCTACATGCAGGAGAATGCTTTCAGAATGGGAAACTCATGGACTATGTGACCCTAAAAAGGGACAGTGGGCTACCCAATGTACCAATCTGGACATACCTTCAGATATGTAGCTATGTGAGTGGTATGACCAGGCAAGGACACTTCTCCAGACAGATGACAGATCTAGAGAAGGTTTGCGCTGAGGTGGAGCAAATACAAAAAGCAACTTCAATTACCGTATATACTCGAGTATAAGTCGAGTTTTTCAGCACATTTTTTTGTGCTGAAAGTGCCTCACTCAACTTAGAGTCGAGCACTTTTCTGCAGCAAAATATTTCATTTTCCGAACCGAATTTGGGGCCCCGTATCTCAGGGCCACTTGGTGCTAGGAGCCCCAAATTTAGTGTGCAAACCCAGTGGAACTTGTATAACAACATATTCAAAGCTGAAGTTCCTAGGACTAAGTGGCCCCGAGATACGGGGCCCCAAAATCGGTTCGGAAAATGTCATTCTCTGCTGCAGAAAAGTGCTTGACATTTTCTGAACCGAATATGGGGCCGCATATCTCAGGGCCACTTAGAGCTAGGAACTCCAAATTAGGTGTGCAAACCCAGTGGAACTGGTACCATAACATATCCAAAGCTAGGGTTCCTAGCACCAAGTGGCCCTGAGATACGGGGCCCCAAAACCGGTTCGGAAAATGTCATTCTCTGCTGTAGAAAAGTGCTTGACATTTTCTGAACTGATTTTTGGGGCCCTGTATCTCGGGGCCACTTGATGCTAAAAACCCCAGCTTTGGAAATTTTATGGTGCTAGTTTCACTGGGTTTGCACACCAAATTTGGGGTTCTTAGCACTAAGTGGCCCCGACATACGGGGCCCCAAATTCGGTCAACTGTGTCCATCTGCAGCAATGTCATTTCGGGACCCTTTGGGTTCAGAGACCCCAAATTTTGGCTGCAGCTAGGGGGCATCTAGGAACCCTTAACTACCGAGTTTAACCACTTCAAAACCAGCCTCGTTTTGGATTTTAGGTGTTTACAAGTTTAAAACAGGTTTTTTTGCTAGAAAATTACTTAGAACCCCCAAACATTATATATTGTTTTTTTCTAACACCCTAGAGAATAAAATAGCGGTCATTGCAATACTTTTTTTTGCACCGTATTTGCGCAGCGGTCTTCTAAGCGCACTTTTTTTGGAAAAAATTCACTTTTTTGAAAAAAAAAAAAAGACAACAGTAAAGTTAGCCCAATTTTTTTTTTATATTGTGAAATATAATGTTACGCCAAGTAAATTGATACCCATCATGTCACGCTTTAAAATTGCGCCCGCTCGTGGAATGGCGTCAAACTTTTACCCTTAAAAATCTCCATAGGCGACGTTTAAAAAATTCTACAGATTGCATGTTTTGCGTTACAGAGGAGGTCTAGGGCTAGAATTATTGCGCTCACTCTACCGGTCGCGGCGATACCTCACATGTGTGGCTTGACCACTGTTTTCATATGCGGGCGCTACTCACGTATGCGTTCGCTTCTGCGCGCGAGCTCGTCGGGACAGGGCGCTTTAAAATTTTTTTTTTTTTTATTATTTATTTTACTTTATTTTATTTATTTTTTCACTGTTTAAAAAAAAAAAAAAAATTGGATCACTTTTATTCCTATTACAAGGAATGTAAACATCCCTTGTAATAGAAAAAAGCATGACAGGTCCTCCTAAATATGAGATCTGAGGTCAAAAAGTCCTCAGATCTCATATTTAGACTAAAATGCAAAAAAAAAAAAAAAAAAAGTCGTTTAAAAAAATGACACAAAAAAAATTGTGCCTTTAAGAGAAGTGGGCGGAGCCGTCGTAATGACGTCGCTCCGGCCGTCACATGGTATAGAGACGGGTGGGGGCCATCTTGGCCACACTCATCTCTATACCGAAGCACTGACAGGACCCGATCTCCTCCGCCGCTACCGACGGCTCCGGTAAGCGGCAGAGGGTGCGGGAGAGCGGCGGGAGGGGGGTGACACCTCTCCCGCCGCCGATAACGGTGATCTCGCGGCGAACCCACCGCAGAGACCACCGTTATCGTGTACAGAACCGCCCGCTGTAAAGATGGATACCTCGGTTGTGGCAGCAGCTGCTGCCGTTACCGAGATATCCATCTTTAAAAAAAGAACGTCAATATACAGTGGGCGGTCGGGAGGTGGTTAAAGTTCAAGGGACCTATGGCTGCAAATGGGCACAGTGAGGCATGCAAATGGGCACAGTGATGCTGCAAATGGGCATTGTTGACCCTCTTTTCCACTTACAGTAGCTGTGCATTTCTCACCCTCGTCTTATACTCGGGTCAATGCGTTTTTCCCATTTTTTTTGTGTTAAATTAGGGCCTCGACTTATACTCAGAACGACTTATACTCGAGTATATACGGTACATATAAGTGGCTTTGAAATTCTGGTCTCGAGGAAGAAGACAGATTTAGAAAGCGTTGGTCTACGGCGCTCAAGCAAACTATCACTGACAACCAATGGAAAAAGACTTGCATCCTTGCACATAAGTGCTCTATTAGCACTAAGACGCAAGAAACGTCTTTTAAACTACTTACCGATTGGTATGTCACACCAGCAAAATTGCAGTATTGGTATGCTCAAACCCCCAATGTCTGTTGGAGATGTGGAGGGGACACGGGCACGCTTATACACATTTGGTGGCACTGCCCTCTTCTGACCACGTTTTGGCGCCAGGTAAGAGACTTGATCAAATTAATAACAGAAACCAAACTGATGCTGGATGCTGCTTGTTGTCTCCTACACATCTCCTCTTTCCCATTAAAATGCTACAAGAACTCATTAACCAAACATCTGCTGAACGCAGCTAAGAAATTGATACTAGCCCGCTGGAGAACTATATGAGTGCCCACTATTGCACAGTGGCTAACAAAGGTTTGGAGATATGTGATATGTGAAATGGAAGACACCCTGGCTCAGGCCTCCGATAAAGTAGACAGGTTCCATAAAACATGGACACCCTGGTTTGAATTCCGCTACTCAGATGCATACAAGGATCTACAACAGGGATAAGCGGTGACCGAATGGACGAGTGTGTGCAGCGGTGCGGTATGGAGTGAGTGAGTGAGCGTGAGGACGCTGTGTGGTCTCCCCACTCCCCACTCCACTCCCTTGGATAGACGGGCGCTCTCCTCGGCGGTATGTGCATGGAGGACGGTCGCTGTCAGTGAGTGTGGAGAGAGACCTTCGCGCTGCTTTTTGATTCCTCCCTTAGTTCCCCTCGCTCTCCACTGGCTGTGCGTGCTGAAGAAACCACAGGAGTGACATCTCTCACTACATGCAGTCGGATGTCACTCGGATAGTGGCCCGAGTAAGGTGAGAGGTGGCTAGCTGCGCTTAGTCTCCCAGTGTGTACACTGTCAGCTGGTGACCCATAGGATCCCTATATGGATATAGTAAGTGGACTTTCACATATAAAACTACTCCTCATGCCAAGTGGTTTAGGCTGCTGCTGGCTCAGATTAAATTCTGACAGTGTGATTTTTTTTTCTCCTGCAAAACCTAAGTCTGCTATTCATGTCAGTATTTTGCTTTACTAACTCTGACTGCTTTACTAACTCTGATTGTATGATAAGGATCTCTGTGGGGAAAAGGACTTAACACATATTGAGTACATTGTTCTGTTTGGGCTTTGTCTGGTCCAGGGACAGTGGGGACTGTGGGGACAATACCCGGGAGTTTTTCTTTTTGGTTATAAGATCCTCTTGCCTGGGTGTAACCAATCTATTTCTAAAAGAGTGCAGGATGCAGAGTTTACGTCTCTGCTAAAGATAAAAACCCGCAGCCCTCAGCAGCAGCGTCAGCAGCGGCGAGACTAGAGCAATATGCTCATACCCCCGCTGTGACTCCCCCAAAGAAGGGGTCACAGTTAAAAACACATCAGGGGGGGCACTAGATAGGAAGAGTCAGGGCCAGGGCCAGCCTCAGTTACAGCCATTCGGAGCCACCCCAGTGACTCAGTTAACTAAAACACACAGCAATAAAGGATCAGAGTCAAGTGATCAAAGCACAAGCGCAAATTCAGAGGTCACTATTGACCCAAACTTGCCCTTAGAGAAAGAGCCAACTCCCAGGGACGGAATAGGCTTGTTTCGTTTTACCTTCCTTGCTGAATGCATTGCGAGCTCGCTGCTCGTAGGATACCACGCTGTATGAGAAAAACTGCTAATGTGAGTACTCTGTACATTATATATGTGAATAAAGTGACCCTAAAAAAACATACTTCACTATCTGGGTACCTTGTCCTATATCTTGCATACACTGGAGACATGATGTGGAGGAGGAGCTAGGAGCCGCACTGTCCTAGGACCCCAATTAGGACCACAACTAGACATACCCCAGCCCCCAATAGGATCCTGTAGAGTCAGCAAGTCTGGACACAGAGACGCAGGAGAGACCCAGGACCTCGGGATTTAACAACTTATATGCGGTTGACCTAGCACCGCTAGGTAAGGGGCCATTACCTACACTAGTGCATGCTGCATGAAGAGGACATAGAGTGTCTGATCTGCATAGCAACACCCCACTGTCATTTGATTACTGTGTTTGAGCACTGGTTTTTGTACACCATTCATATGTTTTGCTTTGGACTGCACGGATTTTTTTGGACACTTGAATACCAATTTATTTTGGACACTAATAAGTAGAGTGGGTTAATAAGTGATTTATTTACTCACGTGACCATTCACACTATATTTGCACTGTTGCACTGGTCGCAACACTAGGATCAGGCGACCATATCCCCTTTTTGTTTGTTTCACTTGATACATGACCTGTTTTATATTATTGCTTCATCTCTTTGCACTTTAGCATATGCATTAGTTTTGATCTTTTTCATTTAAGGCACGTGAGCACGAGCACTTTGGATATATTGTACTATTAAGAAAATTTTAACACATGCAGAATTGGTTTTCTACCTATATATATATATTTTGTTCACTTTTGGATTAACATATGTATTAGTGTTTATATTGATATTTACATCACCTGTTGGATCAACATATATGCAACAATTTTGAGTCACTAGATCTATGCATACTCTTTACTCCAATTCATGCGACTTTTTACGTTTTTGACCATTTGTATTTACAACCCCGTGATCTATGAATACTAGGAATTATTATTAATACCTATAAGCTGAGACCCCTCGGGTAGCGCAGCACCCCCCCCCCCCCTCTCCTTAAGGACAAAGTGGTGCCGCTTCAAAAAATAAGGGAAGTTGGAAATGTCTCCTTTAAGGGCGCTAAATTATCTTTTTATGCCGACTTTTCACCAGACTTACAGAAGCGTAGGGCAGAGTTTATTCAGTCAAAACGCACCCTACAAAAATGTAATCTTCCGTATGCCCTCCTCTATCCGGCAAAGCTGCAGGTGACAGCTTTGGGGAAGACTCTGTTTTTTGACTCCCCTGCCGGGGTGGAGAAGTTGCTCGAGGAGAATAGGGAGAAATTTTTAAGCTCCCTGTAGAGGGTCAAGGGTTATACCAGTTCATTGGGATATATATGGTTTCTGTTTCTTTTTGTTGCTGTTTTGTATACCAATGTTTTAGGTCATGTAGGGGGTGGGGGAGGGGGGGCAGGTGCACACTGGCGTCCGTTTGTGAGGTGGTGAATGGGAAGGGTTATTAGGAGTCAAGGTATGGTATTAGTACTGGTTGGTTGGGTAATTGTCACGGTTAACCCCCAGGGGGTTCACCTAGTTAGGTGGTGGGGGGGCTGGGAGGGGGGATGGAAGGGGGGTGGGTAGGGGTAGGGGTGGGAGGGGGTTGGGGCAGCTTTTTTTATTTTTTTTTCTCTTTTTGGTAAAATACTCACAGGAAGTATATACACTTTTGGAATACACCCTGGTTGGTCCCGGGTTTACACATATAGACATGATGACAGGAAACTGGCTCTTAAATTTTGCACTTGAAAAGCACTTTTGTTTCTTTTTTTTCTTTTTTTTTCTTTACTTATGTATTAAGGCTGTGTTGGTGTGGCTTTGTCTACACACTCTAATGCCCCGTACACACGGTCGGATTTTCCGATGGAAAATGTCCGATCAGAGCGTGTTGTCGGAAATTCCGACCGTGTGTGGGCTCCATCGGACATTTTCCATCGGATTTTCCGACACACAAAGTTGGAGAGCAGGAGATAAAATTTTCCGACAACAAAATCCAATCGCGTCAATTCCGACCGTGTGTGGCCTGTTCTGACGCACAAAGTGCCACGCATGCTCAGAAGAAATTCCGAGACGGGACAGCTCGTTCTGGTAAACTTAGCGTTCGCAATGGATACAGCACTTTCGTCACGCTGCAATGTTCAAAATGGTTTAATACAGCGCACTCTCTTCTTCTTTATAATGTGAGAAGAATGAAGTAGTTTTGCTGCTCATATTCACACACACTTCTCACAAACGTTTATTTGTGGGGGTTTTTTTGGGATTCCCTCAATATATTGTTATTAGTTGTCACATCTGACAGTTTTATATTATTTATTTTTTTTTTTTTTGATTTTATGCCTTTTTTTTTTTTCTGTAATGTTTGTATTTTTTCAAAGGCTGATCTTTGTTTAATGTTATTTTTCTTTTTACTCCAGAATATTTTTGTGTGTGTTTTGTGTGTCAAGTTACCCCAACACCATTGATATATTTTATTATTTAATCTCAAGGAGATTGTTTGGTGTTGGTGTCCCTTGTTCATTTCACATTGTATATTTGAAATGTACCTGAATCCTCACAAACTGTCATTTTTGAAGTAAAACACATAGGAGAGTATAATTCAAAACAAAAATCCTTTATTAAGGGATCAGAACCAAACAAAGAGGAAGGCAACACTGGAGAAACAGGAGAAATTAGTGAAGCCTGGGACCCCCACGGCAGACATCAATTCTTCAACATCAAAATTGGTGGCTTGAGGAGTCCATATGTAAGGGAGGGCAGTCTGGTCCAGGATTCGCAGAGATCCGGATAGCAGCAGATGACATCTGTGTCCCCAGGCTGTGGTACCACAAGAGGCTGCATCTTTTGGCCGACCAGACTGGATCCAGGGTCCTCACTTTCTGGTCTTCCTTACACGCTTCCTTCCGGGTTGTGGCTGTGCAGTTGGAGATGTGGCAGGAGGAGGAGTAGGACCTTGAGGAGGACTGGGAGGACCTGGAAGAGAGGGAGGACGAGGAGGAGGACCTGCAGGAGGAGGAGGAGGACCATCGCAAAGGTGTGTCTGAGGTGTAATTTGGCCCCTCATACCTTTCTCCAGAGCCTCCGATATGAGGGCCTCACACATTACTTGTTGTCCCTCCTCCATCCTCTGCATTTTATATGCAATGATGGCAGCAATGTCCTCCTCCACGGTGTGTCGTGCTCCCAGGACTTCTGTAGCCCTCCAAAAGACTCCTCCGGTAGCCTCCTCTAGGGCACTCCTCCTCCTGCCACTTTCTCTTTCCAGGGGGGGTGGAAGGACCTGCAGATCAGCCAGCCCGCTCGGCCCGGCCACCTCCTGGCTGAGACTTCCCTGTGTATGAAAAAGGGACATGGTTGTAATGTTTTGCATCATCAATCACAATCATAAATTAGTACTCCAAACTAACATCTAGTTAACATCATTGATTGGACAAGCAGAAATATTTAGAGGAATGCTATACCTGGCTCAATCTGGGCTCCTCCACATGTGGCCTGGAAGGCCCAGGTTGGGCGTCAAAAGCCTCAGCCGGGGGGGAAGGAAGCGTGGAAGGAAGACTGGAGAGGGATGGCCTGGGTTCAGTCTGGCCTGCCAGAAAATGCAGCCTGTCGTAGTACAACATCCTGGGGACATAGATGTCATCTGCTGCTCCGGATCTCTGTGAATCCAGGACTTTCTCGCGCTCCCTTAGATATGTGCTCCTTAGGCCACCAATTAATTTCTTTAAATAGGTGATGTCTGCCGTGGGGATCACCTGCTTCACAATTTCACACAATTGCACCAGTGCTGCCTTCCTCTTTGTTTGGTTCTTGAAATGGGGGTGTTTAATCTCCCACAGACATGGCAGCTCCCTTAGCATATCTATGAATACTGACACGAAGTCATTATCTTTCAGTACCATATCAATGTTCACTGCAAGACACAACACAAGACAAAGCCTAATGTCAGACAAAACTCTCCTAATCTTGTTACAATATAGGCCTCAATGTAGAAGCAGTATAGGCACAAGTTTGTCTCTTACCTTCGTTCTTACGATCGGCTCGTCCAATGCTCCTTCCTCCGCTCACAGATCGTACGTAATACGTACGTGTGTTACGCTTTATACACACTGCGCATGCGTGTAACTCCGCCCGCCCCTGACGTTCTTTCTATTCTATTCCCCGCCCCTTTTCGTTCGGCGCAGTGGGGGAAGAGCACATGGCGGAGTCACAGAAGGTGCGTGCTAATTGCAGGAACGAGGAGGAGGAGGAGGAAAGCCCGGATCCGGACACGTCCCGATCCAGAAGGAGACGTTTTAAGGCCACAAATATGTCCTTTGGGGAGATGTTGGAGATGGTCGACATCATGAAGAAGTCCGACTATGACGGGAAGTATGGGCCTTACCCCAACCCGAACATCCGAAAGGCCAAGATCATGGCGAAAGTGGTCAGGAGTCTTGAGAGGAATTTCGGGGTCCGAAGATCAAAAGATCAGCTCCGGAAGCGGTGGTCGGACCTGAAATTGAGAGAGCCAGAGCAGTACCGAAAGATCCGGAGAGTGCTTCAAAAAAGTAAGTAGTTGTGCTGTGTTCATATTCTTTCTGTCTTTATTCCGTTCGTTCTGCTCCATATGCTTTTAGTAATTGTAACGTTTAAAAGGGCAACTTTTATGCTCATGGGCCCATTATTTGTTCGTATCAAACATTTTTCTTTGGGCCTCTAAAACACCATTGTTTAGGCCATATGCATTTTCCCACATTTTTTTGGGCCTACTTGGATGCCAAATAGTTGTTTGTGTAGATGGGTTTGTTACTAGAATGAAATGCCAACTAGATTCTGTGTAAGGAGAAGACACTGAGCATCTGTTTTCACATCTGGACACTGGAGCACTAGTGTGGGACCCCAGAACAACATTTTTATTAGGGGGGGCACACAGGTGCTCCAGTGTATACTATAGGGGGGTCTCCATCTGTGAAGTTTGTACTAAACCGGTAAAGTATTGCAGCTTGACAAAGGGCAATAATAAAATTACATCTTGGAACTCAGCTAAAATAGACAATGGTACCCCACTTCCAAGCAATGTTTCCTATTTATAGTTCTGCCATCAAATATCTGTGTGCTAATTATACCATTTTTGTTTTACATAGGGGAGAAAAGACTGGGAGGACACCCCTCATCCGAGGAGACCACAGACCCCCCACCTCTGGAAGAAGGTGAAATACCCCAAACCCAAGCTGAGCAGGAGGAAGAAGAAGATATGGTGGAGATTGGCACCACAACAGGTGAGTGTCTGCGACCACAGGCTCAGGTTACCGATATGGATGCCAGCAGATTTTTGAGACCTGTTTTTGTTTTGTTTCTCTCTTTTTAGGTGATCGTGAGGTTGTGGATCCAGAACGCTTTACTTCAGAAAGTGCCCAGATCCTGATCGGGGAGATCATGGGGTGTAATCTCGAATTGCACAACATACAGCAAAAATTAAATGATGTTATTAAAAAAAATAATAACATCATTGATGTTTTGGGGTGAATTTAAAACCCCACAAAATATATTTTTGGGATTGTGTTATAATTTTTAATATCTTTTTGCAATGTTTAGAAAAGCCAAATTTGGAGGATGCACACAGTGTGCCAACATGTGCTATCTGCCATCACGGGAGATCAATGGACACGTTTTGGGGGTGCAACCCCTTCCTCAATTATAAAGTAGCGTTGAGGAAGGGCTTGCTCCCCCAAAACACGTCCCTTGATCCCCCCTGATGGCAGGTCGCACATGTTGACATTCGGAACTTGTTGTTCATCTTCCAAATTTAGCTTTTCCAGGGGTGATTTCCCCCCATCTGAACGCTATATCAAGCACAGATCCTAAATACTGATGTCTGATATAGCCTTCAGGTTTTACCTAATGTGAACTTTGTAAGTTCAAGTTTTTTGGCTTTCTTTTGGGTTTTACACATGCCTGTTTTATCTTAAATGGACATTTTGATTTTTGATAATGCTACTGCAAAAATTGTTATACAACAAACATGTTGGTTTGTTTTAAAAACCTTTGGTAAATGCACATGTAATTGTGCAGGTATAAAAAAGTTGGTTAATCAAGAATGTGTTGATTATTGTCTCAACACTACAACACTTTTGGGGTGATGTAATAGCTGTTTTATGCAAAAATGGGTATTATTTCCTAAGGGCAAATCCTCTTTGCACTACAAGTGCAGTTTCAGTGCAGTTGCAAGTGCACTTGTAGTGAAATGTGTTTTTGCATTTAGGAAATACCAGCCAACAGTGTTTTTTATAAGGTTACCCAATCACGACATTTTCTGCACTCAACACATTTTTGTCAGGGTCAGCTAAAACAAACACAAGCAGTAAATGTCCACAACGAATTTCTTTTGTTTTTTTTTATTAGAAAAAGGCTTCACATATTGTCTGGCATATTGATAGCCCCCCTACCTGCAAAGAACTCCAGGTATCGTAACCGGACATCACGGGCACTCAGGGAGGGAAAGCCAGGACGGCCACTTTCAAGCGCCGTCAGTGCTGTTGGATGTAGGATTCCGGCCTCAGGCCCAACTGAGCCAGCATAGTTGGCCGAATGTTTTCTTAAAAAATTATGGAGAACACAGCACGCAAGTATTATATGGTTCAGTTTATACTCCGCCATATGGATGGGTGTCAGAAATAGTCGGAACCGGCTGGCCAGGATTCCAAATGTGTTCTCCACCACTCTTCGGGCTCTGGCCAGCCGGTATTTAAAAACCCTCTATTCCGGGGTGAGGGTCTTCATCGGGAATGGCCGCATCAGGTGGTCTCCCAACGCAAACGCTTAATCAGCAACGAACACGAATGGGAGTCCTTCCACATTGTCCTCTGGAGCTGGCAAGTCCAAGCTGCCATTCTGGAGACGCCTGTAAAACTCCGTCTGGGCGATGACTTCACCATCGGACATCCGGCCATTCTTCCCCACATTCACATACAAGAAGTCGTAATTAGCCGACACCACCGCCAACATTACTATACTATTAAACCCCTTGTAATTATAATAGTACGACCCCGAGTTGGGTGGTGGGACGATGTGGACGTGTTTCCCATAGGGATGAGCTTCGTGTTCGAGTCGCACCCATGTTCGACTCGAACATCGGCTGTTCGCCCATTCGCCGAATTGCGAACGATATGGGCCGTTCGCGCCAAATTCGTGTGGCGCGTCACGGCCCATAATTCACTGCGGCATCGCAGTGCATTGCTTGCTGATGATTGGCCAAGCATGCACTATGACCCGCATGCTTGGCCAATCACAGCGCCGCCTGAACAGAGAGCCGTAATTGGCCAAAGCCAAGGAGGCTTTGGCCAATTATGGCTCAGGGGATTTAGTACACGCCCCACACTATATAAGGCCGCCTGCACGGCGGACCTGTGTAGTGTGTGTTCCGGCGTTCATAGATAGAGAGAGAGAGAGAGAGACAGACAGTGTCATTTGATTTGAGTTAGATAGATTAGGCAGAACAGTCAGTCAGTTAGCTGCACTTACAGTGTATTGTGTATATATATGCATCCCAGGTGTTGCATATATATATATATATACACTGTATTCAGTTTAGCTAGATCCGTTCCTGTTATCTTCTAGACTATTTACATTTAGTGCAGTGCGTCCTGCTCACAGTGTTCAGCTAGATCCGTTCCTGTTATCTTCTAGACTATTTACATTTAGTGCAGTGCGTCCTGCTCACAGTGTTCAGCTAGATCCGTTCCTGTTAAATTCTAGACTATTTACATTTAGTGCAGTGCATCCTGCTCACAGTGTTCAGCTAGATCCGTTCCTGTTATCTTCTAGACTATTTACATTTAGTGCAGTGCGTCCTGCTCACAGTGTTCAGCTAGATCCGTTCCTGTTATCTTCTAGACTATTTACATTTAGTGCAGTGCGTCCTGCTCACAGTGTTCAGCTAGATCAGTTCCTGTTATCTTCCTACTGACAGGCAGGCTTGTCTGGTTACAGTATATAAAGCTACCTGAAGAAAATTACTGGTGTTCTATTTGATCCTATTAGTACCACAGTCAGGCAGCTAGACTATTTACATTTAGTACAGTGCGTCCTGCTCACAGTGTTCAGCTAGATCCGTTCCTGTTAAATTCTAGACTATTTACATTTAGTGCAGTGCGTCCTGCTCACAGTGTTCAGCTAGATCCGTTCCTGTTATCTTCTAGACTATTTACATTTAGTGCAGTGCGTCCTGCTCACAGTGTTCAGCTAGATCCGTTCCTGTTATCTTCTAGACTATTTACATTTAGTGCAGTGCGTCCTGCTCACAGTGTTCAGCTAGATCCGTTCCTGTTATCTTCCTACTGACAGGCAGGCTTGTCTGGTTACAGTATATAAAGCTACCTGAAGAAAATTACTGGTGTTCTTTTGATCCTAATAGTACCACGGTCAGGCAGCTAGACTATTTACATTTAGTACAGTGCGTCCTGCTCACAGTGTTCAGCTAGATCCGTTCCTGTTATCTTCCTACTGACAGGCAGGCTTGTCTGGTTACAGTATATAAAGCTACCTGAAGAAAATTACTGGTGTTCTTTTGATCCTATTAGTACCACGGTCAGGCAGCTAGACTATTTACATTTAGTACAGTGCGTCCTGCTCACAGTGTTCAGCTAGATCCGTTCCTGTTATCTTCCTACTGACAGGCAGGCTGTCTGGTTACAGTATATAAAGCTACCTGAAGAAAATTACTGGTGTTCTTTTGATCCTATTAGTACCAGGGTCAGGCAGCTAGACTATTTACATTTAGTGCAGTGCGTCCTGCTCACAGTGTTCAGCTAGATCCGTTCCTGTTAAATTCTAGACTATTTACATTTAGTGCAGTGCGTCCTGCTCACAGTGTTCAGCTAGATCCGTTCCTGTTATCTTATAGACTATTTACATTTAGTGCAGTGCGTCCTGCTCACAGTGTTCAGCTAGATCCGTTCCTGTTATCTTCTAGACTATTTACATTTAGTGCAGTGCGTCCTGCTCACAGTGTTCAGCTAGATCCGTTCCTGTTATCTTCCTACTGACAGGCAGGCTTGTCTGGTTACAGTATATAAAGCTACCTGAAGAAAATTACTGGTGTTCTTTTGATCCTATTAATACCACGGTCAGGCAGCTAGACTATTTACATTTAGTACAGTGCGTCCTGCTCACAGTGTTCAGCTAGATCCGTTCCTGTTATCTTCCTACTGACAGGCAGGCTTGTCTGGTTACAGTATATAAAGCTACCTGAAGAAAATTACTGGTGTTCTATTTGATCCTATTAGTACCACGGTCAGGCAGCTAGACTATTTACATTTAGTACAGTGCGTCCTGCTCACAGTGTTCAGCTAGATCCGTTCCTGTTAAATTCTAGACTATTTACATTTAGTGCAGTGCGTCCTGCTCACAGTGTTCAGCTAGATCCGTTCCTGTTATCTTCTAGACTATTTACATTTAGTGCAGTGCGTCCTGCTCACAGTGTTCAGCTAGATCCGTTCCTGTTATCTTCCTACTGACAGGCAGGCTTGTCTGGTTACAGTATATAAAGCTACCTGAAGAAAATTACTGGTGTTCTTTTGATCCTATTAGTACCACGGTCAGGCAGCTAGACTATTTACATTTAGTACAGTGCGTCCTGCTCACAGTGTTCAGCTAGATCCGTTCCTGTTATCTTCCTACTGACAGGCAGGCTTGTCTGGTTACAGTATATAAAGCTACCTGAAGAAAATTACTGGTGTTCTTTTGATCCTATTAGTACCACGGTCAGGCAGCTAGACTATTTACATTTAGTACAGTGCGTCCTGCTCACAGTGTTCAGCTAGATCCGTTCCTGTTATCTTCCTACTGACAGGCAGGCTGTCTGGTTACAGTATATAAAGCTACCTGAAGAAAATTACTGGTGTTCTTTTGATCCTATTAGTACCACGGTCAGGCAGCTAGACTATTTACATTTAGTGCAGTGCGTCCTGCTCACAGTGTTCAGCTAGATCCGTTCCTGTTAAATTCTAGACTATTTACATTTAGTGCAGTGCGTCCTGCTCACAGTGTTCAGCTAGATCCGTTCCTGTTATCTTATAGACTATTTACATTTAGTGCAGTGCGTCCTGCTCACAGTGTTCAGCTAGATCCGTTCCTGTTATCTTCTAGACTATTTACATTTAGTGCAGTGCGTCCTGCTCACAGTGTTCAGCTAGATCCGTTCCTGTTATCTTCCTACTGACAGGCAGGCTTGTCTGGTTACAGTATATAAAGCTACCTGAAGAAAATTACTGGTGTTCTTTTGATCCTATTAATACCACGGTCAGGCAGCTAGACTATTTACATTTAGTACAGTGCGTCCTGCTCACAGTGTTCAGCTAGATCCGTTCCTGTTATCTTCCTACTGACAGGCAGGCTTGTCTGGTTACAGTATATAAAGCTACCTGAAGAAAATTACTGGTGTTCTATTTGATCCTATTAGTACCACGGTCAGGCAGCTAGACTATTTACATTTAGTACAGTGCGTCCTGCTCACAGTGTTCAGCTAGATCCGTTCCTGTTAAATTCTAGACTATTTACATTTAGTGCAGTGCGTCCTGCTCACAGTGTTCAGCTAGATCCGTTCCTGTTATCTTCTAGACTATTTACATTTAGTGCAGTGCGTCCTGCTCACAGTGTTCAGCTAGATCCGTTCCTGTTATCTTCTAGACTATTTACATTTAGTGCAGTGCGTCCTGCTCACAGTGTTCAGCTAGATCCGTTCCTGTTATCTTCCTACTGACAGGCAGGCTTGTCTGGTTACAGTATATAAAGCTACCTGAAGAAAATTACTGGTGTTCTTTTGATCCTATTAGTACCACGGTCAGGCAGCTAGACTATTTACATTTAGTACAGTGCTTCCTGCTCACAGTGTTCAGCTAGATCCGTTCCTGTTATCTTCCTACTGACAGGCAGGCTTGTCTGGTTACAGTATATAAAGCTACCTGAAGAAAATTACTGGTGTTCTTTTGATCCTATTAGTACCACGGTCAGGCAGCTAGACTATTTACATTTAGTACAGTGCGTCCTGCTCACAGTGTTCAGCTAGATCCGTTCCTGTTATCTTCCTACTGACAGGCAGGCTTGTCTGGTTACAATATATAAAGCTACCTGAAGAAAATTACTGGTGTTCTTTTGATCCTATTAGTACCACGGTCAGGCAGCAAGACTATTTACATTTAGTACAGTGCGTCCTGCTCACAGTGTTCAGCTAGATCCGTTCCTGTTAAATTCTAGACTATTTACATTTAGTGCAGTGCGTCCTGCTCACAGTGTTCAGCTAGATCCGTTCCTGTTATCTTCTAGACTATTTACATTTAGTGCAGTGCGTCCTGCTCACAGTGTTCAGCTAGATCCGTTCCTGTTATCTTCTAGACTATTTACATTTAGTGCAGTGCGTCCTGCTCACAGTGTTCAGCTAGATCCGTTCCTGTTATCTTCCTACTGACAGGCAGGCTTGTCTGGTTACAGTATATAAAGCTACCTGAAGAAAATTACTGGTGTTCTTTTGATCCTATTAGTACCACGGTCAGGCAGCTAGACTATTTACATTTAGTACAGTGCGTCCTGCTCACAGTGTTCAGCTAGATCCGTTCCTGTTATCTTCCTACTGACAGGCAGGCTTGTCTGGTTACAGTATATAAAGCTACCTGAAGAAAATTACTGGTGTTCTTTTGATCCTATTAGTACCACGGTCAGGCAGCTAGACTATTTACAGTTAGTGCAGTGCGTCCTGCTCACAGTGTTCAGCTAAACCTACAAGTTAGTGGGGTGCGTTCACCTCACAGTGTTCAGCTAAATCTACCTGTAGAAGGTTGGTGGTGTTCTCATACTACAGGCAAGCAGTTGATTTTGCTAGCTGCAGTATCAGTACATATATATATATATATATATATATATATATATATATATATATATATATATATATATCTATCTATATATATATCTATCTATATATATATAGATATATATATATATAGATATATATATATATAGATATATATATCCCAGCTTAGTGCAGCTACAGGCCATTAGTATGTCTGGAAGGCCATGAAGGAGAGGCAGACAGTCACAAGCCAATAAGAGAGGGCAAGCAGGCTCTGTGTCTAGTGCTGGTCATGGAGACGGTGCATCCTCATCAGCATGTGGCCATGGGACACGCTTGGCCTTTTTTTCGGCAGCTGGCCGTGTTGAGCCGCAACATGCGGAAGACTTGGTCGAGTGGATGACCAAGCCGTCCTCATCCTCCTCATTCTCTCTCACCCATGCCCAGGGTGCTTTGTCTGGCAAAGCAGCGGCCTCTTCCCTCAGCTCAATGTCATCAGTGTCTCCTTCCCTAGCTCCACCATGTCCTCCTGAGGAGTCCCTCGAACTGTTTGACCACAGTGTTGGGTACATGCTCCAGGAGGATGCCCAGCGTTTGGAAGGCTCTGATGATGATACTGAGCTCGATGAAGGCAGTAACATGAGCACGGACAGAGGGGGTGCCCAAGAAGGACAGCAATCTGGCAGTCATGCTCCCCCTGCTGCAGCATACTGCCAGGTTTGCTCCAGTGATGAGGAGGGAGGGGATGATGAGGTCACTGACTCAACGTGGGTGCCTGATAGGAGAGAGGAGGAGGCAGGATGCCCTCCAGGGGCCAGCCTAAGGGCAGCACATTGACTGCATCACACCCCAAAGCTCCACATGTGCAGGGCGCTGCAGTCTCTGCGCGTTATTCAAAAAGTTCTTTGGTGTGGGCCTTTTTTGAGACGAGTGCATCAGATCGCACCTCTGCTATTTGCAACATATGTCTCAAGCGTATCTCACGTGGCCAAAACATCTCCCGCTTGGGCACCACATGCTTGACCAGACATATGTTGACCTGCCATGCAGTTCGTTGGCAAGCGTATCTAAAAGACCCACACCAAAGAACAAAGAGGATCTCTCCTTGCTCCTCATCAGCTGAGATTTCCAACCCCACTAGACCTCCAGTCCTCTCTGAGACCTGCAGTGAGAGGAATGAAGGTGTAGAATTAGGTGTGTCACAGCCAAGTACTTGTGGGCAATCTGCTTTTGGTACACCGACGTCAGATTGTACCAGGCAAATTTCCCTGCCCCAGCTGCTGCACCGCCGAAAAAAGTTTGCTCCCAGCCATCCACATGCCCAGCGGTTGAATGCTAGCTTGGCAAAATTGCTAGCACTTCAACTGCTGCCTTTTCAGTTGGTAGACTCTGCCCCCTTCCGTGAGTTTGTGAAATGTGCGGTTCCTCAGTGGCAGGTACCCAAACGCCACTTTTTCTCACGGAAGGCGATTCCGGCTCTCTACCGGCATGTGGAAGGCAATGTCCATGCCTCCCTGGACAGGGCGGTCAGCGGTAAGGTGCATATTACCGTTGACTCATGGACAAGCAGGCATGGACAGGGACGTTACCTAAGTTTCACGGCGCATTGGGTGACTCTGCTGGCAGCTGGGAAGGATGCAGGACAAGGTGCAGTAGTGTTGGAGGTTGTTCCGCCACCACGCCTCCAAAATGCTAATGATTGTGACACACCTCTCTCCTCCACCCCCTCCTCTTCTTCTTCCTCCATGGCCTCTTCTTCGGAACCAGCGGTGCTCCGTAGTCGTTCAAGGGGCTACGCAAGTACGCAGGCCAAAAGATGCCATGCAGTGCTTGAGCTGGTGTGCTTGGGGGACAGGAGCCACACTGGGGCAGAGGTTCTGTCAGCTCTGCAGGGGCAGGTTCAGAGGTGGTTGACGCCACGCCAACTTAAGGCAGGAATGGTGGTTTGCGACAATGGCACCAACCTCCTCTCTGCCCTCCGACAGGGACAAATGACCCATGTGCCCTGTTTGGCTCACGTCCTTAACTTGGTGGTGCAGCGGTTCTTGGGCAGGTACCCGGGCTTACAGGATGTCCTGAGGCAGGCCAGGAAAGTCTGTGTGCATTTCCGCCGGTCATATAATGCCAGTGCTCGGCTGACGGACCTCCAAAAGGAGTTTAACCTGCCCAAGAACCGCCTAATCTGTGACATGCCCACCAGGTGGAACTCAACGTTGGCCATGCTGCAGCGGCTGCACACGCAGCAGAGGGCCATCAATGAGTACCTGTGCGACTATGGCACCAGGACAGGGTCAGGGGAGCTTGGTTTTTTTTCCCCACGCCAGTGGGCCATGATCAGGGATGCATGCACTGTCCTGTCACCATTCGAGGAGGCCACGAGGATGGTGAGCAGTGACAGTGCATGCATCAGTGACACTGTCCCCCTTGTCCACCTGTTGGAGCACATGCTGCATGGAATAGTGGACAGGGCACTTGAGGCAGAACAGAGGCAGGAAGAGGAGGACTGCCTTAGCTCTCAAGGCCCCCTTTATCCAGACAGTGTTCCTGCATGCCCGGAGATCACACAGGAAGAGGACGAGGAGGAGGAGGAGGAGGAGGAGGAAGATTATGTCAGTATGGAGGTGGAGCCTGGCACTCAGCATCAGCAGCAGTCTTTAAGGGATCAGTCCCAAGAAACACATGGACTTGTACGTGGCTGGGAGGAGGTGGCTGGGAGGAGGTGGCTGCGGACGTTGTCGTCCTTAGTGACCCAGAGGACTCCGGACCGAATGCCTCAGCAAACCTATGCTGCATGGCCTCCCTGATCCTGCAAAGCCTGCGTAAGGATCCTCGTATTCGTGGTATCAAGTAGGGATGAGCTTCGAGTTCGAGTCGAACTCATGTTCTACTCGAACATTGGCTGTTCGCAAGTTCGCCGAACAGCGAACAATTTGTGGTGTTCGCGGCAAATTCGAATGCCGCGGAACACCCTTTAAAAGTCTATGGGAGAAATCAAAAGTGCTAATTTTAAAGGCTTATATGCAAGTTATTGTCATAAAAAGTGTTTGGGGACCCGGGTCCTGCCCCAGGGGACATGGATCAATGCAAAAAAAAGTTTTAAAAACGGACGTTTTTTCAGGAGCAGTGATTTTATTAATGCTTAAAGTCAAACAATAAAAGTGTAATATCCCTTTAAATTTCGTACCTGGGGGGTGTCTATAGTATGCCTGTAAAGGGGCGCATGTTTCCTGTGTTTAGAACAGTCTGACAGCAAAATGACATTTGGAAGGAAAAAACTCATTTAAAACTACCCGCGGCTATTGCATTGCCGACAATACACATAGAAGTTCATTGATAAAAAACGGCATGGGAATTCCCCACAGGGCAACCCCGAACCAAAATAAAAAAAAAAAAAATGATGTGGGGGTCCCCCTAAATTCCATACAAGGCCCTTCAGGTCTGGTATGGATATTAAGGGGAACCCCAGCCAAAATTAAAAAAAAAAATTGACGTGGGGTTCCCCCTAAATTCCATACCAGACCCTTCAGGTCTGGTATGGATTTTAAGGGGAACCCCGCGCCAAAAAAAAAAAAAAAACGGCGTGGGGTCCCCCTAAGAATCCATACCAGACCCTTATCCGAGCACGCAACCTGGCAGGCCGCAGGAAAAGAGGGGGGACGAGAGTGCGGCCCCCCCCCTCCTGAACCGTACCAGGCCACATGCCCTCAACATTGGGAGGGTGCTTTGGGGTAGCCCCCCAAAACACCTTGTCCCCATGTTGATGAGGACAAGGGCCTCATCCTCACAACCGTGGCCGGTGGTTGTGGGGGTCTGCGGGCGGGGGGCTTATCGGAATCTGGAAGCCCCCTTTAACAAGGGGACCCCCAGATCCCGGCCCCCCCCCTGTGTGAAATGGTAAGGGGGTACTTACCCCTACCATTTCACTAAAAAACTGTCAAAAATGTTAAAAATGACAAGAGACAGTTTTTGACAATTCCTTTATTTAAATGCTTCTTCTTTCTTCCTTCATCTTCTTCTTCTTCTGGTTCTTCTGGCTCTTCTGGTTCTTCCTCCGGCGTTCTCGTCCAGCATCTTCTCCGCGGCGTCTTCTATCTTCTTCTCCTCGGGCCGCTCCGCAACCATGGCATGAGGGGGAGGCTCCCGCTCTTCTCTTCATCTTCTTCTCTTCTTCATCTTCTTCTTCATCTTCTTCTTCATCTCTTCTTCCTTCTTCTCTTCTTCATGTCTTCTGCGGGCCGCTCCGCAGCCATGCTGGCATGGAGGGAGGCTCCCGCTGTGTGACGGCGTCTCTTCGTCTGACGGTTCTTAAATAACGGGGGGCGGGGCCACCCGGTGACCCCGCCCCCCTCTGACGCACGGTGACATGACGGGACTTCCCTGTGACGTCACGGGGAATGCCCGCAGAAGACATGAAGAAGAGAAGAAGGAAGAAGAGATGAAGAAGAAGATGAAGAAGAAGATGAAGAAGAGAAGAAGATGAAGAGAAGAGCGGGAGCCTCCCCTCATGCCATGGGTGCGGAGCGGCCCGAGGAGAAGAAGATAGAAGACGCCGCGGAGAAGATGCTGGACGAGAACGCCGGAGGAAGAACCAGAAGAGCCAGAAGAACCAGAAGAAGAAGAAGATGAAGGAAGAAAGAAGAAGCATTTAAATAAAGGAATTGTCAAAAACTGTCTCTTGTCATTTTTAACATTTTTGACAGTTTTTTAGTGAAATGGTAGGGGTAAGTACCCCCTTACCATTTCACACAGGGGGGGGGCCGGGATCTGGGGGTCCCCTTGTTAAAGGGGGCTTCCAGATTCCGATAAGCCCCCCGCCCGCAGACCCCCACAACCACCGGCCACGGTTGTGAGGATGAGGCCCTTGTCCTCATCAACATGGGGACAAGGTGTTTTGGGGGGCTACCCCAAAGCACCCTCCCAATGTTGAGGGCATGTGGCCTGGTACGGTTCAGGAGGGGGGGGGGGCGCACTCTCGTCCCCCCCTCTTTTCCTGCGGCCTGCCAGGTTGCGTGCTCGGATAAGGGTCTGGTATGGATTTTTAGGGGGACCCCACGCCGTTTTTTTTTTTTTTTTTGGCGCGGGGTTCCCCTTAAAATCCATACCAGACCTGAAGGGTCTGGTATGGAATTTAGGGGGAACCCCACGTCAATTTTTTTTTTAAATTTTGGCTGGGGTTCCCCTTAATATCCATACCAGACCTGAAGGGCCTTGTATGGAATTTAGGGGGACCCCCACATCATTTTTTTTTTTTTTTATTTTGGTTCGGGGTTCCCCTGTGGGGAATTCCCATGCCGTTTTTATCAATGAACTTCTATGTGTATTGACGGCAATGCAATAGCCGCGGTAGTTTTAAATGTGTTTTTTCCTTCAAAATGTCATTTTGCTGTCAGACTGTTCTAAACACGGGAAACATGCGCCCCTTTACAGGCATACTATAGACACCCCCCAGGTATGAAATTTAAAGGGATATTACACTTTTATTGTTTGACTTTAAGCATTATTAAAATCACTGCTCCTGAAAAAACGGCCGTTTTTAAAACTTTTTTTTGCATTGATTCATGTCCCCTGGGGCAGGACCCAGGTCCCCAAACACTTTTATTGACAATAACTTGCATATTAGCCTTTAAAATTAGCACTTTTGATTATTCATGTTCGTGTCCCATAGACTTTAACGGTGTTCGCGTGTTCGAACGAATTTTTTTCCTGTTCGCATGTTCTGGTGCGAACCGAACAGGGGGGTGTTCGGCTCATCCCTAGTATCAAGGAGAAGGACCAATACTGGCTGGCAACCCTCCTTGATCCACGTTACAAGGGTAAGGTTGCGGACCTTATCTTGCCATCGCAGAGGGAGCAGAGGATGAAACATCTTTGGGAGGCCTTGCAGAAAGGTCTGTGCAACGCGTTCCCAGAGACTGGGAGGTTACAAACTCCTGTTTCTGGACAACATGTTGCTGAGGCTTCGGTCAGTCAAAGAAGGAGCGGTGGAGAAGGTGGCCGTCTGACCGATGCGTTCAGACAATTTTTTGGTCCGCAGCCCCAAGGTATGATCGGTTCCAGCAACCATCGCCAGCGTCTGTTTTACATGGTGCAGGAATACCTAGGGGCAAGATCAGACTTGGACACCTTTCCCACCGAAAATCCTCTGGGTTACTGGGTCTTGAGGATGGATCACTGGCCAGAGCTTGCACAGTATGCAATTGAGCTACTGGCCTATCCTGCATCCAGCGTTCTTTCGGAACGCACATTCAGTGCTGCTGGAGGCGTGGTAACCGATCACAGGGTGCGTCTTTCCACCGACTCGGTCGATCGGCTGACCTTCATAAAAATGAATCAGTCTTGGATCACCACCAGCTACCAAGCACCTGATGCTGATGTAACCGAATATTTTTTTTTGAAATCTCAGATCCCTTCAAAGACTGCCTATGCTGATGCTGAGTGACTATCCCTGAGTAATTATCCTCTTCCTCCTCAATCATCACGCTGATAGCTTGCAAGAACATTTTTGGTTCTGGGCGCCACCACCAGTGCCTAAGGCACAATTTTTCAGCCCCTGTTTAACAGGGGCGTGTAATTACAATTTTTGATGTAATACTTTGCAGCAGGGCTCGTTCCTGCATTCCAACTAGAGTGTCTGTGAGGGGTTGCAGTGTTGTGGCACCAGCACCAGTGCCTAAGGCCCAATTTTTCTGCCCCTGTCTAACAGGGGCGTGTAATTACAATTTTTGATGCAATACTTTGCAGCAGGGCTCATTCCTGCATTCCAACTAGAGTGTCTGTGAGGGGTTGCAGTGTTGTGGCACCAGCACCAGTGCCTAAGGCCCAATTTTTCTGCCCCTGTCTAACAGGGGCGTGTAATTACAATTTTTGATGCAATACTTTGCAGCAGGGCTCATTCCTGCGTTCCAACTAGAGTGTCTGTGAGGGGTTGCAGTGTTGTGGCACCAGTGCCTAAGGCCTAATTTTTCAGCTCCTGTTCAACAGGGGCATGTAATTACAATTCTTGATCTAATATTTCACAGCAGGGCCCTGTGAGGGCTTACAGTGTTGTGGCCACAGCAACACCTAAGGCCCAAATTTCTGCTGAGTATATAGGGCAGGACCCTACTTTCAAACATTTAACTTACAAACGACTCCTACTTGCAAACGGAAGGAGACAACAGGAAGTGAGATGAAATCTACCCCTAGGAAGGGAAATTCTCTCCTGTAAGAGTTAATATGGGAAAACAATTTCTCCTTTCCACTGATGCTTTCCAATCCTTGTTCCACAAAAAAACCCAAATTTTCAAAAAACATTTTTCATTGGGACAAAAAGTGAGGTGAAATCTTCTGAAGAGGAGGAAAGACAGCAAAACAAATGTCACAGGGGTGATAACCCTTCCCTATGTTTTCCAAAAAGCTTAAAAAAGATTTTTTGGCTGGAGCTAAACACGTTAAAAATGTACCCGTTCAAAATTACAAAGAGATTCTACTTAACAACAAACCTACAGTCCCTGTCTTGTTTGCACCGCCTGTATACTGCTGTTCAGAGTATATAGGGCCTTTCCTTATTTTAATTTGGGTGCGGGGTTCCCCTTAATATCCATACAAGACCCAAAGGGCCTGGTAATGGACTGGGGGGTACCCATGCCGTTTGTCTCACTGATTTTCATCCATATTGCCATGACCCGACATGACATTAAACCAGGGCCGGACTGGGCATAAAAACCAGCCCTGGAAAAAATTTCATACCAGCCCCATAGCATTATTATACCAGCCCAACAGCATAACTTTCTTGTTCATGGAAGGGAAAACCATGTAGTTTAAAACACATAGGGCAGATATGAAAGCACATAGGGCTTTATATACAGTGCCTTGCGAAAGTATTCGGCCCCCAGTCAGTCATTTAGGACAACATTGGATCATTCAGAGATCCTCGCTGAACTTCTGGAGTGAGTTTTCTGCACTGAAAGTAAAGGGGCCGAATAATTTTGCACGCACCACTTTTCAGTTTTTTATTTGCTAAAAAAGTTTAAAATATCCATTAGATTTCGTTCCACTTCACAATTGTGTCCCACTTGTTGGTGATTCTTCACAAAAAATTAAAATTTTATATCTTTATGTTTGAAGCCTGAAATGTGGCAAAAGGTTGAAAAGTTCAAGGCCGAATACTTTTGCAAGGCACTGTATATATATATAAAAGCAAATTCCAGTTGAAAGTGGTCAATCATCAAGGGGGACACCATGAACTCGAAAACGTGTGGGGGGGGGGGACTCTGTTGACCAGAGACCACCTTCTGCAGAAAGAATACACTAAGGTAAGGGGGGGTTACTGATATAAGGGGGAAACCTTTATATCAGATCAGTGCCCCCTTACATTATTGCATTCACGCCCCCCTTACATCAGTGACCCCCCTCAGACTGTCCTGGCGATTCTGTCACTGACCTCCTCTTAGGTGCACCGTGCAGGGCTCAGTCAGTCGGCTCCAGCTCGGTGGCTCTGGTTTTATGCTATAGTCTCCTCACCACAGTCCACACACGTCTGACTTCTCCCACGACCCCCATCCTGCTCCCATTCTTGACTTCTCTCCAGACTCCCTCAGAGACTGCAGACATGATACAGGAGATGTCAGAGGTTGCGGACATGATACAAGAGATGGTTAGAGACTGAGGACATGATACCAAAGATGGTAAGAGAATGCAGACATGATACAGGAGAATAATGCAGCCTTAGCAGTTCTGAACAAATGCAGCCTCACTGTGCCCATCAAATGTAGCCTTATTGTGCCCATCAAATGCAGCCTAATTGTGCCCATCAATGCAGCCTCACTGTGCCCGTGAATGCAGCCTCACTGAGCCATCATTGCAGCCTCACTGCCCATCAATGCAGCATCACTGTACCCATCAAATGCAGCTTTACTGTGCCCATGAATTCAGCCTCACTGTTCCCACCATTGCATCCTCACTGTGCCTGTGAACGCAGCCTAACTGTGCCCACCATTGCAGCCTCACTTTGCCCGTGAATTCAGCCTCACTGTGCCCACCATTGCAGCCTCACTGTGCCTGTCAGTGCAGCATTACTGTGCCCACCATTGCAGCCTCACTGTGCCCGTGAATGCAGCAACACTGTGCCCACCATTGCAGCCTCACTGTGCCCACCATTGCAGCCTGTGCCCGTGAATTCAGCCTCACTGTGCCCACCATTGCATCCTCACTGTGCCCATGAATGCAGCCTCACTGTGCCCACCATTGCATCCTCACTGTGCCCATGAATGCAGCCTAACTGTGCCCACCATTGCAGCCTCACTTTGCCCGTGAATTCAGCCTCACTGTGCCTACCATTGCAGCCTCACTGTGCCTGTCAGTGCAGCATTACTGTGCCCACCATTGTAGCCTCACTGTGCCCGTGAATGCAGCAACACTGTGCCCAACATTGCAGCCTCACTGTGCCCACCACTGCAGCCTGTGCCCGTGAATTCAGCCTCACTGTGCCCACCATTGCATCCTCACTGTGCCCATGAATGCCGCCTCACTGTGCCCACTATTGCATCCTCACTGTGCCCGTGAATGCAGCATCACTGTGCTCACCATTGCAGCCTCACTGTGCCCGTGCATTCAGCTTGTGCCCGTGAATTTAGCCTCACTGTGCCCACCATTGCAGCCTGTGCCCATGCATTCAGCCTCACTGTGCCCACCATTGCAGCCTATGCCCGTGCCTTCAGCCTCACTGTGCCCACCATTGCAGCCTGTGCCCGTGAATTCAGCCTCACTTTTCCCAGCATTGCATCTTCACTGTGCCCACCATTGCAGCCTGTGCCCGTGAATTCAGCCTCACTTTTCCCAGCATTGCGGCCTCACTGTGCCCACCATTGCATCTTCACTGTGCCCATGCATTCAGCTTGTGCCCGTGAATTCAGCCTCACTGTGCCCACCATTGCATCCTCACTGTGCCCGTGAATGCAGCATCACTGTGCCCATCATTGCAGCCTGTGCCCGTGCATTCAGCCTCACTGTGCCCACCATTGCAGCCTCACTGTGCCCACCATTGCAGCCTGTGAATTCAGTCTCACTGTGCCCACCATTGCAGCCTCACTGTGCCCACCATTGCGCCTCACTGTGCCCACCATTGCATCCTCACTGTGCCCACCATTGCAGCCTATGCCCGTGCCTTCAGCCTCACTGTGCCCACCATTGCAGCCTGTGCCCGTGAATTCAGCCTCACTTTTCCCAGCATTGCATCCTCACTGTGCATACCATTTCAGCCTATGCCCGTGCATTCAGCCTCACTGTGCCCACCATTGCAGCCTGTGCCCTTGCATTCAGCCTCACTGTGCCCACCATTGCAGCCTGTGCCCGGGACTTCAGCCTCACTGTGCCCACCATTGCATCCTCACTGTGCCCACCAATGCAGCCTGTGCCCGTGAATTCAGCCTCACTTTTCCCAGCATTGCATCCTCACTGTGCCCACCATTTCAGCCTATGCCCATGCATTCAGCCTCACTGTGCCCACCATTGCAGCCTGTGCCCTTGCATTCAGCCTCACTGTGCCCACCATTGCAGCCTGTGCCCAGGACTTCAGCCTCACTGTGCCCACCATTGCATCCTCACTGTGCCCACCAATGCAGCCTGTGCCCGTGAATTCAGCCTCACTTTTCCCAGCATTGCATCCTCACTGTGCCCACCATTTCAGCCTATGCCCATGCATTCAGCCTCACTGTGCCCTCCATTGCAGGCTCACCATTGTAGGACACACAGCACAGAGCACTAGAGGGAGAGAGCAGGAAGCAGCCTTTTTTTTTACTAAGAGAGAGAGGTATTTTAAGATACTTCCAAGCAAAGACCAGTATCAAGTCATAACACACAGGACTATAAAGTGATAAAAAAGGTGCAAGAGTTCACTTAAAGCAGCTGACAGGTTTCCTCATATCTCTTTTCTTCCTCTACATTTACTCCCTTTTAGATCACTTATAGAGACTGTAGAAATACATTTGCTATTTAAAACCCAACTCTACTTTTTTTGTAACAGTCGGCTCACCATTGTAGGTCACACAGAGACATCTCCCACGATGTATCACGGAGCAGGGTATGTGTTCGGCGGCCGCGCTGTTACATGCCCCCCCCCCCTAGATCAGCTCGTGTGATAGGTGGAACCTTCAATCCACTATCACATGAGCCGGTCTAGGGGGGCGGGGCCTTGTAACAGCACGGCCGCCGAACACATACCCTGCTCTTATACACAGGAGAGATTGAGGGAGCGGAGCGCTGCAGCTGCAGCCGAAGCTCAAAGCAGCCCCAAGGCAGGCAGCCTACCGGGATATTTCCCGGTATCCCGGTAGGCCAGTCCGGCCCTGCATTAAACCCGCAAGCAGTTTTAAATGAGATTTTTTCCTTTAAAAATGACATTTGGTGCAGGGACTGTTCTAAACACGGGAAACACGCGTCACTTTACAGGCATACTATAGACACCCCCCAGGTACGATATTTAAAGGAATATTTCACTTTTTTTTTTTTTACTTTAACCACTTGACAACTGGGCACTTAAACCCCCTTCCTAACCAGTCCAATTTTCAGCTTTCGGTGCTCTCACATTTTGAATGACAATTACTCAGTCATGCAACACTGTACCCATATGAAATTTTTGTCCTTTTTTTAACACAAATAGAGCTTTCTTTTGGTGGTATTTAATCACCGTTGGGTTTTTTATTTTTTGCGCTATAAAAGAAAAAAGACTGAAAATTCGGTAAAAAAATGAAATTTTCTTTGTTTCTGTTATAAAATTTAGCAAATGTAGTAATTTTTCTTTGTAAATTTTGGCCACAATTTATACTGCTACATATCTTTGGTAAAAATAAGTACAAATCGGTGTAAATTATTTGGTCTTTGTGAAAGTTATAGAGTCCAAAAGCTATGGTGCCAATATCTGAAAATTGATCATACCTGAATTACTGACGGCCTATCTATATTCTTGAGACCTTAACATGCCAGAAAAGTACAAATACCCCCCAAATGACCCCTTTTTGGAAAGAAGACATTCCAAGGTATTTAGTAAGGGGCATGGTGAGTTTTTTGAAGTTGTCATTTTTTCCCACGATTCTTTGCAAAATCAAGATTTTTTTTTTCTTTTTTTTTTTTTCCACAAAAATGTCATATTAGCAGGTTATTTCTCACACACCACATATGCATACCACAAATTACACCCCAAAACACATTCTGCTATTACTCCCGAGTACGGCGATACCACATGTGTGAGACTTTTACACAGCGTGGCCACATACAGAGGCCCAACATGCAGGGGAGCACCTCCAGGCGTTCTGGTGCACCCAGGCCAATTCTGACATTTCTCTCCTACATGTAAAAATCATCATTTATTTGCTAGAAAATTACAAAGAACCCCAAAACATTATATATGTTTTTTTTTGCAAAGACCCTAGAGAATACAATGGCGGTTGTTGCAACTTTTTATCTTGCACGGTATTTGCGCAGCAATTTTTTGAACGCTTTTTTTGGGGAAAAAAAACAGTTTTGTGCTTTAAAAAAAACAAAAGCAGTAAAGTTGGCCCAATGTTTTTGCATAATGTGAAATATGAAGTTACACCAAGTAAATAGATACCTAACATGTCACCCTTCAAAATCGCTCACGCTCGTGGAATGGCGCCAAACTTCGCTACTTAAAAATCCCCATAGGCGACGCTTTAAAATTTTTTACTGGTTACATGTTTTGAGTTACAGAGGAGGTCTAGGGCCAAAATTATTTCTCTCGCTCTACCGATCGCAGCGATACCTCACATGTGTGGTTTGAACACAGTTTTCATATGTGGGCGGGACTTACGTGTGCATTCGCTTCTGCATGCGAGCACACGGACAGGGGCGCTTTAAAATTTTTTTTTTTTTTTTATTGTTCATTTTACTTTATTTATTTTAGTTTGACACTTTTTTTGATCACTTTTATTCCTATTACAAGGAATGTAAACATCCCCTGTAATAGGAATATGGCATGACAGGTCCTCTTTACAGTGAGATATGGGGTCAATAAGACCCCACATTTCACCTCTAGGCTGGGAAGCCTGAAATAAAAAAAATAAAAAAACGACCCTGGCTTCGATCGTAGCGCTGAGACGGTAGAAGCACCGGAGGGCGGCGGGAAGGGGGTGGTCCCCTCTCGCCTCCCATAAGAATGATCAAGCAGTGGAGGGAATCACCGGCTGAAAAAGCTGATATCTGAATGATGCCTATAGCTGCAGGCATCATTCAGATATCCCCACACAAAGTCAAGGACGTCGTATGACGGCCGGCGGGCGGGAAGTGGTTAAAACACTTTTTTTTTTAACACAAAGCATGTACATACCAAAAATGACACCCCAAAATAGATTCTCCTACTCCTCCTGAGTACGGCGATAGCCCATGTGTGAGACTTCCACAGCCTGGCCACATACAGAGGCCGAGTACAGCTGAATATGGCCGAGCATGGCCGAGCATGGCTGAGCATGGCTGCGCATGGCAGGGTATGGCTGCGCATGGCTGGGTATCGCCGAGTATGACTGGGTATGGCTGGATATTGCAGAGTATGGCTGGGTATTGCAGAGTATGACTGGGTATGACTGGGTATTGCAGGGTATTGCAGAGTATTGCGGGGTGTTGCAGAGTATTGCGGGGTGTTGCAGAGTATTGTGGGGTGTTGCATAGTATTGCGGGGTGTTGCAGAGTATTGCAGGGTGTTGCAGGGTGTTGCGGAGTAGTACAGAGTATTGCAGAGTATTGCGGGGTGTTGCGGAGTAGTGCAGAGTATTGAGGGGTGTTGCGGAGTAGTGCAGAGTATTGCGGGGTGTTGCAGAGTATTGCGGGGTGTTGCAGAGTATTGCGGGGTGTTGCAGAGTATTGTGGGGTGTTGCAGAGTATTGTGGGGTGTTGCAGAGTATTGTGGGGTTTTGCAGAGTATTGTGGGGTATTGCAGAGTATTGTGGGGTATTGCAGAGTATTGTGGGGTGTTGCGGAGTAGTGCAGAGTATTGCAGAGCATTGTGGGGTATTGCAGAGCATTGTGGGGTATTGCAGAGTATTGTGGGGTATTGCAGAGTATTGCAGAGCATTGTGGGGTATTGCAGAGTATTGTGGGGTATTGCAGAGCATTGTGGGGTATTGCAGAGTATTGTGGGGTATTGCAGAGCATTGTGGGGTGTTGCAGAGTAGTGCAGAGCATTGTGGGGTGTTGCAGAGTAGTGCAGAGTATTGTGGGGTGTTGCAGAGTAGTGCAGAGTATTGTGGGGTGTTGCAGAGTAGTGCAGGGTATTATAGTATGGAGGGATGGCTGATCATGGTGGGATGGATGGATGGATGTGACTGTATTTGTCACTGTGCAGCGTTGTGGGCACTACAGATGCAGCCCACAACGCTGCTACCATCCGATCCCTCCCCCGCTCCTCCCCCTCTGTACCGATCGGTACACAGAGGGGAGGGAGGAACCGGCGTCATGACATGACGCCGGTTTGTTTACATGTGATCGCTCCGTCATTTGACGGAGCGATCACATGGTAAACGGCCGCGATTAGCGCCCGTTCACCGTGATCCGTGATGCCAGAGGACCCGGCGGTCACGGAAGTTCTCGGGTGCTTGCCCCAGGGGGCGCGCGAGAGCAGTATTCTGGGAGGACGTCCATGGACGCCCTCCCAGGATAAGCCGACCGCGCTGTGGCCGTCTTTCGGCTATGGCCCGGTCGGCATGTGGTTAAGCATCATTAAAATCACTGCTCCCGAAAAAACGGCCGTTTTTAAAAGTTTTTTTTGCATTGATACATGTCCCCTGGGGTAGGACCCGGGTCCCCAAACCCTTTTTAGGACAATACCATGCAAATTAGCCTTTAAAATGAGCACTTTTGATTTCGAACGTTCGAATCCCATAGACGTCAATGGGGTTCTAACGTTCGTGCGAACTTTCGGTCCGTTCGCAGGTTCTGGTGCGAACCGAACCGGGGGGTGTTCGGCTCATCCCTAGTTTCCCATCAATTGCCCCTCCGCAGTTAGGAAAGTCCCACCGCTGGGCAAAGTGGGAGGCCACAGTCTGCCATTCCTGTGGCGTGGAAGGAAACTGTTGAGGAAAAAACAATAAACATTACTATTTTTTCACAGAAACATGGCAAGCAGATTAGACACAAACATTATGGGGCAACCTCCAGATAGCATTTCTTAAGGGGAATTTAACAACGCCAAAGTATAAGGTACACTTTTCATATTCCCCCCCCCCCCCCTCTCATGGGCCATTTATAACATTATAGGGGGGGGGACTCTTGGACAGGTAACCCTCTTCACTTCATTGAGAGATGAATGCCTAAATACAGGGTTTTACTTGGAACAGACCCTCCTTAGTTACACTATTGGCAGCCCACTGGACAGGTAAGTGTCATAATACAAAGATATCAATACACACTGTACACATTTGAGGACATTTGGACATTCTGCTATTACCTATCAAGATAATAATAGGATACAAAAACTTTAAACAGTACCATTGTAAAGTATACAGGCAGGCCCTTGCACTACATGCTTTGGGGAATTCATCCATAAATCTGACCAGTAAGAGGTGGGTATAGTGTGTATGGGTTTGGCAAAGTCAGCAGATAGATGCTTGAGGATACATAGAGAATTGGGATCAGCTGACTTAGCAGTTGGGGGAGGGAGGGTTACTAAAAATTATTTGGGGACACCACAAAAAAAAAGCCTCTGCCACTCTGCATGAATTTAAATCAAAAATAACATTTACAAACATTTTAGGGGGTGTTTGGGGTAAAGCACTACTATGGAGCTGATAAAATACATTGTTAAGTGACTACATTAGACATGTGCATTCGTTTTCGTCCGAATGCATTTTCGTCCGAATTTTAGGTATTTTCGTTATCGTTTTACCAAACGATGACGAAAGTGCAGAGTCCGAAAAACGAAAGATCCGACATAAACAAATGCTTTATTTTCGTTTTCGTTGCTACAACAGTTCGATATAGATAGGAGATTCGACATGATGATGACAATAACAATCTGTGTCCATCAAACCTGTGGTCGAATGTGCCTAACCTTAGCTCTATTAGTCCAAGATTATTCTACATAGAGAGAAAAGATTTGACGTAGAGAGAAAAGATTCGACGTAGGGGAGGAAAGATTCGACGTAGGGGAGGAAAGATTCGACGTAGGGGAGGAAAGATTCGACGTAGGGGAGAAAAGATAAATAAAAATAATGATGATGATGAATGTTATTGGCTGATTGTAACCAAAGAGGTGGAGCAGTAAAATAGCTAGAACTAAGTACACACGTACTTTGGCTTATGGTGTCTGTTGAAAGTTCTAAGAAGATTCGACGGAGCAGGTAAACTATACGGCATTGTGTACAGTTTAGCTGCTCCGTCGAATCTTCTTTGAACATTCGACAGACACCATAAGCCTTCAATGACAGATTCGACCTTAATTTGGATTTTCGGACGAATGCAATTTTTAACGAAAAACGAAATAAATAAAAACGAATTTCGGGAGTAACTAAATAAATTTATTTTTCAGACGAAAACTGTAAGGGGATTCCATTGACCATTGCATCATTGATTGATTATTGATTATACCCTAACATGAGATATGTTTAGAACTGCTTATTTGCTTAACTAATATAATGAAATACTTTAGTTATGTAACAAACTGCACCTTACATCTTGTGACAGTATTACTTAATAACTGATTATCTCATTTATGTCTGATGTCTTCATCTAAGGAAACATCTGTTTGTGGTTTTATCTCTGTACACTTTTGTTTGATATGAAACGGCTAGAATTAGCAAGTTCAGGAAACTTGTGGTTGGGCAACTTATGGTCAGCAGACGTTAGCAGAAATTAAGAAAGCGTAGTCTGAACTGTAAAGGTTAAACACTCAGGTCACAAGATGAAGACATTACTAATATATGGAAATCACAAGATTAAGAAATTACTAATATGCTAATGAACTTTGTTGTGTATTATTTTGATTGGCCCCCCAAAATGGGGCAGAGTCTTGTAAAGACAGCATAAAAAGCCTACCCTCAGAATAAACCATTGTAATCATTTAACACGTACTTTCTGTGTGTATGTGTATTTGATTAACCGCCGGCGAGGTCCTCCACTGAGCCATCTCAAGAGCCTAGGCCACAAGGAGAAGACGGGCACCTAACAGTTCTGGTACCAGAAGTGGGGTGTGTTTGAACAGGTAAGTCATTGCTCCTTTTTACCTATTTTTTGGTAACTGGTGTTGATGCTTGCCATGTTCAAATAACCTTGTATGCACACCTACTTACATAACTGTGCCTTCGCAACGGACTAGGCTGGTCCCTTGGAGGGTTAATAAGGGCTCGCAGGTTTTTTTTTAAGGTTTTTTTAAAGAGTCTGACTAGGTTGGTCTGACTGTGTTGAGTAGATATATGTGTATGTAGACCTCGGGAAGTATAGAATACACCCGTAGTACAAGGAGTGGCTGAGTGGACGCCCATTTTTTGGGGAAATATTGAAAAGTGCACTTATAATGACATGTTAATGTAAATGTGACTTTATTTTGCCACTGTATATATAAGATTTTGCTTGTTTTTTGCTTGTTTTCTTCTAGGTACCACCGTAAGTATTTACTGTATTAGAAAATTAGAGATAAGTGTATAACATATATGTATGACAACTGAATGTAAAGTACTGTATTGATTTAGAGAATTTTTTTATTAAGGTATTACACATATATGCACTAGATGAACCACATAAGGAGAGAACCCAATTGTAGTGAGATAGCCCCTGCTTGCCCACATTGCACATTTGGTTTGCTGTTCCTTAATGTAGACAGGACGTGGATCCTGCTCACCACTAGACCAACCGGGTTTTCATACCGACTTGGTGTAGGGGGAGTATTTCCCGCCACAAGGAGGGGTACCCTATACCGAGTACTGAGGGTTAACCTTCATAGCTATATCAGCCCCACTGCAATAAGAGACCAAGGGACTTACTCCCAAGTCAGGGAACAGATTATAGCACAAACAGGTTGCTTTCATCTCTGTCCCTGTACTAGACACACGCTGCCAAGGTTATTAGATGGGGAATTCTGCGGCAACCCAGACCACGGCCAACCCATCCCCTTATGAGTACGTTAAAAACACACTACCGGGGCCACAGGTAGAACCCTTTTGGACACAGGTCAGGGAAAGGTGCCAACAATTAGCAATACATGACCCAGGGCCACTAGGTCCCTGTTCTGAGGATGATTGGGAGGAAGTGAGCAAGGTGTGTCAGGTGCACAAGCACTCTTACCCACCTGGGAAATGGGAAGACACCCAGTATATGATAGATTGTTACAAAACATGGAATAAATGCTTAGCCAAATATAAAACAAAATATGTAACTAAAGCCCCCACACCAAAACCAGTAAACTCACCCACCCTATCTCAACAGCCTGAAGCACCCCCCCCTTGTGTGATGGTTAAACAGGAGGATGGAACATTGGGTCCATGCCTTCAGCTGTATCCATCTTTGGATCCAGCAGTATTGGCTACCATGGTATATGGGGCAGCTGATCAGGCACAAGTTACACGATGGGAAAACGAAAGTAGGAACAGGGAAGAGGAAGTCCGAGCAGAAGGTATACGTAGGAGAGAAGAAGAGAGGATAAGTAGGTTGGATCCGAAGGAAAGGGAATTAGAAGAAAAGTTAAAAGAGCTTAATAGAAGAAAGGAGGAATTAGAAGAGAAAATGTCAAAGAGGGAGGAAGAGCTGGAAAATTACAAAAGAGAGCTAGAAAAGAAGGCGGAAATAATAGAGTATTCTGCAATAACAAAGGGTGAAAGGGACGAAGCGTCCCTGGAAGAGGGAGAAGAGGAAGGAGTCAGGAAGTTAAGCCCCAGGGAAAAGGAATGGGAAGAGAAACAGAAAGAATTTAATAAGAGACAGCAGGAAGAGGAAGAAAGGATACAAAAGAAAAGGGAGGATTTAGAGGCGTACGAAAAGAGACTAGTGAAAGAGGCAAGAAGAATTAAGGAGGCTGAAGAAAAGATAATTTCACAGCCATCCACTACACTCAGAAGCCAAATTAAACCGGCCATAAGCCAGAAACCCCCACAGGAGGAAAGGAGGCAGGGAGAGCAGGGTGAATCCTCTACTGAGGAAAGAGAAATAGAAATGGAACAGGAAACTCTAGGTGCCACCTTTAAAGCACCACTTATGCATATAGGGGAGACGGTGATACATATACCCCTACCCCTGGGCACACTGTCAAAAATAAAGGAGTTATGCCCCAGCCCAAAGAAAAGCCCTAGGGAGGCCGGCGCTTTCCTTGCAAAGTACAGTGCAGGGACGAGCCTGGATAAGGAAGATATAGCAGGGATCCTTAGTATAGTTGACCCTGACAGTCCAGAAAGGCATCCCGTAGATGACTTATGGACAGCTCACATAGAACCAAATAAAGATTGGGTGTCTTTTTGGAAAGGTATGGGGAATGGAGGCTTGTACAGGACCTAAGGGCCGTTAACAAGCAGGTTATACCTCTGCCGCCTTTGGTGGCAGATATCTCTTTTATTTTTTTGAGAATACCTGCTGATTCCCTTTGCTACACAGTAGTGGACCTGGCGAATGCATTTTTTAGCATCCCGATCGATGACGGGGTGTTGCCCATGTTCTCCTTTTCATGGGGGAGGGGTAAACAGTTGACCTGGTCAAGATTACCGCAGGGGTATGTGGACAGTCCAGCAGCCTTCTCCATGGTCCTTAATGAGACAATTAAGTCATGGACTGCTGAGCGCGGGTCGGTACTAATACAGTATGTGGACGACTTGCTCCTGTGCAGTCGATCTGCTGAAGATTGTGCGGTCGATTCCACATCTCTGTTACATCACCTGGCCAGGACTGGCCACCTAGCATCACGGAAGAAGATACAATGGTGTCAAAGTCAGGTAGAATACCTGGGATGCATTCTGAAGGAGGGAACCAGGCTGGTATCCCCCAAACGTGCCGCAGCCCTGCAGGCTCTCAGTCCTCCAAGAGACAAAGCAACTTTGCTCTCATTTTTGGGCGCAATCGTATATTGCCGCCAATGGATCCCAGATTGTTCATATTATGATGGCATTCTGTGGGAGGCTACCGTGTCCACCGCCCCGAAGACAGTAGATTGGACAACAGATAGGCTCTGTGCTTTTCAGGCCTTGTTACAAAGTCTGACTCAGGCCCCCGCCCTGGGATTGGTAGAATATGGCAAACACTTTCAATTATACTGTGTGGTATCGGGAAATTCTTTTGCTGCGGTTTTGACACAGCAACACGGAACCGGGTACCGACCAGTCTCCTATCTCTCAAAAAAGTTGCCTACCCAAGTACAAGGGATGCCATCTTGTCTACAAAACCTTGCTGCTTGTGCTATGGCAGTTCAGGAGGCTAGCAAATCAGTGTTAGGCCATGAATTGACTCTCTACACTACTCATTCAGTAACTCACCTCCTGCAAAACATGAACACACAGCATATGACAGCACAAAGGCTTAGTGGGTATGAGATCACACTTCTGAATACTGATAACCTCACCCTCAAACACGCACCACCAAGCAATCCCACTGTCCGACTTTTACACTCTTTACTTAGGCTACCACGAGACCCTGATAAAAAGCACAATTGTGTTGAACAGGTTGCAGCAATAACCAGCCCTCGCCCAGATCTCACTGACATTCCCCTACCAGGAGTGCAGGACGTCTTCATAGACGGCAGTTGTTCTCGCCCCTCCGATGCAACATTCCTAACAGGGTATGCCATTGTCCAACTACCTGATGTGGTGTTGGAAGCAAAAGCCTTACCACCCTCCTCGGCACAGGTAGCAGAATTGGAGGCGCTCACAAGAGCTTGCATACTTTTCTCTGATCAGGAGGTAAACATCTACACAGATAGTAGGTACGCTTTTGGGGTCACACATGACTATGGCGTAATCTGGGCAAATAGAGGATTTAAAACTGCTGACAACAAGCCAATTGCTAACTCTACGCAAATTAAAGCACTCCTGCAAGCGATTCTTCTCCCAAAGCGGATAGCGGTCATCAAAGTAAAGGCACATTCATCAGATAACAGCAGAATTTCCAAAGGAAACGCGCTGGCAGACAGAGAAGCAAAAAAAGCCGCTGCCATGTACATTGGTCAGCCAGCCCCCACAACAATGTTCTTCAAGGAACATTTTACATCACCCAACTTTAAGACCATTGTGGCACAAATACAGGGATTAGCTACAGAGGGGGATGTTTCTTTTTGGGTCAAGGATGGCTTGACCAAGGACCAAGAAGGTCTTTGGTCAAAAGAGGGGAAGATATTGGGCATACCAGAATCAAGCAGTGTTCTCATACTTTCCTATCTCCATGGTCCAGGACATATAGGTACCACCGCCCTAACAAACATATACACAAAGTCTTTCTGTACTAACAATTTGAGTAAACAGGCAAAACTCCTCACCAGCAGTTGTCTGACCTGTGCACAAAACAATGTCCAAGGAAAAAATCATGGATTACATGGCCATCTGCCCCCACCCCTGGGTCCCCTAACAGATTTGCAAATAGACTTCACACACATGCCCAAACAAAAAGGCAATTTGAAATACCTTTGCGTGATCGTATGCAAATGGTCAGGTTGGGTTGAAGGTATTCCGTGTACAGGTGAGACTGCTAAAATTGCTGCCAAATGCCTACTGAACCATTGGGTTTGTAGGTTCGGGATACCAACGGCCATATGGTCAGACAGAGGGCCTGCCTTCAGCTCCTCTGTTACACAGACTTTAGCCAGGTTACTAGGCTTACAGTGGAAATTGCACATCCCTTACCACCCACAAAGTGCAGGAGTAGTGGAAAGAATGAATAGGAACATCAAAGACAAGTTAAAAAAGGCTACGGGGGGCACCATGAAAGGATGGTTGGATTACCTTCCTTCTGTCCTATTTCAGATCAGAACAACGCCACATGCTAGAACAAAACTCTCACCCTTTGAGATTTTGATGGGAATTCCTGCAAACATAGAGCTGCCCCTCTTAGATCAAAACACTGACATTAACATCTATTCCCAACAGGAAATGTACGTGAAAAATCTGGTAAGTATGCTACAGGATATGAACGAACAAGTCTCTGTCACCTTTTCTCCTCTTTCCACAGAACCTACTCATCCTTTCATCCCAGGAGACAAAGTACTGGTGAAACAACTGGCACACAAAAAGAAGGTTGGACCCATTTTCTCTGGACCTTGGAAGATAGAGAAGGTTTCCAGAACTGCTGTTCTAACCGATCTAGGAAATATCTGGATCCACGCCAGCCGGTTAAAGAAGTGTCCACAGCAACCCCAGACCCCTGACCCTCCTCCAGCATCCCAAGACTCCTCTGATCAGGAACAGCGACCAGAATTGAAAGACATTCAAGAAGACATAAAGCAAATCTCTCTGAACGACGAGACGGATCTCCCACCAACAGGAAGAAATGAGTAACAGAACTTTGTACACAGTACCTGACAAAATGATTTCTACTTTTGTGTCAGGAAAAGCATTATGCTTCTGGACATGTCTGAGTATGGTACGAGAACCAGGGAAATGAAGCCAGTGTATATGAATCCCTAAAGCTTGACGAAAAGGTAGAATGACCATTTCGATAATATCGAATGGTCAAAGGGAGGATTGTAAGGGGATTCCATTGACCATTGCATCATTGATTGATTATTGATTATACCCTAACATGAGATATGTTTAGAACTGCTTATTTGCTTAACTAATATAATGAAATACTTTAGTTATGTAACAAACTGCACCTTACATCTTGTGACAGTATTACTTAATAACTGATTATCTCATTTATGTCTGATGTCTTCATCTAAGGAAACATCTGTTTGTGGTTTTATCTCTGTACACTTTTGTTTGATATGAAACGGCTAGAATTAGCAAGTTCAGGAAACTTGTGGTTGGGCAACTTATGGTCAGCAGACGTTAGCAGAAATTAAGAAAGCGTAGTCTGAACTGTAAAGGTTAAACACTCAGGTCACAAGATGAAGACATTACTAATATATGGAAATCACAAGATTAAGAAATTACTAATATGCTAATGAACTTTGTTGTGTATTATTTTGATTGGCCCCCCAAAATGGGGCAGAGTCTTGTAAAGACAGCATAAAAAGCCTACCCTCAGAATAAACCATTGTAATCATTTAACACGTACTTTCTGTGTGTATGTGTATTTGATTAACCGCCGGCGAGGTCCTCCACTGAGCCATCTCAAGAGCCTAGGCCACAAGGAGAAGACGGGCACCTAACAAAAACGAAATTCCGAAACAAAATATTTCAGTGTGCACATGTCTAGACTACATGAGGTGAATATAGGGCCAGGAGACACCATGCTGGAGAGGTTATTGAAGGGCAAATATGTATGAAGGACCTAAAATAATAATTACATAAAAATCCAGAATGCATGAGGACAAAGGGGACCTTCACAGCATATTACAATTATGGTAATTAGGGAATGAGGAAAGAAATACAATATATTAGCAAACATTCAATACAATAAAATATGATATAAAAGGATAAAAATCTTACCTTCATATACTCCTTCTGCAGGACCTGGATGATGGCAGAACAGTTCTCTGGGATAATGATCCCCAGAGCCTGGGGGGAGATGCCTGTCGAGAACTTCAAGTCCTGCAGACTTCTCCCTGTGGCCAAATACCGCAAGATAGCGACCAACCTCTGCTCCGGAGTGATGGCTTGCCTCATGCAGGTATCCTGCCTGCTGATATAGGGGGTCAGCGAAGCCAACAAACGGTGAAACACGGGGTCCGTCATCCGGAGAAAGTTCCTGAAATCATCAGGATTATTCTCACGGATCTCACGGAGCAAAGGCATATGAGAGAACTGGTCACGCTGAAGCAACCAATTCTTGGTCCATGAACTCCTCCCCACCCTGTTCATGGACTGGACTTGTGTCAAGGTCAGGACCCCAACTCCAAGTCCCCGCACAGCACGAACTCTACGAGGAGTACGCATACGAAACATGGCTAGAAAACGGTCGGCTGCTCAGAACGAAGTAACAGAACGCACTGAAGAACAGCAAGGCCTGTGAAGAGCGACCTGAAAAACAGCAACGAGCAGGCAAGATCACACAGAAAACTCTGATACGAACTGACTGCACGCACTGAAGAGCAGATACAAACCCACAAGCACAAACTGAATGGCAGAAAACGATCTGAAAGCCACGAGTCTGAAAAAGCACGAATCGTCTCTCACCAAACTTTTACTAACACGAGATTAGCAAAAGGAGCCCAAAGGGTGCCGCGCTTGGTTCTGAACCGGCCTTTTCTAGTCTCGTTGTACGTGGTGTACGTGACCGCGTGGTTGACGATCGGAAATTCCGACAACTTTGTGCGACCGTGTGTAGGCAAAACAAGTTTGAGCCAACATCCATCAGAAAAAATACTAGGATTTTGTTGTCGGAATGTCCGAACAAAGTCCGACCGTGTGTACGCCCTATTAGAATCACTAATGTTTAAACAGTTAGATGAAATACGGTTTTCACTGGTTAAAACCACTTTTTTGGGTTGCAGGGCGCAGGAAACTTCGCAATCATGCCCCGTACACAAGGTCGGATTTTCCGATGGAAAATGTCCGATCGGAGCGTGTTGTTGGAAATTCCGACTGTGTGTGGGCTCCATCGGACATTTTCCCATCGGATTTTCCGACACACAAAGTTGGAGAGCAGGAGATAAAATTTTCCAACAACAAAATCCAATCGCGTCAATTCCGACCGTGTGTGGCCTGTTCCGACGCACAAAGTGCCACGCAAGAAATTCCAAGAAATTCCGACACGGAACAGCTCGGTCTGGTAAACTTAGCGTTCGCAATGGATACAGCACTTTCGTCACGCTGCAATGTAAAAAATGGTTTAATACAGCGCACTCTCTTCTTCTTTATAATGTGACAAGAATTAAGTAGTTTTGCTGCTCATATTCACACACACTTCTCACAAACTTTTTTTTTGTTTTTTTATTGGGATTCCCTGAATATATTGTTATTTGTCACATCTGACAATGTTTTTTTTTTTTTTTGGCTTTTAAGCCATTTTTGGTTTTGATTTTATGTTTGTATTTTTTCCAAGGCTGATCTTTGTTTAATGTTGTTTTTAGTTTGACTCCAGAATATTTTTGTGTGTGTTTTGTGTGTCAAGTTACCCCAACACCATTGATATCTTTTATTATTTAATCTCAAGGAGATTGTTTGTTGTTGGTGTCCGTTGTTAATTTCACATTGTATATATAAAATTTACCTGAATCCTCACAAACAAACTGTCCTTTTTTAAGTTAAACACACATAGGCAAGTATAATTCAAACAAAAAATCCTTTATTAAGGGCTCAGAACCAAACAAAGAGGGAGGCAACACTGGATCAACAGGAGAAATTAGCGAAGCCTGGGACCCCCACGGCAGACATCATTTCTTGAACATCAAAATTGGTGGCCTGAGGAGTCCATATGTAAGGGAGGGCAGTCTGGTCCAGAATTCGCAGAGATCCGGAAAGCAGCAGATGACATGTGTGTCCCCAGGCTGTGGTACCACAAGAGGCTGCATCTTTTGGCCGACCAGACTGGATCCAGGGTCCTCACTTTCTGGTCTTCCTTTCCACGCTTCCTTCCCGGCTGTGGCTGTGCTGTTGGAGATGTGGCAGGAGGAGGAGTAAGACCTGGAGGAGGACTGGGAGGACCTGGAGGAGAAGGAGGAGGAGGAGGACCTGCAGGAGGAGGAGGAGGACCATCTGTGAGTTCGCAAAGGTGTGTCTGAGCTGTAATTTGGCCCCTCATACCTTTGTTAAGAGCCTCCAATATGAGCGACTCACACATGACTTGTTGTCCCTCCTCCATCCTCTGCATTTTATAGGCAATGGTGGCAGCAATGTCCTCCTCCATGGTGTGTGGTGCTCCCAGGACCTCTGTAGCCCTCCAAAAGAGTCCTCTGGCAGCCTCCTCTAGGGCACTCCTCCTCCTGCCACTTTCTCTTTCCAGGGGGAGTGGAGGGACCTGCAGATCAGGCAGCCGGCTCGGCCCGACCACCTCCTGGCTGCAACTTCCCTGTGTATGAAAAAGGGACATGGTTTTAGTTTTTGCTTTATCGATCACAATCCTAAATTAGTACTCCCAACTAACATCTAGTTAACATCATTGATTAGACAAGCAGAAATATTTAGAGGAATGCTATACCTGGCTCAAGCTGGGCTCCTCCACATGTTGCCTGGAAGGCCCAGGTTGGGCGTCAGAAGCCTCAGCCGGGGGGGAAGGAAGCATGGAAGGAAGACTGGAGAGTGCTGGCCTGGGTTCAGTCTGGCCTGCCAGAAAATGCAGCCTGTCGTAGTACCACATCCTGGGGACATAGATGTCATCTGCTGCTCTGGATCTCTGTGAATCCAGGACTTTCTGGCGCTCCCTTACATATGTACTCCTCAGGCCACCAATTAAGATCTTTAAATAGGTGATGTCTGCCGTGGGGATCACCTGCTTCACAATTTCACACAATTGCTCCAGTGCTGCCTTCCTCTTTGTTTGGTTCTTGTAATGTGGGTGGTTAATCTCCCACAGACATGGCAGCTCCCTTAATATATCAATGAATAGTGACATGAAGTCATTATCTCTTTAACTAAGATATCCATGTTCACTGCAAGACACAACACAAGACAAAGCCTAATGTCAGATAAAACTCTCCTAATCTTGTTACAATATAGGCCTCAATCTAGAAGCAGTATAGGCACAAGTTTGTCTCTTAGCTTCGTTCTTACGATCAGCGCGTCCAATGCTCCTTCCTCCGCTCACAGATCGTACGTAATACGCACGTGTGTTACGCTTTATATACACTGCGCATGCGTGTAACTCTGCCCACCCCTGACGTTCTTTCTAGTCTATTCCCCGCCCCTTTTTGTTCGGCGCAGTGGGTGAAGAGCACATGGCGGAGTCACAGCAGGTGCGTGCTAATTATAGCAACGAGGAGGAGGCGGAGAAAAGCCTGGAGACAGAAACGTCCCGATCCAGAAGGAGAAGATTTAAGGCCACAAATATGTCCTTTGGGGAGATGTTGGAGATGGTGGACATCCTGAAGAGGGCCGACTATGATGGAAAGTATGGACCTTACCCCAACCCCAATATCAGAAAGGCCAAGATCATGGCGAAAGTGGTCAAAAGTCTGCACAGGAATTTCGGGGTACGACGATCGAAAGATCAGCTCAGAAAGCGGTGGTCGGACCTCAAATTACGAGAGCCAGAGCAGTACAGAAAGATCCGGAGAGTGCTGCAAAAAAGTAAGTAGTTGTGGTGTGTTCCTATTCTTTTTGTCTTTCTTACGTTCGTGCTGCTCCATATGCTTTTCTTAATTGTGCAGTTTCAAATGTCAATTTTAATGTTCATGGGCCCATTATTCGTTCGTATCCAACATTTTTTTCCCCTCTAAAACACCATTGTTTAGGCCATATGCATTTTCCTACATTTTTTAAGGCCTACTTGGATGCAAAATATTTGGTTGTGTAGATGTCTTTGTTACTAGAATGAAATGCAAACTAGATTCTGTGTAAGGAGAGGACACTGAGCAGCTGTTTTCACATCTGGACACTGGAGCACTAGTGTGGGACACAAGAACACTATTTTTATTAGGGGGGCCACACAGGTGCTCCAGTGTATACTATAGGGGGGGGGGCTACATCTGTGAAGCTTGTACTAAACAGGTAAAGTATTGGAGCTTGACAAAGGCCAATAAAAAAACTACATCTTGGAACTCTGCTAAAATTGACAATTGTACCCCACTTCCAAGCAATGTTTCCTATTTATAGTTCTGCCATCAAATATCTGTGTGCTAATTCTACCATTTTTGTTTTCATAGGGGAGGAAAGACTCGGAGGACACCCCTCATCCGAGGAGACCAGAGACCCTCCACCTATGGAAGAAGGTGAAATACCCCAAACACAAGCGGAGCAGGAGGAGGTGGAAGACGTGGTGGAAATTGGCACCACAACAGGTGAGTGTCTGCGACCACAGGCTCAGGTAAGAGATGGATGTCCGCAGATTTTTGATACCTGTTTTTGTTTGGTTTCTCTCTTTTTAGGTGATCGTGATTTTAGGGATCGAGATCCTTTCACATCTGAAAGTGCCCAGATCCTGATCGGGGAGATCATGGGGTGTAATTTAGAATTGGAAAACATCCAGAAAAAAATAAATGATGTGATAAAAAAAAATAATAACATCATTGATGTTTTGGGGCGAATTTAAAACCCCACAAAATCACTTTTTTTTGTGTGGTACAATGTTTATAATATTTTAGCAATGTTTCGAAAAGCCTAATTTGGAGGATGCACACAGTGTGCCAACATGTGCTATCTGCCATCACGGGAGATCAATGGAAGCGTTTTGGGGGTGCCACACCTTCCTCAATAATAAAGTAGCGTTGAGGAAGGGGTTGCTCCCACAAAACACGTCCCTTGATCCCCCGTGATGGCAGCTAGCACATGTTGACATTCGTAAATTGGTGTGCATCTTCCAAATTGACTTTTCAAGGGGTGATTTGACCCCATCTGAACGCAATATCAAACACAGTTCCTTAATACTCATGTCTGATATTGCCTTCAAGTTTTACCATATGTGAACTTTGTAAGTTCAAATTTTTTCTCTTTCTTGTTGGTTTTACACAGGCCTGTTTTATCGTAAATGGACATTTCTATTTTTGATAATGCCACCCCAAAAATGGGTAGACAACAAACATGTTGGTTTGTTTGAAAAACCTTTGGTAAATGCACATGTGATTGTGCAGGTATAAAAAAGTTTGTTAATCAAGAATGTGTGGATTATTGTCTCAACGCTACAACACTTTTGGGGTGATGTCATTGCTGTTTTCAGAGAAAATGGGGGTTATTTCCTAAGGGCAAATCCTCTTTGCACTACAAGAGCATTTTCATTGCATTTTTAAGAGCACTTGTAGTATAAAAAGTGTATACGCCTTTAGTAAATAAAAGCCAACAGTGCTTTGTATAAGGTTACACAATCACGTCATTTTCACGACTCCACACATTGCTGTCAGGGTCAGCTAAAACAAACACAAGCAGTAAATGTCCACAAAGAATTTTTTTTTTTATTGGAAAAAGGCTTCACAAATTTGAAGGCATATTGATGGCCCCCCTACCCGCAAAGAACTCCAGGTATCGTAACCGGACATCACGGGCACTCAGGGAGGGCAAGCCAGGACGGCCACTTTCAAGCGCCGTCAGTGTTTCAGGTATCACTCCGGCCTCAGGCCCAACTGAGCCAGCATAGTTGGCCGAATGTTTCCTTAAAAAGTTATGGAGAATACAGCACGCCAGTATAATATGGTTCAGTTTATACTCCACCATATGGATAGGTGTCAGAAATAGGCGGAACTGGCTGGCCAGGATTCCAAATGTGTTCTCCACCACTCTTTGGGCTCTGGCCAGCCGGTAATTAAAAACCCTCTGTTCCGGGGTGGGGGTCCTCATCGGGAATGGCCGCATCAGGTGGTCCCCCAGCGCAAACGCTTCATCAGCAACGAACACGAATGGGAGTCCTTCCACATTGTCCTCTGGAGCTGGCAAGTCCAAGCTGCCATTCTGGAGATGCCTGTAGAACTCCGTCGGGGCGATGACTCCACCATCGGACATACGGCCATTCTTCCCCACGTCCACATACAAGAAGTCGTAATTAGCCGACACCACCGCCAACATCACAATACTATTGAACCCCTTATAGTTGAAATAGTACGACCCCGAGTTGGGTGGTGGGATGATGTGGACATGTTTCCCATCAATTGCCCCTCTGCAGTTAGGAAAGTCCCACCGCTGGGCAAAGTGGGAGGCCACAGTCTGCCATTCCTGTGGCGTGGAAGGAAACTGTTGAGGAAAACAAAAATAAATTAATATTTTTGCACAGAAACATGGCAAGCAGATTAGGCACAAACATTCTGGGGCAACCTCCAGATAGCATTTATTAACCACCTCAATACAGGGCACTTACACCCCCTTCCTGCCCAAGCCATTTTTCAGTTTTCAGCGCTGTCGCACTTTGAATGACAATTGCGCGGTCATGTTACACTGCACCTTAATTAAATTTTTTGCATTTTTTTCCCCACAAATAGAGCTTTCTTTTGGTGGTATTTGATCACCTCTGCGGTTTTTATTTATTGCGCTATAAACAAAAGAAGAGGGACAATTTTGAAAAAACACAATATTTTTTACTTTTTGCTATAATAAATATCCATTTTTTTTTTTTTTTAACAAATTTTTTCCTCAGTTTAGGCCGATACGTATTCTTCTACATATTTTTGGTAAAAAAAAATTGCGATAAGCGTATATTGATTGGTTTGCGCAAAAGTTATAGCGTCTACAAAATACGGGATAGATTTATAGCATTTTTATTATTTATTTATTTTTTACTAGTAATGGCGGCGATCTGCAATTTTTATTGTGACTACGATATTGCGGCGGACACATCGGACACTTTTGACACATTTTTGGGACCATTCACATTTATACAGCGATCAATGCTATAAAATTGCATTGATTACTGTGTAAATGTGACTGGCAGGGAAGGGGTTAACACTAGGGGGCGATCGAGGGGTTAATGTATGACCTAAGGAGGTGACTCTAACTGTGGGGGGAGGGGACTGACTGGGGGAGGTGACCGATCGGTGTCCCTATGTACAAGGGACACACCATCGGTCTCCTCTCCTCTCTGACAGGACGTGGATCTGTGTTTACATTCACAGATCCACGCTCCTGCTCTGTTACCCGGCAATCGCGGGTGCCCGGCGGACATCGCGGCCGCCGGGCACGCGCACCGGGTCCCGAGTGACGCAGCGGGCGCGCGCGCGCGCCGCCGGCGGCGCGCGCGCGCCCCCTAGTGGCTCGGGAGGGCGAGGACGTCATATGACGCCCACTCAGAACAATAGGCTTACCGTCCGGCCGTCATATGACGGTGGGCGGTAGGCTAGTGGTTAAGGGGAATTTAACAACACCAAAGTATAAGGTACACCTATCATATTCCCCCTCCCCCCCTCTTATGGGCCATTTCGAACATTATGGGGGTGTGGAAATCTTGGACAGGTAACCCTCTTCACTTCATTGAGAGATGAATGCCTAAATACAGCGTATTGCTTTGAACAGCCACTCAGTTACACTATTGGCAGCCCACTGGACAGGTAAGAAGTGTCCGAATACAAAGATATAAATACACATTGTACACATTTGAGGACATTTGAACATTCTGCTATTACCTGACTCAAGATAATAATAGTATCCTAAAAATTCAAACAGTATCATTTGAAAGTACACAGGCAGGCCCTTGCACTACATGCTTTGGGGAATTCATCCATAAATCTGACCACAAAAGAGGTGGGTATAGTGTGTATGGGTTTGGCAAATTCAGCAGATAGATGATTGAGGATAGATAGAGAATTGGGATCAGCTGACTTAGCAGTTGGGGGAGGGAGGGTTACTAAAAATGATTTGGGGACACCACAAAAAATAAGCCTCTGCCACTCTGCCAGAATTTAAAGCTAAAATAACATTTCTAAACATTTTAGGGGGTGTTTGGGGTAAAGCACTACTATGGAGCTGATAAAATACATTGTTAAGTGACTACATGCGGTGAATATAGGGCCCGTAGAGCATGCTGGGGAGGTTCGTGAAGGACAATCTGTATGAAGGACCTAAAAAATTAATTACATAAAAATCAAGCATGCATGAGGACAAAGGGGACATTCACAGCATATTCCAATCATGGTAATTAGGAAATGAGTAAAGAAATACAATATATTAGCAAACATTAAATACAATAAAATGTGATATTAAAGGATAAAAATCTTACCTTCATATACTCCTTCTGCAGGACCTGGATGATGGCAGAACAGGTCTCTGGGATGATGATACCCAGAGCCTGGGGGGAGATGCCTGTCGAGAACTTCAAGTCCTGCAGACTTCTCCCTGCCGCCAAATACCGCAGGGTAGCGACCAACTTCTGCTCCGGATGTGACCCATGATATTATTATCTTTACATTTTAGAAACATGACATGTCTGCTCCTGATGAGTGGTCCTGAACCACGAAACGCGTCGAGCTACCAATTCCCCTCCTTTATTCCAATCCATGCTACACAAGCTAATACCCTTCAACAGGATTTTGAGGCCAGCTATCTGGCAGGCATTACCTTGTTTTAACTATCTACGTATTCTGACACCTGGTGATCCCTTGTTTTTTATTTAGCAATATTTCTCATATATATGTTATTACCCATGTTACCTGTTTTATCTTTGATGACTATGCTAATGATCTTTACGCTGATCTTTGGTTATCACTGCTAAAATTTTACCAAGTGTTAACTTGACATTGTTTGATACCATTGTCTGTATGAATATGCAATAAAGATTCTATTGACCCACCGTTATGTGTCGGCTTGCAAACCATTGGCTTCATTTAAAGTCCCACTTCCTTTCCCCCACTCGCTCGCTTCTGCCTGTGGGGTTTTTTATATATTCTGCTCCGGAGTGATGGCTTGCCTTATGCAGGTATCCTGCCTGCTAATATAAGGGGTCAGCGAAGCCAACAGACGGTGAAACACGGGGTCCGTCATCCTGAGAAAGTTCCTGAAATCATCAGGATATTCTCACGGATCTCACGGAGCAAAGGCATATGAGAGAACTAGTCACACTGAAGGAACCAATTCTTGGTCCATGAACTCCTCCCCACCCTGTTCATGGACTGGACTTGTGCCAAGGTCAGGACCCCAACACCAAGCCCCCGCACAGCACGAACTCTACGAGGAGTACGCATACGCAACATGGCTAGAAAACGGTCGGCTGCTCAGAACGAAGTAACAGAACGCACTGAAGAACAGCAAGGCCTGTGAAGAGCGACCTGAAAAACAGCAACGAACGAACAAGAATACAATGACTAAGTCACGCGGAACTTGCTTGCACGCACTGAAGAGCAGATACAAACCCACAAGCACAAACTGAACGGCAGAAAACGATCTGAAAACCACGAGTCTGAAAAAGCGCGAATCGTCTCTCACCAAACTTTTACTAACATGAGATTAGCAAAAGGAGTCCAAAGGGTGCCGCACTTGGTTCTGAACTGGCCTTTTCTAGTCTTGTCGTATGTGCTTGACGTCACCGCGTTCTTGGCGATCGGAAATTCCGACAACTTTGTGCGACCGTGTGTACGCAAAACAAGTTTGAGCCAACATCCGTCGGAAAAAATCCTAGGATTTTGTTGTCGGATTGTCCGAGCAATGTCCGACCGCGTGTATGGGGCATCAGTGTTATACAGTGGTGTACGCCTGGGCATTCTATGATTCTTAATGGTTAGATGCAGGTTAAAACCATGAAAATAGGTTCTTGGAACATTAAGGGCCTAGGGACTCTGCTCAAGAAGATGACAGTGCTCTCTGTAAAGGAGAGTTTTGGGGTAGACCTGGTCTGCTTGCAGGAAACTCACTTAATCAAGGATACAGCCAGGCATCTACAGTCGCAAAAATTTCAATGCCAATTTCATTCGGTTCACTCTTCGTATAGTAGGGGTGTAAGTATCTTGGTGAAAACAGAGGTGAAATTTTCCTGCATGCAGTCCAGGATTGACGAAAGGGGCCGATACATTTTTTTACTCTGTTCTATTGACAGTGTTATGTATGTGGTGGCAAATATATATATTCCGCCGCCGTTTAATTTAGATGTTATGCTTAAATTGAATGAATTCCTGATAGACAAGAAAGAGATACTGATAAAAGCTGTAGGGGACTTCAATGAGATCTTAGACAGAAGGTTGGACCGATTCCCAGTACGAACCCACTCAGAGTATACTGAGAAGAGTCAGCTAAGTCAATTTTATAAAATTTAATAAAGAGGCTAGAAGCAGGGAAGAGAACGCTCTAAGGGAAGCACTTGAGGCTGAAAATAACTTTATTAGAAACCCAACCCCGGAGAAGGAAATAGAATGGCACGATAAACAACTAGTTATCATGCAGAAGGCAGAGACTAGGTGGTCCCTCCAGCGACAAGTATCCTTGGTGGAAGGCGAGAGGGTGGGTAGAGTGCTGGCGCAATTGGTGAAATCAAATACTGCTCCATCTACGGTCCTCGCTATTAGATCTCAGAGCGGTGATATACTATCAAGTACCCCAAAAATAGTACAAACCTTTAGGGACTACTATAAAAACCTGTATACCTCCCAGAAAAAAGGAAAGGAAGCTGAGATGGAGGACTTCTTGGGGAAGTTTCCGATCCCGGCCATGTCACAAGAGGAAAAGGAACTTATTAGAAACCCCAATAACAATTGCAGAAATACAACAAGCAATAGCGAGTATGACAAACCTTAAGTCGCCTGGCCCTGACGGTCTTCCAGTCGAGGCCTATAAACATTATGGTGAGGTATTAATCCCCGAATTGCTAAAAGCTTTGGGGGGGGCATCTGAGGTGGTCCAGTTGCCTGCATCAATGCTAGAGGCAACAATTATAGTGTTACAGAAAGAGGGGAAAGACCCCCTAGACGTGGCAGCTTACAGGCCAATTTCCCTTTAATGCACTGATGCTAAAATCCTGGCCAAGGTCCTGGCTGCTAGACTGAACGGTGTCATTCATAAATTAATTCATGAGGACCAGGCAGGGTTTTTGGCCAACAGATCCACAAGCTTGAACATCAGAAGGGCCTTCTTGAACTTACAGTCCCCCACGGAGAATGTGGGGTCAAGAGCCCTAATGACCCTTGACGTTTCTAGGGCCTTTGATAGTGTGGAATGGGAATATATGTGGCGTGTGCTGGGGAAATTTGGATTTGGTCCTTCCTTTGTTGGCTGGATTAAAATGCTCTATACCAGCCCTAAGGTAAGAGTAAAAATCAATAATGAGTTGTCGGACTGGTTTGAGCTGGGGCGGGGGACAAGACAGGGCTGCCCTCTCTCTCCAATGCTTTTTGCACTGGTGATGGAACCCCTGGCTATCTCCATAAGAGAAAGCCATGAGATAACTGGCTTCCAGAGAAGATTGAGCGAAGAAAGGATGGCGCGTTATGCGGATGACATATTACTTTTTTTGGGAGATACTAGGAATTCAGTGATGGGAGCAATGAGAATAGTGGAGGAATTTGGTAGCTTTTCTGGGTTGCAAATAAATTGGGAGAAGTCTGAGTTTTTACCAATAGATCCCATGGGAGCGCTAACAGTACATGGACTGCCCCAGGTGGCAAATGTGGAAGCATTGAAGTACCTGGGAGTCGTTTTGATGAAGGATCCTAACCAATATATTATTAAAAACCTTGTCCCACTCTTGAAAAAATTTAAACAAAAGATAGGTATGTGGAGACGCCTCCCTTTGTCAGTTGCAGGAAGATGCAGTTTAATAAAAATGATTTGGATGCCTCAATTGCTGTATGTCTTGCATAATTCCCCAGTGTGGATTTGCAAGAGTTGGTTTAAAAGAATTGAGGCTCTTTTTAGGGAACTGATATGGAAAGGGAGACAGGCCAGGATACGATTATCCGTACTTCAGCTTCCCACTCAGGAGGGGGGCTTTGCCCTCCCACATCCAGAGTGTTATTTTCTTGCCTCTCAGCTGCAGCAATTAATGGGGTGTGGGATCCCGGAGGGTGGCACCCCAAATGGAAGGCTACTATTGACAAGCGCCCTGCATAATACGTTGGTTGAAGCCTTGGAGGCAGACACGTTCCACCATGAATCTCCAACAATTAAATTGTTAGCTAGGCTTTGGAAAACAGATAAGAAACTGATGAGGTATGAGGGGGTTACAGATTATACCCCTATTTGGAATAATCGCAACCTACAGGAGATTCTTAAAATTGGAAAAGCTAGAGGGTGGGAGAATTTTGGCATTAAAAGGTTAAGACAATCTTATACAGGTAACACCCTAAAGAAATTCCCAGAGTTGGTAAGGGAATTTAAGATACCACAGAGCTTTTTTTTGTATGGCCAGATAGAACATGCCCTAAAAGCTCAATTTAGGGATCGGCCTTTAAGATGGCAAGTAATGCCCCTATTTCAAAATATACTTCAGGTAGTCCCCACTAGGGGGTTAATTTCTAAGATCTACGGTCAACTAAGCAATTCAGATAACGGGGGGGGGGCTGCTCCAGAGTGTAAGAGCTAAATGGGAAGGGGATATAGGAGTACTGACCCAGGAACAATGGAAGAGGATTCTGGAGCTGGGGCCATTGGTTTTGGTGTCCCCTTCACAGAAGATCTCGCATTTGATGCTGCTAAACAGAGCTTATTACACACCTAAACGCCTCTTTAAGTTTGGCAGAAGACCCAATGATAGCTGTCCCAGATGCCGGGATACTGGGGATCTCATCCACATGATGTGGAGGTGCCCCAAGCTGTTTCGGTACTGGGAGGGGGTGACTAACAGCTTGGGAGATATTTTTGGCACAGTAGTGAAAAGGGAGGCTGTGGCATGTATCTTGGGCTACAGACGGGTAGAGGAGGAGCACCACACTGGCCATCTCGAGAGGCTTGTTCCAAGCTAGGAAAATGATAGCTTTAAGATGGCAATCAAAGGAGCCCCCGACTGTGAAAGACTGGATTGATCCACTTAGTGAGACCTTGTGTAGGGAAAGATTGGAATATATTAGGAGAGGTAATCTCCAGGAATTTGATAGAATGTGGAAGCCGTAGGGGGAAAAGGTGGGCCACTACATTGGAGAGTTTGGAGTGCAGCTGAGCGGGTCATAGCTTTGATATGGCAAGGTCAATAGAAATGATGAATTCTTCACGGTACCGGGTGATTAGGGTGGTTGGATCAATAAATCATTGTAGGTAAAAGTAGAAAGTATGTAAATCTTGTTTTTGGGTATGTAATTATCCTAGGTAGTGCTTGGGGAAGGGGGGGGGGGTTGTATAGGGGGGGGGGAGGGAGGGAAGGTGGGTAACTATGTCCTTATACTGGTATGTACAAAATTGGCTTTACCATTAGGGAGTGGGCGTGGTTTAGCTAGCTTGGTTCTCTTTTCTTATTCTTTTTTGGTTTTGTTTTTTTTTTTTTTTGTAGGGTGGTTTGTGGTATTTTTATTGCAATACTAGCTTAGATATTCCAGTTAGCAAGGGTCAGGGTCTTCTTGTCTCATTGCTCTTGTTCGATAAAAATGGGTATTTGAGAAGAAGTAATTAGGGCTTTTAGCATGTTAATTTAATAAAGCTTTATATTGTGTTTTCGTAATTGGAAAAGAGGAAAAGCATATACCACAATGATGTGAATTGGCGAAGGCAACAGTTAATGAATGTTAAGCTGATTCTGCCCTCCAGCTATGTTCGCTGATGTGGAAAAGAAAAAAAACAAAAAAACAACAGGGATAAGCAATTAGCGGACCTCCAGCTGTTGCAAAACTACAAGTCCCATCATGCCTCTGCCTTTGGATGTCATGCTTGTGGCTGTCAGAGTCTTGCTATGCCTCATGGGACTTGTAGTTCTGCAACAGCTGGAGGTCCGCTAATTGCATATCCCTGATCTACAATAAAGCTAACTATATCAACTCCTCCTTATACGAGTGGCACATAGCCACGTAAAGTGCTATCTGGTTATTATAAAACAATGGTGTAACTATACTCCAATACCCCCCCCCCCAATCCCACCCTTACCTCTTTTTAATTTCTTTATATTCTTTACTCTGGTTAATCTAAATACACTGGTATAGAACTGTATAAAATATACACCTTACGTTCCCACGTAGGTTCTTAGTTTACACAAAGTTTATCATTTTGACACAGACATCTCGGAACCATTGAAATGATAAGTGATGTCAGACAAATGAGATATGAATGTTTGGTACTTTACTATGATATCTGCAACTATTGTCAACCGAACCATTATTCTTAACAGCCTCAGAAAACTGAAATGCAACTGACAGATATGTAAATTTTTGATATGTGACTGTAATCATTTCTGTACTAATATTGAAGCGCAATAAACTTTAAATGTTAAATATATATATATATATATATATATATATACACATATATACAGGTTTGCAGCACAGTTTTCATACTCTTTTGGGCAGGATGGTAGTCTTTAGGTAGGCACAGCTTTATGCCGGGACATCTTGTTTGAACACCATTCATTTTGGCTATCCCAGGTATTTGGGCATCTGCTGCTGTAACCTTCTTACCCGGCGGGAATTTCATAAACTTTGAAATATGGTGGGATGTGGTGCCCCTATTCTCCCTCTATACCTAGGGGCTTCCTAGGTCTTCGTTGATAAAAAACTTACAGATTGGGTCCCAGAGGCGGAGAGAGTGAGTTAAGTTGGGGTACACTATGGCTCTGTGTATTTTTTAGGAGGAAGCCACATGAGGAGATTTATGGGTTGTGGGAGCCTCGCTTGCAACTCATGCGTAATCCATTCAGATCTATATACATTTATTTATTTTAAATGTAACACAGAATAATGTTAGCAATTTTAAACATACCTTCTTATGCCCCATACACACGATCAGAAATTCTGCCAGCTAAAGTCGGATGTGAGCTTTTGGTCAGAAATTCCGACCGTGTGTATGCTCCATCTGACTTTTGCTGATAGAATTCCAGCCAGCAAAAGATTGAGAGCAGGTCCTCTATTTTTCAGTCGGAAAAAGTTCCTAATCAAAAATGCGTTCATCTGTATGCAATTCGGACGCGCAAAAAATCACGCATGCTCAGAAACAATTTGACGCATGCTCGGAAGCATTGAACTTCATTTTCTCGGCTCGTCATAGTGTTGTACGTCACCACATTCTTGATGGTCGAAAGTTCAGAGAACTTTTGTGTGACCATGTGTATGCAAGGCAAGCTTGAGCAGAATTTCGTCAGAAAAACTACAAATTTCTGCTGAATTTCTGATGTAATTTCTGATCGTGTGTATGCGGCATAAGCCTTTTTGGATAATTTGCAACTTCTCAGGGATGTAGCAGGCAGATTGGATATGGTATTAAAATTTTTTTCCTTTTTTACATTTTAGACAAACTAATTTTATGAATCCCATGCCTCGCTTTTAGATCTATAGGCTGTTATTTTCGAGGGAGAGAGAACAGCTACATTTCATCAATAGGCATGAAATAAAACTTTTTTTTCGTGACACTGTATTTTTTCAAACTTATATTAAAAAAACTTGAGATTTGCTGAAGATAATCTACTCCTTTTGTAAAAGGAGGAAAACTTGGCGGGCAGATAGCTTATTTTAGTCAGAAATATTAAATTAAACTGTATTTTCTTCAAAGGCACTATATACAAATTGTATGGATTTGATAAACTGAATTTGATCCTTTTTAGCGGGAAGACATTTTTCATTTTTGAGGCAGAAAGATGGCATATTTTGGCTGAAAAATTAACTGAAGCTGATACTTTTTAACCACTTAAGGACCGCCCTATAGACGATATACTGCTGCAAAACCACATATGTGTGTGTGTATGTATATATATATATATATATATATATATATATATATATATATATATATATATATATATATATATATATATATATATATATATATATATAATTCTGCACTTCCGCCTAGGAAGCCGATCTGTAGGCACTGGATGTTCGCCGGCTCCTGCCGATTGTCGAGCAGAGACACAGAACGGAGCTCTGCCTATGTAAACAAGGCAGAGCTTTGTTCTGATGGGGGGAATTAATGAATTTTGTGTCCCTGTAAAGCAGACAATAAAATCCATCACGTTCCTTACTAAAAGTACCTAACACAGTACACAAAAACACTGGCTAGGCACATGACCTCCTTAGATGTTTAACCCCTTCCCAGCCATTGTCATTAGTATAGAGACAGTGCATATTTTTAGGACTGATTACTGTATTAGTCACTGGTTTCCACAAAGTGTCAAAAGTGTCAGTGTCCGATTGTCCGCTGCAATACTGCAGACCTGCTATAAGTCACTAATCACCGCCATTACTAGTATAAAAAATAAATAAATACAAACTGTAGTATATACCATAGTTTGTAGATGCTATAACTTTTGCACAAACCAATATGCTTATTAGGATTTTTTTAAAGCAAAAATATGTAGCAGAATAAATATTGGCCTAAATTTATGAAGAAGTTTGATTTTCTAAATATTTTTATTGGCTATTTTTTTATAGCAGAAAGTAAAAAATATTTTTTGTCCGTATTTTTTTGTTTATAGCACAAATAATAAAAAACGCAGTGGTGATCAAATACCGCCAAAAGAAATCTCTATTTTTTGGGAAAAAATGACATAAAATTTATTTGTGTACAGCGTTGCATGACTGTGCAATAATCAGTTAAAATAACGCAGTGCCATATCGCTAAAAATGGCCTGGTCATGAAGGAGGGGGGTAAATCTTTCGGAAGTCAAGTGGTTATAGATCCATTATAAAAAATGTACGGATTTGCTGAACTGAATCTCATCTTTTTTAAAGTGAGGACATTTTGGAGGCAGAGCGTAGGTAAATATTAGCTCAAAGTGTAAAAAGAAATATATATGCTTAGAGACCTTTTTGTAAAAATTGAACAGATTTTATGCAAAGGATCACATGCTGTTTAATACAAGGCAATTTTAGAAGCAGGTAGAAGTCATATTTTATCCAGAAATAATCACTGAGACTACTTTTTCAGACACTATATTAAAATATTACTTCTTTCCTGAACACAATCTCATCTTTTTTTAGAAGCAGAGACTAGGCATAGTTCATTCAAAAAATGTCAAGTACACGGTATAAAAATTGAAAAAAATTGATGCACAAATTTTCATCCTTTTAACTACCTGAATACAGGGTACTTACACTTACACCCCCTTCCTGCCCACGCCATTTTTCAGCTTTCAGCGCTGTCACACTTTGAATGACAATTGCGCAGTCATGCTACACTGTAACCATGTGAATTTATTTATCATTTTCTCTTTACACAAATAGAGTTTTCTTTTGGGGGCATTTAATCACTCCTGGGTTTTTTATTTTTAGCTAAAAAAATATATATATATTTTGAAAAAAATATGTTTTCTTAGTTTCTGTCAATAAATTTTGTAAATAAATAATTTTTCTCCTTCACTGATGGGCACTGATGAGCACTGATAGGCTGCACTGATGGGCACTGATGAGGTGGCACTTATGGCACTGATGAGGTGGCACTTATGGGCACTGATAAGGTGGCACTGATGAGGAGGCACGAATATGCCACACTTATGGGCACTGATAGGTGGCACTGCTATGTGGCACTGATGAGCATTGATAGGCAGCACTGATGGGTGACACTGGGCACAGATAGGCGGCACTGGTGGGCACAGATAGGCGGCACTGATGGACGGCACTGATGGGCATTGATGGGTGGCATTGATGGGCAGCAGTGATGAGCATTTATGGGCTACAGTGATGAGCATTGATGGGCAGCACTGATAGCCAGCACTGACTGGCATCACTAATGGCATCACTGATTTCTGGCACTTGTGGTCACTGAATCCTGGCACTTGTGTGCACAGATTGGTGGAAATTGTGGGCACTGGTAGGCACTGATTGCTTGCAGGGGTGGGCAATCATTGCTGGCACTGGTGGGCACAAATTGTAATCAGGGCATTGCTGGTCAGTGCCCTGATTACATACCTAGTTGTCTCCTGTGAGGAGATTATTATTATTACTATACAGGATTTATATAGCGCCAACAGTTTACACAGCGCTTTACAATATAAAAGGGGGACAATACAGTTATAATACAATAAAATACAGGAGGATTAAGAGGGCCCTGCTCAACAGAGCTTACAATCGAATAGAGATGCCGCTGATCGGCTCTCCTCACACTCTGTCAGTGTGAGGCAAGGAGCACCGATTACCAGCATCTCCATGTTTACATGTGACCGGCTGTGATTGGACATAGCCAATCACATGGTTAAAGAGCCATGGCTCTTTACACAGATCGGGGTTGCGCCATGTCCTAGCAACAATGCGCGGCCTGCGATCGTCGCACTACTCTCCTCCATGGGCGTGAGAGTGGTTGTTCTGGGAGGCCGTCATATGACGTCCACCCAGAACGAGAGCCACACCGCCCAGCCGTCATTTGATGGTGGACGGGTGGCAAGTGGTTAAGGCCTCTTGCACATGGTACAGAAGTTTGAACATCTGCATTTTGGGATGTAATTTTAGGCATTTATGTTGGACATATTTGTGCATACGTGCATATTTGTGCACAATTGTATTCTCATGCTCTAGTTCCCAGAATGTTGTTGTGTAATCTCTAAATGCCCATACTGACGTCTGTGTGTATTTGTCCATACTGGTACAAAATACTGACCAGGAACACTTTTTTTTTCTTTTACTCTTGAATGCATAGTGCTTGTTTACATGCTTTTGTATACATGCACATTGTAAACAAACACTGTACTGAGATTTTTCAAGCTGCAATGTGCAAGATGGGAATTAACTGTAGAAGCAGAGAGGTCTTTTTGACCCCAAATATCATATTTAAGAGGTCCTGTCATGCTTTTTTTCTATTACAAGGGATGTTTACATTAAAGTGGTTAAACTTATACAGATTTTCTTCATGGAATCTAATTATTTTGCATGTAAACAATTCAAGAGGGAGAGCAGAGGAGACTCCATCTTTAAATACAAAAAAAATACATTTTGTTTAATATGTGATAACATAAAAATGATATACAAATTATCGGCATAAATTGAAAGTGCCATTGCAAAATACTACAGCAATGTGACCAGTATGAAATGGTAATGGTGGCAGACCTACAGTGGTGGATAGTTAGTGTCAGGCCAGCAGAAGTATAAGGAAGTGTCAATGGACGTACGGTGTATTCATGGAGTTCAGGAGATGGTACTGGTGACAGGAGATGGCATTTATTTTAGGCCTGCAGCGGTGAAAAAAAAAGGCATAGGCTGTGCACTAACACAATTCTTTGGGGCCAGGAGCCAAACAAACATTTATCTTTAGCATCTGCAGCAGGTGCTTTGTAGTTGTTTCTGATCCAGGACTGTTTCGTTTTCACAAACATCACCCAGCCAACTTTGTCTGATGACAAATGTACTCTTTTCTGTAACAAAGCCCTCTGAATTGCTAAATGTATATTCAGAAAGCACACTGACTACAGGGCAGTTCAGAAGCTCAGTTGCTTACTGGGCAAGCTGGGTAGTTGTCTATCCTCTTTACCCAATATTCCAGAGTATGAAATTTTTTACTTGATCTGATGTAACTGGTCACTATATGATCCATCTGCTGTTAAAAGTCACTGACTTTCATTGACAAGAGTTTCCGGCCATGTTACCCCTGAAATAGTATACTGTCAGTCTCTGGAAAAGAGGTTAACAGGTTCCTCTGGAGCACATTCTCCCAAGGTTCCATGGTTTGCTTCCTCTGCCAGGACAGGATAAACTCTTAAAGTGGATCCAGGAGGATGGGCAACCAAAAATGGTCCCTCTCCTTAATACCATGAGTCATTGGGTCTTTTCACAGGCACAGGAGCATGAAGGAGTCCATCTGCCACAAAATAATGGAGGCAAATGAACCCAAGTCCCCCCGAGTTGCTGAGGACAACATTGTACAAGTATTGGGGTTTATCAGAAATGTATCCTATCCTTCTTCATGTTTTCCCACTCAGTGTTACAGGAAGTTGTCACTGAGACACACAAAATAGAAAAAAGGAGTCCTTAAAGGGACTCTTAGGTCTACTCAAATCATAGACAGTGCATGCCAATGGGCTTACACTCCACTCTTCCTAGTTCCACAAATTGCAATTCACTGAAATGTATCAGTAGAACTATACATCACTGAATATAATACTATATATAGAAGCACTGTGGAGCTTTGTAGTAGCACACTACACTGGCAAACTCTATCCTTAAAAGCACTTTCAGCAGTCCCTCACTCTAATTAAACTCCAACACACTGACAAAGGGCTGCCGGGTGAGCAGCCTTTTATGGTGTTTGGGCTGGACCTTTAGGCCTCATGTACACAGGACATTTGAAAGCCTCTACAGAATGCTGGAACTTGAAAGCTAGTAACCGATGTTTAAAAACGTCCGCTTTGCCATCTTTACATGCCACGTTTATGCGTGTTTTGCGGTGTTTATGAGCCTTTTTGATATATAATCTCTCTCCCTCCCTCTCTCCACCCCCCTCTCTGTTTTTTTAATTTATTTTTTTCACAAATGGTCAGAAAGCATTACCTATTAAAAACGCCTATAAACGAAAAGGCTTATAAACACGAGTTACTGCATTTAGACGCAATACGCACTGTTAAAAGCATTTAGCATTTCAAATGCTTCTAAACATCCTGAACACATTTTTTGGCTTTAAAAAAAATGCTTCTAACCTCAACTGCCTGGAAACGACTATAAACGACTGTGTGCATTGTGAGTTGTTCATCTGAGCAATTCCAGTCAAACATACCCAAAAATTTGGATTGAATCTGAACCCCTTTTATAAAATTCAGTCTAAACTAATCCCATAGTGCATACTTTTTGACTAGGCAGCCACCAGACCAGAATCCTATCAACTGATTTGAGGGAGGGAGGATTAGGTTTTATGGCCCTAAACTTCCTGCAGCAACCAAAGGTTACCGGTGGGTGGAAAAAAAGGCTATTTATTTCACCCAGTCAGCAAGTGGCATAAAGTCAGAGTTCGCAGGGAAACCAATATTACCACAAACTCAAACCCCATCCCTACCAGTAACAAACTTTCTGCCATAGGATGACAATGATTACTAACTGCACTAGATCTTTAGGGGAGTAGCATTGTCACCCTAGAATTATATTTTTTCTTGAGTTTAGATATAATTAGAACAACATTTTTCAATTTAAAACTTATCCACAACCACTGCTCAAGGCACTCCCTGTGGTTTGTTTGATAAAGAAGTTAAGAAATTTCATATAGTAAACTGAATATTTATTTATTTTAGCAAATCTTGTTTATATGAAAAAATTTTCTACACTAGTAAATCAACCCTACTGCATATACAATAAATATACACATGTCTTGTACATAGTTTTAATCCCATATGACACTGCTCTCACTGCATGTTATAAGTTTAGTGTCTTGCTTGCTTTCCTGTTTGTCATCACAAAATTGATAATTGTATTTTCTTATGTCCCTGCGGTAGAAGAGAAACCCAATAGACCATGGTATGTTGTGAACACTGCAGCTCCAAAATGGCTGTCAGTTTTTTTAAACAAATAAGGCCAGCTGTTAGCAAAGGGGATGGCAAGAAACCATCTTTTATATCTTTAACTCCTTCTAACAAACCATGGACCACATACATGAAATATTAGTATTGGAGGGAGGAAGTTACAAAACATTGTTATAAGGAGGGAAAAATTGATTTTTTAAGCATATGTTTGTGCAGCTTGAATGAGCACATCTTTAAAAGGACTGTCTGCTAAAGCAGAGATTAATGTCAGGCCAGAGAGCATTCATCACTGTTTTCTGTTCATTGCTGACACTGGCACAAATCAAAGACAAACTCATGAATGCAATATCTGCTTGACTGTAAATCCACAGTGAAAACACTGCATCTGCAGTAAGGGTCGTCGTTGTGAGCTCTGTCCATTCCAATTCTGCAAAAAGACCCTTCAGGCTAGGTAATGATTCATTCATGCCCCATAATTTTTAGCATTCCCCCCCCACTGGGATTTTCTCCTAGTTAATGATTTCTCGTTCATGGCAAGAAACCAGGCAGATTATGGATTTCAAAAGCCGGTTGCTACCTAGACTGACGACATAAGTGGCCATCTTGAGGGTTATAATTTTACCGTTAGCAAGCCATTGATTGGGCTAGTTTTGTATAAGGGCTTTTAAGTAATTACAATCATTGCAATGCTGGGATATTCATTAGAGGTTGGCATGGTGAGGGATGGTGCTTCACTGGATAGCTATACAATATCTGTTGTCTGCTTCAAGCTGCTCATCTTTTCCTCTATTTTCTGTTATTTTCCTCATTTCAATGTGCATGACATGTTTACATGTATTTAAATATGTCCAGCTGAAGTCACACCTAAACAAACAAAGAGTTAAAATATAAGTGATCATGCTATAGTTGCAGTGTGATACTGCATACTTTTCAGCTTGTAATGCAACAGCAGCAGCAAAATCGCTTGCATTAGTGCCATTGGTTACTGTTATGCTCTTCACAGAGGGTTCACCCTGCAGAGTTTTAAATGACTACCACTGCTAATTGTATACTTATTTTCTGTTTATAGAATGCTTTAACCACCTTAGCTTTAGAAAGCAGCAACGTTTGATTTAGTTTTAGTCTTTTTGACTAAAATGGCATTTTAATTTTAGTCCCATTTTAGTCTTCTGCAATTATATTAGTTTTAGTCGTATTTAGTCGACTAAACCTCCAGTACATTTTAGTTGACTAAAATGTCCTAAATTTTAGTCGACTAAACGCTCCAGTACATTTCAGTAGAGTAAAATTATTTTAGTCGACATAAAACTCATTTTAGTTGCCTAAAATCTAATGAGTGTATTTAAATTGTAATGAATTATTTAAGCAATTCCCTACAATTTCCAAACTCATTATATACTGCTGGAATGAAATATCTAATGTGTTATTATTTATGGTATTAAGGTTTGAACATGCACTACAGACCAGTGTTAATTTTGATGTCAAATTTCAATTTAGTTTTAGTCAAACTCTTTTAATCAAAATACCATTTCAGTTTTAGTCGTATTTTAGTCATCTCAATTGTTTTTGTTTTAGCTGTATTTTAGTCGAACTTCTGCTATAAAAAAATAAATACATTTTAAATATCGAATTTGTTCATACATTTAGGCCAAAATGTATTCTGCTACATGTCTTTGGTAAAAAAAATCACAATAAGTGTACACTGATTGGTTTGCATGAACAGTATATCATCTACAAACTATGGTATATAAACTGTATTTTTTTTTTTACTACTAATGGTGGTGATCAACAAATTATAGTGGGACTGTGATAGTGTGGCAGGCAATCTGAATAGCTTACATTGGTAGGAACTGACTAACTGCCACCGACTTTACCAGTGACGCTAATACAGTAATCAGTGATAATACTATACATTGTCACTGTACTAATGACACTGGCTGGGAATGTCAAATCTAGGGCGATCAAAGGGTTACCTGTGTGCTTTACAAGTGTTAATCTGTGTTGCTTTTTACTAACAATCTCTTTGTTTCTTATGCATTTGCAGTGATAAGAAATAGAGAAATTGTTCCCTCTGTTTCTTATTGTTCCCTGTTTCCCTTTGCAGGGATAAGAAACAGAGAAATTGTTCCCTCTGTACAGAGCCCTGTGTTGATTGTCAACACAGGACACTGGGTTGTGTTTGAACAAAGCCGATCAGCATGAATCATTGGCCAGGACCAGCTGACAAACTCCCTCTGTGTACAATCACAGCGTGAGTCAATGGGGGGGTGCATTTGCGTGCCCTAAACCCAGAAATAGACAGTGACATAGCAGTACATCACTGTGCCTGTATGGGCCACCCATCCACAGTACATTGCAAGTGGGCAGTCCACGAGTAGTTATAGGATTGTGTATATATTTGACTTCTTTATTAATAATTCTAGAGTTCCAATCATTTAAGTGACTCTGTTGCTAAATGAATGAAGAGGAATAGTCGCTTAAAATCTCTTTAAACTTACACTTTCTGGTTCCCTGCTGTGCTCAGTGTTTTTTCCTGCCAAACCCCTCATCACCACAGGAACATATATAAACATATATAAAATGAAATTTATTCTGGAAAAAAAAGCTAAACTTATTACACATTTGAAATACATAAATGACAGCTGTTTTATATGTTTAGGGATTTACATTTATGTCAATTCCTTCCTAAGACTTAGACATTCCAGTTAGAAAGAAGTGTCAGGTTGGTGAGTCAGGTTGGTGACCTACATTTTCTTCAATATGGCTGGTTCACACATGTGCGGTGTGAATTAAAGCCACGTTTTCACAGCTAATTGACAAAGTTGTTCAGCATTTCAGGTGAGTTTTTCCAATTCACATGACATTTGAAAGAACATTGCTTTCTATTGTGCCTGTTCAGATACTGTATGTCTGATGCCACTGGAGTGCGGATTCAGTGTGAATTGAAAAAGAGTCCTGTCAGTTTTTTGAGCAGCGTAGTCCAGCTCAGGTGCAAAATCAGGCTCATTGACTTCTCAATCACATGTCATTTAGTTGTGAACAGGATAAAATCCTGACCTTATACTGATGCAAACCTGACCTGATGCTGATCAAAAACTGACCTGAAACAGTGAACAACTACTTTGTCAATTGTAGTGATATAGTAGTAGAAGGATGATTTGCAAGTTATTCCAAGTTATACCAGCAGCAACACAGTTCTTCCAGAGAGATGCATTTATTGAGACTTCAAAAGCCAAGATAAATGACAGGATACTTGAATATTTAGACATCTTCAGAGAACCCATTTTCTTCTGTCACATATTAGCAAACATAGACACACTATAATCCAGCATATGTCTCATCTATAATATGCACCTAAATATCTTCCATGTATGCAATAATGTGTGTTATAATCTAGACCTGTGCTCTAGACCTTGATGGAGAAAGAATGTGAGAAAAAAATGAATGCTTTCTTACCAAATTGCATTAACAGACCCCATGGACCTTTTACTATGCCTGCCAGCTGTGTTAGGCCATAAATCATAGCCTACAGCACACACCTATGTACATATTATAAAAAACTGTGTGTATGTACAGTGCCTTGAAGTATTCATACCCCTTGAAATTTTCCAAATTTTGTCACGTTACAACCAAAAACATAAATGTATTTTTTTGGGATTTTATTACCAACACAAAGTGGCACATAATTGTGATGTGGAACAAAAATGATAAATGATTTACAATTTTTTTACCAATAAATATCTAAAAAGTGTGGCGTGCATTTGTATTAAGCCTCCTTTACTCTGATACCCATAACTAAAATCTAGTGGAACCAATTGCCTTCGGAAGTCACCTAATTAGTAAATAGAGTCTACCTGTGTGTAAATTCATCTTAGTATAAATACAGCTGTTCTGTGAAGCCCTCCAAGATTTGTTAGAGAACCTTAGTGAATAAACAGCATCATGAAGGTCAAGGAACACACTAGACAGGTCAGGGATAAAGTTGTGGAGAAGTTTAAAGCGGGGTTAGGTTATAAAAAAAACTCAAAAAAATCTCAAGCTTTAAACATCTCATGGAGCACTGTTCATGCCATCATCTGAAAATACACAACTGAAAACCTACAAAGACATAGCCGTCCACCTAAACTGACAGGCCGGGCAAGGAGAGCATTAATCAGAGAAACAGCTAAGAGGCCCATTGTAACTCTGGAGGAGCTGCAGAGATCTACAGCTCCGGTGGGAGAATCTGTCCACAGGACAACTATTCGTCATGTACTACACAAATCTGGCCTTTATGGAAGAGTGGCAAGAAAAAAGCCACTTTTGAAAGAAATTCATAAGAAGTCCCATTTTCAGTTTGCGAGAAGCCATGTAGGGGACACAGCAAACATGGAAGAAGGTGCTCTGGTCAGGTGAAACCAAACTTGAACTTTTTGGCCTAAAAGCAAATTGCTATGTGTGGTGGAAAAACTAACACTGCACATCACCCTGAACACACCATCCCCACTGTGAAACATGGTGGTGGCAGCATCATGTTGTGGGGATGCTTTTCTTCAGCAGGGACTGGAAAGCTAGTCAGAGTTGATGTGAAGATGGATGGAGCCAAATACAGGGCAATCTTAGAAGAAAGCCTGTTAGAGTCTGAAAAAGATTTGCGACTGGGATGGAGGTTCACCTTCCAGTAGGACAAGGACCCTAAACATATAGCCAGAGCTACAATAGAATGCTTTAGATCAAAGCATATTTATGTGTTAGAATGGCCCAGTCAAAGTCCAGACCTAAATCCAATTGAGAATCTGTGGCAAGACTTGAAAATTGCTGTTCACAGACGCTCTCTATCCAATCTGACAAAGCTTGAGCTAGTTTCCAAAGAAGAATGGGCAACAATTTCACTCTCTAGATGTGCAAAGCTCGTAGAGACATCCCTAAAAAGTAGACATGTGCACACTGAAATATTTTGTTTCCGGATTTCGTTTTCATCCGAAAAATATATTTATTTAGTTCCTACCAAAATTTGTTTTTATTTATTTTGTTTCGTTAAAAAAATGCTTTCGTCCGAAAATCCGAAATAATTAATGTCGAATCTGTCATTGAAGGCTTATGGTGTCTGTTGAATGTTCTAAGAAGATTCGACGGAGCAACTCAACTGTACGATGCCGCAAACGTACATTTCCGGCCGAATGTTCTGCCTACAAGCTGTAGTAGAATTCTAATGTTGTATGACACTAGTAATAATTATATTTATTAATTATTTTTACTAGTCAACCAACATTAGAATTCTTCTATAGCCTATGGGCAGAGCATTTGACCATAAATGTCTGCTCGCGGTGACTGCTTCGTTGAATCTTCATGTCAAATCTTTTCTCTCTATGTCGAATAATCTTGGACTAATAGAGTTAGGCTAGGCACATTTGACCTTTTTTTGCTATTGTCTCTATAATGTTGAATCTTTTCTCTCTATGTCAAATCTTTTCTCTCTATGTCGAATAATCTTGGACTAATAGAGCTTAGGCACATTCGACCACAAGTTCGATGGACACAGATCGCTATTGTCAGCATCATGTCGAATCTCCTATCTATATCGAACTGTTGTCGCAACAAAACAAAAATAAAGCATTTGTTTATGTCGGATCTTTCGGTTTTCGGATTCTGCATGTTCGTTATCATTTGTTAAAACAATAACGAAAATACCAGAAATTCGGACGAAAATGCATTTGGACGAAAACTAATTCACATGTACACTGAAAAGACTTGCAGCTGTAATTGCAGTGAAAGGTGATTCTACAAAAGGGGGCTGAATACAAATGCACGCCATACTTTTCAGATATTTATTTGTAAAAAATTTTTTAAAACCATTTATCATTTTTCTTCCACTTTACAATTATGTGCCACTTTGCGTTGGACTATCACATAAAATCCCAATAAAGTGCAGTTACATTTTTTGTTGTAACATGGACAAATGTGGAAAATGTCAAGAGGTATGAATACTTTTTCAAGACACTGTACATGTATATAACTTATGTAGGATATTTTTTATACATATACAGTACATACACACAGTTTTTATAATATGTACCTTAGCTATATCACTACATCAATTATCTGTGAAATGGTGCTTAAATTCGCACTGCACATGTGTGAACCCAGCCTTAGATCAGGATCAGGTCAGGATTTTATCATGTTCACAGCTGAATGACATATTTGATTCATAAGCATTCCAGTAGAAGTCAATGGGCCTGAATATGCGCCTGAGCTGGACCGCACTGCTCAGAAAACTGACAAGACTCTTTTTCAATTTGCCCTGAATCCGCACTCTGACTGCACTGGACATATGTGAACAGGCACACTAGAAATCATTGTTCTTTCACTTTCATGTAAATTGGATGCAGTTCAAAACTTCATTCACAGGAGACTCAATTACCTTACGTAAGTAGATCCATTTAAGTACTTCAAGAAAAGTGGGCAATCTGTCCCTTTAAAATTCCATAATGTAATTGTGCAAACCAAATTATTATCTTATAAGGAAATAATGAGTGAATGTTTTTTGACATATTTAAGCATCTAGCTTATGAGTGTCCATATACACATTTGTCCATCTCGTCGTTGTTTATCTTTATTTTGAGATTAAAGTATGGTATTATATTACACATGCATTAATTGTTGAGTGCTTTTCACACAGTTAAACATACAGCACAATTTTATTAGTGTTTATATTTGGTTTTACATTTTTATATTTTTTTAGGTTATTGAATGTATTGAGTTTACACTATCATTATTTCCTTATAAGATAATAATATGGTTTTATACAGTTATTGTGTATGCACAATTGCACTTTGGAATTTTAAATATGTGCAGCAGGTGCCTTCCTCCCTGCGACACCTCCAGCAGAGATTGGAAGTTTATGGGTAGAATTTGTGTAGGAGATATGGCGTTCTGTGCCACCTAGTTCTGACTTTATAGCAGTTATCCCAAATAGCTACAGTCATTTAGCCTTTGTGAACAAATTTGTTGATTGTATCCCAATCATTGTGTGGGAAAGATACCTGGGGTTCCTTTTCCAAGGCTCTACACACCTTATCAGAACTAACAGGTAGGTTATCTGTTAGTATTGAATAGATAGGCAAAATCAAATGTAGCTGGGGATTCTTTCTGCAACACAAAGACTCGAAGGATGTAAGGGTCTTGCCCATGGGAAATGTTTGGTTGTTGGCTGCTGTAATGTTTAATTGTCTGTCTGTCCAGAAAGAGAAGGTCCCTGTAGAAGAAATTGATGCCAAATGTGTTAAACAAATTCCCCCTTGAGGAAAAAATGGTTTACCCGGACTTCATCATGTGGCCATTCCTGGATCAGAAAATTGTCAGACAGCCCCGGGGGGGGGGGGGGGGGGGGGTGTCTGAATTGCCTCGAATTGCAGTCAAAGGGCCAGGAGATGATGAAAAAAAGGCGACTTACATGGAGCCAATAAGCGGATGAGCTAAGAGCCACTTTGGCATGTGTCTAGGTGGGAACCAAGGCAGGAAATGCAAAGAATCTTGAGCTTTAGCCTTTTTCAAATCCACTCACGTCTTCCCACAAGCACTAGTGTTCCAGTCCATGATATGAACTAGGTGGCAGGCTAAATAATAATTTTGTAAATCTGGTCCCATCCCACCCTTTAATTTTGGAAGTGTAAGTCATGAATATTTACTCTGTGGTATAGAGTTTTTTGTACAAGAACCCTTATAGGCAGCGAAGATAGATGTAGGAAGAGTTATGAGGATGGTTTGCATTAAATATAGCAATGTAGAAATTACAGTAATTTTGATAAGTGCTGATCATCCAAACCACAACAGGTTAAAGTTTGCCCAGCCTATGAGATCGGAATTTGTCAGAGGCTGTTGGAAATTTTGTTTTCAATTGCCAAATAAACGGGAGGTTTTTCTTACAATGAGCTACCATTGATGATAAGAGAGAAATGTTAAGTCCATGAGACTTATAGTAATGTATTTTCAGGTTTGATATACCTCAGAATTGCTCCCAATCTTTAAGCAAGTTAGGCAAAGATATCCATGGCAATTGAAGGAATAGCATAAGGTTGTCTGTAAATGCAGCCACCTTGTATTCTTTGTTTCGGATCAGCAAAGGAAGTCCATTCTATGACAGAAAAAAATAAACTATCCTTCAGTATTTATTATGAGGAGCAGAGAAAACATGTAATCTCTTTTATTAGGGAATAATGTATTGTGCAGAGTCAGGTTATGCAGTTAGGTTTAAACCTGGCGCAAAGCTCTATAGGGTAATGTCACAGTGCCTGAGGAAGAGTCCACCAACAGATTCAATGGAACATTAAAGTTGCCCCCTACCAACAGGATTACCAATTTTTTAGAAAAAATGAGACTTGGTGCTTGTTAGGGCTATGAATATTAGCTAAAGTAATGTATTTGTTATCATAAGTACCTTTAAAAAATAGAAAACTCACTCACTCTCGGTGTCTGCATTTTGCAGACTTAGCAGAGGTCCCTCCCCCTAGCCAAAAATTAGCCCACACCCTATTCAGCGCTATACACTGGGCCATGGCCCTCAACTGGAGATCTCCCTCAGTACCGTGGTTACAAGTAATGCACCACACGGAGGAGATCAAAATAATGGAGAGGATACATCATACAATTATGGACACCATGCACATCTTCTATCACAAGTAGACATGTGCACGCTGAAATATTTTGTTTCGGAATTTCGTTTTAGTCCGAAAAATAAATTTATTTAGTTACTCCCGAAATTCGTTTTTATTTATTTTGTTTAGTTAAAAAATGCATTCGTCTGAAAATTCAAAATAATTAAGGTCGAATCTGTCATTGAAGGCTTATGGTGTCTGTTGAATGTTCTAAGAAGATTCGACAGAGCAGCTAAACTGTACGACACCGCAATCATACATTTCCGGTCGAATATTCCGCCTACAAGCTATAGTAGAATTCTAATGTTGTATGACGCTAGTAATAATTATATTTATTAATTATTATTACTAGTCAACCAACATTAGAATTCTTCTATAGCCTATGGGCGGAACATCTGACCATAAATGTCTTGCCGCGGTGACTGCTTCATCGAATCTTCATGTCGAATCTTTTCTCTTTATGTCAAATAATCTTGGACTAATAGAGTTAGGTTAGGCACATTCGACCTTTTTTTGCTATTGTCTCTATAATGTCGAATCTTTTCTCTCTATGTCAAATCTTTTCTCTCTATGTAGAATAATCTTGGACTAATAGGTTAGGCACATTCAACCACAGGTTCGATGGACACAGATCGCTATTGTCAGCATCATGTTGAATCTCCTTTCTGTATCGAACTGTTGTTGCAGCGAAAACTAAAATAAAGCATTTGTTTATGTTGGATATTTCGGTTTTCGGATTCTGCACGTTCGTTATCGTTAATTAAAACGATAACTACAATACCCGAAATTCGGACGAAAATGCATTCGGACGAAAACGAAGGCTGATGTCAAATCACAAGTGGTTGTCATGGTCTCCCTTCTATTACGTATAACCATGTATATTAGACTATTGATCTAAGTGCCTTTGCTGTTTCTCAGGTACCTTTGAGAGTTCTTAGTCAAACATTCTTTATAATGCTGTTGTTAGCTTTAAGCAATGTGTTAAAGTCTTTTTTTTTTCTTTTTCTCTTTTCCCTATCCTTTTATCTGTTTAATTTGTTATTTTTTCCTGGCATGTATGCAATACTGGTTTGAGGCATGTATTGCTTTGTTGGAAACTTTGGATACTTAGCCTATATAAGTTTTTGTAATGTCTGCCTCAGAGTTGTACATGTTTGTCTTTTGAACCCAAATAAAAGAACATTTGTAATAAAAAATAGAAAATGGCCCTCAGAGTCAATAAGGCTGAGAGTTGGAAAGGGGCGTTTTTAGAAATCAAAATTGACACCCCTTTTGTTTCAAGTAGGGAGTTTGTAGCATGGTATACCAGCAGAAAGTTTCTATTAGTCAATTTTGCCATGCATTTGTCTGCCAATGGGTGTCTTGAAGAAAAATGAATTGAGCTTTATATTTGGTGAGTGCAATCAGAACTCAGGACCTCTTTTCAGGCAAATTTAACCCCCTCACATTAAGAGAAGCACATTTTAACGTCAGGGGTAAGACATGGTGGATCCCTTATGGCAACTCCTAAGGAAAACAAGAGAACACGGCTGTTCGAGATTTAATTAGAATCGCTCAAGTGCTCCAACTAACTGCCTAGTCTGTATTAAGAAAGAATGATGAGAGAGACAAAAGAAAAAAAAGAGAAGTTGGGAGGGTCAAAGAAAAGCCAAGAGAGGAGTTACAAGAGGTACCGAAGGTGAATTTAATCCTGCTACTTCACCTAACAGTACTAAATAGTGAGGAAGACAGGTAAAAGGAAAAAAAAACAAAAGCTCCAGAAAGTCAGCTGGGACACAAAGGGTTTGCTGTGTGGGAATAATAGAAAGACTCAATTAAGCAACACTTGGCACATATAGGCCGCAAGGGCCTCAATTTAAGTAAGAGCCCATACAGAATTTTAAATGCTAGAGACTAAAGTAAAGAACTCACAGAGCATGAGGCAACCTCCTACCAAATGTGGATGCTGCACCTGTGGCAGAAGGAACACAGGGAAACCTGCCTCCATGGTCATGAGTAGCATTGGAATGTATCATTTTGACCGAGCAATAATACAAGCATTATACATCAGCTTGTGGCCCAAATTGTTAGGCAGGACTCCTCCATGTCCCCAAAGCCACATTGCCATACCAAAATGGGACTGAAATTGCAAACTTATAACATCTTCTCCTCCTACATATCATGTTCACAAACAAGGCAAGGCTAATGAGCAAGACTGAACTTCATCTGGCAGTCCTCCAAGCTGCTGAAGGACACAGTTATACATATGTGGCACTACCCCCGCTGATGTCCAGGTCTCCACTGCTGCACAGTCAGTCACATAGTATTTCCTTTAATCACTCAAACACATAAAATCAGTCCTTGGCTTGTTTTGTTGTTTTATTAGGGGACAATAACTTGGATAGGGTAGGGAAATATGGGAACATAGAGCAAACAGGGGACAACTTCCTCCCTATTTACAAAGAAATCCTCTTCTTCCTTCCTCCTGCAAAAACTTGGCTCACTGCAGCACCTGCTGATCACTCCGGGTGAAATGAATGCCTCGTACACACAAGCGGACTTTCCAGCAGACATAGTCCGACGGTCTTTCCGACGGACTTTCCGGCGGACTACCTGAACGGACGGACTTGCCCACACATGACCGGACTTTCCGGCAGGCTAGGTCCGCCCGTATTTCTGATGGACTTTCGCCGGAGTTACGGCGGACTTTCAGAATGAACGGACTTGCCCACACACAGACAATTTCATTTTGAACGTGACTCGGGTATGACGGGACTAGAAAAGGAAGTGAACCTCGCCGCTTTTAACGGCGAGATTGACACCTTGCGAGCCCGGGTGATGTTGACCATGCCCCCCTAAAACGTCACAGTCCCAGCATGCCCAGGGACTGTGATGACATAAGGGGCGGGGTCTCCACCTATATAAGTCACATCGGAGCGCTCAGAGAGCATTCCAGCCTGAGAGACCGTCAGCATCGGAAGAAGAAAAGAAGAGAAGAAGCCCAGAAGCCAAGAAGCCAGAAGTCCGGGCCTCCGCTGGCAGAAGAGCGGCATGAAGATAGCAGAGGAGCTGGCAGAAGAACTGGAACACCGGGAGAAGAGGCCAGAGAGAGCAGAGAAGAACCAACCAGACGCCGGGAGAAGAGGAACCAGAGGGACACCCGAAGTCAGAAGAAGATTTCCGAAGCCAGAAGAAGACCCCCCCGGAGCTGTCTAATAAATTACTTTAAAAACCTGTGTAGTGTGTTTTATTATTGACACTTTTTCCCTAGGTAAATGGGTAGGGGTACCATGTACCCCATACTCATTCACATAGGGTGGGGGCCGGGATCTGGGGGCTCTCTTATTAAAGGGGGCTCCTGGATTCTGATAAGCCCCCCGCCCGCAGACCCCCACAACCAACGGCCAGGGTTGTCGGGAAGAGGCCCTTGTCCTCATCAACATGGGGACAAGGTGCTTTGTGGTGCCCTGCAGGGTGCCCCCTCCCCCAAAGCACCCATCCCCCATGTTGAGGGCATGCAGCCTGGTACGGTTCAGGAGGGGGGGCGCTCCCTCGTCCCCACCCCCTTTCCTGACCGGCCGGGCTGTGTGCTCGATTCGGGGTCTGGTATGGATTTTAGGGGGGACCCCACGCCGTTTTTTAGGCGTAGGGGGTTCTCTTTAAAATCCATACCAGACTTAAGGGCCTGGTATGCCCTGCGCTCGCCGCAATAGGAAAATGTGTTTTTCCTATTGCAGCGAGCGCGAGATGCAATACCCTGCCCTTGCGTCGTATCTGGTCCGTCGGACCAGCATACAGACGAACGAGATGAACAGGCTTTCCGTCAGGAACTGAGTCTGGCGGACTAAGATTTGAAACATGCTTCAAATCTAGGTACGGCAGACTTTTGGGAAAAAAAGTCCGCCAGAGCCTACACACGATCGGATTGTGCAGCGGACTCTGGTCCACCGGACCAAGTATGCCGGAAAGTCCGCTCGTGTGTACACGGCATAATAGTCACTTTGTTAATTCAACAATAGCCCATTACAGGCTAGGAACTTCCTGTTCTATTTTGGTAAAATAGCACATGTGGAGTGGAGCATCTCTCATAATCTTCTTCTTCCCTGTGGCCACTAATCCCAGTTCCACTGCTTGCAGAAATACTAGCCCACCTGGCTACCACCAGTCCAACTGGCTGCTTGCTTCTCCCAGTTCTCCTGACTGACACACATGGAGCAAGAGTGGATGAAAACTTGGCACAACCCTATCTTCAAGAGAGCACTGATACAGCTGGCAGTCTCTTCCCTTGTCTGTCCCTACACCATGCTGATCTACTCACTGCCTCTCCTTGCTCTTTTCACTGCCTCTCCAGCTTGGATCCCTCCAACTGCCTCCTGTAGTGGGATCCTTCCAGGCCAGCCTCCCAAACCCTAAGGTAAAACCCCTTCCCAGCAGGGGTCCCTCAAGGGCCACTGACAACCTCTCCTTAGCACTGCTTCTTCATCTTCCACCCAAACTCTCAGCTTCTATGACCCATGTCTGTTTATGGGTGTTCTTAGTTCCCTGCCAGGCCCACTCCTGGGGATTGGCTAAGGGCCCATTAATATTCAAGGCAGCTCCTCCTCATCTCCACCAACTATTTTCAGAATATTCCCCAATATTCTTAAACAGGGAGAGGCACCAGAGAGCTGCCAGGATGAGTCATCCAGTCCTGGCCTCTAGTAACCCTGACCCAGATCTAATGACTCAGGTCTAACCCAGAGCCAGCTATGTTTTTCCTACTCTCACTACTAGTAGCACACACTAGAGGGTGCTACATATATATATACGTGTAAAGACATTTCTAAATTCATAGCAATAGACTCAAGAACAAAAGTTCTTAATATGAACTCGTAATGATAGCTCTTTCCTTGTAGCTGTAAGGTTGGTGGTGAATACCGATAGAGTTCCATTTGCAAGAAAAAGGAAAAGAAAGATAAATATTCTAATTGAATTAAGAGCAGACAGATGATTAGTGGAGAGACCCCACCACCAAGGTGGTAGTGTAGCAGCTTCCACCCACCTATTATAGTGCCCTTGAAGATCCGAGTGAGTGAGTGAGTGAGTGAGTGAGTGAGTGAGTGAGTGAGTGAGTGAGGAACCCCCTCTACATCACCAGGCTCTGGGCATAGAAAAAACAACACAATAGGCACATTGTCCAATACATCACCAATGGACATCACAATATGAGGGAGCAGATAACCCCCTCATTAACATAGGGCCTCTCATCCAAACCTCCCTGGGGAGCCTCTCCAAACCAGCAAACCACAATTGAAGGATCCAGGGTCAGGAAGGTATAATAGAAGCATCAATAAAAGAAAGCAGTGAGAGTCCCACAGGAGATACACCTAAACAATTTTCAGTGCCTGCGCAGGGCGGAGCATAACATTGCCGTAATGAGAATAGGGCTCCATTGGGGTGTAATTGTACATTTGAAAAGTTACTGCTTTGTATGTATAAGGCAACACCATTATACAGGAGATTCGTATAAACCAAATCAGAAACAACAGAGTCCAGTGTGGGAACAGAGACATTCCAGCAGTTCGGATTTCCCCCCCCCCCAAAGGGGAGCTAGTAACAAGGCATCAGAATTGGCACATTAGACAATAACAAAGCAAATAGGGCTAGTAGGAGTATCTGGCAAACTTGGTAAAGTTATGTAGAAACAACAAAACAAGTGGCAGAGTTTTTGTTTGAAGTTGCAAAAAAGTTTCTTACCTGTGAGGGTCTGACATTCCAACATCATTCGCTCCGATAAGCTGGTGAAAGGCCTGGGTTGCATCTTTCCAGCTCTCTGTGAGAGGGTCGTGTGGCAGGTGAGATGGGGTTGAGCCATCTACGGCAGAAACGCTGCCTCTGGGGAGGAATTGTAGGTCATTGGCTTCCATGACTCAGCTGGGAAGTAGAAGGAATACCATTCCATACCAAATAATGATTGTGGAGTATTTTTTTTTTTTTAATTACCTTATGTAAACTGTAGTGGAATCTAAAATGTGCCAGTCTGATGAAAATATATTATTTTGATTTTATTAGGTAGTTTGTGGATATAGTGCATTATTTTGGTTCCAATTCATAAAAATATCTGATTCTTAATGTACAGTACATGTTTATATAAGATGGTGAAATTATTCATTATTTATACTGTATATTAGACAAGCACTGGCCATACGGTAATATATACAAGGCAATGGAAACCTTTATTGTAAATAAATGTTACAATCTCTTTTTACTTACCAGGGTTGGGTGATGGAGGACTTGTCTGCTCAATGCAAATATAATGAAATGCCCTTCCCACATGCACCTGTCTCTATATACAATATATAAACTGATGAGCTGCTTGCCATTTATTTTCTTTACAGGAAGAGTAAAATAATTTGATATGACTGCTTACTGTTTTTTGCAATTAAAAAAGCTTGCAATGTATTACAATATAATATTTTAAGATTCAAGAAAAGGAAAATTAAACCTAAACTAGAAACAGTGTCTTAATAGACTGCAAAATAAAAAGTGTGTATTTTATTTTCACAATATACAGTATTGTGCCTTTAACTACAATATTGTGCCTTTAAATAGAACATTGCAATGTTCAGTACTGCCATTAGACGTCATATGCATTAAAAAAATCCGCACCTACAGTATTTGTCTGAGATGCCATAAGGTATTTCACGCTCTAGTAACATTTTCTGCATGGCAGAGTCTACAGGAAATTATAGTTACCTGGAATATAGTTACATCTTGTAATATGACATTTAGTAAGCACAGTTTTGTTATAGGTAAAAATACAATGCTCTGGATATAAATCGCAGTAAATGTGGTCTATAACATTATACTACTGTTTCACAATGTCTGTCAAAAATAATGAAGTGTCATACAAAAGCAGTGTGTTGCCCAATGTCCAGCATGCAACACATCTCTGAAATGCTAACACAATAGTATTTCATAGTAAAAAAAGTTTAATATAATTTCTTTAGAATATCAAAATTTGTGTTTAAACTATATATACACACATACAGTATATGAGTTGAATACCAAAGATGTGCTACATACAACCCCAAAAACACCAAAGTACACAGGGCATATGGAACATGCATCCCCTGCTGCCACTGCCCACCCTCAATCATTTTTACCAGCATTTCCTGGCTGTAAAAATGACAGCATTGACTTATTGAAAAGCATGGCAGTGGTTGCAGACACTTCTGCATAAACATAGAGCTTATGAACGGTTTGAAAACACTGTTCAGGAGCCTAATAGGAAATACAATGCAACATTACTTTGAGACATATTTGTAAAGCAGTAAATGTGACTTTTACCAAACATTTATTGGTTGTAAATCGATCATTGTCATTCACAACACATGCACCTAGAAGATCCATCTGCAATGACTGTTTAACCACTTGCTGACCGCACACTGTGCATATACGGTGGCAAGGGGGCTCTCCTGCACAGGATCACGTACCTAGTACGACCAACTTCTGCTGTGATTATACACAGCGGGAGCTGATCTGTGGGTACCATGGGCTCTATTTCTACCAGTACCCATCGATCATTATGCAGAGAGCCAACTGTAAACAAGTCAGGTTGTCGTTCTGTAAGTAGGTAAGACATTGATCCTGTGTTCTTGCAAATGAAAAAGGGATCAGTGTCTTCCCATAGTAAATGTACCTCCCCCACAGTGAGAAAACACATTGTTAAGCACAGTTAACCCTTTGACCATCCCAGATGTTAACCCCTTCCCAGTCAGTGTCATTAGTACAGTGACAGTGCATATTTTTAGCACTGATCACTGTATTAGTGTCACTGATCCCCAAAAAGTGTCAAAAGTGTCAGTGTCCAATTTGTCTGCAGCAATATCACAGTCCCACTATAAGCCGCTGATCGCAGCCATTACTAGTAAAAAATAAATAAAATTTTCATAAATACATCCCATAGTTTGTAGACACTATAACCTTTGCGCAAACCAATCGATATACGCTAATTGGTATTTTGTTTACCAAAAACATGAAGCAGAATACATATTGGCCTAAATTTATGAACAAATTAGATTTTTAATTTTTATTTATTGGATATGTTTTATAGCAGAAAGTAAAAAATGTGTTTTTGTTTTCAAAATTGTAGGTCTTTGTTTAGAGGTGATCAAATACCACAAAAGCTCTTTTTGTGGGGAAGTTAACCCTAATTACTCTAATTAATGCCTCTACCTCCCCTTAGCAAATTTTTTTTTTTGATTGAATTAAAGTAGAAAAAAATGGAAATATTGTATGCTCACCTTTCTGTAAGTTCTCTTTCCTGGTGCTTCTTCAGGGCAGCACACAATGGGTTAATGCTCCTCCCCTTACCCCTATAGGAATAGTTATCTAGAAATTAGCTTCAACCGCACAACTCATTATAGGACCTAATAGTGAACTATGGCATGGATAAAAGTCAGCATGTCTGGATAGAAATCTTAATATGGTTCAGATACCACAAAGGCGTGGAGTTCAAAAGCACACCTGGCAGACATAATGGGTACTAAAAAGGGAATCCTGAGAGTTGGTTCCAAATCGTATTTTGTACTAGGTGAAAATGAGCTGACAATAGTTCTGATAAAGCTAAAGACAAGTCCCATTGTTGAAAGGTTGACTTTCTCGGGGGGGTGTAGTTTCAGGCATTTTCTGAGGAATTTAACTATGATGGTGTGGTGGCCCACTTATGTTTGCTATCCACTTCCCGCCCCGCCTATAGCAGAATGACGGCCAAGCGGTGGTTGTGTTATCCTGACTGGGCATCATATGACGTCCTGCAGGATAACAGGGCCACCGCGTGCCCGTGGGGGCGTGCATCACGGCAATTGGTGATGCAGTGTGTCAGCCTGACACACCGCTACACTGATCTCGGTAAAGAGCCTCCGACAGAGGCTCTTTACCACATGATCAGCCATGTCCAATCACGGCTGATCACGATGTAAACAGGAAGAGCCAGTGATCGGCTTTTCCTCACTCGCGTCTGACAGATGCGAATAGAGGAGAGCCGATCGGCGGCTCTCCTGACAGGGGGGGTCTGCGCTGATTGTTTATCAGCACAGCTTCCCTTGGATGCCCACACTGGACCACCAGGGAAGCCGTCAGGACCACCAGGGAGGCACATAACATGTGGATGGCCAGGTACATCCCCCAAGGCCATCCACATGTGCAAATTAATGCCAAATCTGTGCCAATCAGTGCCCACATATGGGCACTGACTGGCACCATTATGTAACAGAATAATTAAGTGATGCCCAGCAATGCCACCCATCAGTGTCCATCAGTGCCACCTATAAGTGCCCATCTGTGCCCATCAGTGCCCACCTATCAGTGCCCATCAGTGCCCATATGTGCCACCTATCAATGCCACCCATAAGTACCCATCAGTGCTGCCTACAAGTGCCCATCAGTGCTGCCTACAAGTGCCCATCAGTGCCGCCTATGAGTGCCCATCAGTGCCACCTATGAGTGCCTATCAGTGTCACATACCAGTGCCACCTATCAGTGCCCATCGGTGCCGCCTATCAGTGCCCATCATCAGTGCCCATCAGTGCCACCTCATTGGTGCCACCTCATCGGTGCCCATCAGTGCCGCCTTATCAGTGCCCGTCAGTGCAGCCATATTAGTGCCCATCATTGAAGACGTAAACATACTTATTTACAAAAAAATTAACAGAAACAAAGAAAAACCAGTTTTTTTTTAAATTTTCGGTCTTTTTTTTATTTGTTGCGCAAAAAAAAAAAGGGGGGGTTTAAATACCATTAAAAGAAAGCTCTATTTGTGGGAACAAAATGATAAAAAATTTGTTTTGGGTACAGCGTAGCATGACCGCGCAGTTGTCATTCAAATTGCGACAGTGCTGAAAGCTGAAAATTGGCTTGGGTAGGGAAGTGTCTAAGTGACTGGTATTGAAGTGGTCAAGGTTGAAATATTGGAGATATGGACTTTTAATAAAATCCAGCTCATATTTTTTCTAGGTCTTCCTGAATAGGGATGAGCCGAACACCCCCCTGTTCGGTTCGCACCAGAACTTGTGAACAGGCAAAAAATTTGTTCAAGCATGCGAACACCGTTAAAGTCTATGGGACACGAACATGAATAATCAAACGTGCTGATTTTAAAGGCTTATATGCAAGTTATCGTCATAAAAAGTGTTTGGGACCTCGGTCCTGCCCCAGGGGACATGGATTAATGCAAAAAAAGTTTTAAAAACGGACGTGATTTTAATAATGCTTAAAGTGAAACAATAAAAGTGTAATATTCCTTTAAATTTTGTACTTGGGGGGAGTCTATAGTATGCCTGTAAAGGGGCGCATGTTTCCCGGGTTTAGAACAGTCTGACAGCAAAATGACATTTCAAAGGAAAAAAAGTCATTTAAAACTACTAGCGGCTATTAATGAATTGCAGGTCCGACAATACACATAAAAGTTCAATGATAAAAACGGCATGGGAATTCCCCACAGGGGAACCCCGAGCCAAAATTTAAAAAAAAAATGACGTGGGGGGTCCCCCTAAATTCCATACCAGGCCCTTCAAGTCTGGTATGGATATTAAGGGGAACCCCAGACAAAATTTTTTCAAAAAAATGGCGTGGGGTCCCCCTCAAAATCTATACCAGGCCCTTCAGGTCTGGTATGGATTTTAAGGGGAACCCCGCGCCAAAATAAAAAAAATGGCGTGGGGTCCCCCTAAAAATCCATACCACTAAAAATCCATACAAGACCCTTATCCGAGCACGCAACCTGGCAGGCCGCAGGAAAAGAGGGGGGGACGAGAGAGCGACCCCCCTTCTGAACCATACCTGTCCACATGCCCTCAACATTTGGAGGGTGCTTTGGGGTAGCCCCCCAAAACACCTTGTCCCCATGTTGATGAGGACAAGGGCCTCATCCCCACAACCTTGGCCAGTGGTTGTGGGGGTCTGCGGGCGGGGGACTTATCGGAATCTGGAAGCCCCCTTTAACAAGGGGACCCCCAGATCCCAGCCCTCCCCCCTGTGTGAAATGGTAAGGGGGTACAAAAGTACCCCTACCATTTCACTAAAAAAAGTGTCAAAAATGTTAAAAATGACAAGAGACAGTTTTTGACAATTCCTTTATTTAAATGCTTCTTCTTTCTTCTATCTTCTATCTTCCTTCGGTTTCTTCCTCCATCTTCTTCTTCTTCTAGTTCTTCTGGTTCTTCTGGTTCTTCCTCCGGTGTTCTCATCTAGCATCTTCCTCCGCGGCGTCGGCGTCTTCTTCCCTTCTTCTCCTCGGGCCGCTTCGCATCCATGATGGCATGGAGGGAGGCTCCCGCTGTGTGACGCTTCTCTCTTCATCTTCTTCTCTTCATCTTCTTGTCTTCATCTTCTTGTCTTCATCTTCTTTTCGGGTCGCTCTGCATCCATGATGGCATGGAGGGAGGCTCCCGCTGTGTGACGGTTCTCCTCTTTTGACGGTTTCTAAATAACGGGGGCGGGGCCACCCGGTGCCCCCCTCTGATGCACGGGGACTTGACTGGACTTCCCTGTGGCATTCCCTGTGACGTCATAGGGGCGGGGTCACCCGTTACATAACCCTGCCCCCTCCTGACATTACGGGGAATGCCACAAGGAAGTCCCTGTGCGTCAGAGGGGGGCGGGGTCACCAGGTGGCTCCGCCCCCATGTTATTTAAGAACCGCCAGAAGAGGCGAAGCGTCACACAGCGGGAGCCTCCCTCCATGCCATCATAGATGTGGAGCGGCTCGAAAAGATGATGAAGAGAAGAAGATGAAGAGAAGAAGATGAAGAGAGAAGCGTCACACAGCGGGAGCCTCCCTCCATGCCATCATGGATGCGGATCGGCCCGAGGAGAAGAAGGAAAGAAGACGCTGATGTTGTGGAGGAAGATGCTGGACGAGAACACCGGAGGAAGAACCAGTAGAACCAGAAGAAGAAGAAGATGGAGGAAGAAACCGAAGGAACATAGAAGAAAGAAGAAAGAAGATAGAAGAAGCATTTAAATAAAGGAATTGTCAAAAACTGTCTCTTGTCATTTTTAACATTTTTGACAGTTTTTTTGTGAAATGGTAGGGGTACTTTTGTACCCCCTTACCATTTCACACAGGGGGGAGGGCCGGGATTTGGGGTCCCCTTGTTAAAGGCAGCTTCCAGATTCTGATAAGCCACCCCACCCGCAGACCCCCACAACCACCGGCCAGGGTTGTGGGGATGAGGCCCTTGTCCTCATCAACATGGGGGCAAGGTGTTTTGGGGGGCTACCCCAAAGCACCCTCACAATGTTGAGGGCATGTGGCCTAGTACGGTTCAGGAGGGGGGTGCTTTCTCGTCCCCCCCTCTTTTCCTGCGGCCTGCCAGGTTGCATGCTTGGATAAAAGTCTGGTATGGATTTTTGGGGGGACCCCACACCGCTTTTTTTTTTACATTTTGGCACGGGGTTCCCCTTAAAATCCATACCAGACCTGAAGGGTCTGGTATAGATTTTAAGGGGGACCCCAGAACATTTTTTTTTTAAATTTTGGCCGGGGTTCCCCTTAATATCCATACCAGACCTGAAGGGGCTGGTATGGAATTTAGGGGACCCCCACGTCATTTTTTTTTAAATTTTGGTTTGGGTTTCCCCTGTGGGGAATTTCCATGCTGTTTTTATCAATGAACTTTTATGTGTATTGTTGGACCGGCAATTCATTAAAAGCCGCGAGTAGTTTAAATGACTTTTTTTCCTTTGAAATGTCATTTTGCTGTCAGACTGTTCTAAACACTGGAAACATGCGTCCCTTTATAGGCATACTATAGACACCCCCAGGTACGAAGTTAAAAGGGATATTACACTTTTATTGTTTCACTTTAAGCATTATTAAAATCACTGCTCCCGAAAAAACGTCAGTTTTTAAAACTTTTTTTGCATTGATCCATGTCCCCTGGGGCAGGACCCAGGTCCCCAAACACTTTTTATGACAATACCATGAATATAAGCCTTTAAAATTAGCACTTTTGATTTCTCCCATAGACTTTTAAAGGGTGTTCCTGCGGCATTCGAATTTGCCGCGAACACCCCAAATTGTTCGCTGTTCGGCCAACTGGCGAACAGCCGATGTTCGAGTTGAACATGAGTTCGACTCGAACTCGAAGCTCATCCCTATTCCTGAATAAAGTCCAGGACTTTGTTACCTTCTGGACATGAAGGATCAAACATTTTTACAGAAGCTGATTCTAGGAATTTTCCTGTACTATATGGTTGGTAGTATTGTTTGATTGCTTTTTTTCGGGCACCTTTACAAGTTAGCCAGCATCTTACATTACAAACTAATTATAAATTGATGTGGTTGTTTAGCTTTTTAGAATTTGTGCCAGCACACACTAGACACCTTCAGCTGCCATTGTTAAAACAAAGAGAAAACTCACGCTCTGACACCTCACAAGTAAAAAAGAGACAAAGCTGCTGCAGACACCCAAAAGTGATCCCACCCCTTTAAAACCAAATAAATAATGATAAATGATGCTGTGCTGCTTACTGTATAAAATAATCAAATAGTGACAGTGAATACCCTACAGAGGAACTAATCACTTGAGGGAGTCAAAAATTCATGATCAATAAGTGGTATTAAATAGGTGTATCACCAACAACTGAATTCACAAAAACACTATTAAGTGCACAAAATAATGTGAAAAATTTAAAACAAAAAGGAAAACACCCACCAGAGGTGTAAGGAGGAATAGTCTGTCTCTATGCATGCCTTCACTCGATTTACTTCTCTGTACAAAGCCTTGCCATTTTTGTTTATTTCCCAGATAGTGAACATTTATGGAAATTCCAAATTAAGACATACAAATTGGAAGTAGTAACCCAGGACTGTAAACTGCAGGTACTTATAGAACTGTGAATGTACTAGAATATGAAGTTATACATAAGAGAGGTTCACTGATAAAATCTAGTCCCACACCCAAAAAGCTGGAATGATGGAATGAAGATATTCCATTTGGAAAGATAAGATTCCAGTGTGCCTGTTGAGAGACTTCAGGTTTAAATCTGGTCTATGATCACCTATAATTTTTTTTACCACGTAAAGAGGAGGGTACAAGCCAGAAAATCTTTCTATTTGTGAGACTGGATGTTTTTTATTACAGGTTTTAATAGTGTCGACAATTTATGCAGAGCTTTACATATTTACATATTGTACATTCGCATTAGTCCCTGCCCTCAAAGAGCTTCTGATCTAAGGTCCCTACCTCCAATGCATATATATATATACTAGGGTCAATTTAGACAGGAGCCAAATAACCTCCCAGAAAGCCTTTTTTGGAGTTTGGAGAAAATGAGAATACCCCGAGGAGGAAACCCATGCAAGCACAGGGAGAACATGCAAAATGTGTGCAGGTACTACCCTGGCTGGGATTCAACTGAAGACCAGAAGTGCTAAACATGAATCCACTGATCTTCCCATGAATAGCTTTCATCTGATGCAGTGCCTGGATAAACTGAATAAATATCAGAGATCTTTCTTTTGAGGATGGTAGTCATTTGAAGAAAATTATTTTGAGAAGGATGGAATTTCTTGTACAAAGGTTTTTATTGAACATAAAGATCATCAAAAAGAATACAAAAAACAGTGGTGGACACACCATGTGAACACATCTGCATTAAAATTGCAAATATATAACAAATGTAACGGTATTAGACATAACAAATCTTACACGGTCCTGAAGTTCAGGAGAACTTACATGAGGTCTGCGGACTTTATGGATATGTTAACCTGCTGAATTTTAGCAAAGTGTGATTAAGGTTAAAATGCCTATTACAGATTGGGTTGACTTTGGATGGTTAACAATATAATGTGAAAGAGACCATATGGAGCTGGGTAACACTTTTCCATGTCCTTAAAACGGTTGCTCATCATGTGTCCAACCTGACAGAGGTTGGTCTGTAGATCAAAGGGGTTGCGAGAAAGAATGTAAGAAGGAAAATTTAGAAGAGGAAAGGCCAAGAAAAGAGGAGAGAAAATAGTGCAGCAGAGGAGAAAGAGAAAGGGGTGGAAGGTGAGGGGGGGTCCCCGGGGTGGGGGGAATGGAGGCATCTTACATAGTTACATAGTTACATAGTTACATAGTTAGTAAGGTTGAATAAAGACACCAGTCCATCCAGTTCAACCTGAGTGAGTGTGTGTCTACAACCCTGACCCTTGTCCCTAACCCTGTACATCGCACACTCACATCAGTCCCTACCATCAATCCAAGATCCCCATTCATATACTAGGGCCAATTTTGGACAGAAACCAATTAACCTACCAGCATGTCTTTGGAGTGTGGGAGGAAACCGGAGCACCCGGAGGAAACCCACGCAGGCACAGGGAGAACATGCAAACTCCAGGCAGGTAGTGTCGTGGTTGGGATTCGAACCAGCGACCCTTTTTACTGCTAGGCGAGAGTGCTAACCACACGCCACTGTGCCGCCCTCTCAGAGAGAGAGCAGCGCAGGATCAAATCTAGAAGGGTGGACGTGAGACACCCAGGGCTGCCATGTTCGAAGGAATTTATCATGTGTGTCTGAAAGCACAGCTGTCAACTTTTCATTAATCATAATGTCATTTACATGGTTTTTAACTGCTTCCTAGCTGAGAACTGGGGTTTTCCAAGCTTTTGCTATGGTCAATTTAGTTGCAGTAAAAATATGCGACACCAATTGGCGTCCTGGTCTTAGTAGCTCTACAATTGGTTTCCCTAGGAGAGCTTCATAGGGATCCCTCCTTATGTTTGTATTGAAGAGGTTACGAAGGAGTGCATAGATTCTAATCCACAATCTGCATACCTTGGGGCATTTCCACCAGATATGTGCCATTGTTCCTTCCTGGGCACACCCACGGAAGCATAATGGGGAGTAGGATGGAATAAAGCTCGCAAGTCTAGCTGGAGTGTAATACCACCAATATAGTATTTTGTAAGCATTTTCTAGGAATAGTACATTCCTGGAGCATTTGGATAGAGTAGCAGTCACGACCTGCCAATCCTCTGGGTCTAGTTTTTTCCCCAACTCCGCCTCCCACTGGAGATGATACGGTCTCAGGGGTGGTTTCTTGGAGCCTATTATGGCTGCATATATTAAAGAGATCAAACCCGAGGATTGAGGTCATGATCTGCATAAACTTTCGAAAGCGGTCAATGTACAGGGGGTTGGTTGAGATTTAATGAGTTGTTGTAGGAAGTGTTGAATCTGCATGTAGCTGTAGTGTTCCCTAAGGGGAATATCGTGGGAGGATCGTAATGCTGCAAATGGAATAATCTTGGTAGGGGTAAACATGGAGTGGACATCTACAAAACCATTCTTGGACCACCCCGCGAATTGCATCGGGTTATCTTGACCAGGTGGAAATAGTGGGCAGTGAAGAAGGTGGAGTAGAGGGAGATGCGGGGAGATCAGGCTCGCTGAGTATTTGATCGGGTCCCACAACTTAAGTGAGTGAGCCAAACATGGACCTATGCTGGTTGGGCGGTGGGCCTTGGGGAGCCAGGGGAGAGAGGCTAGTGGTGTCGGATGGGAGTCCACCAGGTCAATGACGGCCCACAACGGCATCTGCTGTTTTTCATGGAGATGTGATAGCGGGGCAATAGCTGCCGCCGTGTAATAAGCTTGCAGATTGGGGACCGAGAGGCCGCCATTGACCCTGCGGGCATACAGCACCCGTTTATTAATTCTGGGTCTCGTAGAACCCCATATAAATTGCATAATTTTATGTTGCTGAATGCGTATAATATGGGGTGGAACGTGGACCGGTAGAACCCTGAAATAATAGAGCAATTTTGGAAGGTTGGTCATACGAATAGTTGCGATCCTTTCGAACCAGGACAGAGGGAGGGCAGACCAAGAGTTAAGCATAGCTGCCAACTTCCCAAAAAGCAAGGGGAAATTGGCCTGGTATAGGCTTGAGTAACTCGGGGCGAGTTTTTTCCCCAGATAGGGTAGGGAGGTCAACCATTGAAAGGAAAAGGTAGATTTTAAGTGTTCTAGTTCAGGGGGCGCTAAATTAATCGACATCGCTTTGGACTTAGAGGGGTTGACTGCTAGGCCCGAAATCGAGGCAAAGGTGTTTAAAAGCAGATTAGGTAAGGTGATTCTAGGCTTGGTAACAGTGAGCAGGATATCATCCGCAAACAGGGACAGTTTGTGAGGGGAACTTGCAATTTCTACCCCCTCTATGTCTGGGTGAGATCGAATAGCCTCAGCCAGAGGTTCTAGTGCCAAAATAAATAGAAGTGGAGAGAGGGGGCAGCCCTGACGGGTCCCTCTTTGAATAGGAAAGGTAGGTGACTCAAAACCATAATACTTCACTTTAGCTTGGGGGGCGTCATAAATAGCTGAAACCCATCTCATAAAGGACGCACCAAACCCATAGTGGTTTAATACCTGTATAAGATAGGGCCTGGACAGGGTGTCAAAGGCTTTAGTAATATCCAGAGACAAAAACATTGTCTCCAGAGATCTGTTGTGTACAATGTGTTGTATTTGTAGGAGACGTCGGATAGCGTCACCACCCTGTCTCCTTGGGACAAAGCCCACCTGGTCTTTTTTTATGAGTCGTGGGAGAAAGGAGTTGAGGCGATTGGCCAGGATTTTTGTCAAAATTTTCATGTCTATATTGATCAGTGAGATCGGCCTGAAGTTGGCCCAGGAGGAGTGATCTTTGTCCGGCTTGGGGATCATTACTATGTTGACAGTTAATAGGTTTGGTGTGAAGGAACGACCATCTTTAACTGAGTTATACATAGTTGTGAGGTGGGGAGCGATAACATCAGCTAATTTCCGATAATAAAGGGCTGAGAAACCATCAGGGCCCGGTCTTTTACCTATTTTCAATTCTTTAATACAATGAAGGACTTCTGAGACTTGAATGTCTCGGTCCATGAGTGATTTGTGGGCCTCAGATAGAGAAGGTAAGGAAAGATTTGTCAGAAAATCATTGGGGGGTTGGGGGGAGGAATGGTCGGGAGTTGAGTAAAGTTTAGCGAGATGGTGTCTGAATTAATCTAGAACTCGTTTTGGGTTTCCCGTAAGGATATTATGACGGGTTCGCAGAGTAATAGGGGTGAATTTCGGGGTGAAAGTGCGTAGTCTATTGGACAACATTGCATTGGGTTTGTTGGCCTTAGCATACCATTTTTGTCTGGCCCAGCGTAGGGTGCGTTCTGCTTCATCTGTCAGGCACAGATCTAGATCTGTACGGGCTTTGTCTAGGAGCCTGCGATTATCCGGGGTGGGAGATTGTTTGAAGGTCTCTGATAAGGTCTCCAATTGATGTTCTAATGCGCAGCGGACTTGCGCCCGTTCCCGTTTACGTGTGGATGCAATCCTAATGATGTGGCCCCGAAGGACTGCTTTATAAGCTTCCCAAAGTGTGACCGGTGATGAGACCGACCCTATATTAAGTTTGAAATATTCCTCGGAAGTGTCATGGATATCTTTAAAAATTTCTTTGAAGGAGAGGAGAGAATCATTCATGATCCAGGGGGAATGTTGGGGTTTGCTTAAAATAGAGTGGAGCACTGTCATAATAGGGTCATGGTCTGTCCATGGAGCGGCAAGCACAGAGCATGAGTCTACCAGTGAAAGGTGTTTTCTTAGTACAAACATGTGATCTATTCTAGAGTGAGAGTGATGGGGATGTGAGTAATGAGTGAAGTCCCTACCCAGAGGGTGCAATTCCCTCCACACGTCTACCAGGTCATGAGATTGTAGGGAGTATTTAAATGTTTTGGTGGCAGGGGAGGGGGGCTTATGATCCGATAGGTAGTTGTCAATAGAGGGATTCAATGACACATTAGAATCACGTGCTAGAAGGAGGGTACCCTTCTGGTGTGATTTCAAGAGGGAGCAGATGTGAGTCAAGAAGGGTCCCGGGTTTTTATTCGGGGCATAGTAAGACATTATGGTTACATCATTGTCTTGGACAGTGCCCTGTACTATTAGATATCTACCATTTGGGTCAGCGATCTGTTTACTGCAAATAAACGGAAACGTTTTGCGTATGGCAATCAGGACTCCTCTTTGTTTGGTAGGGCTGTTGGCCAAATAGACCTAGTCTGCCGCAAAATATTTTGGGCAGGATGAGGAGAAGTGCGTTTCCTGTAGGCACGCAATGTCTATCTTTTGTTGTTTGAGGTATTTAAATAGCTTGACCCTTTTTTGCGGAGAGTTCATGCCCTGAACATTCAGGGACAACCAGTGGAGGGTCATGGGATCAAGGGTGTGCTGCTATGAAATGTTCCAGTCTCGCACCCCGGGGACCAGAAGGGAAGAGTGGGAGAGGAAAGGAGAGAGAAAGTAGCGAAAGACAGGGGAGAAAAGAGGAAGGCATGTGGTTTAAATTTTTCAAAATGAGTTTGGGGTAGGGTATGTAATGAAAACCTATTTGCATCGGTTTGCGGACTCTGGGGTCCACAGTGATGTGGGTCGTTGGCCAAGACCTTCGTCGTAGCCAAGTACCCACTCATGGGGGGAGCAGTGGTCCGCTGGAACCACCGGCCGGTTTATATAAAAGTAATTGCAAGTTAAACAGTGTGTTAGCACAGAGACTAAAAAAAAAAAAAAATTAAGAAAATCTGGTAATAATACAATCTTCAAGAACCAAGTTAAGCCATTCTATTAACAATGTGTAAGAGAAGGAGAAAAACACAACCAAGAAGAATATAAAAATAATTCCAACAAAAGCAACAAGGCTTCATCGCCTGAAACTTCCCTACCCCAGATGACAACGGTCAAAGACACGCCGTCGCCGGGCGGCCCAACAGACCCACCCGGCCAGTTCCCACCTACGGGCCCCCCAAACCACCAGGTGTGGATGAGGGACCCGTGGGTAGGAACAAAAACCCCAGCCGCCCCGCCCAACCAATAAAAGATATGACTTGCAGGGGTATATTACCCCCGGATGATATACTAGTCCCGGAAACAGTGGTAAAGGGAAATAAAAAAAAAAAAGGGGGAAAAAATAAAAATTAAATAAATAAAATTGGGGGGGGGGGGGATAGATCAGCAAGCCAGTTCCTTTTGTCTAGAAAACAGCCGTGTGGCAAGGGGTGTAGAGGCCTTCCAAAAAACCGTGCCTCAGTATATTGCCTGGGGGAGGGGGTCAACATCCCTGACTGCCATCTCACAAATGGGGCAGTCTGTAGCGGGATGCACAACCCTAACCAGAAAGTCAGGCTTAGTAGATAGTACAGGAAAGCAGGGGATTCCTTTCAGGGTAACACGCTTTTTCCGGGAGCAAGTGGTTGCGGGCAGGCCAAATTAGTCGGTCGTAGTAAGGGTCCGGGTTGCATAGAAACAAGTTGGATTTCTCAAAGAAGTTTTGTAGGAGCAATTTCAGCCATTACTGGACTTGTGGAACCTTTGGGCCTGAAGATCCCGCAATGCCTGCGATCCAGGCAAAGATCGCTGAGAGGCCTGTTAGGGCTGGCAAGAAGGTCTGGCAGTTCCAGGTTTAGAGGAGGAGGACGGAGCTTCTGTAGAGGGTGAAGGCAAATCCAGGTGTAACTCCTGGAAGTGGCGCCTCAGCTCAGACGGAGAGGTAGCATGGAACTGGCGGCCCAGATGGGAGAATGATAGCTTAAAGGGGAACCCCCATCTGTATTTGATTCCCTAGGTTTGCAGAATTTGAAAGTAGGGTTTGAGGCCCCGTCTTCTGGCAATTGTAACTGGCGAGAGGTCAGCAAACAGTTGTAAGGGATTTCCTTGAAAGGAGATGTCTTGTTGTTCTCTGGCAGCTTGCAAGAGTTTCTCCTTTGTACGGTAATAATGGAATTTAATAATGACGTCTCTCGGTGGGCCGTCAGAGGGTTTAGGGGCCAGGGAGCGGTGTACGCGGTCACATTCCAACCTGTCTACCGGGATCCCGGGGGCCAGTTCCTGAAAAAAGGCAGTTGCTGTACCTTGTAAGTCAGTGATATTCTCAGGGATGCCGCGGATGCGGAGATTGTCCCTGCAAGCTCTATTTTCTGCCTCCTCCAGCTTATCCTTTAAGATTTCAATCTCAGCAGTCATTTTATCTACTTCTTCCTCATGTCCCTCCAGCACTGTAGTGGCGAGGTCCATGCGCTGTTCCAGTTGGTTAGTGCGGTGGCCTATCTCTTTAAGACCCCTCACCATGTCAGAAGAAAGCTTGCGGGAGGCCACGGTGATCTCGTCCCTAACTATGCTGCGGAATTTAGCTAGCATATTGTCAGTGTCTAGAGGGAGAGGACTCACCAGGTCTGATGGGAACTGCTGCAGGCTATCAGCAGGCGATGCTGGATCCTCTGCAGAGTGCTGTGTGGCATCGTCTGGCTCCGGAGGATCGGGCGCCATCTTGCCTCTCCCTTCCCTGAGGCCGGAGCGGGCCTGTGAGATTGCCGACTCTTAGGCTCAGTTTTGGCCGCTTTATACATCACCGGAAGCGGCCCGAGGTGATCCGGGAGCCGCCGCGGTATGTGTGGAGCGACGCTGTGTGCTCTGTGCTCTATTCGGTCGGTTTGTTCGAGCCAGCGGGGCGGAGCGGAGGTCTCAGGTGGTCATCTCCTTCGCTCGCGCGCATGCGCCCCCGAGAAGGATGGCATTTCAAGGCTCACTGATAGGCTTTTGAAAAAAATGGGGGAAACCACCTATGGATCTTTGAAAGTTTTCATCCACACCTGAGCAAACACTTATAGATGGACTCCTGACAAAAAAAGGTGAATGGGCGCACCATTAAATGGCTTTTTGGTCTCTTGGGAAGTACATGTAGAATGGGTACAATTAAACTCTTGATCTGTCACTAAAAGGTCTCCTATCTGTTGGTTGTCTCTGGCAATGAGGTTTTCTGTCCTGGGGTAACAAGCCAGAGCAGCTAGCTGTCACCTCCAAGATGGCCAAATATAATTTACCTCCAAAGAGATTTCAACTATTAAAGGATATGCTTCACCAATTGGTTTTGGAGTAGCAGTCATGTGAACATGATTTAAGCCATAGTGCTTTTGTCATGGTGATTGTTGCTAGTATTGCACTGAAGGAACACCCCATGACATCAATAGAAACCTTGCCCATAATAACTAACACATCTACATGGGGGGGAGTACTCAAGTTGTCAGTCTCACTTCATTTGAGGGTATATTATATTGAAAGCCTAATGTCAAGATAAGATTTCTTCTCTTTCTATTCTTTTGTGATGATTTGCTTTATTTCCTTCATGTAAGGAAATGGCCACTGGTCTTTTTTTTAAGTGGGGGAAATATTTGGTACATTGGGTTCCTTAACCGCTTCAGCCCTGGAAGATTTTACCCCCTTCCTGACCAGAGCACTTTTTGCGATTCGGCACTGCTTCGCTTTAACTGACAATTGCGCGGTCATGCAACATTGCAGCCAAAAAAAATTGACGTCCTTTTTTTCCCACAAATAGAGCTTTCTTTTGGTGGTATTTGATCACCTCTTCGGTTTTTATATTTTGCGCTATAAACTAAAAAAGAGCGACGATTTTGATAAAAAAAGCACAATATTTTTTACTTTTTGCTTTAATAAATATCCCCCAAAATATATTAAAAAAACATTTTCTTTTCTCAGTTTAGGCCGATATGTATTCTTCTACACATTCTTGGTAGAAAAAATCACAATAAGCGTGTATTGATTGGTTTGCGCAAAAGTTATAGTGTCTACAAAATAGGGGATAGTTTTATGGCATTTTTATTATTATTTTTTTTTTTTACTAGTAATGGCGGTAATCTGCGATTTTTATTGGGACTGCGACATTATGGTGGACACATCGGACAATTTTGACACATTTTTGGGACCATTGGTATTTATACAGGATCAGTGCTATAAAAATGCATTGATTACTGTAAAAATGTCACTGGCAGGGAAGGGGTTAACACTAGGGGGCGATCAAGGGGTTAATTGTGTTCCCAGGTGTGTGTTCTAACTGGGGAGGGGACTGTGTAGGGGTGATGACAGATCGCTGTTAATACTCTGTATGAACAGATGATCTGTCTGTTCTCCCCTCATATCCCGGTTCTCCGTGTGTCAGCGGCAATCACGGGAGCCTGGCCGTGATCGTGACTGTCGGGCACGCGCATTGGCTCGGGGGGTGAGCGGGGGCACGCTTTCCTAGTGGCCACAGGGAGAAGCAACGTTACATAATTGAGATTAAATCTGAAATTGCCACTGCCTGATCTTCAGTGGTTTCAGCTAAACACATTTGGTGAACCAGCCTTCCAGGAAAAGCTTGATGGCCAAATATCCACTAAGAATTGTTTTATAAGGCTGTCTGTGCCATGAATGAAAGATTGAATCAGAGGGATGACCCTGGTGGTGAGAGTACAATTTCCTTCTACTATATCTATTACTACTATTTTTATATCTACTATTTATCTATTTATCTATTATATACTATTTACTATATATCTACTATTTTTTTTTTTTGTTTACTTACCCTTCCCTTACCTTTTGCAGCAATCAGAGATACAGACAGACAGGTTAGAGGCTATATTAGAGTAAAAAGAGTACAGGTAGCAAAAATAGAAATAATAGTGGCAATTGTAGAACGATAGTCTTACCCAATGTAACGGTGGTAGAAATCCCACCAGACAAGAGCTAGCAGTCCTTCCCACTGTGCACCTGAAGCACTTTCTCTACATCTGTCACCTGCCTACCCTCAGATACAGGTAGTTGTAGTTTAGCGTGATGGAGGCTCTCCTTAGCTCCTCCTCGACTTCGGTGACATGATTCAAACAAGGAAGAATTTCCTCTCACTCTGGACTGCCTGGTCTAGTGCATGAGTTGAAATAGATCTGTACTTGGGAGAAGAAGTAAGCTATATGGGGAGGGGGGGAATTTATTCTGTACTAGTGGGAGGGCGAAGATAGATTCTGGGAAAGGGGGGATTGGCTTGGGGAAGGTGGTCATTTTTTGTTATACTCTGTCTACTGACCTGTGCATTATACCCTTCTGATTCTTGCACTTCCCTGACCCCTGTAGTCTGTACGTTAAGTACCCCTGACCACTGCACTCTAACCTCTAAACCCTGTACCCTGTGCTACACAATCCTGACCCCTGTGCTCTGTATTATGCACTCCTGACCCCTGCCCTATATACAGTTGTAGCCAAATGTTTTGAAAATTACACAGATATTCATTTTCACAAAGTCTGCTGTCTCTGTTTTTATAATAGCAATTTGCATATACTCCAGAATGTTATGAAGAGTGATAAGATGAATTGCAATTACCGTATATACTCGAGTATAAGTCGAATTTTTCAGCACATTTTTTTGTGCTAAAAGTGCCCCCCTCGACTTATACTCGAGTCAAGCACTTTTCTGCAGTAAAAAATTTCATTTTCCGAACCGACTTTGGGGCCCCGTATCTCAGGGCCACTTAGGGCTAGGAACCCCAAATTTGGTGGGGTTCCTAGCACCAAGTGGCCCTGAGATACGGGGCCCCAAAACCGGTTCGGAAAATGTCATTCTCTGCTGCAGAAAAGTGCTTGACATTTTCTGAACCGACTTTGGGGCCCCATACCTCAGGGCCACTTGGTGCTGAGAACGCCAAATTTAGTGTGCAAACCCAGTGGAACTGGTACCATAACATATCCAAAGCTGGGGTTCTTAGCACCAAGTGGCCCTGAGATACGGGGCCCCAAAACCGGTTCGGAAAATGTCATTCTCTGCTGCAGAAAAGTGCTTGACATTTTCTGAACTGAATTTTGGGGCCCTGTATCTCGAGGCCACTTGGTGCTAGAAACACCAGCTTTGGAAATTCTATGGTGCAAGTTCCACTGGGTTTGCACACCAAATTTGGGGTTCTTAGCACTAAGTGGCCCCGAGATACGGGGCCCCAAATTCGGTCAACTGTGTCCATCTGCAGCAATGTCATTTCGGGACCCTTTGGGTTCAGAGACCCCACATTTTGGCTGCAGCTAGGGGGCATCTAGGAACCCTTAACTACCGAGTTTGAAGTTCAGGGGACCTATGGCTGCAAATGGGTACAGTGATGCTGCAAATGGGCATTGTTGACCCTCTTTTCCACTTACAGTAGCTGTGCATTTCTCACCCTCGTCTTATACTCGGGTCAATAAGTTCTTCCCATTTTTTTGTGGTAAATTAGGGCCTCGACTTATACTCGGAACGACTTATACTCGAGTATATACGGTAATTGCAAAGTCCCTCTTTGCCATGAAAATTAACTTAATTCCATAAAAAAACATTTCCACTGCATTAGTGAAGAAGGCTTTGGGGCGCCCAAGAAAGTCCAGCAAGCATCAGGACTGTCTCCTACAGTTGATTCAGCTGCAGGACCAGGGCACCACCAGTGCAGAGCTTGCTCAAGAATGACAGCAGGCAGATGTGAGTGCATCTACACACACAGTGAGGAGAAGACTTTTGGAGGAAAGCTTGGTGTCAAGAATGGCAGCAAAGAAGCCACTTCTCTCCAGGAAAAACATCAGGGACAGACTGATATTCTGCAAAAGGTACAGGGATTGGACTGCTAAGGACTGGGTTAAAATAATTTCCTCTAATTAATCCACTTTCTGATTGTTCGGGGCATCCAGAAAAAACCTTGTCAGGAGAAGAAAAGTTGAGCACTACCATCAGTCATGTGTCATGCCAACAGTAAAGCATCCTGAGACAATTCATGTGTGGGGTTGCTTCTCAGCCAAAGGAGTCGGCTCACTCACAATTTTGTACACAGTCATGAATAAAGAGTGGTTCAAAAACATCCTCCGAGAGCAGCTTCTCCCAATCATTCAAGAACAGTCTGGTGATGAACAATGTCTTTTCCAGCATGATGGAGCACCTAGCCATAAGGCAAAAGTGATAACTTATGCCGCGTACACACGATCGGACTTTACGGCATACTTGGTCCGGCGATCTTTTCGACGGACTTTGTAGCGTAGGTGCGCCGGACTTAAAAACGGACAGACTTGGACAAACACGATAACTCCAAAAGTCCAATGGTTTTGAACGCGTGACGTACAGCACGTACAACGGGACTAGAAAAAGGAAGTTCAAGCTCCACTACGCCACCCTTTGGGCTCCTTCTGCTAATCTAGTGTTTATCTCGTGTTAGTAGAAGTTTGGTTAGAGACGATTTGCGCTTTTCACACTTCAGCTTATTTAGATCGTTTTCTGAGGTTCAGTTTGTGCTTGTGAGGTTTGTATCTGCTTTTCAGTGCATGTTTGCCAGTTCGTAACCTGCCTAGCAGGCCGTTCTGGTCCGCTCGTTCCTGATTTTCAGGTCGCTCTTCATAGGCCTTGCTGTTCTTCAGTGCGTTTGTTCTAAGTTTGTTTGTTTGACCAGCTGACCATTTTGAAGCCATGTTGCGTGGACGTACTCGTTCTCGAGTAGGTGCTGTGTGGGGACTTGGTGTAGGGGTTAATACTTTGACCCGAGTCCAGTCCATGAACAGGGTGAGGAGGAGTTCATGGACAAAGAATTGGTTGCGCCAGCGTGCAATCCTGGGTCCATTTATACCTCTAGCCTATAGTCCCTTGAACAATGTATATTGTCAGCTCCATTGTACTGTTTTACCCTCCCCCACCCCCTCAAATGTTAATAACTGTCAGGTGTGTTCTTGGCCCCAATTAGAACCCCTCCCCCACCCCCTCAAATGTTAGTAACTCTCAGGTGTGTTCTTGGCCCCAATTAGAACCCCTCCCCCACCCCCTCAAATGTTAGCAACTGTCAGGTGTGTTCTTGGCCCCAATTAGAACCCCTCCCCCACCCCCTCAAATGTTAGCAACTGTCAGGTGTGTTCTTGGCCCCAATTAGAACCTCTCCCCCACCCCCTCAAATGTTTGCAACTGTCAGATGTTTTTCTTCCCAAATTAGAACCCCTACCCCACCCCCTCAAATGTTAGCAACTGTCAGGTGTGTTCTTGGCCCCAATTAGAACCCCTCCCCCACCCCCTCAAATGTTTGCAACTGTCAGGTATTTTTTTGCCCAAATTAGAACCCCTCCCCCTCAAATGTTAGCAACTGTTAGGTGTGTTCTTGGCCCCAATTAGAACCCCTCCCTCACCCCCTCAAATGTTTGCAACTGTCAGGTGTTTTTTTTGCCCAAATTAGAACCCCTCCCCCCACATACAAATTGATCAATGGTCCATCAGAGGGGGTGAGTAATCTTATAAGTGGCCCTTATGTTTTTTGTTTTTTTTACAAAAAATAACACATATTAATAATGTTAGACTGCTGTTGTTCAAGAATGTTTTTGTGTAATCTGACATTAAAGTTATGTTTAAAAGTACTTATATTTTTTTTCTTGTTTGACTCCACAGTTTCCTTTGAACACACAGGATTGGCAGACTGTGGCCTCCCAGTTTGCTAAACGTTGGGACTTTTCCAACTGTGTCAGGGCGATCGATGGGAAGCATGTCTGCATTGTACCACCACCCCATTCGGGGTCTTATTTCTACAACTATAAGGGGTTCCATAGTGTAGTTTTGATGGCGGTGGTCTCGGCACAATTTGACTTTATGTTCGTGGACGTGGGGAAGAACGGCCGGATGTCTGACGGAGGAGTCTTTGCACAGACTGAGCTGTGCCAGCATCTCCAGACTGGTGGCCTAGGATTGCCACCTGATGACCAGAACGTGGATGGACTCCCCTCAGTTTTTATCGCTGATGAAGCGTTTGCTATCGGCGAGCACTTGATGAGGCCGTTCCCCCAAAGGACACTCACCCCTGAGAGGAGGGTATTTAATTACCAGCTGGCCAGAGCAAGAAGAGTTGTGGAGAATGCCTTTGGGATTCTGGTCAGCCAGTTCCGTTTGTTCCTATCGGCAATAAATCTTGCAGAATACAAGATCAATTATGTCATCATGGCTTGCTGCATTCTGCATAATTTCTTGAGACATCATTCTTTGACATATATAACTTCTGTTGGGCCTGAGGCGGAACTTGGTGTTGAAGAACCACTCACAGGCCTGGAAAGTGGTCGTATTGGCTTGGCCCCCAAACTGCCCGTCAAGTGCGTGACAGATATGTCAATTATTTTAATGGTCGGGGGCCATTGCAATGCAGCAAGAGCTTTAAGATTTTATTTAAAAAATTAAAATAAATTTGAGCAACAATCTCTTGTGTTGATTCTTTTTTTAATTTAGTTTTGTCTGTCTCCTAGTGCACTTGTAGTGGCAAGTGCATTTCCCTTTAGTTAATAAGGCCCTTTGTCACTGTAACCACACAAACAAATAACAAACTGTTAATGATAAATAATAAGCCACACACGTTGTAGTAGTAAAAACATTTTACTGTGTGCACATTGAAAGGTGCATTTTGTTTGAACGTGTTTATGTTTTTCTTTTTTTTTGTAACAATATTTTTTTTTTAAATTTTTTAGTTTAGGCATATTTGTAAAAAATATACATTGTTTACAAAATTTGGCTTGACAACAGGGTTTTTAAAAACATAAGAACCAAAAATAACAGGAACTTACAAAGTTCAAGATCTTACTGTAATAACGGTGCTGGTGATGTCACCCATGTAAAACAAAAAATTTGCAGATGCTCACAATTTGTGATGAAAAAAGGTTCAAGTCAACATGTGCTATCTCCCATCATGGGGGAGCAATGGATGTGTTTTGTGTGTGCAACCCCTTTGTTCCTCTCACAAACTAACATTATTCTGATGAAGGGGTTGCAAACACAAAACAAGTACATTGATATCCCCTGATGGAAGATAGCACATTAGTATTTATCAAGTTCAAACATTTTTTAAAAATAAAACTTGACAATGAAATGAAGAACATGATTGATGTTTTTAGGCAAAAAGTTATTAGATTCTGCCCAAAACATCAATCATGTTCTTCATTTCCTGTTGCATGGTGTCCAGACGATTTCTCATGCTGTCAATTTGGTCACGCATTCTATCAATTTGGCCATTCCACACCATTATCTGGCCAATGAGTCTTTGTGCACTGTCTGTGCTAAATGGCTCCGCCGCTTGGCCTTACACAACCAGAACATCACCTAAAATGTGTGGATAAAAAAATTTGTAAAATATGCACGCCTAAATAGATTAACTTAAGCTGGGGTGTCAGTCACTCACTTGGTGGGGTGGAAATATCACACACTTCATCCACCTCTCCTTCCTCCAGCTTGTCGGGTGGGCGTGGTCTTGGGCTGGGGCTTGGGGTAATTTCAGCTTCAGGCTGGTGACTTGGGGGGATCCTGGGATCCTCGGACTGTTGTCTGAATCTTTTCTCCCCTATGAGATTTAAACAAATGGTATAGTTAAAACACAGTGATATTTCAGTTTTGAAAAACGAATATGAAACGTTGGTTAGAAGTTGGGGACAATTGTCATTTTCTTGCCCCAAAAATTTGGAAGACAGGAATAAAATTCACTCTGAGCAAAAATGCAAAACAATACACATTTTCATGCAAGTTTCACAGATGCAGACACCTCAAGTATCCCCTGGAGCCCCTATGTGTATTACCCCCAAAAATTTTCTCTGGTGTCACATAGTACACTAGTGCTCGTGAGTCCAGATGTGGAAACAGCTGCTGTGTCCTGTCCTTACATTACACTGAATCATTTTTGAAGAAGCATTATAGTTTCAAACACATCTACACAACATCACCACATTTTTGGAATACGACAAATTATCAAGACCTAAATGTATGTCCAACCCTTTACCATCGTATTTGGTGAAAAACAAACGTCATTTTCTTAGTATCATGTGTATTTTCAAAAGAACGGTGTTTACGAACGTTGCTGTATAAACGAAAAGCATATGGATCAGCATGCAAGTTAAGTATCTCAATAGGAACACTACTTACTTTTTTTAAGCAGCTTCTTTATTCACAAATATTGTTCAGGCTCCCTAGTTTTGAGGTCAGACCACCGCTTCCTCAATTGTTCTTTAGCCCGTTTAATGCCAATTTTTTTCTCCAGAGCGGTGACAACTGAGGCCATTATTTTGTCCTTCCGCATATTGGGTCGGGTGTACGGTCCTTTTTTGCCATCATAGTCTTCCCTTATCAATATGGACACCATCTCCACCATCTCTTCAAAGGCCATGTTGGTGGCCTTATATCTCCTCTTGGATCTGGATGGTTGTGGCTCCGGGCTTTCCTCCGTGCTACTTGCAGATAATCTCTCCCCCATCTTTCTCTATAAACTCCCACTGCGCAACGAAGAGTGAAGGGGCGGGGACAAATCGTACTAAAGAACGTCAGGGGCGGGCGACGCAGGCGTAGCATGACACATGCGCAGTGTATATAAAGCTATTACGCTGGCCTATGTATGTCCGAACGGAAGTAGCGAGCATCAGAAACGAAGGTAAGATTATAAACGTGGGTGTGTGTTTGGTGAATGTGTTTGGTGTGTGTGTGTATATGTGTACCCTAGATTCAGCCAAAAATAATACTGGGAGTTTGGACTGACATTACAGTTTTTATCTTGTGTCTTGTCTTTCAGCAAAAATGAATCCGTTTAAGGAGGAAGAATTTTTGACACGTTTCATTGATTTGAATCAAGAAAAAAGAAACCTGTGGGAGGTCAAGCACCCATTATATTCAAATAGAGATGCAAGGAAGCCAACACTGGGCACACCTTTGGAATTTGTGAAGACTCGAGTCCCCCATGCAGAATTTGGAAGCCCCCTTTAACAAGGGGCCCCCAGATACCAGTCCCCCTATGTGAATGGTTATTGGGTACACGGTACCCGTACCCATTCCCAAAAAAAGTGTCAAAAAATAAGAAATACAGGAAACAGTTTCTGACAAATCCTTTATTAAAAGAAAAAAAAATGTGTCCCTCGATGTTCATCAGGATGCCCGATGACCCGAACTGAGGAGGAATCACTAGCCCTCATTCGGGAAGCCAGACAAATTCTGAGCACACCACCCAATGCTGAAGAGGCCTATCGAACATATATGCCCACCAAATTGCTGGAACTAGAAAAGGGGCAATGCCTCCTCTGTGAGGGTCTTTTTTTTCAAGCGTATCAGAAGGGTTTGAGAGGGGAGCTTACTGAAAAAACATATATAGCAGATGAAGCCACTCCTCCTGCTACTCCTCCTCCTCCTCCTGCCCCAACTACACCACCAGAGGCACAGCCTCCAAGGAAGGCTGCAGAAAAGCGTGGAGGGAAGGCTGCAGGGCAGCGTGCAGGGAAGGCTCCACGGAAGAGTCGAAGGTGATTGCCTGGCTTCTGTCTGGTCTGACTTCTGACTGTGCTCCCTAGTTCCAAGATACCAATTTTATTGTCCTAAAACTTGATGTGTGTCCTGGGGGACAAAAGGCTTCACACATTTCAAAAGTGTCTCCAGTGTTGCCTTCCTCATTTCTGTTTTGACCAAAATAAATGTATATTTTCCTTACCTTACATTATTGACTATGTGTTTTGATTCAAAAAGGACATTTGGTTTGTGAGTAGGCAGGTACAGGTCAAAAAGACTATGTGGGTTATTTACAAAAGGCTAAATCATTTGGCAATTCAAGTGCAAAGTACTAGTGCAAAGTGCACTTTATAAATTGCACTGCAAGTGCACTTGTTGGAAGTGCAGTCGCTGTAAATCTGAGGGGAAGATCTGAAATGAGGGGAAGCTCTGCTGAATTTATCATACAGCAAGAGAAATGTTGTTTTTTGGGGTTCCTTGCATGTGCCCCTCGGATCCACAGCGAATGCACTTCCAAATGCTCGTTCAGTGCAATTCCAAGTACAATTTGCACTAGTAGTGAAAAATGAATTTGCCTTTTGAAAATAACACCCCTATGTCTAATTAACCAGGGACACCAACCTCATTAAGGTTCATTAAAACTTTAAGGTTATTGTGGTAACTTGAAACTCAAAAAAAAAATAAAAAATAACATTTTGTATAATTTAGCACACATTGTAAAATAGATATTGTTTAAATCACCAAAAAATAAAGATGAGTCCAAAAAATAATTTTCTAATTTAGTTCTGGAGATCTGGCTTTTAAAAAATATCGTATTAGTCATGGCATGAGGATAAATCATGAAGAAAGTTGTTTGTGAGAACTCTGTGTGAATATAAGCAGCAAAACAACTTAATTCCTCTTGCATTACAAAGAAAAAAAGAATGCGCTGTATTAAAAGATCACAGAAGAGAAATGTGCTAGCTTCAATACGAAGGCTAGTTTTACCAGACCGAGCGCTTGCGTCTTGTACTTGCTTCAGAGCATGCGTCAGTTTGGGTCCGTCGGACTAGCACACAGACGACCGGTTTGTACGCTAGAAAGCAGAGTCCGTCGGACAGATTTGAAACATGTTTAAAATCTAAGCCCGTCAAACTTTTGAGAAAACTAAGTCCGCTGGAGCCCACACACGATCGAATTTTCCGACGAAATCCGGTACGCCGGACCAAGTATGCCGTAAAGTCCGATCGTGTGTATGCGGCATTAGTGTCTTGGAGAACAAAACATGGGGATCTTGGGTCCATGGCCAGGAAACACCCCAGACCTTAATCCCATTTAGAACTTGTGGTCAATCCTTAAGAGGGGGTGAACAAAAACAAAAAAAAAAAAAACAAATTCTAACAAACTCCAAGCATTGATTATGCAAGAATGGGCTGGCATCAGTCAGGATGTGGCAGAGAAGTTGATTGACAGCATGTCAGGGCGAATTGCAGAGGTCTTGAAAAAGAAGGGTTAACACTGCAAATATTGACTCTGCATAAACTTAATGTAATTGTCAATAAAAGTCTTTGACACTTATGAAATGCTTGTAATTATACTTCAGTAAACCATAGTAACATCTGACAAAAAGATCTAAAAACACTGAAGCAGCAGACTTTGTGAAAATTAATGTTTGTGTCATTCTCAAAACTTTTGGCCACGGCTGTACACTATGTTGTTTGTTCATTATTCTGTCCACTCGGAATGCTAAGCTTTATATGACATACTCCTGATCCCCCTGCATTTATTATATAGTACAACAGTTGCTGGTTAATAAGTACTCACTGACTATGTTAGTGAAGTTCTTCTTCAATGCAGATTGTGTTCAGAAAAGTATGCAATGGAAGATTTTCATTTCTTACAAAAGATTGTGCTGAGGCTTGTATGCGTCTGTTGCTTCTGGCACAGTAATTAAAGCATGTTTAATGGGAACAAGGACTGTGAATAATGTTACTGTACACAGTGAGTAGGTTCTACTTTTAGGCAGCTCCCACTATTAGCACACTTTTTCCACACTCACAATTTGCTAAGGTACATCCGAAATATGCCTAATTATTTCTTTTGGCTGCTCAAGGCTGAATCCCCGGTCCTAAGGTACAAAAAAATTATACAGCCCTGGGTCAATGGGGAGTAACATTTTTTCTGAACCTTGAGTGCACCTAGACTTTTTTCTTCCCCTGTATGTATTTATGTGACAGAACTCCACTCTTGACTTTATATATATATATCTATATATATATAGATATATCTATATATCTATATATAGATATATATATATATATATATATATATATATATATATATATATATATATATATATATATATATATATATAGATATATATATACTGTACATATACAATACTGTATATGTCAAGTTAGTGTTGTGTAGGGAGCAAAGAGATAGAAGAATAAAAGACACAAGTCTACTTGACCTGGAGGTGACCAGTATATGAACTGCACAATAGATGAACAGGTGAAGTGACTCAAAGCTGTGTAGTGCTATCCCTTGCAGGAGCCAGTGGAAGTATTGGATCCTTTGCTCTTTCTCTGGCCCTAGGCAAAACCTCACTCCTGTGGACACCACCATGGCAGGGAACTCCCACAAAGATGGCACACATTGACCTTTTAGAAAATAAGCAGATTGTATTGGCAGACCAAACTTAAAAGATTTTTTTATTTATTTGTTTATAAGTTTTCTAACAAATTCCAACTTTGCAGAACAATTAGAATTCAGATCGGTCGAAAAACGATCAACCAACTCAAATTCTGTATGAAGAAATAGCCGATTATTAAAGTGGTTGTATACCTATTTTTTAAACTTTTACCTGCAGGTAAGCCTATAATAAGGCTTACCTGTAGGTAAAAAAAATATCTCCTAAACCTGTACGGTTTAGGAGATATTCCCCTCGCAATGAGCCGCTGACTGCAGCGGCGCATGCGCACAGGGGATTCTCGGCTGAAAGCCCGGCAGCCACTGGACTTTGCCTGGAAAAAAGTCTCCCGCACGCACGCACGGGAGTGACGACATCGCGGCTCCGCCCACTCACAGCGCCGGAGCCGCAATACCCGGAAGACACGCCGAGGGGAAATGTCAGCTCCCTCGGCGTGGACCGGGTGAGATGCCGGCGCCTCGTTCCAAGGTAAGTATCTCATAATGAGCTAGTATGTACCTTTTTCCTTTACCCTTCCTTTACCTTTCCTGTACCTTTTTCCAGGTGTAGGGAAAAAAAAAGTCAGCGGGTTTACTACCGCTTTAAGCAGCGAGCCGGGAAGCCAGCCTCCGGCGTCCTTAACAACCATAAGTCATCATCAGTCAGCAGGCTTCCCCACTGATAAATGAATGTAAAGATAAAGAATGCCGGCAATTGCCTGGCAATAGAAAAATGTTTAAAAAAATGATGTAGGGTCCCCCCCAGTCCATAACAGGCCCCATGCCAAAATGTAAAAAAATAAACAGCATGGGGTCCCCCCAAAATCCATGCCAGACCCTTATGCGAGCATGCAGGAAAGGGAAGGGGAAGAGCGAGTGCCCCCTGCCCTCCTGAACCATACCAGTCGACATGCCCTCAACATGGGGGGTGAGAGTGTATGGGGACATGTCGAAGGGGAAAAGGGCCTCTTTCCAACAACCCTGGCCTGTGGTTGTTGGGGTCTGTGGGCAGGGGGACTTATCAGAATCTGGAAGCCCCCTTTAACAAGGGGGCCCCCAGATACCAGTCCCCCTATGTGAATGGGTATTGGGTACACGGTACCCATACCCATTCCCAAAAAAAGTGTCAAAAAATAAGAAACACAGGAAACAGTTTCTGACAAATCCTTTATTAAAAGAAAAAAAAAAGTGTCTCTCGATGTCCATCAGGAAGTTTGAAAAATAGCAAAAAACACTTTGCCTCCTATCTGCCGTCTGCCCTCTCTTCACTTTGACAGCTATTATATATAGGCAAGGGACGGGGCCACCCGGTTACGTCCCCTGGTGGCACCAGCCCCTTCTGACATCAATTGACTCAACATCAACATGGGGACAAGGTGCTTTGGGGTGTGGGGGCGCAGAGCCCCCCCTGCCCCAAAGCACCCACCCCCATGTTGAGGGCATTTGGCCTGGTATGCTTAAGGAGGGGGGGTGCTCGCTTGCCCCCTCCCTTTCCTGACCTGCCAGGCTGAATGTTCGGATAAGGGTCAGTGGGACCCCTTGCCGTTTTTTTTTCTTTTGGATTTTGGCATGGGGTTCCCCTTAAAACTGGGGGGGACCCTATGCCATTTTTTTAAACATTTTTCTTAAATAAATAAAAAACAATGTCCCCATGTAGATCCATTGATAGTCACAATGCCCTCTGCACTGAAGGACCAGAAAAAATAAAAAAAAGGCTAGCCACGACTATCTACTCCTCTGTCTGACAGTGTTTATATATAGGTAAGATTCAGGGCCACCCGGCAACGTCACCTGGTGGCACCGCCCCCAAGTGACATCACCGTTCCAGCATGCACCAGTCGGTGATGTCACGAGGTGGCAGTGCCACCAGGTGATGTTGCCAGGTGACTCTGCCCCTTACCTATTTAAGAACTGGAAAAGAAAAACTAAGAGAATAAAGTTCTCTTAAGAGGGCAGAAAAAACCCAAACACTATAGAAAATACAACTTAGTTTTATTATTGCAAAAATTATGAACACCACACTAATTAATCAAATGAGGAAAAAAAAAGGGGGCAAAGATAAGTGGCTATCAGAGACCCATTAAAATAAAGACAACGTTGTCTAAAAATGTAAAAACAAGGGGAGCCACGGCTATACATCACACATGCATAACACACTCACCATACATAACTGCCGATGACACAAGGGTTAAATGGATAGAAATTTGCAAATCAGACTCCTGATGTTAAGGGTTCCCTTAATCATCGGTCATAGACGTGGTATATAGAGTATATGGATGGATGGATGGAGTGTGCTAATGGAAGTTCATAAACAAAGTAAGTTCAGCACTGTCTGTTAAGCATAAGGATCCAGACAGTATTTAATGATCAGAGTTGACAGCAGATACAATCAGCAGACAAGCTAGTTTGAATTGCAGACCTTGGGTAGGTAGCAGAGAGACAGCGGCATTATGATTATATCAAAAGCAGCCGGGGGAGTGCTAAGGGCTGAGGGAACACATCCATGTAAGCAGATGTAAACTGGATCAATACTTTTCTCACCAACTGGAAGGTATGCGTGGTCCTCATACAGCAAAACTCTACCCCCGGAGGCTTGTAGCTGAAAGCATCAGTCCGTGTTTAGCTGTGCTCCTGCCAAAGAGTATAACCCCTCGCTGTGTGTTGATTACCGCACATAGAGTTGCGCAACAACCTGAGATAGGAAAGAAAAAAAGGTCGTCAGCTGTTCATATCATGCTGACACTCCATCCAGTAAGCCTGCAGTTCCAGAGTGACGTGCTGACGTCACGTTGTTGACGCGTTTCACCAGCCAATAGACGCTGGTTTCTTCAGAGCAGGGAGGAGTCCATGGGGAAGGTTTAAATAGACACAACATAATAGTGTAGTTAAAGGATGCAATGGCTATATATGATCTAACGAATAATGTTTTTTATAAAAGTTTTTGAAAACATGGCTAAAAGGTGGAGAAAAGGAGAAAGGGAGGGAGAGGGGAGAAAAGAAGAAAGGAATAGAGAAGGGGGAAAGAAAAAAGCCACCTCGAAGATGACCAGGCCATGCAGGGACATATATTAAACCACAGCTAAAGATACACATAGCCAATAGAAAGTGCTCTTATATTTAAAAACAAATAACCAAGATAATTACTTTTCCAAAAAAGGCTGCAGGCTGCATTCCGTATTTAACCCTTTGGGGACCATGGAGTCCAAATAGTATGTCCACATTTTTTCTTTTTGGAGAAGAATTGTGTCAAAATCTCCACGTCTGGGGGGTAAATTTAGCACATAAATTCCCTTTACTGTCAAACCCTTTGGATCACGGTTATGAAACCTGGCAAAGTGGAGGGGAATCGGGCGTTCATCGTCCTTCTTTTGATACCACCAATGTGTTCGCCAATCCTAATGCGAAGAGAATGTTTAGTTTTGCCTATATATATTTTATTGCATGGACATGTGAGCATATAAATAACACGAGTAGTTGAGCAGTTAATAAACTGTTTAATCTTATAATTCTTTCCCCCACATGGATTGGCGAACACATCGGTCTGGTGTATATACTTTCAGATATTGCAATGCCCACAGGAGTACATGCCTGGAGGAGGTTTTGACCGAGTAAGCCAATTCTCACTCTTCGTCCGTGTGTACTCAGAATGGACCAAGAGGTCACCAAGGTTGCATGCCCTTCTGGCTGTCATGAGAGGTCTTGGGCTCACCAGATTAGTAATTAGTGGGGCTGACTTTAAGATATGCCAGTGCCTCTCAAGGATCTCCTGGACCATTTTCCACTGGGAACCAAATCTAGTGATGATCCTAGGGAAGTTCTGCTCATTATTTTCCAAACGCAAAGTTTTGGATGTAACAAGAAGCTCTTCACGTTTTCTCATCATTGCCCTTTTTGGGCCTTTTTAAGGGAACAATGAGAATAACCTCTTTGTCTAAACCGCTGGTACATCTGTCGTGACTCTTTGTGTAATTGTTCATCCTCAGAACAGTTCCGCCTTATTTGCAGAAACTGTCCTGTGGGTATCCCATTACTTAGTGGCTTAGGATGGTGACTCTGTGCCAAAAGAAGGGTGTTGGTGGCTGTCTCTTTACGGAAGGTGCTAGTGGTAATTCTGCTTCCAAATCTACTGATTTGAAGGTCAAGAAATGGAAGTGTCTCAGTATGGTATGAGTAGGTCAACCATATGTTCCTTTCATTAGTATTTAGTTGGGACATAAAGTCCACAAGTTGCTCCACTGAACCTGCCCACACCATAAAGATGTCATCGATGTACCTCAGCCACAGCAAGCAGTGCCTGCAGCAGGTTCTATACATGGTACAGATGTGCCATTTTACAGTCAGACTAAGGGGACCCCAGGCACTATTTTAAAGGATTTTTTATTTTTAATGTTTTTCTTTGAGCATCATTAAAAACACTGATCCTTTAAAAACAATATTTTTTTAAATGTATTTAAATGTATTTTGGCATTCATACATGTCCCCCACGGCAGTACCCGGGCCTCCATACCCTTTTTATGGCCAATAACTTGCATATGAGCCTTCAAAATGGGGGACTTTTGATTTTCGAGTTTGGATCCCATAGACTTTTTTAGGGTTTGCGGTCCAAACTTTTTCCATGTTTGGGAGTTTTGGTGCAAACCGAACCGTGGGTTGTTCGGCCCATCACTAGTTTGAATGAAGGTCTTAATGTGCACACCCTTGTCTGAGTAGGTTCATATGCTGGATCGTTGTCTTTAGTGTAGTTTAGTACTTTCTTAAAAGAGCAGTATGGCCCTTTTTTTTGCACAGTTATACTTACCGATGCTGGATCTGTCCCCCGCTGGCTCTAACTCTGAGAACGGAGCAATCTAACACTGCCGATTGCTCAGTTCTCAGAGTTCCCTGAGCAGAGAACTGTGACTGTCAGTCACTGCTGTCTGCTCTGCCCCCCCTCGCTTACTGGAGCGCTGGGCTGTGGAGGGGGCAGGAGTGGCCAACTCAAGCTCTCAAGAGGCTGAGCCGGGTGCTGGTCCAGGTATGTGGGCAGATCCCGACTTCATTGTCGCGATCTTGCCCGAGCCTGGACCGGCTCTGTGATTTCAGCCAACAGCAGGCTTCAGCTTTTTATTTATTTTTTTACAATAACTAATTCCAAAAACAAATTGGCTCATTGACTCAATATTGGACCAATTCGTTTTCAGAATTGGTTTTGTATTTTTGTCATTCCTTTTGTATATTCAGAATAGCTGGTTGTCAAGGAGTGGGTGGCAGCCATTGTCCATAAAGTGGTAGTAAACCACAGCATTTAAAAAAAAAATCCCCTGCAAAGCAATGGCATAATTTGCTAGTATGCATTGCATACTAGCACATTATGAAATACGTACCTTAGAACGAAGCCCTCCCGTTGTGCACTGTCACTGCTGACTGGGCTTTCACTTTCCCCTGGTTTTCCTTCCGGGTTCACGGGCTCCGGCTGTATGAGTGGTGCACAGGAGCCCTCGGCTCAGACAAGCATCTTCAAAGGTCTGACATGGTATGCTGGACCTTCAGAGCACATGTGCCAGTGACGTCACTGACTAGTTTAGAAGTGCCCACCAGTGCCGCCTATTCATGACCATCAGTGCTGCCTTATCAGTGCCCATCGATGAAGCCTATCGGTGCCAATCAATGTAGCTTATCGGTACCCATCAGTGCAGCCTATCGGTGCCCATCAGTGCAGCTTCATCAGAGTACATCAATGAAGGAGAAAAATGACCTGTTTGCAAAATGTATTAACAAAATATAAAACGGTTTTGTACTTTAAAAAAAAAAAATTGGTCTTTTTTATTTTTTAAACAAAAAATAAAAAACCCAGAGGTGATCCAATACGACCAAAAGAAATCTCTATTTGTGGGAAAAAATTGATAAAAATTTAATTTGGGTACAGTGTTGTATAATCGCGCGATTGTCATTCAAAGAATGACAGTGCTAAAAGCTGAATATTGGTATGAGCAGGAGGGGGGTTTAGGTACCCAGTAAGCAAGTGGTTAAAGATTTTCTACAAAAAGATCAAACTGTAACTATGGTGAAAAGCATCCCTTAGTCAAGTCTCTTGTTGTTTAACACTGTTTAAGTAGAATTTAAATATCATACTAATATTAAAAGCAATCTAAAATTATATTGATGCCCTTAATCCTCTTTCTACACTGGAAGGCAATCACCAGCTAATTCACAAAGCTTTTTCTTAAAATTGACTCCAAATTTTGCACTTTCATTTCTAGAGCTAGTTATAAAACTGTTACCGGCATTATTTTTCCTCCTATATTTTTTCCTTTTTATTAACGTCCAAATTACCGCTGTTTTTTTTTGTGCATTTATTCCAAGGTTTTGAAGTTATTTTATAATTTTAAACAAAATAAATTAATAACTTGAGTAATAAAACCAGGGCAACACAAATTATCTTAAAATTGATATAAATGGGACTGCGCATGCGCGAGGCTTCTAAGATGGCTGTGTAAACCGGGAGCTCCGCTCTGCCTCGGCCAACCAGCCGCCCTATCACCGGATCTAGACCAGTGGGACACCCGCGGATAGCAGGAATCACTGGGGGAGCACCATAGCAATATCCCCATGATAGGCAGCACAGTCCGCCGGGACCGAAATTCGCCGCTGAGGGTAATCAGGCCAAATCCAAGATGGCGGCCACGTCTCAGCCAGGAGACACACAGGCAGGGGGACAAGCAAAAAGCAGGCAAGTTATTGCCACGCTACCCTTCACACCCCAGGCAATCCCCAACATATCCCACACTGTGACCCCATCGCCTGCCTCTACAGAATCGCTCATAGAGCGATCGATCGACAACTATATGAGCTCACCAGTGGGAAACTCTCCACTTCACCTGGAAGTCATAAACACCACAGGAGGTCCTGACCCTAACATACCCCAAAATGCAGGGGATCTGTTTCTAAAACTTTCAGAGTTACTTGAAAGGGGCCTTGTTCTCACGGCAACTAAGATCATTAATTACATTCGATCAGACTTCTAAAACCTGGGCGCCAGAATAGAAGTGATCGAGCACAAGCTTGATATTACAGTGTCAAGGGCCAACCAAAACACTGACCATATTCATGTTATTCAGGAGCAATTAGACACAGCCCTAAACAGGATTGATGACCTGGAAAACCGCTCAAGGAGGGATAATTTTAGAGTCAGAGGTCTCCCAGAGTCCATCTCAGATGTCCCCACAGCTATCCAGGACCTTATTAAATTCCTCATCTCCACAATCTCTCCACACAAACTTGAGCTAGACAGGGCTCACAGGTCTCTGGGCCTCCCAGAAAAGATGGATCTCCCAGGGACGTGGTTGTGAAGCCGTACTACTATGGGTGAAAGAGAAGATTATGAAAGTCTCACGCCAACAATCTCGCATAAACTTCCAGGGATCTTCAGATCTTTGCTGACATATCGCCTATGACCATACAGAGACGCCATGCGCCTCCGATAACCTCTCGACTATGGTTTCACCATTGTCGAGGGATGGGCTGGTAGCCCACTTTGAGGGCTACAAATATGGTATGTTCAGCGATGATGGGATGGATTTCCCCCCTCCCAGGGTCGCAGGCCTAGATTAGGGCCACCTGTTTATTCTTTTCTCTTCTTTCTTCTCTGCCCTAATAACCTTCTTACTCCATTTGCCAGTACACAGATGCCGCAACTCCACTTCTTTGCTCCAGGTCCCAGGTCCAGCATGCCATCTCACTCAAGATTACCACGTCTTCCTCCACGAGGGGTAAGTGATATTTATAACGTTCGATCCCTACCTGCAACAGATCATGCCACATAATGCAATGTTGCCCCCCCTCACTGAGCTGTCCCCACAGCTATTCAGGACCTTATTAAAGTCCTCATCCCCACAATCTCTCCACACAAACTTGAGCTAGATAGGGCTCACAGGTCTCTGGACCCCCCAGAAAAGATGGATCTCCCAGGGACGTGGTTGTGAAGCCGCACTACTATGGGATGAAAGAGGAGATTATGAAAGTCTCACACCAACAATATCGCATAAACTTAAAGGGACATGATCTTCAGATCTTTGCTGACATATCGCCCATGACCATACAGAGATACAGATCCCTCAAACCAATGCTAACAATCCTAACGCAGAAAGAAATTAAGTATTGGTGGGCCTTCCCCTTTGCTTTGAAATTCAACTATAAAGGCAAAACTTTCTCCTTCACTACCCTCCCAGAGGGCGAAAGGGTACTATTGTCTCTGAAATTCATCACGCAAGACCCATCGATGGACACATCTAATCCTCAAGCAGGACCCTACAAACGTACCACTCCTACCAGCCCGATTTCACCCACATGGAAGTCGCACAAGAACAGACAGATGAAGGAACCTTTTCCCACCTGAGATCCCTCAAGTTGTTAATACCTCTTTTTCACTTCACAGGACCTAAACCTGTTTGGCGATGTCCCACAGGATCTTCTATCTGGATTGGGAGTCCACCCGGACAGCCTGGGGGGGACTTCCCAAATGCCTTTTCCCAAAGGTAAATTCCCTCCCTTTTTACAACCACCAGTGGACTATACAGAAGATCGTCAGAAATCCGGCCTGGGCAGTACCCTGCTTACAACACAACACCCAAGGTTTACCGCTAAATCCAAGCCGAACTAACATCAAGTTTACTGGAAACACATCCCATCTCCTCTAATTCCCGGAGGGACAAACTAAAGTAACTTTTCAGATGGGAAATCTCGTTTGGTCCTTCTCTTAGCAAAAGACGGACAGGGGACACAATATTTGTCTCCCATCTTCCCACTCCCCCCCATACCTCCCATTCAACCTCCCCTCCCCATACCCTCCCTTACCTTCCTCCCCAATACTCCCTGATTTGTTGGAATTCATTTTTCTATTGCATTTCTGCTGGTTTAGATCCGTTTACTTCATAGCGTTCCAGTTATTTCAATTGTTATAGATTGTTTTATTCAGCGTAAAGCTCATATCTCAGGGATGGCTGCGGCTGAGGCAGTAGTCATGCACCTCCAACCACCTCTTGACGATGGTTTCACCATTGTTGAGGGATGGGCTGGTAGCCCACTTTGAGGGCTACAAATTTGGTATGTTTGGGATTTTCCTCCCTCCCAGGGTCGCAGGCCTAGATTAGGCCCACCTGTTTATTCTTTTCTCTTTTTTCTTCTCTCCCCTAATAACCTTCTTTCTCCATTTGCCAGTACACAGATGCCACAACTCCACTTCTTTGCCCCAGGTACCAGGTCCAGCATGCCATCTCACTCAAGATTACCACGTCTTCCTCCACGAGGGGTAAGTGATATTTGTAACGTTCTATCCCTACCTGCAACAGATCATGCCACATAATGCAACGCTATCCCCCTCACTGAGGGTGGTCTCACATAATGTGCAGGGCCTGAACTCAGCTGTCAAGAGGAGAACAATTCTCCAGTCTTACCATTCACAAAAAATGGCAGTGATTCTCCTACAGGAGTCACATTTTCCAATATGGTACTCCCCTTCCTTCTTTTTTTTTTCTTCCATATTTTTATTGAAAATTTTCATACAGATTACATTATACAATTGGACATTGTATGTCGTGCAACGACATTCTGGTTAGTCAATACAAGGTATACGGTTCAACTTGTGAGTTCAATATGTATAACAATTCACCAACCCGGGTTGGTTATAACTTTTATTCAACATATATCTATTGTAGATTCTAGATTTCCGGAGTTATTATTCGTAATTGCGTAGTTTTAGTCCTCTTCACTAGAGTCACACCCCAAATGGGTGAGTGAAGAGGCCTTGTCTATCATAAGTTTATATTGATAGATATGTGCTAGTTAGAACTAGCTGTTGCATACATCTTGTTTCTCTTGACTATATAAAGGTATTGCTCGGTCAAGAAGAAGAAGTATGTATCAGTGTTTAGGTTAGTGGCTTGCGCAGTGAGTAGTCCAGTTAGTCCATGGTTGCCAGTTCTTGTGTGTTTTCGTCGCCTGGCCAGTGTACGTAGCTGTTGTGATCTCGTAGCTATAGTGAAGGGCTACTAAGTCAATGACTTGGGTTATTGTCAGGGGATTGTCAGACTTCCAATGTCTGGTTATGTTGAGTCTTGCTGCCAAGAGGATATGAGTGACCACTGGCCTGAATGAGTATGGGATTGATTCTATAGTTAGGTTAAGTATCGCCAGTGCTGGGGAGGGGTGAATTTTAATTTGGGTTATGTTCGAGATTAAACTAAAAATTATTTCCCAGTAATTGTGGAGTTTAGTGCATGTCCAGAGTACATGAAGTATGTCGCTAGGAGAAGAGTGGCATCTCCAGCATATATTGGGGATTCTTGGATTAAAGATTGTAATTCTGGCTGGGGTGATATACCAACGTAGTGTAATTTTCTGTGTGAGTTCCCATAGGGCCGCGCATTTAGTGGCCGTGTATATAGTTTTGAGGGCAAGTTGCCATTGGTCTTCCGTATAAGGCTGGGCTAGGTCTTTTTCCCAACTTTGGTGGGGTTTTAGTTTAAGGAAGGTACGTTTGTTGTGGAGAATGTTGTAGAAGTAGGATATACCTCTGGTTTTAGTGGCTGTGTTGGTGAGATATTCCCAGGTTTTAGGGTGAATATTGTAGAGGGGGAGGGGTAGAGTATTTAGGTAGTGGTGTAGGCGGATGTAGGTGAATTTGTCAGATGCAGTTAGATTGAATTCGGATTGAAGTTGTGCGAATGATTTAATGTGGTTGTTATGTATTGGATCTTGTATGAGATGTATGCCTTTGGTGGTCCAAGGTGATAGAGAGATTTCTGGTAATGTGTGAGTTAGGGATTCCAAGGGGATGTAACTTGGAGATGTGGCGGGATTGGAAGTCAGTAAGGTTACTGATTTCTTCCATGCGAGTGCCGATGCTCTCATGGTTGGGGGAAATGCTTTTGGTAATATAAGTTCTCAAGTTGGGATGAGATAATGAGGAGTTTTCAATTTGTCCCCAAAGTGTAGTGGGTTGTGTTTGGAACCAGGAAGGTAGTTGAGCTAGGATTGTTGCTAAGTAATAGTCCTCGAAGTCTATAGATCCTGTTCCGCCGACTAGTTTGTGTTTTACTAAGTTGTGTTGGGCACTCCTCAACTCCCGTTTCATAAGTATTTGTTGAAAATAGTTTTGAGAGATTTGAAGAAGGTAGTTGGCAGAGGTATAGGTAGGGTTCTAAAATAATAAAGTATTTGGGGGAGGCATATCATCTTAAATGCTGCAAGTCTGCCCGACCATGAGAGTTCGTGCTTTGCTATTTGTTGTGAAGTGGATTGAATTTGTTGTAAGAGTGGTATGTAGTTGCTCGAGCATATTTTCTTAGTTTCCCTCGGGAGTTGAATGCCCAAGTATGATATGTCGGTTTCTGCCCATTTAAATGGGTATTGTAGTTGTAGGTGGTGTTTCATGGTGGTGTTTATGTTTATGTCTAGTATGAATGATTTGGTCACATTAACCTTGTAATAAGAGATCGAGCTAAACCATGTGAGCAGTTTTTGTACTTCTGCCAGGGAAACAGTCGGATCTGTAAGGATTAGAATTACATCGTCCGTGGACAAACTGATTTTGTGGTGTGAGAGGCCTATACGCATGCCTGAGATGTTAGGGTGGGAGCGTACGTGCTCAGCCAGGGTTTCCATAAGCATGTTAAATATTAGAGGGGAGAGAGGGCAGCCCTGGCGTGTGCCATTTGTGATGGGGAATGGGCGTGAGAGCATGCCTTCTGTGAACACTTGAGCTTCAGGGTTGGAATACAATGCTAGGATGGCTGTTAGGATCTGTCCCTGGAATCCGAATTTGTGTAGGACTGCTTCTAGGTATGTCCAGTGAACTCTATCAGAAGGCGTTCCAGTGGATTCAGCATGGTGGATGAAGTCTAGCATTCTTCTGGTGGCATCTGAAGATTGTCTGCCTTTGGTAAAACCAGTCTGATCTTGGTGTATGATAGTTGGCATAATCTCATTTAGTCTGTTGGCTATGGTTTTGGAGTAAATTTTTAGGTCTAAGTTGAGTAAGGAGATCGGGCGAAAATTTTGGGGGGCATCCGACTGTTTCCCTGGTTTTGGTATGGTTATTACTAGCGCTTTTAAGTATTCTTTCGAGAAGCTAGCAGAGGAGGCAGCGTGGTTAAAGAGATCAGTAAGGTGTGGGATTAGTTGATTGGAGAACAATTTGTAGTATTCTCCTGTTATCCCGTCTGGACCTGGTGCTTTGCCACTAGGCAATGAATCAATAGTAGCCTTGATTTCCTGGTCGGTGAATGGTGCATTCAGGGTGGTCAGTTGGTCGATAGATAATTTGGGTAGATTGATTTTAGTGAGAAAGTTGTTAATGTCGTCTTGTGTGGGTTGGGGGGTTTGGTGGTCTTGTTTTAAGTTGTACAGGACTTCATAGTAGGTGCTGAAAGCATCAGCAATGTCTTGGGGGTTGGTCAGTGGGGTGTTAGTGTGGGGGTGTTTAAGTAGTGTTATTCTGGTTTTATTTCGTCTTCCTTTGAGTCGTTGGGCTAATGTCTTTCCTGCTTTGTTGGAGGTAGAGTAGGAAGATGCCTTAAATTTCCTTTGAAGGAATTCGTAGGAGTGAAGGAGAAGGGTTTTCAGTTCCTGTCTTAGGGACAGTAGTTGGTTTGTGAGTGGGTTTTGAGGGTCACATTTCTGTTTCTTTTCTAGGTCCGCTATTTGGGCTGTTAATGCATCTATGCGCTGCGTCCTCTGTCGCTTATGATGAGAGCACAATTTAATGAGCATTCCCCTCATATACGCTTTATGAGCGCTCCACACCACGGCAGGGTTGGGTACCGATCCCTTATTCAACGAGAAAAATTCTGAAATGTGTTCTGAAATTTCTGGGGTGTATTTAGTATTTTGAATTATGGAGTTGTTTAATCTCCATAGGAACGTATTATGTTGAAGGTTGTGATCTTGGATTGTAATTGAGGTGGGGGCGTGGTCCGACCATGCTGTGGTGTGGATTACAGACTTAGATATTTTTTGTAAAATATGCTTATCAGACAGAAACAAATCAATTCTGGAGTAGGAGCGATGTCTGGGGGAAAAAAAAGTGAAGTCACGTTCGGCGCCATGGTGACAGCGCCTGACATCATACAGGTCATGGGTTTGTATAAACGCTTTTAGAGCAGATTCGCGTCTCTTCGCTGAAGAGGTAGAGTCCAGGGACACATCTGGGACCAGGTTGAAGTCCCCACACACAATTGTGTGGCCTTTTTGGATGGGTTTTAATGTGCGGATAACCTTGCGTAGGAATCTCATTTGGTGAGAATTCGGAGCATATAGGTTGATGATGGTGTAGGTTGCTCTATTAATGGTACAGATTAGGATGATGAAACGACCTTCGGGGTCTGGGACTATTTCTAGGAGTCTATGGTATCTTTGATGGCAATCATGACTCCTCTGGTCTTGGTAGAGTGAGTTGCGTGGAATACGTTTGGAAAGTGGCGATTCTTACACAGAGGAGTGTTGGGAGCTAGTAGGTGGGTTTCTTGGACGCAAAGGATGTCACTCTGGAGATCCTTGACGGTTTTCCATAGTGAGTGGCGTTTGGCTGGATGATTAAGCCCATTGACGTTGAGTGAAAGGATGTTAAACGGCATCTTGTGAGTGTGGGTTTGGTGTAAGCTTCTTGTAACACTTACAGTTAGACGATCTTGTGAGAAGCTGTTTTTTTGTTTTCTCAGGCGATGTGATGGGTGGGATGCGGTATGGAAGTCCGAGAGTCAGTGCAGCTGGGTTCCGTGTGGAGGAGCGAAGAGCGTTGCTTCTGGCTGGCCAGGGGGCCGAGGCGAGGATGGACTAGTAGACTGCAAATAGAGCAATACGTTAGGTAGCAAGGCAGTTATAACCAAATAGAGATCATGTATACTTTTAAGTAACGATGAAAATTTTGAAAAAGCTCTGTGTTGTGAGCTGGTGAATTAGCTTGCTAGAAGATAGGTGGCTGTTATATCGTTGCAAGAGAGAAAAAAAACTTTGTGAAAGAGAGAACAAAAAATAGAATACAAATTAGAGGGGATGCTGAGCACCTGTGGACCTCTGTATGGGGGTACAAAGAGTCACTACCGCGGGTAGCAGAAGACAGAAATAAAGGATAGCCATAGCACAGGGGAGCTGTTGTTGCTGTTATCGGCTTAGTGAATTCTGTAGGTTTTCATTTGATGTTTTGATCTAGTTGTCTGCGGGGAGAGGATGCATTTCTGTTATGTTGAGCAGGATTAGGCGGTTCTGGGATTATACCCCAGGTGTGGAGTAGCTTCAGGCCTTTTTCTAGTTCCCCTATTGCGTGGGTTTGACCGTTGCGGACAATGAGAATGGTGGCTGGGTACCGCCATTTGTATTGCAGCTTGTGATTTTGTAGGCTTTTGGTGATCGGGTTCAAATGGCGCCTCATTTGGAGGGTGTATTTTGAGAGATCAGGGAATAGTTGAATTCCCGTGTATGGCGCTGGTAGTGGCGATTTAGCCCTGAGTCCCATGAGCAGTTTTTCTTTGATGTGGTAAAAGTGAACCCTCATCAGGACATCTCTGGGGACTGAGGCAGCTAGATGGGATGGTTTAGCAATTCTATGGATTCTATCCACAATGACGTCTCTCGGGGAGGCCTCAGGGAGAACTAAGTGTATCAGTTCTTTTGCGTAGCGTGGCAGATCTGCGGGTAGTATGGACTCGGGGACCCCCCTCAATTTAACGTTGTTTCTGCGAGATCTGTCTTCTAAGTCGGCCAGCTTGGCACGCATCCATGTCTGTTCCTCTCTAGGGATGAGCCGAACACCCCCCTGTTCGGTTCGCACCAGAACATGCGAACAGGAAAAAAATTCGTTCGAACACGCGAACACCGTTAAAGTCTATGGGACACGAACATGAATAATCAAAAGTGCTAATTTTAAAGGCTAATATGCAAGTTATTGTCAATAAAAGTGTTTGGGGACCTGGGTCCTGCCCCAGGGGACATGAATCAATGCAAAAAAAAGTTTTAAAAACGGCCGTTTTTTCAGGAGCAGTGATTTTAATAATGCTTAAAGTCAAACAATAAAAGTGTAATATCCCTTTAAATTTCATACCTGGGGGGTGTCTATAGTATGCCTGTAAAGGGGCGCATGTTTCCCGTGTTTAGAACAGTCTGACAGCAAAATGACATTTTGAAGGAAAAAACACATTTAAAACTACCGCGGCTATTGCATTGCCGACAATACACATAGAAGTTCATTGATAAAAACGGCATGGGAATTCCCCACAGGGGAACCCCGAACCAAAATAAAAAAAAAAAAAAATGATGTGGGGGTCCCCCTAAATTCCATACAAGGCCCTTCAGGTCTGGTATGGATATTAAGGGGAACCCCAGCCAAAATTTAAAAAATAAATTGACGTGGGGTTCCCCCTAAATTCCATACCAGACCCTTCAGGTCTGGTATGGATTTTAAGGGGAACCCCGCGCCAAAAAAAAAAAAAAAAACGGCGTGGGGTCCCCCTAAAAATCCATACCAGACCCTTATCCGAGCACGCAACCTGGCAGGCCGCAGGAAAAGAGGGGGGGACGAGAGTGCGGCCCCCCCCTCCTGAACCGTACCAGGCCACATGCCCTCAACATTGGGAGGGTGCTTTGGGGTAGCCCCCCAAAACACCTTGTCCCCATGTTGATGAGGACAAGGGCCTCATCCTCACAACCGTGGCCGGTGGTTGTGGGGGTCTGCGGGCGGGGGGCTTATCGGAATCTGGAAGCCCCCTTTAACAAGGGGACCCCCAGATCCCGGCCCCCCCCCTGTGTGAAATGGTAAGGGGGTACTTACCCCTACCATTTCACTAAAAAACTGTCAAAAATGTTAAAAATGACAAGAGACAGTTTTTGACAATTCCTTTATTTAAATGCTTCTTCTTTCTTCCTTCATCTTCTTCTTCTTCTGGTTCTTCTGGCTCTTCTGGTTCTTCCTCCGGCGTTCTCGTCCAGCATCTTCTCCGCGGCGTCTTCTATCTTCTTCTCCTCGGGCCGCTCCGCACCCATGGCATGAGGGGAGGCTCCCGCTCTTCTCTTCATCTTCTTCTCTTCTTCATCTTCTTCTTCATCTTCTTCTTCATCTCTTCTTCCTTCTTCTCTTCTTCATGTCTTCTGCGGGCCGCTCCGCAGCCATGCTGGCATGGAGGGAGGCTCCCGCTGTGTGACGGCGTCTCTTCGTCTGACGGTTCTTAAATAACGGGGGGCGGGGCCACCCGGTGACCCCGCCCCCCTCTGATGCACGGTGACATGACGGGACTTCCCTGTGGCATTCCCCGTGACGTCACAGGGAAGTCCCGTCATGTCACCGTGCGTCAGAGGGGGGCGGGGTCACCGGGTGGCCCCGCCCCCCATTATTTAAGAACCGTCAGACGAAGAGACGCCGTCACACAGCGGGAGCCTCCCTCCATGCCAGCATGGCTGCGGAGCGGCCCGCAGAAGACATGAAGAAGAGAAGAAGGAAGAAGAGATGAAGAAGAAGATGAAGAAGAAGATGAAGAAGAGAAGAAGATGAAGAGAAGAACGGGAGCCTCCCCTCATGCCATGGGTGCGGAGCGGCCCGAGGAGAAGAAGATAGAAGACGCCGCGGAGAAGATGCTGGACGAGAACGCCGGAGGAAGAACCAGAAGAGCCAGAAGAACCAGAAGAAGAAGAAGATGAAGGAAGAAAGAAGAAGCATTTAAATAAAGGAATTGTCAAAAACTGTCTCTTGTCATTTTTAACATTTTTGACAGTTTTTTAGTGAAATGGTAGGGGTAAGTACCCCCTTACCATTTCACACAGGGGGGGGGCCGGGATCTGGGGGTCCCCTTGTTAAAGGGGGCTTCCAGATTCCGATAAGCCCCCCGCCCGCAGACCCCCACAACCACCGGCCACGGTTGTGAGGATGAGGCCCTTGTCCTCATCAACATGGGGACAAGGTGTTTTGGGGGGCTACCCCAAAGCACCCTCCCAATGTTGAGGGCATGTGGCCTGGTACGGTTCAGGAGGGGGGGGGGCGCACTCTCGTCCCCCCTCTTTTCCTGCGGCCTGCCAGGTTGCGTGCTCGGATAAGGGTCTGGTATGGATTTTTAGGGGGACCCCACGCCGTTTTTTTTTTTTTTTTTGGCGCGGGGTTCCCCTTAAAATCCATACCAGACCTGAAGGGTCTGGTATGGAATTTAGGGGGAACCCCACGTCAATTTTTTTTTTAAATTTTGGCTGGGGTTCCCCTTAATATCCATACCAGACCTGAAGGGCCTTGTATGGAATTTAGGGGGACCCCCACATCATTTTTTTTTTTTTTTTTTGGTTCGGGGTTCCCCTGTGGGGAATTCCCATGCCGTTTTTATCAATGAACTTCTATGTGTATTGTCGGCAATGCAATAGCCGCGGGTAGTTTTAAATGAGTTTTTTCCTTCCAAATGTCATTTTGCTGTCAGACTGTTCTAAACACAGGAAACATGCGCCCCTTTACAGGCATACTATACACACCCCCCAGGTACGAAATTTAAAGGGATATTACACTTTTATTGTTTGACTTTAAGCATTAATAAAATCACTGCTCCTGAAAAAACGTCCGTTTTTAAAACTTTTTTTTGCATTGATCCATGTCCCCTGGGGCAGGACCCGGGTCCCCAAACACTTTTTATGACAATAACTTGAATATAAGCCTTTAAAATTAGCACTTTTGATTTCTCCCATAGACTTTTAAAGGGTGTTCCGCGGCATTCGAATTTGACGAACCATAGAGGTGATTAAAAATCTTAAAGGGGGATTGGCCCCTGGACCTGATGGTTTCTCCGCTCTATACTTCAAGACTTTTACAAACACCTTAGCCCCACATCTCACAATATTTTTTAATCCTAAATGTAAGGGTGAACCGGTTGATACTCACCTTAATGCAGCCTTCATTTCGGTGATTCAAAAACCTGTTAGAGACCCAGAGAGAATAGAAAATTACCGACCCATATAATTTATTAACAATGATCTGAAGATACTTACCAAAATTATGGCAAATAGAGTAAGCTCCTTTATTAACCGCTATATACACAAAGACCAGATGGGTTTTATACCCGGGAGACAAGGCGCAAACCAAGTAAGGGAAGCGGTTGATATTATCTCAATCCTCCAGTCTGGATGGAACGGAGGTCCCCCCACGAGGGACTTCTCCTTTCCTTAGACCTTCAGAAGGCATTTGATTCTCTCTCCTGGCCTTACCTTTTTATACTGAAACGATGGGGGTTTGGTGAAAACTTTCTGGGTCTATTGAAATCCCTTTAATTCAACACCAGAAGTGAGGGTCAAACTGCAGGGATATTATTCTGAACCCATTGAAATTCCTAAAGGGACGAGGCAAAGCTGCCCATTATCCCCCCTGATCTTTGCCCTAGCAATTGAAACATTAGCCATCTCAATTAGAGAAAATCAAAATATCAGAGGGGTTCGATGCGGACAATCGGTCCACAAATGTGCTATGTTTGCAGATGACATCCTCCTCTTCATCACCTCACCAATAACATCCCTTCCCATCGTAAACAAACTCCTTGAATCTTTTGGGAGTATATCAGGGCTAAGGGTTAACATGAACAAATCCCAAGCACTAAACATCTCATTACACAGTACAGTAGTAGATCAAATGAAACCCTCTTTCCAATTGAAATGGAGCAGCAACTCATTCCGTTATTTAGGGATGAACTTAACCCCCAAGATTGAACATTTATATCAGGCAAATTTCCCCCCTATGTATCGCAAATTTAAGACTGACCTTCAGACATGGACACATCACAACATATCCTTCCTAGGTAAAATTCATTCTATCAAGATGACTCTACTCCCCAGACTTCTCTATAATTCAGATCAATCCCAATAGCGATAAGAAGGGATCACCTCAAATCCCTCCAGGGGAAAATAATTAAATTCATATGGGGGAAAAAAGGTCACAGGCTGGCCCAACGCATTCTCTATAGCTCCCAAAAAAGAGGGGGTTTAGGTCTACCACATCTGTTTAAATACTACCAAGCTGCTAGGTTGGCCTAACTATCAATAATATACTCGAAATATGAGAAACCGGATTGGATGGGTATAGAAAGGCAGACGGTTCCAGCATACACCCTAGACTACCTACTCTGGTTTCCCAGAAAGTCCAGACCTGCAATTTTATCACCACCAACAATATCTCACTTCATTAAACTATGGGATGAAGTGAAACACCTCCCATCGTTGACTTCTGAAATACAACCTCTAACTCAGGGGTCTCAAACTGGTGGCCCTCCAGCTGTTGTAAAACTACAAGTCCCATCATGCCTCTGCCTTTGGAAGTCATACTTGTAACTGTCAGCCTTGCAATGCCTCATGGGACTTGTAGTTTCACAACAGCTGGAGGGCCGCCAGTTTGAGACCCCTGCTCTAACTCATATATTCCGTAACCCGCAATTCAGCCCAGGTATGGATATCAAATCATTCCAGTGGTGGCTAGACAAGGGGATGTACCGTATTGGACACTATTTCTCTGCCTCTGGTCCACTATGTTTAAAACACTGCATAGAAAAACTAGAACTCCCAGACTCTGAGAAATTCAGACACCTCCAAATCTCCCACTTCCTAACATCTTTATGGAAAAACAAACACAACCCCCCAGAGTTCACACAATATGAGCGTTGGTGTGGCCAAACAATGGATCAGAAGGGGGCATATCCTTAATTTACGATCCACTAGGGTAGGGATGTCCCGATACCACTTTTTTAAGACCGAGTACAAGTATCGTTACTTTTTTTCAAGTACTCGCAGATACCGATTACCGATACTTTTATGTTATGTATGTATATTTTTAATGTCACGTGGCTGTGGTTTTTTTATTTTTACAATTTTTTGTAATGTTTCTTTACAATGCTTTCTTTTTTTTCTTTTTTTGTTAGGGGGGAGGGGGTGGATGCTGTCTGTGTGTTTTTTTATTTAAATTTTTATTATTTTTTACAATAATAAATATGGGCAGCACAGTGGTGTAGTGGGTAGCACTCTCGCCTAGCAGTAAAAAGGGTCGCTGGTTCAAATCCCAACCATAACACTACCTGCCTGGAGTTTGCATGTTCTCCCTGTGCCTGCGTGGGTTTCCTCCGGGTACTCCGGTTTCCTCCCACACTTCAAAAACATGCTGGTAGGTTAATTGGCTTCTGTCCAAAATTGGCCCTGGTATATGAATGTGAGTTGGGGACCTTGGATTGTGGGCTCCTTGAGGGTAGGGACCGATGTGAGTGTGCAATGTATGTGTGGAGTGCTGTGTAAAATTGACAGTGCTGTATGGGTACCTTAAAATAAATAGGGATAATTGTAGACATGCACCCACACTCACTCAGGTTGAACTAGATGTACTGGTGTCTTTATTCAACCTTACTAACTATGTAACTATAAATATATTGCAATACTTTGTTTTTTGTTTTTTTTAATCAGCCCTGTTGGGGGGGCTTTGGTGAGATATCAAGGGTCTTAGCAGAACCCTTATATCTCCCCCTTTGAGACAGAGAAAGAGACCGAGGATAGAGATTCCTCAGTCCCTTTCTCTGCAGCCTCAGCTGCACTGAAAATGAATGGAGAGAAGACAGCGGCTCCTCTCCATTCATAAAGTGAGACATCGTAATCACAGGAGGTTACAATGTTTCAGTTATGTGAACGGACAGAGTCAGCTGACTCTGTCCATACACAAAAGAAGGAGGAGGACATGGAGAGAGACAGCACAACAGAGGGGGACAGCAGAATGGAGAGGGACAGCAGAACATAGGGGGACAGCAGAACAGATGTGGACAGCAGAATGGAGGGGGACAGCGGAATGGAGGGGGAGAGCGGCACCGAGGGGGGCAGCAGAACGGAGAGGGACAGCGGAACAGAGAGAGACAGCGGAACGGAGGGGGACAGCGGAATAGAGAGGGACAGCGGAACGGAGGGGGCATGGAGGATGCAGTGACAGTCAGCGGGGATCGTGTGTGGGAGAGTTACAAGCACCGATCACCGCTGTATAGATTTCACTAAAGCAGCTGAAAGCTGCTGGGGGAGAAGCTTGTAACTCCACCATGCGCCAATTACTGCTGACTGTCAAGGTATCGGGGGAAGCATCGGGAGCATTTGCCCGAGTACAAGTACTTAGGCAAATGCTCGGTAACGGTGCCAATACTGATACTAGTATCGGGACAACCCTAGTGGAACCTATGTCCAAATTACCCTACATGGAAGCTTGGGAAAGAGACTTGCAGTATACCTGGGACCTGGAGGAATGGCACAAAGTGGGAACGAGAGCCCACAAAGGTATTGTGAACATATCCTTGATTGAAGCAAACGTGAACGTACTTATGAGATGGTACCTCGTACCCACTAGACTAGCAGTGATGTTCCCCACCTCCTCCCGGTTATGTTATAGAGCATGTCAAGCCCAGGGTTCCAAGTTGCATAGCTGGTGGGATTACCTGAAAATCAGAGAATTCTGGAATAAAATCTTTTATCTCATTCGGAGAGTAACAGGCATCACGGTAACAAAATAACCACAGATAGCTTTGCTGAATGTCCAGGTCCCTAAAACGCCAAAATACACACAAAAACTGATCTCATTCAAGCTCCTGGGAGCAAAAATCACAATAGCTAAAGCCAAGAAGCAACCCAAAGTATCTCTAACAGCTGCCAAGAGAAAGATCTCCTGGATCATGTTCCAAGAGAAAATGGTCAGCTCCATAATGAACACCTGCAGACCATTTAGGGCAACATGGGAACCCTGGGCTAAACATATGGGGATTTCTCTTATACCCGGAGTCAAGACGACATGAATAAGCTCTTACGACCCAAAAACTGACACCCCTTTCCCTACTTCTCTTCACTCTCTCATTCTTTACTTCCTCTTCTTTATTTTGGTTACATGATGATAGTTCTAGATAATAGGAAATTAGTCTCTCTCAATTCCAAAATAAACCTTGCGTCCCCGTCAACTTCACTTTGACAGGCGCTCACAAGCTATTGGGATATCTTCTTGAGGACACTCAAAGTGTAAACGATCCTTCAGAGGACATGTCTTGGTTATCCACATGGAGACTCTCACTCAGCTCTGAAAACTACTGTTATTTCGGAGATGCATGACAAGTCCGATCGGTCGAGGAGCACTACTCTTATCTATCGAGCCAGTCGGTCCCTGACACATTGTGTACCCAAAAGGGGTGTCTGGACTGACGAATACTTTAAGTGCAAGGTTATAACTTTTCCATTAACATGTAAGACACATATATATGACGGAGACTTGACAATGATGAATGATGATTGTTTTCTCAGTTTTATAATATCGTTTGTACCAAGCTGTGCCCCAAGACGATTTGGTGGCATTAATCTGTAATGTACTGCTTTTCAATAAATTTCTTTTGAAAAAAAAAATGATATAAATTTGCTAAAGAAATCTTTCTTTATTTTAAATAATAGGTGCATAGCACATATACATAGCACAAAGCTTTGTAAAGGGAAGAAATTTAGGCAGTGACCAGAGGGACAGGGAAGACCCATGGACATGGGAGCTGGCTGCATACAGGGAAGTAACACATGAGGCTGCAAAGCTTCAGGGTCTCAATACAGTCACTCTTTGGGGCTTATTCATATACATATATAAGTGAAGAAAACACAAGTGCTGCAATAATATCAAGCACTCCTGAGGTATATATGTGCGGAAAAATGGATTACAATATAATAACCAAAAATTATATTACATTGAAAATATTATAATATGGGGGGCATGACGACCGTTCTGCCAAAATGGCCGCATGAAGCAATAACTCTGTGCGTTCTCTGGGGAAAATTTACATCCACGACAGCCCCGCATTGCTTACACTCTCCCCTCGGCATCCCTACACTCCACAGAGCCCACATCGATGCCCCGATGCAGAAGAGAGCCACCCTCACTTCAAAAGTTATCAGGTTTCTTCCACCAAAATTATGGCCGAAGTCCACGTAAAGCGGCCCCTGCTACACCTCTAGCTGCTGTTCCCTCATTGAATCCCTGGAGCTACCGCTACTGCTCACCTTCCTCTTCTGCCAGCACCAAGAGCCAGTGAAATCGCGACCTAGGAGGGACGCCCAGCCAGATATAGGCACTGGACCATGTATGGAGGTATGTCAGCCTGTTAATCAGCCACACACAGACACTCCTCTCCCTAATTCCATAACCTTATTCCCCACTGTAGATGGCCAACCAACCTCTGACATTATGTTAAAAAACATGCTGCTGTCTCATCGTTCATTACTCCAATCAGACCTGCTGCCATGCTTTCACAAATTTAATTTGGAGGTCCAAGAGCTCAGGGACAGGGTGAGCCATTTAGAAGACATAATGAGCACCTGTATAGCCTCCTACAACACCATGGTAGATGGCTACGATTCACACAGTGATGACATTTCCTGGTTGAAAACCAAAGTAGCCGACCTGGAGGACTGTTTAAGATGTAATAATCTAAAAATGAGGAGCATGCCGGAGTCAGTGCAACCACCTTAACGTCCAAAATATGTGCGTGACCTCTTTTAAGCAGTTGTACCTTTGCTGACTTCTGATGACCTCACCACTGACAGGGTCCACAGGAACCACAAACCCTCCTTTTTGCCTCAAGAAGTTACTAGAGCTGTCCTGCTGCGGATACACTTAAAGTGCGCCTACTATTTGTATTCTACAAAAAAGAACACCTGCCAGAACAAGCTGCAACACTCCAGGTGCTCCCAGACCTCTCAGCACATACCTTGCAACAACGTAAAAACTTGATCTCCATAACTAAGGCTCTTTGCAACCACGACATTGCCTACCAGTGGAAATACCTAGCTACCCTGAAAGCACCACCCCCCCGCACATTCCTCCAGAGAACTTTTAGATTGCAAGCTGGGATCCCCGGAGGAGCTCCTGAATAAATACACTCTCCCACATACAGCTTATTTTACATTAATGCGCACAAAGTGCCTTTTAATGTCCTCTCCTCTACCTAAGGTTTGTCTCCAGCCTAAAGTGTGGCACTTATTTACCAACTCCTCAACACCCCCTAAAGGTATATCACTACTTTATAACTTGTTATAGAATAAATGTGAGTTGCTTAAAACCAGTTCCATGTTGAAATGAGAGGCAGACCACACTACCTCCTTTACTACTCCCTAATGGCTTCAAGCCATATGATACACAAATAACATCACCTATTGGGTGAACCATTGGGAACTGGCTTTAAAAAATCAGCATGAGGTGGTACCTCACTAATAAACAAATGGCCCCTGGCCCCATTTATAACTGGCCTTCACAGCAAGGAGCACATGGAAGGGCAAAGCATGCAAGACAAAACCAGAGAAGATTCCCAGCTTAACCCACCAACCAGTCTGCTTACCAACGTAATTAACCTGTCTAACAGTATGCGTGAAAAAATAAGGGTTTAGTTAGCACTAGGGATGGTTCCAATGTTTGTTTGTTCACAAAAGAACCGAACATATGGGGTGTTAGCGGCAAATTCGAGCGCCGCGGAGAACCCCATAATGCACTGCAAGTTCCAAGTGCATTGACAGCTGCTGATTGGCCACAGCATGCACCTGACCTGCATGCTTTGGCCAATCACAGTGTGATCTGCTGTGAGAGCCATGATTGGCCAAAGGCTAGGTGCCTTTGGCCAATCATGGCTCAGGGGGTTAAGTCCACGCCCCACACTATATAAGGCTGCTTACATGGTTGCCGTGTATAGTGTGATAATGTGGAGAGGAGAACTTGAGCTATATATATATTAGGGATGAGCCGAACACCCCCCTGTTCGGTTCGCACCAGAACATGCGAACAGGAAAAAAGTTTGTTCGAACACGCGAACACCTTTAAAGTCTATGGGACACGAACATGAATAATCAAAAGTGCTAATTTTAAAGGCTTATATGCAAGTTATTGTCAGAAAAAGTGTTTGGGGACCTGGGTCCTGCCCCAGGGGACATGGATCAATGCAAAAAAAACTTTTAAAAATGGCCGTTTTTTCAGGAGCAGTGATTTTAATAATGCTTAAAGTCAAACAATAAAAGTGTAATATCCCTTTAAATTTCGTAGCTGGGGGGTGTCTATAGTATGCCTGTAAAGGGGCGCATGTTTCCCGTGTTTAGAACAGTCTGACAGCAAAATGACATTTCAAAGGAAAAAACCCATTTAAAACTACTCGCGGCTATTGCATTGCCGACAATACACATAGAAGTTCATTGATAAAAACGGCATGGGAATTCCCCACAGGGGAACCCCGAACCAAAATAAAAAAAAAAAAATGACGTGGGAGTCCCCCTAAATTCCATACCAGACCCTTCAGGTCTGGTATGGATTTTAAGGGGGACCCCGCACCAAAAAAAAAAAAAAGACAGCATGGGGTCCCCCCAAAAATCCATACCAGATCCTTATCCGAGCACGCAACCTGGTAGGCCGCAGGAAAAGAGGGGGGACAAGAGTGCGCCCCCCCTCCTGAACTGTACCAGGCCACATGCCCTCAACATTGGGAGGGTGCTTTGGGGTAGCCCCCCAAAACACCTTGTCCCCATGTTGATGAGGACAAGGGCTTCATCCCCACAACCCTGGCCGGTGGTTGTGGGGGTCTGAGGGCGGGGGGATTATCGGAATCTGGAAGCCCCGTTTAACAAGGGGACCCCCAGATCCCTGCCCCCCCCTGTGTGAAATGGTAAGGGGGTACTTACCCCTACCATTTCACTAAAAAACTGTCAAAAATGTTAAAAATGACAAGAGACAGTTTTTGACAATTCCTTTATTTAAATGCTTCTTCTTTCTTCTATCTTCCTTCATCTTCTTCTTCTGGTTCTTCTGGTTCTTCCTACGGCGTTCTCGTCCAGCATCTCCTCGGCGCCGTCTTCTATCTTCTTCTCCTCGGGCCGCTCCGCACCCATGGCATGGGGGAGGCTCCTGCTCTTCTCTTCATCTTCTTCTCTTCTTCTCTTCTTCTCTTCTTCTCTTCTTCATTTTCTTCTCCGGGCCGCTCCCCACCCATGCTGGCATGGAGGGAGGCTCCCGCTGTGTGACGGCGTCTCTTCGTCTGACGGTTCTTAAATAACGGGGGGCGGGGCCACCCGGGGACCCTGTCCCCCACTGATGCACGGTGACTTGACGGGACTTCCCTGTGACGTCACAGGGAATGCCACAAGGAAGTCCCGTCATGTCCCGTGTGTCAGAGGGGGGCGGGGTCACCGAGTGTCCCCGCCCCCCATTATTTAAGAACCGTCAGACGAGGAGAAGCCGTCACACAGCGGGAGCCTCCCTCCATGCCAGCATGGGTGCGGAGCGGCCCGGAGAAGAAAATGAAGAAGAGAAGAAGGAAGAAGAGAAGAAGATGAAGAAGAAGATGAAGAGAAGAGCGGGAGCCTCCCCCCATGCCATGGGTGTGGAGCGGCCCGAGGAGAAAAAGATAGAAGACGCCGCAGAGGAGATGCTGGACGAGAACGCCGGAGGAAGAACCAGAAGAACCAGAAGAAGAAGAAGATGAAGGAAGATAGAAGAAAGAAGAAGCATTTAAATAAAGGAATTGTCAAAAACTGTCTCTTGTCATTTTTAACATTTTTAACAGTTTTTTAATGAAATGGTAGGGGTAAGTACCTCCTTACCATTTCACACAGGGGGGGCGGGATCTAGGGGTCCCATTGTTAAAGGGGGCTTCCAGATTCCGATAAGCCCCCCGCCCGCAGACCCCCACAACCACCGTCCAGGGTTGTGGGGATGAGGCCCTTGTCCTCATCAACATGGGGACAAGGTGTTTTGGGGGGTACCCCAAAGCACCCTCCCAATGTTGAAGGCATGTGACCTGGTACGGTTCAGGAGGGGGGGCGCACTCTCGTCCCCCCCCTCTTTTCCTGCGGCCTGCCAGGTCGCGTGCTCGGATAAGGGTCTGGTATGGATTATGGGGGGACCCCATGCCGTTTTTTTTGTTTTTTTGGCGCGGGGTTCTCCTTAAAATCCATACCAGACCTGAAGGGTCTGGTATGGAATTTAGGGGGAACCCCACGTCATTTTTTTCAAAAATTTTGGCCGGGGTTCCCCTTAATATCCATACCAGACCTGAAGGGCTTGGTATGGAATTTAGGGGGACTCCCACGTCATTTTTTTTTTAAATTTTGGTTCGGGGTTTCCCTGTGGGGAATTCCCATTCTGTTTTTATCAATGAACTTCTATGTGTATTGTCGGCAATGCAATAGCCACGAGTAGTTTTAAATGGGTTTTTTCCTTTGAAATGTAATTTTGCTGTCAGACTGTTCTAAACACGGGAAACATGCGCCCCTTTACAGGCATACTATAGACACTACGAAACTTAAAGGGATATTACACTTTTATTGTTTGACTTTAAGCATTATTAAAATCACTGCTCCTGAAAAAACGGCCGTTTTTAAAACTTTTTTTGCATTGATCCATGTCCCCTGGGGCAGGACCCAGGTCCCCAAACACTTTTTATGAGAATAACTTGCATATAAGCCTTTAAAATTAGCACTTTTGATTTCTCCCATAGACTTTTAAAAGGTGTTCCGCGGCATTCGAATTTGCCGCGAACACCCCAAATTGTTCACTGTTCGACGAATTTGTGAACAGCCAATATTCGAGTCGAACATGAGTTCCACTCGAACTCGAAGCTCATCCCTATTATTGAGCATTGAAAGAGGAAGCCACACATTGTTGAGTAGAAAACATTTTACTCTGTGCACATTCACATGTGCGTTAGAAAAGGGTTTTTGAACAAACCAACATCTTTGGTGTAACACATTTCTTTTCACATTAGAAATAGCCCCCCCACACTTTAGGAAGTTAGGACCTAAAGCTCACAAGATAACACGCCATACCTTTAAAATTTGGGATCAGTTTCATAAACAAAATGAATGGGAGTTTAATTCACCTCTTAATTAATTAAAAAAAGATGAGTTCTTTTTACCAGGGATGGGGGCGTTGGGAGGTAATTGGATAATTAAAAGATATCACTAATGCCCTGTACACACGATCGGACTTTGTTCTGACATTCCGACAACAAAATCCTAGGATTTTTTCCGACGGATGTTGGCTCAAACTTGTCTTGCATACACACGGTCACACAAAGTTGTCGGAAAATCCGATCATTCTGAACGCGGTGACGTAAAACATGTACGTCGGGACTATAAACGGGGCAGTGGCCAATAACTTTCATCTCTTTATTTATTCTGAGCATGCATGGCACTTTGTCCGTCGGATTTGTGTACACACGATCGGAATTTCCGACAACGGATTTTGTTGTCGGAAAATTTTATATCCTGCTCTCAAACTTTGTGTGTCGGAAAATCCGATGGAAAATGTGTGATGGAGCCTACACACGGTCGGAATTTCCGACAACAAGGTCCTGTCACACATTTTCCGTCGGAAAATCCGATCGTGTGTACGGGGCATAAGAATGGAAAAATTTCCACTTTTCAGGCGTTATCCTTGCGTACGGACCTAATGGAAATCGATGTGTGGTGGTATAGCCAGCTCGCGCATTTTGTTAAAAGTCTTCCAGGACCTGTTAGAGATAAAAAAAATTATAGGCCATTGGAGAAACTTTTTTTGAGGGAAAAAGTAGGAAAGAAAATAGCAGTATTATACAAAATACTGATGAATGGTGGGGAGGGCGATAGGCCGCCATACATCAAAAAATGGGAATCCGAATTGGGATCTGTATGTAGAAGAGAGACACTGGATGCTATTTTTAAGGCAATACATAAGTCGGCAGTGGACATGAGAATGATAGAAACAAATTACAAGTGTTTATCCAGGTGGTACACGACACCCGATAAAACAAGTAATTTTCAACCAGATAAGCCTTCGAACTGTTGGAGAGGGTGTATTGACAGGGGAACGATGGCACACCTTTGGTGGGATTGTCCAATTATTAAAAGATTTTGGCAGGAAGTGATAAAGATCATAGAGGAGATAACGGGGAAAACGATTATGGTTGACCCATGGGTCTGCTTGTTCCATGGGACAGAGAGGCATAATAGAAGATACATATCATCAACAACCCCAAAACTACTTAATTCGGCTAAAAGTTTAATTCCAAAAAAATGGCAGGAGGTAGAGGGACCAAAAATTCAGGACTGGTTAGCAAGGGTGAATGAAACCTATATCCTAGAGGAGGTGGAGGTAAAGGGTACTGTGCTTGCGGACGATGATCTTGACAGGGCTAAATGGATGAGGTGGGAATCCTTTAAAAAAACTAGGAGATTTGCGGATTTGTTGATGGGATAAGGCTTGATTATTATTTGGTGGGCCACTGCAGGATGGGGTGGGGGGAGGGGGGGTAGTGGGCTTTAGGGAGGGACTCTGGGGAAATAATGAAGTACATATTTGGGTATGATGTATGCTTTGTGTGGTTTTTGTACTTTTATAAATGACAAATAAAGAATTAAAAAAAAAAAAGCCTTTTTTTGTTAAACAGGCATGTTTCAAACCATAACATACACAACTCAGGAACTTACAAAGTTCTACTTTGATAAAGTGAAGGCAATATCAGACATTAGTATGTCCAAACTGTAATGATATTGCCTTCATCAGATGAGGTGATGCCACCCTTGTAAAAGCCACATTTTGAAGATGCACACAAATTGAGAGTCAAAATGGGGATTTCCCTCCTGATCCCATGCCTATTGTCAACATATGCTAGCTCCCATCATGGGGGATCAATGGACGTGTTTCGGGGGTGCAACCCCTTTCTCTCACCTACTTGAGTTGCGAGGAAGGGGTTTCACCCACAAAACATGTACATTGATATCCCGTGATGGCAGATAGCACATGTTAACACACCGTGCACATCTTCAAAATTTGGCTTTTAAAATACTTTAAAACTTGTTTTTAAAAGCAAAAATACATGATAAAACAGTACAATTTTGTGTGTTTTATATTCTGCCTAAAACATCAATGATGTTCTTCATTTTTTGTTGAGCATCATTGATGTTTTCCTTTATATTTTCTAAATCATGATTGCACCCCATTATCTCCCCGATGAGGATCAGGGCCCTTTCACTTGTGAAATGATATTCTTCTTCTACAACATCCACATCACCTAAAATTAGGAAAAACACCATGTATTAGAAATATGCAGGCATACATCTATTACCTGAAGCTGTGGTCTCAGACACTCACCTGTTGTGGTGACTATTTCGCCCACTTCATAAATCTCTCCCTCCTCATCCTCTGCTTGTCGTTTTGGGATTTCCCCTTCTTCAGGAGGTGTGGGGTTCCTGGTGTCCTCAGATGTCCCAAGTCTTTTCTCCCCTATGTAAATAAAAAATAGGTATACTTAGCACACAGATATTTGAGGGCAGAAAAAGGAATATGAAACATTGTTTGGAAGTGTCGTACAATTGTCTGTTTTGGCAGAGTTGCAAGCTGAAGAAATTTTTATTTCCTTTCTAAAGCTGGAATACTTACCTTTTTTGTTAACGTTTCACATGTGAAGACACCCCTAGTATCCACTGGAGCACCTGTGTGGGACACCCTAAAAAGTTTGTTCTGGTGTCCCACACTACTGCTCCTGCATCCAGATGTGTAAACAGCTGCTGAGTGTCCTCTCCTTACACTGAATCAATTTTCAATGTCATTATAGTTACAAACCCATCTAGGCAACAAACTTCTTTTAATACAAATAGGCCTGAACAAATGTAGTTAACCTGTATCTGCAAAAAACATCTTATAAGTGGGCGAACCAACGATGTTTCCTATGACCGATTACTGTGCCCATGAACGTGAAAGTTGCCATTTTAAAATGTACAACAGTAAAGAAAAGCACATGGAGCAGCATGCAAGTAAGATTAATGATAGGAACACATGACACCTACTTACTTTTTTGAAGAACTCTCTTGATCTTTCTGTACTGATCCTGTTCCCTCAATTTCAGGTCTGACCAGCGTTTCCTCAGTTGCTCCTTGGATCGCGTACCCCAAAATTCCTGTGCAGACTCTTCACAACTTTAGTCATGATCTTGGCCTTTTTCACATTTGGGTTTGGGTAAGGTCCATGCTTCCCGTCATAGTCGGCCCTCTTCAAGATGTCCACCATCTCCACCATCTCTACAAAGGACATATTTGAGGCCTTAAATCTCCTTGGGATTGGGAAGTTTATGGCTCCGGGCTTTCATCGTAGCGTCTCTCCTCTGCATGCACCTGCTCTTTCTCTGCCATCTGCTCTCCCACTGTCCTGAAAGAGAAGGGGCGGGGAATATACTAGAAAGAACGTCAGAGGCGGGCGGAGTTTCACACATGCGCAGTGTATATAAAGCAAAAACACGCGTGTGCCGTACGTACGATCTGTGAGTGGAGGAAGGAGTAGCGGAAGAGGCGATCATTATAACAAAGGTACAATTTTAACTTGGTGTATCAGTGGCCTATACTGCTTATAGATTGAGGCCTATATTGGGTAAAGATTAGGAGAGTTTTGCCTGACATTAGGGTTTGTCTTGTGTTGTGTCTTGCAGAGAAAATGGATCCCTTTAATGATAGGGAATTTCTAGGAATATTCATTGATATGTTCAGGGAGCTGCCCTGTCTGTGGCAGGTGAACCACCTGTTTTTTAATAATCAAACAAAGAGACAGGCAGCGCTGGGAAACTGCATGAATTTGTGAAGCCGGTGATCCCCACGGCAGACATCAAGTATTTAAAGTCCAAAATTGGTGGCCTGAGGAGCACTTATAATAGGGAGCACAAGAAGGTCCAGGATTCCCTGAGATCAGGAGCAATAGATGACATTTATGTACCCAGGCTGTGGTACTATGACAGACTGCATTTTCTGGCAGGCCAGAGGGAACCCAGGCCAGCACTTTACAGTCTTCCTTCAAGGCTTCCTACCCCCCCCAGCTGAGTCTTTCAACGTCCAACCAGGGCCTTCCAGGCAGCAACATGTGGAGGAGCCCAGCTTGAGTTAGGTATAGCATTCTTAAAAAATATTTCTGGTTGTCAAATTAATGATGTTAAGTAGATGTTAGTTTTGATCACTAATTTAGGATTTCACAAAGTGTTTTACATATCAATAGACAGCAGTGGCCACAGCCATAAATGATTGTGACAAGAATGAAAAATGCTGGGGTCAGAATGATAGTCGTTTCTATTTATTAACATTCAATTTCCAACAGTCATGAGCTAAAAATTGAGTGTGATCGATGAACAAAAAACTAAAACTATGTCCCTTTTTCATACACAGGAAAGTCTCAGCCAGGCAGTAGAAAGTGGCAGCCAGGAGGTGGCCAGGCCCAGTAGCCTGCCCGAATCCCAGGACCCTCCCCTCCGCATTCCAACAAAATGTCCCATGAAGAGGAGTAACCTGGAGGAGGCTGCAGTTGGCCTCTTTCGGAAAGCTATTGCAGCCCTCCGAACCCCCCCAATAATCAAGAGGAATATGCCTACATGGCAGCCTGCAAAATGCAGGAAATGGAGGAGGGCCAACACCTCTATTGTGAGTATCTGATCTTGCAAGCCCTAAATAAGGACTTGAGGGGCGAACTCACAAACCAAATCCACGTTTGTGAGTTCAACCATGGTCCTCCTCCATCTCCTGCCACAACTACAACACCAGAGCCACAGCTTGAAAGGAAGCATGGAAAGAAGTGTGTAAGGAAGACCAGAGTGTAATGGCCTGGGTTCAGTCTGGTCTGACAAAAGATGCAGGCTGTTGTATGACCACAGCCTGGGGACATATATCTCATCTGTTTCTGTTCCTGATCTCGTGGAGTCCTGGACCAGATTGTTCTCACTATTATAAGGACACCTCAGGCCACCAATTTTGACTGTAAAATCATTAATGTCTGCCCTGGGGTACAAAGGCTTCGCAAATTTCACCAGTTTCTCCAGCTTTGCCTTCCTCTTTATTATGTTATGACCCAGAATAAATGGATATTTTTTTTCTGAAATACTTGCGTATGTGTTTTACTTCAAAAAGGACAGTTTGATTGTGAGTAGGCAGGTACATTTCCAAAATACAATGTCAAATTAATAAGGGACACCAACACAAACCAACCTCCTTGAGATTAAAAAATTCAAGATCATAATGGTGTTGTGGTAACTTGACACGAGAAAAAATATTATGGAAATCACTATAAAAAAAAATTAAAATAGGAGATCTTGATAAAAAAAAATATATATATATATATATATATATATATATATATATATATATATATATATATAAACAACAATTAGAAACATTATTATGGAGATCTGATGAAAAACAAAATTATATTATTCATGAGATCACGAGAAATAATAAAGAAATACGTTTGTGAGTGTGAATATGAGCAGCAAAACAACTTCATTATTCTAGCATTATAAAGAAGAAGAGAATGCGCTGCGTTAAAGGATTTAAAAAATTGCAGCGTGACGAATGTGCTATCTCCATTATGAACGCTAGTTTTACCAGGCCGAGCGCATCCGTCTCGTAATTTATTCTGAGCGTGCATGGCACTTTGTGCGCCGGAATTGTGTACACACAATCGGAATTTATGAGAATGGATTTTGTTGTCGGAAAATTTGAGATCCAGATCTCAAATTTTGTGCGACGGAAATTCCGATGGAAAATGTCCGATGGAGCCTACACGCGGTCAGAATTTCCCACAAAAAGCTCCCATCGAACATCTTCCTTTGGAAAATCCGACCGTGTGTACAAGGCATAAGGCTGCATTCATCCCTAAGCATTTCAAAGTTACTACGATTTTGCCGCGTTTTACTGCGACTTTGCCGCAATTTTGTTCAGGTCACCAATGTAAAAGGCAGAAAAACGCCTGTAATCTGCCCCAAAGAAGCTCATGTTCTTTTTTGATCTCAAGTAGTTTTTCAGGCATTTTGTTTCAGGTGACAAAGTGCTCAGATGTGAACAGGTGCCATTGAAATGAATGGGATTTTGCTTGTTGGGCATTTTCAGGCATTTTTTCTGGAGTTTTACGAGCATTTTATGAGCTGAAAACGCTCAGGTGTGAACGCAGCCTAAAACTTAGCCACCTACAAACCTCAGGTAACTAATCTTTTTACAAGATTTGGAGCAATCACAGATCCCACATTCCATGGGTTTCCTTTAAGACTGCTTTACTTCCGGTTCCGGCGCCGCATGGAGTAGCTGCTCTTCTCATCAGCTCCCGCAGCTCGACTCCTAAACCAGCCTACAAAACCGGCAAACCCGCCAAAAACCACCGGCATCCACCCCACGCCATCCCCGGTCACAGGATGGACCGATTTGTGGAAAAAAACGCCCCGCGATCGTACGCGGCCGCGGCGGCGCGGACCCCACAGCCGCAAATCGAGGCCCCGGCTTCGGCCTGCACGGAGCTTCCCACAGAGCCAGAGCCTGACATGGAGGTAAGCGGCGCTACGGCCCCCTCCCCATCTACTGAGACATCTGCACAGCATACAAGCCCTTCCAGCACAAACACTGAAAGGATAGCACAGGCTGTAGCAGCCCTCCTCTCCCCAATGATTGCAGCCTCGGTGGAGAAGGCAGTTAACGCAGGCATGCAACAACTCCAAGCCCAGCTAGGGGAACATGCCTCCAGGCTGAATGAAGCAGAACACCGCATAGCTAATATTGAGGAAGATCTATACCACTCTCAATCCTCAATGCAGGCCCATGACAAAACCAACAAATATATCCTTGAAAAGCTGGACGATTTGGAAAATAGATCCAGAAGGAGCAACTTGCGATTTGTAGGCATCCCAGAATCGCTACAACCCTCAGCTCTCTCTGACCTATGCGCCAGGCCCCTGCACAGTAGAACGGGCCCATCGCATGGGAACCTTCAACGCAGAACGCAAATCGCCCCGTCCCATAATAGCAAAATATCTCAACTACTCAGATAAAGCTTACATCTTGCAAAAATTCAGGCAATCCAGAGCTCTCCAAATTGACGACATGAAAATCCTGATTTTCGCAGATTACTCTATTGAAGTGTCCCAAAAGAGAAAAGCCTTTCAACAGATTTGCTCGGAACTGCACCATCAACAACTCAAATTCACGTTGGCTTTCCCAGCTACCCTCCGACTTAAAGCCCCAAATGGCGACCAACTCTCCTTCCAAGACCCAAAAGAAGCAGAAGCTTTCCTGCGTTCGCTACGCTCAGGCCCCAACCTCAGCCCCTCTCCTAGAGCGGCTCCTGTCAACCGTGCCCTAGACCAAAGGAGCCCACGCAAAGACTCTCCAAAACGGTTCAGACCTTCGGCACCGGACCATCACCGTCCCACTCCTCATTGAGGGCCACGAGCATGGTCACACATTGCTACCACTATACGCCCCGCCTCTACGGCTATGGTGGCCTAACTCTTAGCGGGATATCCCACTCAAGAGACGAAGTTAAAATTTTTCTCTTTCAAGCTTGTCCACTTTTCCACACCAGGCAAATCAGATACTGGTAGGCCAAGCAGTTTCTTTCATGTTTAATACGTATTATTTATATTTGACTAACAGATAAATTTGGTTTTTGTTACAACTAAGGTATTGTCTCTCTCCCCTGGCTCTCCTGTGTATGCAACTCCTCCGTTTAATGTTGCGCAAACCAAGCTGCCAATGCATTTCACCCCCTTAAATGCGGGTTCTCAAATACAGCAGTCTCTGAGTCTTGCGTTGGGAGTTGGACTACACAGTCGACTCCATGCGGAAAAAAGTGAAGTTTACTGAATATGTTTTATTGTTTCTCTTTTCTACCCTCCCCCTCCTGTACCCCTCCCTAAGCTATGCACCCCCTCCTTATTGCACACACGCCCTTAGCGGTTACAACATCCCTCGTTTAAACAAAATAACTCCCCCCAGAACTCAGCCTAATTTCACGCCACACCACCACATATCAACAGGTGAAAACCATACAAAATCTCCACATACCCCCCCAGTGACCCCCCCTATATGAAACTAGTCTCCTGGAATGTTAAAGGGCTTCGTTCACCCAATAAGAGAATGAAAATCCTCCGTCACCTCAAAAGACTCAAAACCGACATTGCCCTACTACAAGAAACCCACCTCTCCACCCCTGACTTCCACCGAATGAAAAAATTATGGGTAGGTACAGTAATAGGCTCAGATTCCAATGGAAGCAAAGCAGGAGTTCTGTTACTCATCCACAAAAACCTGCCATGTGAGGTCCTATCCACCAAAGCAGATGCTCAGGGGCGCCTCATCTCAGCCCACATCAAATTAGGAACCAAGGAAATGATAATTTCAAACATCTATGCACCCAATAACCCCACAAAACAATTTTATAGTGAACTCTCAACATGGCTCCTCAGCGATCCGACTCTCCCACACATAGTGGGCGGAGACTTTAACTCCACAATACACCCGATAGACGACAGATCCACTTCTAAGCGCACATTCCTCCCCTCAGACCTAGATTCACAAACTCTACTAGCCTCAACGATGGAATCCCTCCATCTACACGACATCTGGCGGCTCCGACACCCAGCTGACAGAGACTTTACATTTTATTCCAATCCCCACAATGTCTTCACCAGAATTGACTACCTCTTCTGCTCAGATGACCTATTACCAATGATATCCGACATTCACGACATTGCCATTTCCGACCATGCACCAATCTCGACCACGATTGATAACCCTGACTTACACCCAAATCCTAAAATATGGCGTTTCCCCTCTTATCTCCACAACAACGCTGACTTTCGACAATACATCGAAAACGTCTGGTCAGAATACACTTCGACCAATGCTGAACACTCCGACAACCCCAATTTATTCTGGGAAGCAGGCAAAGCATTCCTCAGAGGCCGTATAATCTCCTATGCAGCATCCTTTAAAAGAAACACACTCAAAAAATACAAACAAGCCAGCTCCCAACTACACCTAGCCCAAAGAATACTATACACAAATAACTCCAATGATAACAGGAAGGCATGGCAATCAGCAAAACAATCGTTTGACACTTGGGCCGAAACCCTAGAACAAACGAAAAAAGCCCACATGGATGCCACCCTCCACAAATTCGGCAATAAGGCAGGTAAACTCCTCGCCAATTTATGTAAGGGACCCTACCATCCGACACACATCTCATCTCTCCGGGACTCTCGGGGTAACACAAAAACCACCCAAACAGACATAAATGATACCATGTTACAATATTACTCATCCTTATATGGACCAGATCCCATAAACCATGAGACAGCACAATCATTTCTTGAAAAGGTAACCCTATCGCACGTATCACCCACACAGTTAGAAGCTCTAAACGCCCCAATATCCCTCCACGAAATATCCACTACAATTAAAAACCTAGCTCCCTCGAAAGCCCCAGGTCCTGATGGATTCACGGGAGAATTCTACAAGTCACTACAACCACTCGTAGAACCCACACTACATGAAGTATATCAGCACGTTTGGACAGGGGGAACATACCTACCCACGGGCAATCAAGCCACCATCAAATTACTAGCCAAAAAAGGTAAAGACCCCCAAGAACCAGGATCATATAGGCCAATCTCACTTCTAAACCTAGATGTCAAAATCCTTTCCAAAATCATTGCCACAAGATTAGCAGACATCATACCCTCTCTGATACACCCTGCCCAATCAGGGTTCGTGAAAGGCAGAACTGCCACCATGAACATCAGGAAGGTAATGATGGCCCTAGAACATGCCAAATGCAACTCAGAAGGAAAGTATGCTATCATCACTCTGGACGCGGAGAAAGCCTTCGATAACGTAAGCTTCGAATGGCTTTCTCTGGTCATGAACAAAATGGGATTCTCCGACTCCTTCGCTCATCTTATAAACACCATGTACACCGCCCCAGCCGCTAGGCTGGTAGCAGCAGGCCTCCTATCAGAGGAATTCCGCCTACACAAAGGGACCCGGCAGGGCTGCCCCCTATCACCACTCCTCTTTAACATAGCATTAGAACCATTATCTAGATATTTATCACACGTAGCCCCACTAAACGGCATCCCCATCGGCAAGCAGGAACTTCGCACCTCACTATTTGCCGACGACGTCCTTATATTCACAGCAAACCCCTCCTCTGACATGTTCACGATTAAGCTTATCTTTGACCAATTTAGATTATGCTCGGGCCTTCGCATAAACTACAACAAAAGCGAAATCCTCCCCCTAGGCACCGCGTCCAACCCCCCTTGGACACAGAATTCCATATTCTCGGTAGCACATTCCCACATCACCTACTTAGGCATAAGAATAGGAAAACTACCCTCCTCTCTCTATCACCTCAACTACCCACCCTTACTCAAAAAAATCTCTCAGGAACTAACAAACTGGATGGATCTCCCCCTCTCGCTACTGGGAAGATGTCATCTAGTGAAAATGGTCAGCTTCGCCCGCCTACTTTACCCATTACAAACCATTCCCTTACTCCTACAGCATAAAGACACAAAAATTCTTAACGCGGCAATATCCAAATTTTTATGGCAGAATAGGCGGCCGCGAATAGCACTCACTAAACTTTACCTTCCCAGGCGCGAAGGGGGTATTAGTCTCCCTAATGTCAGAATTTATAATTTAGCCTGCCTCCTGAGGATAAGTTTAGATTGGGTAGCGCAAACATCTCGATACTCCAACTTTTGTCTGGAAACCGAAATGGTCAATCCATATTCCCTGGTAGCTCTCCTACACTGCAAGTGGAAATCCATCCCCCCACCCCTTCAACATAACCTACTACTTCGGGACACAGCCATTGCCTGGAGGGAGATCCGGAAATGCCTCAAGCTCTCACCGTTTATTTCTAAACACCTTCCAATACAAGGAAACCCGAGCTTCCCCCCAGGTCTGGAACGTCAGCCATACATCACCTGGCATCAGAAAGGCATCTCCAACTTTTCTTCGCTTTGTGACTCAAAAACTGGCCGCCCTGTCCCTTTCAAGTCATTAGCGGAGACATTCCAACTTCCACAGTCACACATGTTCCACTATGGTCAATGTATCAGCTTTCTCAAAAATGCCTGCAGAGACGATCACAAAAGATTTCAAACGTCCCTATCGGACTCTCTTCTCGCAAAGGGCTCCTACAAAATCTCAGACATATACCAGCCTCTCCTACTAAAAGCCATTCCCTCACTGAAGACATCTTCAGCAGCTAACTGGGCAAAAGACTTCCCTGATGCCGAATTGATCGACAAAATACTTCAAGGCCTCAACACAATTCACAAACTGGTGCCCAACAAATCCTGGAGGGAAACCCAACTTAAGATCGTCCATCGAGCCCACATACCCTTTCTCTCGAACAATCAACCTCAAACCTCCTCCACATGCCCCTTATGCCTACACCCCAGGCCTTCTTTGACCCATCGTTTCTGGTCATGCACCTACATCTCCAGTTTCTGGGACAAGATCCTCCACTACATATTTGATGTAACCCTGCTGAAAATACCTAAGGACCCCCTCCTCCTCATTTTCGGTCACTGGGACCCCCAATTGTTACCCTGGTCTACGAACCCTGCCCCTTCCTACAAGGATTGGATCCTGATATGCCTCCTTTTCGCCAGAAGAGCCATTTTAAAAAACTGGATCTCCGACGCATGTCCCAATACCTCTCAAATCAAAAGGGACCTCCTACAGTTGCTTTACAAAGATAGGATCAACATGGACTTTACGAACGAAACAACCAGGACACGCTTCCACCACAAATGGGGGGCTTTCATGACCTCAACACTCTCCCCCACGGATATAGCGCATCTTGAGACTTTCTCTTTCCTCTATCAGGAACCTCCCCCCCCACCGCAGATGGAATGATCCCCCCAAACCAAGATTCCTCAACATAAGGAACCCAACTCCTACCAAATATCACAACACGATCCAGGACTTCCTCGTGGTCCTCAGGACCCCTTAGTTCTCCTCTTGTAGGAAGGTGGAGACCGCAACTGCTACAAAGGACATCAATACCATACAACTAAAATCGTAAATATCACTATCTTCATCATGTCAACCCTATAGTTATCATTTAACCTGTACTTTATACCCACAGGCTGCACTACACCATCCAAAGCACGCTCTCGGTGCTCTCCCCTCCTAACCCCCCCCCTCTGATGTTTGATGTTGATATTCTACATCTACCTGGTTTTCCCCCACTCATCCCTTCCCCCACCCTATGCGGGGTACATCCAGTAATTTTTTTTTGCTAGAAATCTCAGGGAATCCCTCCCCCCCCCACCTAGATCCATCCAGTTTCATCTCTTTTATTTCCTCCCTTCCGCATAGAAGGTACCATCTCCCCGTTCCCCAGGATATTTGTCTTTATCAGCTGTTTTATATTCCTATTTTGTATAAAGCTAATGTTTACTTTGGATTTTCCTTCTTTGGAAAAAAAGAAAAAAAATCACAATACTGTCTATTGATGTCATTCCCTGTATGTTACATCCTTCAATAAAAATTTATTTAAAAAAAAAAAAAAAAAAGACTGCTTTAACACTTTGTAAGGTGTAAGTTAATAAGCGTAGATATTTTTTAAAAGAGAAGTAAGGTTTTTTTTCCCCCTTTTATACCTGCCTAGGCCCCCACCGCCTCTGCAGTGAGAACCGAGTGATCGAACATCGCCGATAGCTCGGCTCTCTCAGATCCCCGAGCAGAAAGCTGCTGGCTGTCAATCAGCAGCTCTCCTCTTTGCTCCTCCATGCTCACTAGAGTGCTGAGCTGTGGAGCAGAGGGGAGCAGCTGTCTTAGGCTGAGAGGCTGAGACAGGCATCATTCCAGGCACCTGGCGGATCCAGACTTTAGTGTCAAGATGACGCGGTGCCTGGACTGATTCCAGTGACGTCAACAGAGAGCGGACTTCAGACCACTCTCTGATGAAAATGGGTCACAGTAGTGAAAAAGGAATTGCAGTCATGTGACCCATAGGAGAAGTACAGCCAAACAAGCTCAGGCTGGACTTCTCCTTTAACACAGCTTTAATTTTACATTAGGCATGATTGTAGGCATCATGGAGGATGTGGAATACTTTTAAAACAGTTTAATTCAGCATTCAGCACTGCAAATGAGACAAACTACTAATTATCACTGAAAGATTTAAATTTTTAATTGAACCTCAATTGCTTTGTGAATTGTTCTGGGAAAGATGTCAACAAAAGAAGCGTTTTGGGCTAAGCAGCTAAATATTTAAGTTATTCTTTTCTTTCTGTTGTGTATGTGTGGGCCAAAGATTGTTCAAAAGATATGTCATTGGCAAATTAACCCCTCTTTCTTACCAAAACACAGATTTTTTTTTGTAAAACTAGGAAAACATATGCTGCTTATTCACATATGCATTTAATTGCTTGCCCTACAAAGCCTTACTGTAAAAAAGTAAAGAGGTCCATAAAACTCAAAATCTATTTTTTTTTGGTATGTGTGGCACCATGCCTCACTTCTACAGAGTTTTCTTGAGCATATCATATTTTATGAATTTGATGCAAAGTTTCTCAGCTGTCATTAAAAGCACTGCCTGGTGGTTTATTCTCTCCTTGGCTTATGCCTTAGAAGAATTGTGCTGTGAGCTGTGCACTCTCTGGGTTGAAAGCTGCTTGAATTCTCCCTGCTGGGAGGTCCCTAGAAGATGCTGGCTGCTGTAAAATAGGAAGTCTGGCATAGAGGAAATAACTGCAGCTGTCCCCAATAAACAGACTGAAATTACTTTTCTTGACAGACGTCCATGGCAGCATATGTTTGGATAGCCCCGCCCTTGCTCCTACTCCATAGGACCCCACTCCCATAAATGTTCAGGCTGAGCCAAAGGCCACATTCCTTTTTTGTCCTCACTCATAAAGACCATTTCATATAAAGTTTCCTACCTTTTGGAAGACGTGGCAACTGGGGTCTCACGCGCGACAGCCATGTGGATATTGGGAGCATCCTGTGGTGTCCAGAAGTTTCCAGGATGGATCCAGTAGTCACTGAGACCCCAGCTAACAGCAGGGTGGTGAATGGTACACATGCACAGAAGATTGACACCTCTAATAGCTTTGCCAATGGTGAGCAGTTGCATCAGGTCGGATGCCCTGCTAAAAGTGGGTAACCTATAAAGCGTGCCCAGCATGACGATGAGCTCTGCTGTTCCTGGGATCTGGGTTGCCCTGTGGATGCATTGATTGCCCTGTGTAAGAGGTCTAGGATACGTGTGTGAGGCTTGAGGTCAGCAGAAGGGACCAGATGCCATGCGGGCTGCTAGGGAGTAACTCCACTTATGTTAAAAAAATAAATAAATAAATCATAGCCAAAATGAAAACATGTGGAGATGTCTATGCTCTGATGTGAATTGCAGCATTTTTATCAAAGTTTGGTGTAGTTACTTTCTGTCCTGAACAGATATCTGTTCATATTAGCAAGGCTTTTCTTTCTGTGTTGGAGGCGCTGTTTAATGAAATCACCTGTGAAGTGGTGCTCTGATGTGAGAAGTCTTAGCTTCTCATTTGTTCATTGACAGACAGCCCTCTTTATTCAGAACGGTAGGGTTATATCATCTCTGCAGGAGTAGGACTAGGCAGAACAAAAAAACAAGCCCTGGCTATGCCCATGGGCTTTCCTCCGTCAGTAAATAACCCCCTCCCTGCTCTAGGTATTCAGTTTTTTCTGCCTATTCAGGAGTAGGACCTAGTTCCCTGCTGGGATCTCTAGTCCTGGGAATTTTTTTTGTTGTTTGTTATTTTCTCTTTTTCCTGGATTTTTTCCTGTGAGATCTACAATCAACTGCAGGGCTGGGCGTTTGATCCAGTGGTCACCCCAGTCTGGCAAGCGAGCGCGCGCAGACCACAGCTACGCATTAGGTCGGCCGCGACATAGCCCCACTGGCTGGCCCTGCAAGTTAAACGTCTCACGAGGTTGCATACGACTGGGTCTCGGCCTGTGTCGCAGCGTTACTCATGGCCGAAAGCCCCCCTCTTTGGTGGGGCGCGGGTACTCCCTGGGGTGGTCGGTCCCTCCAGGGTTCTCCTCCACCCCCTCCCCCCTTCCTTCCTCCCCCCATCCTGGGTGAGGCCCAGGCTCCGGGCCTAGGGGCTTTGGGACATGGTTCCCCTTTTCCACCTTCGGGTTGTTCCTGGGGGGGCATCCAGGGTTGGGCCTGGGAGGTGAGTGGTTGCCGTAATTTAGGCCACGGCTTTGCAGCCTACCAGCTGGGGGGCCACTCTCGTGGCTGAAAATTTAGGCCACGGCTTTGCGGCCTAACGCACCCACGGCCTGCAGCCAAAAATTTAGGCCGTGGCTTTGCAGCCTACCGCACTCGCGGTTGCCGAAAATTTAGGTCGGGCAGTCCGGTCCCACAGTGAGCTGCACGCCCACAGCGGGCGGCCAAAATTTAGCCCACGGCTTTTGTAGCCTACTGGCCCACGTTTTTGTACCTATTGGGCCGCGGCTTCTGTGGCTTCCTGGATCGGTGTCCCGGTCTGTGCAGGTCCCCAGCATGTGCCCCCTGTAAGGGGCCCCAGTATGTGCCCCCTGTAAGGGGCCCCGGTATGTGCCCCCTGTGAGGGGCCCCGGTCTGTGCCCCCATGTGGGGCCCAGGTATGTGCCCCCTGTGAGGGGCCCCGGAATCTGCCCTTGGTGAGGAGCCCTGGTCTGTGCCCCCTGTGAAGGGGTCCCTGGTATTTGCCCCCTGTGAGGGGCCCCGGTATTTGCCCCCTGTGAGGGGCCCCTGGTCTACGCCCCCTGTGAGGGGCCCCAGTATTTGCCCCCTGTGAGGGGCCCCCAGTCTGTGCCCCCTGTGAGGGGCCCCGGTCTGTGCCCCCTGTTAGGGGCTCTGTTTTGTGCCCCCTGTAAAGGGGCCTTGGTCTGTGCCCCCCATGAGGGGCCTTGGCTGACATCCCATATGTGGACCTGGGGGGGTCCCCTCCCACTGTGTTTTTTGGGGTAGCGCTTAGGCATATAGCCTAGTATATGGCACCCCTGCCCTCCTCTCCCCCCTCTGTCTCCTATCTGGCTCTGAGGACATGGCCCACCTTGCAGGGTGGTGGCTACACTCCCTATTTTGTCAGGGAGTGAGGATGACTGCAGTAGGGCGTGAAAAAGCGCTGGTTATCGCACTAATTACATCTGTGCAGGAACCTTTCAAGATGGGGGATGCAGCGGTGGCTGCTGCGGAGAGCCGATAGCATTCCCTTTTCCCTCTTATCTTGACAATATTGTCCTTGAAGAGTGGGATGGTCTAGAGTGCATTTGTGTTTCTAAAAAAAAAAAAAACGCTTGCTGTGAGGTACCCATTTGGGAATTCCTCTGCTTTTGCTGCATTGCCAGACCTATGGTCTAGGCACTGCAGTATGTCAGCTACGCCTTTTGGCCGTAGTTCCCCTGGTTGCTGAGCTTCTAAGGTCTCCTCAGTGGTGCTTAGACAGGTATTTTGGGGGCTACTCTGTATGTCAATACTTCCAATGGGCGTCTACTGCTGGACCGCTTGCTGTTCTCCGCGGGGGGGATGTGCAAGCTCCGTTGCTGCAGAGTGTGGTTGTCATGGTTCCCGTGTCAGGAACAGTTTAAGGCCCTGACCTGCCCTGTGTGGGTACAGAAGGTCATTCCATTATGTGCCCGACTCCAGCACTTCCTCCGTTTTGCTGTGGGTGTGGCGCATGATCAGCGCATAGTCTGGCCAACACTCCTCGGGTATTCGCAAGGTGTTGGCCCTGGGTCGGGCGTGGTTGCATTCGTGGGGGTTTAAGGTCATGGCTGCCTGCTGCCTACTCCGAGGGGCAATGTAGTTTCTATACAGACCTTGACTAATTTCAGTAGGCATCTATCTGAAGTCTGCTTGGGCCCTTCCAGAATGTCGGATTATCTAAGCCTGAGCTTCAGCTCTGGCCAGCGTGTTTTCTTCTTTGGACAAACTCCAGAAGTTGCATGCTGCGTTTTTTTTTTATTTTTCTGTCCGGCAGGTAGGGCCTCTGCGAACCTGTGTGTGGGTGTTGGGTCTGAGAGTTTTTCTACCTTTTTGAAACAATTCCATTTGTGCAGTTCCATACAAGCTCCCTTTGGGGAGATCCTGGCATGAGACAAATCCCCGAGCTCTCGGGACTATTGGATTCGGCTGAGATAGCAAACCAGGGTTCCCTGGTCTGGTGACTCGCTCTCCGGTTCTTCGGCGGGATAAATCCTTTCTCCCCTTGTATTAAACAGGGTGACCACCAATGCCAGTCGGTCCGGGTAGGATGTCCTGGGACTGAGCTTTGCTCAGGGTCATTGTACGCTGGTGGAATCCAGACTGCCAGGTAATATCCTGGAACTTCAAGCAATCAGGCTAAGTCTGGATCATGGATGGATCGACTTCAGGGGCTCCCGGTACGGTTCTAGTAGGACAAGGCAACCACAATGGTTTATGCCCTTCACCAGGGCAGGTCAAATAGGCTGTGGCGGCCCTGGCTGTTGCCAGTATTCCCTGGTAGGCAAAACATTTCGTCTGGCCCTTTTCAGGTGTATGCATTACAGAACTGGAATGCTGACAGGCGGATACCTCAGTTGGCGAGTGTTGGTGTCATGGTTATGCAATAGAGTTTGTTTGTCAGCTTACCTGTCTCCATGTGTTCATCTCTAGAGACCAGCTGACCCTCACCTGACTGGTTTTATAACCTCTCCTCTAAGCATGGCCCCACCCCAGGTCCTATCGGGGAACCCTATATTAACCTGTGCACTGCAAGCCAGCAGTGCTGATCAACATTGCGTGTTAGCCTCCGTGTGTACTTGCTGTGTTTCCTACGTCTGATTCCTGTTACCGACTTTGGCCTGTTCTCGACTCTTCCTGTTTGCTCGTGACCCTGACCTTTGGCATGTCCCCGACCATCCCTGTTTGCCTGTGACCCTGAATCTTGACGTGAACTCTGTTGTCCTTGTCTGCTTGTGGCCCTGACCTTGTCCCTTACTTTCCTTGTTGTTCCAGCCTGCTGCCTCCTTCTTCTTCTCCTGTAGTCTACCGTGAGCGTGAGCTGTGAGACCCTGGGGGCCGCGACCTGGAGCCAGACTGCAGCGCAGTCCATCCTCACAACTAGAGGCTCTGGTGAACACCGGTTGGCTCTTAGACTCCGCGCCCTGGGGAATCTATGCTCTAGCTCCCAGTGGGATCTGTGTCAGTGATCCAGTAGACCTACTTCCTTAACCTCCCAGGGTTCAATCCGCAGCACTCAGTCCTAGGTTCCACTACCTAGCGGTGCACTTCTGACTCCTACAGAGTGCATCTGTCACCTAGCCTCAAGGTGACCTGACAGTTGGACCACGGAGGGGCCCTTCACCGGGCCGTGTTTCTTTGGGTTTGTTCCCACTGGGAAACTCATGAGGTAGTTCTCTTGGTTTCCGGGTTCAACTGGACAATACCAAGGTTTCTGGTAAGGTCACAGTCGCTCTGGCAGCTTTGGTGGCCCATGGGGCCAGTGACGTTCCCCTATGCCTTTCCTCCTCTCCAGCTTCTGTTGTGGCTTTTACGCAGGATCACGGCTGTGGGGGTTCCGGTCATTCTATTATCCTCAGATGGGTCCAGTTGGTCTGGGTACGCCGACCGGGTGCGCCTGGTTGCCGGCGTTCCTTGTCGACTGCCTCTCAGGAAGGATCTATGGTTTCAGGGCCATTCTTCCATCCTGCCTTAGAGTCACTGGTTTTAACGGCCTGGCTGTGTTGAGTGACACTGTTGATGGCTAGGGAGTCCATCTTTTAGGAGGTTTTAACCTCCAGGTGTGGAGAGTGCATATATCCTGGAGTGAATCACAGGGCATTCATCCTTGTTCTTTCTAGGTGGCTCCAATTACGACCGCCCATTTACGGGGGGTTTAGCAGGAATGCACCTCGAGTACCATCGAGGGCCAGGTGTCAGCCTGGGTGGTCGTCTTCAGCATCCCCTGGTCTCGCGCTCCCTGGTGCATACCTTATTCAAGGGGTTAGATGTCTGTTTCCACCTGTGCGTTTTTTTTTTCTACCGCCGTGGGATCTGAACTTGGTGTTTTCGGTTCTCCAGGAGCCGCTCTCTCTCTCTCTTTCAAAATATTGGGAGATTCCACTGCTTACTCTGTCCCGGGAGGTGGCCCTTGGTGACTTTCACCTCTGCTCACAGGGTGTCGAAAAGGGTGGCGTTATCTTATCATTCACCTTACCCAGGTTTAGGTGGTGCTTCGCCCTTTTCTATAGTTCCGTCCCTGGGTTTACATTTGAACAAGGACATTGTGTTTCCTTTCTTGTGCCCCTGGCAACACATCCCAAGGAATTTGCCTTATCTGCCCGGGATGTGGTTTGGGGATTCATTTGTATTTGCCAGCCACTGAGTCTTTTGGAGGTCAGGCTCTCTGTACTCTCGGACAGGCCAAGAAAGGGGCTGTCTGCTTCTTCTGCGACCTTTAGGGATGAGCTTCGAGTTCGAACATCGGCTGTTCGCCGAACAGCGAACAATTTGGGGTGTTCGCGGAAAATTTGAATGCCCCGCACCCCGTTATTTAAGAACCATCAGACGAGGAGACGCCATCACACAGCGGGAGCCTCCCTCCATGCCAGCATGGATGCGGAGCGGCCCGGAGAAGAAAATGAAGAAGAGAAGAAGAGAAGAAGAGAAGAGGATGAAGAAGAAGATGAAGAGAAGAGCGGGAGCCTCCCCCCATGCCATGGGTGCGGAGCGGCCCGAGGAGAAGAAGATATAAGACGCCGCGGAGGAGATGCTGGACGAGAACGCCGGAGGAAGAACCAGAAGAGCCAGAAGAACCAGAAGAAGATGAAGGAAGATAGAAGAAAGAAGAAGCATTTAAATAAAGGAATTGCCAAAAACTGTCTCTTGTCATTTTTAACATTTTTGACAGTTTTTTAGTGAAATGGTAGGGGTAAGTACCCCCTTACCATTTCACACAGGGGGGGGGCGGGATCTGGGGGTCCCATTGTTAAAGGGGGCTTTCAGATTCCGATAAGCCCCCCGCCCGCAGACCCCCACAACCACCGGCCAGGGTTGTGGGGATGAGGCCCTTTTCCTCATCAACATGGGGACAAGGTGTTTTGGGGGGCTACCCCAAAGCACCCTCCCAATGTTGAGGGCATGTGGCCTGGTACGGTTCAGGAGGGGGGGCGCACTCTCGCCCCCCCTCTTTTCCTGCGGCCTGCCAGGTTGCGTGCTCGGATAAGGGTCTGGTATGGATTTGTGGGGGTGCCCCACGCCATTTTTTTTTTTTGGCGCGGGGTTCCCCTTAAAATTCATACCAGACCTGAAGGGTCTGGTATGGAATTTAGGGGGAACCCCACATCATTTTTTTTTAAATTTTGGCAGGGGTTCCCCTTAATATCCATACCAGACCTGAAGGGCCTGGTATGGAATTTAGGGGGACTCCCACGTCATTTTTTTTTAAATTTTGGTTCGGGGTTTCCCTGTGGGGAATTCCCATGCCGTTTTTATCAATGAACTTCTATGTGTATTGTCGGCAATGCAATAGCCGCGGGTAGTTTTAAATGTGTTTTTTCCTTCCAAATGTCATTTTGCTGTCAGACTGTTCTAAACACGGGAAACATGTGCCCCTTTACAGGCATACTATAGACACCCCCCAGGTATGAAATTTAAAGGGATATTACACTTTTATCGTTTGACTTTAAGCATTTTTAAAATCACTGCTCCTGAAAAAACGGCCGTTTTTAAAACTTTTTTTTGCATTGATCCATGTCCCCTGGGGCAGGACCTGGGTCCCCAAACACTTTTTATGACAATAACTTGCATATAAGCCTTTAAAATTAGCACTTTTGATTTCTCCCATAGACTTTTAAAGGGTGTTCTGCAGCATTCGAATTTGCTGCGAACACCCCAAATTGTTCGCTGTTCGGCGAACTTGCGAACAGCCAATGTTCGAGTTGAACATGAGTTCGACTCGAACTCGATGCTCATCCCTACCCATGGGCATAGCCAGGGGTTGTTTTTTGTTCTTCCTAGTCCTACTCCTTTGGAGATGATATAACACTACCGTTCGGAATAAAGAAGGCTGTGTCTGTCAATGAACTCAGAGAAACGGATTTTACGGTAAGTAAAAAATACTATTATTCCTTAGCAGTAATTAACTCCTTAAGAGTTTTCTTGCACCTAGCAAACAAACAACCTTTACTTTGTCTCTCTGGACAGCTTAACCACTTAAGGACCGGGCCTCTTTTTTAGATGTGTTGTTTACAAGTTAAAACTGTTTTTTTTGCTAGAAAATTACTTGGAAACCCCCAAACATTATACATTTTTTTTCTGACACCCTAGAAAATAAAATTGCGGTCATTACAGAAAGTATTGCAACACCGTATTTGTGCCGCGGTGTTACAAGCACACTTTTTTTTGGAAAAAATACACTTTTTTGAATTAAAAAAATAAGACAACAGTAAAGTTAGCCCAATTTTTATATTGTGAAAGATAATGTTATGCCGAGTAAATTGATACCCAACATGTCACGCTTTAAAATTGCACCCGCTCGTGGAATGGCGACAAACTTTTACCCTTAAAAAGCTCCATAGGCGACGTTTTTAAAAAATTCTACAGGTTGCATGTTTTGAGTTATGCCCTGTACACACGGTCATATTTTCTGACGGAAAATGTTTGATAGGACCTTGTGTGTAGGCTCCATCACACATTTTCCATAGGAATTTCCGACACACAAAGTTTGAGAGCTTGCTATAAAATCCGTTGTCGGAAATTCGGATCGTGTGTACACAAATCCGATGCACAAAGTGCCATGCATGCTCAGAATAAATTAAGAGACGAAAGCTATTGGCTACTCAAAACGTCACTTCCACCCTGCAGTGTCATGGAGACGGGTGGGGCCATCTTCCCCTCACTCGTCTCCATGCATAGCCACCGAGCGGACCGGATTGCCTCCGCCACTGCCGACAGCTCTGGTAAGCGGCGGAGGGCACGGGAGCATGGCAGGAGGGAGGCCCTCTCCCGCCACCGATAAAAGTGATCTCGCAGCGAATTCGCCACAGAGACCACTTTTATCTTGTAGCTGGCCGCACACGGGAATACTGGGGTTATGGCAGCTAGCTGCTGCCATAACAATGATATGCATCCTCAAACTGGAGAACATATATCGGCATTCGGCGGTTGGCAAGTGGTTAAGAAACTTCAGAACTTGCAGTTTGAATTGGGAAGGTTAATTAATCAATTACTGCATGGCTTGAGTAGCAATTGTACATGTTATAATGTTTATTTTCTTTACAATGTGGAGATCTACCTTAAACTTACTGAGAATTGTTTATATGAGCAACAAGTCCTTGTATCACTGCAGCCTCTATATCTTGACTGCTCTATGTAGGTTATAGCTGGAGGGGGCAGTGTCTTCCTTACTGATGTTGTTCCTGGATTGTCAGCCTGTCTGCAAGCCTCTTAAAGCTGGTGTATGGAAAGCTGACTAATGAACACTTGCTATTAAGAGTCTCCAGATCTGTATTATGCACACCACAAACTGGGCATTTGCTGCTAATGCCTTGGCTGGTAAAACCCTGCATGAATTTCCTGCCTTGTCCAGGCATCCAGGGAGCAAGATGACAGTGACCAACAGGTTGCCATGGGTAGACACTCTAAATGAGTCTCTTACAGCTCTCCCTGTGCAAGGATTCTCTACTCTGGCAATGTCAAGCTTTTCTTTGCAGGACCAGTCAACGGGCCAATTTAACCCTCTTCAAACCATTCCTAAAAGGAATAATAATAATAATAATAATATGCGGATGAGGAAGATCTTTGAGCAGATTTTTGTACCTCCTTTTGTAAGGCTGCAAGGGTGCCTGAAATGGCAGCGGTACCTGCAGTGCAAGTATTTTAGCACTTTTAAAGGAGTGCATTGCCTTTTTTCCTATGATGTTTAAGCTTGAAGCTCATTCTTGAAGAGGGGTGCAAATTGACAGAGCAGCAGAAGGTCTTAGTGGTCAGCACCTTGCAGTACTGGGTTGCTCAAGTTCCAACTCCAACCAGGACACTTCTACCTGCACTGCAGGATGTCAGATTAAGACAGTTATGCGGAAGAGGTTTTCTAGCATAATGAGTAACCTGTTTGGTTGATGTTGCCTTCTTCAGCTTAGCTGTATATATGGAGTTGTCATTGGAGGATGCTGTGCCCTTCAGGGGTATACTCAAGCAGGATGATTGGGTGTCTCCTTGGGGGATCTAGCGTCTTCTGGTGGTAGCCTTGTGTTGGACTTGTCTCTAAGGGGTATATCTGTCTGCAGTTGCAGCCTGGGAGCCTGCCTTAACCCTTGCTTCTCTTTCAATGCAATGGAAGTTGGGATGAAGAATATTCTGTCCTAAAGAATAATTCTGACAAGTGGGACAATCTGGTCTGCATTGCAAGAGTTTAAACTGCCCCCATCAAGGGCTAGCATTATCTTGATGGCAAATAGCTGGAGAAGATTCTACAAGTAGAACCATCTTGTCTGCATTGCTTGAGTCTAAATAACCCCCTTAAAGGGCTAGTTTCATTTGATAGCAAATAGCTGGGAATAATTCTACAAGTGGGACAATCATGTTTGCATTGTGAGAGTCTAAACAGTCCCCTTCAAGGGCTAACTTCATTTCACAGCTAAGAGCTGTGTTTAGTCTGGCCTCCTGCCTCAGAATACATGTCTGCTGAATGAAAAAGAACTGCGATTCAAGAGTCAGTGTTTAACTCCAAAGGGTTTGCACCTGCAGTTCCGGCCTGGAGTCTAGAACCAATTGAAGAGAGAAAGAGTCCTCAACCACATAGTCAGCAAAGAGCTCCACTTCTGGGGGAGAGGTTGCTTACTTGCCTTTTCCATACTTGTGCCACCCATGCATGTAACTGGTTGCTCTTCTTCTGATAGGAAGATACAGCTCTGGTCTCGGATGGTTGGACTCTCAGGTCAAGCATTTCAGGCCATGTGGGTCAATCAGTCTTCAAGCTTCTGACTGTGCCAGGAGGAATCCTTTGCTCCAGCAACAATAAGCAAGTTCTTCTAGCCAACATGGTTCTTACTGTCTCTAGGGACGGCAATTCCAGGAGATGTGAGTACTATTGTTGCTCAGAGGGATGCCTATTTCCAACTTCCATAGTTGTCTTCTGATGTAGCACTGTTTCTACATGGATTAAGACGTCATGTAGCATATATGTCTGCTGGTTGGGTTATTGATTCACTCATCCTCTAGACAGGGATTCCTGGCTAATCATTCAAAAGGGGTCATGTGACTCCAATGCAAATCCTTGTGTATCTGAGAGCTTAATTTATCACGGTTCATGATGTAAAGTTTTTGCCACTAGAGCATACCGGTGGTAGGATTCTGGGTAATCATGGCTTTCCTTTCTTCCCCTGTCAGCGTCTCAATACCGGATGATCAGGACCATGGTCTCCCCATCCCTTTATTGAGTTGTACTCAATGGAAATGGTCTCCTGTCCTGAAAGGTTTTTTTCTCCAATGTTGATCATGAACCCAGTGATTCATGTCTTGCAAACTGTCAGATGAAGCCTTGGGTGCTGGAACAGTAATACATCTTCTGTGCTGCTAAGTTATTGCTTTTGGAGCTCCCCTGTCCGGAAGTTTTTTTGCCAGTAGAACTCCCCAGTTGGGAAGTTAGTTTGAACATTCTAGTTTTCTGGCCAGCTGTTTCATGCTCTTCGCTTTTTGTCATCTGACAGCAGGCTTTTAAGTCTCCAGTGAGGCTGAACAACATCACAGTTGTGTCCTACATCAGGAGGCGGGGTCAGTCCACTGGCAGGAGGTAGAGATGACTGATCTGGGTGGAGTAGAATCTTCCTTATCATTTCTTTTGAGTCTACATAGAATTTCTTGGGAAGGTCTCTGGTCTATACTCTCTGCCCCAATTGGGCAATAAGTGGTTCCTACATTCAGGTCCCTCCAAGTGGATTTTATCCCTGGGCAAGATTTCAGAGTTACATCTGGTAGCATCTCCTTACTGCTACAAGCTGGAAAGCTTTTCCCTAGGGGCCTGGGACATGCCAGGGTTCAGATGCTGTGTCAAATCATAAAAGGTCTCACAAGCCTTATGCTTCCAGTTTGATCCAGTTTGATCCATATACAGTTTTTTTTTTTTTGGGGGGGGTCTATTGCTAAAGACCGTAGCATTTTTTGCAGCAATTGCCTATTGGCCAAGCAGGCCTTGGTTCCTGCCTTTGATACTGGGGTATCGGATTGAAGTCCTTTCTTTCAGATGGGATTTTCTGTCGTTGAGTGCGATACTCCACCCTTGTTCATCTCTTCCAGTTTCACATTCTTGCAGGAAGAGACATATCAGGCTTGGCTGTTGTTTCTCTAAGCTAATATCTATAAATCCTACAAAAGGATTTGAATGGAGCTTGTTTAGTTTGGACTGCTTTGTTTTCTTTGCCTCAGTCCTCTGGTCAGGTGCATTCTGGACTTCAACTGATCCTAAAGCTCTCTTAGAGGGCAGTTCTCTGCAGTCCCTGTCATATCCAATGTCTCATGGGTAGACTATCCCTTACTCATCCAATACTTTGATGGGGGGCTGCATCTGAGACTCGAAGGAGAGCCAAGACTCACTAGGTGGGTTTTACTACTTGCTCTGGACTTCCTTTCCAGATGAGATCTTTTTGCAGTGCAGCATGGGTAAAGACTTAGCTATAAAGACATGCACTCTAAGGGCTAGTTCTTCAGCCTGGAAGTTTGCCAAGATCAAAGCTTTAGAGTAGGAAGGATTCTTTGGTGACTTACAGCTCCAGTTAAAATCTCCTTCAGTCTAGTTGGAGTAAGGATTGAGCCATGATGTCAATCTCACTAGGGCTACATCCTCAGCAGGAAGCTTGGCCAGAATCAGGGCCTTTAATGCTCCTTGACAGCTTTCTGATCCAGATGGAATCTCTTTGATTTCAGTTTTGAGTAAAGCCTGTCATGAAGGCAGCTGAGTTCATTTTCCTCAGTCAGGAGGTTTGCCAGGACCTGTCTCTTGTGCCGAGACTGATCCTTGTGGCTTTCTGCCCAGTATGGGTAGTGTTTATATCCATACTGGGTGGCAATCTGAGGTGGCTTCGGGCATTCTATGAGAACAAGGGATTTGTTCCTCCCATATGCAGGACCACCAAGAATAACTAGTTCCATGTCATGGATATTGGGATACTTTGGGTATGCTCTCAAGCTACAGCTTTGCTCAGAGTGTTAGGACATATTTGTCACTCTCTAGCAGAAGCAGCGTGGCGGAGATGTCATCCAGAATATTTGTTGGATGGGTCATTCCAGCTAGCCATTAGGCTTATTAAGCAGAGGTCTTTATTCCTATGGAAGCAGTCACCACACACTCATCCAGGAGTGTGTAGGCTTTGTGGGCTACCTTTGAAAGGGCGCCAGGAATAGTTGTAGGGGGATGACATGTCTTCCATTAAAGCTGTTCTGTCTCATTGTGAGGTGTAGCTAGCTACCTTAAACTGTTAATATCTATCCATAGGGTTTCTGTTGGCTATGATTGAAACCCTAGCTTTACAACATCCCACCCTTGTTTTTTGGACTAGTTAGTTCCATGGAAGCCTAATAGGAAAACAGAAATTTTACTATCAAATACTTACCGTAATTTTCCTTTCTTGATCTATGGCAGCAGGAGTTCTCTCATAGAATCATGAGTAGGCTAGTTACAGATCCCGGCCTCTGACTCAGCCTAAACATTTATGGAAGTGGGGTCCGAGAGCGGGGCTACCCAAACGTATGCTGCCATGGAGTCCATCAGGAAAGGAAAATTACGGTAAGTATTTGATAGTAAATTTTCAGTTTTTAAGCTTCTCTGTTTTGGGACACCGGATCAAGACATTACTAAAACCTTGATACTAAATGCACAAAATCCCGTTTGTGTATTTCAGCAAACATAGCCTCTGAGCGCATCAAGATAAAAAGTCTAAAAACAAAGGTGTGCAAAACATTGAAGTTTATGTTTTGGAAAAAAAAAATTTGAGGTATTTTTTTTCCCCACCACTATTCTTCCCATCCTCTATGCAGTTTGGATAATAATCTGTTCAAGTTCATCTTTAAAGTGACTGGAGTCCATCCTTTATTCCTTATTCCCATGGAAAAGAACGTTCACAATAGGCCCTTTTTTTCAGCATTGTGTAAACCTTTATGACTAATAGCATTACACAATGTGTCCATTTTCTTTAGATTGTTTTTTTTTATATGCCCAGGGTCCTTATTTGGTTAAATAATAGATCAGTTTAAAAATGTAGTTCCTAACAGTGCTTTTTTTTATTTATTAACGTTTATAAATATTGCCCTACATATGTGCTGATGTACTGTTGAACATAATGAGCTTTCCGGCTCAAACATCACTACTGTGCAATTATTGTTGCTTTACATTGGCCTGTAAAATACAGTGAAGTCCACAAGCTGCAAAAAATCATTTATGTCTACCTTGTGCTGAACAAAACTCAGTTCAAGAGAACACGAGTATACAGAAAGCTGTGCACACAAACCCTTAATGTCAAACCCTTCAAAAGAGGAGAAAGATAACCATGCCTAACTTTTCACTGCTAACTTGTACCAAAACACTTCTGAAAAGGACAGCTTGTCTGTATTGTCTGCCTACTTCAATGCAGCTGTTTCATATCTGGAGTTTGTCTGCTCTGCGCTGATGCTGGAGATTTTTGTGATTAATCCAAGTCTATAGCAGGTTATCACTGTAAACTTTGCAGGAAAGTGTGCCTTGTATTTGATTGGATTCTGCCTTCCTAGGAATCAGGAGATTAGGTTCCAAAAGCCAAATGCATATCTGCAACTCAAGATCAGCTGTGTAATAATTAGACTTGTGCAAATAGGTTTTAAAACCAAGTCTAGAGAGCATTTAACAGATCAGGTACAAAGTCAGGATTATGGTGAATAGATTTTAGGATTAACATGGATATACTGTATTTCCTGCTAAGCTGTTTTAAAGCTACCCCTTTTATCACTTTCTCATTCTGTTTATTTTGGTAGGTATTATAGTGCAGATGTATTCTTTACTTAGAAATATAATTATGCTTATGGAATATAGAAGTCATTTAAAATCAAGGAGTCAAATTCAGCATCACATTTTTGGAGAGCTTAAACTTCAAAAGGTAAACTATGTGTGAAAGATAGTTAAAGTAAATTAAGAAATAAAAGTAGAAAACTTAAGCACAGATAGAGATTTTCACCTGGAAAATTAGGTTTTAAGAATTTTATTTTTTTTACAAGGGTCACCCAATAAGTTCTTTGTTTGACTATGACAGAGTAGTCATAGGTTAGCAATGTGATAATATATTTTCTACACATCTAGAGTGCAGATTTTTTTTCTTTAACTAATTGTGAACTATGGGCCCAATAATAGGTATGGAAGTACTGAGGACACATGTCCAATCCTTCCCAGTTCTCTCTGCTGCTCTCCGCCTCCCACTTGCTGGCAATTCCCTTTTTTCAACATGATAATAGGGAGTTGCTGTGTAAATAAAGCAGGTGTAGAAGCTGATTCTGTCAATAATGGACTTGCTGACACAGTAGGGTTGATTTAATAAAGGCAAATAGATGTCAAAGTGAGCAAAGGCAAGTGTGCGGTTTGTGAGTGCACTTGCTCCAGAGCAGTAAATGAAGGGGAGAACTGCTGACTTCCATCATCTAATCACGTACAAGCAAAAATGCAGTTTTTGTTATTTTTATTTTCCTTGCATGTGATTGAGTGTTCTTTGTAGCGTGAAGCTGTACCTCATTTACTAAGCCCTGGAACAACTGCACTTGCAAAGTGTACAGTCTATTTGTCTTTAGTAAATCAACTCCAGTGCTTATCAACACTGTTCAGATGCAGGTTACAGAGATACAAAGTAACATTGAGATTGATTTACTAAAAGGCAAATAAGTGGCCATATTAGGTTAATGATGTCAGAAGCATCCATGCCCCTTTGTGTATGTGGAGCTGTAAGGTGGACAATGTCTCGACTGCAGTTGATTGGCTCAGGAACAACAGCTGGCTTCTGGGTTCAGCCAAATACAAGTTTTGCCCTCTGGACCACATTTTGCCAGACAGGAAAACAGGGCAAAAAACTTTTAACAGGAAAACAATAAAAATCTGATGTGGCTGATGAGGTCAAACAATCAACTGTGCATTGCTAAAACAATTTAAACACACTAATTGTACATATATAGTGAAAATATAAATATTCTGATGATACCACATAGCTATCACTCCTTAAATGAAACCAAAAAACATACAGTGCATAAATACGTATAAATATTTGAACAATTGAAATGGTCTTATCTTATCCTCATATGGAATTGTAGAAAACGTCTGAGGGGATCACAATTGAAAACTCAATCTACAGCAAACGGACGTTAATATCTAGGCTTGTATGGTCCAGGAGTGATTCCCAACTCATAAACATACTGTACAATTTCCAAAAATATTGTTAAAAACTTAATATATTGCTCCTATTTTTCCATACTTGGGTGTCCCCATAAACCATATATAACAAATGTTATATAAAATACAATTTTAATTTTAATTTAATATTTTTTTTATTTTTATTGTCATTTATTTTAATTTTATTTTTGCAAGTTATATCATATATGTTTATATGAACACTGTCATTTCAATTTTTCAAATATTTATGGGTATTTATGCACTGTATTTTTTTTTGTTTAATTTAAGGAGTGATATCTATGTGGTATCATCACAATATTTATATTTTCACTATACAGTCAGGTCAATAAATATTGGGACATCGACACAATTCTAATCTTTTTGGCTCTATACACCACCACAATGGATTGGAAATGAAACGAACAAGATGTGCTTTAACTGCAGACTTTCAGCTTTAATTTGAGGGTATTTACACCCAAATCAGGTGAACAGTGTAGGAATTACAACAGTGTGTATATGTGCCTCCCACTTTTTAAGGGACCAAAAGTAATGGGACAATTGGCTGCTCAGCTGTTCCATGGCCAGGTGTGTGTTATTCCCTCATTATCCCATTTACAAGGAGCAGATAAAAGGTGCAGAGTTAATTTCAAGTGTGCTATTTGCATATGGAATCTGTTGTTGTCAACTCTCAATATGAGATCCAAAGAGCTGTCAATATCAATGAAGCAAGCCATCATTAGGCTGAAAAAACAAAACAAACCCATCAGAGAGATAGCAAAAACATTAGGGGTGGCCAAATCAACTGTTTGGAACATCCTTAAAAATAAAGAACGCATCGGTAAGCTCAGCAACACCAAAAGACCCGGAAGACCACGGAAAACAACTGTGGTGGATGACCGAAGAATTCTTTCCCTGGTGAAGAAAAAACCCTTCACAACAGTTGGCCAGATCAAGAACACTCTACAGGTAGGTGTATGTGTGTCAAGAGAAGACTTCACCAGAGTGAATACAGAGGGTTCACCACAAGATGGAAACCATTGGTGAGCCTCAAAAAGAGGAAGGCCAGATTAGAGTTTTCCAAACAACATCTAAAAAAGCCTTCACAGTTCTGGAACAACATCCTATGGACAGATGAGACCAAGATCAACTTGTACCAGAGTGATGGGAAGAGAAGAGTATGGAGAAGGAAAGGAACTGCTCGTGATCCAAAGCATACCACCTCATCAGTGAAGCATGGTGGTGGTAGTGTCATGGCGTGGGCATGTATGGCTGCCAATGGAACTGGTTCTCTTGTATTTATTGATGATGTTACTGCTGACAAAAGCAGCAGGGTGAATTCTGAAGTGTTTCGGGCAATATTATCTGCTCATATTCAGCAAAATGCTTCAGAACTCATTGGACGGCGCTTCACAGTGCAGATGGACAATGACCCAAAGCATACTGCAAAAGCAACCAAAGAGTTTTTTAAGGGAAAGAAGCGGAACGTTATGCAATGGCCAAGTCAGTCACCTGACCTGAATCCGACTGAGCATCCATTTCACTTGCTGAAGACAAAACTAATGGGAAAATGCCCCAAGAATAAGCAGCAACTAAAGACAGTTGCAGTAGAGGCCTGGCAGAGCATCACCAGGGATAAAACCCAGCATCTGGTGATGTGTATGTGTTCCAGACTTCAGGCTGTAATTGACTGTAAAGGATTTGCAACCAAGTATTAAAAAGTGAAAGTTTGATGGATGATTGTTAATCTGTCCCATTACTTTTGGTCCCTTTAAAAAGTGGGAGGCTCATATACAAACTGTTGTAATTCCTACATCGTTCACCTGATTTGGATGTAAATACCCTCAAATTAAAGCTGAAAGTCTGCAGTTAAAGCACATCTTGTTCATTTTATTTTCGAATCCATTGTGGTGGTGTATAGAGCCAAAAAGTTTAGAATTGTGTCGATGTCCCAATATTTATGGACCTGACTGTATATGCACAATTAGTGTGTTTTAGATTGTTTTAGCACTGCACAGTTGATTGTTTGATGAATTGATACACATGTAGGATTTTTACATAGTTACATAGTAGGTGAGGTTGAAAAAAAACACAAGTCCATCAAGTCCAACCCATGTGTGTGATTTTATGTCAGTATTACATTGTATATCCCTGTATGTTGCAGTCGTTCAGGTGCTTATCTAATAGTTTCTTGAAACTTTCAATGCCCCACGCTGAGACCACAGAAGGGAATTCCACATCCTTGCCACTCTTACAGTAAAGAACCCTCTACATAGTTTAAGGTTAAACCTCTTTTCTTCTAATTTTAATGAGTGGCCACGAGTCTTGTTAAACTCCCTTCTGCAAAAAAGTTTTATCCCTATTGTGGGGTCACCAGTATGGTATTTGTATATTGAAATCATATCCCCTCTCAAGCGTCTCTTCTCCAAAGAGAATAAGTTCAGTGCTCGCAACCTTTCCTCATAACTAATATCCTCCAGACCCTTTATTAGCTTTGTTGCCCTTCTTTGTATTCGCTCCATTTCCAGTACATCCTTCCTGAGGACTGATGCCCAGAACTGGATACAGCAGCATACTCTAGGTGCGGCCGGACCAGAGTCTTGTAGAGCGGGAGAATTATCGTTTTATCTCTGGAGTTGATCCCCTTTTTAATGCATGCCAATATTCTGTTGGCTTTGTTAGCAGGAGCTTGGCATTGCATGCCATTGCTGAGCCTATCATCTACTAGGACCCCCAGCTCCTTTTCCATCCTAGATTCCCCCAGAGGTTCTTCCCCCAGTGTATAGATTGCATTCATATTTTTGCCACCCAAATGCATTATTTTACATTTTTCTACATTGAACCTCATTTTCCATGTAGTTGCCCACCCATTAATTTGTTCAGATCTTCTTGCAAGGTTTCCACATCCTGCGGAGAAGTTATTGCTATTATAGTTACTGCTATAATATAGTATTATAGTTATTGTCATTGTGATTAGTGTCAGCAGCTGTTTTATTTTTCCATTATCACAATATAGGAGTGGCAGGTAGGTTCCTTTTTATCTATTTACAGTGTCTGATGAGGTGTTTATGCATTCCCCTATTTAACGTCAAAAAACATTTTTACATCTGATGTTGTTGCTGTTAAGGAGTTATTCTGTCTTATGAAAATATTGTACAAAGAACAATGAGTAGGGAGAAATCCCTCAACCCAAGTTTGGCCTATAGATAGTTACACTTTAAATAAATCAAACATGAAATTGTTTGGCTCATTTATTTTATCTTACCTTCTATATTCTGAACTGGGGCTTGGCTGGGCCCTGGCATAACCACCTCCTTCTCTGTTTTTACCAGGTAGGAGCTTGAGGGTTGTGGTGGTGGTGGTGGTGGTGGTGGTGGTGGGGGGCTGTGGAAAAACAGTTGCCTTGGTCTTGCTGATGCTCCTCCTCAGAGGAAGAGAAGGACTCCAGCACTGTAATGTGCCACTACTTCTGCCACTGCTGCCAGCCCAGCTGCAATCACTGGCATCAGTGGCCAGCTATGGCTAGGAAAGAAAAAAAAGGAAAATATGAGCTTATATGTAAATTCCTAGCTAGGTTAGAATTTAGAGAGATTAAAAAAAGGAGTGGTAGCAAGTAACGCTGGCCAAAGCTACAGGAGCTTGGAAACAGAACAAAAAAAGTATCATTTCTACCACATCAGTTTTTTTAAAAGATTACTTACGGGCCAGGTGCTTCTGCTCAACATAGTGAAGGAAAGGCTTCTTGATGTAATGCCAACAGTGCAACTCCATCACTGTTAGGGAGTACTGGAACTGCCCATTTACATTATATATAAGTATGTACTGTATGTACAGTATATAAACTGTATACTGTATATATTTATATATACACATGTGTATATATATATTATTACCATATACTCCACCCACCGTCTCATAAATATAAATGGTGGTATATACGGTATATATAAAACCTTGACAGTGGCAACTATTGTGGCATGGTCACAGTATAGTAGAATTTCCCCGTATGGGCATTGTAACAATGTCAAATCATTGCGTTTAGGTGCAGTGACATGTTTCCACTTAGGCTACAAGGAAGTCATGGAGAAAAGCATGCTTGTTAGAGCCCATGCGTATATCCTTCAGCTTAGCACCCAAGTACATAGGGCTCTACCAGGCAACAATGTATAAAAACTTTCTGCATGGCCAATGCCATCAGCAGGGATTTTCTCAACCATCATCATTCATTCAACATCCAGGTACATTACAACATGGGATATGTTTGTGTTTTCTTTATATTAAAGCTGCTCTCCATGTTTCCTTTCACTTTAAAATCCTTTTTTGTGGACCAAGCTGGTCCAAATGTACTACAGTGCCTTGAAAATGTATTCATACCCCTTGACATTTTCCCCATTTTGTCATGTAACAACCAAAAACATAAATGTATTTTACTGGGATTTTATGTGATAGACCAACACAAAGTGGCACATAATTGTGACGTGGAAGGAAAATGATAAATGGCTTTCAATTTTTTTTACAAATAAATATGTGAAAAGTGTGGAATGCATTTGTATTCAGATCCCCTGAGTCAATACTTTGTAGAACCACCTTTAGCTGCAATTACAGCTGCAAGTCTTTTTGGGTATGTCTCTACCAGCTTTGCACATCTAGAGAGTGACATTTTTGACCATTCTTCTTTGCATAATAGCTCAAGCTCTGTCAGACTGGATGGAGAGCGTCTGTGAACAGCAATTTTCAAGTCTTGCCACAAATTCTAAATTGGATTTAGGTCTGGACTTTGACTGAGTCATTCTGACACATTAATATGCTTTGATCTCTAAACCATTCCATTGTAGCTCTGGCTGTATGTTTAGGGTCTTTGTCCTGCTGATAGGTGAACCTCTGCCCCAGTCCCAAGTCTTTTCAGACTCTAATGCCCCGTACACACGGTCGGACTTTGTTCGGACATTCCGACAACAAAATCCTAGGATTTTTTCCGACGGATGTTGGCTCAAACTTGTCTTGCATACACACGGTCACACAAAGTTGTCGGAAAATCCGATCGTTCTAAATGCGGTGATGTAAAACACGTACGTCGGGACTATAAACGGGGCAGTGGCCAATAGCTTTCATCTCTTTATTTATTCTGAGCATGCGTGGCACTTTGTCCGTCGGATTTGTGTACACACGATCGGAATTTCCGACAACGGATTTTGTTGTCGGAAAATTTTATATCCTGCTCTCAAACTTTGTGTGTCGGAAAATCCGATGGAAAATGTCCGATGGAGCCCACACACGGTCGGAATTTCCGACAACACGCTCCAATCGGACATTTTCCATCGGAAAATCCGACCGTGTGTATGGGGCATTACAGGTTTTCTTCTAAGATTGCCCTGTATTTGGCTCCATCCATCTTCCCATCAACTCTGACCAACTTCCCTGTCCCTGTTGAAGAAAAGCATCCCTACAACATGGTGCTGCCACCACCCTGTTTCACGGTGGGGATGGTGTGTTTAGGGTTATATTCAGTGTTAGTTTTCTGCCACACAGCATTTTGCTTTTAGGCCAAAGAGTTCAATTTTGGTCTCATCTGACCAGAGCACCTTCTTCCACATATTTTTTTGTGGATCTCTGCAGCTTCTCCAGAGTTACCATGGGCCTCTTGGCTGTTTCTCTGATTAATGCTCTCCTTGCCTGGCCTGTCAGTTTAGGTGTACTGCCCTGTCTTGGTTTGCAGTTGTAAATATAATAGGTAGTCTTGCGAGCAACTAGAATACAATCTGTGTAATATATGCAAGCAGCAGGTAACACACTCCCAATATAAATGTGCAAATAAAACTCAAAACAAATAATGCTGCACTGGTGTAAATAAATGTATCCAACCACTTAGTGTCTCAGTTCTCCTGTGCCAATATTCTCCTGTGCCAATATTATAGATTATAATGCATTTATGTATATTTCTTCTTATAATAATATAAATCCCATGCTTAAGTGCAATTAAATAGTTCATGAATAATGTCAGAAAGAAGTTTTAACTTGTTGATTCTTCACAAATCCTCAAAAATCTGTTCTTTGTATCAATTCACCTCAGTGCTCCCCCATAAGAAATGTGCTTACCTCACAGAGTGTGACCTCACACTCAAGTTTGGTCAAATAAATCTTTTTAGTCACCCCGGACTAACAGATCATGCTTTTCTCCTCGTTGCTCCATTGATGTACCTCCATTATGACTCGATATATGTAAGAGACAAAGAGCTCCAAATAGTGCTTATATCATTTTAAACATTATTTAATTAAAAAATGTGCATAGAACTCACATTTAAAAGGTGCTCCAGTGCACCAACCGTATGCAGCATATGTCATATAAAACCACGATGCTAGAGCTACTTCGTGCCTCTCCGTAAAAGATGCAAAAGTATCTTGCCAAACAAATCTGTCCCTCCCCTACGCATTACATCACAGGGTCTCGTGACTCAGACATCTCAAGTCTCCCACGAGGTGGGGGAGACTCCCGCATTTCTGCTGCGGCTCCCGCACACCTGCAAGAGCCTCCCGATCTCCCGGGAATGATCGGTGCAGCTGGGAACAGCCTGTGACCACCGATCTCCTTTGTATCGATTTTTAGCTGACAGGCACTTCTCCTTCTCTCCCTCCCGCAGCTGTCAGCTAAAAAGCTATACAGGGTGATCGGTTATCACAGCTGTCCCTCCTGCTTCACACCGATCATTGCCAGCTGCTCTGTCTGCTCCTCCCCTGGCCCCCTCTGCCTCTGTCTCCTGTTCATTCATCTTAAGTGCTGAAAAAGGGACTGGGGAATCTGACATCTCACCAAAGCCCCCCAAAAAATATTTAAAAAAAAATTGCAAAAAAATTCTACAAAAAATGAAAAAGTGTGAAAAAAATAAATAAAACACTACTGACACCACTCTCCCCTTCCCTTATCAACACTGTCCTCTGCCCCAACCCCCTCCCCCCAAAAAGCATTGTAAAAAAAAAAATTAAAAACAAATTAAATTGTAAAAAAATAAGTTATTAAAAATAAAAAAACTACTGACACCGTCCACATACCACCCAACCCCACCCCCGAAGCACTGCAAAAAAATATTGAACAAAGTGATTTGAAAAATATTTTGCCACGGGCGGTGGGGGCATTTGCGGGCTTGAAGCGCCACTTCCCTGAAATGAATTTGCCACCTCCCTGAAATGAGTTTCTGCAGGTTGGGATGTCTACGTGACTCATCAGGGTGATGTGCAGTGTTAGTTTTTTGCCACACATAGCATTTTGCTTTTAGGCCAAAGAGTTCAATTTTGGTCTCATCTGACCAGAGCACCTTCTTCCACATTATTGCTGTGTCCCTCACATGGCTTCTTGCAAACTGCAAACAGGACTTCCTATGGCCTTATTTCAACAATGGCTTTCTTCTTGTCACTCTTTCATAAAGGCCAGATTTGTGAAGTGCACGACCAATAGTTGTCCTTTGGACAGATTCTCCCACCTGAGCTGTGGATCTCTGCAGCTCCTCCAGAGTTACCATGGGCCTCTTGGCTGCTTCTCTAATTAATGCTCTCCTTGCCTGGCTTGTCAGTTTAGGTGGACTGCCATGTATTGGTAGGTTTGCAAGTGCCATACACTTTCCATTTTCCAATCATGGATTGAACTGTGCTCTGTGAGATGTTCAAAGCTTGGGATATTTTTTTATAACCTAACCCTGCTTTAAACTTCTGCACAACTTTATCCCTGACCTGTCTGGTGTGTTCCTTGGCCTTCATGATGCTGTTTGTTCACTAAGGTTCTCTAACAAACCCCCAAGGGCTGCATAGAACAGCTGCCCTTTATAGTGAGATTCAATTACACACAGGTGGACTCTATTTACTAATTAGGTGACTTCTGAAGGCAATTGGTTCCACTAGATTTTAGTTAGGGTATCAGAGTAAAGGGGGCTGGATACAAATGCACGCCACACTTTTCACATATTTATTTGTAAAAATAATTTTAAAAACATTTATCATTTTCCTTCCACTTCACAATTATGTGCCACTTTGTGTTGTTCTATCAAATAAAATCCTGATAAAATACATTTACCTTTTTGGTTGTAACATGACAGAATGTGGAAAATTGTAAGGGGCATGAATACTTTTTCAAGGCATTGTATTTCCTTCACTAAGTGCTACAGTATCCCAAAGCACTACATAAACTACATGTAGTTTCAGCTATATACCGTACACAATGCTGGATTCCCGTCTCACACCCGGAACAATGCAGAATCAGTCTGAGCGGTGCTCAGCTATTCATAGGCAGCTTTGTATTCTGTGACTGAGACTGAAAACAAAGATTCCTCTAATTAGCTGAGGTGGAGGGGAGGACTGATGATGTCACACTCTCTGCCTTAGTCAGTCAAAGAAAGCTTTGCATTTATTCACAGAATACAAAGCTACTTACTTTTTATGTCGCGCAGTATTTGCGCAGCGGTTTTTTAAATGCAATTTTTTGTAAAAAAAATACTCTTTTTTAATTTTAATGCACAAAAAACACAATATATTTCCCAATTGTTTGATAGAATGAAAATGATCTTATGCTGAGTAAATAGATACCAAACATGACATGCTTTAAAACTGGGCATGCTTGTGCAACAACGACAAACTACGTACATTTTTTATATCCATAGACGGCACTTTAAAAGCTTTTACAGGTTACCACTTTAGATTTACACAGGAGGTCTAGTGCTAGCATTACTGGCCTCAATCTGACATTTGCGGTGATACCTAATATGCATGGTGCAATCGCTGTTTACATACTGACAGGAGACAGATGCTTGCGTTCGTCATGTGCCCAGGAGAACAGGTGGGATGGGGGCGCTTAAATTTTTTTTTATTATTATTATTTATTTTGCTTTTTTTTAATTTTATGCCGTCCCTTTATTTTTTTTTCATCTCAGGTGAAACCAAAGTGATGAAATGCTTGTTGCTTACGGTCCCTTAGAACATAGAGATAATTGGAGCCATTCCAATCTTTGATCACCTCTATGTTCAGCTGGTGGAACCACAGTCTGCATTCTCGGGTTCCCCGGTGGGACGAGAGAGCCAGAGAAAACCGTGGAAATCGGCAGGGGGAGGGGGGTGTTCCCTCCCATTGTTTGTAAAAGCAATCTAGCAGCTAATTAGCTACTAGAATTACTTTTACATAAAAGCCTACTGCTGGCTGAAAAGAATGATACCAAGATGATGTCTGCACCTGCAGGCATCATTCCGGTACAACCACTCAAAGTCCAGCAACGTTGGTCCTTGTTGGCATACTGTATATGTAATGTTCTTTTTTTTTCATGCAGCTCATGCGTCGATCGCTGTGGATGAATAAATCTCTGCCAGAAAAAGTGTGTGGTATGCCCACCATTTGAATATACTGCCCTGCATCCACCCACTTCTAATGTTGGGCATACATGTAATATTCTTTAATTTTTTGGTTAAACCCGCTGGAGAGAAACTGTTTTGAATGCAAGGTGGCCAGGAAAATTAATAAGGGATTCATCTATGCAGACATTTTGTTGAGGCATATACAAGTCTGCAAATTTCTGCTTAAAGTGATTTACGAGGGGCCAAATTTTGTGGCGCTGATTTTAACTAGGGTCATGCTGAAGGCAACAGAATTGTCGCTGAAATGCATGAATTGCATTATATTCTCATATCTTTGCCTGACCATGGCAGCAGAGAACATGGGCATATGATGAATTGGGTCTGTGGACCAATATGACCGAGACTCATTCTTTTTAGTAATGCCCATGTTGAGGGTTAGGCCCAAAAAAGTTTTAAACTCAGAAACCGTAATAGATTTCCATTCAAATTTTGTCTGGCAAGGAATAAATTTGGTTTGTCTGTGGTAAATTGCTCTGCATATAAAATGCGTTTGTCCACAATTAATTTATAAAGATCCTCTGTGAAAAACAGCTCAAAAAGATCAAGGGGAGTTAAATTTGCTGTTTCTACCTGAATTCTGGGTTGGGCAATGAATGGGGGAATTACGGGTGCTGAAGAATCTGTGGGCTGTCAATCAGGACTTCCAAGCACATCAGGAAGGACACTATGGGCTCTACAGGCCTGTGTTCTAATTCTTGGTGGCTGCGGGATGCTACTTGTGCTAGCCACCGCACCAGCTTGGACTGCATTTATGGGACTCACCATGTCACCAAGTGATACTTCAGTGGTGGTGTGTAAAAGATCAGGTGCTTGCCAGCTCACCAAAAGGTAGCGTGGCACTAGTACTGGCACTCTGCTGCATACGGGAATCGTCATGTGATTATAGCACCTCAGAAACCTGGGCATGGGGTCTGGTACACCTGACCTTAGCAGGGACATCTTCTCCGTCATCTGAGCTGTCTGTCGGGGTGCCACTGCTCTCTACAGGATCATATTCTGAGCCTGATTCTGTCAGTGAGGACTCCCCTTCCCTCTCATCTGACATGAATCATGTAAGCCTCTTCAGTAGTGCACCTTTCGTTTGCCATTTTGGCCACTAAATTTACAGATACTTATGCCGCATACACACGATCGGACTTTCCGGCATACTTGGTCCGGCGGACCAGAGTCCGTCGGACAATTCGATCATGTGTGGGCTCCAGCGGACTTTGTTTTCTCAAAAGTTTAATGGACTTAGATTTGAAACATGTTTCAAATCTGTCCGATGGACTCTTCTTTCTAGCGGACAAACCGGTCGTCTGTGTGCTAGTCCGACGGACTCAAACTGACGCATGCTCTGAAGCAATTACAAGACGGAAGCGCTCGGTCTGGTAAAACTAGCCTTCGTTTTGAAGCTAGCACATTCCTCTTCTGTGATCTTTTAATACAGCACATTTTTTTTTTCTTTATAATGCGAGAAGAAGGAAGTTCTTTGGCTGCTTATATTCACACAGAGTTCTCACAAACTACTTTCTTCATGTTTTATCCTCATGCCATGACTAATATTAGATTTTTGAAAAGCCAGATCTCCAGAAATAAAGTAGCAAATTTGTTTTTGGACTCATCTTTATTTTTTGCAGATTTCAACAATATAGAATTTACAATGTGTGCTAAATTATCCAAAATGTTTTTTTTTTTTTTGGATTTTGAGTTTCAAGTTACCACAATAACCTTAATAATTTTTATTGTTTTAATGAATCTTAATGAGGTTGGTGTCCCTTGTTAATTAGACATAGAGGGGTTATTTTAAAAAGGCAAAATCATTTTTCACTACAAGTGCAAATTGTACTTGGAATTGCCCTGAAAGAGCATTTGGAAGTACATTCGCTGTGGATCCGAGGGGCACATGCAAGGAACCCCTCAACAAAAAAAAATACTCTTGCACATGATTGTATGATAAAATCAGCAGAGCTTCCCCTCATTTCAGATCTTGCCCTCAGATTTACAGCGACTGCACTTCCAACAAGTGCACTTGCAGTGCAATTTATCAAGTGCACTTTGCAATAGCACTTTGCGCTAGAAATTGCAAAATGATTTAGCCTTTTGTAAATAACCCACATATAGTCTTTTTGACCTGTACCTGCCTACTCGCAAACCAAATGTCCTTTTTGAATCAAAACACATAGTCAATAATGTAAGGTAACGAAAATATCCATTTATTTTGGTCAAAACAGAAATGAGGAAGGCAACACTGGAGACACTTTTGGAATGTGTGAAGCCTTTTGTTCCCCAGGACACACATCAAGTTAGAGGACAATAAAATTGGTATCTTGCGCCTAGGGAGCACAGTCAGAAGTCAGACCAGATAGAAGCCAGCCAATCACTTTCAAGTCTTCCGTGGAGCCTTCCCTGCACGCTGCCCTGCAGCCTTCCCTCCACACTTCGCTGCAGCCTTCCTTGGAGCCTGTGCCTCTGGTGGTGTACTAGGGGCAGGAGGAGGAGGAGGAGTAGCAGGAGGAGTGGCTTCATCTGCTATATATGATTTTGCAGTAAGCTCCCCTCTCAAGCCCTTCTGATAGGCTTGAAAAATCAGACCCTCACAGAGGAGGCATTGCCCCTTTTTGAGTTCCATCAATCTGGTGGCCATATAGGTTCCATACGCCTCTTCCACATTGGGTGGTGTGCTGAGGATTTGGCTGGCTTCGCGAATGAGGGCTAGTGATTCCTTCTCAGTTCGGGTCATCTTTCTTGCCCTTTTGGTGGTAATGTGGAGGGGAGGCACCTGACACTCCATGAGGCTTCTACTGGGCCCAGCCACGGCCTCCTCCTCTCTCCCACTGGGCAAGGCCTCCTCCTCTATACCTCTGGGCACAGACTCCTTCTGGCTGAGCTCATCCTGGGTAAAAAAAAGGGACATACCGGTATTTGTCATTTTTGCTTACGCAATCACACACAATTTTCAGCTCATGACTTGCAAATATAATTCTAAACACATATTAAAGGCTATCATTTTGACCCCACCATTATTCTAGCTGCTCACCAATATTTGAAGTCTATTTTTATGCACTACTGTCTAGTGATATGTCTACATATTAATAATTGTGATGAAGTAATTTTTGGTGAAGCACTTAAAACATTTAGAGGTTTACATCATTAATATTTACACAATCCCAAATTCACCAAAAAAGTATACCTGGCTGAAGCTGGGCGCATCCACCTCATCAATGATGAAAGGGCCCAGTTCTTCTTGGGACTCCTCAGCTGGGGTGAAGGGAAGGGTGGAGGGAAGGGTGGAGGTGGAGGGAAGGCTGGAGGGAAGGGTGGAGGGAAGGCTGGAGGGAAGGCTCGAAAGTGATTGCCTTGCTTCTGTCTGGTCATCCAGAAATCGCATTTTTTGGTAGTACCACAGCTTGGGGACATACACCTGGTCTGCTGCTGCTCCGGATCTGCACTACTCCTGGATCTTCCTGTGTTCCCGCCTATACATGTTGCGCAAGATACCAATTTTAGTGTCCACAAACTTAAGGTCTGCCTGGGGGACTCGAGTCTTCACAAATTCCAAAAGTGTGCCCAGTGTTGCCTTCCTTGCCTCTCTATTGGAATATAATGGGTGCTTGACCTCCCACAGGTTTCTGTTTTCTTCATACAAATCAATAAAACGTGCCAAAAAATCTTGATCCTTAAAAGGATTCATTTTTGCTGAAAGACAAGACACAAGATAAAAACTGTAATGTCAGTCTAAACTTCCAGTATTATATTTGGCTCAATCTAGGGTACACACACACACACACACACCAAACACATTCACCAAACACACACCCACGTTTAATCTTACCTTCGTTTCTGACGCTCGCTACTTCCGCTCGGACATACATAGGCCAGCGTAATAGCTTTATATACACTGCGCCCCTGACGTTCTTTAGTACGATTTGTCCCCGCCCCTTCACTCTTCGTTGCGCAGTGGGAGTACACAGAGAAAGATGGCGGAGAGATTTTCTGGAACTAGCGCGGAGGAAAGCTGGAGCCACAACCATCCACATCCAAGAGGAGATTTAAGGCCACCAACATGGCCTTTGAAGAGATGGTGGAGATGGTGTCCATATTGAGAAGGGAGGAGTACGATGGCAAAAAAGGACCGTACACCCGACCCAATATGCGGAAGGACAAAATAATGTCCTCAGTTGTCACCGCTCTTGAACATAAATTTGGCACTAAACGGGCTAAAGAACAATTGAGGAAGCGGTGGTCTGACCTCAAAAGTAGGGAGCCTGAACAATATTGGCGAATAAAGAAGCTGCTTAAAAAAAGTAAGTACTTGTGTGTTCCGAATGAGATACTTAACTTGCATGCTGATCCATATGCGTTTCGTTAATACAGCATCGTTCGTAAAGACCGTTCTTTATATAAAACATGATACTTAGAAAATGACTTTTTTTTTCGCCAAATACGATGGTACAGGGTTTGGACATACATTTAGGTCTTGATAATTTGTTGTATTCCAAAATTGTGGTGATGTTGTGTAGATGTGTTTGAAAATATAATGCTTCTTCAAAAATGATTCAGTGTAATGTAAGGACAGGACACAGCAGCTGTTTCCACATCTGGACTCACAAGCACTAGTGTACTATGTGACACCAGAGAAAATGTTTGTGGGTAATACACATAGGGGCTCCAGGGGATACTTGAGGTCTCTGCATCTGTGAAACTTGCATGAAAATGTGTATTGTTTGGCATTTTTGGGCAGAGTGAATGTAGATCCTGTCTTCAAAAGGTTTGTTGGAAAAAAATTACAATTGTCCACAACTTCTAACGAATGTTTCATATTCCTTTTTCAAGATTGAAATATCACTGTGTTTTAACTATACCTTTTGTCTAACTATACATTTTGTCTCATAGGGGAGAAAAGACTCAGACAACAGTCCAAGGATCCCAGGACTCCCCCAAGTCACCAGCCTGAAGCTGAAATTAGCCCAAGCCCCAGCCCAAGACCACACACACTCGACAAGCTGGAGGAAGGAGAGGTGGAGGAAGTGTGCGATATTTGCACCCCACCAAGTGAGTGACTGACACCCCAGCTTAAGTTAATCTATTTAGGTGTGCATATTTTACAAAAAAAAAATTTCCACAAATTTTAGGTGATGTTCTGGTTGTGGATGGCCAAGCGGCGGAGCCATTTAGCACAGACATTGCACAAAGACTCATTGGCCAGATAATGGTGTGGAATGGCCAAATTGATCGAATGCGTGACCAAATTGACAGCATGAGAAATCGGCTGGACAGCATGCAACAGGAAATGAAGAACATGATTGATGTTTTGGGCAGAATCTAATAATTTTTTGCCTAAAAACATCAATCATGTTCTTCATTTCATTGTCAAGTTTTATTTTTCTAAAATGTTTTAACTTGCTAAATACTAATGTCAAAATTTTGCAGATGCACACAGTGTGTCATCATGTGCTATCTTCCATCGAGGATATCAATGTACTTGTTTTGTGTTTGCAACCCCTTCATCAGAATGATGTTAGTTTGTGAGAGGAACAAAGGGATTGCACACACAAAACACGTCCATTGGTCCCCCATGATGGGAAATAGCACATGTTGACTTGAACCTTTTTTCAGTGGAAATTGTGAGCATCTGCAATTTTTTTTGTTTTACATGGGTGACATCACCAGAACCATTATTAACATGTTGAACTTTGTAAGTTCCTTTTATTTTTTGGTCTTATTGTGGTTTTTAAAATCCTGTTGTGAAGCACAATTTTTTGAAAAATGTATATTTTCAATAAATATGCCGAAACTGAAAAAAAAAAAATATTGCAAAAAAAATAAAAATATAAAAACAGGTTCAAACAAAATGCAACTTTCAATGTGCACACAGTAAAAATGTTTTTACTACTACAATGTGTGTGGCTTCTTATTTATCAATAACATTTTTTAGTTTAATTGTGTGGTTACAATGACAAAGGGCCTTATTAACTAAAGGGAAATGCACTTGCCACTACAAGTGCACTAGGAGACAGACAAAACAGAATGCAAACAGGAATCAAAACAAGAGATTGTTGGCCAAAAGTTTTTATTTTTTTGCTTGAAAAAATTAAAGATCTTGTGGCATTGCAATGGCCCCCGACCATTAAAATAATTTACATATCTGTCACGCACTTCACGTGCGGTTTGGGGGGCAAAGCCAATACGGCCACTTTCCAGGTCTGTGAGTGGTACATCAACACCAAGTCCGGCCTCAGGCCCAACAGAAGATACATATGTTAAAGAATGTTTTCTCAAAAAATTGTGCAGAATGCAGCAAGCAAAGATCACATGATTTATTTTGTATTCAACCATATTGATTGCGGAGAGGAACAAATGGAATCGGCTGGCCAAAATACCAAAGGCATTCTCCACAACTCTTCTTGCTCTGGCCAGCTGGTAATTAAATACCCTCCTCTCAGGGGTGAGTGTCCTTTGGGGGAACGGCCTCATCAAGTGCTCGGCGAGAGCAAACGCTTCATCAGCGATAAAAACTGAGGGGAGTCCATCCACATTCTGGTCATCAGGTGGCATTACATTATTGAACAACAGCAGTTTAACATTAGAAAATGGTGAAAAGAACTGCGCTAAAAACCAAGTGCGAATCAAATAATGTGAAAAGCAGCAATCCCCACAAAAACATCAATTGTGGAAAAGCATAAGAAAAATAAGGGGTTGCGCTAATACTAATAGAACATAATGAATAATTTACAATGAAGAAAAATTCATATAATGATCATAAATGAAAATAAATCAATGTGCAAAAACGTTTGGTGATAATGAAAAAAAAGTCCCATTAAATAAACAACAATTAAGTGTCGTGAAAAATCCAAATCACCAACAATATACAAAAAAAGTCCAAGTGATAATAATGAAGTTCTGTGACAGCAAAGAAGGGTCCACCACCAGAAATGGAAGGGGTTACTCCTTACCAGAAGGCCATGACCCCCCACCACAGAGGATCACAGCAAGCAGGAATCTTTAAAAGCCAAAAATGGGAACTGCCAGCGGTGTCCACCAGAGGTCATCTCATCATCAGCAACTCCACGTGTTCAGCTTTCAGTTCCCGTTGTATCTTCTCCTTCAGAGCCTCAACGCTCACCGTTCCTTCCCCAGCCATTAGCAGTTTAACATTATTAATATGTGTTATTTAAAAAAAAAAAAAAGGCTAATTATAAGATTACTTACCCCCTCTGATGGACCATTGATCAATTTGTATGTGGGGGGAGGGGTACTAATTGGGGCCAAGAACACACCTGACAGTTGCAAACATTTGAGGGGGTGGGAGAGGGGTACTAATTGGGGCCAAGAACACACCTGACAGTTGCAAACATTTGAGGGGGTGGGGGAGGGGTACTAATTGGGGCCAGGAACACACCTGACAGTTGCAAACATTTGAGGGGGTGGGGGAGGGGTACTAATTGGGGCCAAGAACACACCTGACAGTTGCAAACATTTGAGGGGGTGGAGGAGGGGTACTAATTGGGGCCAAGAACACACCTGACAGTTGCAAACATTTGAGGGGGTAGGGGAGGGGTACTAATTGGGGCCAAGAACACGCCTGACAGTTGCAAACATTTGAGGTGGTGGGGGAGGGGTACTAATTGGGGCCAAGAACACACCTGACAGTTGCAAACATTTGAGGGGGTGGGGGAAGGTACAGTGGAGATGACAATATACATTGTTCAAAGGACTATAGACTAGAGGTATAAATGGACCCAGGGTTGCATAGTGGGGAGGTTATTGAAGGGAAATATGCATGTAGGCCAAAAAATTATTAACGTAAAAAAACAGCCATGCCTGAAGATAAAGGGGACATTCCCAGCATATTCCAAGCATGGTAATTAGGTAACAAGGACATTTAGACAATACATTAGCAAACATTAAATACATATCATGTAATGTTAAAGGATAAAACTTACCTTCATATAGTCCTTCTGCAGGACCTGAATGATGGCAGAACAGGTCTCTGGGATTATGATCCCCAGAGCCTGGGAGGAGATGCCTGTTGAGAACTTCAAGTCCTGAAGACTTCTCCCAATCACCAAATAACGTAAAGTGGCAACTAGCCTCTGCTCCGCAGTGATGGCTTGCCTCATGCAGGTATCCTGCCTGCTGATATAGGGGGTCAGCATAGCCAGCAAATGTTCAAAAACGGGGTCCGTCATCCTGAGAAAATTCCTGAAATCCTCAGAAATATTCTCACTGATCTCACGGAGCAAAGGCATGTGCGAGAATTTGTCATGCTGGCGCAACCAATTCTTCGTCCATGAACTCCTCCTCACCCTGTTCATGGACTGGACTCGGGTCAAAGTATTAACCCCAACACCAAGTCCCCACGCAGCACGAACTCGAGAACGAGTACGTCCATGCAACATGGCTTCAAAATGGTCGGCTGGTCAAACAAACAAACTTAGAACAAACGCACTGAAGAACAGCAAGGCCTATGAAGATCGACCTGAAAATCAGGAAGGAGCGGAGCAGAACGGCCTGCTAGGCAGGTTACGAACTGACCAACATGCACTGAAAAGCAGATACAAACCTCACAAGCACAAACTGAACAGCAGAAAATGATCGAAATAAGCTGAAGTGTGAAAAGCACAAATTGTCTCTAACCAAACTTCTACTAACACGAGATAAACATGAGATTATTAGGGCTTGAACTTCCCTTTTCTAGTCCCGTCGTACGTGCTGTACGTCACCACGTTCAAAACCATCGGCTTTTTTTTTTTAATTTTTTTTTTTTTAATTCTTTATTTATAAATTTTTTAAATACAAACAGAAATAAATCAAGGTAATTCAATATCATTAAATACCAAGTAATAATATAAAAGGATATACAAAATCCCCCAACAAATTTATCCCCCCCCTCTCCTATCCCTCCCCCCCCTCCCTTCCTGCAGGTGGCTCCAGCAGAGCTTAACCCGGTTCCATTTATCCTTTCTGATTTTTTTTTTTACGTCCCCAAAACCGGAGATTTAACTAGTGATCTCCGTTAGGTAAGACCAAGATCTCTTGAATTTCCTCCACCCTGCCCATTTGTCTCTACCCTCTGTACCTTCCTCTGTCTCCTCACCTGGGTATTCCTTATATTCAATGTTATATATATCGTTGATTCGGAAGAGCCAATCCCGTAGGCTTTTGGAGTGATCGTGTATGTCCAAGCCCATCCGTTTTTAAGTCCGGCGCACCTAGCGTACAAAGTCTGTCGAAAAGATCGCCGGACCAAGTATGCCGGAAAGTCAGATCGTGTGTATGCGGTATTAGTGTGACTCATGGTAAAAAGAGCATCTGAATGTCAGGGACTGCTTTAATCTGTCAGGCCTGATCTTGCTAATGCAGAGGTTTTGTATGTATCAGAATGATCTACTGACATGGCATTTGTTGGGGGGGGGGTGCAGAGTGGCTAAATGCAGGTGCAAGCAGGGGCTAAATGCAGGTGCTAGCAGGTGTCGGGGCTGATCCTGCTAAAGCTGCATTTTTGGGAAAACTATACTTTTGGGAACGCTACTATACAGTAGTTCTCATATGATCAGCCATATTGATCTGTTCAGACAATATACTAATAATGGAGGTTTATAGTATATCTGTGATAATGTTACTGGCAATCAAAAGGATAAAATTTGATAGTGAATATGTGCTATCTGGGATTGACACTAATTCACGCTAATGCTATCTGGCGTCACCCGTGACACTAATGCAGTGATCAGTAAAAAAATCTGTTTATATACAAATTACACTGTGACAGGGCATTGATAACCTTACGAGGTGGGTGGGAGGGTGCGATCAGGGGGTTAAATGTGCCTAACTATGTGATTATGTGTCAGTGTTGATCACTCTTCTCTCACTGGAACCAAAATGGGCTCCATGAGAGAAGATGACTTCATTTTCTGTGCCTGTGTTTTGTAAACACAGGCACATGCTGTTCTGTGATTCAGCAGAATTGATAAGCTGATAACTGATCAGTGCTGGATCGAATCACAGCACTGCTGGGCTGGCAGTGCGCGGCCATGGCTCGGGAACACACAGGGAGCGCGGATGACGTATATATACATGATCCAGCACAGAGCTGTCACCCTGTAGCAGTAAAACTGCTATAGGGTGGTCAGCAACTGGTTAATTTATTGCTTTTTTTTAAATCTATTTAACATATAGTTTTGGATCTGCTGTTCTCTTTATAGTGGTGTTTGAGTATTGACTGTTCTTTGTTACAGATCACTAATTAAACAGCTCTGCTGACAAAGCATAAGAATAACAGTTAAAGGTAAAGTCATTTCAAAAAGAATGCAATAGGGGGGTGTGTCCTAGCTGCAGACTAAGATGGATGCTTAGTTCGGGAGCTCCGGCCAATAGAGGAACAATCTACTGCCTAACAGAGACCCACAGACTCACCAACATCAGGGAAACTGAACAGAAGCTGCTCCTCCTCCTGCTCCAGATCCCTGCAGAACATGGGCGCACAGCAGAGCAGACAAAATCTGGAGTCTTTAACCACTTCAGCCCCGGTGCTCAATCACCAGGCCATTTTTTTTTTGCGATATGGCACTGTGTCGCTTTAACTGACAATTGCGGGGTCGTGCAATGCTGTACCAAAATTAAAATCCTTTTTTTCCCACAAATAGAGTTTTCTTTTAGTGGCATTTATTTACCTCGCAGTTTTTCTTTTTTGGGCTATAAACAAAAAAAGAGTGTCTATTTTTTGCTATAATAAATATCCCCCAAAAATATATAAAAAAACTATTTTTTTCCTCAATTTAGGCTGATATGTATTGTTCTACATATTTTTGGTAAAAATAGCGTCTACAAAATAGGGGATAGTTTTATGGAATTTTTATTAATATTTTTTTTTATTAGTAATGGCGGCAATCCGCGCTTTTTATCAGGACTGCAACATTATGACGGACACATCAGACACTTTTGACACTATTTTGGGACCATTGTCATTTATACAGCAATCAGTGTTATAAAAATCCACTGATTAATGTGCAAATGACATGGGCAGGGAAGGGGTTAACCACTATTGGGCGATGAAGGGGTTAAGTGTGTCCTAGGCAGTGATTCTAACTGTGGGGTGTGGGCCTCAACTCACATGACAGTGATCACTGCTTCCGATGACAGGGAGCAGTGATCTCTGTCATGACACATCTACCACCTCACCGGTCCTACGACTGCCCTATTGATCTTTTACCAGGCTCTGAAGTCCCTTTTGGTCGCATTTTTCCACTATCTGAAACCGAATTAACCACTTGCCGACCGCCTCACGCTGATATACGTCAGTAGAATGGCACGGGCAGGCAGAATCACGTACCCATACGTGATCTCCCTCCCGCGGGTGGGGGGTCCAATCGGACCCCCCCCCGGTGCCAGAGGCTGCCGGCATTTCTTCACGGGCGATGAGAGGTGAGGGGGAGGCCATCCATTGTTGGCCACCCCCTCCCGATCGCTCCCGGCGAATGAAAATGCTTCCTCTCCCTCTGTAATGTAAACAGAGGGAGAAGAAGTGATGTCATCCCTCCTCGAGCAGGTCTTTTCGTTCCGGCGCCGAGGAGAGAAGACATCCAAGTAAGTGCACCAACACTACACTAACAGTAGAACACACTAGGCACACTTTTCACCCCCCATCACCCCCCGATCACCCCCCTGTACCCCCTGTCACACTGACACCAATAGCAGTTTTTTTTTTGCATTGGTGTTTGTGACAGTTATAAGTGTTAGGGCAGTTAGTTTAGCCCCCTTTAGGTCTAGGGTACCCCCCTTTAGGTCCAGGGTACCCCCCTAACCCCCCTAATAAAGGTTAACCCCTTAATCACCCCCCGTCGCCAGTGTCGCTAAGCGATCGTTTTTCTGATCGCTGTATTAGTGACACAGGTGACGCTAGTTAGGGAGGTAAGTATATAGGTTCGCTGTCAGTGTTTTATAGCGACAGGGACCCCCATATACTACCTACTAAAGGTTTTAACCCCCTGATTGCCCCCTAGTTAACCCTTTCACCAGTGATCACCGTATAAGTGTTACGGGTGACGCTGGTTAGTTAGTTTGTTTATTATAGTTTTAGGGCACCCGCCGTTTATTACCTTATAAAGGTTTAACCCCCTAATTGCCCGGCGGTGATATAAATTACGTTTTTAGGATCAGATAAGGTCTGCGTCGCCCCAGGCAGCGTCAGGTTAGCGCTAGTACCGCTAAAACCCACGCACGCAGCATACACCTCCCTTAGTGCTATAGTATCTGCAGTATCACGTGGTGACGTGGCGAGTCCCATAAGTGCAGTTCAAGCTGGCGAGGTGGCAAGCACAAGTAGTGTCCCGCTGCCACCAAGAAGATGAACACAGGCCCGTCGTGCCCATAGTGCCCTTCCTGCTGCATTCGCCAATCCGAATTGGGAACCCGCCACTTCTGCAGCACCCGTACTTCCCCCATTCACTGGCCAACCCGGAATTCAGGTGGAAACAGTTAACTTTATGCCACTGGATTTTTATTCGCTGTTTTTCACCAAAGATCTCTATAGATCTATTGTGGACCAAAGCAGTTTGTACGCTGGTCAACACATCGCCACTAATCCCCAGTCCTCCCTTGCCAGAGATTGGAAACCAATTACGGTTTCCGAATTTAAGACCTTTCTGGGCCTTTCCCTCAACATGGGCATAACTGAAAAGAGTGAGTTGCGGTCATATTGGACAATATGCCCTTTTGCGGTTCATGTACTTCAACGACAATGAACTCTGTCGTCCTCGTGGAGACCCTGGATACGATCGGCTCTACAAAATTCAGCCCCTCATAAACCACTTCAACCAGCGTTTTGCAGACTTGTTTACTCCCCATCAAGTTGTCTGCGTTGATGAGTCCCTGATTAAATTTTCTGGCCGCTTGTCATTCGAACAGTACCTTCCCAGCAAGCGTGCCAGATACGGGGTCAAGATGTATAAGCTCTGTGACAGGGCCACAGGCTATACATGTAGATTTATGGTTTACGAGGGCAAAGATAGTCACGTAGAGCCGATAAACTGCCCTGACTACATAGGAAGCGCTGGCAAGATAGTGTGGGACTTGGTGTCACCCTTATTCGGAAAGGGGTACCACTTGTACGTGGACAATTATTACACGAGCGTGCCAATTTTTAGTCTCCTTTTTGATCAACAGATTGGAGCATGTGGCACCGTGCGATCTAATCGCCGGGGCTTTCCCCAGAGGCTTGTAGATTCCTGTCTTAGGCTGGGGGAGAGAGCCTGCTAGCGGTGTAATAATTTGCTCGCTATGAAGTGGAGGGACAATAAGAATGTTTTTGTTCTTACCTCCCTTCATGCAGACACGACGACCCAAATTACTACGGCGACTGGTGTTGTGGAGAAACCCCTCTGTGTCCACGAATATAACCAAAATATGGGAGGGGTGGACCTCAACGACCAGTTGTTGGCGCCGTACCTAGTTGCACGTAAGGACAGATGCTGGTACAAAAAGTGTCTGTTTTTTTATTTCAATTGGCTTTGCTGAATGCTCATGTGCTATACAGAGCTTCAGGATGGACTGGATCCTTCCTTAAATTCCAGGAAGAGATCGTCAGAGCCCTTCTGTTTCCAGACGGTCCTCCACCTCCCCTTCCCCAACCAAATGCAGTAAGCCGGCTGCATGGGAGGCATTTTCCTTATGTCCTCCAGAGTACCCCTACCCAACGAGCCCCCCAAAAAAGATGTTGTGTCTGCAGCAAGCGCTGATTTAGGTGTGACACCCGGTATTGTTGTCCCTCCTGTCCTGACAATCCTGGTCTATGCATTGGTGAATGTTTTGAACGCTACCATACACTAGTTTAGTGTTAGCGTAGGGTACAGCACTGCACAGACTAGGACACACTTTCACAGGGTCTCCCAAGATGCCATCGCATTTTGAGAGACCCAAACCTTGTACCAGTTAAAAAAGTTAAAGTTACTAAAAAAAGTGTAAAAAAAAAATAAAAAATAAAATAAATAAAAATACAAAAAAATATAAAATAAAAAAAACAAAAATAGTTGTTGTTTTATTGTTCTCTCTCTATTCTCTCTCTATTGTTCTGCTCTTTTTTATTATATTCTATACTACAATGTTTTATTGTTATGTTTTTATCATGTTTGCTTTATAGGTATGCAATTTTTTTATACTTTGTTTTTTTATTGTTAACCACTTTTTTGTTTTCAGGTACGCCATTCAGCTGCAGAGCGGATTTATTTATCTTGACAGCAACAGTGTTTGCTCCCACGATACATAAAGCCGTGACTCCAGCGCTGTCGGAGGTGATTTCACCACCACAGTTACATACTTCAGCATATATGCCGAAGCGTGGGGTCAGCAGTGGGTGGAGGAGCAATTTGCTCCTGCCTTTTGCGGGAGGATGCCCCCATGCTTCGGCATATATATATTTTAGGTAGGCACAGGTTGTGTTAAATGTTTTATTTTTTACTATGTTTTTTTTGTATTTGCTTTGCAGGTATGGTAAGTATTACTGTTATACTGTAATGTTACTTTGTTTTTTTGTTAACCATCATTTGCTTAGCAGGTACGCCATTCAGTTGCAGCGCAGATTTATTTATCTTGACAGCAACAGCGTTTGCTCCCACGATATATAAAGCCGTGACTCCAGCGCTGTTGGAGGTGATTTCACCACCACAGTTACATACTTCAGCATATATGCCGAAGCGTGGGGGCAGCAGTGGGTGGAGGAGCAATTTTCTCCTGCCTTTTGCGGGAGGATGCCCCCATGCTTTGGCATATATATATTTTAGGTAGGCACAGGTTGCGTTAAATGTTTTATTTTTTACTATGTTTTTTTTTGTATTTGCTTTGCAGGTATGGTAAGTATTACTGTTATACTGTAATGTTACTTTGTTTTTTTGTTAACCATCATTTGCTTAGCAGGTACGCCATTCAGTTGCAGGGCGGATTTATTTATCTTGACAGCAACATCGTTTGCTCCCACGATACATAAAGCCGTGACTCCAGCGCTGGAGGTGATTTCACCACCACAGTTACATACTTCAGCATATATGCCGAAGCGTGGGGGCAGCAGTGGACGGAGGAGCGATTTGCTCCTAACTTTTGCGGGAGGATGCCCCCATGCTTCGGCATATATATATACGGTGCATGTATGCCAATCATTAGAAGTGGGTGGATGAAGGGAGGTATTCTAATGGTGGGCATACCCACCGATCAATATCTTTTTTTCGTTCAGCCCACAGGCTGCATGAAAAAAGTTTACAATATATGCCCAACAAGGACCAGCAACGTACTGGTATGTTGCTGGACTTTGAGTGGTTATACCAGAATGATGCCTGCAGGTTTAGGTATCATCTTGGTATCATTCTTTTCAGCCAGCGGTCGGCTTTAATTAGCCTCTAGACTGCTTTTACAAGCAGTGGGAGGGAAGGCCCCCCCCCACCGTCTTCCATGTTTTTCTCTGGCTCTCCTGTCCCAACAGGGAACCTGAGAATGCAGCCGGTGATTCGGCCAGCTGACCATAGAGCTGATCAGAGACCAGAATGGCTCCAAACATCTCTATGGCCTAATGCCGCGTACACACGGTCGGACTTTCCGGCATACTTGGTCCGGCGGACCAGAGTGTGCCGGACAATCCGCCCGTGTGTGGGCGCTGGCGGACTTTTCCGGCGGACTTTTTCCCAAAAGCCCGCCGGACCTAGATTTGAAACAAGTTTTAAATCTTTCCATCGGACTCAGTTTCGGGCGGAAAGTCCGCTCGTGTGTGTGCTGGTCCGACGGAAAGCCCGCTCGTGTGTATGCTGGTCCGACGGACCAGATACGACACGAGGGCAGGGTATTGCATCTCGCGCTCGCTGCAATAGGAAAAACAAATTTTCCTATTGCGGCGAGACGCGGAGCATACCAGGCCCTTAGGTCTGGTATGGATTATAAAGGGAAGCCCCTACGCCGAAAAAACGGCGTGGGGTCCCCCCTAAGATCCATACCAGACCCCGATCCGAGCACGCAGCCTGGCCGGTCAGGAAAGGGGGTGGGGACGAGCGAGCGCCCCCCCTCCTGAACCGTACCAGGCCGCATGCCCTCAACATGGGGGGTGGGTGCTTTGGGGGAAGGGGGCGCCCTGCGGGGCCCCCCCCAAAGCACCTTGTCCCCATGTTGATGAGGACAAGGGCCTCTTCCCGACAACCCTGGCCGTTGGTTGTCGGGGTCTGCGGGCAGGGGGCTTATCGGAATCTGGGAGCCCCCTTTAATAAGGGGGGCCCCCAGATCCCGGCACCCCACCCTATGTGAATGAGTATGGGGTACATGGTACCCCTACCCATTCACCTAGGGAAAAAGTGTAAGTAATAAAACACACTACACAGGTTTTTAAAATATTTTATTAAACAGCTCCGGGGGTCTTCTTCCGGCTTCGGGGGTCCCTCCGCTTCATCTTCTCCCGGCGTCCGGTTGGTTCTTCTCCGCTCTCTTCTCCCGGTGTTCCAGTTCTTCGGCCGGCCCCTCTGCTGTCTTCAGGTAGCTCTCTTGCCAGCAGAGGTCCGGACTTTTGAGCTGCTGGGCTTCTTCTCTTCTCCAGATGTTGACACGACGCTCTCTCCGGCTGGACTGCTCTCCGAGGGCTGCGTTGTGACTTATATAGGCGGAGACCCCGCCCCCTTTTGATGTCACAGTCCCTGGGCATGCTGGGACTGTGACGTTTTAGGGGGCGTGGTCAACATCACCCAGTGACCACGCCCCCTAAAACGTCACAGTCCCAGCATGCCCAGGGACTGTGACATCAAAAGGGGGCGGGGTCTCCGCCTATATAAGTCACAACGCAGCCCTTGGAGAGCAGTCCAGCCGGAGAGAGCGTCGTGTCAACATCTGGAGAAGAGAAGAAGCCCAGCAGATCAGAAGTCTGGACCTCTGCTGGCAAGAGAGCTACCTGAAGACAGCAGAGGGGCTGGCCGAAGAACTGGAACACCGGGAGAAGAGAGCGGAGAAGAACCAACCGGACGCCGGGAGAAAATGAAGCGGAGGGACCCCCGAAGCCGGAAGAAGACCCCCGGAGCTGTTTAATAAAATATTTTAAAAACCTGTGTAGTGTGTTTTATTACTTACACTTTTTCCCTAGGTGAATGGGTAGGGGTACTATGTACCCCATACTCATTCACATAGGGTGGGGTGCCGGGATCTGGGGGCCCCCCTTATTAAAGGGGGCTCCCAAATTCCGATAAGCCCCCCGCCCGCAGACCCCGACAACCAACGGCCAGGGTTGTCGGGAAGAGGCCCTTGTCCTCATCAACATGGGGACAAGGGGCTTTGGGGGGGGCCCCGCAGGGCGCCCCCCTCCCCCAAAGCACCCACCCCCCATGTTGAGGGCATGCGGCCTGGTACGGTTCAGGAGGGGGGGGCGCTCGCTCGTCCCCACCCCCTTTCCTGACCGGCCAGGCTGCGTGCTCGGATCGGGGTCTGGTATGGATGTTAGGGGGGACCCCACACCGTTTTTTTGGCGTAGGGGCTTCCCTTTATAATCCATACCAGACCTAAGGGCCTGGTATGCCCCGCAACGGGGCTCGCAAGGTGTCAATCTCGCCGATAAAAGCGGCAAGATTGACATCCTTTGCTAGTCCCGTCGCACCTGAGTCACGTTCAAAATGAACGGACTTGTCCATGTGTGGGCAAGTCCGTTCATTCTGAAAGTCCGCCGGAACTCCGGCGAAAGTCCGTCGGAAAGACGGGCGGACTTAGCCCGCCGGAAAGTCCCGGCGTGTGTGGGCAAGTCCGCCCGTTTTAAAGTCCGGCGCACCTGGCGGACAAAGTCCGTCGGAAAGTGTGCCGGACCAAGTAGGATAGAAAGTCCGACCGTGTGTACGCGGCATAAGAAACCGGAAGCTACGAGCATTTCATGACTTAGATTTTGCCGGATGTAAACAGCGCCATTGGGAAATTGGAAAAGCATTTTATCACACCGATCTTGGTGTGGTCAGATGCTTTGAGGGCAGAGGAGAGATCTAGGGTCTAATAGACTCCAATTTTTTCAAAAAAGAGTACCTGTCACTACCTATTGCTATCATAGGGGATATTTACATTCCCTGAGATAACAATAAAAATGATTAAAAATAAATAAAAATGAAAGGAACAGTTTAAAAATAAGATAAAAAATCAAAAAATTAATAAAGAAAAAAAAAAAAAAGCACCCCTGCCCCCCCCTGCTCTCGCGCAAAGGCGAACGCAAGCGTTGGTCTGGCGTCAAATGTAAACAGCAATTGCACCATGCATGTGAGGTATCACCGTGAAGGTCAGATCGAGGGCAGTAATTTTAGCAGTAGACCTCCTCTGTAAATCTAAAGTGGTAACCTGTAAAGGCTTTTAAAGGCTTTTAAAAATGTATTTAGTTTGTCGTCACTGCATGTTTGTGCGCAATTTTAAAGTATGTCATGTTTGGTATCCATGTACTCGGCCTAAGATCATCTTTTTTATTTCATCAAACATTTGGGCAATATAGTGTGTTTTAGTGCATTAAAATTTAAAAAAGTGTGTTTTTTCCCAAAAAAATGCATTTGAAAAATCGCTGCGCAAATACTGTGTGAAAAAAAAAAATGAAACACCCACCATTTTAATCTGTAGGGCATTTGCTTTAAAAATATATATAATGTTTGGGGGTTCAAAGTAATTTTATTGCAAAAAAAAATAATTTTTTCATGTAAACAAAAAGTGTCAAAAAGGGCTTTGTCTTCCAGTGGTTAGAAGAGTGGGTGATGTGTGACATAAGCTTCTAAATGTTGTGTATAAAATGCCAGGACAGTTCAAACCCCGCCCAAATGACCCCATTTTGGAAAGTAGACACCCCAAGCTATTTGCTGAGAGGCATGTCGAGTCCATGGAATATTTTATATTGTGACACAAGTTGCGGGAAAAAGACACATTTTTTTTTTTTGCACAAAGTTGTCACTAAATGATATATCGCTCAAACATGCCATGGGAATATGTGAAATTACACCCCAAAATAAATTCTGTTGCTTCTCCTGAGTACGGGGATACCACATGTGTGAGACTTTTTGGGAGCCTAGCCGCGTACGGGACCCCGAAAACCAAGCACTGCCTTCAGGCTTTCTAAGGGCGTACATTTTTGATTTCACTCTTCACTGCCTATCACAGATTCGGAGGCCATGGAATGCCCAGATGGCACAACCCCCCCCCCCCCAAATGGCCCCATTTTGGAAAATAGGCACCCAAAGCTATTTGCTGAGATGTATAGTGAGTATTTTGCAGACCTCACTTTTTGTCACAAACTTTTGAAAATTGAAAAAAGAAAAAAAAATACATTTTTCTTGTCTTTCTTCATTTTCAAAAACAAATGAGAACTGCAAAATACTCACCATGCCTCTCAGCAAATAGCTTGGGGTGTCTACTTTCCAAAATGGGGTCATTTTGGGGGGTTTTGTGCTATCTTGGCATTTTATGGCCTTCGAAACTGTGATAGGTAGTGAGGAGTGAAATCAAAAATTTACGCCCTTAGAAATCCTGAAGGCGGTGATTGGATTTCGGGGCCCCGTATGAAGTTAGGCTCACAAAAAGTGCCACACATGTGGTATACCCGTACTAAGAAGAAGCAGCAGAATGTATTTTGGGGTGTAATTCCACATATGCCCATGGCATGTTTGAGCAATATATCATTTAGTGACAACTTTGTGCAAAAAAAAAAAAATGTCACATTTCCGCAACCTGTGTCAAAATATAAAATATTCCATGGACTCAACATGCCTCTCAGCAAATAGCTTGGGGTGTCTACTTTCCAAAATGGGGTCATTTGGGGGGGTTTGTGCCATCTGGGCATTTTATGGCCTTCAAAACTGTGATAGGTAGTGAGGAGTGAAATCACAACTTTACGCCCTTAGAAATCCTGAAGGCGGTGCTTGGTTTTTGGGGCCCCGTACGTGGCTAGGCTCCCAAAAAGTCCCACACATGTGGTATCCCCATACTCAGGAGAATCAGAAGAATGTATTTTGGGGTGCAATTCCACATATGTCCATGGCCTGTGTGAGCAATATATCATTTAGTGACAACTTTGTGCAAAAAAAAAAAAAAAATTCAATTTCCCGCAACTTGTGTCAAAAGATAAAATATCCCATGGACTCTACATGCCTCTCAGCAAATAGCTTGGGGTGTCTACTTTCCAAAATGGGGTCATTTGGGGGTGTTTTGTGCCATCTTGGCATTTTATGGCCTTCAAAACTGTGATATGTAGTGAGGAGTGAAATCAAAAATTCACGCCCTTAGAAATCCTGAAGGCGGTGCTTGCTTTTCGGGGCCCCGTACGTGGCTAGGCTCCCAAAAAGTCCTAAACATGTGGTATCCCCCTACTCAGGAGAAGCAGCAGAATGTATTTTGGGGTGTAATTTCACATATGCCCATGGCATGTTTGAGCAATATATCATTTAGTGACAACCTTGTGCAAAAAAAAAAAAAAAAAATTGTCACTTTCCCGCAACTTGTGTCAAAATATAAAATATTCCATGGACTCAACATGCCTCTCAGCAAATAGCTTGCGGTGTCTACTTTCCAAAATGGGGTCATTTGGGGGGGTTTTGTGCCATCTTGGCATTTTATGGCATTCAAAACTGTGATAGGTAGTGAGGAGTGAAATCAAAAATGTATGCCCTTAGAAATCCTGAAGGCGGTGCTTGGTTTTCGGGGCCCCGTACGCGGCTAGGCTCCCAAAAAGTCCCACACATGTGGTATCCCCGTACTCAGGAGAAGCAGATGAATGTATTTTGGGGTGCAATTCCACATATGCCCATGGCCTGTGTGAGCAATATATCATTTAGTGACAACTTTGTGCAAAAAAAAAAATTGTCACTTTCCCGCAACTTGTGTCAAAAAATAAAATATTCCGTGGACTCAACATGCCTCTCGGCAAATAGCTTGGGGTGTCTACTTTCCAAAATGGGGTCATTTGGGGGTGTTTTGTGCCATCTGGGCATTTTATGGCCTTCAAAACTGTAATAGGTAGTGAGGAGTGAAATGAAAAATTTACGCCCTTAGAAATTCTGAAGGCAGTGATTGGATTTCAGGGCCCCATACGCCGCTAGGCTCCCAAAAAGTCCCACACAAGTGGTATCCCTGTACTCAGGAGAAGCAGCTGAATGTATTTTGGGGTGCAATTCCACATATGCCCATGGCCTGTGTGAGCAATATATCATTTAGTGACAACTTTTTGTAATTTTTTTTTTTTTTGTCATTATTCAATCACTTGGGACAAAAAAAATAAATATTCAATGGGCTCAACATGCCTGTCAGCAATTTCCTTGGGGTGTCTACTTTCCAAAATGGGGTCATTTGGGGGGGGTTTGTACTGCCATTTTAGTACCTCAAGAAATGACATAGGCAGTCAAACTAAAAGCTGTGTAAATTCCAGAAAATGTACCCTAGTTTGTAGACGCTATAACTTTTGCGCAAACCAATAAATATACGCTTATTGACTTTTTTTTACCAAAGATATGTGGCCGAATACATTTTGGCCTAAATGTATGACTAAAATTGAGTTTATTGGATTTTTTTTATAACAAAAAGTAGAAAATATAATTTTTTTTCAAAATTTCCGGTCTTTTTCCGTTTATAGCGCAAAAAATAAAAATGGCAGAGGTGATCAAATACCATCAAAAGAAAGCTCTATTTGTGAGAAGAAAAGGACGCAAATTTTGTTTGGGTACAGCATTGCATGACCGCGCAATTAGCAGTTAAAGTGACGCAGTGCCAAATTGTAAAAAGTGCTCTGGTCAGGAAGGGGGTAAATCCTTCCGGGGCTGAAGTGGTTAAAGGCTCTCAAATCTTACATCGACAAAAACCTGGAAAAAGGGTTTATTCATCCTTCCTCATCACCGGCTGGAGCCGGCATCTTCTTTGTAGAAAAAAAAGATGGCTCTCTCAGACCCTGCATTGACTACAGAGAGTTAAATAAAATTACCATTAAAAACCGGTACCCGCTCCCTCTTATGCCGGAGTTACTTCAACGCTTTCAATCTGCCCAAGTCTTCTCTAAGCTAGATCTTCGCGGGGCCTACAGTCTCATTCGGATCTGGGCTGGCGATGAGTGGAAGACCGCCTTGAGGTTCAGGTTTGGGCATTACGAGTACCTGGTGATGCCGTTTGGGCTCTGCAATGCCCCGGCTACTTTCCAGCACCTGGTAAACGACATGTTTCGGGAATACCTTGATGACTTTCTAGTCGTTTACCTGGATGATATTCTTATTTTTTCTGCCACTATCGAACTACACCAAGTACATGTTAAACTGGTCCTTGCAATCCTTAGAAAACACAAATTGTATCTAAAATGTGAGTTTGAAAAATCAATGGTTCAGTTCCTGGGATATATCATCTCCACCAATGGGGTCGCAATGGACCCTCAAAAGGTCAAGGCAATCCAGGAGTGGCCAGCCCCTGTGGATAAAAAAGGAGTACAGCGATTTATAGGGTTCTCAAATTTCTATCGGAGATTTATCGCCGGCTTTTCAGCTATTGTAGCACCCATCACCCAGCTCACACGCCAACATAGTCGGTTTCTGTGGACCTCGGAAGCTCCGGAAGCTTTTACCAAATTAAAAGCCCTATTCTCTTCCGCTCCAATCCTACGGCACCCAGATCCAGTCCTGCCATTTGTATTAGAATTTGATGCCTCTGAAACTGCCACTGGAGCTATCCTCTCTCAAAGGCTGGGTCCCAAGGCCCTCCTGCACCCCGTAGCTTTTGCTTCCCGGAAATTAAGTGCACCTGAGAAAAATTACGATGTTGGCGATAGAGAATTGTTGGCCATCAAGTTTGCTCTAGAAGAGTGGAGGTATTTACTAGAGGGAGCATCCCACCCTGTCATGATCTTTACAGACCATAAAAATCTGGAGTAAGTCAGAACAGCCAAACATTTAAGACCCAGACAGGCCCGGTGGGCTCTCTTCTTTTCCAGATTTAATTTCCACATTTCATACAGACCTGGTTCAAAGAATGGAAAAGCAGATGCACTATCCCGGATGTTCCACGAAACCTCTCAAACAGTTGAAACCAGCACCATTTTGTCTCCACAAAATTTTTGTTTGATCACACAGACTGACCTGTTGACCACCATTAAATCTGCATCCAATCACTTTCCTGACCCTGAAATGTCCTCTTTTGAGTAGCATGATGACCTTCTCTGGGCCCGGGGAAAATTTTTTGTCCCGCTGGAAGTAAGACTTCTGGTCCTAAAAACGTTTCACGACCACAAACTGTCAGGCCACTTTGGAACATTAATAACTGCTGAATTAGTTTCCCCTTTCTTTTGGTGGCCAGGCTGGAGACAGGACTGTAAAGACTATGTGGCCTCCTGCATTCCATGCCAGCGCAGTAAAGGGTCAAACACAAAGTCTTGGGGTCTACTAAAACTGCTACCCATCCCTGAACAACCATGGGCAGAAATTTCCATGGATTTCATCATGGATCTACCACCCTCAGGAGGGTTCACCACTATCCTTGTTATCATTGATCGTCTTTCAAAAATGGCACATTTTCTGCCCATGGTGGGTACTCCCTCTGCTTCAGCTACAGCTGATATTTTCTTCAAAGAAGTTATTAGACTTCATGGCGTTCCTGTCAGTATCACCTCAGACAGAGGTGTCCAATTCACATCCAAGTTTTGGAAGGAGCTCTGTAAGTCTTTGGAAGTAAAGATTTGCCTCTCCTCTGCATACCACCCTCAGAGCAACGGCCAGACAGAGAGAACGAACCAAAACCTGGAACAGTATCTCCGCTGTTTTTGCACCGATTCCCAAGACGAATGGGCCACTCTCCTACCATACGCCGAGTTTGCGTACAACAATTCCATTCATACTGCCACTAACCAGACACCTATCTGGTCAAATTTTGGTTTCAATCCTTCATTTCTCCCAAATTCTCTTCCCGAGATATCTGTCCCTGCTGTACCAGACCGAGTAGCCTCCATCCAGCTGAACTTTCAGAGAATTTAGGAAGCTATGCAAAAGGCCCAGGATGACTACAGCAAGTACTACAACAAAGGAAGGAAGGAAAATCCAGTCTTCAAGGTGGGTGAAGAAGTATGGCTGTCAACCTCAGGTTGCCAATTCCAGCACGGAAATTAGGGCCAAAATTCATAGGCCCCTTCAAGATCAAAGGGATGATCAATCCTTTAGCTTTTGAACTAGCCTTACCTAACTCCTACAAAATACATCTGGTATTTCACGCATCCCTTCTGAAGCCTGTTGTTTCTAGTCCTTTCCCTGGCTGAGAAGAACCACCTCCTCCACCAGTTCTAGTTAACGGAGAAGATGAATTTGAAGTGGAAAGTATACTGAGTTGCAGAAAAAGAGGAAGACAGCTCCAGTATTTTATTAAATGGAAGGGGTACCCCCCGGAGAACAACTCCTGGGAAGCCTCTAAAAATTTGCATGCCCCAAGTTTGGTCCTGGTCTTTCATCAGGAACATCCAGAATTGATGTCCAGTTTGGGTGTCCAGAGGCCACCCCTCGGGGGGGGGGGGGGGCACTGTCAGGAGATTGATGCTTCCAGGCGCCTCGGCTGCATCCCTGTGCGCATGTGCGGCAAAACCGCGCTCTGGCGCATGCGCATTCGCGGCCCAGCAATCCAGGGCACGCACATGCGCACTGGCGCACGCCCTACGTGACCCTTGGGCTGGCCTATAAAAATGACTCTGGCGCACAGACAAATTGCTGGTTTGTCTTCAGCTTCCTGTTATACCTTGTTCGTGTTGTTGTTGCTTGATTACCTGCTGTGACCCGGATTGTACCTCAACTCTTCTGCTCTTCTCTTGGACCTGACCCTCAGCTTGCTTATATGGATTCCGCTTCTCTCCTGTGTTTGACCCTCTGCCTGTGACCCGGATCTGCCTCCTGTCTCCTTGCCCTTGAACCTCTGCTTGTGACCTGGACTTGCTTTGTGTCTCCCTTACCTGAGCCTGTGATTGGATATACAGATCGTGTGTGTTTGACCCTCAGCCTGGTTCTGGATTTACTTGTACCTTGCTCTACCAAGTCGTCTCATCTGCCAGTCTCTGCACCAGTCGCTCATCCCTGCAAGGACCTTCAGGCAAGTTACCCCCTGCCTACTAGGTAGCCTGTGCCTCTTTGTGCCATCCACTCCCTGTATCACCTCCAGGGGGTGGACTGCGCTTAGTCGCAAGGGTGAACCGCTCTCGGCATCTCGGCCTTGGTAAGTACATCTCTGATAGTCACACAGCGGGAGCCTCCCATCATGGACATGGAGCGGACCGAAAACAAAGAATGGAAGACGATGCTGTGGAGGAAGATGCCGGATGAGAACACCGGAGCAAGAAGCAGAGGATCGGAGGAAGAAGAAGATGGAGGAAGAAACCGAAGGAAGATAGAAGAAAGAAGATAGTCGTGAGTAGTTTTAGATGACTTTTTTTCCTTTGAAAAGTCATTTTGCTGTCAGACTGTTCTAAACATGGGAAACATGCGCCCCTTTACAGGCATACTATAGACACTCCCCAGGTATGAAATTTAAAGGAATATTACACTTTTATTGTTTCCCTTTAAGCATTATTAAAATCACTGCTCCCGAAAAAACGTTTGTTTTTAAAACTTTTTTTTGCATTGATACATGTCCCCTGGGGCAGGACCCGGGTCCCCAAACCCTTTTTAGGACAATACCATGCAAATTAGCCTTTAAAATGAGCACTTTTGATTTTGAACTTTCGAGTCCCATAGACTTCAATGGGGTTCTAACATTCGTGTGAAGTTTTGGTCCGTTCGCAAGTTCCAGGTGGTGTTCAGCTCATCCCTATTCTTGAACTCTCCATCCCTCTGGACAGGTTGGTGGGCCGGTGAGGGCCTTGTGAGGGTTGGGAGGACGCCATGTTGCCTGTCTGGGTCCGGAACGTCTCCAGGATGTTTTGGCTTAGTCTTTATGTCAAATCGCAGGGGTAATGGGGGCGGGATGCAGAGGAACTTCGGGATAAGGTTCCCATGTTTTCCGGGTAAGCGGATAATCGAAAACCTCAATTATAGTCTGAACTCTTTCAGCGGGAGCTGTCGAGTTAAGCTGCCATCTTCCACAAGGTCAAGCCATGCCGCTAAACAACGAGTGAATTAAGAGCTTTGCTGTGTCAATGGTTAGAAAGGGGCGTATTTTGGAGATGTTATGGAGATTGAGGCGGCAAGATTTGGACAGTGATTGGATGTGGTGCTTAAAGAGAGTTCAGAGTCCAGGACTACACCTAGAACATTGGCATGTGGGGATGGGCTTATAGTTGTGCCATCAATTTTGACAGAGAAATCAGGGGAAGGGAAAGGGGCATATGGGGGAGGAAAAATTATAAGTTCGGTTTTAGATAGAATGAGTTTGAGGAAGTGGTGTGACATCCAGACTGATATATCTGATGGTAAATTAGTGATAGGTGAGGAGGCAGAGGGAGTGAGCTGAGGAGTAGAGAAATAGATTTGGGTGTTTTCAGCATAGAGGTGGTATTGGAAGCCATGGGAGGCTGACCCAGGGAGGAGGTGTAGATTGAAAATAGGAGAGGTCCAAGAACAGAACCTTGGGGGCCCCAAACAAATAAGGGAAGAGGAGAGGAGGGAGTAGAGTTTAAAGAAATGCAAAAGGTGCGGTTGGATAAGTAGGAAGAGAACCAGCAAAGAGTACAGTCACGGACACCAAAGGCTTGGAGTTTTTTAAGGAGGAGGGGGTGGTCAACCATATCAAAGGCAGCAGAGAGGTCCAGGAGTAGGAGTACAGAATAGTGTTCATTGGTGTTGGCCGTTAGTAGATCGTTTGTTAGTTTTAGGAGAGCAGTTTCTGTGGAGTGTTGAGGACGAAATCCAGACTGAAGGGGATCAAGAAGGCTATTATCAGAAAGGTGGACACTCAGTCGGTTGTAGACCAGACGTTCAAGGACTTTGGATAAGAAGGGGACCAAGAAGATGGGTCGTAGGTTGTTAAGATTGGATGGGTCCAGTGAGGACTTTTTAGATATGGGGCTGACAAGTGCATGTTTTAGAGAGTTGGGGAAGATGCCAGAAGAGAGGAAGAGATTGAAAATGTGGGTTAGAGTGTAGAATTGAGCCAGAGGGTGAATGCAGCATTTGCGAGGGAACAGGATCCAGAGGGCAGGTGGTAAGGTTGATGTTAGCAAGTAATTTAGCAAATGCATCTAGATGTGCGACCGCTGTGTATGTGAGATGCGCAACTGCTCTGTGCGCGGAGGTATGTACCCGTGGCGCATATCTGGTTCCCGGAAACGGTGGCCAGCACACAGGAATAGATATAGGAGGATTTTATGGTATTTTTAAGGTGCAAAAAATATATATATAAAGAAATAGTGATCTCAAGGTATAGTATAAAAAGTTTTATTTAAAGACAATTTAAAAAATTGTTAAACAATTATGGCAAGTATGTTACAATACAGTGTTATGGATACAGCACTTTATAATGGAGTTCCCAACATGTTTCGGGCTTCTCCAGGGTATGCTGTCCATTGGAGGTACAAGCCTTCTATTAAAGAGAATTTTATAAATAGTAATCACATCAAAAATCTATTTAGAATCATAAACCTGTGTATGTATATATATATATATATATATATATATATATATATATATATATATATATATATATATATATATATATATATATGTATATATATATATATGTATATATATGTATATATATATATATGTATATATATATACACATTCATTTAATTACTCCTCTTGGAGATTATTTTTCAATACAGAAGGATTTTTACATACATGTGAACGTTCACTCTGATGACACCATTGCTTACCCCTAGTCTCTTGAAATATAGTGTACTCTAGTCAAAACAATATATAGGTCAAAAAGTCTGCCAGCATCAAGGAAATCGAGAGCTATAAGGATTCAGGCTATACAGGAGCTTATGGAGTTATGGGAGGAGATTGGCGAGTCTATTGACTCGCCCCTCGACCCCCCAATATCACGGGATCCAACCACAGTGAGTAGATGTGTAGGGATAGACGTGACAGGATTATAACTCCACAGAGGCATTCTCCCTGAAAAATGCAAAATTCAGGCTAAAAATTAAAGGAAGCGGGACTTTGAGTGTGCCTTGGTGGGGTTGAAATAACAATTTATACCACAGTTTTTAAAACAATGTGGAAAAACTTTATTTACCATCCATGGATGGAAACCTTAACCGGTCATGGACCAGCGGCCACAGTTATGCCGTGTACACACGATCAGACATTCCCACAACAAAATCCATGGAGTTTTTCCGACGGATGTTGGCTCAAATTTGTCTTGCATACACACAGTCACACAAATCTTGTCGGAAATTCCGAACTTCAAGACGGCACTAGAAAAGGGAAGTTCAATACCAAGTGCGCCACCCTTTGGGCTCCTTCGGCTAATCTTGTGTTAGTAGAAGTTTGGTGAGAGATGATTCTCACTTTTTAACCTCGTTCTTTTCCGATCGTTACTACTCTTCATTTTGTGCTTGTGGGTTTGTATCTGGTTTTCAGTGCTTGCCCCCCCAAAGCGCACGTGAGGTCCGTATAAAATATATGGAGTACTTTGCGGGTAAGGGGGTCATTGATATGCCAGAAAATGTTTAATAAGAATTTTAACAAAAGAATATATATATTTAAACTGAAATAATATTTCCTTTAATTTACTGCTTGTGTTTCTTTTAACTGTCTCCTAGGTTCTCCAATGGGCTTTTATTTTTTTACATTTTCTTCAATAGTGCAAACGTAATTTATTTGATACATGAAGTGACAATCTGTTCTTCAGCGAACTATTATTATGTTGTGGGTCTGCTACACACACCTTGTTTTTGTTGTTAATGTATGTAATGCATTACTGTTAAAAATATACATCATTTTCATCACCATGAATGAATTTTGCAGAGTCACGAAAATGGCATGATTGTGGCAAATTATAAAGCACTGTGGGAGTTATTTAATAAAGGAAAATCCACGTTGTACTACAAGTGAACTGCAAAAGTGCACTTGTAGTGCAAAGTGAATTTAACCCCCATTGTCACTGTAAACAACAACTTACTCCAAAAACTGCTATTGAGCATTGAAAGAAGAAGCCACACATTGTTGAGTCTTTAAATGTTTACTCTGTGCACATTCACAAGTAGGGATGAGCTTCGAGTTTGAGTCAAACTCCTGTTCGACTCGAACATCGGCTATTCGCCAGTTCGCCGAAAAGTGAACAATTTGGGGTGTTCGCGGCAAATTCAAAAGCCGAGGAACAACCTTTAAAAGTTTATGGGAGAAATCAAAAGTGCTAGTTTTAAAGGCTTATATGCAAGTTATTGTATATGTACTGTGTGACACTTCTCGTCTTCTGACGGTTCTTAAATACTGAAGGGTGGGGCCACCCGGTGACCCCGCCTCCTCTGATGCACGGGGACTTGACGGGGACTTCCCTGTGGCATTCCCTGTAATGTCAGAAGGGGGGCGGGGTCACTGGGTGGCCCCGCCCTCTATTATTTAAGAACCGAGAAGCGTCACACAGCGGGAGCCTCCCATCAGGCCCGAGAAGAAAAGGGAAGAAGACGCCGCGGAGGAAGATGCCGGATGAGAACACCGGAGGAAGAACCAGAAGAAGAAGATGGAGGAAGAAACCGAAGGATGATAGAAGAAAGAAGATAGAAGAAAGAAGATGGAAAAAAGAAGACTCTAAATAAAGGAATTGTCAAAAACTGTCTCTTGTCATTTTTAACAAAGTACAAAGTACCCCCTTACCATTTCACACGGGGGGCGGGATCTGTGGGTCCCCTTGTTAAAGGGGGCTTCCAGATGCTGATAAGCCCCCCGTCCGCAGACCCCTACAACCACTGGGCAAGGGTTGTGGGGATGAGCCCCTTGTCCCCATCAACATGTGGACTAGGTGCTTTGTAGGGCTACCCCAAAGCACCCTCCCAATGTTGAGGGCATGTGGCCTGGTACGGTTCAGGAGGGGGGGGGCGCTCTCCCGTCCCCCCCTCTTTTCCTGCGGCCTGCCAAGTTGCGTGCTCTGATAAGGGTCTGGTATGGATTTTTGGGGGGACCCCACGCCATTTTCTTTTTAATTTGGGTGCGGGGTTCCCCTTAAAATCCATATCCGACCTGAAGGGTCTGGTATAAATTTTGAGGGGGACCCCCACGCCATTTTTTTTTTAATTTTGGCTGGGGTTCCCCTTAATATCCATACCAGACCTGAAGGGTCTGGTATGGAATTTAGGGGGAACCCCACGCCATTTTTTTTTTTAAATTTTGGTTCGGGTTCCCCTGTGGGGAATTCCCATCCCATTTTTATCAATGACAATTCATTAATAGCTGCGAGTAGTTTTAAATGACTTTTTTCCTTTGAAATGTCATTTTGCTGTCAGACTGTTCTAAACACGGGAAACATGCGCCCCTTTACAGGCATACTATAGACACCCCCCCGGTATGAAATTTAAAGGAATATTACACTTTTATTGTTTCACTTTAAACATTATTAAAATCACTGCTCCTGAAAAAACGGCCGTTTTTAAAACTTTTTTTGCTTTGATCCATGTCCCCTGGGGCAGGACCCAGGTCCCCAAACACTTTTTATGACAATAACTTGCATATACACCTTTAAAATTAGCACTTTTGATTATTCATGTTGGAGTCCCATAGACTTTAACGGTGTTTGCGTGTTCGAACAAATTTTTTGCCTGTTCGCATGTTCTGTTGCGAACCGAACAGGGGGGTGTTTGGCTCATCCCTATTTACAAGTGCGTTAGAAAAGGGTTTTTGAACAAACCAACATATTTTAGGAATAACATTTTTGGTATAGATAGTACAAATAGCCTTTTTTGTGTTAAATAGGCATGTTTAAAACCATAATACAATACCTTACTCAGGAACTTACAAAGTTCAACGTTGAAAAAATGAAGGCAAGATCAGACATTAGTATGTCCAAACTGTGTTGATCTTGCCTTCATCAGATGGGGTGATGTCACCCCTGTGAAAGCCAAATTTTGAAACTGCACACAAATTGAGAGTCAAAATGGGGATTTCCCTCCTGATCACATGCCTAATGTCAACATGTGCTAGCACCCATCATGGGGGCTCACTGGAGGTGTTTCGGGGGTGGAACCCCTTCCTTTCAACCACTTTATTTGCGAGGAAGGGGTTGCACCCACCAAAAGCATACATTGATATCCCGTGATGGCAGATAGCACATGTTGACACACTGTTTGCATCTTCAAAATTTGTCTTTCAAGATACTTAAAAAATGGTGAAAAATATCCAAAAAATGAAGACTTTAGGTGCTTTTTAGATTCGGCCTAAAACATCAATGATGTTTTTGAGTCTTTTTTCAATATCATTGATGTCTTCCTTGATCTTTTGTAAATCTCGATTGCACACCATTATCTCCCCGATGAGGACGTGTGCACTTGCACTTGTGAAATGAGTTTCTTCTTCCACAACATCCACATCACCTAAAATTCAAAAACACACCATGTATTATAAATATGCAGGCATACATCTATTACCTGAAGCTGTGGTCTCAGACACTCACCTGTTGTGGTCACTATTTCACCAACTTCATAAATCTCTCCCTCCACATCCTCTGGTTGTGTTGGTGGTATTTCCCCTTCTTTAGGACGTTTTGGGTCTCTGGTGTCTTCAGATGTCCCAAGTTTATTCTTCCCTATGTGAAAAAAAGGTATACTTAGCACACAGATATTTGAGGGCAGAAATATTGCTTGGAAGTGTCGTACAATTGTCTTTTTTGGCAGAGTTCCAAGCTGAATAAATTTTTTTCCCCTTTCTAAAGCTGGAATACTTACCTTTTTTGTACAATTTTCACACATGGAGACACCCCTAGTATCCACTGGAGCACTTGTGTGGGACACCGTAAAAAGTTTGTTCTGGTGTCCCACACTAGTGCTCCTGCATCCAGATGTGTAAACAGCTGCTGAGTGTCCTCTCCTTACACTGAATCAAGTTTGCATTTCATTCTAGTTACAAACCAATCTAGACAACAATGTACTAAACTTCTTTTAACACAAATAGGCCAGAACAAATGTAGTTAACCTGTATCTGCCCCAAACATCGTATTAGTGGGCGAACGAACAATGTTTAAAATGAACGATTACTGTGCCCACGAACCTGAAAGTTGCCATTTTAAACTGTACAACAGTAAATAAGAGCACATGGAGCAGCATGTAAGTAATAATAATAACAGGAACACACGACAACAACTTACTTTTTTGAAGAACTCTCTTGATCTTTCTGTACTGATTGTGCTCCCTCAATTTCAGGATCCTCAATTGCTCATTGGATCGTCGTACCCCAAAATTCTGGCGCAGACTCTTCACAACTTTAGCCATGATCTTGGCCTTTCTCACATTTGGGTTTAGGTAAGGTCCATATTTCCCATCATAGTCGGCCCTCTTCAAGATGTCCACCAGGGCCGGTACAAGGCAGGGGCGGAAGGGGCACGTGCCCTGGGCGGTACCATTTGCTATGGGGGGAGGGGGCGCAGCCTGCAGGTGAAGTTCTGTCACGGCCGCCGCCCGCCAGTGTGTACAATACAACTACTGTCTACAGTGCATTTACAGCGCCCAGCGGCACTGTACAAATTGCCGACTTTGCGCGCTCCTGCATCCTCCCTTCCCTCAGCACAATACTCCCCTACGGAGAAGTCCCGTAGTCCCTGCCAGCGCCGTGACGTCACTCACGGCCGGAGGCGAGGTGGGAGGACGCAGAGGAGCGCAGGGAGGCGGGAGCGGTGTCGGCGCGCTGTTACCTCAAGGAGCCGAGCCGAGCCGAGCTGAGGAGCTGCTGCCTGCCTGCCTGGCTGGCTGGCTCTAGTAGCTGCTTCTGGATTCTGGAAGGAAGCGAAGGTAGAAGATTGCAGTGCCACTGTGTGCCAGTGTTCTGAGTCTGAACTTGTGTAAGTAAACACTCAAAAACAGATTAATAAATGGCTGGATTGGGGGAGGGGAGGAGGCTGAGGCGAGGTTGCCATCCCTAATGCTCTGCAATGCCCCACAATACTCTGCAATGCCCCAGAATACTGTGCAATACTCTGCAATGCCCCAGAATACTGTGCAATACTCTGCAATGCCCCAGAATACTGTGCAATACTCTGCAATGCCCCGCAATACCCCGTAATACTCTGCAATACCCCGCAACACTGTGCAGTACCCCACAATACCCCGCAATACTCTGCAATACCCCGCAATACTCTTCCATACTCTGCAATACCCCACAACACTGTGCAGTACCCCGCAATACTCTTCAATACTCTGCAATACCCCGCAATACTCTGCAATACCCCGCAATACTCTGCAATACCCCGCAATACTCTGCAATACTCTGCAATACCCCACAACACTGTGCAATACTCTGCAATACCCCGCAATACTCTGCAATACCGTACAATACCCTGCAATACTCAGCCATACTCTGTGATACTCGGCGATACCCCGCAATACTCTGCAATACTTTGCAATACCCCGCAATACTTTGCAATACCCCACAACACTGTGCAATACTCTGCAATACCCCGCAATACTCTGCAATACCCCGCAATACTCTGCAATACCCCACAATACTCTGCAATACCGTACAATACCCTGCAATACCTAGCCATACTCTGTGATACTCGGCGATACCCCGCCATACTCTGCAATACCCCGCCATACTCTGCAATACCCCGCCATACTCTGCAATACCCCGCCATACTCTGCAATACCCTGCCATACTCTGCAATACCCCGCAATACTTTGCAATACCCCACAACACTGTGCAATACTCTGCAATACCCCGAAATACTCTGCAATACCCCGCAATACTTTGCAATACCCCACAACACTGTGCAATACTCTGCAATACCCCGCAATACTCTGCAATACCCCACAACACTGTGCAATACCCAGCCATACTCTGCCATACTCTGCCATACTCTGCCATACTCTGCCATACTCTGCAATACTCCGCCATACTCTGCAATACCCCGCAATAATCTGCAATACCCCTCCATACTCTGCAATACCCTGCCATACCCAGCCATACTCTGCAATACTCGGTGATACCCAGCCATGCTCATTTATACCCAGCCATGCTCAGTTATACCCAGCCATACTCGGCTGTACACGGCCTCTGTATGTGGCCAGGCTGTGGAAGTCTCACACATGTGGTATCGCCGTACTCAGGAGGAGTAGAAGAATCTATTTTAGGGTGTCATTTTTGGTATGTACATGTTATGTGTTAGAAATATTGTATAAATGGACAACTTTGTGTTAAAAAAAAAAAACGTTTTAACCACTTCCCGCCCGCCGGTTGTCATACGACGTCCTTGACTTTGTGCGGGGATATCTGAATTAAAAACGGGGGGGGGGCGCAGTTTGCCATCTTCGCCCTGGGCACCAAATGGCCTTGTCCCAGCACTGATGTCCACCATCTCCACCATCTCTACAAAGGACATATTTAAGGCCTTAAATCTCCTCTGGGATCGGGACGTTCGTGGCTCCGGGCTTTCGTCGTTGCTGCTGCTGTCTCCATGCACTTGCTTTGTCTCCGCCATGTGCTCTTCCCACTGTGCCAAAAGACAAAGCGCAGGGAATAGACTAGAAAGAACATCAGGAGCTGGCGGAGTTTCACGCATGCGCAGTGTATATAAAGCGTAACACGCATGTGTCATACGTACGACCTGTGAGAGGAGGAAGGAGTATCGGAAGCGCCAATCGTTAGAACAAAGGTACAATTTGAACTTGGGGCATCAGTGGTCTATACTGCTTATAGATTGAAGCCTATATTGGGAAAAGATTAGAAGAGTTTAGCCTGACATTAGGGTTTGTCTTGTGTTGCGTCTTGCAGAGAAAATGGATCCATTCAATGATAGGGAATTTATAGCAATATTCATTGACATGTTCAGGGAGCTGCCCTGTCTGTGGCAGGTGAACCACCCATTTTTTATTAAGCTAAGAAAGAGGAAGGCAGCGCTGGAGAAAGTGCTTGAATTTGTGAAGCCGATGATCCCCATGGCAGACATCACCTATTTGAAGACCAAAATTGTTGGCATGAGGAGTACTTAGGGAGCGAAAGAAGGTCCAGAATTCCCAGAGATCAGGAGCAGAAGATTACATTTATGTCCCCAGGCTGTGGTACTATGACAGAATGCATTTTCTGTCAGACCAGAGTGAACCCAGGCCAGCACTCTCCACTCTTCCTTCAAGGCTTACTTCCACCTGTAGCGTTGGTAGATTTTCAATCTACTGCTTATAGGTAAATTTAGTGGGTTATCTGTTTATACACAGCCAGATTTGCCTCTGTTCCAGCTTGGCTGAGTTGCATGTAGTTTCACACTGTGCCTGTAGGTGTCGTTGTCACCATGGGGCGGTGTTGGAAAGACAACACATTGAAGCGTATGAGTGCTCCTCTGTCTCCCGAGATAACTCGATGGAGGTTGTCCTCCGAGTTGCATTCTGGGAGAGGGTATTTATGGGAGAGACGCCATGTTTTAGGGTTCATCTTTCGTTCCAGCTGCTGGCCCTCCTGGCCAACAGGAATGTGCTAGGAGTACTACCTCGTGGTCCCCCGACCGGGAGGCCCATGTTGCTGCAGCGTGTGGGTGGGCCCAGAAGCCTGTCTGGGGCCTATCACAGCGGCAAAGGAATGGTCCTGGGCTGTCTGTCCTACGGCAAGAAGCTGGACAACTGAGAAGATCCCAGGGGGGGACCCGTCACGGAAGGATCATGCAGAGTGCTGGTCTGGAGAGGGGCCTGGTGACTCAGTTGAAGGACGCATCCTAAAGTAATCCTACTGCATAGTACTGCCGGGTCGGCTTAAAGGTTCTAGTGCTATGTTTGCTGTTCATCGTAAACCATTACATCCTGTGGCAGAGGATCGTGCGGGTTTTGTTCCAATTAAGTCTGTGGCAGAGACTTTTGGACGTGCTGCGTACTGGCTGCTAGGTTAGTGAGAGAAACCTATCCAGGCGGGCAAAGATTCAACTCTAAAAAGAGAGTACATTCATCTACAAGCTTTCAATTCCTAATACTACACTAAGAAAAGGTATTTGAATTTCCCTGCAACTCTTCTTCTACCTCTTTCCTGCTACTTCCTTCCATTTACGTTTATTAAAGCATTGGAAAAGATACTCAAGTGTCCGGTGCCTACATTGTCTGGTATTAAACTCAACGGGGCCCTAGACCAGGTTCTGGTGAAATCGAGGTAACGAAGGTGACGGTAACAGCCCGCTTTAAACCAGCAGCTCCACCGAGAGTTATTGCTACACACCTCAGCTGAGGCTTCCGATGTCCAATCTGGGCCTTCCAGGCAGGAAGATGCGAAGGAGCCCAGCTTGAGTCAGGTAGAGCATTGTTGAACATATTTCTTGTCATAAAATGAATGATGTTAACTAGATGTTATTATTGATCACTAATTGCTTATTTAAGTGGTTTACATATCAATAGACAGTAGTGGCCAAAAAGGATTGGGACAAGAATGAAAAATGCTGGGCTCAGAAGGATAGTCTTTTCTATTTGTTAACATTCAATTTGAAACAGTCATGAGCTCTAAACTGTGTGTGATTGATGACCCAAAAAACTACACCTATGTCCCTTTTTCATACACAGGAAAGCCTCAGCCAGGAGGTGGCAGGGGAAAGCCTCAGCTAGGAGGTCGACCATCGTCCTCCTCCTCCACCTCCTGCCACAACTACAACACCAGAGCCACAGCCTGGAAGGAAGCGTCTAAGGAAGACAAGAGTGTGATGACCTGGAATTAGTCTGGTCTGGAAAAAGATACAGGCTGTGGTATGACCACTGCCTGGGGACAGATATGTCATCTGCTGCTGTTCATGATCTCTTGGGCTCCTGGACTGGATTGTGCTCACTATTATATGGACACCTCAGGATACCAATTTTGCCTGTAAAATTGTTCTGATGTGTGCCCTGGGGTACAAAGGCTTCGCACATTTAAACAGTTTCTCCAGCGTTTCCCTATCTCTTTATTTTGTTATGACTCATAATAAATGGCTATTTTTTTGTTAAAAATCTTGCCTATGTGTTTTACTTCAAAAAGAACAGTTTGTTTGTGAGTAGGCAGGTACATTTCAAAAATACTATGTGAAACTAAAAAGATCACTATAAAAAAATACATAAAACAGGAGATCTTAATAAAAAAAAATTAAAAAGAAAAAAAAAACACTATAAAAAAAAACAAAAAAACATTATTGTGGAGATCTGACGAAAAAAATAACTAATATTATTCAGGAGATCACGAGAAATAACAAAGAAATCATTTTTCAGAACTATGTGTGAATATCAGCATCAAAACAACTTCATTATTCTAGCATTATAAAGAGGAGAATGCGTTGCATTAAAAGATTAAAACATTTGCAGTGTGACAAATGTGCTATCTCCATTACAAATGCTTGTTTTACCAGACCGATCGCTTCCTTCTCGTAATTGATTGAGAGCATGCGTGGAACGTTGTGCGTCGGAATTGTGTACACATGATCGGAATTTACAAGAACGGATTATGTTGTAGGAAAATTTGAGATCCAGATCTCAAATTTTGTGTTCCGAAAATGTCCGATGGAGCCTACACATGGTCAGAATTTCCGACAACAAGCTCCCATCGAACATTTTTCATCGGAAAATCCGACCGTGTGTACGGGGCATTATACTGCAGCAGGTTGGTCCGGCTGCATGAATTCTTGTAGCTATACATCACGTGCGCGGCCACCGAGGGGGCGCACACGACGTTCGGATTAGATCCAGAACTGATCAATCCCCAGGCCAATGGTATCTGGCCTGGACCTAGTGATCACTCCTGGTGAATGAGATCCTTCCCCTGCATGTGCAAGTGTAAACACAGCAGGGGAAGTGATGTCATCTCTCCTCGTGGAAGTCTTTTCGTTCCAGTGAGAGGAGAGAAGACATCTCAGAGTAAGTGCACTAACGCTACACTGACACCAGTCCAGGTAGGTACACTTGCCACCCCCGATCACCCCCTAGTTAACCCCTTCACCCCCTGTCACTGTGTCGCCCAGTGCAGTGTTCATTTTTTTTTTGATCACTGTACTGGTGTCATTAGTGACAAAAATCAGCGTTAGGGTAATTAGTATTAGGCCCAGATAGGTCTAGGGACCTCCCAACCCCCCCTAATAAAGGTTTAACCCCTTGATTACCCCCTGTCACCAGTGATCACTGTATAAGTGTCATGGGTGACATCGGTTAGCTAGTTTATTTTTTATAGTGTCAGGGCACCCGCCTTATTTTACCTAAATAAAAGTTTAACCTCCTGATCACCCGGCAGGTGATATCCGTTTTTAGTGTCAGATAGTGTCTGCGTCGCCCCAGGCAGCGTCAGATTAGTGCCAGTAGCGCTAACACCCACTCACGTACCATACACCTCCCTTAGTAGTATAGTGTCTGAACGGATCGATATCTGATCTGATCAGATCTATACTAGTGTCCCCAGCAGTTTAGGGTTCCCAAAAACAAAGTGTTAGCGGGATCAGCCCAGATACCTGCTAGCACCTGCATTTAGCCCCTCTGCCCAGCCCAGCCCACCCAAGTGCAGTATCAATTGATCACTGTCACTTACAAAAACACAAAACACATAACTGCAGCGGTCACAGAGTCAGGCCTGATCCCTGCGAACGCCAACAGTTTTTTTTGCAGCGTTTGAAGCAGTTGCTGACAGTCAGGAGCTTTTTTTCCTGTGAGTCTCACTAGCGTACCAGTAAATTTAGAGACCAAAATGTCAAATTGAAGGTACACTAGTGAAGAGGCCTACACGTTTCTGGGCATAACAGTGAAGAGGAAGTCACTCATCTGTCAGATTCAGGCTCAGAATACGAACCTGTAGACAGCAACGGCACCCTGACAGATAGCTCTGACGATGGAGTTGTGGTCCCTGCCAAGGTCAGGCATACCCGACCCCGTTGTTCTGCTGTCGCTGAGTTGCAAGAACCGCAGGGCTCTCATATGGAGCAGAGAGCCAATAATAGTGCCGTTCATCCTTCTGGTGAACTGGCAAGCACTGGCAAGTGGCCTAGTACATCTTAGTCGTACATCCAGCACTGCAGTAACACTTGGTGATGTGGCGAGTCCCATAAGTGCAGTTCAAGCTGGCGAGGTGGCCAGCATGAGTAGTGTTCCATTGCCACCAAGAAGAAGACAAACACAGGCCCATCAAGCCCATAGTGCCCTTCCTGCTGCATTCACCAATCCTAATTGGGAGCCCACCACTTCTGCAGCACCCATACTTCCCCCATTCACTGGCCAAGAATTTAGGTGGAAACAGTTGATTTTACATCACATGATTTTTATTCACTGTTTTTCACGGAAGATCTCTATAGATCTATTGTGGACCAAAGTAAGTTGTATGCTGGTCAATTCATCGCTGCTAATCCCCTTGACCCTTGCCAGAGATTGGAGACCTATTACAGTCTCCGAATTTAAGACCTTCATGGGCCTATCCCTCCTCATGGGCATAACTAAAAAGAGTGAGTTGTGGTCATATTGGTTCACTGACCCAATCCACCATATGCCCGTGTTCTCTGCCTCCATGACCAGGACACGATACAAGCAGATCTTGCGGTTCATCCACTTCAATGATGATGAACTCTGTTGTCCTCGGGGTGACCCTGGATTTGATCAGCTCTACAAAATTCGGCCCCCCATAAACCACTCCAACCAACAGTTTGCAGCCTTGTTTACTCCTGACCAAGTTGTCCACGTTGATGAGTCCCTGATTAAGTTTTCTGGTCGCTTGTCTATCAAAGAGTATCTTCCCAGCAAGCGTGCCAGATATGGGGTCAAGATGTACTGTATAAGCTCTGTGACAGGGCAACAGGCTATACATATAGTTTTATGGTTTACAAGGGAAAAGATAGTCATGTAGAGCCAGAGAACTGCCCAGACTTCATAGGGAGCACTGGTAAGATTGTGTGGGACTTGGTGTCACCCTTATTCGGAAAGGGGTACTACTTGTACATGGACAATTATTACACGAGCGTGCCACTTTTTAGTCACTTTTTTTATTATGGAATTGGCGCATGTGGCACCATGCGATCTAATCGCCGGGGCTTCCCCCAATAGCTTGTAGAAACCTGACTTAGATGGGGGAGAGAGCCTGCTTGAAGTGCAATAATTCAGGGATTCATGGAATGTTTTCGTTCTGTCCTCCCTTCATGCAGATACGACAGTCCAAATTTCTACGGCGACTGGTGTTGTGGAGAAACCCCTCTGTGTCCTCAAATACAACCTTTAAATGGGAGGGGTGGACCTCAACGACCAGTACCCACGCTCCCACTTATATGCAGGAAAAATAAAAAAATCTGGGAAATGTTCAGTTCGCGACTACGAATCTTCGTGAAGAATGTAGAAATATATGGGGGTTCAGATTAGGGCGGGCTATCTTTAGACACATTTAAATCCGTAGATGTTCCTCCAACCATTTGGACCATACTTTCTGATATTTCAGAGGACAACCTCTGTTGAAGTATGTATCTCTATATAGGGGTAGGTTCTCGTTCACCAACTGTTTCCAGAAGGCAACCGCAGGTGGGGCCGACTTCTTCCATTGAAGTGTAATGCTCTTCCTGGCTTAGAACAGTAAGAGGCTCACCAACGTGCGTTCTGCAACAGTAGGAATCAACTGTTCCACTAGACCCAATAGGCAGACAGATACGGAAGGCTGCAATGGGACAGCACTAATTAGGCGAATGCAAGACATTACCTCTTCCCAAAACACGATGATAGCTGGGCAAGTCCAGAATATATGTATGAAGTCCCCCGGGGTCCCCCCGCATCTCCAACACCCTGGAGAGAGATTAGAGTCTATTCTGTGTAACCTAGAGGGAGTAAAGTAAGCTTGGTGGGCTATTTTAAATTGTATCAGGCGGTCTCTGATGGAGACCATGGACCAGAATGGGAAGTCCCAGATATCATCCCAGTCATCTTGATCAAGTTCTGAGACGTCCTGAAGCCAACGGGCCCTAAGTTTATCCAAATCGGGAAGTGAGACTCTAATGGGGCGTACACACGGTCAGACTTTTCAGCTACAAAAGTCCGACAGCCTGTCCGACAGACTTCCGGCAGACTTTCGGCGGACTTGCGGCAGACTTTCTAACGAACGGACTTGCCTACACACGACCACACAAAAGTTCGACAGCCTAGTACGCGGTGACGTACACCAAGTCCGGCGAGACTATAAAACGGAAGTTCAATAGCACGTACGACACCCTTTGGGCTCCTTCTGCTAATCTCGTGTTTATCTCGTGTTAGTAGAAGTTTGGTGAGAGACGATTCGCGCTTGTGAGACTCGTATTTTTCAGTTCGTTTTAACTGTTGTTCAGTCTGTGCTTGTGAGGTTTGTATCTGCTTTTCAGTGCGTTTGGTCAGTTGGCATTGAGAAATCTTTGTTTTATTGTCCGCTCGTTCCTGATTTTCAGGTCGCTCTTCACAGGCCTTGCTGTTCTTCAGTGCATTTTGTTAAGTGCTTTCTGACCAGCCGACCGTTTTGAAGCCATGTTACCTGTACGTACTCGTCGTTGAGCTCGTGCATTGTATGTGTTTGGTGCTGTAGTTTATTCTTCAGACCAAGACCAGTCCATGAACAGGGCGAGGAGGAGTTCATGGACCAAGAATTGGTTGCTCCAGCGTGACCAGTTCTGTCACATGCCATTACTCCGTGAGATCCGTGAGAATAATCCTGAGGATTTCAGGAACTTTCTCCGGATGACGGACCTCGTTTTTGACCGTTTGGTGGCTTTGCTGACCCCCTATATCAGCAGGCAGGATACCTGCATGAGGCAAGCCATCACTCCGGAGCAGAGGCTAGTTGCCACGTTGCGGTACTTGGTGACAGGGAGAAGCCTGCAGGACCTCAAGTTCTTGACAGGCATCTCCCCCCAGTCTCTGGGGATCATTATCCCAGAGACCTGTTCTGCCATCATCCAGGTCCTGCAGAAGGACTATATTAAAGCGGAGCTCCACCCGATTTTCCTACACTAACTGCAGCTAATTACCGCAATGTCCTAATGACAAAACGGCACTTTTTTTTTTTTTTACAGGCTTTACCTTTGTTCTTGAAGCTGTCTTTGTTTTGTGCAGGAAGCACAGGCTGCGGTTAGGGGCGTGTCCAGAGCGGCTAATTACTCACTTCCTGTAAGCCGCACTGGCTCCTGGGAGCTTGTGTCATTGTTCCCAGGAGTCAGTGCGGCCGCCTGTTCCAATCCTATGTTATCAGGATTAAACAAGAGATTTTTATACTTACCTTTCCTCAAACTCCAGCGCCGCTCTCTCCTCTATGTCTCGCTCATTGATCCTCCTTTTGTGTTTGCTTATCTCCGTTGCCATCACAACGGGGCGGGACTTCCTACGACGCCGCTCGTTGTGATGGCAACCGGAGTTGTTGACGGCGCTCCGATTTCCCTCTACTGCGCATGCGCGAGATCCTGAATAGAACGGGCGGTGCATGCTGGTCGATCAGCAGCACCGTATCCCGGAAGAGGATGCCTGTGGGTTTCACATGCCCACAGGCAAGATGAAAACCGTGATGAGCATATTTTTATAAGTTTCATTTTATGGAGAAAACGGATAGCAAAGATCTTGAAAATCGGAATACGTGAGTTACTTATTCTTAGATATAAATATATGTCATTGTGCCAAAAAAACAACAACTTAGAGACAGTGGAATCCCGCTTTAAGGTAAGATTTTTTTCTTTTATTAGCATCACATGTTCTTTTATTTAATCTTTGATAATGTAATGTATTTCTTAGCTCAAACACTACTTACCATCATTGCAATATAGTGTGAATGTCCCCTTTTTCTCCTCACACATGCTGGATTTTTTTCCTGTTCTTTTTTGTCATGCATGTATATTTGCCTTCAATAACCTCCCCAGCATACAATGCTGGGCACATATCCACCTAGTCTACTCAGTTTGAATGTATTTAGTCAGCTGCATTGTATTTTGTTTCCCCTAAACTCTATCCAAATAGTGTGCTTATAATTAGCAATTAGCTTGATTTCCCAACCCCCCCACCTAAACTCAATCCAAATAGTGTGCTTATAATTAGCAATTAGCTTGATTTCCCAACCCCCCACACCTAAACTCAATCCAAATAGTGTGCTTATAATTAGCAATTAGCTTGATTTCCCAACCCCCCCACCTAAACTCAATCCAAATAGTGTGCTTATAATTAGCAATTAGCTTGATTTCCCAACCCCCCCACCTAAACTCTATCCAAATAGTGTGCATATAATTAGCTTGATTTCACCCCCCCCCCCCCTAATAATTTGCTAGAATGTTCTGTGGTGTTGATTTTTAAAAAGCAAATATATGTTGCACTTTGCAAAATGCATGTGCACTCTACAAGTGCATTTGCTCCAGTGCTTTAGTAAATGAGCAGAAGCTCTGCTGATTTCCATCATCAAATCATATGCAAGCCACAAAGTGTTTTCATTAATTGCCCTTGCATGTGATTGTGTACTCCTTGCAACATGAAAGCCTTTTTACCTTACCTCATTTACTTTAAGCTGGGGAGCAACTGCACTTGCAGAGTGTGACAACTGCAGTCTTGTAGCCTTTTTAGTCCATAAATCCCTGTGTGTCCTAAAATTAATATTTTTTTGGAATTTCACTACTCCCTAAAATGTAATCAATGTTCCATCAGAGGGGGTGAGCAATATGATAAGTGTGCCTTTCCATATTATTTCTTCCAGAAGATTTAAATTATTTAATGTTATACTAATGCTGGGGAATAATGTTTTTAATTGTATAATTTTCTTGCAATGTTATATTCAAAATTACTGATTTTTGTTTTCTTGTTTGATTCCCCAGTTTCCTTCAACGCCACAGGACTGGCAGACTGTGGCATCCCATTTTGCCACCCGTTGGGACTTGTGGAGGGGCTATAGATGGGAAACATGTCCACATCGTGCCACCACCCCATTCAGGGTCATACTATTTTAATTATAAGGGGTTCCACAGTATTGTTTTAATGGCGGTGGTGTCGGCACACTATGAATTTCTATATGTGGACGTGGGGAAGAATGGCCGGATGTCGGATGGAGGAGTATTTGCCCAGACGGAGTTCTGCCAGCGTCTCCAGAGTGGTGGCCTGGGATTGCCACCTGATGCGGATAACGTGGAAGGACTCCCCTTTGTCTTCATTGCCGATGAAGCCTTCACTCTGAGCAAGCACCTCATGAGGCCATTCCCCCAAAGAACCCTCACCCCGGAGAGGAGGGTTCTTAATTTCCGGCTGGCCAGAGCTAGAAGAGTGGTTGAGAATGCGTTTGGGATTCTGGCCAGCCGGTTCCGCCTGTTTCAAACCTCCATTAATTTGACCGAATACAAACTTAATTTTATAATTTTATTGTGCTGCATCCTGCACAACTTTTTACACAAACATTCTCCAAATTATATGGTGCCAGTTGGGCCTGAGGCCGGACTTTTCGGTGACAATCTTACGGGCCTGGATACTGTCTGTACTGGCTTGGCCCCCCAAAGTGCCCGTCAAGTTAGACAGCAATATGTTAATTATTTTATGGGTAATGGGGCCAATGCAATGGGCCAGGATATCTAAAGATTTAAAATAAAAACAATCTTGATGAAATCTTGAATTATATTTTTTGCTTGCCTTTCTTTTGGGCTTTCTCCTAGGTTATGGTCGAGCAGTTGTAGTGCCAACTGTATTTTCCTTGTAAATTTCTAAATAAGCTCCATTGCCACTGTAAACAACTTTTTTCAATTTATAAACAAACTGATACCGAGCATTGAAATAACAAACCACACATTTATTTAATTCCTAAGCAGATGTTTTTAATCTTTGGTATCCATTCAGTTATGCATTTAGTATAAAATGTTCCTAGCCAAAAATATAATTATATAGTAATACATTTAGAATAATATAATTATGGTTAAAGATTTTTAGATAATCAAAAATAAAATTTGTTGGGCATTTTGATTTTAGCAAACAGGCCTTTTTTATTTTTTTTTGGTTTTTTAAAATCCGTTTTTTTTTTTTTGTAAAAAACTTTTTTGTTGTTTTTTGGTTTTTAAAATCCCTTTTTTTTTTTTTAAATCCTTTTTTTTATTTTTGTTTTTTTTAAAAACATTTTTTTGTATTTTTTTTTTATTTTTTTATTTTTTTTACTTTTTTGGGTGTTTTCTAAAAACAGGCCTCCTTTTTTAAATGTTGTTAAACAGGCATATCATTTAACAGAAAATAATAAAGAGAAGGCCCAGAATGGGGTCAGCAAACCAGGAAATGAAGGACATGATCAATGTTTTGGGGTTTCAAAAAGGGCATTTAGATTCTACCCAAAACATCAATCATGTCCTTCATTTCCTGCTGCATACGATCCAGCCGATTACGCATTTGATCGATCTCCCCATTCCAGGCCATTATTTGAGCAATTAGCCGTTGGGCACTGTCTGTGGTGAAATAGTCACTTGGACCTAAAGTGGAATGAAAAAAAAGATGTGTTTAGAAATATGCACACATACATAGTTTACCTTACCATAAAGCTGGTGTCTCAGACACTGACCTGGTGGGGTGCCCATGTCGCATACTTCCTGAACATCCTCGGGGTGGCGCTGTTGCTTGACTCAAGCACAACCAGATCACCTAAAATAGAGTAGAAAAATTACAGAAAAGAAAAGGCAGCCATGCAGAGATTACCGTAAGCTGGTGTGTCAGACACTCACCTGGTGGGGTGCCCATGTCGCCCACCTCTCCTTCCTCCACATCCTCAGTGGGGCTTGGGCTGATTTCCCAAGTATGTTCTTTTGCTTGGGGGGGACTGGGTTCTTCTTGTTGGCTGAGTGATTTTTCCCCTATGTGAAGCAAAAAATTAATATACTTAGCACACAGATATTTTAGTACATAGTAATCTTCAAACATTTGTAGTGAAGTGGTGTACAAATGGTCTGTTTGTGTAGAGTTCCTAGTTGACTTAAAGATTTTAATTTCTAAAGACATATGGGATAGATAGATATCTCGATATCTAGATATCAATATCTAAATATAGTTAAAAATCTTTTGATCTCTCTCTCTCTCTATATCTATAACTAAATCTAAATCTAAATATCAAACAAAATCTAAATATAAAAATATATATTAATTTAAATATTAAAAAACAATTAAATACATTTATATATCTACCTATATATCTATATACATACATCTATATATATATATATAGAAAAAGAGTCCAAGAGGTTGCTGCACTTAAAAATTTCTTTGCTTTATTTCTCAAATTGTTCAGTAGGGATTTACAAAACAAGTATAATCCAAAAACACAGGCACGAAATGCCTACACAGTTTCAGACACAGGTAGATTCAGATATGGATGGATGGATGGATTACGTCTCGGGCTAGTCAGCTTACGCCCTTCCTAAGATCCATTGAAGCACATCTGAGGGTTTCAATCCAATCATTCATTTAAATACAGGTTAAGTGAAGTACTTCACATATGGAATCAATATGGCTAATTAGTTCAAATCGCATACCATTTAAACATCTATATATGCATATATTTATCTATAACATGCCATTAAAACAAGGATAAGCAACAGGTGTCGAATCTCTCATTCTCTTCACTCTCATTATAGAATATTTGAAATACCTATAAAAACGCAGGGAAATGTTGCATTCATGAGTAAATACAAAAACAAAAAGAAAAAAGAAAAAACAAAAAAGAGATATCCCCATCATGAAGTTATTTTATCTGGCTACTTTCATATACTTATTCCAACAGTTAAACAAATAAATAAAGATCCAAATCAACATTTAAGCCATATGGAGCAATTGTATTCAAAAAATGTATCCAGTATACTTCTCTTTTTCTTAGAATCAATTCACGGTTGCCCCCTCTCCTATTTTTCTCAATACCTTCTAGGACCATATACTTTAGTTGTGATACATTGTGGCCAAATTCCAAAAAGTGTCTCGCCAGCGGTAATTGGGTTAATTTATCTCGTATTGAGTATTTGTGTCTCGCTATCCTATCTTTGATTTTTTGTGTAGTCTCCCCTACATAGACTAAACCGCATGGGCACTTTATGGCGTAAATTACATATGAGGATTGGCATGTGTAGTAACCCCGTATGGGGATGTTGAAACCCCTATGTGGATGTGTAAAGTATTTACCTTTAATCATAGAGTTACATTGTATGCATGACAAGCAGGGATACGATCCCAGATTTTTAGGTCCCAGGAAGGTTAGTTTGGCTGCTGCAGCCACAGGTTGATCAGATTTAATCAATCGATCTGGTATCGTTCTACCTTTTCTATAGGAGGACATGGGTGGATTCCAGAATTCCTGTACCATGGGGTAACTGGATCTTAAAAGATTCCAATGTCTTTTGATAATTTGATTAATTTTGTTGGAGAAGGGATGGTACTGCATAATAAAGGGGATTCTCTTCTTTTCTTTTCGGGGTGATCGATTACTATCCGTATTAGGATGATCGATATTAACTAAAGCTTGCGGATATCTTCTACTAATAAGTTTGTTTTTTATTTCATCAAGTCTCTGATCACGGCACAGCGGGTCACTCACGATCCGCTGCACCCTCATCATCTGACTTTTTGGGATGGATGAAAAAACGTTTGGGGGGTGAAAGCTATTAAAATGTAGCAATTGATTGCGATCTGTGGGTTTCACATATAAGTCAGTAGTGATCTGCCCATTGTTCAATTTAAGAAGAGTATCAAGAAAGGAGATCTCATTTTTACCAATTTCAATATTGAACTTTAATCCAGGTACTAAATAGTTAATGTATTTATCAAATAAGTATAGGCTTTCCATGTTGCCATCCCATATAGTGAAAATATCGTCCACAAATCTGTACCAACATTGGCAATGTTTTAAAAATAAATCATTGACATAAATAAAGGACGTCTCTATCATATTCATAAATGCGTTCGCATATGGGGGTGCAACATTTGAACCCATCGCTGCTCCATTCAGTTGCAAGAAATGAGTATCCCTGAAAAGAAAATAGTTCTCTTCAAGAGTAATTTTCAAAAGGTCAAGCAGAAATGAAATCTGTTCGGTTTTATAGATGCCTGATTGAATTAACAATCGCTGACATGCCTCTATTCCTAAATCATGTGGAATGATAGTAAATAAGCTAGAGACGTCCCATGATATCAGGATGGAATCTGATGACAAGTTTATATCTTGAATTTTTGACAAAAAGTCAGTAGTATCTCTTATAAATGATTTAGTGTTTAATAGCAATGGTGTCAAACACTTATCCAGGTATTGTGCTAGATGTGTTGTCACAGATTCCATCCCTGATACAATGGGACGTCCGGGGGGATTTTTAGGGTCTTTATGAATTTTTGGTAACATATACAGTACCGGTGTAACTGGATATTCACATATCAAAAACTCCATAGTTTCATCATCAATGATTTTTTGTTTAACTGCCTTAGTTAGAGTTGTTTTTATCCTTTTTTGCACTTTAAAAACAGGACAGCAATCAAGTCTTTTATAAGTAAGGGTATCACTCAGATGTTTCATTATTTCATTTTCATACATGGATGTATCCATGACCACAATAGCTCCCCCCTTGTCAGCCGGCTTGATAGTGATATCATGCCGGGCTGACAAGGAGTTTAACGCTGCAATCTCATCTCTATTTAGATTGTGGGGTATATGGTCTCTCTTATCTCTGTCACACAAAAAACGTTTTATATCATTTTCCACTTTGTCTATATATACCTCTACAGCAGCACATGAAGTGGGTGGTACTTTAGGGAAGACCTGATTGCTGGCACTAAATCGTAAGCAGAGTGCGGTTCTCCTCCACAAGTGAATATATTTTCCCCTGGGAACAAGCACCAGCTACTATCAAGGAATCATTGCAAGGATGGCAACAGGTGGCTCATACTCATTCTCTGAAACAGAGGCTTCAAGGATTTTCACTGACACCATGGGATCTAGAGATTTTCTGATCCAGTCCTCCTCTATACAACTTACCAGAAAAATGGAGAAACTAATGCAAAGAGCCACCACTATGGAACTTCATGAGGTAACATTAGCCGAATACTATAAGTTACAAATGATACCTAGAGGGCTGAGGGTTCGCCTGACTCCAACCCTCTTTTCACAGAACAAGGACTTTAAAACCAAATTTGCCCAGATTCTCAATAAATGTTCCTTTGATATCATGACATTAACTGTGCAATTCTTGCAACAAGAGAGGACTCTCATACAGCAGGAGATTGCTGAACTTGAAAGACAGCTACAACAATGTTCTAATCAAGAGGAACTACAGAAATTCAAGAAAATGAATAATGATAAATTAGAAAGATTTCGCACCAATATTCAATTCCGTAAACGTACAAAACTTGAACGAGATCGGGAAGATTATAAAAACGATCGTGTCTACAATTGGACTGATCCTACATATTACCATTCAAAGGGCTACAGAAAAATACAACGAAAAAATCGGGCTAGCTCAAACTCCTCTATGACATCTACTGGATCATCCACCAGTGTATCAACTACTCCTTTTTTACCAGGGAACCTGACCGAATCCGGACCAGGAGGGGCGGCCGGCGAACAAAGAAAAGACACAGCAGGGGGTGTAACCACCAGACGCCAGAACCGCCAGAGACATTAGATGAAAACCTGGTACATAACATTTCTTCTATTGTTTTGTCTAAAACTGAACTAAGTGTTTTGAATAAGGGTTTGGGCTTTTGCCCTAAAGAGAAAATTAATGATTTTGTACTTAAACAGGATTTATATAGATTTTTTAGACAATTAAGATTTAAAGCATACTATTCTGGTGTACCCACTGCCACAACTAAAGAATTATCAATATTATCGATCAAAAACATGGGTTTAAAACCAAAAAGCACTAAAGTACCACCCACTTCATGTGCTGCTGTAGAGGTATATATAGACAAAGTGGAAAATGATATAAAACGTTTTTTGTGTGACAGAGATAAGAGAGACCATATACCCCACAATCTAAATAGAGATGAGATTGCAGCGTTAAACTCCTTGTCAGCCCGGCATGATATCACTATCAAGCCGGCTGACAAGGGGGGAGCTATTGTGGTCATGGATACATCCATGTATGAAAATGAAATAATGAAACATCTGAGTGATACCCTTACTTATAAAAGACTTGATTGCTGTCCTGTTTTTAAAGTGCAAAAAAGGATAAAAACAACTGTAACGTACCTGGGATGTGAGCCTGACGTGTGGAGGTAGACCTCCCGTACCACCCTGGCTCGGAGACCACTGGAGTGGGAACAGTGGCGGTAAGAGCACAGCGGGGTAAGGGTGCCTGAGTCCTTACAGTCTGAAGTGATCGTAGATGCAGGTCAGCAGATGCAGGTTTGCAGAGCAGCGGATGCAGGTTAGCAGGTGCAGGTTTGCAGAGCAGCGGATGCAGGTTAGCAGGTGCAGGTTTGCAGAGCAGCGGATGCAGGTTAGCAGGTGCAGGTTTGCAGAGCAGCGGATGCAGGTTAGCAGGTGCAGGTTTGCAGAGCAGCGGATGCAGGTTAGCAGGTGCAGGTTTGCAGATCAGCAGATGCAGGTTTGCAGACAGAAGCGGAGTCAGACGAGCCGGGTCATACACATCAAGGAATACAGCAGAAACGGTAAGCAGAGAGTAGTCAAAGTCCAGGCTGGGTCTTGGCAACAGGCAATCAGGCAGGTAACAGAGCTGGGTCAAACTAGCCGAGGTCAGGATTGGAGACATAAGCAGGGTCAGGAAGCCGGGTCAGAATACAGGAACAGAGTATGGGTATAATCAGGAACACAGGGAACAGAAGCAGATCAAACCGCAAGGAGGCAGCGTCACTGAGCATCTTTTAAAGTCTATTGGGCGCCAAAAGCGCGTCTTAACGAACGCGCATGCGCACGTTCGTACGAGCGGTCCGTGACTCGCGCATGCGCCTAGGCGTACGCCTTCTGGAACGGGACATACGTTCGTGACAGTGCCCCCCCCTTAAGGGCAACCTCCGGGTGCCCAAGAGAACTCTTTTCTGGGGATGATTACGGAAAAAGGCCTGGATCAATTCTTGAGCGTGAATGTTCCGCTGGGGTTCCCAGGAATTTTCTTCCAGGCCGTAACCTTTCCATTTGATCAGGAACTGTAGCTGATTCCTTCTTCTTCGGCAGTCTAACACGGCCTCTACTTCAAACTCCTCATCTCCGTTAATGATCACAGGTTCGGGTGGTTTTGATCCTCTATCAGGAAAAGGGTCCGGTACTGTGGGTTTCAATAATGAGACATGAAATACCGGATGGATTTTCAAAGACTCCGGTAAGACAAGTTCGTAGGAAACATCATTTAATTTCCGTTTTACTGGAAAAGGACCAATGAATTTGGGTGCCAATTTCCTTGCAGGGCAAGCCATTTTAAGATTAGTGGTGGATAACCATACTTGATCGCCCTGTTGCAGACATAACTCCCCCCTCCTCTTCCTGTCAAACATCTTCTTATTGGTTGCCTGTGCCCTGGTCATGGCTTCCTGTAATATCTTGCTATTACGGGTCAGGAAATCGACAGTACTCTGAACTGCCGGAACTGTTGAATCCGGGATGAGATCAGGTAGGAAGGTGGGATGGTACCCATAGTTGGCAAAGAATGGCGACTGACCTGTAGCTGAATGACTGGCATTATTAAAGGCAAATTCTGCCAGAGGTAGTAATGACACCCAGTCGTCCTGAACAAAGGAGGTAAAGCATCGGAGATATTGCTCGAGCGTTTGGTTTGTCCTCTCAGTTTGCCCATTCGTCTGAGGGTGATAGGACGAGGACATAGACAGTTCGATCTTCAACGCCCTGCACAAAGCCCTCCAGAAACGAGAGGTGAACTGAACCCCTCTGTCCGAAACAATGTCCGCAGGAATCCCGTGTAGCCTCACTATCTCTCTAATGAAGACTTGGGCAGTTTCCATGGCAGAGGGTGTGCTTTTTAATGGAACAAAGTGGGCCATTTTGGATAAACGGTCAACCACAACGAAGATCGCTGAATAACCCTCTGACAGAGGCAGTTCCACTACGAAATCCATGGCAATCATTTTCCAAGGACGGTCGGGAACTGGTAAAGGTCTGAGTAGACCCCAGGCCTTGCTTCTAGTGGTCTTGCTACGGATACAGGTGGTACAAGAGCTTATATAATCTCTGCAGTTCTTCTCAAGATCCGGCCACCAAAACGTACGTTGGACTAGCTCCAGGGTCTTATGTATTCCGAAATGGCCTGCCAGAGGATGATCATGACACAACTTCAGCACTGCGACTCGGACCTCTTTAGGCACAAAGATCTTGCTGTTCCTCCACAGGAGACCATCCTTGAATAGTAGAGTAACTCCGGGAGGGCCAGACACACCTGTAGAGGCTTGCTTCAAGCTGGACATGAGATCAGTTTGCAGAAGAAGAAAGTTACCCTCCGATAGGATGGTGTCTGGAGCTGGTACTTCCTTCGGATCATCAAACATGCGAGAGAGAGCGTCCGGTTTGGTGTTCTTGGAGCCAGGCCGGTAAGTTATATGAAATGAGAACCTAGAGAAAAACAGTGCCCATCGTGCCTGGCGGGGTCTCAGACGTTTGGCAGCTCTCAGATACTCTAGGTTCTTATGATCTGTATAAATGAGTATGGGGTGCGCTGCTCCTTCCAACAAATACCTCCACTCCTCAAGAGCCGATTTAATGGCCAGTAGTTCCCTGTCCCCAACGTCATAGTTCTTTTCGGAAGGGGTAAGCTTCCGAGAGAAGAAAGCTATGGGGTGCATCAAGTCCTTGAGACCCTGGCGTTGGGAGATGACAGCTCCAACCGCTGTCTCGGAGGCATCTACCTCAAGTAAGTAAGGAAGCGCAGGGTCAGGATGACTCAGGATAGGAGCTGATGTGAAAAGTCTCTTTAAGTCTGTGAAAGCGGTCTGTGCCTCGGGGGTCCACTGGAACCGGGCATTCTGCTTGGTCAGCTGCGTGATTGGGGAGATGATAGCAGAGAAGCCCTTGATGAATCTCCGATAAAAGTTTGCGAAACCAACAAACCGCTGCACCCCTTTTTTGTCTGAAGGTGCAGGCCAATCCAGAACGGCTGCAACTTTTTGAGGATCCATCTTGAATCCCTCTGTTGATATCACGAGACCGAGAAACTGGATACTCTGTCGCTCGAACTCGCATTTTTCTGGTTTTGCGTATAGTCCGTGTTGACGAAGGCGACAGAGTACACTCTTGACATGAACTCGATGCTGCTCGAGGGAAGAAGAAAAAATCAAAATATCGTCTAGATAGACAACTACATAAATGTCCAGACAGTCTCTAAAAACATCATTAATCAGGTGCTGAAATGTGGCCGGGGCGTTACATAACCCAAAAGGCATTACTAGATATTCGTAATGGCCAAATCTGGTACGAAAGGCAGTCTTCCACTCATCCCCTGCACGGATGCGTACCAGGTTGTAAGCCCCCCGCAGGTCTAACTTGGTAAATACAGAAGCGGATCTAAGTCTTTGAAAGAGTTCAGGTACCAGGGGTAAAGGGTAGCGGTTTTTAACCGTAATTTTGTTCAGTTCCCGATAGTCCACACAAGGTCGGAGAGAGTGGTCTTTCTTTTCCACAAAAAAGATTCCTGCTCCTGCTGGAGAGGTGGAAGGGCGGATGAATCCCCTCTTAAGATTCTCATCGACGTATTCCTTCAGTACCCCTAGTTCCCGTTCAGATAAGGGAAAGATACGTCCAAAAGGGATCTCAGCCCCGGGAAGAAGCTCGATTGGACAGTCGTATGGACGATGAGGTGGAAGAACTTCGGCCCCACGTTTACTGAAAACGTCCAAGAACTCATGGTAATGTTTAGGCACAGCAGAGCAAGTTTCAGGATCTGGTTCCAGGCATAACAATGGACCAGAGGTACTGGGGCATGATGGTACGCAATGGTGTAGACAGTAAGATGACTGGAATCTAACACTTCCGGTTCCCCAATCGATCTGGGGGTTGTGTGCCTGAAGCCAAGGTAAGCCAAGGATGACTGGAAACAGAGGAGAGGAGATAGCATTCAGGCTCAGAAGTTCCTTATGATCCACAAAGGTGATTACGGGCAAAGGAGGGGTCTCCTGGGTCACTACTCCAGATTTAATGCGGGACCCGTCTGCCAAGAAGATGGAAAGTTCCTGGGCCTTGGGCTGAAGGGGAATGCGCTGTTGGACTGCAAAGTCTAAATCGATAAAACAACTGCATGCCCCTGAGTCTATTATTGCCGTCACTGGTATAGTTCTTTCCGGCAGCTGAAATGAAATTGGTATGGCCAGGTGAGTGCCGGTAGTAGAAGGTGCCTGATTAGAAGAAGAGGAAGCCAGGAACTTGCGCCTCTTAGCAGGACAAGAGGAGATGTAGTGACCAGCCTCTCCACAGTATAGGCATAGAAAGTTCTGCTGGCGACGAAGTCGTTCTTGGGCGGACAGGGAATGTCTCATCAATTCAGGCTGCTTTGATTTGATGGAGTGTACGGAAGTGGGCATCCGGGGTAGCTTCCGAGCTGGGCTTAACTGCTGAGAAGACCTCTCTGCTCTGCGTTCCCGAAGTCGTCGGTCTATCTGGATGGATAGCGTAATTAAAGTCTCTAGAGTATCAGGGATGTCAACCCGTGCCAACTCGTCCTTTAAACTCTCAGAAAGACCGAGACGAAACTGGTATCGGAGAGCCGCCTCATTCCACTGAGTGTCCGCGCTCCAGCGTCTGAAATCGGTACATAGTCCTCGGCCGCTCGGCGGCCTTGCTGGAGCGCGTGGAGGGCAGCCTCGGCGGTGAAGGTCCGCTGGGGGTCGTCATAAAGTCGGGCCATGGCATTAAGGAAGGATGATAAAGAGTTCAAATCCATATGGCGGACTTCGAGTAGGTGGTGAGCCCAGGCCTGGGGTTCCCCTTGCAGCAGGGAAATAGTAAAACCTACTTTGGTAATTTCGGATGAAAAAGTCCGTGGCAGTAATGAAAAATAAAGTTCGCATGCATTGCGAAACGCCCGGAATTGGTTACGATTTCCAGAGAATTTCTCAGGAACAGGCACCCTAGGCTCGGGAGATGGATCTGCCAAGATGGTCAATTCTTGTGTCCGCTCCCCCATTCGGACGAGACTGTCTTGCAGGGTCTCCATGACCTGAGTGAGGGCTGTGAGAGTTTGACAGACAAAGTCCATAGGCGAGGTCCCTCCTGCAGGCTCAGACATGGCGGTTTGATACTGTAACGTACCTGGGATGTGAGCCTGACGTGTGGAGGTAGACCTCCCGTACCACCCTGGCTCGGAGACCACTGGAGTGGGAACAGTGGCGGTAAGAGCACAGCGGGGTAAGGGTGCCTGAGTCCTTACAGTCTGAAGTGATCGTAGATGCAGGTCAGCAGATGCAGGTTTGCAGAGCAGCGGATGCAGGTTAGCAGGTGCAGGTTTGCAGAGCAGCGGATGCAGGTTAGCAGGTGCAGGTTTGCAGAGCAGCGGATGCAGGTTAGCAGGTGCAGGTTTGCAGAGCAGCGGATGCAGGTTAGCAGGTGCAGGTTTGCAGAGCAGCGGATGCAGGTTAGCAGGTGCAGGTTTGCAGATCAGCAGATGCAGGTTTGCAGACAGAAGCGGAGTCAGACGAGCCGGGTCATACACATCAAGGAATACAGCAGAAACGGTAAGCAGAGAGTAGTCAAAGTCCAGGCTGGGTCTTGGCAACAGGCAATCAGGCAGGTAACAGAGCTGGGTCAAACTAGCCGAGGTCAGGATTGGAGACATAAGCAGGGTCAGGAAGCCGGGTCAGAATACAGGAACAGAGTATGGGTATAATCAGGAACACAGGGAACAGAAGCAGATCAAACCGCAAGGAGGCAGCGTCACTGAGCATCTTTTAAAGTCTATTGGGCGCCAAAAGCGCGTCTTAACGAACGCGCATGCGCACGTTCGTACGAGCGGTCCGTGACTCGCGCATGCGCCTAGGCGTACGCCTTCTGGAACGGGACATACGTTCGTGACAACAACTCTAACTAAGGCAGTTAAACAAAAAATCATTGATGATGAAACTATGGAGTTTTTGATATGTGAATATCCAGTTACACCGGTACTGTATATGTTACCAAAAATTCATAAAGACCCTAAAAATCCCCCCGGACGTCCCATTGTATCAGGGATGGAATCTGTGACAACACATCTAGCACAATACCTGGATAAGTGTTTGACACCATTGCTATTAAACACTAAATCATTTATAAGAGATACTACTGACTTTTTGTCAAAAATTCAAGATATAAACTTGTCATCAGATTCCATCCTGATATCATGGGACGTCTCTAGCTTATTTACTATCATTCCACATGATTTAGGAATAGAGGCATGTCAGCGATTGTTAATTCAATCAGGCATCTATAAAACCGAACAGATTTCATTTCTGCTTGACCTTTTGAAAATTACTCTTGAAGAGAACTATTTTCTTTTCAGGGATACTCATTTCTTGCAACTGAATGGAGCAGCGATGGGTTCAAATGTTGCACCCCCATATGCAAACGCATTTATGAATATGATAGAGACGTCCTTTATTTATGTCAATGATTTATTTTTAAAACATTGCCAATGTTGGTACAGATTTGTGGACGATATTTTCGCTATATGGGATGGCAACATGGAAAGCCTATACTTATTTGATAAATACATTAACTATTTAGTACCTGGATTAAAGTTCAACATTGAAATTGGTAAAAATGAGATCTCCTTTCTTGATACTTTTCTTAAATTGAACAATGGGCAGATCACTACTGACTTATATGTGAAACCCACAGATCGCAATCAATTGCTACATTTTAATAGCTTTCACCCCCCAAACGTTTTTTCATCCATCCCAAAAAGTCAGATGATGAGGGTGCAGCGGATCGTGAGTGACCCGCTGTGCCGTGATCAGAGACTTGATGAAATAAAAAACAAACTTATTAGTAGAAGATATCCGCAAGCTTTAGTTAATATCGATCATCCTAATACGGATAGTAATCGATCACCCCGAAAAGAAAAGAAGAGAATCCCCTTTATTATGCAGTACCATCCCTTCTCCAACAAAATTAATCAAATTATCAAAAGACATTGGAATCTTTTAAGATCCAGTTACCCCATGGTACAGGAATTCTGGAATCCACCCATGTCCTCCTATAGAAAAGGTAGAACGATACCAGATCGATTGATTAAATCTGATCAACCTGTGGCTGCAGCAGCCAAACTAACCTTCCTGGGACCTAAAAATCTGGGATCGTATCCCTGCTTGTCATGCATACAATGTAACTCTATGATTAAAGGTAAATACTTTACACATCCACATAGGGGTTTCAACATCCCCATACGGGGTTACTACACATGCCAATCCTCATATGTAATTTACGCCATAAAGTGCCCATGCGGTTTAGTCTATGTAGGGGAGACTACACAAAAAATCAAAGATAGGATAGCGAGACACAAATACTCAATACGAGATAAATTAACCCAATTACCGCTGGCGAGACACTTTTTGGAATTTGGCCACAATGTATCACAACTAAAGTATATGGTCCTAGAAGGTATTGAGAAAAATAGGAGAGGGGGCAACCGTGAATTGATTCTAAGAAAAAGAGAAGTATACTGGATACATTTTTTGAATACAATTGCTCCATATGGCTTAAATGTTGATTTGGATCTTTATTTATTTGTTTAACTGTTGGAATAAGTATATGAAAGTAGCCAGATAAAATAACTTCATGATGGGGATATCTCTTTTTTGTTTTTTCTTTTTTCTTTTTGTTTTTGTATTTACTCATGAATGCAACATTTCCCTGCGTTTTTATAGGTATTTCAAATATTCTATAATGAGAGTGAAGAGAATGAGAGATTCGACACCTGTTGCTTATCCTTGTTTTAATGGCATGTTATAGATAAATATATGCATATATAGATGTTTAAATGGTATGCGATTTGAACTAATTAGCCATATTGATTCCATATGTGAAGTACTTCACTTAACCTGTATTTAAATGAATGATTGGATTGAAACCCTCAGATGTGCTTCAATGGATCTTAGGAAGGGCGTAAGCTGACTAGCCCGAGACGTAATCCATCCATCCATCCATATCTGAATCTACCTGTGTCTGAAACTGTGTAGGCATTTCGTGCCTGTGTTTTTGGATTATACTTGTTTTGTAAATCCCTACTGAACAATTTGAGAAATAAAGCAAAGAAATTTTTAAGTGCAGCAACCTCTTGGACTCTTTTTCTATATACAAGGTCGGTGGGAAGACCTGATTGCTGGCACTAAATCGTAAGCAGAGTGCGGTTCTCCTCCACAAGTGAATATATATATATATATATATAGATATAGATATAGATATATATATATCTATATATATCTATATCTATATCTATATCTATATATATATATATATATATATCTATATCTATATCTATATCTATATCTATATCTATATCTATATCTATATCTATATCTATATATATATATATATATATCTATCTATATATATATATATATATATATATATATATATATATATATATATATATCTATATCTATATCTATATCTATATATCTATATATATATATATATATATATATATATATATATATACATATATATATATATAGATCTATATATCTATAGATATGTAACAAGGTTTATTAAAAGATAGTTTCAAACGATGCAAAAAATCGTATAGGAATGAAAAGCACATGGAGCAGTATACGAGGTAATCAGCACAAGATGAAAACACAAGTACTTACTTTTTTTCAGCACTTTACGCATCCGTTTGTACTGATCCGGCTCCCTGAGTTTGAGGTCGGACCATCTTTTTCTTATTTGATCCTTGGAGCGCTGTACCCCAAAATAAGCCTGTAAAGTCTTCACCACCTTCGCCATTATTTTGGCTTTGCGCAAATTTGGCCGGGCGTACGGCCCATACTTCCCATCATAGTCCTTTTTTTTAAGAATGGCCACCATTTCCACGATCGCTTTAAAGGACATATTGGAGGCCTTAAATCTAGGCATCACAGATCTTGACGTTCCGGCCTCCGGGCTTTCTTCGCTACCTGAGGTAGTACACACCTGATGTGTCTCCGCCATTATTCACCCCACTACACGCTGTAAATAAAAATGGGCGGAGAACATGAGTTAAAATCGAATGTCAGGGGTGGGCGACGCAGGCGGAGTTTCACACATGCGTAGTGTATAAAGAGGGGCCTTGTGCACGTGTTGTACGTACGTTCTGTGCGTAGAATTAAGGGGCGGAGAACATGAGTTAAAATTGAACGTCGGGGGCGGGCGACGCAGGCGGAGTTTCACACATGCGTAGTGTATAAAGAGGGGCCTTGTGCACGTGTCGTACGTACGTTCTGTGCGTAGAATTAAGGGGCGGAGAACATGAGTTAAAATTGAACGTCAGGGGCGGGCGACGCAGGCGGAGTTTCACACATGCGTAGTGTATAAAGAGGGGCCTTGTGCACGTGTCGTACGTACGTTCTGTGCGTAGAATTAAGGGGCGGAGAACATGAGTTGAAATTGAACGTCAGGGGCGGGCGACGCAGGCGGAGTTTCACACATGCGTAGTGTATAAAGAGGGGCCTTGTGCACGTGTCGTACGTACGTTCTGTGCGTAGACTCAAGGGCGGGTTATATGCGTAAACAAAAAGAACGTCAGGGGCGGGCCAAGTAGGCGTAGTATTACGCATGTGCAGTGTATAAAGAGGGGCCTTGTGCACGTGTCGTACGTACGTTCTGTGCGTAGGTGATAGTGGACCGGGACGCTACTAAACAAAGGTAATTTTAAATGTATACTTTTGGTCAAGACTTTGTAGCAAGCGGCCTATATGGCTTGACAGATTGATGAGGCCTACATAGGGATAAGATGATGAGGGTTTAGCAGAAACCTAATAAGTTTTTTTTGTCTTGTGACTTTATCTTTTACAGACATTATGAATCCCCTATTTAAGGATCCAGACTTCCTTACTGCTTTTATTTCTAAATATAGAGAGATGAGGAATTTGTGGGAGGTGAAACACCCTCAGTATTATGCAAAGCATGTGAGGAAGTCAACGCTGGAGAGACTTCTGTCCTTTGTCCAGGCGACCATCCCGGAAGCAACAATGGAGACATTGCTCAAGAAAATTGGGGTCTTGAGGAATATGTATAAGAGGGAGCATAAGAAGATCCAGGAATCAATGAGATCAGGAGCATCAGCAGATGATGCTTATGTACCCAGGCTGTGGTACTACAATCAACTCCGTTTTCTTGATGACCAGACTGAAGCCAGGGCATCACTTTCAACCCTTCCCTCCACCCTTCCATGCACCCTTCCCTCCACCCCAGCAGAGGCTGATGAGGAGCAAGCTGGGTCTTCCATCCTGGATGAACCGGATATGACCATCTGGAGTCAGGTAAATTATTTTAACAAATATTTACTGTACTAATATTAATGATGTTAACTGGATGTTATAATTGTCTAAAATAATTTTGCCCTCAAAATTGTGTATACATATCAATTGACAGTAGTGGCTAAATATGTTTGGTACCTGCTTGAAAAAATTAGGGTGTCTGATTAGACTCTTTTATTAAAGAGATGTATTCACATTGAATTTGCTAGTCATGAGAAGCAAATTGTGTGTCATTGATGAACCCAAAAAAATATACTAAAACTATGTCCTTTTTTTATACACAGGATGAGTCCATCCAGGAGGAATGTGTGGAAAGTGGCAGGCAGGAGGAGACTGGGCCCATGGACAGCCTGGAGAAGGCCGGCTTCACCATCATCCTGGAGGAGGCCGGATTCTCCATCATCCTGGAGGAGGCTGGGCCCAGTGTCAGGCAGGAGGTGGCTGGTCCCAGTGAGGTGGCTGGGCCAAGTGAGGTGGCTGGTCCCAGTGAGGTGGCTGGGCCCAGTAGGAGCCTGACCGAATCCCAAGTGCATCCCCTCCGCCTTCCCAAAAAAAGGGCCAGGAAGGGGATGGTCACACAGGAGGCATCCCTGCGCCTCATGCAAGAGGCCACCCATTTTTTGAGGAGCCCCCCCGAAGCGGAAGAGTCCTATGGCTGCTACTTAGCCAGCAGGCTTCTTCAAATGGATTGGGAGCAGCGCCTCATTTGTGAGCGACTATTTGGGGAAACAATCCAGAAGGGGCTGCAGGGCACGCTAACACGAAACACCCAACTACATGAGGCAGCCCCCCTCCTTCTCCTCCTCCCCCTGCCACAACTGAAACACCAGAGCCACAGCCTCCAAAGAAGGCTGCAGGGCAGCGTGGAGGAAAGGCTGCAGGGAAGAGAAGAAAGTGATGACCTGGGTTCAGTCTGGTCTGACAGAAGACGCAGGCTGTTGTAGTACCACAGTCTGGGGACATCTATATCATCTGCTGGTGCTGTTGATCTCTGGGATTCTTGGACCAGATTGTGCTCACTCTTATATGGACTCCTCAAGATCCCAATTTTCTTGTCCACAGACTTTTTCCAGCGTTGACTTCCTCTTTATTTTATTTAGACCATGAATAAATGTATCTTTTTGAGTTTATGAAAAGACTTTATGTGTTTTATTTTAAATCATTGATTTTAGACACAATGTTAAATTAACAAGGGACAACAATCTCATTGAGTTTGCAAAAACACACTAAAAATACATTAATAATGTTAATAATGTTCGAGTGGTACGTCTTTAAAAAAAAAATAGATACATAACCAAAAACGGTCTTTGGGTTAACTTTATATACAAAAAATAAAAAATCACTATAAAAACAAAAATAATAAAGGGTTCTTTGTGGTAACTTTACAAACATAAAAAAATTAATTAAAAAAAATAAATAAAAATGGGTTCTTTGTGGTAACTTTAGAAACACCAAAAAAAATAAACCAAAAAAATATAAAAATGGGTTCCCTGTGGTAACTTTACAAACACAAAAAAAAAAAATATATAGATAAACAGAAAAAAAGTTCCACAACAATCATAAAATAAATATCTGGATAAAAATTACAAGAAAAGATGACTGCACCAAAAAAAAAAAAAAGTGTAAAAAGTATTATTAGTATGGAAACATTGTTTTTAAAAAGCATACCATATCATTCATGAGATCAAAAAGAAAAAGAATCCAGAAATCAGTTTGGGAGAACTCTGTTTGAATATGAACAGCAAAACATCTTCGTTCTTTATAGCATTCGTAAAGAAGACATTAAATGCGCTGCATTCAACGATCACAGATTTTGCAGCGTGAGGAATGTGCTACCTACAATACGAACACTAGTTTTACTAGACCGAGTGCTTCCGTTTAGTTTTTGCTTATGAACATGCGTCGTTTTTTTGTCCGTCGGACTAGCATACAGACGAGCGGATTTCGGGGTCCGTCATAGTTACGACGTAAAGATTTGAAGCATGTTTCAAATCTAAAGTCTGTCGGATTTGAGGCTGAAAAAGTCAGTTGAAAGTCCGGAGAAGCCCACACACGATCGGATTACCAGCCAGCTTTAGTCCGTCGGCGTCCGTTGGACTTTTGTAGCTGAAAAGTCCGACCGTGTGTACGCCCCATAAGAAGATGTAAGTATATCCGGGAGGTTGGCTTGTTGGTGCAGTCCAGTTTGAGGACCTCTTCAAGAGAGGCCTGCATGAGCTGGGGGTTAGCGTGGGAGAATTGGCAGCTGAAGGCATGGGAGAGTTGCATGTATCTAAAAAAATATGGGATATTGTATTTAGAGCGCAACAAGGGTAGTGGGATCAATAAATTATTATGGACTATCTGAGAGAGTAATTTTATATTAAATTTAGTCCAGGCGTTAGGTTCCGGAAATGTATATATCTGGGCTAGTTTGGGGTTGCACCAAAGTGGAGCATTTGGCGAATGTGCTTCTGCGGGGTATTGTTCGAGTTTGAGACTAATTTTTTTTTGTTTTCCTCCACAGTTTCCTTCCACGCCACAGGAATGGCAGACTGTGGCCTCCCACTTTGCCCAGCGGTGGGACTTTCCTAACTGCGGAGGGGCAATTGATGGGAAACACGTCCACGTCATCCCACCACCCAACTCAGGGTCGTACTATTATAATTATAAGGGGTTCAATAGTATTGTGATGTTGGCGGTGGTGTCGGCTACTTATGAGTTCCTGTATGTGGACGTTGGGAAGAATGGCCGGATGTCCGATGGTGGAGTCATCGCCCAGACGGAGTTCTACAGGCGTCTCCAGAATGGCAGCTTGGACTTGCCACCTCCAGAAGACAATGTTGAAGGACTCCCATTCGTCTTCATTACGGATGAAGCCTTTGCGCTGGGGGACCATCTTATGCGGCCATTCCCGATGAGGACCCTCACCCCAGACCAGAGGGGGTGAGTATTTACAAACTGTGTTTGATATTGCGTTTAGATGGGGTGAAGTCACCACCGGAAAAAGCCAAATTTTGAAGATGCACACAAATAGCCGAATGTCAACATGTGCTAGCTGCCATCATGGGGGATCAAGGGACGTGTTTTGGGGGAGCAACCCCTTCCTCACAGCTACTTTATTATTGAGGAAGGGGTTGCACCCCCAAAACATGTCCATTGATCTCCCGTGATGGTAGATAGCACATGTTGACACACTGTGTGCATCCTGAAAATTTGGCTTTTCTCAAATTAGACAAAAATTTTTAAAATTGTAGCACACCATAAAAGAAAGGGATTTGGAGGGGTTTTAAACTCTCCCCAAAACATCAATGATGTTCTTATTTTTTTGAATAACATCATTGATGTTTTTCTTGATGTTTTCCAAGTCCCTATTACACCCCATGATCTCCCCAATCAGGATCTGTGCACTTTCCGAGGTGAAATGCCCTGGATCCACAACATCACGATCACCTAAAAAGATAGAAACCAAAAAAAAACATGTATTATAAATATGCCGGCATCCATCTCTTACCTGAGCCTGTGGTCGCAGACACTCACCTGTTGTGGTGCCAATTTCCACCACGTCTTCCTCCTCCTGCTCCTCTTGTCTTTGGTGGATTTCCCCTTCTTCCAGAGGTGGGGGGTCTCTGGTCTCCTCAGATGAGGGGTGTCCTCCGAGTCTTTTCTCCCCTTTGTAAAAAAAAATGGTATACTTAGCACACAGATATTTGATGGCAGGACTATAAATATGAAACATTGCTTGGAAGTTTACAATTGTCTGTTTTGGCAGAGTTCCAAGATGTAGAATTTTTAGTGTCCTTTGTCAAGCTTCAATACTTTACCTGTTTTGTACAAGCTTCACAGATGGAGACACCCCTATAGTATACACTCGAGCACCTGTGTGGGACCCCTAATAAAAAGGGTGTTCTTGTGTCCCACACTAGTGCTCCAGCGTCAAGATGTCTAAACAGCTGCTGAGTGTCCTCTCCTTACACAGAATCTAGTTTGCATTTCATTCTATTAACAAACACATCTACACAACCAAATTATTTTCAGACAAGTAGGCCCTAAAAAATGTTGGCAAATGCATATGGCCCAAACAATGGTGTTTTATAGGCCGAAAGAAAAATGTTTGATACGAACGAATAATGTGCCCATGAACATGAAAGTTGACATTGTAAACTGGATTAACAGTTAAGAAAAGCACATGGAGCAGCACGAACGTAATAAAGACAAAAAGAATAGGAACACAGGACAACTACTTACTTTTTTGCAGCACTCTCCGGATCTTTCTGTACTGCTCGTGCTCTCTTAATTTTAGGTCCGACCACCGCTTCCTAAGCTGATCTTTCGATCGACATACCCCGAAATTCCGGTGCAGACTTTTGACCACTTTTGCCATTATCATGGCCTTTCGGACATTGGGGTTGGTAAGGTCCATACTTCCATCATAGTCGGCCCTCTTCATTATGTCGGCCATCTCCAACATCTCCCCAAAGGACATATTTGATGCCTTATATCGTCTCCTTCTGGATCGGGACGTTTCTGCCTCCGGGCTTTCCTCCTCCTCCTCGTTGGTTTAAATATCAGACACCTGTTCTGACTCCGCCATGTGCTCTTCCCCACTGCGCCGAATGAGAAGGGGCGGGGAATAGACTACTGCATGCGCAGTGTCTATAAAGCGTAACACGCGTGTGTAGTACGTACAATATGTGAGCGGAGGAAGGAGAAACGGAGGCGCGGATCGTGATAACGAAGGTAAGATTTAACATTGGGCCTATACTGCTTCTAGATTGAGGCCTGTATTTGGAAGACTTTAGGCTGACATTAGGGTTTGTCTTGTGTTGTGTCTTGCAGTGAAAATGGATATCTTGAAAGATGAACACTTTATGGCAATCTTCATTGATATGTTCAGGGAGCTGCCTTGTCTGTGGAAGATAAACCACCCTGAATATAAGAACCAAACAAAGAGGAAGGCAGCGCTGGATCAATTGCTGGAATTTGTGAAGACGGTGATCCCCACGGCAGACATGACCTATTTGAAGATCCTAATTGGTGGCCTGAGGAGCACTTATCTAAGGGAGCACAAGAAGGTCCAGGATTCCCAGAGATCCGGAGCTGCAGATGACATTTATGTCCCCAGGCTGTGGTACTATGACAGGCTGCATTTTCTGGCAGGTCAGACTGAACCCAGGCCAGCACTCTTCACTCTTCCTTCCATGCTTCCTTCCCCCCCAGCTGAGGCTTCTGACGCCCAACCTGGGCCTTCCAGGCAGCAACATGTGGAGGAGCCCAGCTTAAATCAGGTATAGCATTCCTCTAAATATTTCTGGTTGTCCAATCAATGATGTTAACTAGATGTTAGTTTGGAGAACTAATTTATGATTGTGATTGATGATGCAAAAAATAAAACCATGTCCCTTTTTCATACACAGGGAAGTCTCAGCCAGGAGGTGGCCGGGCCAAGCAGGCTGCCTGATATCCAGGTCCCTCCCCTACACCTTCAAAGAAAAAGTGACAGGAAGATGAGTAACCTGGAGGAGGCTGCCATAGACCTCTTTTGGAAGGCTACAGAGGCCCTGAGAAGCCCCCACAGTGTGGAGGAGGACTTTGCTGGCCTAACTGCCTGCAAAATGCTGCAGATGGAGGAGGGCCAACGACTCCTGCGTGAGTTCTTAATTTTGAAAGCTCTCAATAAGGGGTTGAGGGGCTAAATAACATCTGCTACCCACATTTGTGACCTCACACATAATCCTCCTCCTCCTCCAGGTCCTACTACTCCTCCTCCTCCTCCAGGTCCTACTACTCCTCCTCCTCCTCCTCCTCCTCCAGGTCCTACTACTCCTCCTCCTCCAGGTCCTACTCCTCCTCCTGCCACATCTCCAACACCAGAGCCACAGCGTGGAAGGAAGCGTGGAAAGAAGACCAAAGAGTGATGACCCTGGGTCCAGTCTGGTCTGGCAAAAGATCCAGCCTCTTGTAGTACAACAGCCTGGGGACAGAGATGTCATCTGCTGCTTTCATGATCTCTGGGACTTCTGGACCAGACTGCCCTCCTTTAGATATGGACTCCTCAGGCCACCAATTTTGATGGTAAATAATTGATGTCTGCCCTGGGGGTCCAAGGCTTCGCCAATTTCTGATGTTTCTCCAGCATTGATTCCCTCTTTGTTTGGTTCTGAGCCCTTAATAAAGGATTTTTTGTTTCAATTATACTCGCCTATGTGTGTTTTCCTTAAAAAAGGACAGTTTGTTTGTGAGGATTCAGGTACATTTCAAAAATACAATGTGAAATTAACAAGGGACACCAACACCAAGCAACCTTCTTGAGATTAAATAATATAAGATATCAATGGTGTTGTGGTAACTTGACACACAAAACACACACAAAAATATTAAAAATAAATATTAAAACTTTGTGTGTCGGAAAATCCGATGGAAAATGTCCAATGGAGCCCACACACGGTTGGAATGTCCGACAACACGCTCCGATCGAACATTTTCCATTGGAAAATCCGACCATGTGTACGGAGCATTAGTCCGGTAATAGGGGCAAATGAGTTTAACACCCTCAGGGCACCTTCTAACAATGGTCCTGCATCATTAAGGAATAGGAGGAGGTCATCCGCGTACAGAGCCACCCTCTCCTCCAGCCAGCCGATTCGAAGTCCCTTAATGTGCGGTGAGGTGTGGAGGGCCTCCGCCACTCGTTCAATGTCTATGGCAAACAAGGCCGGTGAGAGAGGGTAGCCCTGTCGGGTACCTCTGGACAGTGGAAAAGAACGGGAGAGACCTCCTCCCAGCTTAATGGCCGAAGTGGGCACCTTGTAGATTGTTTGTAGCCACCGGATAAACATGAGAGGGAACCCCATCCTGCGGAGGACCTCCCACAGAAAAGGCCATTCGACCGTGTCGAAGGCCTTCTCTATGTGATGGGCGTTGATATTAGTGTGTAGTCATCGTAAGTTTATGTCAGTTGATCTGTTGACCATGAACCCGGTTTGGTCGGTCTCAATGATGGGGGGCAATAAGGGTTGGAGTCTGAAGGTGATCAGTTTGGTGAGGATCTTGAAATCTAAGTTAAGGAGGGCAATCGGTCTATAGGAGGCGCATGAGGTGGGATCTTTGGTTGGTTTATAGATCAACACCACATGTGCATGGTACATGGAAGGCAGTAGCTCTCCTGATTGTAAGCAGTGTGAGTATAGGGAGGCCAGGATTGGTGCCAGCTGACTTTCGTGAGTTCTATAGAACTCCACGGGTAGACCATCTGGACCCGGAGACTTCCCAATAGGGAAGGACTTGATGGCTGCGAGGACCTCCTCTGGGGTTATCGGTGCCACCAATCTGGCTCGTTCTGCATCTGACAACCACCCCAGAGCCAGAGGGTCAAGATGATCCCCAAGGTCTCTGGGGCCGAAGCCCGACTGCAAAACACAGGTGTACAATGAGTTGTAAAATTTCTGGAAAGCTTCCAGTATACCTTGTGGTGAGGAAACGGATCCTCCCTCTGGCAGCTTGATCTCCGGGATCCTGGTCAATGGCCCGTCATGGTGTGCCAACATAGCCAATAGGCGTCCGTTGCGGTCCCCTTGCTCAAAAATAGTTTGTCTAGTGCGGTATAGGTCAAGTCTGGAAGCTTCAGTCATATGTAAATGTAAGTCTCTCTGACTTACCCGGAGATTGTCAAAATTGGTCTCAGAGGAGTCAGTGGCATATCGTGCGGAGGAGGAGTCAACCGCCCGCTGTAGGGAGGCCTTTAACTTCTCTCATTCCTTACGGGCTGCTGAAATGGAGGCAATATAATGGCCTCTGGTACATGCCTTGAAGGCATCCCACGTGAAGAGGGCCCTTCATTATATTCCCAGTATTCTCTGAGGAGAGGGGGAGTTTTATCAACTATCTCTGGATGAGCAATCCAATGGGGCCCCAATCTCCACAGAGCAGAAGAGCGCAAATCCCGACAACTAATTGTGAGTTTCAGAGGGTTATGGTTGGAAAGACCACTGGGTAAGTAGAGCGCCTCCAAAACATCAGACAATAAAGAGGGGTTAGCAAACGCCAGGTCTATGCGGGAGGCCGTTTTGTGAGTGGCGGAGAAGCAGGAGTAGGATCGATCAGCTAGATGCCTCCATCTCCAGGCCTCCTCCACCCCCAATGCCTGAGCCCACGTCCTCAACTCTGTGGAGAAGTGCTTGGGGGGGATGGGTCTATCCAGGCCCGGATCTAAAATGGCATTAAAGTCTCCCATAAGGAGCAATTTAGCTGGGCGATATGGAGCGATCTTATCCATAATAGTGTATAGAATTGTAGAGGAGAAGGGAGAAGGCACATATACATTCACCACTATATATCGTTGACTCCAGAGAGTCAAGACCACCAGCACGTATCTGCCCTGAGGGTCCATGTGAACATGTTCCACCTTCCAGGGAAGGGATTTAGAGATTAATACGGACACCCCACGGGCAAAGGTTGAGTAGGAGGCATGAATCGCCCTATAAAGCCTTTTTTTTTTTGAGTGCCATCAGTTTACTGCCCACAAGGTGTGTTTCCTGTATTAGTATTAAGCTGGGAGAGTGAGATTTGAGGTAGCGGAACAGGAGTGCCCTTTTAAATTTGGAATTTAAACCACAAACATTCCAGGATAGGATAGTGAACGTGGCATCATTTGATTGTGTCATTGTGGCCGGAAGCAGACATGAATCTTGTAGGAGCAGTGGGGGAGACCACACGATCGCTGTGGAGCAAAATATAGTGAGGGGTCCAACACCAAGATAGAGCACAATGAAACATAAAAGAGAAACAGCCAACAAAAAACATAACAGAACAAAAACACAACTGGGTAAACCATATACCTTTTGGCACCGGAGTGCCGTCCCTGCCCAGATCTGTGCACATCCCTTTACAACTAAGGAAGGCACAGAGTGGGCTTAATCCCATAAACTGTAACTGAGGATCGGTAAGATGGAATAATTGTCCAAAAAACCTGTGAGACAAGAAAATAAAAACATAAAGAGCAAAAAGAATCTGCAAGGTCAGGGCCGTTTGCAGACAGGGGGGCCAGCTCCTGAACTAGGAGGGGGAAAAGGTGTAGCAATAGCCTGCAGCAGGCTTCTGGCAAGGCTAAACACTAAAAATAAGGGGTGGTGGGAGTTGAAGGAGCAGCAGGAAATAGTCACTAGTCCAGGGCACTATGGCCAAAGTGATATTACAATAGTCATTGGAGGAGGGAGGAGGAGAATAAAAAGAAAAAAAAAATCTTTCTTCCTCTCCTCAGCTTTCACTTTGGAGCTCCATAATAAGGAGATGTATGCGGTAGTCTAAACCTTAATGGGATGAGGTGGTCAAGGTGGGGAGACTGGTGGAGGACACTGCATCACAGATATGTGTGGAGGAGAAGCAGTCAGGCCTCATCAGTTTACTCGTTGGTGGAGGATGGCATACTTAGCTGGGTATAGCGGTGCAGGATCGATCGAGCCTTCTAGGGGATGCGTCTTTAACGGGTGTCCAGCCACTCCGAGGCCAACTCCGGCGTATCGAAAAATCTGGTGCGGTCCCCGTCGATGATTCTGAGTCTGCTAGGATACAGGAGGCCGAAACGGATGCCTTGATCACGGAGCCTTCTCCTCACCTCCGTGAAGGACTTGTGGCAGTGCTGCACCCCCTGGGAGAAGTCAGGAAAGAAAAGCAGCTTTGCATTTTCATAGGTGATCTCTGGCATGGTGCAGGCAGCCGCCAGGATACGATCGCAGTCTCAATAGTTCATCATGCGTAGCAGGAACGGGCGTGCTGGGGCCCCAGGTCACGGAGGGAGCGGCGGGACGCTGTGGGCCCTCTCCACCACAAATGTAGGAGGGAGGTTAGTAAAGTTGAATAGGGTGGCCAGGAGCTTTTCGGCGAATTCTGCAGGTCTGGGGCCATCTGCTCTCTCAGGTAGGCCCAGGATGCAGTTGTTACTACACCTCAAGTGATTCTCGGTGTCGATTGCCCTCTCCTGGAGCGCTTTTACCTGGATCTGTAAAGCTTTAATTTCCCTGGAGTCGGTCCGGACTGTGTCTTCTACTGCAGAGACTCTCTCGTCCACCTCCGAGATCCGGGACTGGAACTTATCCAGATCCTGGCGGATCAGGCCGACATCCACAGTTAGAAAGTCTATTTTTGTTGTCAGTGATTCTTTGCAGGCCGTGATTGCTGCCAGGATTTCAGCCCCGGTGGGGGAATCAGCCGTTTCCATCTCCGCTGAGGTCTGTGCTGGAGAACTCGTGTCTAAGATAGCTGCTGGCGGGGGTGGGCAGGGAGCCTTCGGAACTGATTTAGACTTGTGGGATCCCGGTGGGGCCCATCAGAACCACGAGCCAGCAACCGGGATAAGCAGGGGAAGCTGGTAGGTGGAATGTAGTGTCCAGTAGGCAGGAGAACTGCTGTTAAGCCGCTGAAAATGAATGTCAGGATTGGAGCTCCAGCGAGGCACGTCTTTCTCCCTTCACATGCTGGCCACGGCCCATACCCACAATTTTAATCTGTAGGGCCTTTGCTTTAAAAAAATATATAATGTTTGGGGGTTCAAAGTAATTTTCGTGCAAAAAAAAAATATTTTTTCATGTAAACAAAAAGTGTCAGAAAGGGCTTTGTCTTCAAGTGTTAAGAAGAGTGGGTGATGTGTGACATAAGCTTCTAAATGTTGTGCATAAAATGTCAGTTCAAAACCACCCCAAATTACCCCTTTTTGGAAAGTAGACACCCCAAGCTATTTGCTGATAGGCATGTTGAGTCCATTTTATATTTTGCCACAAGTTGCAGGAAAATGACAATTTTATTTTTTTGCACAAAGTCATCACTAAATGATATATTGCTCAAACATGCCATGGGCATGTGTGAAATTACACCCCATTCTGCTGCTTCTCCTGAGTATGGGGATACCACATGTGTGAGACTTTTTGGGAGCCTAGCCATGTACGGGACCCCGAAAACCAATCACCGCCTTCTGGCTTTCTAAAGGCATAAAATGATGATTTCACTTCCTCACTACCTATCACAGTTTCGGAGGCCATGAAATGTCAAGATAGCACAACCCCCCCCCCCCAAATGACCCCATTTTGGAAAGAATACACTTAAAGCTATTTGCTGAGAGGCATGTTGTAAAAGGATTAAAGGCCTGAAAACAAAATGGCTCCAAATTCAAAGGTTTTTATTGCATATATATATGGTGAACAGAGCTTGTACACAGAATGTGTGTCTTAGCCTTGTTCTAGAGAATATGACAACTTTCCTACTTTTATACCCATTCTATGGTAGACACACCTAGCTTTTCTGCTTTATCGATATTTTTCAGAGCTATGATGACGTAGAATGATGACTTAACATTCCGTGACTTATTGCTATCAGCGCATCACATACAATGACTTGCATCTTCACACTACTGCTTACAATGTGATTACCATCTACAACAGCTTACTTTACAGAATGTTTATCTTAACTTGCTGGCAACATATATTTTAAGAGAAAAACATGTTTGTTCACTTGTTCTGTAGTGCTGACAGAAGAATACACAATATAATGAATGTATTAACACATCAAACATATATATATATATTAGTGATACAGCACTGATCATAAATTTCCCTACACATTTCCCCCCTTTGATCATTGCCGATCACTAATTGTCATTCCCTTCCACCGACCTGAAAGTGACAGGGACCACGGGTGTATAAGACCCTTCAAAATATTTATAATTTTAAGTATGGAAATGTAAAGATATAAGTCCTCTACTCTCCCACACTCATCCCCGTTCACAGATCTTTTGGTGTAAAGGAAGGTTACAATACTTTAGTTCCTTACTATCCTCCTAAGATCTAGACACTGTCCATTCCATCTCCTCTACCGACATCCACGAGCTGGAGTAGCCATACTCATGAACTGGGTAAATGTTACCCTCGAAGAGTTGGAGTTAATGGGACAGAGTCATCAACTATTCATTCAAGCAAACTTTAATTTTTATTTAGCCATTGCACATATCAATCATCCACACTCTAACTAAAAATTCACATCCCCCATAAACAAACAGAACTCCACCATCCGCTTTAAACTAGACACAAAAATGCAATCTCCTTCATTACTCAGGTGAACCCCATCATCTCGGAAGAGATCAAGCTGTTCTCCTTCCAAAGAATGATTATGGTACATATACCCTTTTTCCTTACACAAAAACCTTTGTAGAACATTATTTATTCTCCTTCCCCTCCATTTTGCTCCCCGACTCCAACAGGGTCTAAGAACAATGGAAGAGAACACTAGAATGGTGTCAGGGAAATACTCTAAAATCCACTTCAGATCTCCTTTCATCAAAGAAATCAATTCAAGATTCCTTTTTCTCCCCACGTCATTACCACCTAAGTGGATGATAATGCCAAGAGGAGTAGGGCAATGACTAGCCGCCTCCAACAAGAGTGGCCTCAAAGCTTTCCAGCGCATTCCCCTAACACCACCCCAAACTACTCTTATCTTGTTAGGATCACAGCCCAAATTCTCCATGCCCACTTGTAATGCCTTCTTATGGGCCCAATGTATATATGAATGTCCCACCACCCAAAGTTCTCGCACAGTCTGTTCATCTTCCACTATTTGGCATGAATCATCAGAATAAACAGACTCCTGATTCTTTTCTGGAGATTCTTCAGCATTGGGTAGGGAACTGGGTCCAGTAGCACAGCTTAATTGTTCTAGTTCAAAGTTCATGGTAGCGACTGTAGTAGGGTTTAGAGATTCTTCAAATATTTCATAAATCCTCTGGGTGGATAAATTCTCAATTTCAGGTCCAAACTCTAGTTCAGGCATTTCTGCTTCAGCAGCATAACAGGACAGACAACTGCAGGGGCCATCAAAGATGGAGGATAGGTCTGGCATTTCTCTTTCTGCCATTTTCTTCCTTTGAGAAAGCAAGAGAAACATCTGAGGTTTTCTTATCAGGTCTCATCTTTACCTTACACATTGCTACACATGCACACATGACTATCTTAAAACACAAATACAAACATAGCACAGCTCCTAAGATCACCCCCAGCAAAACAGTTAGAGCAATTCTTAAGGCACTGACACATAGTTTGGTTTTCTATGCTAAAACAACCATTCACCACAACCTGAACATTCCCAGGATCCTGATAATAATCAGTAATCCCCATTTCAACCATCTCTGGGTCAGCACTATTGTTAAGGATTAGTCCTATTCCTTTTCCTGATGTTCCCTGCACTAACAGCCCTTTTTCTTTCTCAGCTAGGGTACTATTGGCTGTTTCTTTTATCAATATTGCATAAAATAAATTGGGATCTGTAACTGCAATAGCTACTATCGGTTTATGTCTCACACTTAGGGGAATCATAGAACACACCCAACAGTTAGAGAGATTGAATTGAGTACTGATCACCTCATATAATTGGATCATCCTATTCAGATATGTTTGACCATCCACAAGTCCACACCACGCCAACAGCAGCAATCTTTTCCAGGCACTCATGATCCTTCATCGGGTACTTTAAACACAGCACAACTTCTTGTTAGATGTTCCTGCAACGACTAGAGAGATATGGTCACATTCTGAGCAGTGTCTTGCTGAGGACACAGAATCCTTAGGCAGGAGAACGGGTCCTACTGCTCAGATACAATTGCAGAATGTACACGTTTACAATGTGAAGCATGTATCCAAGTATCCCTGTTTTCCAGCTTCACTGCTGTAGCTGTAGTAAGTAGCACCTGGTAGGGTCCTGTCCACCTGGGATCCAGACCCCTCCTCTGATGCTTTTTCACCATTACCCAGTCACCTGGCTGCAGGTCACGAGTCCCTTCAAGGGCATCTGGGTCTGGAAGAGATGAATATATTTTCTTGTGCAATTGATTTAAATGCCTGTGTAACCCGATGACATATTCAGTGAGTGACCCATATGATCTTGCTAAAGCCTGTGGATAGTACAAACCTGTCTTTGGTACTGATCCAAATAATATTTCATAGGGAGAGAGCTTCCCTTTTTGTTTAGGTGTAGTTCTCAATGCAAACAAGCTATAGACAACCCTTGGAGCCAATTTAGCCCTGTCTCAGCTGTAATTTTACCCAACTTGGCTTTTAGTAGCCCGTTGTATTTTTCTACCTTACCACTAGCTGTGGGGTTGTAAAGAGTGTGTAAGCATTGCTCAATGTTAAAAGGCTGCAAGTACCTCTTTCATTACCTGCCCAGTAAAGTGACTTCCTCTATCTGAATCTCTGGAAGGGATATAGAGCCCTCGGAATGTGACCCTGAGGAGTTTTTACCCGTTTCCCTGGATTATATTGTGCACAGATCAAGCAAGCCTGACAATACTGTTTAGCTACTTCTTCAATGCCTGGTGCATACCACAATTTCCATATCAGATCAACCATCCCCCCTTTGGCTACATGAGAAGGGAGATGTGCCATTGAACAAAGAGAAGGGTACATCGAAGGAGGGGCACACGGCCTCCCATCCTCATGGAGCCAAATACCGATATCCTCATTGTAATGACAATTGTTCTTTTTCCACTTATTGATTACCTCTCGAGATGCTGTGCTCTGCAATTGTTGTAGGGTTTGAGTGTCTGTATCCCTTTTAGGAAATACTCTTTCATCATCACTCACCACCAGGGGGAGCAAGGCAGCTACCTTAGCTGCCTCATCTGCCCTTTGGCTACCCATTGCAACAGCATCAGACGCTTTTGTGTGAGCCTTCACCTTGACCACTGCAACTGCAGCGGGCAAAGTGATAGCTTCAAGTAGGGCCTTCACCTGAGCAGAGTTTTTAATAAGCTTGCCCTGAGATGTCAAAAAAATTACAGCTTTTCCATAGAATAGAAAAATTATGTTTAGCACCGCAGGCATAACGAGAATCAGTGTATATATTCACTGATTTACCCTCTGCCAATTCACACGCTTTTATCAAGGCCTCCAACTCCGCCACTTGGGCAGAACAATGATTTGGTAGAGCCCTCTGGAAAATTGCTTTCTTCTGACTTACCACAGCCAAACCAGTGACGGGAGAACCTTTCTCAGTTTAATACCTGGAACCATCTAGCCACAGTTCCAGCTCTGGGTTCTCCAGGGCAAAATCCTGTACCGTCACTGGGAGCTCATAGTAGGCCTCAGTTGTGTGACAACAGTCATGTACCCACTCCACTGGAGTAGGCCGAATGGGTAACAAAGTGGCTGGATTTAAAACATCACACCTCTTAATGACAATATTACTTGGTGTAAGCAAAGCCAGTTCATACCTAGTTAACCTAGCAGCAGATAAGTGTCTAGTGTTAAGATGTCCCAGCACCTGCTCCACTGCATGGGGGACCATGAGAATCAGGGTGTTCCCCAACACAATTTCAGCAGTTTTCTCCACTAACATGGCTGCTGCTGCCGTGGCTTTCACACAAGGTGCTGCTGTTGAGATTACAGGATCAAGAGGCTGGGAAAATTATCCCACAGGTTTATGCTTATCAGCAGCCTTTAATGCCTCTATAGCCTGCATCTCCTCAGCAGACAATTCAAAATGCACAGCCTTACCTGAGGTTAAAGCATACAATGGTTTAGCTATTTGGGACATATTTGGGATCCATTGTCTGCAGTAACCCAAAAATGCTCTTAGAGACCTTTGATTCTTTGGAAGGGGGTATGAACGTATCACCTCTTTCCTTTCTGAGGTTAGGTGTTTACCCCCTTTAAAGATACAGTGCCCCAGGAAAACAACTTTTTCCTGGCACCACTGTAGCTTATCTTTAGCTACCTTACAATTTTGTTCTGCCAAAATTTTTTTTTTACAAAAGCATCATTACCATCAGTTTCAGATATTACTGACCACACTGGGGCCTCTGCCCGTTAATCCCTCTTTCCCCATGCATCCATGCCACTTTTCCTGGGTGCACGGCAAAATTTAGCAATGTGGCCAGGTTTTTGGCAGTTCAAACACACACCCATAGCTCTTGGTTTCCCCCCTCCCTCCCCTTTTCGTCCTGTGGGGCTTCTTTTGGTGGGAGGTAGGAGAGCAACACCTTTTGTGGCTTTCTTGCCTCCGTGTCATCCATATTCTTTTGGATATGGGATGCCACTGAGGTCAGAGCTTGTAGGCTCATGGTCTTCCACTCAGGATAACGGGTGGTTAACTTTTCCTGAACAGATTTTTTCAAACCTGTACCCCACATGGTGACAATCATTGAGGCCAAGGCTGGACTATCTGGGTCCTGCCCAGTCTCAAGGACTGCATTCCTAAACCGATCAGTGTATTGGTGCACTTCCTCTTTACATTCTTGGGTCATTGAACTCACCTTATTCCAGGAAGCTGCCGGAAAGATCTTCCCTATCCTCTCCTTCAATTTCTCACACTCTTCTAGTGCCAATTTTGGTGAGTCCCGTTTGAAGACCCCTAAATGTTCTGATTTTACTAACCTTGCCTCCTGTATCATAAGATCAGCATCACTTATTCCTGACACCCCCTTTATGATTCGTAACATGTCCTCCGAATTTGCTCTGTGGCTTGCAGCTATGTTGCATAGCTGCTTAGCAAACAGATGAGGACTATGCCTAGGCTTGGGATTGAATTCAAGAAAGTATTCATCTCCCAGGAGTCCAGGGCATATGGTGAACTATAGTCACTGTTAATTCACTCTTATTATAAGCTCTCTGCTCTCTTACTGGTAATAACCTCCCTGTCCCCCCTTGTTTAGAAGTTATTACTTCTTCGTCATCTGAGTCAGGGGGGAGAGGTGGGTAAATTCTTTCTTGTTGCATACTCACCCCTTGTATTGTTGTCATCCCGACAGATGTTCTTAGGAAACTTTTATCCTGCCAACTTACCTCTGGCGAATCTTCTGTACTCAGCAACTTGGACAGAGGCATGCTACTCCATCCTGGCGACTGATACCAATGTTTACCCTTAGGTGTGTCTGGTACATATCCTTGCATCACCTCCTCTCTCATTGGCGCAGATGCTTCTATAGCACCTGCTCCAAGAGGGGTAGATGATGTGACATATGGTGGTGGGGACCCACTACTAGATATTAGCTGGTCAGAGACAGGCCTACTTGGGTTTCTGATGTGTGTTTTTGCTAACATATGTGTACTAGCAATCATTTCCTCTGATAACTCACCTTTTTCCTCCGATACCTTGGGCAGTGTTGCAACTAGGACCTTAGCTGTTTTCCCATATGCCTCTGCCTCCCATCTGGCCCATGCTGCAACTTCATTAGGCTCAGTCATCCTACTCTTAAAGTTATGGTGTAATGCTGTCCAAACTCTGACATCAAATGTTCCCTGTATGGGTACCGGCCAATCCGTTGCCTTTGCCAAACTGTGCCATTTCTTTAGGTACTTCACTACCCACTTTCCATAGCGGGCCTTGACTTCCTCCCGGGGTGTCAATGGCGCCCCGTAAACTTTAGCACCTCCTCCCACCTGATTCCCCATTACTGGATCGTCAGTGAGGTTCCAGTTACTTTTCCTTTCCTATGGGAGCTGGCCAATACTCCCCTTGTGCTCTCTTCCACTGAAAGCACGTCCTCACCCCCTACTTGGATGAGGCTGTATACTGGACTTTTGTGGCACAGTTTGTTATAGCATGAATTGGAGATCACACACAGGGAAACCACGCTGTCTATCTCTCCAGATCTTTAGCAGCATACACACCACAAACAATATGATATAACAGATGAACAAGGTATCTACTAACACCCCAAGTTGCCCACATTCATTGCTTGGACACATCAGCAAGGTTATGCAGTTTTATGTATTCTCCCCCTTCTAGCGTGTTGTGCTCTGGGGGTACGGTTCTATCTCTTGGTCTAAGCACAATTATTGCTAATAGTAACCAAGCAATTGCCCCCAATAAAACCGTCAGTATTTCAAAAACAAGTAAAGAATTTGTACAAAGATTACCAGTACTATTCATTTAGGCAAAATCTTATTTTACTCTATGAACCCCGTTAGTAAAACCCCATTCATACAGGGTAGCTGTTAACACCTTTCAATTAGTATGCATGAATATCAATAATTAGTATAGTTTTATGACATTTAGACAATACACTTTCACTCAGAGGGCACCTGTTGACGTCATAGGCATCAAAACAGCACATACATGTATGGCCTCACCTTAGGCTATAAACCCAGGCTTTCCAGCTTTTGACGTTTAGGCAACCCTCTCATTCACACTTAAAACAATTTAGTACTCTGCGTTAGTTAAAAAGACAACTGTTTAATATAACAGACAATAATGTTCACTCTTCACATTTGCTTGGAAAGGGGTTCTCCTCACCTTGAGACCCCAACTTTCCCCACACACTCACACTTTCATATGGCTCAGGAACCCATTCATTCAAGTTAGTAACCACAAACAAGACATAAAATATCACCCCTTTTGCCCAGGTTCTTTTGATTGCGTTTTGACACACGATCTGTGCTCCCCCCGCCATACAAGGACAACCAGACAATTCAGGGAGGCAATTTTTTACTCACCCTTGGGCCCTTGTCTTATTGCAGTTGTACGTCAGATAGATCACAGATCCTGTGTTCAGTTTGGCAATCCGAGTCCTTCTACGGCACCATTGATGTAAAAGGATTAAAGGCCTGAAAACAAAATGGCTCCAAATTCAAAGGTTTTTATTGCATATATATATGGAGAACAGAGCTTGTACACAGAATGTGTGTCTTAGCCTTGTTCTAGAGAATATGACAACTTTCCTACTTTTATACCCATTCTATGGTAGACACACCTAGCTTTTCTGCTTTATCGATATTTTTCAGAGCTATGATGACGTAGAATGATGACTTAACATTCTGTGACTTATTGCTATCAGCGCATCACATACAATGACTTGCATCTTCACACTACTGCTTACAATGTGATTACCATCTACAACAGCTTACTTTACAGAATGTTTATCTTAACTTGCTGGCAACATATATTTTAAGAGAAAAACATGTTTGTTCACTTGTTCTGTAGTGCTGACAGAAGAATACACAATATAATGAATGTATTAACACATCAAACATATATATATATTAGTGATACAGCACTGATCATAAATTTCCCTACACAATGTTGAGTCCATGGAATATTTTATATTTTGCCACAAGTTTCGGGAAAATGAATAGATTTTTTTTTTTACAGAAAGTTGTCACTAAATGATAAATTGCTCAAACATGCAATGGGCATATCTGAAATTGCACCCCAAAATACACTCTATTGCTTCTCCTGAGTATAGGGATACCACATGTGTGAGACTTTTTGGGAGCCTAACCGCGTACAGGACCCCAAAAACCAATCACCGCCTTCAGGCTTTCTATGGGCATAAATTTTTTATTTCACTCCTCACTGCCTATCACAGTTTTGGAGGCCATGAAATGCCCAGATAGCACAAACCCCCCCCCCCAAATGACCCCATTTTGGAAAGTAGATACCCCAAGCTATTTGCTGATAGACATATTGAGTATTTTACAGATCTCGCTTTTTGTCACAAAGTTTTGAAAATTGAAAAAAGAAAAAAATATATATTTTTCTTTTCTTTCTTCATTTTCAAAAACAAATGAGAGCTGCAAAATACTCATCATGCCTCTTAGCAAATACCTCGGGGTGTCTACTTTCCAAAATGGGGTCTTTTGGGGGGGTTTTGAGCTATCTGGACATTTCAAGACCTCTGTAACTGTGATAGCTAGTGAGGAGTAAAATCACCATTTTCCGCCCTTAGAAAGCCTGAAGGCGGTGATTGGTTTTCGGGGTCCTGTACATGGCTAGGCTCCCAAAAAGTCTCACACATGTGGTATCCTCGTACTCAGGAGAAGCATCAGAATGTATTTTGGGGTGTAATTCGACATATAACCATGGCTTGTTTGAGCACTATATCATTTAGTGACAACTTTGTGCAAAAAAAAAGTAATATTCCCGCAGCTTGTAGGGGTTTTGTGCTATCTTGGCATTTTATGGCCTTCAAAACTGATAGGTAGTGAGGAGTGAAATCATAAATTTACGCCCTTAGAAATCTTGAAGGTGGTGCTTGGTTTTCGGGGGGCCTGTACACAGCTAAGCTCCCAAAAAGTCTCACACATGTGGTATCCCCATACTCAGGAGAAGAAGCAGAATGTATTTTGGGGTGTAATTCCATATATAACCATGGCATATGTGAGCAATATATCATTTAATGACAACTTTGTGTAATTTTTTTTCGTCATTTTTCAATCACTGGTGACAAAAAATAAAATATTTAATGGGCTCAACATGCCTCAGCAATTTCCTTGGAGTGCCTAATTTCCAAAATGGGGTCATTTGGAGGGGGGTTTGTACTGCCCTGCCATTTTAGTGCCTCAAGAAATGAGATAGGCAGTCATAAACTAAAAGCTACGTAAATTCCAGAAAATGTACCATAGTTTGTAGACGCTACAACTTTTGAGCAAACCAATAAATATACACTTATTGACATTTTTTTTACCAAAGACATGTGGCTGAATAAATTTTGGACTAAATGTATGACTAAAATTGAGTTTATTGGATTTTTCTTGTAACAAAAAGTAGAAAATATCATTTTTTTTTCAAAATTTTCGGTCTTTTTCCGTTTATATTGCAAAAATAAAAATTGCAAAGGCAATCAAATACCATCAAAAGAAAGCTCTATTTGTGGGAAAAAAAGGACGTAAATTTTGTTTGGGTAAAACATTGCATGACTGCGCAATTACCAGTTAAAGCAACGCAGTGCCAAATTGTAAAAAGTGCTCTGGTCATTGAGCAGCCTAATCTTCCAGGGCTCAAGTGGTTAAGAACAAATTACAGTCTGAAATAGAGTACAGTTTACTGTTTCTTTTTCCTGGGTGTGCAGATCCTGGTAGAGAGTATCAAAAGTGTGGCCTACGCATTTTGCGGGAACCCCGCTTTGTCAGGACCTTTAAAGTAGCACAAAACAGCATATAAATATTAAAAATTAAAAAGTAATCCAGAGATATATTAACAACAACATTATGAAACAATATTTAGTAAACATTGACATTACATATACGGCATATTTTCATATATCATAGTAGCATTGTGGCATTGAGGGGCATTTATAGTTGCCCTCCAGTAAAATCCCAATACATCAGCCTAGAGCTTTAACAAGGAACAGCAGTTACATAGCATTCTGTCTGATGTTCAGCTGTGTCTCACAAACGCAAGACAAATCGACGGAGTAGATTAAATATACACCTCAAATAGCAAATTTATTTCTCTTGAATAATAAAACTCATCCATAATTTACCTTCAGACTGTGCAGTTGGTGTGTCAGTCCAGGTGGAGCAAGAAGCCTGGGGAGCCTGTGGGGATGACCTCCCGAGCCTCACCGGAGAAAGCATTCACACCCCTATGTGTGAATGGTGGTATTGTAAATATTTGAGTGCATACTATACTAATAAAGATGCTTAAAGGAGGAGAAACAGAGTGGATGGGGGAGAAGGAGAGAAAGGGAAGGGAAGCAGAGTGGAGGGTGAAGGAAAAGGGGAAAGGGGATGGGGAAAATGGGGAAGATTGGTGGCTAAAGAAAGGAAAAGGTAAAGGGGGGGAAAGGGGAGGGGGAAGGAGAGGGAATGGAAAGAAAGGAAAGGGTAGGAAAGGGGGAAAAAGGGGAGGAAGGGAGAAGTGGAAAAAGAGGGAAGTGGGAGGGTAAGAGAGGGGAAGAGGGGGAGGGAGGAAGGATGGAGGGAAGGGGGGATGGGGGGGAAGGAGGGAAGGGGAAAGATGAAAAGATGAGAAAAAAGGAAGAGAGTAAGAAAAGGAAGGGAACCAGGGAGAGGAAGGAGGGAGAAAAGCAAGAGAGAGAGAGGGGTTGAAAGAAGGGGAAGGGGGAGAAAGTGAGAAAAAAGGGGGGAAAGGGGGAGAGATGGGGGGAAATCCGGGGGAAAGAAAGGAGAGGAAAGGGAGGGAGGGAGAAGGGGGGAGAGGAATGAGAAGGGGGGAAAGGGAGAACCTGAAATGGAGAATCAGTTCAAAAGAGCTCTTACCTAGTTTATAGCAGAAGGATGCACATACAGGTGTTTGGTGTAGATATGGGTTACCAATGCATTCAGGATTATGTTTGATGACAAGTGATATGTGGCTAAACACTATATCTTTGAGGTTCCAGGCTGGACTCAACAAGACGTTGTACACGAGAACTTTAGTGAGGTTTAGGTGCAGGGGCCCAGAAAAAAACCCACCTAAATAGACAGAGGGGAAAAGAGAGAAATGGGGGGGGGGGATTCCCTCCTTAGAATAGAGTGAAGATGAAAGCTATAATTCAATGTATAATAGAAGGAGGAAAGTCTCACCTGCTGGCTTGTGTGTTTTTTGTCTCCCTCCAGCGTCTCCAACATAAGGAGATGGACCGCTGAGGGGAGACAGGTGATAGGTGTGGTATTTGTAGGGTGGGGGGTCTGCAATGATCTGTCTGGATGGGTGGAGGGGAGGGATCCCTGAGGCTGCCCACGTTGCCCGGATTGTGGATCCGAGGTGGATCCACAGGATCCGGAGAGACAGGGGCAGGCTCATCTGCCCACTGACAGGCCGTTAGGGAAGGGCAGAAAACCCAGCGCATGTGTCCCTGAGATCCATTCCCTGGTCCTGCCAAGTTTGGGGTAGCTTAGGAGGCGGTCCCCAGGCCCTCAGCTGTGAGTGGCAGCTGTAGAGGAATGGGGGCCGGGCAGCAGAGAGGGGGTGGATTTGGAACAGCATGTTATTAAGGTGTGACCTGATGCATTTGCAAGGGCAAAAAGGGGGAGGGGGGAGAGGGGAACTGGAAGGGGGATAAGGAAATGGCAGTTTCCCCTCTCCCCCCTCCCCCTTTTTGCCCTTCCAAATGCATCAGGTCACACTTTAATAACAACCTTTATAACAAGTCCCTTTTGGGGTGCATGTAATTTATCATGTACCCACTATGTTATACAATTTACAAATACCTTTAAGCAGAACGGTGTTAGGACTGAGCATGACCAGAAGACATATAGTAGTGTGCCAGTATCTTTTTTGCACCTCCAGCAGATGTCAGACACAGCCAGAAACATTCTATGGAGGTCATCAGTGTTTTTATACCAACTGAATACAATTTAAGTTGGTTTCTTGAAGTCTAGTGGATATGGAGAACTTCAGTGAGAAGTGAACTATGTTACGGGTTTGGGAAGGAGAGAAGTTACTTTTCAAATTTGTTTCCCTCTGAGAGATGTAAGGGACTTGAAAATTGTCTCAGGGTATAGATAGGAGTGAGTATACAAAAGTGAGAGAGCTGTGAATTTGTAGCATGGAGTTACATGCTGATTCAAATAGTGTTAAGGATCTTGAAAGGGCACAAGGGTTTGATAGGGAGGAAAGATAGTGTCGATTGATAGGTGAAATAGGCCCAATAGAGAAGTTAAGGTGATAGTTGAGGGCCATGAGCCCGAGTAGAGAAAGTGAGAGGCTTGACTAGTATTGTTCTTAAGGAGATTGCAGAAAGGGCTGTCCAAGAAGCCTAAGGGGAAGGCCTGATTACCTAAGACAGTGGTAGCATGCCCATGAGCAAAAGCATGATGTGCCGCTGATAGCAGGATGGCCCTTTAAGTGCTTTAGAATAGATCTATACCACCATTAGAGGCAACTCAGAGAAAACTGGGAAGCTGCCTGTTCCAGGTAAAGCCAGTGCTTGGTTCCACTATGCCTGCACAAGTGGCCTTTGTGGTATGCTTTGTTGGATTTAGTAATATCCTGGACTGCCAGTCCTCCATGGACCTTAGTGATGGTGGATAAGAGTTTTTCGATTTAGTTTAGGTTTTTTTGTATGTCCAGCTGAATTTGTGAATTCTGAGTTGACCAATTTAAGGAAAACCAAATGTATTGCTACTGGGAGGGAAAATAGAGGAAATTTAAATAGAGGAATTTCGGTAAGATGGTCTTTTTGACAACGTTACAGAGGCCAAACTACGAAAATGGAAAATTGTATACTCACCTTTCCGTAATTTTCCTTTCCTGACGCATCTTCATGGCAGCACACACTGGGTTGTGACTCCGCCTCCACAACCTGATAGGATTGGTCTAGCTATAAAAGTTGAAGAGAGATGACTCCCACCATTCTCTGTATATATCATCTAAGAACAGGGTGAGAACCTGTGTGCTGCCATGAAGATGCGTCAGGAAAAGAAAATTACGGAAAGGTGAGTATACAATTTTCCGTTTTCCTGACGCCTTCATGGCAGCACACACTGGGAAATAACTCGCCAGTCAGGAGGGTGCAAAAATTAAGGTTTTATTATTCTAAAGAGCTGTGCCGGTGGTTATAAGCCCTAATCACCTAATTAAAATTGTATATTTATTTTGTATAGTATTATTGTTGTTTTGATCGCTGCTATTATAGACGCATTTTTGCATGTAGCCATATTTCATGATTTTGCTTCTCAGTCCTGAGATAATGGGTCAGGGATACCATTGTTCTTCCGCTCTCCTTATCCCTACCCGGCACAGGGGGGCCATGATGACTTATCATGGCCCACATACCCCGAAGACACTAATTCCTTTTTGGTGCCAGGGGGGTCTCCCACTGTGCCGGTGGTTATAAGCCCTAATATAGGTTTTCTGTCATTTAGGCTTAATGCCAGATAAACCGCGGTAAAGGGGTCTGGGTATTTTTAATAAATACATAATGCATCTAAGCTCCTATTCATTTCAAATGCAATCAGTGACTCTTCAGGTTGAATGGAGTCAATAGAGGCTTCTTTTGAATATACACTTTCTTTCCTCTTTCTCATGATCCACCAAATTAAGGGAGTACAGAAACGCTATCCCTACAGTGACTGCGTCATTTATATTTGGCTCATTACTGTACATATCGGCCTTAGTTTAGGTCTCACAATGCCTCTCCTGCACATCTGACAGGCAGCGGGGTCATTATGCTCTGACGCTCTGTGTGTCATAGACAAATCGACCAATAGCGCTGTGTAGACTACACAGCGCCTTCTCCCTCTGAGTGAATGGACGTCGGAGCCATGTGACTCCGACGTCACACATGTCAAAACACTACCCACGTTAGGAGTTGCCTTGGTGATCTGACGCACCTCTCTCTCCCCCTGATGCTGCGCCCACACTCCATGGGACACGTGGAAGGAGGAGGGCCTCGCGCCATGGCTGGGGAGGAGGGGGGAGGCGTCCGTCGCCCAGACAACAGGGAGCTACGAGACGCTCTCCTCCAGCATGCCATAAAAGGGTGCTTTATGATAGTGACGGTGGCCAATTGAGGCCGCGCCTCTCTCACTGCACCACCAATGAATAGGAGATCACATTCAGATCGATGCTATGTCCACTATACAATCACGCCCATATCCCCTATATTAGGATGCCAGGGACGGCCAAGGGCAGCACTTCACAACTGGCTTTCTAACAGAGAGGTACTCTAGGGCCAGGGCTCTCTGTTACCAACAATCTGGAACCTCACCTATACACCTCATACGACCAACTTAAGGTATTTGATTTGGAATTTTTTTACTTTGTGGCTGTTCTGGGAAATTTAGCTCCCTAAGAACCACTATTACCCCCATTCTTCTTTTTGAATTTATTTTATTTCATTTAATATTTCTTCATCCAAATATTGCTTATGTCTTTGAGCCTCTTACTTTTTATGGCTGCCGAATATTGGTTTTTCTAAGTATACCAGTAGAGGATATTGAGCGGTATAGACAATCGGTGATTAGGGCCCCTGCCAGCACTGGGAAAGCATTTTTTGCAGCTACATGCCTTAATGTAAGTCACATTTGTCACTTTCTAGCTGAAATGTGATCTTTTTAGATATAGGCGATATGTATGTACATATATTATTAGTAACCATGCTGTTGTTTGAAATCCTAGAATGTGATGCAGTCCGTCCCTGAGGAAGATTTTGCTTTGACAATAAAAAGTTGAAACGCATTGGAAATCTGCTATCAGGACGCCATCGTATCAACTTGGGTGGTGCTTGTATTTAGCAGTAGGACGCATCATTTGTTTTCATGTATCTGATGTCTTTTATAATTATTTAACACTCCAAAAAAATATATTCATTTGTACGTTTATCTGTATTCTATTCGTTTTTGTACCAATAAAAATTCTTTTTAACTTAACAATCTTTCAATTATTACATTGCCTTAAAAATCCCATATTGAGGTATATATTTGGTCTTTGAAGTCTTGAGGGATGATGGCAATGACACACCCAACCCTCTGAGTCATACATTTGTGTAAAGAGCTGTGGAATTGGCTTTAATAATGGATCTGCCAAAGTCTGCTGTTGTTAGTTGAGCAGAGTCAATTTTATAGTGAGAAGTAAATGTATGTCTAGATGACCAGGTTGCGGCTTTACAGATTGTTTCTGGTGAAACCCTGCAGTATGTTGCCCATGAAGTTTCCACTGCCCTGGTTGAGTGTGCCCTGATGCCTTTCGGGATAATTAGTTGCTGAGTAGAGTATGCCTTTTTGATGGTGTTAACCAGCCAGGATGCGATCGTTCGAGAAGTTGCTGGATGACCCTTCCTAGGCCCGTGTGGAATTATGAGAAGTGTATCTGACTTTCTGAAGGAAGCTGTAGTGTCCAGATAGTTGGTAATGACAGTTTTGACATCCAATGCATGAGGTTCGCCTTGGTCGTTAGTAAAGGATGGAAGGGTGATATCCTGATTATAATGAAAAGAGGATGATACCTTGGGAATGAAATGCTCAGAGGGTCTCAATACCACTCTATCGGGATAGAGGACTAGGTATGGTTCTGTTATCAGTAGTGCTTTAAGTTTTGAAACTCTTCTTGCAGATGTAATGGCGATAAGGAAGGTTAACTTCAAAGTCAGGTTCCAAAGTAAAATTGACTCAACCGGAAAAAAAGGAGGTTTTGATAATGCGTCAAGTACTGTAGAGAGATCCCATGCCGGAAATGTGGGTTGTTTTGAAGGTCTGATTTTTAGGCAAGCCTTCATGAACTGGATCACCAGAGGGTGTAGGGCCCATCTAATGCCTGTTTTAGCCGATAGGGCAGAGACCTGGACTTTAAGGGTACTTGAGCTTGGTCCTTTATTATTACCCATCTGAAGAAATTCCAGAACTTGCGGTGGCTCTGGTGATACTGGGTTCCAATTTTTTTGTTGGGCCAGTGAACAAAACCTATTCCAGACTTGTGAGCATGTTTTGTTGGTGGTGCTTTTTCTTGCCTGTAAAAGAGTTGAAATTACCTCCTGCGAGCATCCCTGCTTTAGCAGCCGAGTCCTTTCAATTTCCATGCTGTCAGGTGTAATTTCTCTGGCGCTGGGTGTAGGAACTGACTCTGGGATAGGAGGTCTGATGTTACCAGGAGAGGCAGCGGTTGTTGCAGGCTGAGCTGTAGTAGGGTTGTGAACCAAGACCTCCTCGGCCAAAGAGGAATTACTGCTATTACTGTGGCTGATGATCTCCGAAGCCTGGATAGGAACCTCGCGATTAAGAGTACTGGTGGAAAAATGTATCCCAGCTTGAAATTCCACGGATGGGTCAGACAATCCATTCCCTCGGCCGACGGGAAAGCCACTCTTGACAGAAATCTCCAATATTTGGTGTTCGCAGGAGTAGCTGCTAGGTCAATCTCCGGTATTCCCCAAGTTCTTGAAAGGAGGGAAAAGGCCTGTTGGCTCAATGTCCACTCGTTGTTTGAGAGAAGTTCCCTGCTCAAATAGTCGGCCAGCATGTTCTGAGCTGCTGGGACATACACCGCTCTCAGGTCTATTAGATGCACTTGTGCCCAATCCATGATAGGGCAAACTTCCTCCATTAATGTGCGACTCCTCATACCCTCTTGCCTCTGAATATATGCTACAGCGACTCTGTTGTCCATTTGAATCTCAACGTTCTTCCCTGCCAAGTATGGAGTGAAGGCCAGAAGCGCCTGAAAGGCTGCTCTGAGTTCTAGTATATTTGATACTATACTGTGAGCTTGAAACTTCCACTGCCCTTGGGCTGCTAGATTTTGGTAATGAGCTCCCCATCCCTTCTGGCTGGCATCTGAAGTGACCACCTCTGGCTGTGGAGGAAGTATAGATTTGTACCTCTTGAGGTTGCTGGACCGTGTCCACCACCACATCGATTGTTTCACATACCTGTGTATGTAGATTGTCTGAAGCATTGATACTCCATTCCACTGCCTCAGAAAGGAATTCTGTAAGATTCTCGTGTGCCATTGGGACCACTGGATCATGGGCAGAGTTGCAGACATGGAACCCAGGACACTCATACACACTCTGGCTGGTAAGTGTGTAGCTAAGATTAGCCTCTGAATTTTCTGAATCAGAGGCATGATTTTCTCCTGAGGGAGCTGTACTTTGTTCTGGATGGTGTCTAGTTCTGCCCCCAGAAATACCATCTTCTGTGTGGGCTGGAGCTTGCTTTTCTGCCAGTTCACTAGCCAACCGAAAACTTGCAGGGTTGATAGTAAGATCTCTCTGTGCTGTATCAGGGCCTGGCGACTTTCTGCTAGAAGTAGTATGTCATCCAGATAATGGTGTACTCTTAGACCTCTCTCTCTGAGGTATGCAATGACAGGCAGAAGAATTTTGGTGAAGGTCCTGGGAGCCGACAAGATGCCGAAGGGTAGGCACTGGAACTGGAAGTGATGTTGGTTGATTGAAAAGCGGAGAAATCTTTGAAAGGCAGGATGTATTGGGATGTGAAGATAGGCATCCGATAAATCTACGGACAGCATCCAATCTTCTAGATTCACAGCTAATAGTATGGACTGTAGACTTTCCATTTTGAAGGATTCTAATTTGATGTTTCTGTTTAGTCTCTTTAAGTCCAGCACTGGCCGTAAATCCCCCGTTTTCTTTTTTACAAGAAAAAGGGGGGCGTAGAATCCTCTGCCTCTTTGACACAGCGGAACCTCCAAAATAGCCTTCTTTTGTTTTAATTTTGGTATGTACTTCAGAAGGATCCTTCTCTTGCCTGGAGAAGATGGGAGTTTGGTTGGAAGAAAGTGGTTTCTGGGAATCCTGTTCAAGAATCTTCACTTGTGATCGAACTTGATCGTGGAAATGGTCCAAGGGTCCTTGATGTTTTCTGACCATATTTGTGTGAATTTTTTGAGTCCGGCGCCCACCCTCGAAGGATGGGCGGGCGTATCTTCAAAATGACTTCTGCTGTTCGCCAGAAGGGGTGGCCTTGATTTTCCACATCCTCAGGAAGGATGACTGTGTGTTCCTCCAGTTTCTCTTAAACTCTTTACCTGGTCTATAGGTTTTGGCTTCTCTGTACCTTTCGGGAAGGTTACCCTTGTAAGCAGGACCTCTTGATCTCTTGGGTCTCCTGTCAGAGGGAATGAGGCCCAATTTCCACCCCCCGTCACCTTGGAAATGGCTGCATCCAATTTGGAGCCAAAGAGATTTGAACCATCATAGGGGATCTTGCACCAATTTGTTTTTGATGCTGCGTCGGCTACCCAGGGTTTTAGCCACAAAGCTCTCCTTGCCATCACCGAGGATAACATTGCCCGGGCCGAGCACCTGATAACGTCCACGGAGGCTTCTGCGATGAAATTGCCTGTCAATTTAAGTTCCTGTAGAGACGTAATTACTTTCTCTAAGTCTGCTCCTTCCTGAAGAGATTTCTCGATATTGACAGCCCAGCCCGAGATGGCTCTACCAACTGCTGCTGTGGTGACTGCTGTTCTATAAGCGTCTCCTGCTGTGGAGTAGGCTTTTTTAAGTTCCAGATCAATCTTCCGATCTAGAACGTCACGGAAGGAGACAGCGTCCTCGATGGGTAGGGTGAGATGTCTTGCCAGACGCATTAGGGAGGCATCCACAATAGGAGCGTTAATTAAGGAGTTGACCTTAGGCTCTTTTAAAGGATACATTTTGGCTAGTCTATTGTTCAGGCTAGGCCTCTTTCCCATTCCTCTTTGATTAAATCATTCAACTCCTCAATGAAAGGGAAGGTCTCTGGGTCCCTCTTCAGGTTTGGAAAATATTTCCAGGTCTTCTGAGGTGCTTCCTCAGATTCTTCCCAACCTATGGCCTCCTTGACTGATTTTGCAAAAGGTTCGATCAGAGTGAAGTCAAACCCCGCTGGTACTTCTGGATCCTCGTTTTCTGAAGGGGATTCTGGTTCCATCCCTACCTCGATTGCTGGGTGAGGAGGAGCCGTGGAAGTACTAGGGGCCTGACCTGGCCGGCAGGGGTGTTTTTGATTCCATTATGGATTCTCGCACAGATTCCCGAAGTAGTTCGGTTACTTCTCTGACGTCTGATTCTCTTTCTTTTGTGGCTTCATTGAAGCATGTGCGACATGCTAATTTATCTGGCAAAGCGGTGGCGCTATATACCCAGCAGGTATTAGCTGCGGGACGGGTGTGCTGGTTTTGCCCGTGACGTGATGAAGGTGATCTTCCATGACGTGATTGGCTACGTCGAGAGTGACTGTGGCATTAGTGACCATGGCGAGAATGACTACGCGTGAGTGCCTATGATGAGATGAGGAGCGTGACCGGCTTCTGCGGGATCTTCTGCTTGAGGTATGGCTTGACCTCTCTTTGCGTCTTGATTTAGACCTGGAAGGGCTTTCAGAAGGAGTCTTGAAGATATGCTCTCTTTTTTCTCTTTCTTCAATACTTACCACTGAATGCGGACAGCCCCTTACCGTGGGGGGTCTACTTGGGCAGTGGTCTCCATGAGCGGTGAGGAGGAGTGCAGGCAGGAAACAGAAGTAGTCTGGAAGGAGTTTAGAAGCAGAAATATATATATATATATTTTTTTTTGAAAAATAAGACATAAAAGGAAATCCCTGTAATATTGGAAAGGGGAAGCCTAAGAGCACCTACCTGGCCCTAATGGAGTAATTCTGAGCGAGGATGTGCAGAAGCGCAACTTGGAATCATTAACAAGAATACAGACACTTTTTCCCCAGATTCAGAGTCCTTTTTTAAAAAGACCGCAGCCACCGCGGCAAAATGGCGCTTCGCGCATGCGCAGAAGTGTTGCGATGACTCCGGCGCCATCTTGGAAACTGGAAAAAGGCTTATAATGGCCCCATCTTTGCCTCCCACGCATGCGCAATGTGGAACAAGACACGCGGTGGCCATGATAGACCCAACTGAGCGCTGTGGGACTACAGGTCCCAGTAGGTAAGAAAAGAAGAAAAATACATAAGATTAAATAGCAGAAGGGGGAGAATAATAACTGGAAGTGAAAATGGAGACCACTGCAATCTCTGAAGCTTCTTTAAAGCATACTTTGTGCCAGATGTTCCGTGCTGATGCCCCTGAGACCACCAGAGCGGGGTTCCATCCATAGAAGCTCCTTTAGAGACTGTACAGGAGGGACTTCCAAACAGGAGAGGCTTGAACCTGCTGGGGCGATGCAGTAAGAGGCTTTGCGATGTCCATCCATTTTCAGGTGACGATAAAAAAGAGAATGGTGGGGGTCATCTCTCTTCAACTTTTATAGCTTGACCAATCCTGTCAGGTTGTGGAGGCGGAGTCACAACCCAGTGTGTGTGCTGCCATGAAGGCGTCAGGAAAACCATTTGTAATTCCATTTCTGCCCCAGGATCTTGGTAGATCTGAGTGGTAAGGGGAAATTAAAGGAGAAGGTATTTTTCAGCTTAGCGGGGAGATAAGCACTGACATTTTTAAGGGCTGATGAGTTCCATTTAAACTCAATCGCAGTCTTATGCCCTGTTCACACGATCGGACATTGATCAGACATTCCGACGACAAAATCCGTCGGATTTTATCCAACAGATTTTGAGCCAAACTTGTCTTGTCTTACACACGGTCGCACAAAGTTGTCGGAAAATCCGATCGCTCTGAACGCGGTGACATAAAACACGTACGTCAGGACTATGAATGGGGCAGTAGCCAATAGCTTTTGTCTCTTAATTTATTCTGAGCATGCGTGGCTCTTTGTGCGTCGGATTTGTGTACACACGATCGGAATTTAAACGATCGGATTTTGTTGGAAAATTTTATATTCTGCTCTCAAACTTTGTGTGACGGAAATTCCGACAGAAAAAAATCCGATGAAGCCCACACACGATCGGAATTTCTAACAACACAATTCGATCGCACTTTTTCCATCAGAAAATCCGACCGTGTGTACAGGACATTAAGATTCTCAATTTGAATGAGAGGCATTGCGACTCCCATCATTTCCGATTTTTGAAAATGTATTTTGAAATCCATAGGTTTCAAATTTCTTCAGGAGGTTGGGAAGGAATATGTGTGGTATGGTAAGAGAAAATAAAAGATTTTCTGCACATGAAGAGACCTTGATGTGGGAGTCCCTTACTTGGCCAGTGATGTTAGGGTTGGCCCTTACTTTACTTTACCCTGAAAGGTTCCAAGAATAATACGAACAATATGGGGGATAGTGTGAAACCTTGGTGCGTGCCATTTGTGATGGAGAAGGAGGTTAAAAAAAAATCAATTGACTTTCACAGAAACTGATGGGGAATAGTAAAGAGCCTCAATTCATTTCAAGCAGCGTTTTCCCAGTCCTGCATATTTTTGTGTTAACATCATGAATTGCCAGTTCATCTGTCAAACACTTTTTCAGTGTTGGTGGAGAGGAGCAGACAGGGAGTTGAGGAGTAAGAAGCTACATGTATGAGGTTAAGTACTTTCAAATTAGTGCAGCTCTACCACCTGATTTCCATACAGTACAGTAGACTTTGTATGGATTTGTCAGCTTTAACCCTTTGTGATGTTAATAAAGTGAATTCAGACAGCACTATATAGTCTCTTCTTCTTCACATGGTTGGTTTTTGCAGTTTGGCTATGTAATAGATATTGTTGTCTGCATCATCCATTGTATGGGAGCGTGGCCTGAAGCTAGTTACCCCTTAACCACTTAAGGACTGCCTCACGCCGATGTACGTCGGCAAGGCGGCACGGGCAGGCAAAATCAAGTACATGTACATGATTTGCCTCCCGTGGGTGGGGGGTCCGATCGGACCCCCCCCCCCCGGTGCCCGAGGCGGTCCCGTTTTGTTCCCCGGCGATCGGAGGGGAGGGGGAGGCCATCCGTTCGTGGCCCCCCCCTCGCGATCGCCGCCGGCCAATGGGAACATTCCTTTGCTGCTGTATGCTAAACAGCAGCAAAGGAAATGATGTCATCTCTCCTCGGCTCGGTAGTTTCCGTTCCAGCGCCGAGGAGAGAAGACATCTATGTGAGTGCACAACACTACACACACAGTAGAACATGCCAGGCATACAAAACACCCCGATCCCCCCCCCGATCGCCCCCCGACCCCCCCCCCAATCACCCCCCCTGTCACAAACTGACACCAAGCAGGTTTTTTTTTTTTTTTTCTGATTACTGCTAGGTGTCAGTTTGTGACAGTTACAGTGCTAGTACAGTTACTGTTAGCCCCTTGTAGGTCTAGGGTACCCCCCTAACCCCCCCTACTAAAGTTTTAACCCCTTGATCACCCCCCGTCACCAGTGTCACTAAGCGATCATTTTTCTGATCGATGTATTAGTGTCGCTGGTGACGCTAGTTAGGGACGTAAATATTTAGGTTCGCCGTCAGCGTTTTATAGCGTCAGGGACCCCCATATACTATCTAATAAATGTTTTAACCCCTTGATTACCCCCTAGTTAACCCTTTCACCACTGATCACCGTATAACTGTTACGGTTGACGCTGGTTAGTTTGTTTATTTTTTTTAGTGTCAGGGCACCCGCCGTTTATTACCGAATAAAGGTTTAGCCCCCTAATCGCCCGGCGGTGATATGCGTCGCCCCAGGCAGCGTCAGATTAGCGCCAGTACCGCTAACACCCACGCACGCAGCATGCGCCTCCCTTAGTGGTATAGTATCTGATTGGATCAATATCTGATCCGATCAGATCTATACTAGCGTCCCCAGCAGTTTAGGGTTCCCAAAAACGCAGTGTTAGCGGGATCAGCCCAGATACCCGCTAGCACCTGCGTTTTGCCCCTCCGCCCAGCCCACCCAAGTGCAGTATCGATCGATCACTGTCACTTACAAAACACTAAACGCATAACTATAGCGTTCGCAGAGTCAGGCCTGATCCCTGCGATCGCTAACAGTTTTTTTGTAGCGTTTTGGTGAACTGGCAAGCAAGCACCAGCTCCAGGCAGTGTCAGGTTAGCGCCAGTAGCGCTAACACCCACGCACGCACCGTACACCTCCCTTAGTGGTATAGTATCTGATTGGATCAATATCTGATCCGATCAGATCTATACTAGCGTCCCCAGCAGTTTAGGGTTCCCAAAAACGCAATGTTATCGGGATCAGCCCAGATACCTGCTAGCACCTGCGTTTTGCCCCTCCGCCCGGCCCGGCCCAGCCCACCCAAGTGCAGTATCGATCGATCACTGTCACTTACAAAACACTAAACGCATAACTGCAGCGTTCGCAGAGTCAGGCCTGATCCCTGAGATCGCTAACAGTTTTTTTGGTAGTATTTTGGTGAACTGGCAAGCACCAGCCCCAGGCAGCGTCGGGTTAGCGCCAGTACCGCTAACACCCACGCACGCAGCATACACCTCCCTTAGTGGTACAGTATCTGAACGGATCAATATCTGATCCGATCAGATCTATACTAGCGTCCCCAGCAGTTTAGGGTTCCCAAAAACGCAGTGTTAGCGGGATCAGCCCATATACTTGCTAGCACCTGCATTTTGCCCCTCCGCCCGGCCCAGCCAAGCCCACCCAAGTGCAGTATCGATCGATCACTGTCACTTACAAAACACTTAACGCATAACTGCAGCGTTCGCAGAGTCAGGCCTGATCCCTGCGATCGCTAACAGTTTTTTTGGTAGCTTTTTATTGAATTGGCAAGCACCAGCGGCCTAGTACACCCCGGTCGTAGTCAAACCAGCACTGCAGTAACACTTGGTGACGTGGCGAGTCCCATAAGTGCAGTTCAAGCTGGTGAGGTGCAAGCACAAGTAGTGTCCCGCTGCCACCAAAAAGACAAACACAGGCCTGTCGTGCCCATAATGCCCTTCCTGCTGCATTCGCCAATCCCAATTGGGAACCCACCACTTCTGCAGCGCCCGTACTTCCCCCATTCACATCCCCAACCAAATGCAGTCGGCTGCATGAGAGGCATTTTTATGTCCTCCCGAGTACCCCTACCCAACGAACCCCCCCAAAAAAGATGTTGTGTCTGCAGCAAGCGCGTATATAGGCTTGACACCCGCTATTATTGTCCCTCCTGTCCTGACAATCCTGGTCTTTGCATTGGTGAATGTTTTGAACGCTACCATTCACTAGTTGAGTATTAGCGTAGGGTAGAGCATTGCACAGACTAGGTGCACTTTCACAGGGTCTCCCAAGATGCCATCGCATTTTGAGAGACCCAAACCTGGAACCGGTTACAGTTACAAAAGTTAGTTACAAAAAAAGTGTCAAAAAAAAAATATATAAAATAAAAAAAAATAGTTGTCGTTTTATTGTTCTCTCTCTCTCTCTATTCTCTCTCTATTGTTCTGCTCTTTTTTACCGTATTCTATTCTGCAATGTTTTATTGTTATTATGTTTTATCATGTTTGCTTTTCAGGTATGCAATTTTTTATACTTTACCGTTTACTGTGCTTTACTGTTAACCATTTTTTTTGTCTTCAGGTACGCCATTCACGACTTTGAGTGGTTATACCAGAATGATGCCTGCAAGTTTAGGTATCATCTTGGTATCATTCTTTTCAGCCAGCGGTCGGCTTTCATGTAAAAGCAATCCTAGCGGCTAATTAGCCTCTAGAGTGCTTTTACAAGCCGTGGGAGGGAATGACCCCCCCCCACCGTCTTCCGTGTTTTTCTCTGGCTCTCCTGTCTTAACAGGGAACCTGAGAATGCAGCCGGTGATTCAGCCAGCTGACCATAGAGCTGATCAGAGACCAGAGTGGCTCCAAACATCTCTATGGCCTAAGAAACCGGAAGCTACGAGCATTTTATGACTTAGATTTCGCCGGATGTAAATAGCGCCATTGGGAAATTGGGGAAGCATTTTATCACACCGATCTTGGTGTGGTCAGATGCTTTGAGGGCAGAGGAGAGATCTAGGGTCTAATAGACCCCAATTTTTTCAAAAAAGAGTACCTGTCACTACCTATTGCTATCATAGGGGATATTTACATTCCCCAAAATAACAATAAAAATGATTAAAAAAAAAATATGAAAGGAACAGTTTAAAAATAAGATAAAAAAAGCAAAAAAATAATAAAGAAAAAAAAAAAAAAAGCACCCCTGTCGCCCCCTGCTCTCGCGCTAAGGCGAACGCAAGCGGCGGTCTGTCGTCAAACGTAAACAGCAATTGCACCATGCATGTGAGGTATCACCGCGAAGGTCAGATCGAGCGCAGTAATTTTTGCAGTAGACCTCCTCTGTAAATCTAAACTGGTAACCTGTAAAGGCTTTTAAAGGCTTTTAAAAATGTATTTATTTTGTTGCCACTGCACGTTTGTGCGCAATTTTAAAGCATGTCATGTTTGGTATCCATGTACTCGGCCTAAGATCATCTTTTTTATTTCATCAAACATTTGGGCAATATAGTGTGTTTTAGTGCATTAAAATTTTAAAAATTGTGTTTTTTCCCCAAAAAATGCGTTTGAAAAATCGCTGCGCAAATACTGTGTGAAAAAAAAAAAATGAAACACCCACCATTTCAATCTGTAGGGCATTTGCTTTAAAAAATATATAATGTTTGGGGGTTCAAAGTAATTTTTTTGCAAAAAAAAATAACTTTTTCATGTAAACAATAAGTGTCAGAAAGGGCTTTGTCTTCAAGTGGTTAGAAGAGTGGGTGATGTGTGACATAAGCTTCTAAATGTTGTGCATAAAATGCCAGGACAGTTCAACCCCCCCCCAAATGACCCCATTTTGGAAAGTAGACACCCCAAGCTATTTGCTGAGAGGCATGTCGAGTCCATGGAATATTTTATATTGCGACACAAGTTGCGGGAAAGAGACAATTTTTTTTTTTTTTTTGCACAAAGTTGTCACTAAATGATATATTGCTCAAACATACCATGGAAATATGTGAAATTACACCCCAAAATACATTCTGCTGCTTCTCCTGAGTACGGGGATACCACATGTGTGAGACTTTTTGGGAGCCTAGCCGCGTACGGGACCCCGAAAACTAAGCACCGCCTTCAGGCTTTCTAAGGGCGTGAATTTTTGATTTCACTCTTCACTGCCTATCACAGTTTCAGAGGCCATGGAATGCCCAGGTGGCACAAACCCCCCCCCCCAAATAACCCCATTTTGGAAAGTAGACACCCAAAGCTATTTGCTGAGAGGTATAGTGAGTATTTTGCAGACCTCACTTTTTGTCACAAAGTTTTGAAAATTGAAAAAAGAAAAAAAAAATGTTTTTTCTTGTCTTTCTTCATTTTCAAAAACAAATGAGAGCTGCAAAATACTCACCATGCCTCTCAGCAAATAGCTTGGGGTGTCTACTTTCCAAAATGGGGTCATTTTGGGGGGTTTTGTGCCACCTGGGCATTCCATGGCCTCCGAAACTGTGATAGGCAGTGAAGAGTGAAATCAAAAATTTACACCCTTAGAAATCCTGAAGGCGGTGATTGGTTTTCGGGGCCCCGTACGCGGCTAGGCTCCCAAAAAGTCCCACACATGTGGTATCCCCATACTCAGGAGAAGCAGCTGAATGTATTTTGGGGTGCAATTCCACATAGGCCCATGGCCTGTGTGAGCAATATATCATTTAGTGACAACTTTTTGTAAATATTTTTTTTTTGTCATTATTCAATCACTTGGGACAAAAAAAATAAATATTCAATGGGTTCAACATGCCTCTCAGCAATTTCCTTGGGGTGTCTACTTTCCAAAATGGGGTCATTTGGGGGGGTTTTGTACTGCCCTGCCATTTTAGCACCTCAAGAAATGATATAGGCAGTCATAAACTAAAAGCTGTGTAAATTACAGAAAATGTACCCTAGTTTGTAGACGCTATAACTTTTGCGCAAACCAATAAATATACGCTTATTGACATTTTTTTTACCAAAGACATGTGGCCGAATACATTTTGCCCTAAATGTATGAGTAAAATTGAGTTTATTGGATTTTTTTTATAACAAAAAGCACCATATTTTCACTTGTGAAAGTAAATTTCAACACCAATGAAGTTTATCTCTGTATGATCTATCCCACAAGTTTTCACTTGTTTGCACTTTAATAAGCTTCTAAGTCATGTTGTCATTTATGAAAGATGTGATTAATTGATTATTCATGTTTATATAGTAGTTATGGCTTAAATGGAGGGCCACCCTGAAAAAAAAAATCACCAAAAATTATAAAAAAAATTAAACAAAAACATTTGAAAAAAAAAAAAAACTTACCTAAACCCTTGTTGCTAGGCAGTCTTCCTAATCTGCCTCTTCCTATTCCGCGGCATGTTCTGCTCCTCGGTGAGCGGCCCTGTTGTCTTCTGGGAGCTGTGTGTGTTCCCAGAACACCACAGGGCCATTCACAGAGTGTCATGCCGCTCGCGCGTGCGCAGTAGGAAACTAGCAGTGAAGCCGCAAGGCTCCACTGCCTGTTTCCCTTACCTAGGATGCCGGTGCCGGGACCCGAGAGCCGAGGGACGGGTTGGCCTTGGGCGGCCGACATCGCGGGCACCCAGGACAGGTAAGTACTTATTTCAAGTCAGCAGCTACAGTGTTTGTAGCTGCTGACTTTAAATTTTTTTTTTTACGCCCGGAATCCCGCTTTAAGCACAATCTTCTTATGAATTGATACCATGGATTTTGTATTTAATTTGAAATGTGTTAAATGTATGTTTTTATGGTTACACAAAATATTTTCAATTGATTGTCACATCATGTATATGTTAATCAAGTGGTGACGCTGCACTAATTTGGTTATTATATTGTCTGAAAGTGAAGTAGAACTTTTATGAGTGCTAGCTTTCTTATATAATTGACAAAATAGGTTGTGCGGATTTCATTTGGTTAGCTTGTATCTTCAGTACATTGTCTTCGGCTCCCATGGTGGGAGGAAGCCAACTTGGTGGAGATTAATAATATGTGCAATGTGCAGGACAAGATGGTTGGTTAATACTTTGATGAGGAGCTTTAGGTCCAATTTGAGAAAGAAAATGAGTCTGTAACTAGTACATTAAAGGATTTGTAAACCCTCGTGGTTTTTCACCTTAAGGGATTCTATCCCTTAAGGTGAAAAACCTTCTGTAGTTCTGCAGCCCCCCAGTGCCCTGTTTTACTTACCTGGACAAGCACACCAGCTCTAGCTGGTGTCTTGTGTCCTGATTGGATAGATTGATAGCAGCACAGCCATTGTCTCCCGCTGCTGTCAATCAAATCCAATGATGTGGGCACCGGGGGGCGGGGCTGAGTCCTGCTTTCCGTGTCAATAGATGCAGAAGCAGGACATGGGTGTCCACGAAGGAGAGTGCTTCTCCAATGGAGCACTCGAGAAGAGGAGGAGCCAGAAGCGCCGCGGAGGGACCCCAGAAGAGGAGGATCGGAGCCACTCTGTACATAATCAACTGCACAGCGGAGGTAAGTATGACATGTTTGTTTGTTTGTTTGTTTTTTAAATGAACCTTTACAACCCCTTTAAAAGCAATCCTTACCTTCCTTGTGGATAACTGTGATGTGTGCCCTTAGTGAATTTTTCGAAAATTGGGAGCTATGGATGAGAGAATTGAGGGTGACTGAGAGGCAAAAAAGGAGTAGCCTTAAGCCCATCAGGTCCCCCAGCTTTATCTGATTTCATGGAGACAATGGAGGCATTTAGCTCTTCAGGAGATATGGGAGTGTCTAGAGAAGAAATGGAGTCTACAGTATGTCCAGCTGGGGTAGGTTAGACCAGCCAATATAAGTCTTGATTTTATTTAACAGTTCCAGGGAATATTGGGCTGAGGGTTCCAGATTCATACTATAAAGAGAGAAATAAATAGTGGCAAAGACATTGGTTCTTTTGCCAGGGTGGGAGATGATACCCCCTTTTTGGGGAAGAAATCAAGGGGATGTAGGATAGTTCATATTGTTCCTTCAGGGCAACTCTATTTGTCTGAGAACATGACTTGTTCAAAAGTCTTTTTCCCCTCCTCCTACTTCCTGCTACATCATATCCTGTAAGGAGCTTCATAAATTAGCCAAACAGGTTTGTTAGCATATCAATAGAGGAGGCTTTGCTTCTAAATCAATGTGAGAACTTAATTCAATATTTATGCTATAAAATAAAATAACGGGGGCGTGGCTTGGCACGCAACAGCGATGGACGCTTAATACAAGAGCTCCGGCTTCCAGGCAGCCTTAACCCATCACCTTGCACCCAAAGCACTCGATAATGAGCAGAAGGAACACAGGGACACCCCGCACGAGATCCCGCCGCACATCGGCAGCTTACCAGGGAAGGAACATTGAGGATTTGTTCCGGAACCCTCCGCCAGCACGAGAAGGCCTGATAGGAGCCAAGATGGCGCCGCCGCATGTAACGGAGGATGACTTCAGTGAGGACTCTCAATCCGCGGCTGAGGAGAACGGTAGGATTACCCCTCACCCCGACCTCCCCCTAACATATGCCGGCATGTCAGTCTTTGCAGCTGACATAAAAGGATCTAAAATCCAGTATGTTGATCCTCACAGACAAGATGGCTACGGTAGAACATGCAGGCAAATGCAGGGATAAGGCTCTTCATCGCCTGGACAGAGTTACTCATACACAGTCCCAACAACTTATAGAGATTAACAAACATCTCGAGGACTTAGATAACAGGGGCAGAAGAAATAATATTAGGGTGAGGGGATCCCAGAGACTGTGGAGGCTGACCAAATAACCCCAGCTTTACAGAGGGTTTTTAACAGCCTGCTAGAAAGACCAGAGGAGACAGACATTGAATTTGTAAGAGCTCACAGAGCACTCAGAGCAAGAGGCCCTGACAATATGCCACCACGTGACATCATATGCTGCTTGCAGAGCTTTGCGTTAAAAGAAGACATCATGCGTAAAGCACGCAGGAACGACCAGATAGTCTTCAATGGAGAAACCATCATGCTCTTTCACGATCTGTCTCAGATCACACTAAAGAACCGCAGGGCTCTCAGACCATTACTTGACAAGCTGAGAGAAAAGGAACTCCGCTACTCATGGCGATTCCCACACTCCTGGTGAATCACAATGGAAGACAGCATACTTTGCGATCGCCAGAAGATCTCCCAGATTTTTGCCAAGCATTACATCTGGAACCGGTTGAACTGCCAGAGTGGTATCAGGAATTTATGCTACCTCCATTGGAAAGATCCCCCTTCTCATCGCCTGACAAACGCCTCTCCAAGAAGATGAAATCAGCACGCCCTGGAGGGTCACAGGCTAGAACCCCAAATAACAGACCTCATGCACCCAGGGGCTTTGAAGAAGCCTGAAGATGTCCACAGAAAATCACACCATACATGGTAAAAGATGAGCAACTTTCCTGAAATAATACCATGATTGTTGACCCCAAAGTTTTATGATGCCAACAGCCAAAGACACTTCGGCTGGATTTGTTTTATCTGGTCGAACGGAACTACACATCAAGAATCAACAACACACAAAGTGCCAGTTTTTGTAGTCCAGAAGTTTTAGATGGAGTTTATGCTTACGGGGACTGTTGCTTTTACCCCCCATAAGGGCTTACGCCAACTTTATAGATAGAATACTGTTGTAAGGCAAATATAACAGAATAGATGATAATAGCAGGAATATGTGGTTCCTAAAGCACAACTGTTATTATTACACTTCAGCAAGCATTGATTATGGAAATGTCGATGAACGAAATAACTTTAAAATTTAAAAAAACAAAAAACAAAACAAAGTAAAACTGCAAGTTATAGATTCAATTTAAATATACCTCTAAGGAGAAGACAACAAGATGATACCCTCGCTTGGAGGGGGGCCTTGAAGTCTCTCAGGAGAACAGAGGCATGGCCAAACAATTCATCAACATTTCTACATGTAAAGTTAACTGAGTTTAAGAGATCAGGGGTTGTAGTAAGTACCTTCATTGTTGCAATTAGGGTGCATTGTTGACCAATACTATTTACACTATGTTTATTATGGCTGCTGCCGGTTTTTGCTCACAAATTGAGTGTTATATATTTAATTTAATCTAATTTGATTAGTTGGATTAACCAAAGTGATTGGGCGGCTGCCAATCGCGCTCCGACAAAGTGCTCCTTGACAGGAGAGGATTTTCCTGGCAGGAAGCACTAATATTTTACCTTGGCCCCATTGGGTTTCCAAGGAGATCACATTATCTCTCTCTTACTTTCTAAGTACTCTTACTTTCTAAGTACTCATTCTACGCTCTCTTTTCCTTATTTCTTTTTACCTATACTTTTTAAAGGGTAAAGCATAATATATTGGAAACTTCAGTTCTCTCTCCAGTTGTTGCCTCGACAGCTCTCTCTGGGCCCTCAAGATGGCATACTCATCCCTGGGACATGAGCCTACAGTGATCTCTCACAACACGAAGGGCCTGAATATCCCTGAAAAGCGCAAGACCCTCTTAAAGGAACTCAAAAAAGGTAAACCTCGTTTTGTGTTTTTACAGGAAACACACTTCAAAACTCAACAAGTCCCCAAGCTGACAGACTCTTTCTTCACACAGGCATACCATGCAACGAATGACTTAGCAAAATCCAAGGGAGTGTCCATACTCATTAGTAGGGATGCTTCCTTTGAACTAACTGACAAACTCATAGATCCAGAAGGAAGGTTCATATTCCTGAAAGGGAATTGCTGCGGTACGCCTATTACGCTAGCAAATGTTTATTTTCCCAACACAGCACACCTAACCTTCTACCGTAAAATTGTTGGAAAACTCATAGATTTTGGCTCGGGATGTATCATTCTAGGGGGGGACTTTAATGTCCCATTGAATCCTCTCAGTGATACGTCCACAGGCAAAACCTATATTACGTACAAAATACTCAAACAAATCAAAACATTACTGAACTCGCTTCAACTAATAGATTCTTGGAGATTCATTTATCCCGAGGGAAAAGATTACACCTTCTGTTCCATACCCCACAGCAGATACTCAAGAATAGATTAGGTCTTTGTTTCACAAAGAGACTTAGATATGGTCTTAGGAGCTAAAATAGGGATACAGACCTTCTCAGATCATGCCCCAATTTCAATATCATTGAAGTTCACAGAACACCGACCCAAAACAAATACTTGGAGATTGAATTCAGCACTGTTAACGGGAAAAGTCCGAGGCCGGATGGTTTCACAGCAATTTATTACAAAACATTCCAGGAAACTCTGCTGGGACCGTTACTAAGGGCTCTTAACTATCTGTCTGAGCCCAGGGAGATCCCAGTGGATTTCCTCAAGGCACATATAACAATTCTTCCCAAGCCAAACAAGGACCTGACAGAATGTGCAAGCTACAGGCCAATTTCGCTATTGAATCTAGATGTGAAATTGATCTCAAAAATAATAGCAAATAGATTGAAACCTCTACTTCACGGATTGATAGGAAGCGAGCAAGCAGGATTCATGCCAGGAAGAGAAACCAGAGATAATGTTATCAAAACGCTCAATTTAATGCATGCTGCCGGGGTGCGGAAATTCGAAGGCCTTCTCCTGTCCACGGACGCGGAGAAGGCCTTTGACCGCGTAGCCTGGGATTTCATGCTAGAAACATGCAGGTTCATCGGCTTGGGAAACAATATGATGTCTTGGATCTCTATGCTCTATAAAACCCCTCTGCGCAGCTGAAGATCAATGGCTCCCTTTCAAATAAAGTTGAGATCAAAAATGGGACGAGACAGGGTTGCCCCCTCTCACCCCTGCTGTTTATCCTAACCTTAGAGCCATTTATCAGACGGATTGTAGCAGAGAGGGCAATACAGGGTTTTGAGGTAGGAAAAAAAGAATACAAGGTGGCGGCATACGCGGATGACTTGTTGTTCTTCATAACGAACCCCCACATTTCACTCCCCTCCTTGATGAAAGAATTCTCTATTTTTGGGTATCTCTCAAACCTTAAAATTAATTATGCCAAGTCGGAAATTTTAAATATCTCGATCCCTACAAATAAATTAGATCTCATCAAGTCAAATTGCCCCTTTAAATGGGTAGGCACAGCGCTTAAATATCTAGGGATATGGCTGACCCCCAAAATATCTCAAATTTTTGAATATAATTTCACTCCCCTATTGAAAACAATATGCTCAGACTTACAAAACTGGCACTCAAAAGGATTCTCCTGGTTTGGACGGGCAGCTATCTGTAAAATGGTTATTTTACCAAGAGTCCTGTATTTATTTAGAAATTTACCGATAAAAATCCCCCAAAAATTCTTTAAAGTGCTCCACTCAACTCAAACGAAATTTATTTGGGCCCACAAAAAACCTAGAGTAAGAATTTCTAGACTTACTAAGCCCAAAGACAAAGGGGGGATGGGAATCCCAGACTTCCAAGCTTATTACCTCGCCACTCACATAACTAGGATAATAGACTGCCATTGCCACTCCACAATCAAAGATTGGGTAGAAATAGAAGAAATATTAAGCCACACACCAATCAAATACTCACCATGGATTCAGTGGAGCAGTCTCCCAGCGGAGATGAGGACACATCCCTTAGTGAGCACTACCCTAGCAATTTTCCATAAGTTAACGAAACTTACCAACTTCTCGTCACTCCTTAGCCCGCTTACTCCATTACAGAATAACCCCAATTTCCCACCGGGAATGGGGAACCGATCACTACAAGCGAACGACACAAATAAACCCCTACTAGCTTTACAATGTTTTCACAACCAAGAGTTTAGGGACTTTACAGGCTTTAAAAACACAAACAAACTACCCGATCTACAGCTTTGGACTTATTTTCAATGCCGTGGTTTCCTTAACAGAACACAAAGAAAACACAATTTCAACAGACCACTAACGGAACTAGAGTCAGTTTGTCAGACAGAGGAACCCATTTCCAAAGTGACATCACTAGCATACCGCTGGATCCAAAATGGGGAGGACAGGGGTGAGAGGGATCTCAGAGAGAGCTGGTCGAGAGCACTAGGTATTCCGTTGTCGACTTCACAATGGAAGAAAGCATGTGTTTTTGCTCATAAATGCTCCCTGAGCACAACAACTCAAGAAACAGCATACAAGTTACTCACTCAATGGTATGCCACACCAGTAAAGCTACACTCTTGGTTTCCAGACCACTCGGATACTTGTTGGCGCTGTAACTCTGACAAAGGGTCATTGCTACACATTTGGTGGCAGTGCCCTGTACTGAACACATTCTGGGCAAAGGTCAGGGAGATGATATACTTAATAACAGAAACAAAATTAAAGCTGGATGCAGCGGGATGTCTCCTGCATATCACGGAATTCCTCATTAAGAGGTATAAACACTCACTTACCAAACACCTTTTAAATGTGGCCAAAGCTATCATTCCACTGTACTGGAAATCTACAAAAATCCCGACCATACGGGAATGGTTCAGTAAGATAGCGGAGTTCTATGAGATGGAGGAGACTATTGCACAAGCAGGAGAAAATGTGGAAAGATTTCACAAAACTTGGTCACCTTGGCTTATATATAAATACTCACAGGCATATCTGGATGTTATGAAATAGAACTTGGTTGTAAGTTAACTCTCATATGATAAACTAAGTATTGAAAAACAGTTAAACGAGGAATACTGTTACCCACTAATTAAACCTGAAGGTTTGATCCTTACTACCCTTCTCTCTCTTTCTTTTCCAACTATCCTTTTTCTTTGAATGACAATACGGAATTCACGAATGACAGTCATTGATACTTGCTTTATTAAAACTTGAAGTTGTATAATCATAAACAGTTTATACTAATCCTTGCAACATAACTGAAGTTCAATGTTGTTTCTGATGATATTTCTAACACTGTATAGTATTGGGTGGAGCTGCGTCTCCACAGATGCATCTCTTTATTTTTCACAATAAACTTTGATGAAAAAAAATAATAAAATAACAAAAATACCAATAACAACACAATGTGGGGGGCCAGGGTGTTGTGGTATACTGTAATGCTCACCTGGGTATGCATGCACTTGGTCCTGGGAGGTCTGGTTCCATGAGGAGAGGGATGATGACTTAGAAGATAGCAGTGGCACTGCTGCTGTGGCCTCTGACAACTCTGGCGGCACAGATTCCAGAGAAAGGATTTTGTCCATTAGGCTGCCACTGTGTGGGACATGTGTTTCCCCCGTCATGTGGGTACTCTAGTTAGGAGGAGTAGGTTCCAGCTCTCTTGTCTAGCAGGGATTTGTGCCATGTACAGAAGAGAGGGAAGGCATGGCTGCCTGTTTGAGCTCCAGCAAGGTTCTCACAAGTCTGCCGTCTCAATTGTGGCAGACCGCTGATCAGGGTGTTGTACTGTGCCTTTAAAAAAACATTGAAAACTGCTTTGGGGGTGGACATCCCCCTTCAGGGTATACCCTTTCTGGTTATGAGAATAGTGAGATGGTGAGGGGTTTGCCTGTCAGCTCCAACATCCTATATACCCAAAATTCTTCCATGTTTTTTATTCAATTATTTTGGCAAAAAAAGTAAATAAATTGTTAAGAGAAAACAATAATTTAATCCATCGTTTCCGTGAGCGATACAATTTTTTTTTTCATATGTACACTTTTCTTAATGTATGTTCAAGTCACAAAAATTATTTTCTATAATTTATCAGTGGAAAGAAAACACTATAAAAGGCCATAATAAAAAAAAAATGGAGAGACTAAAATATATAGAGAATATAGTGAAGATAGAGAAAAGTGAATGGCATGTTCAGCAGTGCATTGTTATAAAAAAAGGTTACATCAAGCCTATCATTTTGTGGTTAGGTTTAGAACACTTCTCTTTGGCAGAAGGGATTACATGTAAGGGCGAATAGCCAGTGAAACAAAATTTTTTTTGTTTCTACAAATAATATTTTCTACTTCTTGTCCAGTTCTGGTATTGTATGGTCACTCACTGTTAAAACAAATCAAAAGTTAAAATGTTATCATTCTGGACAATCACATTTATCTGAAGTACATTGATACCTCGGTTTGCGAATGCTTCTGTTCATGAACAACTTGGTTCAAGAACAGAAAAGTTGACAAAAATTTGCTTCGGAACGCTGCTCTTCTTTTTAGATGTACACATGAAACAGGTCAGCTTAATGTAAGACCGTATGTAATATATGCTTAAAATCCTTTTTTTGTACTGTACATACATTTCATAAGTCTATGTATAAACAAAAAAAAAATTTCAGAATGGATTAAACTGATTTACATTGAACCTTATGGGGAAATCTGCCTCGGTTCGCAAACCAATTTGGTTTGTGACCAGAGCAATTTCACGAATTAAAGTGGAGGTCTGCACATCACTGAAAAAATTAAAAGCCAGCAGCTGCACATACTTAATTTTTGAACTGGTGGGCAGACCTCCACTTTATTTCGTGAAATTGGTTTGCACATACTGACTGCTGACTTGCTGAATGCTGACTTTTAATAATTGGACACTTACCTGTCCTGGAGTCCAGCGATGTCGGCGCCACAGCTGATGTTTCCATCATCTGTTGGGTGCATGCCGCCTCCATTGCAAGTAAAGGAACCCGGCAGTGTAGCCTTTCGGCTCCATGCCAGGAACCCTACTGCGCATGCACAAGGCTCCGCTCCTCTCTCCTACTGGCCCGACGACATGGGGAGGAGGAGGGAGGAGGAGGGAGCCCCAGCCGTGACATCAATATCCACGGCTGACACTCTTGGAAAGTGGGGAAAGCATACCTGTGAAAGACAGGTATTCTCCCCCCTCCCCCCTTCCCCCCAAAGGTGCCAAATGTGGCACTGGAGGGGGGAGGAGTAAAATGAGCAGAAGTTCCACTTTTGGGTGGAACTACGCTTTAAGTTTGTGAACCGAGGTATCACTGTAGTTGGTCATCCACTCTTTGTTTCTTGGTTTGAAATAGAAAATCCACTACTGAAATGCTGGTTAAAGTCACTTTCAATTAACTTCCACTTTAATATTGATTTTGTTAATTGACGGCTGGTCGAAAGTTTCGGTATTACCACAAAACTGTCAAGTGTATAGAGAACATTACAGCAAAATTCTGCAATTGCAACACCAGCATTTTGTGTCAAATAACAATAGTCACAGCCTGGTCTTTATGGCACTCCTAAAAATCTTGGATCCTGAGAAGCTGCATCCAATGGGATAGATGTAAGCTATTACCATGGACCACTTATTGAAATGTGTGTGTACTTAGTAAACAGTAATATAATGTGCTAGTTTATAAACCCAGAGAACAAAATTGAAATAATCAAAGTATCAATAATCTATCAGGAGAAAAATTTAATCTGAGTGGTTTGGATTGCTGTATTTTGCACCTTATGATTACTCTTTGCACAGCATTACATGAAAAATAAAAAATAATGCACATTTGTGCTTTGCACATGCAGGTAATACAAAAGTTTTGCTTTTAAGTGTAGCTTTAGGTACACTTGTATAATAGGCAATCCTGTCCCCAGCCACCCTGTCCCTGATTCAGCAAGATATTGCTCACTATATCACAGAGTGGCTTGTCAAAATCTCCCTGACTGTGCCCGTGAATGTGCTGTGCACTCCATTTCATTTTTATGGAGCACCAAGTACATGGTGCATGGGCAAAGCATAGATATGCTTTAAAGCAGAACTCAAATAAGTGACATTAAAGATTTGGTTTTTATTCTTTGAAAATAACAAACAGTGGTTTTGCACAGAGCAGCCCTGATCCTCCTTTTCTCGGGTCCATGCCAGCGATCCTGGCCCCTCCCTGATGCCTAGTGCCCCCATAGCAAGGGGCTCCCAAGCCTCTTCTCCATGTGTCCATTCATGCATTAAGTATGGCTCGATCCTGCCCCAACCCCATTGTCTCCTCATTGGCTCATGGGCTCTGGTCGACAGAAGGGGGAGCCAATGCCTATGACTGCTGTCTCACCCAATATGGAGAGGGAGATCTGGGAGAGTCAAGGGTCTCATGCACATCACCTGATAGAGATAGGGCTCAGGTAAGTTTTGCAGAAGGTTTTTTATCGTCATGCATAGAATGCATGAAGGTAAAAAATCTTGAGCTTTTACAACAATTTTAAATTACCCTAAATGATCTCCCCCCTCAGTTTTCAGAACTCTTTTTTTTTGTTATCACTGCCCAGACAAGTAAAGCAAAGAGCTGTGATATCATTGAACCATCAAAAAGACAAATGGAATATGTATATAGACAATAAGTCCATAAGTACTTGGTGGTGCCACTCCAGGCTGTGGTTTAGTGCCCCATTGGCACTCAGGATAGTAAGGATGCCAGCATAAGAAAAACTCATCCAGTGAGCAATGAACATCTTAGATTGAAACCGCTGCTTGCCATAGCCGATCCTAGTATGGATGTATGCATGTATGCATGTATGCTGAGGAGCTGCATTGACTGAGGCATTCACATGTATACATCCATACTAGGATCGGGTATGTCGAGCGGCAGTTTTAAGCTAAATGTTATGTATATAGGGACAAAATGGGAAGACTGGCAAAGGAGGGGCTGGAGCGAAAGATTGCACTTTAAGCTTTTTCATCTGTTTTATGACATTCACAGTAAGCTTCCTCTACTGTGTTAACACTAAATAAATCTGGTGCTAAATTATTTAAAAAAAAAACATATAGGTTTATAACGTGAAAAACATTATCAGCAATAATAATGTTATACTGCTTTCATTGGCATCAAAATGATTTACCATAATGGGGGTCTATTTATATAATATACTAATAGACTAAATGATCTTTTTGTTAAGACATACATCAGAAAACCGATTAAAGGTCAAAAATACATGTTACAGAGAAAGCATTTTGATGTTAGAAGGAACTACTTGCTTAATTAATTATGTTTCAGCTTTATACATTGTATGCTGCAGTGAGCAGAGACTGAATTTTACCAAGGACAAACAGTGATGCCGCTACCATTACTTTCCCCTTTTAAATTGATCAGCTTCTAAATTTATCTCTATCATAAGTTGCACCAATAAAGGAGAAATCTGAAAAATTCTATTTTAACTTGTCCTTTTTTCTCTCATAAAAACTTTTCTTTGACAAGCTAGCAAAGACAAAGGGGATTTTTAGAAACTTTACAGGTTAAAAATGTATGTCTTGTGAATAAATATGAAATGGACAGCGTTATAGTAAGTTGAGAAGGATAGATATAGGGTAAGAAGAGGGGGATGAATCTGAATCCATCAGCATGTTTTTCATCTACATTTAAAAGGCATCTTATTTGTTATGCTTAAAGCGAGTAGAGAAGAGAAAGATAGTGTATGTGAGTGGATAGATGAAATTTAAAACATGGGACTCCCGGGATGAGCAAGCAATGTGCTTGCAGCATCTCACAGATCAATGCTATGAAAGAAAAGTTAAAAGCTAAATATATGGAACTTGTATGAAGTAGGTCATAAGAAAGATTGGTTCAGTATGCAAGGGATCAACTCCCTAGGTAATTACCTCTTCTGTTTTCAGAGTGTAAAATGAAACAAGCATATGCCAATAATCCCAGAAAGAAACATAACACTGAAACTAATGAACTGTAGTTCTCTGCATTTGTCTAAATCACTTCTAACTCTTTTTCCAGGCATGTAATAGTAAATTAATCTTAGAAGATTAAACTTAATATTAAGTTAATCATAGAAGAAGAAGGAGATGATCAGGCAACAAGGCTGAATTTGCCATTACTATTAAAAAAAATGTACCTACAGTATAGTGGGAAAGGGGCAAATGTTCCCTGTATAATTATAGTTTATGTGTTTTTATCATAAACAGCAAAATCTTTGTTACCACAAAGTAGCCAGCTGTATGTATGCTCAGACATAAAAAAATGCAGATCTCAGACCTTGCCCGGTCATGTACAAAGAAGTTCTAAAACAATGTGTCCATGTAGTTCATTGCTCAATTCTAGGTTTAAACCAATGGTTGAGTAGAGAACTATGAGGACTCATTGGAGCTGACTTATAGTTGTCTCAAATTTGCAGGAGATGGTCTTCCTCGCAGATTCACGAAAATGGTTTTGCTGGCACCTTTATGAGGCTTTACATGACTGTAGTTAATATAACATAGCACCTTGGCATAGGAACACCAGATTCACAACAGCAATTTTGAGCATTCCGATAACTTTTGAAGATCTTCCAACTTAATAGTGGTGGGCCACTTCCTGTAACCAATTTTGTGTGCTGACTGGATACTTTCATAGATGAAGATTGATAACTATGTACTGAGCAAGACTGCATACATCTGATAATTGAATATTACAGCACTTTTCAGTGTTAAAACATGATTTGCAGACCTGAATCCAACAGTGCTGACCATAGGGAAGATGGAATGGTGGCCATGCTCCAGTACATGGACATTTGCTTGAGGCACACATCATCAGAATTGCCAGAACTGTCCTGAGGATTTGATAGAGATTGCCATTACCTCATTCTTTTTTCACCATGTTTTTATTTGTTATTTTCAAAGCAAGATAAGAAATAGAAGTTACAAGCATTCTAATAAAGCATGCACATGCTTTTTCAGTAATAAAATACATGCAGGATGCTAAACTTGATATAAGCAATGTGCATAATAACAGGGGTAGTATTTCAAGATTGAACAAATACAATTTATCATATGAATCCATAACATTGGTGATATTGGTCACGCTACCAGCACTTCCGGACACCCCTATGGGAGCATACTGTGACTGGGTGGGAGCATGGCCAATTATCACACTGTTTATAATTCTTAACAAAACTGTATTAACTGAAAACCTATTAGTAATGTATTTAGGATTTACAATATTAAATCTTAAGCAATTTTGTCCTTGAAAGAGGCTTCAGGATCGGTAGGTCTAATATTATTAGAGAAGTTATAACAAAGGGGTGTAAAGGGCTTATTATTGAAGTAAACAGGGAGGTTATGGGGGGTGGAATAGAAAATTAAAGAAGGGTTGGTTTGTCAGTATATCTTGTAAGGAATATTTGGTCAACTATATAGGGGGATCTCCATGTGGAGATTTTGAGTAATGGATCACACACGCCCAGTTCGCTAAATTTGGTAGGGTTGTCTCTCATATGTAGGGATGAGCCCGGGTGTTTGCCTGTTCTTGTTTTTGAAAAATCAAAAGTGCTAATTTTAAAGGCTTATATGCAAGTTTTTGTCATAAAAAGTGTTTGGGGACCTGGGTCCTCTCCCAGAAGACATGTATCAATGCAAAAAAAGTTTAAAAAACGTCAGTTTTTTCGGGAGCAGTGATTTTTTTAATGCTTAAATCCTTTAAATATCGTGCCTGGGGGGGTGTCTATAGTATGCCTGTAAAGTGGCTAATTTTTCCCGTGTTTAGAACAGTACCACAGCAAAATGACATTTCTAAAGGAAAAATTGTCATTTAAAACTGATCACAGCTGTAATGTATTGTTGGGTCTCGGCAATATAGATACAAATAATTTAAAAAGAGAACATGGGATCCCCCCTCCATTACCAGGTCCTTTGGGTCTGGTATGAATAATGAGGGGAACCCCAAATCAAAATTTTTAAAAAAATTGCGTGGGGGGTCCCCCTAAAATCCATACCAGGCCCTTTAGGTCTGATATGGCAATGAAGGGGAACCCTATGCCAAATTAAAAAAAATGGCATAGGGGTCCCCCCAAAATCCATACCAGACCCTTATCCAAACACGCAACCTAGCAAGCCACAGGAAAAGAGGGGGGGATACATGCCCTCAACATGGGGAGGGTGCTTTGGGGTAGCCCCCCAAAGCACCTTGTCCCCATGTTGATGGGGACAAGGGCCTCATCCTCACAACCTTGCCCAGTGGTTGTGGGGGTCTGTGGGCGGGGCTTATCAGAATCTGGAAGCCCCCTTTAACAAGGTGACCCCCATATCCTGGCCTCCCCCTGTGTGAATTGGTAATTGGGTACAAATGTACCCCTACCATTTCACAAAAAAAGTGTTCAAAATGGTAAAAAAAGACAAGAGACAGCTTGGAACAAGTTCTTTATTAAAAAATAAAAGAATAAAAATGTCCCACGAAGTAAGTTCACACCGCCCGACGGACGGAAAAAGAAAAAAAAAAGCTGCAACCAAACTGCCTCCATGGGAGTCCTCCACCGTCTGATGCGTCTTCGCTGTGACAGTTCTTATATAACTGAGAGTTTCCCCATGGCTTTCCCGTGGCATCAGAGGGGTGGGGGGCATCCAGTTACATCACCTGGTGGCCCCGTCCCCTCTGACAACACGGGGAAGCCAACGCGCGTCAGAGGGGGGTGGGGCCACCCGGTTACGTCAACAGATGGCCCCGTCCTCAGTTATATAAGAGGCAGGTCAGTTGCAGATTTTTTTTTTTCTTTTTTGGTCCGACGGGTGGCATGAACTTACTTCGTGGGCCATTTTTTTTTTTTTTTATATCTTAATAAAGGACTTGTTCCAAGCTGTCTCTTGTCTTTTTTACCATTTTGGCACTTTTTTTGTGAAATGGTAGGGGTACATTTGTACCCCGTTACCAACTCACAAAGGGGGGAGACGGGGACCTGGGGGTCCCCTTGTTAAAGGGGGCTTCCAGATTCCGATAAGCCCCCCGCCCACAGACCCCCACAACCGCCAGGCCAGGGGTTGTGGGGATGAGGCCCTTGTCCCCATCAACATGGGGAAAGGTGCTTTGGTGTGCTACCCAAAGCACCCTCCCCATGTTGAGAGCATGTGGTCTGGTACGGTTCAGGAGGGGGGGCGCTCTCTCGTCTCCCCTTGTTTTTCTGCAGCCTGCCAGGTTACATGCTCGAATAAGGGTCTGGTATGGATTTTGGGGGGCCCCCTATGCCATTTTTTAAAAAGATTTGGTGCAGGGTTCCCCTTTAAATCCATACCAGACCTGAAGGGCCTGGTATGGATTTTGGGGGGACCCCTACACCATTTTTTTAAAAAATTTGGTGCAGGGTTCCCCTTTTTATTCATACCAGACCCAAAAGGCCTGGTAATGGAGGGGGGGATTCCATGCTCTTTTTTTCAATTATCTGTATCTATATTGCTGAGTCCCAACAATACATTACAGCCACGATCAGTTTTAAATGACAATTTTTCCTTTAGAAATGTCATTTTGCTGTGGTACTGTTCTAAACACGGGAAAACTGTGCCACCTTACAGGCATACTATAGACACCCCCCAGACACAATATTTAAAGGAATATTTCATTTTTGTTGTTTCACTTTAGGCATTAAAAAAATCACTGCTCCCGAAAAAACGGCCATTTAAAAAAAAAATGTTTGCATTGATACATGTTCCCTGGTGCAGGACCCATGTCCCCAAACACTTTTTATGACAATAACTTGCATATAAGCCTTTAAAATTAGCACTTTTGATTATTCATGTTCGTGTCCCTGCGAATCGAACAGGAGGGTGTTCGGCTCATCCCTAATTATATGTGTCAGCTCTTCCATTTCAGCTGTTTGACATACATAGCGTATCCAATCTGTTATTGTTGGTAGGGTAGAGTTCCATTCCAGTGGAATGCATCTTTTAGCTGTGCTTACCAGATGCAGGGCCAGGGGTTTGCAATATATGAAATGTGGAAGGGAGGAGTGGTGCAGAAGATGTTGTGCGGGTTTAAAGTCTAGTGTGTACGTGGTAATCTTTGTAATAATTTAATGTATTTCTTTCCAAAAGAGTTGTATCTTTGATAATGACTACCAAATATGCAGTAGGTTACCGCGTTCATTTCCAAATCTCCAACAAAGATGTGTGGATGTTTTGTGGGAGAATTTACTTAATTGGATGGGTGTAAGGTACCAGCTTGCCAGTAGTTTGTATCCTGAGTCTTGGGTTATGACATTTACTGAACCTTTATGAATGTTATGTATTCCATTCCTCTTTTGTAAAAGAGAGTTTGAGATTTTTTTCCCATTTTGGACATGGTCCGTTAGGTTTCACCTCTTGGTTTGATTACAGTACAGCATACATGAAGGAGACTACATGTGATTGTGGGGAAGATCTAGTACAAAAGGCTTCGAATGACGTGTGATCTCTGTACCAATCTGGGTAAATGTTTGGGTATTTGTCTTAACTTAACATATGTCCAGAAGGAGAAATTGGAGTCACTCATTTTATCCTGGAGTGTTTCACATTGGATTAAGGAACCTTAAGGAAAAAAATGGTCAGCTCTGGTTTGTTCATATGGCCATCCATCCCTTTGGAAATGGGAGGAGAGTTCTGGTGTGAAGTTAGGATTATGTTTGATGGGTGAGAGCAGGCCTGGATATGAGGTAATTTTTAGGTTTTTGTTGATGAGTTGTAAGCATTGGAGGGATGGACCTATAGTCGGGTGGTCTTTGTGGTGTTTTATTGTATGTGTGGTCGGTAACCAAGCTATCAAGTGAAGGGGAGTTTGAGCTCCTGCATTTTCTATTTTAATCCATGTTTTAGTTTTTGCATGTAGGTTCCAGTCAGCTATTCTTGTAAGGTGACAGGCTATGTAGTATTTGTATACGTCTGGTAGACCAATGCCTCCTTTTAGTTTAGGTAATATGAGAATCTCATATCAGAGCCTGGGACATTTGTGGCCCCAAACAAAAAGTGTACAGGCCCTCCTGTATGAAGCAAAGAAGGCTTTAGGGATTCTGATTGGGATTGTCTGTAGAACATATAGGATGCAAGGCAAGATGTTCATTTTTATTATGGCGGCCCTGCCAATCCAGGGGAATGTGCCTTTATGCCAATTCAGAAGGTCTTGTTGGATATTTTTTAGTATGGGTATATAGTTAGGTCAATACAAATCATCTAAACAGCTGGGTAATTGAATACCCAGATATGTAATAGATTGTGTCTTCCATGAGAAGGGGAATTTAGCTTTACAGTCTGCCACTTCATTTGATGGTAGAGTTATATTTAGGGCATATGACTTAGAAAAATTAATTTGTAAATTGGAAAGATATAAAATAAATTGGAAAGATATTTGAATTCTTTTAGCAAGGCAGGGATAGTAGTTTTGGGGTTAGTTTGAAAAAGTAATGTCATCCACAAATGCTGTTATCTTGTGTTGTGTGTATGGCCTGTGACATCAATACCTGTAATGTTTTCATTCATTCTAATCCATTTTAATAGAGGTTCAAGGGATATTACGTAGGGGTGAAAGAGGGAATCCTTGTCTAGTTCCGTTTGAGATGGGGAAGGCATTTGATAAGTGGCCATTAACCTGGACTTTAGCAGATGGTGAGGAATATAATGCGAAGATGAAATTGAGCATTTTCTGTCCTAAGCCTATTCTTTCCAGTGAAATGGTTTCCTTGCTTTCACTTGTCTGGTCTCGCTTTGCCCTTTCACTGTTGCCTCACCTTTATTCTACACTACACCTTCCACCTTTTGGTCATCCAACAATACCCATTTTTGCTTACTATTACACACCCACTTTTAATATACCGTATTTATCGGCGTATAACACGCACTTTTTTCCCCTTAAAATCAGGGGAAAGTCGCAGGTGCGTGTTATACGCCGATCCCCTGCGATCCCGAGCTGTCACAACTTCAAAATCGCCGACCGCAATTTGAAAATGGCGCCGCCGGCGCCGAAATACGCAGAGCCGGTCCTCAGCTCTTTCCGGCGGCTCTCGTTCACTTTCGGCTCCACTCGTAGTCCCGAGCGGAGCTATCCGAACCTACTCTGCACTGGGGCAAGGCTGCACTGGGGAAGGCTGCACTGACAAGGCTGCACTGGGGAAGGCTGCACTGGGGAAGGCTGCACTGACAAGGCTGCACTGACAAGACTGCACTTACAAGGCTGCACTGACATGGCTGCACTGACATGGCTGCACTGACATGGCTGCACTGACAAGGCTGCACTGACATGGCTGCACTGACAAGGCTGCACTGACAAGGCTGCACTGACAAGGCTGCACTGGGGAAGGCTGCACTGACAAGGCTGCACTGACATGGCTGCACTGGGGCAAGGCTGCACTGAGAAGGCTGCATTGATGGGCATTTAAATGCAAGTTTTTTTCCCTTAAACTTCCCTCCTAAAAGTTTTTTTTTCCTTAAAATTCCCTCCTAAATTGGGGTGCGTGTTATACGCCGGTGCGTGTTATACGCCGATAAATACGGTATTACAGATACCTTGGGTTTATCCTTATCCTACACTACCATTTTGGAAACCAAAGGGGAATCTTTCTACTACCTATCTCTACACGGTACCCAGTATTGCCTCGCCATGCCGCTGCTTGGTTACCTCCTCAGCTCCCGTGGGGATGCCACATTTACCCCTTAATATTTCCTACCATTGAATACCACTATATATGCTCTACCACCATTATACCATATACCCACAGGTAAGAGTGATAGGACTAGCGTTTATGCTCCCCCTCTTCCTGTTGTAATTAAATATCAGTAATTACTACTTTACACTATATTCTAGATATTTCCAGATAGCTGCTCCTGATGAGTGGACAAACTTCCACGAAACGTGTCGAGCATTTACAACTGAGCATTTACTACTTTTTGACATGTCACAGCAAATATGCATCTATCATGGGTATTTTTAGTGTTTTAGTCATCAGTTTTATTTTAATACAATATTGAATATGTATACACATGTTGGGTGTAATGCCGATGATACTGTAACTTACCTTCTGCTATAGTGTTTAACATGTTACTTTGTTACTATATTATGTCTTATTGTCACGTTTTACCTACTCTGTACCATATTTATTGATTATATGTGAGTATCATCTATTGCACTCTGTTTCTCATGTGGTATCAATAAATTCAAAACATTCTTTACACCTGATGACTCAGCTTGCCCTAGTGTTGTGTTTCATATAAAGTCCCAATTTCCCCTTCCCCGATTTTCCCTTAATTTTCTTGCTTCAGGGACATATTTATTTCTTCTATGGGAATCGGAAGTTCTAATAGGTTTGAGTCTAGTGTGGATAGGATTTTTTCGGCTATATTGTGACAGAAAGTTTGTGATTGCTGTTTGGCAGGTGACTTGATCCTTTAGAGAAGTGACTTTGGGGTGTAAGTTATAGAGTTTTGTATAGTATTGGACAAATTGTGAAGCAATGTCTTTGTAAGAATATGAGAGACTACCATCTGGAGCTTTTATGTGGTAAATGGTGGATTTGGCACGCGTGGCTTGGAGTGTTCTTGCTACTAACTTCCCACTTTTATTTCCTTGTTCATAAAACTTTTTTTGTGAGTGTGTATTTGCATTTGATATTTCTTTCAAGTTTTTCCAGTAGTTCTTTCCTAGCTTATATTAGTTCTTGTAGTGTCTGACAGCTTGTGATTGTTTATGTGTTGCTTCTAGCGATTTGATTTGTGTTATAATTTTGTCTATCTGGTTCTGGTACTCTCTTCTTCTGTGGGATGCTGCTGCTATAAATTCTCCTCTAATTACGCATTTGTGTGCCTCCCATATTGAAATAGGAGATAGAGAGGGGTCAGTGTTTTCCTTGAAGTATGTTGGCAAGGATGAGGCAAATCTTTTGGCTAGTTTCTTGTCTGTGAGTAGCGAGGTGTCAAGGCGCCATATTTTAGTATATGCTTTGTGAATAGGTATGGTCAAGGTCATGGTAACTGGGTTATGATCCAATAAAATAGCTGGCTTTATAGTGGAATTAGACAATAAAAGTCTGTTTGTGATAGGAAGAGATAATCTAGTCTAGAATATTTGTTATGTGGGACAGATAAATGGGTGTAATCATGGATGTTTGGGTTTAGAGTACACCAGGTATCATAAACCTGAAGTTCTTGTATGGAGAGGTTGATCTTTTTCAGGGCTCGATAGGAAATGGATGTAGTGTCTGATGATGTATCTAGCATGGGTTGAAGAGGAATTTTTATATCCCCTCCAATAATCAGGATCCCTGTTTTGAAGGTAGTAAGTTGTGATGAAATTGAGTTAAGAAATTAGGTTTGTTTTGTGTTCGGGCAATAGATATTTGCTATTGAAATTGGTTTGTTGTATAGGTTACCTTTTAGAAAAAGGTATCTTCCTTCACTATCAGCAAGGGTGTCTGTAATTTTTATGGGTAAATGTTTTAAGATAAGTATAGATACCCCTTTAGTTTTTGTTTGGTCATTGGTAGCATGGTAGACTGAAGGAAAGAAATGATTAGTCAATTTGGGTATTAGGTCAATTCGAAAGTGTGTCTCTTGGATGAGTACAATGTCTGCTTTTTGTTTTTTCGGCAGGGAATTGTGTGATGACAGACTATTTGCCTAAAATCCGACCGTTAGTATGCTCCATCAAGCAATTGTTGGCCAACTTTCCGCCAACAAATTTTGGATGGCAGGCTAGTAAATTTTCCTATTTTGTGTACACAAGTCCGTCACACAAAAGTCCAAAGTACAAACACGCATGCTCGGAATCAATGCTCACCAAACATGACATTAGCATAAGGTGCCCAAAGGGTGGCACTCAAGAGCTGAAATTCCATGTAGTACGTCACTACATTAGAGTTTGTCGGCCGACAATTGTGTACCGTTTATATGCAAGACAAGTTCACGGAACACGCTCTTCGGACAAAAGTCTGGCTCTTTGTCTGCGGAAAATCCAATTGTTTGTACAAGGCTTAAGAGTTTTGTTTTCTTTGTGTCATGTTGTTCGTTCATGTCGTTTATGTGGTTATTTAGCGTGTTTACTTCTAGATATCATTTAGGACTTGTGTTGTAAGGGGGGGGGGACTGTGGAGCAGGGGTCAGAAGATGTATTGAGGTATTAGGAAGTATGGGGTTAGGGATGGATGGGGGGGTGAAAACCCTATAAGCCCTTCTGCTTTAGATGTACAGTGATAGGTCTATTAAGTGTAATGTAGAGCTGGGGGGAGGGATCAAATAGGATTGGATATACCCGGGAGGCAAGGAAGAGCCTGCTTACTTGCTTAGTGTAAGGGGCAGAGAAATAAGGTGTGATTTTTCTGGGAGTGTCAGCAGAAAGGAGTAAATTAACAGCCGCCCACAGACCCCCACAACCACTGGCCAAGGGTTGTGGAGATGAGGCCATTGTCCTCATCAACATGGGGACAAGGTGCTTTGGGGGGCTACCCCAAAGCACCCTCCCAATGTTGAGGGCATGTGGCCTGGTACGGTTCAGGGGGGCGCTCTCTCATCAGCCCTCTTTTTCTGTGGCCTGCCAGGTTGTGTGCTCGGATAAGGGTCTGGTATGGATTTTTGGGGGGACCCCACAACATTTTTTTTTAATTTGGGCGTGGGGTTCCCCTTAAAATCCATACCAGACATGAAGAGCATGGTATGGAATTTAGGGGGACCCCAGGCCATTTTTTTTTTAATGTTGGTTCGGGGTTCCCCTATGGGGAAATTCCATGCAGTTTTTATCAATGAACTTTTATGTGTATTGTCGGACCGGCAATTCATTAATAGCCGCGAGTAGTTTTAAATGACTTTTTTTCCTTTGAAATGTCATTTTGCTGTCAGACTGTTCTGAACACGGAAAACATGCACCCCTTTACAAGCATACTATAGACACCCCCCAGGTAAGAAATTTAAAGGAATATTACACTTTTATTGTTTCACTTTAAGCATTATTAAAATTACTGCTCCCGAAAAAACGTCCGTTTTTAAAACTTTTTTTGCATTGATACATGTCCCCTGGGGCAGGACCCAGGTCCCAAAACACTTGTTATGACAATACCATGCATATAAGCATTTAAAATTAGCACTTTTGATTTCTTCCATAGGCTTTTAAAGTGTGTTCTGCAGCTTTTGAATTTGCCGCGAACATCCCAAATTGTTCGCTGTTCGGCGAACAGCCTATGTTCGAGTTGAACATGAAGCTCATCCCTATTCAAGAAGTGGAAAAAGTGGCGGTACAACAATCCACAGCAATCCGCCAAGCTCACCATGTCCTGGACACTCACACGCTGCAACTCCGAGAACTAAACCGACATATGGAGGACTTGGACAATCGTGGCAGACGCCACAATCTGCGACTGAGAGGCGACTGAGAGGCCTCCCACAGACAATTGAAACAGACCAACTAGAGGCTGAGGTAATAGGCCCTTTCAATATGTTGCTGGACAGGCCTCTTGACTCTCCGATCGACATGGAACGCAGCCCTTCGACCGAGGGGCAGAGAATCAGACCCACCTAGAGATAAATGCCCCGTACACACGGTCGGATTTTGTTCGGACATTCCGACAACAAAATCCTAGGATTTTTTCCGACGGATGTTGGCTCAAACTTGTTTTGTCTACACACGGTCGCACAAAGTTGTCGGAATTTCCGATCACCAACCACGCGGTCATGTACACCACGTACGACGAGACTAGAAAAGGCCAGTTCAGAACTAAGCGCGGCACCCTTTGGGCTCCTTTTGCTAATCTCGTGTTAGTAAAAGTTTGGTGAGAGACGATTCACGCTTTTTCAGACTCGTGGCTTTCAGATTGTTTTCTGCCGTTCAGTTTGTGCTTGTGGATTTGTATCTGCTCTTCAGTGCGTGCAAGCAAGTTCCGCTTGACTTTAATTAGTCATTGTATTCTTGTTTGTTCGTTACTGTTTTTCAGGTCGCTCTTCACAGGCCTTGCTGTTCTTCAGTGCGTTCTGTTACTTCGTTCTGAGCAGCCGACCGTTTTCTAGCCATGTTGCGTATGGATACTCCTCGTAGAGTTCGTGCTGGGCGGGGGCTTGGTGTTGGGGTCCTGACCTTGACACAAGTCCAGTCCATGAACAGGGTGGGGAGGAGTTCATGGACCAAGAATTGGTTGCTTCAGCGTGACCAGTTCTCTCATATGCCTTTGCTCTGTGAGATCCGTGAGAATAATCCTGATGATTTCAGGAACTTTCTCAGGATGACGGACCCCATATTTCACCATCTGTTGGCTTCGCTGACCCCTTATATTAGCAGGCAGGATACCTGCATGAGGCAAGCCATCACTCCGGAGCAGAGGCTCGTCGCTACCCTGCGGTACTTGGCGACGGGGAGAAGCCTGCAGGACCTCAAGTTCTCGACAGGCATCTCCCCCCAGGCTCTGGGGATCATTATCCCAGAGACCTGTTCTGCCATCATCCAGGTCCTGCAGAAGGAGTATATGAAGGTAAGATTTTTATCCTTTTATATCACATTTTATTGTACTGAATGTTTGTTAATATATTGTATTTCTTTCCTCATTCCCTAATTACCATGATTGTAATATGCTGTGAATGTCCCCTTTGTTCTCATGCATGCTGGATTTTTATGTAATTATTATTTTAGGTCCTTCATACATATTTGCCCTTCAATAACCTCCCCAGCATGGTGTCTCTTGGCCCTAAATTCACCGCATGTAGTCACTTAACAATGTATTTTATTAGCTCCATAGTAGTGCTTTACCCCAAACAATCCCTAAAATATTTTGAAATGTTATTTTTGCTTTAAATTCAGGCAGAGTGCCAGAGGCTTTTTTTTTGTGGTGTCCCAAAATAATTTTTAGTAACCCTCCCTCTCCCAACTGCTAACTCAGCTGATCCCAATTCTCTATCTATCCTCAATCCTCTATCTGCTGACTTTGCAAAACCCATACACACTATACCCATCTCTTTTGTGCTCAGATGTATGGATGAATTCCCCAAAGCATGTATTGCAAGGGCCTGCCTGTATACTTTCAAATGGTACTGTTTCAAGTTTTTGTATTCTATTATTATCTTGATAGGTAATAGCAGAATGTCCAAATGTCCTCAAATTTGTACAATGTGTATTTATATCTTGGTATTATGACACTTCTTACCTGTCCTGTGGGCTGCCAATAGTGTAACTAAGGAGGGGCTGTTCCAAGTAATACTCATTATTTAGGCATTCATCTCTCAATGAAGTGAAGAGGGTTACCTGTCCAAGATCCCCCCCTATAATGTTAAAAATGGCCCATGAGAGGGGGGGGGGGGAATATGATAGGTGTACCTTATACTTTGGCGTTGGTAAATTCCCCTTAATAAATGCTATCTGGAGGTTGATCCATAATGTTTGTGCCTAATCTGCTTGCCATGTTTCTGAGCAAAAATAGTAATGTTTTATTTTTTCCCTCAACAGTTTCCTTCCACGCCACAGGAATGGCAGACTGTGGCCTCCCACGTGGTGGGACTTTCCTAACTGCGGAGGGGCAATTGATGGGAAACATGTCCACATCGTCCCACCACCCAACTCGGGGTCATACTATTTCAACTATAAGGGGTTCAATAGTATAGTGATGTTGGTGGTGGTGTCGGCTAATTACGACTTCCTGTATGTGGACGTGGGGAAGAATGGCCGGATGTCCGATGGTGGAGTCATCGCCCAGACGGAGTTCTACAGGCGTCTCCAGAATGGCAGCTTGGACTTGCCAGCTTCAGAGGACAATGTGGAAGGACTCCCATTTGTGTTCGTTGCTGATGAAGCGTTTGCGCTGGGGGACCACCTGATGCGGCCATTCCCGGTGAGGACCCTCACCCCGGAACAGAGGGTTTTTAATTACCGGCTGGCCAGAGCCCGAAGAGTGGTGGAGAACACATTTGGAATCCTGGCCAGCCGGTTCCGCCTATTTATGACACCCATCCATATGGCGGAGTATAAACTGAACCATATTATACTGGCGTGCTGTATTCTCCATAACTTTTTAAGGAAACATTCAGCCAACTATGCTGGCTCAGTTGGGCCTGAGGCCGGAATGATACATAAAACCACACTGACGGCGCTTGAAAGCGGCCGTCCTGGCTTGCCCTACCTGAGTGCCCGTGATGTACGGTTACGCTACCTGGAGTTTTTTGCGGGTAGGGGGGCTATCAATATGCCAGAAAATCTGTGAAGCCTTTTTATAATAAAACAAAAAAAGAAATTCTTTGTGGACATTTACTGCTTGTGTTTGTTTTAGCTGACCCTGACAGAAATGTGTTGAGTGCAGAAAATGGCGTGATTGTGTAACCTTATACAAAGCACTGTTGGCTGTTATTTACTAAATGCAAAAACACATTTCACTACAAGTGCAATTGCAACTGCACTGAACCTGCACTTGTAGTGCAAAGTGGATTTGCCCTTAGGAAATAACCCCCATTTTCGCTGAAAACAGCAATTACATCACCCCAAAAGTGTTGTAGTGTTGAGACAATAATCCACACATTCTTGATTAACCAACTTTTTTATACCTGCACAATCACATGTGCATTTACCAAAGGTTTTTAAAACAAACCAACATGTTTGTTGTATAACGATTTTTGGGGTGACATTATCAAAAATAGAAATGTCCATTTACGATAAAACAGGCCTGTGTAAAACCAACAAGAAAGACAAAAAACTTGAACTTATCAAGTTCACATTAGGTAAAACCTGAAGGCAATATCAGACATGAGTATTTAGGAATTGTGTTTGATATTGCGTTCAGATGGGGGGAAATCACCCCTGGAAAAGCCAAATTTGGAAGATGCACACCAATTTACGAGTGTCAACATGTGCTAGCTGCCATCACGGGTGATCAATTGACATGTTTTGGGGGAGCAAGCCCTTCCTCACCGCTACTTTATAATTGAGAAAGGGGTGGCACCCCCAAAACGCATCCATTGATCTCCCGTGATGGCAGATAGCACATGTTGGCACACTGTGTGCATCCTCCAAATTTGGCTTTTCAAAACATTGCAAAAAGATTTAAAAGATTGGACCACAATCAAAAAATTTATTTTGTGGGGTTTTAAATTCGCCCCAAAACATCAATGATGTTATTATTTTTTTGAATCACATCATTTATTTTTTTCTGAATGTTTTGCAATTCTACATTACACCCCATGATCTCCCCGATCAGGATCTGGGCACTTTCAGATGTGAAATGATCTCGATCCCTAACATCACGATCACCTAAAAAGAGAGAAACCAAACAAAAACAGGTATCAAAAATCTGCGGACATCCATCTCTTACCTGAGCCTGTGGTCACAGACACTCACCTGTTGTGGTGCCAATTTCCACCACATCTTCTTCTTCCTCCTGCTCTTTTTGGGTTGGGGGTATTTCACCTTCTTCCATAGGTGGGGGGTCTGTGGTCTCCTCAGGTGAGGGGTGTCCTCCGAGTCTTTTCTCCCCTATGTAAAACAAAAATGGTATAATTAGCACACAGATATTTGATGGCAGAACTATAAATAGGAAACATTGCTTGGAAGTGGGGTACAATTGTCTATTTTAGCCGAGTTCCAAGATGTATTTTTTTTTTGCCCTTTGTCAAGCTGCAATACTTTACCTGTTTGGTACAAGCTTCACAGATGGAGACCCCCCTATAGTATACACTGGAGCACCTGTGTGGCCCCCCTAATAAAAATTGTGTTCTTGTGTCCCAAACTAGTGCTCCAGTGTCCAGATGTGAAAACAGCTGCTCAGTGTCCTCTCCTTACACAGAATCTAGTTTGCATTTCATTCTAGTAACAAACCCATCTACACAAACAAATATTTGGCATCCAAGTAGGCCCTAAAAAATGTGGGAAAATGCATATGGCCTAAACAATGGTGTTTTAGAGGCCGAAAGAAAAATGTTTGATACAAACAAATAATGTTCCCATTAACATTAAAGTTGCCCTTTTAAACTGTACAATTAAGAAAAGCATATGGAGCAGCACGAACGTAATAAAGACAAAAAGAATAGGAACACAGCACAACTACTTACTATTTTGCAGCACTCTCTGGATCTATCGGTACTGCTCTGGCTCTCTTAATTTCAGGTCCGACCACCGCTTCCTGAGCTGATCTTTCAATCGTCGTACCCCGAAATTCCTGTGAAGACTTTTGACCACTTTCGCCATGATCTTGGCCTTTCTGATATTGGGGTTGGGGTAAGGCCCATACTTTCCGTCATAGTCGGCCTTCTTCATTATGTCGACCATCTCCAACATCTCCCCAAAGGACATATTTGTGGCCTTAAAACGTCTCCTTCTGGATCGGGACGTGTCCGGATCCGGGCTTTCATCCTCCTCCTCCTCGTTCCTGTAATTATCACGCACCTGCTGTGACTCTGCCATGTGCTCTTCCCCCACTGCGCCGAACGAAAAGGGGCGGGGAATAGAATAGAAAGAACGTCAGGGGCGGGCGGAGTTACACGCATGCGCAGTGTATATAAAACGTAACACACGTGCGTATTACGTACGATCTGTGAGCAGAGGAAGGAGCATTGGACGCGCCGATCGTAAGAACGAAGGTAAGAGACAAACTTGTGCCTATACTGCTTCTACATTGAGGCCTATATTGTAACAAGATTAGGAGAGTTTTGTCTGACAATTGGCTTTGTCTTGTGTTGTGTCTTGCAGTGAACATGGATATGTTAGTGAAAGACAATGACTTCATGTCAGTATTCATAGATATGTTAAGGGAGCTGCCATGTCTGTGGGAGATTAAACACCCACATTACAAGAACCAAGCAAAGAGGAAGGCAGCACTGGAGCAATTGTGTGAAATTGTGAAGCAGGTGATCCCCACGGCAAACATCACCTATTTAAAGATCTTAATTGGTGGCCTGAGGAGTACATATCTAAGGGAGCGCAAGAAGGTCCTGGATTCACAGAGATCCGGAGCAGCAGATGACATCTATGTCCCCAGGATGTGGTATTATGACAGGCTGCATTTTCTGGCAGACCAGACTGAACCCAGGCCATCCCTCTCCAGTCTTCCTTCCACGCTTCCTTCCCCCCCGGCTGAGGCTTCTGACGCCCAACCTGGGCCTTCCAGGCCGCATGTGGAGGAGCCCAGATTGAGCCAGGTATAGTATTTCTATAAATATTTCTGCTTGTCCAATCAATGATGTTAACTAGATGTTAGTTGGGAGTACTAATTTAGGATTGTGACTGATGAAGCCAAAACTAAAAGCATGTCCCTTTTTCATACACAGGGAAGTCTCAGCCAGGAGGTGGCCGGGCCGAGTCGGCTGGCTGATCTGCAGGTCCCTCCACTCCCCCTGAAAAGAGAAAGTGGCAGTAGGAGGAGTGCCCTAGAGGAGGCTGGCAGAGGACTCTTTTGGAGGGCTACAGAGGTCCTGGGAGCACGACACACCATAGAGGAGGACATTGCTGCCATCATTGCCTATAAAATGCAGAGGATGGAGGAGGGACAACAAGTCATGTGTGAGTCGCTCATATTGGAGGCTCTTAAGAAAGGTATGATGGGCCAAATTACAGCTCAGACACACCTTTGCGATGGTCCTCCTCCTCCTCCTGCAGGTCCTCCTCCTCCTCCTCCTTCTCCTCCATGTCCTCCCAGTCCTCCTCCTCCTCCAGGTCCTACTCCTTCTCCTGCCACATCTCCAACAGCACAGCCACAGCCCGGAAGGAAGCGTGGAAGGAAGACCAGAAAGTGAGGACCCTGGATCCAGTCTGGTCAGCCAAAAAATGCAGCCTCCTGTGGTACCACAGCCTGGGGACACAGATGTCATCTGCTGCTTTCCAGATCTCTGCGAATTCTGGACCAGACTGCCCTCCCTTACATATGGACTCCTCAGGCCACCAATTTTGATGTTCAAGAATTGATGTCTGCCGTGGGGGTCCCAGGCTTCTCATGTTGATCCAGTGTTGCCTCCCTCTTTGTTTGGTTCTGAGCCCTTAATAAAGGATTTTTTGTTTGAATTATACTTGCCTATGTGTGTTTTACTTCAAAAAGGACAGTTGGTTTGTGAGGATTCAGGTACATTTCAAAAATACAATGTGAAATTAACAAGGGACACCAACAACAAACAATCTCCTTGAGATTAAATAATAAAAGATATCAATGGTGTTGGGGTAACTTGACACACAAAACACACACAAAAATATTCTGGAGTAAAAATAAAAATAACATTGAACAAAGATCAGCCTTGGAAAAAATACAAACATTAAATCTAAAAAAAAAAAAGGTTTAAAATCCAAAAAAAAATTAAATAAAAAAAAAACATTATGTCAGATGTGACAACTAATAACAATATATTCAGGGAATCCCAATAAAAAAACAAAAATAAAACTTTGTGAGAAGTGTGTGTGAATATGAGCAGCAAAACTACTTAATTCTTGTCACATTATAAAGAAGAAGAGATTGCGCTGTATTAAACCATTTTTGACATTGCAGCATGACGAAAGTGCTGTATCCATTGCGAACGCTAAGTTTACCAGAACGAGCTGTTCCGTGCCGGAATTTCTTCTGAGCATGCGTGGCACTTTGTGCGTCGGAACAGGCCACACACGGTCGGAATTGACGCAATCGGATTTTGTTGTCTGAAAATTTTATCTCCTGCTCTCCAACTTTGTATGTCGGAAAATCCGAGGGAAAATGTCCGATGGAGCCCACACACGGTCGGAATTTCCGACAACACGCTCCGATCGGACATTTTCCATCGGAAAATCCGACCGTGTGTACGGGGCATTAGTCTGCTGCATTGTGGACTATCGCCTCAAAGAGGAGATATTGAGTCCATACCAAAGCACCGTTATCGCACAACGGCACAGAGCTCCATCTGTTCCAAGACCTTTCCAGCATCACGCTACAGCGCAGGAGGGAACTGTGCCCCATTTTGTCGGTTCTTTGCGCGAAGGGTATCACTTACAGGTGGAAGTTTCCCTTTGGCCTGTCCGCATCTGTCTGCTGCACCACTCTCCTCAGAGTACCAGAAGACTTGCAACACTTCTGTGACATGCTAGAGATCCCACTCACAGAAGTGCCCGAGTGGTATGCGGAATTCCGGCCTCCTACAGAATGACATACACCATCCAGGAACAAAGCGATGGAAACCCAAGCGATCCACTATTGCAGACATCGCTCACCTTCAGAGGCAAGATCGCAACACCCTGCAGCACATCCACTTTCCAACAGCAGCCCGACAAAACCACTGCACACACGCAGAGCTCGTCGGGATCGTTAAGTGATCACCACGAAGCACTCATCGATCAGCTAAGTTGCTTGTTCACCCCTTTTCTTCCAATTTCTACTTAGACCCAGTTATTGCATCCAGTTCTCGCTTGATACCCTCCTTTTCACCTTAACACCCTGCATCAACGCTCATGTAAGCTCGTACCCACACACTTATGCCCTGGACAGCTGCATGAGTATCAGTTTAGACAGCAACAGGATTCACTAACTACAGATTCACACAGCAGGGACCGCACCAGACTGGTTATACTGTTTTTGCACTTCAGCTACAAGATCATACTTCACCACCTCTGATGGCAAAGCCCCAGGCTGACATTCCTGCTACCCTCCAACTAACCCCTGTCCTGTGCTTAGAGGGGCCTTAAGTGTTTTTACAAGTTAATGTGGTTATTTTGCATGTCAGGCTTGGGTTAGCACACAATATGACAGAGGATTAAGCTTGGATGGTGAAACGCAATTTAGTGTAACACGGAATAGCACACCCTGCTACTCACCCCCCATCCGCTATTGTCGCTGTCCACGAGTACAGCCGGACACACACAGGACGTGACACCGCCAACGCCTCATTGTAGGTGAACCTCCTATTCAGGACTCCCTATGTCTCGCTCATGCCACCACACATTTGTTAAATACCCTCACCCAGGATAACGTACAAACCCAGTCTATATCACTTCGCTAGCAAGCTTATCCAGCGGGTAATCATCCGAGTGCCTTCCTCCGAGACACGCAATGTGTATAACCAACTACTATATTAGACAAGCTTGAATATTCTCTTTTGCTTGTAAAACCCTCAGTGCTATCGAACCAAGTTCGCACCATCATACATATCATACCACCACAGTCCCCCCATGACAAATCGCTCTAAAGGGGATAGGTTATGGATGTTCGTCTTTAAGGGGGGTAAGAACAACATAGATGGAAGCCCAGCGCAAACTGGGTCCAGCCCTCTCTCTGAGGTCACACCACAGATACATATGGCTAACCCAGGATGTAAACACATGGTCCCATTGCCGAATGCCTTTTCAAACAGCCCACAATTACTCTCTAGTTGACTAGCACGGGCTGACACCTGGTGCTCCCTAGGGGTTGGCGACGCAACCCGCTGCGACAACTGCACACAAGACTTAGGTTAACAAGAGTAGGGGGCCCTTTACCGCCCACAGCACTTTAAAAAAAAAACAACAACAATTAGACAGTACCCACGCACTTAATCCAACCAAGACCTGCATTTTTTTGGCGATACACATGCTCCCTAGAGGGAGGAATATCCCATGCCTCTAACAATTAGTTACTAAACCGATCTATGACTTGCTTGCACTAGGCAATCTGACCGAATAAGACAGCTGTACAAATTGAGACCAGTAACCACTAACAATAATGACCTCTGCAACTACTCAAAGAGGCAAACCGATCTGAACTGACTTGAATTGTATTCCACAAGCACCCAGGGTCGACTCACATGCACCAGGCACATACCGTTCGGGTAAAAGCAATACACAATAAGCCTGAAACGAGCCTTGCAGGTCATTTAGGGGTTCCTTTAGTTTAATGCTTATCGATTCTCTTTTGTTCTAATGTGCTGTTTTTTCATGTTTTTGTTTTCAAGCTTTCAAGAATGCAATGTTTGCCTCCAATTGTTAAAACTGCGAATTTCATATCACTAATATTAATAAGGTTTTGTTGACAGTTCCATCACCACACGGCCCTGCATTATTAGCCCTACCACTTAAGTCCACAAACAATGCTGCTACGCAGTAAACTTACTCCCACCAAAATCTCCAGGCTTCTCCTATAAGTCTTTGGACCACAATGAAGTTTCCCCCTCCCCATGCCTACCCTACACAAGCATTACTCAAACCTTCCCTACAGAACACTTAATGCTTCCTTTGTCAGCGGGACACGACCCCACTATTCAGTTTATTTTATTCCACCAGCTCCAGTCCCTCCCCCACACAGTGGTACCAGGTTTTGCCCCTACTCGCCTATCCTAACCTCTAAACTACACCACTGACCTGATCCGGATACACCTTCATACAGGTGCATAATTCATTTGTACAAGCGAGCAGGCCTTGCTAGTCACCGGAAGCTATCCTTAGCTCCCTAGTTTTCACCTCTCAACTATACAAATCTTCAATCCTTCCAACTCACGCCCCTTTTTCCTGTCTACTGCTTCCTATATCTACTCACCCCCCCTCCCCCTAGCCCTTCACTTACCTTACACTCCACCTACTGGGTCCCAAACCAGCCACCCAACCTTAGGCTAGTCCCTGACTGACGTCTCCAGAATCTTCGTCCTCCTCCGACAGAAACCCGGTAAATATCAGTGATTTACCAGAAGTGAAGTATATCAAACACACTATGGCTAATCCAACTACCTAACTAACCAAATGCATTACTAAGATTGTTTCCCTAAACGCTCCTGGAAAAATGCTCACAAGTACTCCTTTCCATGCGCAAAAATAAAGCTGACATCATATTCCTCCAAGAAAGGTACTTTAAAGTGGACTCAACCCCTAAACTCTCAAATATCCACTTCCCAACAGCCCTGCATGCAACAAACAGGGCATCCAAATCAAAAGGGGTCTTTATCCTTTTCGCGAGATACTGTCCATTTCAAGTCTCAGATTCCTACCTAGATGAGGAAGGTTGTTTCATGTTTATTAAGGGCTCCTAGTTTGGTAAACGTCTTACGCTTGCACACATATACGCCCCCAACGTTAAACAAGTACCTTTCTACAGGTCTACCTTACAAAGACTCGCAACTTTCAAGGAAGGCACCCTGATAGTAGGAGGAGATTTCAATGTCCCACTTAACCCCTACACGAAATGTCATCAGGCACATCCAAGTTACCTTACAAAGCACTACGTGCATTAAAAAAAACACCTCCAAGAGCAGACACTACACAACTCATGGCGCATGCTAAATCGGAATGTTAAAGACTACACTTTCTACTCAGCCCCACATGACCAATACTCCAGACTCGATTATTTATTCCTGTCACAAAGGGATTTGAGAATGCTCAACACAGCCACCATAGAGCCTATGTTTTTATCAGACCACCATGCAATTACTATAGAGTTCACAAATGCACAGTCAAAATCCTCGATATGGCGCCTAGACCCGTCACTACTCACAGACAGCCTGATGGCTCCAATCATTAACTATCGCCTAGTACAATATTTCAGCGAGAATGACTCTCTGGACATTTTTCCAATGACAAAATGGGAGGCACACAAATTTACCATACGAGGAGAACTAATTGCACTTTCCACCAAAAGAAGATGGGAAAAACAAGCTCACATCACAAAACTAACAAAACACATTAACAAGCTAGAAAGGGCACATAAACTGACCCAAGCGACTTCATCTCTACAAGAACTCATACAGGCTAGGGCCGAACTTGTAGACAAATTAAATAAAAAAAGAAGCGTAACTATATATTATCCCAAAAAATGTTCTACGAGTTTGGAAACAAAGCAGGTAGACTTCTATGTGGAAATGAGGGGATGGAAGGCACGTGAACTAACGCATGAATCAAAGTGATATAGGTTATTCATAAACAAAATAGATGAGTACAAAGAAATTACTACGAATTCATACAAACTAGGTTACAAGATATTCATTAAAAATTAGTTATGCCCATACAAGGGCAAATTATCAAGGTAGGCTAAGGCGTTTTGAGGTGTTCCCTCTTCATCAGAGCCTTGGAAAGTAAAAGAAAGTCTGTAGGATGTGGTAGATATACATGGAGAGGGGTGGCTGATTAGAAGACGTATCCCATAGTGGGTGATGTATTATCCTTTACTCCAGAGTAGGGATGAGCTTCGAACATTGGCTGTTCGCAAGTTCGCCGAACAGCGAACAATTTGGGGTGTTCGCGGCAAATTCGAATGCCGCGGAACACCCTTTAAAAGTCTATGGGAGAAATCAAAAGTGCTAATTTTAAAGTCTTATATGCAAGTTATTGTCATAAAAAGTGTTTGGGGACCTGGGTCCTGCCCCAGGGGACATGGATCAATGCAAAAAAAAGTTTTAAAAACGGCAGTTTTTTCAGGAGCAGTGATTTTAATAATGCTTAAAGTCAAACAATAAAAGTGTAATATCCCTTTAAATTTCATACCTGGGGGGTGTCTATAGTATGCCTGTAAAGGGGCGCATGTTTCCCGTGTTTAGAACAGTCTGACAGCAAAATGACATTTCGAAGGAAAAAAGCCATTTAAAACTACCCGCGGCTATTGCATTGCCGACAATACACATAGAAGTTCATTGATAAAAACGGCATGGGAATTCCCCACAGGGAAACCCCGAACCAAAATTAAAAAAAAAAAATGACGTGGGAGTCCCCCTAAATTCCATACAAGGCCCTTTAGGGGAACCCCGGCCAAAATTTAAAAAAATGACGTGGGGTTCCCCCTTTAAATTTAAGAGCCGTCAGACGAAGAGACGCCGTCACACAGCGGGAGCCTCCCTCCATGCCAGCATGGATGCGGAGTGGCCCGGAGAAGAAAATGAAGAAGAGAAGAAGAGAAGAAGGAAGAAGAGAAGAGGATGAAGAAGAAGATGAAGAGAAGAGCGGGAGCCTCCCCTCATGCCATGGGTGCGGAGCGGCCCGAGGAGAAGAAGATATTAAGGATATCAAGGGGAACCCCGCGCCAAAATTTAAAAAAAAAATGACGTGGGGTTCCCCGTAAATTCCATACCAGACCCTTCAGGTCTGGTATGGATTTTAACCACTTGACGACCGCCTCACGCCGATGTACGTCGGCAAAGTGGCACGGACAGGCAAAATCACGTACAGGGTACGTGATTTGCCTTCCGCGGGTGGGGGGTCCGATCGGACCCCCCCCCGGTGCCCGAGGCGGTCGTCTTTTGTCCAGCGGCGATCGGTGATGAGGGGGAGACCATCTGTTCGTGGCCCCCCCCTCGCGATCGCCGCCGGCCAATGAGAATCTTCCTTTGCTGCTGTATGCTAAACAGCAGCAAAGGAAATGATGTCATCTCCCCTCGGGTCGGTATTTTCCGTTCCGGCCCGAGGAGAGAAGACATCAATGTGAGTGCACAACACACACACACACAGTAGAACATGCCAGGCACACAAAACACCCCGATCCCCCCCCGATCGCCCCCCGATCCCCCCCCAATCACCCCCCCCCCCCCCTGTCACAAACTGACACCAGCAGTTTTTTTTTTTTTTTTTTTTTTTTCTGATTACTGCATAGTGTCAGTTTGTGACAGTTACAGTGTTGGGACAGATACTGTTACCCCCCTGTAGGTCTAGGGTACCCCCCTAACCCCCCCTAATAAAGTTTTAACCCCTTGATCACCCCCTGTCACCAGTGTCACTAAGCAATCATTTTTCTGATCGCTGTATTAGTGTCGCTGGTGACGCTAGTTAGTGAGGTAAATATTTAGGTTCGCCGTCAGCGTTTTATAGCGTCAGGGACCCCCCTATACTATCTGATAAATGTTTTAACCCCTTGATTGCCCCCTAGTTAACCCTTTCACCACTGATCACCGTATAACCGTTACGGTTGACGCTGGTTAGTTTGTTTATTTTTTATAGTGTCAGGGCACCCGCCGTTTATTACCGAATAAAGGTTTAGCCCCCCGATCGCCCGGCGGTGATATGCGTCGCCCCAGGCAGCGTCAGATTAGCGCCAGTACCGCTAACACCCACGCACGCAGCATGCGCCTCCCTTAGTGGTATAGTATCTGATCGGATCAATATCTGATCCGATCAGATACTATACTAGCGTCCCCAGCAGTTTAGGGTTCCCAAAAACGCAGTGTTAGCGGGATCAGCCCAGATACCTGCTAGCACCTGCGTTTTGCGCCTCCGCCCAGCCCACCCAAGTGCAGTATCGATCGATCACTGTCACTTACAAAACACTAAACGCATAACTGCAGCGTTCGCAGAGTCAGGCCTGATCCCTGCGATCGCTAACAGTTTTTTTGGTAGCATTTTGGTGAACTGGCAAGCACCAGCCCCAGGCGTCAGGTTAGCGCCAGTACCGCTAACACCCACGCACGCAGCATACGCCTCCCTTAGTGGTATAGTATCTGAACGGATCAATATCTGATCCGATCAGATCTATACTAGCGTCCCCAGCAGTTTAGGGTTCCCAAAAACGCAGTGTTAGCGGGATCAGCCCAGATACCTGCTAGCACCTGCGTTTTGCGCCTCCGCCCAGCCCACCCAAGTGCAGTATCGATCGATCACTGACACTTACAAAACACTAAACGCATAACTGCAGCGTTCACAGAGTCATGCCTGATCCCTGCGATCGCTAACAGTTTTTTTGGTAGTATTTTGGTGAACTGGCAAGCACCAGCCCCAGGCAGCGTCAGGTTAGCGCCAGTACCGCTAACACCCACGCACGCACCGTACACCACCCTTAGTGGTATAGTATCTGATCGCATCAATATCTGATCCGATCAGATCTATACTAGCGTCACCAGCAGTTTAGGGTTCCCAAAAACGCAGTGTTAGCGGGATCAGCCCAGATACCTGCTAGCACCTGCGTTTTGCCCCTCCGCCCGGCCCAGCCCACCCAAGTGCAGTATCGATCGATCACTGTCACTTACAAAACACTAAAAGCATAACTGCAGCGTTCGCAGAGTCAGGCCTGATCCCTGCGATCGCTAACAGTTTTTTGGTAGCGTTTTGGTAAACTGGCAAGCGCCAGCGGCCTAGTACACCCCGGTCGTAGTCAAACCCGCACTGCAGTAACACGTGGTGACGTGGCGAGTCCCATAAGTGCAGTTCAAGCTGGCGAGATGGCAAGCACAAGTAGTGTCCCGCTGCCACCAGAAAGACAAACACAGGCCCGTCGTGCCCATAATGCCCTTCCTGCTGCATTCGCCAATCCTAATTGGGAACCCACCGCTTCTGCAGCGCCCGTACTTCCCCCATTCACATCCCCAACCAAATGCAGTCGGCTGCATGAGAGGCATTTTTATGTCCTCCCGAGTACCCCTACCCAACGAACCCCCCAAAAAAGATGTCGTGTCTGCAGCAAGCGCGGATATAGGCGTGACGCCCGCTATTATTGTCCCTCCTGTCCTGACAATCCTGGTCTTTGCATTGGTGAATGTTTTGAACGCTACCATTCACTAGTTGAGTATTAGCGTAGGGTACAGCATTGCACAGACTAGGCACACTTTCACAGGGTCTCCCAAAATGCCATCGCATTTTGAGAGACCCGAACCTGGAACCGGTTACCGTTATAAAAGTTAGTTACAAAAAAAGTGTAAAAAAAAAAAAAATATGAAATAAAAAAAAATAGTTGTTTTATTGTTCTCTCTCTCTCTATTCTCTCTCTCTATTGTTCTGCTCTTTTTTACTGTATTCTATTCTGCAATGTTTTATTGTTATTGTTATTGTTATTATGTTTTATCATGTTTGTTTTTCAGGTGTGTAATTATTTACACTTTACTGTGCTTTATTGTTAACCATTGTTAACCATTTTTTTGTCTTCAGGTACGCCATTCACGACTTTGAGTGGTTATACCAGAATGATGCCTGCAGGTTTAGGTATCATCTTGGTATCATTCTTTTCAGCCAGCGGTCGGCTTTCATGTAAAAGCAATCCTAGCGGCTAATTAGCCTCTAGACTGCTTTTACAAGCCGTGGGAGGGAATGCCCCCCCCCCCCCACCGTCTTCCGTGTTTTTCTCTGGCTCTCCTGTCTCAACAGGGAACCTGAGAATGCAGCCGGTGATTCAGCCAGCTGACCATAGAGCTGATCAGAGACCAGAGTGGCTCCAAACATCTCTATGGCCTAAGAAACCGGAAGCTACGAGTATTTCATGACTTAGATTTCGCCGGATGTAAATAGCGCCATTGGGAAATTGGGGAAGCATTTTATCACACCGATCTTGGTGTGGTCAGATGCTTTGAGGGCAGAGGAGAGATCTAGGGTCTAATAGACCACAATTTTTTCAAAAAAGAGTACCTGTCACTACCTATTGCTATCATAGGGGATATTTACATTCCCCGAGATAACAATAAAAATGATTAAAAAAAAAAATATGAAAGGAACAGTTTAAAAGTAAGATTAAAAAAGCAAAAAAATAATAAAGAAAAAAAAAAAAAAAAAAAAAACACCCCTGTCGCCCCCTGCTCTCGCGCTAAGGCGAACGCAAGCGGCGGTCTGTCGTCAAACGTAAACAGCAATTGCACCATGCATGTGAGGTATCACCGCGAAGGCCAGATCGAGTGCAGTAATTTTTCCAGTAGACCTCCTCTGTAAATCTAAAGTGGTAACCTGTAAAGGCTTTTGAAGGCTTTTAAACATGTATTTATTTTGTTGCCACTGCACGTTTGTGCGCAATTTTAAATCATCTTTTTTATTTCATCAAACATTTGGGCAATATAGCGTGTTTTAGTGCATTAAAATTAAAAAAAGTGTGTTTTTTCCCCAAAAAATGCGTTTGAAAAATCGCTGCGCAATTACTGTGTGAAAAAAAAAAATGAAACACCCACCATTTTAATCTGTAGGGCATTTGCTTTAAAAAAATATATAATGTTTGGGGGTTCAAAGTAATTTTTTTGCAAAAAAAAAAAACTTTTTCATGTAAACAATAAGTGTCAGAAAGGGCTTTGTCTTCAAGTGGTTAGAAGAGTGGGTGATGTGTGACATAAGCTTCTAAATGTTGTGCATAAAATGCCAGGACAGTTCAAAACCCCCCCAAATGACCCCATTTTGGAAAGTAGACACCCCAAGCTATTTGCTGAGAGGCATGTCGAGTCCATGGAATATTTTATATTGCGACACAAGTTGCGGGAAAGAGACAAATTTTTTTTTTTTTTTTTTTTTTTTGCACAAAGTTGTCACTAAATGATATATTGCTCAAACATGCCATGGAAATATGTGAAATTACACCCCAAAATACATTCTGCTGCTTCTCCTGAGTACGGGGATACCACATGCGTGAGACTTTTTGGGAGCCTAGCCGCGTACGGGACCCCGAAAACCAAGCACCGCCTTCAGGCTTTCTAAGGGCGTGAATTTTTGATTTCACTCTTCACTGCCTATCACAGTTTCGGAGGCCATGGAATGCCCAGGTGGCACAAAACCCCCCCTAAATGACCCCATTTTGGAAAGTAGACACCCCAAGCTATTTGCTGAGAGGTATAGTGAGTATTTTGCAGACCTCACTTTTTGTCACAAAGTTTTGAAAATTGAAAAAAGAAAAAAAAAAATGTTTTTTCTTGTCTTTCTTCATTTTCAAAAACAAATGAGAGCTGCAAAATACTCACCATGCCTTTCAGCAAATAGCTTGGGGTGTCTACTTTCCAAAATGGGGTCATTTGGGGGGGTTTTGTGCCACCTGGGCATTCCATGGCCTCCGAAACTGTGATAGGCAGTAAAGAGTGAAATCAAAAATTTTCACCCTTAGAAATCCTGAAGGCAGTGATTGGTTTTCGGGGTCCAGTACGCGGCTAGGCTCCCAAAAAGTCCCACACATGTGGTATCCCCATACTCAGGAGAAGCAGCTAAATGTATTTTGGGGTGCAATTCCACATATGCCCATGGCCTGTGTGAGCAATATATCATTTAGTGACAACTTTATGAAAAAAAAAAAAATAAATAAATAAAAGTGTCACTTTCCCGCAACTTGTGTCAAAATATAAAATATTCCATGGACTCAATATGCCTCTCAGCAAATAGCTTGGGGTGTCTACTTTCCAAAATGGGGTCATTTTGGGGGGTTTTGTGCCATCTTGGCATTCCATGGCCTCCGAAACTGTGATAGGCAGTGAAGAGTGAAAGCAAAAATTTACACCCTTAGAAATCCTGAAGGCGGTGATTGGTTTTCGGGGCCCCGTACGCGGCTAGGCTCCCAAAAAGTCCCACACATGTGGTATCCCCATACTCAGGAGAAGCAGCTAAATGTATTTTGGGGTGCAATTCCACATAGGCCCATGGCCTGTGTGAGCAATATATCATTTAGTGACCACTTTTTGTAAATATTTTTTTTTTTTTTTTTTTGTCATTTTTCAATCACTTGGGACAAAAAAAATAAATATTCAATGGGTTCAACATGCCTCTCAGCAATTTCCTTGGGGTGTCTACTTTCCAAAATGGGGTCATTTGGGGGGGTTTTGTACTGCCCTGCCATTTTAGCACCTCAAGAAATGACATAGGCAGTCATAAACTAAAAGCTGTGTAAATTCCAGAAAATGTACCCTAGTTTGTAGACGCTATAACTTTTGCGCAAACCAATAAATATACGCTTATTGACATTTTTTTTACCAAAGACATGTGGCCGAATACATTTTGGCCTAAATGTATGACTAAAATTTAGTTTATTGGATTTTTTTTAGAACAAAAAGTAGAAAATATCATTTTTTTTCAAAATTTTCGGTCTTTTTCCGTTTATAGCGCAAAAAATAAAAACCGCAGAGGTGATCAAATACCATCAAAAGAAAGCTCTATTTGTGGGAAGAAAAGGACGCAAATTTCGTTTGGGTACAGCATTGCATGACCGCGCAATTAGCAGTTAAAGCGACGCAGTGCCAAATTGGAAAAAGACCTCTGGTCCTTAGGCAGCATAAAGGTCCGGGGCTCAAGTGGTTAAGGGGAACCCCGCACCAAAAAAAAAAAAAAAAACGGCGTGGGGTCCCCCAAAAAATCCATACCAGACCCTTATCCGAGCACGCAACCTGGCAGGCCGCAGGAAAAGAGGGGGGGATGAGAGTGCGGCCCCCCCCTCCTGAACCGTACCAGGCCACATGCCCTCAACATTGGGAGGGTGCTTTGGGGTAGCCCCCCAAAACACCTTGTCCCCATGTTGATGAGGACAAGGGCCTCATCCCCACAACCCTGGCCGGTGGTTGTGGGGGTCTGCGGGTGGGGGGCTTATCGGAATCTGGAAGCCCCCTTTAACAAGGGGACCCCCAGATCCCAGCCCCCCCCTGTGTGAAATGGTAAGGGGGTACGTACCCCTACCATTTCACTAAAAAACTGTCAAAAATGTTAAAAATGACAAGAGACAGTTTTTGACAATTCCTTTATTTAAATGCTTCTTCTTTCTTCCTTCATCTTCTTCTGGTTCTTCTGGCTCTTCTGGTTCTTCCTCCGGCGTTCTCGTCCAGCATCTCCTCTGCGGCGTCTTCTATCTTCTTCTCCTCGGGCCGCTCCGCACCCATGGCATGAGGGGAGGCTCCCGCTCTTCTCTTCATCTTCTTCTTCATCCTCTTCTCTTCTTCCTTCTTCTCTTCTTCTCTTCTTCATTTTCTTCTCCGGGCCACTCCACATCCATGCTGGCATGGAGGGAGGCTCCCGCTGTGTGACGGCGTCTCTTCGTCTGACGGCTCTTAAATTTAAAGGGGGAACCCCACGTAATTTTTTTAAATTTTGGCCGGGGTTCCTCTTAATATCCATACCAGACCTAAAGGGCCTTGTATGGAATTTGGGGGACTCCCACGTCATTTTTTTTTTTTTAATTTTGGTTCGGGGTTTCCCTGTGGGGAATTCCCATGCCGTTTTTATCAATGAACTTCTATGTGTATTGTCGGCAATGCAATAACCGCGGGTAGTTTTAAATGTTTTTTCCTTCGAAATGTCATTTTGCTGTCAGACTGTTCTAAACACAGGAAACATGCGCCCCTTTACAGGCATACTATAGACACCCCCCAGGTACGAAATTTAAAGGGATATTACACTTTTATTGTTGGACTTTAAGCATTATTAAAATCACTGCTCCTGAAAAAACGGCCGTTTTTAAAACTTTTTTTTGCATTGATCCATATCCCCTGGGGCAGGACCCGGGTCCCCAAACACTTTTTATGACAATAATTTGCATATTAGCCATTAAAATTAGCACTTTTGATTATTCATGTTCGTGTCCCATAGACTTTAACGGTGTTCGCGTGTTCGAGCGAACTTTTTTCCTGTTCGCATGTTCTGGTGCGAACCGAACAGGGGGGTGTTCGGCTCATCCCTACTCCAGAGGTATCCACATCACATCGCTCTACATACCGTAGAATTAATGGTTGGTTTGTTATTTGTTGTTTGTTGTTTGTCTGTCATCTGCACCTGCATTTTAACTGGTTGTAACGCTGCAGCCCATACACATCAGTTGCAGGCTAAAGGCAGTCTTTCTGGGAAATGTGCGATCCTCCTAGCAGAGTGCTGTCCTGTGTTGCAAGAGAACTGCTAGCAGTCTGCTAGCTTTTACTTTACAAGGCTCTGATGAAGAGGGAACACCTTGAAATGCGTTAGCATACCTTGATCATTTGCCCTTGTATTTTCCCTTGTATGGGCATAACTAATTTTTAATAAATATCTTGTAACCTAGTTTGTATGAATTTGTAGTAATTTATTTGTACTCATCTATTTTGTTTATGAATAAACTATATCACTTTGATTCATGCATTAGATCACATGCCTTCCATCCCCTCATTTCCACTCGGCCTCTTTCAGACCACCCCTGGTCAGTTTAGGCAGCGGGACACGCATGATCATCCTATACTACTTACAATTCGAAATTACTACTATTTTACATTAATACCGCCTGCACGAGCGCAGAAGAAACACTTTTTCTGTTTATACTTTTACAGGTAGACTTCTAGACACTAAATAAACAATTCTTTGGGGAATAAAATGACCGCCAAGGACCAAATAGCGGACCAATTTTTCCAGTACTATACACACCTTTTAATCTTAAATCAAACATCCCCCAGACAGACGAAGAGACAAGACTCCAACTGTTTAAAGATTTCCTCTCTCAATATAGCCCCAAACCCCTGTCTGAGTCAGAAGCCACCACCCTGGAACATCCAATGTCAGCGGAGGAATTAGACTCAATACTCAAACAATTATAACCCAGGAAAAAGCCCAGGCCTGGATGGACTGACGACAGGGTATTACGAAGCATTTATAGATACACTTAAGCCACACTTTCTTAGTGCATTTAACTCCCTCTCCTCAGACAATCCACCACCCCAAGACCTCCTTACAGCACACATTACTGTAATCCCGAAACCAAATAAGGACCCATTGGTGGTCTCCAACTATAGGCCAATCTCACTACTAAACGTAGACCTTAAAATGTATGCAAAAATTTTAGCCAACCAGCTCCTGCCCCTAATACCCAACCTAATTGCACTGGATCAAGTAGGCTTAATATACCGGGAAGAGAGGCAAGAGACAACACTATAAAAGCAATCAATATACACAAATGGCTAACCTCAACACACCAACACAGATTTTTCCTATCCTTGGAAGCGGAGAAGGCATTCGACAGAGTGGCATGGGACTACATAGTGGAAGTCCTTAAGATGATTGGCATACGTGACCGTATGTTACAAGTCATTCTAGCACTCAGGTCCAATAGCCAAAGAGTCAATGGCCACCTGTCAAATGCTTTCTCCATTTCAATCGGAACATGCCAAGGTTGCCCTCTCTCCCCGTTAATATTCGTCATCACACTAGAACCACTAGTCACACACATCAGGGAAAACCCAGATATCAAAGGAATTTTGATCTCAAAAACTATATACAAGTTAGCGGCCTTTGCAGATGACATTCTCCTATTTATAAAAGAACCACATATAACTATACCCAACCTTCTTAAAGACCTGGTCCTGTTTGACACCTTGTCCAAACTACGGATAAACTTTTTGAAATCGGAAGCGCTGAATATCTCCTTAACAAAAGAGACTCAAACACAATGCCAATCAAACTTCCCATTCAGATGGAAACAAGAGTCGATTACCTATCTTGGAATCCAATTACCCGCCCAACTACCTGACTTATACAGCAAAAACTACATCCAGATCCTTCAAAATATTCAGAAAGGCTTGAAATCGTGGTCGACAGGACTTTTCTCGTGGTTCAGTAGAACATCAGTTATTAAAATGAATATCCTACAGAAAATACTTTATGTTTTACAGACGATTCCCATAAAATTACCCCAGGCCTTCTTTACCTCATACCGCAAATCCTGTATGGAATTTATATGGGGCAAATCACGACCCAGACTGAGCTTTGACAGATTAACCTTACCCAAATTGAAAGTTGGCCTAGGACTCCCAGACATTTGCAAATACCATTGTGCATGTCAATTAACAAGAGTCGTAGACTGGAACATCCATGCACATACTAAAGCATGGATTAACATTGAGCACGCGTTCTCTCCTATACCAGTCTGCCAACTGCCCTGGACAGCCTCAACTCACATCCCTCTACCATGCAAACACCCCTTAATTGGCAACACACTGCAAATCTTTAAAATAAACATGTCACCAATTTAAAATATCCACCTCACCGGGCCCTCTAACTCCAGTCCTCCACAACATAGAATTTCCACCAGGTAATGATGACATTTTCCTTACCAAACTATGGCTCCACACCTATACGAGAGCAGGAAACTTCTTCTCTGGGGACACCTTTTTACCTCTTTCCACATTATCCGCACAGATGTCCGGACAACCTTTCCCGTTCTGGACATATGTGCAACTCCGACACTTTCTTAATGACCCCTATCACACTCAGACTTTTTGAGACAACACACACAATTCGAATTGCTTTGTACCAACACAGAACCCCAACAAAATCTGATCTCAACCATCTGCTCCATTCTCTTTGCAGAACACAACCCAAAGTCCAACATAGCGAGCGCGAAATGGAAAAAAGACCTCTCAATCAACCTCTCAGAAGATGATTGGGAAAAATATATTCCGGGAACAATTAATGTCTTGGCCCAGGAAAATGGCTTTAAAATATTCTCCAGATGGTACAAGACCCCCCTCAAACTGCACAAAATTGACCCCACGATTCCCCCCACCTGCTGGAGATGCTCTGACAAGGTCGGCTCTCTCCTCCACATATGGTGGGAGTGCCCTATAATACAAACTTCTGGAAAGAAATCCACCGCCTCACAATTCAAATCACCACATTCCAATTAGATTTCTGATCAGCCCAAACACTTCTACACCATTCCTCCATCCCAAAAAAAGCGTAACACCGCTCGCTAGCCCTACATCTACTAAATGCCACAAAAATGTGTATACCAGTACACTGGAAATCCCTCAACCAACCGACCATAGCAGAATGGATCAAGCGCGTGAACAGAGTAGCGAAAATGGAGGACCTGGTACACCAAGCTAATGATACATCCACCAAATACTGGAAAACGTGGGCTTGCTGGCAACAATTCCAAAAGTCTGCAGAATACACCAAACTATTAGCTTAGTACAATCTGAAGGCACACGACAATAATGCAGAGGAGGAGGACAGAGATCCCCCTGCACACCCCTACACCCCTGGATCCCCACCACCATATACATTCCCCAACACTACCCCGGTAGTCTACGTTGTATACCACAGAGTACATACCCCTAATAGGGACAGAGATCCTATTCATCCCCCTTCAAGCCTGAGTAATATACTGCTCTCAGTCGACTCTCTAATCTACCCTTTCCTTCTCCACTGAGGGACCCCCTCCGGAGAAGAAAACACCTCTTGAAAACGCTCCCCTGACGGACTCTCTACACCTCCCCCCCGAGAGTCTTAATCTTAGAACCACCTTTCAGTCTCGCTTCGGTTCTTTCCGGGGAATGCTAGAGGTCTGATGACCACAATCCCACAGACCATTAGCCTATATAGAAAAAGCGGACCACAGATCACAGCGAACCCCTTGCATCTGACAACAAAGAAGATTAAAAGCCCATCAATGGACACCCCATAAAAGATTCACTCATAGGAAGTAAACTAAAAGTCCCAATGCACCTTGATGCCCATACCCATGACACTTACTATTATAATAGAAACACCCTATGGGACACAACATCACAACACCCCTACACTGAGAGGAAGATCCGAATAGAACAATATGAAATATTGCAACGCGATATAGATTTACTTGTGAAAATGTTATAACGAACGGTATATGTAAAGACCCTAACACCCAAAATGTTCTACCTCCCGTTACTCTCCAAACTAGTTGAATGTACTTACACTTCTCACCAGTTCGATTTCCCATGTATGATATTTTTCGGTTTTTCATGTATATCTGTTTCATATGTTGCATGTGATGTTGATCCTCATGAATATCTCACTTGACAATCAATAAACTTTATTTTGGAAGAAAAATTCACTTGCTGGTCATCTCTCGCCTTGACTACTTCAACTCCCTTCTCATTGGCATACCTCTACATAGTCTATCACCTCTTCAATCCATTATGAATGCTGCTGCCAGACTCATCTACCTTACCAATCACTCTGTGTCTGCTATCCCTCTGTCAATCCCTCCACTGGCTTCCGCTCACCCAACGAATTCAATTCAAAATACTAACAACTACTTACAAAGCCATTCACAATTTTAGCACCCAGCTACATCACTAGCCTAGTCTCTAAATACCAATCTACTCATTCTCTTCATTCCTCTCAAGACCTCCTGCTCTCTAGCTCCCTTGTCACCTCCTCCCATGCTCACCTCCAGGACTTTTCCAAAGCCTCTCCAATCCTATGGAATGCCTTACCCCAATCTGTCTGCTTATCTCCTACTCTATTAGCTTTAAGACAATTCCTGAAATCCCTTATCTTCAGAGAAGCCTACCCTACCCACACCTAACAACTGTATTTTCATTTTCTCCATCAGCTCACTCCCCACAGTTATTACCTTTTGTTCTACTTGACCCTCCCTTCTAGATTAATGAGCAGGGCCCTCTGATCCCCCCTGTATTGATTTGTATTGTAAGTGTACTGTCTGCCCTCATGTTTTAAAGCGCTGCGCAAACTATTGGCGCTATATAAATCCTGTATATTATTAACAATAATTTGGCGCATTTAGCTGCAGGAACCCAATTTTTAGGGAAATTAATAGTAAAGCAGATTTCCAGGACTGGACTAAGAAATGTTTCTAGTGAAAGGCAACTGGTGTTTTCTATTAAACAAGGTCTAAAAGGTCCATTGACATGCATCACAGTTGAACTTAGGAATGTGTATTTGCAAAGTTAAACTAAATGAAATCCTTGAAAAAGGAGAAAGCGCCCCTGAGCGGGGAGTGTATGGGGATTTCTGGGTGCTATTCATCAACAACAGTTATAATAAAAATGAATATTTCATTTGGATAGTGGATACATATACAAAGAAGAAAGAAAAAAGTATATAAAAATACATATACATTTCTTCCATACAAAATATACCACAATTGTTTTACATGTTTCACCTTACGGCTTCTTCAGGAACGTGAGTGGATACTCTTGTCTAATAGATCAGAATACAAGGGCTATTGATACAATACTCTTAAAACAAAGCATTTTCAAAAAGGTTTGTTCAAATTTAATTAAACCACATATAGCAAAACCTGGATATTTATGGAAACCTCAAATTGTATAACTCTGAATTCACTTCTGGAAAAGAGTGTATGCACAAAAAGTGACATAAGAGCAAATCATCGGGCACAGAATGCTGACCCCCAGAAAAAGCACCTCAAAGCCTGCCAAGGTCTCCAAAGTGGGTAATATTGCTCTAACTTTGTGTATTGACTTTAACCAAAGTCGAATTACCTGTGAATAATAATACATTGAAATAAGTTTACAATCATCAATGTCTATTGCTTTATGTTAAGAACTTTTTATATAAAATAAAGAGAAAAAAAAGGGAAAAAAGTTTTTTGTGCTCACATGACGTGTAGTTTGAATCATAAGTCCAGGAGCCACATTTCTGGATGGTAAGCACTGCAAAGGTTTGGACTATTGTTTTCAAAGTTGATACTCGCATTTACCAATCTAATTGAAAATTAATAAATGATTTATGTCAAAATGGGATAAAATGGGATAAAATGACCTCCCCTTATGCAGCGTACACACGATCAGAATTTCGGCCCGCAAAAGACCGATGAGAGTTTTTCGTCGGAAAATGCGACCGTGTGTATGCTCCATCAGACTTTTGCTGGCCAAATTCCAGCCAGCAAAAGATTGGGAGCATGTTCTCAATTTTTCGGTTGGAAAAAGTTCCTATGTGAAAATGCACGGCTTGTCCTAGTGTTATACGTCACTGTGTTTTTGACGGTTGTAAGTTAAGTGAACTTTTGCGTGACCGTGTGTATGCAAGGCAAACTTGAGCGGAATCCCGTCGGAAAAGCCGTCATATCTTTTTACGACGAGAAGTCCGATCACGTGTACGCGGTGTTGGGGAAATTTGGCTGTAAGCTATGCACACAGCCATATCTCCTGTGCTAATAAGCACCCATTTCCGTCTTAATGATATAACGTACCTTTTGATCGTATGTCTCCCCTTTGGTTCCCCATTCCTCAGTAAACAGACATCACCACACTCTTACATTCTCATCTCAGCATCTCTCCCTCTCCCTAGCTAGCAGGCTCTTTTATTACCACAAAAGCTTTCACAAACAGGAAGTGATGGTTCCAACAGCCAATCACTTCTTACATGGGAAGTGACATCACAGGATATGACCATATAAGGATTTAACAACACAGGAAAATACAACAACCAATGAACGATGACTACAGGAGTCTTGTGGGCGTGTCTGAGCAGAGACAGGGTGCATGCATGTTTTTAGAAGCCACATGGCTTTCAAACATGGACTTTGACCATAACAACCCAAAAGACTCCCGTATTTCCGCTGATAGAAATCCTTATTATACATTGTTTCAGAGAACAATGTATACCTGGATTATTCTACTGTCTTTGTGGATGAGAGAATATCGGCAGGCGTACACTCATGGGGGCACAAATATGTTGATCAGGCACACAGGGGCAACACGAGCGCACACTCGTTAAACCAATAATGTCTTTGCAGAGCGAACGCACCCCCACCAGATGATCGTTCTGTGCATCGCACAGGGGCCCTTAGCTGGCGGATATGTCCCCACTCCGCAAACATTTTTCTACATCCCCAAAGAGCTTTTCACTACCAAATGGAACTCAACCAGCGTCAGTCTGCCCCAGTCAGCTCTTTAGAGCGGGATGCGAGAGAACGAACACTGGGAGACTTATGACAATACATTAAAATACATCTTCATAAAATTTTCCACAACAGCGGCGTTAGATTATGTGTTAGCTACATCATAATCACTAAAGTTGCGCTATAAACAAAAAATATATTCCTATGGAAGATCATGAGTGGTATGTATACACAAATGTAACTAAAGTGCATAGATACAATGTGATAAGTAGTGAATCGTAAACATGAAATAATGCATCCACATCCCAAAGTGCATATATGTTTAAAGATACAATGCATGAAACCCTTATCAAACAATTTATACTTAATAAGGGCCAAAATTATCAAGAATTATCAATGAAGGCATTGATTTCTATATCTACATTCAATCCTGAAGGTCTGAGACATTTAATTTTGAAAAATCCAGTTCATTTCTAGTTTTGAGATGGCCCTTCTCGCTTTTCCACTCGAGGCCCAGTGCCCGAGTGTGTCTCATTTCAGAGTCAGAGCAGCTATTGTATTGGGTCTAATCCGTATCCCTGTGTAACGCCTCTACCCATCATTTGAAGCGAACTGGAGACCGGAGACACCAGACATCAGACGTTCTTACAGTCCCCCACAGAGGGTAATCTGTCTGCTCAAATGACCCTGCGCTGGAGGGGGTCCACCTTTTCTGGTAAGGGTCTTCATATACAGATTACCACTTCGATACTGTGATCCATCTTTCCATCATCCACGCTCCAGGGAGGTGGGGACAGGGTCTTCAGCATCTTACCTGTATCATCTCCTATTGTGGAACTCATCCATCTGTGCACATATCCATTTATGCTACATTTGCACCTTATTGTGGACATTATTATATGTTTGGTTCATTGCACTTTGGGATGTGGATGCATTTTTTCATGTTTACGATCACTGCTTATCACATTGTATCTATGCACTTTAGTTACATTTGTGTATACATACCACTCATGATCTTCCATAGGAATATCATATTTGTTTATAGCACAACTTTATTTATTTTTGAGGTTTTTTCACCATAGAGATATTAGATGGTTTTTGGTTGCTGCTCTTATATACAATCTAGCGCGGTATTTTTCCTTTTTTAAATTTACATCATAATCACTAGTGTATCTAATTTACATACATAATTACCTCATTGATAGACAAATATTGTTTAAGTTTTATATATGTAGAAGGTCCAATGGTTAGAAAGTTCTATTTGAGCCATGCTTGATCGCAGAATCTGCCAACAAACACACATTAGATAAGTACAAGCGTTATTCCTAATAGATATTTTTCCCCAGTTGGCAAGAATGTAACAACAATGGTTACCAAAGTGCCAGCAGTGTTGAGATGTAGTGGAGCTCCTGGAAGACCCCGCAGACTGTGTATTGCCGCTTGGGTCTATTTATATGCCCCACTTAGGCGTTGTGAGTGGTGCGTCACATTCTTGGGGATAGGGTGTAGAGGGATTAGAAGTCTTGTCAGTTTTTGGGGGTGTCTGCACCCCTAATAGGGTGAAGACACCTCCCAAATTTTGCCACTTTCTCCTTCAAATTTATTCACTTCCTGTCACATAGCCAAACAGGAAGTGAGGGTAAAACCCTACCAATGTCTTTTCTTGACACAGGTCAATCTAAATAGTTTCCCCATTAAGTAAATTGCACTCTAGCATTTTGCTGTGTACACCCCAAATTATTAGGTATCTTGGACTTTGGGGTTTATTTACTAAAGGCAAATCCACTTTGCACTACAAGTGCACTTGGAAGTGCAGTTGCTGGAGATCCAAGGGGGACATGCAAGGAAAATAAAAAAAACAGCATCTCTGCTTCTACATGATTGGATGATAAAATCACCAGTGCTTCCAATCAGATTTACAGCAAGTACACTTGTATTGCAGAGTGGATTTGCCTTTAATAAACCCTAAACTACCTAATAATTTGGGTGAACACAACAAAGTGCTAGAGTGCAATTTGCCTAATGGGGACACTAGTTAGATTGAAAGACATTGGTAGGGTTTTACCCTCACTTCCTGTTTGGCTATGTGACAGGAAATTAAGCCAATTTTCAGAAAAGGGACACAAAGACCAACCTAAAAAAGACAAGCAGGGGTTCTAAAACTCACTTGGTGATGCAGGTTTTCCTTCATCTTGCACAGGTGCTTTAAATCACAGTCAATGGCTTGGTATTTTGGCCAGCTATTTTAGCTAAGATAAATTCCCAAAACATGTCCCGTCGGGAGTACTTGAGGACTGAGGCTGAGAACCACTGTGCTAAAATGAAAAATTGCATACCTATCTCTCTGTAATTTTCCTTTCCTGGTGCCTATCCATGGCAGCATATGCAGAATCCATGCATATGCTGCCATGAAGGCACCAGGATAGTAGCTTTTAGACAAATCACACCTTTTTTTGTTTTGCCATGCCAATCAGCCTAGTTAAGCTGCAGCTGGGAAATCTGTTGCATGAAAATTAACAAAACACATAAAACATAAAAATTTGCTACAAATTTTATTGATCAACAAAACAGGACTTGGAAAAGAGCAAGGACAGCAAAAAATACATGTATGTTAATTTGAGACACTAACAGAATATGGTTTTGAGGTCTGACCATTTTGCAGAGGAAATTAACAGGAGTTAAAAGGACTACGCCCACAAACGGACAGTCTCTTAAGGATTTAAACATTTGTTAGTCACAACATCTTGAGGAAGATTTTGCAAAATAATGCAGCACAGGCAATAAAATCATAGTGAAACTAACAACCTACAAACGACACACATTGACAACATCAAAATTTTTTCAGGGAAAAATCCAGTCCCCCAAAAATTAGAATAAACCAAAGTAAAAAAAACTTGCTCTAAAACACATCTGTTTTGCAAAGACATAACAAATAAAATACAAAGAGAAATATACATGTGTTACAAACTCTATAAGGACACCCAAATGTACTCTCTTGACACACACCACACACGCGCCTCTTTTCAGGGCAAGGTAAAGAATGCTATCTGCAAGCTTTATATAACATAGGTTTGCGTGCTAAATAGGCAATTGAAAACACATGCACAGTCCATTAAACACACCAAATTCAAATTCACCCACTGTAGAGACAGAACTTCAAAGCGGGCACACCTGTTAAGGATGTTCACATACAAAAAAAAAAAATCCCTGAGCATGCCCTGACCAGCCCATATGCATTTCACACACCAAAAGCCACAGGAAAAAAAATCAGAGTCCCTGAGCATGCTCAGACCAGCCCAAATGCATTTCCCACACCAAAAGCCACAGGAAAAAAATCAGAGTCACAGAGCATGCCCAAACCAACCCAAATGCAGCTAGCGCAAAATAAGCCACCCCCTGTCCAAAATTAAGCAAATCATCCAACATGCTACAAAATTACAGATGGGACAAACACCCCCCGGTCCAGGGGGGCAAACAAAGAGTCTAAAATGGGAAAAAGTTATACAACAAATACCATTGCAGTCTATGGGAACTGACTTGTTAAATTTGCTAATCCCCACTTGGCTGGCTCATCTTCTAGTTAATGGCCTTAAAATGGGTATGGGGGCCCAGGTCCGACCCTGAGGTACATATATCAATGTCACCAATTTGGACAACCCCAAAAAAGGAAACAAGGAGAAGTACCTTTAAAAATACAAAATTGTTTAAAAGCTAGTAACTTGGGGGGGGGCTTACTCGCCTGTAAAGTGGTGCACTGTAGCATGTATCCAAAATGCTGCTTCAAAGATGTATTTCTTTAGAGAAAACTTACAAATCTACATTGCAGCTGCAAGATTTTAACACAAAACATAAAATAGCCTGCCTCCCCAATGCATACAGGGCCATTTGGGTCTGTTAAGACTTAAAATGAGAACCCCTACGTGAAAAATACCACCCCAAACTAAAACAATATTGTGCCCCTCCCACACACTAACAAACCCCTAGCCAAACACACAGCAAGCCAGCCCATGAAAGGGGGTGGATGCTTGGAGGCAGTAGGGGCTCGGGTACCCCAGAAGTCAACCATCTTGTTCCCATATTCAGGGGACAAGGGCCTCTTCCACACAACCGTAGGCTGGGGTTGTGGGGGCTGCAGACAGGGGACTTTACAGAATGTGGTCTGTAAACTAGTGGGTACAATGTGCTTTGTGGTTGGTATTGGGCTGAGCCCAACATACCCTAAAGGCAGCCAACTATGTTAAGTACATGTGGCCTTGTATGGTTCAGGAGGGGTCGGGTATACACCGCTCCTAAAGTGCCCCTGCCCATTGAAAACAATAGGGCAACGCCGCCAAGCCGCCGCTGCAGCTGCGCATTGGGGGTGGTTTTAACCATTTTTCGGCCGCTAGCCGCTTTACCACTGATGCTCGCCCACCCCAGTGTGAAAGGGCTCTTAGGGATAGAGGGAGAGAATTGTTGGAATAGTGCTGAAATGCCACCTCTCTGTATTGTGTCTCTCATGCATCTGCTATCTGCTCACAAAGAAAGTTCTTGTGGTAATATCATCTGTCCCTTTTTTTTACAGTATTTAGAAAATGCAAAATCTGATAAAGCAAAATAATTTAAAGGGAGGCATTTTGAGCTGTTGAAGAAAGTGGTTCAGGCTTAATAAGTCTCTTGGGTCGAGAAAGTGTCCTATACAATATAGACTTTTATCTACTGCTACTGAGGTTGCAAGCTATGTGAAAACGCTGGGTTGTTGAACAATGAAGCTATTGGAATGTGTGGGGATTAAGGTGCCATTGATTTGCAGGAAGTATTCCACAGATGTAATGTGTGGGATAGGGCAGGGCATAAAATTGCTCTGCAGTTCTTAAAGGGTATCCACGTTATGAGGTCTATGGGATGATGAGCTTGTGCTTTGCTTCTATGTTAATTCAGTCTTGGCTGTAAGATCTAGAATAGATTTGTAACAATTTACTTAATTTGACCACCTGTAGTATTTCTGGAGGTCTGAGAATCCTAGGCTACCTGATTATTTGAGGATATATAGGGTTTGATGAGCTATCCTGCACCTCCTAGAGCCCTAAATAAATTTTAGTATAAGAGATTGAAAGCTATTAAGATCAAGTGTTGGGATATTAATAAGTAGCATTCTAAATAATATAGTATTTTAGGTAATATACTAACTTTATGTTATACATCTAAAAGGGGGTTGTGACCTATCCACATAATTTATTGCAGAAAGCAACAACAACTGTTGGTGCTTTCTGCAATAAATTATGTGGATAGGTCACAACCCCCTTTTAGATGTATGATAACCAGGGTGGTAGACACCCACTTTTTGTGACCTGATTATTCCACCTATCCATGTCCACACACACTCAACATTATTTACCCCTTGTTTTTGCCTTGTCTTTTTGTCCCACTTCCTTCCTCTGTTTACCCTTCATACTGCCAGCATATTTTTTTCCCCCCTTCTTTCGCCTCCTTCTCTCTTTCTTTTCCCCATCTTGCCATACCTTAAATGATTCTATTGAGACCCACGGTCCTCCTCTTGTTCATTGACTGATCTCAATGCAAGAGTCTCATTAATATATAATCCTTTGTATATATATCCTGATTCTTTGTAACTGCATCTGCATATTGATTCTATAAATTACCTATCATTAGCATTAGTCTCTGCCCTATTCACTGTCTTATATCTTCCCCCTTCTTTTCTTACAATATACTGTTGCAATACAGTACAACATTATTTTGTCTTTTGTTTGTCCCCTTTGCTACATTCATACTCCCCTAATCGTTACATATATATGTTTACTACTTGCAACCTTTTTCCCCCCATTCGGTCCTGCTATTTCCCCTATTGACATTTAGGACCAATACAGCGTTTGCTCTTTTTCATTTTTTCAATTTTATCTCTTTTATATTTTTTATTTATTTTGTTTTCCTTTAGTCAGACAATTACTGATTCAATTCAGGGCTAAAGTTTTTGTTAATTTTGTTTTTTGTTTTTTTGTTTTCTCCCTAGCCAGACAAATAACTGATTCAATTCAGGGCTAAAGTTCTTTATTTGTTATTATTTATATTAATTTTGTTGCTTCCCTTTAGTCAGACAAACACTGATTTAATTCAGGGCTAAAGTTGCTTATATTTTATACTTCCTTGCACAGCAGTTGTATCCTGTGCAATGATTGTATATGCTACCTCATTGTTTTCCTTGTTATACCTATTCTATTCTAGGCAAATAAAGGCCTGCTGTTGCCTTTGCCTCTGCACTCATTCTTGAGCTGTTTTGGTTCTCCCTTTCTTTCTCATCTCTATAATTGCCATTTATTTACTTTCCATACATTTGTGACGCTGGGATCTGTCTTGTTCACTCCCCGGGGTTGCGACGCGCCCAGCCCAGGATCCATCACCCTCAGATCCATGATGTGGGTGGGCCCTGGCCTCGGCGCATCGGCGTCATGCCTCCCACGTCCCGCTCGCGGCATCCATGCCGCCGCATACGGGACGCTAAGTGGTTCTCAATCTCCGGGCTCAGGCGCAGTACGGGTTGACGGGTGGCCGCATTGATTGGCTATCCCTCCCTCCCCTTACCGCATCATCACGCCCGCGCACGACGTTGGCGGGAGCGCGCCTCTGACCCGCGGCAATATAAGGCAGTCTGTGACCAGCCAACCTGTGATCCCGTCATGCACGTGTGACATCTGGTCCGGCTTGGCACTCACCATACAGGTACTTCCTCACACTCCATCACACTGGTTGATCCATCACAGCTATGGCCCAACTGCTGCACACATACCCTGTTCCACTCATCACTCTTATACTTGTCCTGTCCTTGTTTCTCTCTACACACTCAGGCTATGTTTTGCTTTTCCACCCATTCCATTCTTATCACTCCTCATTGATCAGCTCACACATTTTTCCACACATATATATTTTTTCTCCCCAGCTCACCCACATCCACCTGCCTCACCAGATGTCCCTGCCTGCCGACATTCATGGGTGCCTGTGTCACTTGGGCTGCCGTGGCTGGCGGTTCTATGGGGTGTGCTCTCTGCCTCAACCCCGGGGGAGACTCTATGGACCCAGACCAATACCGTACTGTAATATTGAGATCATCGCTTATAATTGCATAACTTGTGAGTATACAGAAAATCACATTTTCAGTATATCTTTCTCACGAACATCTGCTCATACACTAACAGATATCCAATTGTGTTCACACAGTTACATAGCATCAGACTCCTGACGATTGGTTTTAAGCCAAGAAACGCGTTGAGTTTAGATCTATTGATGCATCTTCATACTGTACAATGCATATGTTTTCTTGTAACTGTATAATCTATACATGAACCTTGCCTGTTTTTATATACTGTTGTCAACATGTTTTACTATGGTCTCAAATATGTACTTTTATGATTGTATCTGGTTCAAGTACCTATGTCATTAAAACTTTTTATACCATGATTACTCTATACTACCATTGGTTGAGATTATATCTATTTATATTTTTCATTATTTACATCACCACACACCCTATTCAGTCCAATATACTCACCCACATGCCTCATGTAAAGTCCCGCTTCTACTCCCCCATTTCTTTGTTAACTTTATGTTATATTGAACAAAAATGATTATGAACAGAAAATGGACAGGATTTTGGAGGATGAAGATACCTAGTAGGAAATGAAAAGAAACATAGAAAAAGTGAGTGAGAAGAGAGGGTAAATTTAAAGTCTTGGATAAGAAAGAAGGAATGTATCTAGCCCCAGATGCCCCAAAAGTTCCCATTATTTATCAAGTGCCTAAAGTTCATAAAAATAAACATAAACCTCCAGGTAGGCCTATTGTGAATGGCATAAACTCTTTGTATGAAAGAATTTGGGAATACATAGATATTTTTTACAGCCCTTAGGAAAACATAGTCCCTTATTCTGGAAAGATAGTAAAGATGTAATTACACAATTAAAAAGTCTACAGGTTGACAATAAATGTGTTCTGATAACAATTGACATTGAATCGTTATACTCCAATATCAAGTAGGAAGATGATTTGGAGGCAGTAAAATGGGCCCTAAGGGAACAGACTCATTTCAAAAGACTGGAAGAAAAATATATTGAGGATGCTCTGGGTATGGCAATCAAATATAATTATTTCTGGTACAAAAAACAATTCTATAACCAGATAAAAGGTATTGCCATGGGCATCAATTAACGCCAAAAGTCCAAGTGTAGCAAACATTTTTTTTTTAAATAAATAGGAGCAAGAGGAGATTTAATACAAAAACTGGCCCCAGCTTAAAATGCTACCTGCTCTGTGCAGTGGTTTTGCACTGAGCAGCCCTGATTCTCCTCAGGTCCCTCTTTGGCGTTCCTGGTCCCTCCCTCCCATTGAGTGCCCCCACAGCAAGCAGCTTGCTATAGGGGCACCCAAGCTGAGCCGCAGCTGCGTGTGTCCATTCAGACATGGAGTCATGGCATGGCCCCGCCCCCTCTCTCTTCTCATTGGCTCACTGACTTTGATTGACAGCAGCAGGAGCCAATGGCGCTTCACTGCTGTCTTAACCAATGAGCAGGGAGAGTTCCGGACAGCAGAGTCTCTCGTGCATCATCGCTGGATTGAGATGGGCTCAGGTAAGTATTAGGGGGGCTGCTGCACAAAGAAGGTTTTTTATCTTAATGCATAGCAAGATAAAAAAAAAACAACTTCTGCCTTTACAATCACTTTTTGATGTCATTTTTATTATCTGGGAAGGCACACACTAGTACTATATATAACACAAATATAGTATAATATTTATCTAAACATGTCTGAGCTAAAGCGACCTATAACAATTTTACCTCTACTCATTGTGTGAATCATTGGGACAATGCTTTGAAAATCCTCCATAGGGGTTTTATGATTTCTCACTCTGATTACATCAATGTGGCAGTGTAGGTACTATATATCAGATACCCTGGGAATGTAAGGGTTTTAAAAGTTTTTGGAATAGTGTATCCTCCCTTATCCCCAGTGTGACAGGCATGTTAGCATGCCCTTTACTGCATCTGGGATTATTGAGCATAACTATATAGATACAGTATGTTCCAAAGTCAATACAGCACTATAGTGCTACTACGAGTAGATGGAAGACAACCTTGGCTCTAAATCTTTCAGAAGTGATTCACAGGGTCAACACTCAGTGTACCTATGAGTGGTTCTTAGACTATACTACTCAAGGTATCCAAATGTTCCACCATAAGTGGTCAACATTTTTACAGCTTAGTAAAATTTGTGGATTATAATGCTTTACATGAGTAATAGTGATGTGTGGATTTTGGTGCATGTTTTTGTAGGTTTTGTTTTTAGCTGTTTCATTATTGTTTGTTTTCCTCCTTCCTAATGCCCCACCAGTTTTTGTTGCAGGAAAAAAAATAGGTAAAAATAAACAATATAATTAGTTTCTATGTTGAGTTCCCTTAACTGATTGTTATATCGCTCTCTCTGCTGCTGTTGCTAGGTAGATTAGAAAGAAAAAGTCTTTTTTTTTCTAATTTGCCTAGCAACAGGCCGTCCATCTGAAAAATCATTTACAGCTGTATTTAGAACACAGAGTAAACAGCTTCTCTACGTTTACTGGCTGCCTGCCAGTCTCCCATTGTGTTATTTGGAGCTCATTAGGGCAAGCCAAAATACCGACCCTAAAGAGAGGAAAGTGTGAGGCTGAGAGAAGCTTACTGTACAGCAGCCATGGAAGGAACAGAGGGAGAGAGGGAGGGTCCGGGGGGCAAGGAGAGACACACCTCCATTCAGCACATTTCTCTGCAAGCACAGCCCAGACTCCGCCAACATACCAGCTCCAGGCTGCAGGTAAGACACCTAAAGCTGCATTCAAATGTAGCAGTAGGATCATGGCCACAGATTTGTTTCAGTGATGACAAGTGTTCTCTTTCCAATCTAACAGTAATGGTACCAAATATGACATCAATAAGTTTATTGGATGCAACACTGAGGGAGCAGTTTACACTCTCGAGTGCAGCTGCGGCCTTCAATACATTGGCCGCACTAAAAGGTTGTTAAGAATCCGTATCAAAGAACATGTTCAAAATATTCAAAATGGCTTTGATAAGCATAGTGTGTCCAGGCATTTTGCAAAATATCATAATAAGAATCCCACTCATCTGAAATTTTGGGGTATTGTACCCTATTCTAGACCATGGCGAGGGGGGCACAAAGTTAGGACCCTAAGTCAACTTGAATCCAAGTGGATATTTTCGATGTATACTTTTGTGCCAAAAGGTCTCAATATTGAATTTGACCTGAATTGTTTCCTCAGCGATTATTAAATATACATATACATGTTTCCCAGGTGCACTCCCCCCCTCTCACCTTACATCTTCTATCACTTATATACATTTGTTATCATTTATATATCTCCTCTATATTTGCTTTATTATTACTGACTTCATGTGCTTTATGTTACTCCTTCATGTATATTTACACCCCTCCAGTCATCTGTGATGTTCCTGGGGCTCCTCCCCCTTTTTTATCCCTTTCTGTACGTATATGAGTTTCACATATATATTTATTTACACCACTCTAGTCATCTGTGATGTTCCTAGGGCTCCCCCTTTTTTACCCCCCTCCTTCTCGTTTTTTTGTATATATATGAGTTTCATATATATATTTATTAATAATTTATTTTTATTGTTTTTAATTTTTTTTTTGCATAGTAATTTATATATATTTTTACTATTTTGTATTTTCTTCAGTATTTTTATCATGCCATTGAGCTATTTCCCTATGCATTATCACATCTAGTACTAACCCCCATCGTAGCACACTTTTCTCCGGACTACAGTCCCATATTGGTCTTCATTGGTCGTGTTCCAGAGACAGTTTGGCATGTGTTTATACTCGCCTGCCATTAATACATCTATTTTTGCATTCGGTTACATGTGAGAGACCTTAGCAAAATGGCAGCAGATTGCTGTTATGCTGACGCCATTCATTCTAATGGCGGACTTCAGGAAAATGGCCGCCGGGCGCTCATTCTTTGAAGACTATTTAAAGACATGTACTTTACCCCGTGTCATTCCCTGATGAAGTTGCGTGATATGATGATATGTGTCGGGATTGGAGCATTGGGTACACACACAGCCTGATGGCAGGAGACGAGCTCGGCGCTCGTGGATGTTTTTACCCCATACAGCTTTTTTATGTGAGTTTGTTTTTCTTCATTTTTTAATACATTGGTTTTTGTATATGGGATTACGCTATATGCATATCTCTTCATGTTTTATACCAACATTTACTAAGTCCACCTGACAAACACTGGGGAGCAGGAGCTAACTGAAGATGCCACACTGAGGACATACGAACTCTGCATTCGTTGGATTGACGCCTATGCTCCTTTTCAAAAAGTGAGTGCATCATTGTTTGATCCACCCCTGTCCCACTGTGTTTGTTGTGGTATTATACTATATACTCTTTATGTTTCTCCGTATGATCCCATATATCCATTATTGGGACTGCTCAAGCAACACATAGGGGTTGATTTACTAAAGGCAAAAAGACTGTGCACTTTGCAAAATGTAGTTGCACTCTGCAAGTGCACTTGCTCCAAAGCTTAGTAAATGAGCAGAAGCTCTGCTGACGTCCATCATCCAATCATGTTCAAGCAAAAATACAGTTTTTTTTATATTCCTTGCATGTGAGTGGGTACTCTTTGCAAAGTGAAGACTTACCTCATTTACTAAGCTCTGGAGCAACTGCACTTGCAGAGTGCACAGTCTATTTGCCTTTAGTAAATCAACCCCATAGGATATTGTTCTATCTTCTCATCAACCATCCTTACTTGTGATCTGTGACCAGTATATGCTGCACATAATAATTGGAAGAGAGAAGCTGCGCTATATATACAGTGGCTTGCGAAAGTATTCGGCCCCCTTGAACTTTTCAACCTTTTGCCACATTTCAAGCTTCAAACATAAAGATATAAAATTTTAATTTTTTTTGTGAAGAATCACCAATAAGTGGGACACAATTGTGAAGTGGAACGAAATCTATTGGATATTTTAAACTTTTTTAGCAATTAAAAAACTGAAAAGTGGTGCGTGCAAAATTATTCGGCCCCTTTACTTTCAGTGCAGAAAACTCACTCCAGAAGTTCAACGAGGATCTCTGAATGATCCAATGTTGTCCTAAATGACTGATGGTGATAAATAGAATCCACCTGTGTGTAATCAAGTCTCTGTATAAATGCACCTGCTCTGTGATAGTCTCAGGGTTCTCTTGAAAGCGCAGAGAGCATCATGAAGACCAAGGAACACACCAGGCAGGTCCGTAATACTGTTGTGGAGAAGATTAAAGCTGGATTTGGATACAAAAAGATTTCCCAAGCTTTAAACATCCCAAGGAGCACTGTGCAAGCGATCATTTTGAAATGGAAGGAGTATCAGACCACTGCAAATCTACCAAGACCTGGCTGTCCCTCTAAACTTTCACCTCAGACTGATCAAAGATGCAGCCAAGAGGCCCATGATCACTCTGGATGAACTGCAGAGAACTACAGCTGAGGTGGGAGAGTCTGTCCATAGGACAACAATTAGTCGTACACTGCACAAATCTGGCCTTTATGGAAGAGTGACAAGAAGAAAGCCATTTCTCAAAGATATCCATAAAAAGTCTCGTCTAAAGTTTGCCACAAGCCACCTGGGAGACACACCAAACATGTGGAAGAAGGTGCTCTGGTCCGATGAAACCAAAATCGAACTTTTTGGCCACAATGCAAAACGATATGTTTGGCGTAAAAGCAACACAGCTCATCACACTCAACACACCATCCCCACTGTCAAACATGGTGGTGGCAGCATCATGGTTTGGGCCTGCTTTTCTTCAGCAGGGACAGGGAAGATGGTTAAAATTGAGGGGAAGATGGATGCAGCCAAATACAGGACCATTCTGAATGAAAACCTGTTGGAGTCTGCAAAAGACCTGAAACTGGGACGGAGATTTATCTTCCAACAAGACAATGATCCCAAACATACAGCAAAATCTACAAAGGAATGGTTCACAAATAAACGTATCCAGGTGTTAGAATGGCCAAGTCAAAGTTCAGACCTGAATCCAATCGAGAATATGTGGAAAGAGCTGAAAACTGCTGTTCACAAACGCTCTCCATCCAACCTCACTGAGCTCGAGCTGTTTTGCAAGGAAGAATGGGCAAGAATTTCAGTCTCTCGATGTGCAAAACTGATAGAGACATACCCCAAGCGACTTGCAGCTGTAATCGCAGCAAAAGGTGGCTCTACAAAGCAAGGGGGCCGAATAATTTTGCACGCCCCACTTTTCATTTTTTTATTAGTTAAAAAAGTTTCAAAAATCCAAAAGATTTTGTTCCACTTTACAATTGTGTCCCACTTGTTGGTGATTCTTCACAAAAAATAAAAAATTTATATCTTTATGTTTGAAGCCTGAAATGTGGCAAAAGGTTGAAAAGTTCAAGGGGGCCGAATAATTTCGCAAGCCACTGTAAATGCAGATCGGCAATGCGTTGTGTATTCCAACACTGAAGTGCAGTTCAAATGTATGACACCCGGGTGAACTATTCCTTAACCACTTGCCAACCGCCTAACGCAGATATACTGCGGCAGAATGGCACGGGCAGGCAGAATCACGTACCCATACGTGATCTGCCTCCCGCGGGCGGGGGGTCCGATCGGACCCCCCTGGTGCCAGCGGCGGTCGGCTTGTGACTGGGAGCGTTGAGAGGCGAGGGGGAGACCATCCGATCGTGGCCCCCCCTCGCGATTGCTCCCAGCCAATGGGAATCCTCCCCTGCCTGTGTGTAGTTTCACACAGGCAGAGGATGTGATGTCATCTCTCCTCGGCTCGGCAGTTTCCGTTCCAGCACTGAGGAGAGAAGACATGTGAGTGCAAAAACACACACACACACAGTAGAACATGCCAGGCATACTTTACACCCCCGACCCCCCCCCCGATCGCCCCAAAATCCCCCCCAATCACCCCCCCCCGTCACAAACTGACACCAAGCAGTATTTTTTTTTTTCTGATTACTGCTAAGTGTCAGTTTGTGACAGTTAGAAGTGGTAGGGCAGTGAGTATTAGCCCCCTGTAGGTCTAGGGTACCCCCCTATCCCCCCTAATAAAGTTTTAACCCCTTGATCACCCCCCGTCACCAGTGTCACTAAGCGATAATTTTTCTGATCGCTGTATTAGTGTCGCTGGTGACGCTAGTTAGGGAGGTAAATATTTAGGTTCGCCGTCAGTGTTTTATAGCGTCAGGGACCCCCATATACTATCTAATAAATGTTTTAACCCCTTGATTGCCCCCTAGTTAACCCTTTCACCCCTGATCACCGTATAACCGTTGCGGGTGACGCTGGTTAGTTCGTTTATTTTGTATAGTGTCAGGGCACCCGCCGTTTATTACCGAATAAAGGTTTAGCCCCCTGATCGCCCGGCGGTGATATGCGTCGCCCCAGGCAGCGTCAGATTAGCGCCAGTACTGCTAACACCCACGCACGCAGCATACGCCTCCCTTAGTGGTATAGTATCTGAACGGATCAATATCTGATCCGATCAGATCTATACTAGCGTCCCCAGCAGTTTAGGGTTCCCAATAACGCAGTGTTAGCGGGATCAGCCCAGATACCTGCTAGCACCTGCGTTTTTCCCCTCCGCCCGGCCCAGCCCACCCAAGTGCAGTATCGATCGATCACTGTCACTTACAAAACACTAAACACATAACTGCAGCGTTCACAGAGTCAGGCCTGATCCCTGCGACCGCTAACAGTTTTTTTGGTAGCGTTTTGGTGAACTGGTAAGCACCTGCCCCAGGCAGCGTCAGGTTAGCGCCAGTACCGCTAACACCCACGCACGCACCGTACACCTCCCTTAGTGATATAGTATCTGAACGGATCAATATCTGATCCGATCAGATCTATACTGGCGTCCCCAGCAGTTTAGGGTTCCCAAACACGCAGTGTTAGCGGGATCAGCCCAGATACCTGCTAGCACCTGCGTTTTGCCCCTCCGCCCGGCCCAGCCAAGCCCACCCAAGTGCAGTATCAATCGATCACTGTCACTTACAGAACACTAAACGCATAACTGCAGCGTTCGCAGAGTCAGGCCTGATCCCTGCGATCGCTAACAGTTTTTTTGGTAGCGTTTTGGTGAACTGGCAAGCACCTGCCCCAGGCAGCGTCAGGTTAGCGCCAGTACCGCTAACACCCACGCACGCAGCATACACCTCCCTTAGTGGTATAGTATCTGAACGGATCAATATCTGATCCGATCAGATCTATACTAGCGTCCCCAGCAGTTTAAGGTTCCCACAAATGCAGTGTTAGCGGGATCAGCCCAGATACCTGCTAGCACCTGCGTTTTGCCCCTCCGCCCGGCCCAGCCCAGCCCACCCAAGTGCAGTATCGATCGATCACTGTCACTTACAAAACACTAAACGCATAACTGCAGCGTTCGCAGAGTCAGGCCTGATCCCTGCGATCGCTAACAGTTTTTTTGTAGCGTTTTGGTGAACTGGCAAGCACCAGCGGCCTAGTACACCCCGGTCGTAGTCAAACCCGCACTGCAGTAACACTTGGTGACGTGGCGAGTCCCATAAGTGCAGTTCAAGCTGGTGAGGTGGCAAGCACAAGTAGTGTCCCGCTGCTACCAAAAAGACAAACACAGGCCCGTCGTGCCCATAGTGCCCTTCCTGCTGCATTCGCCAATCCTAATTGGGAACCCACCGCTTCTGCAGCGCCCGTACTTCCCCCATTCACATCCCCAACCAAATGCAGTCGGCTGCATGAGAGGCATTTTCTTTATGTCCTCCCGAGTACCCCTACCCAACGAACCCCCCAAAAAAGATGTTGTGTCTGCAGCAAGCGCGGATATAGGCGTGACACCCGCTATTATTGTCCCTCCTGTCCTGACAATCCTGGTCTTTGCATTGGTGAATGTTTTGAACGCTACCATGCACTAGTTGAGTATTAGCGTAGGGTACAGCATTCCACAGACTAGGCACACTTTCACAGGGTCTCCCAAGATGCCATCGCATTTTGAGAGACCCGAACCTGGAACCGGTTACAGTTATAAAAGTTACAGTTACAAAAAAAAGTGTAAAAAAAAAAAAAAACACAAACAAAAATATAAAATAAAAAAAAATAGTTGTCGTTTTATTGTTCTCTCTCTCTCTCTATTCCCTCTATTGTTCTGCTCTTTTTTACTGTATTCTATTCTGCAATGTTTTATTGTTATTATGTTTTATCATGTTTGTTTTTCAGGTATGCAATTTTTTATACTTTACCGTTTACTGTGCTTTATTGTTAACCATATTTTTGTCTTCACGTACGCCATTCACGACTTTGAATGGTTATACCAGAATGATGCCTGCAGGTTTAGGTATCATCTCGGTATCATTCTTTTCAGCCAGCGGTCGGCTTTCATGTAAAAGCAATCCTAGCAGCTAATTAGCCTCTAGACTGCTTTTACACGCAGTGGGAGGGAATGCCCCCCCCCCAACGTCTTCCGTGTTTTTCTCTGGCCCTCCTGTCTCAACAGGGAACCTGAAAATGCAGCCGGTGATTCAGCCAGCTGACCATAGAGCTGATCAGAGACCAGAGTGGCTCCAAACATCTCTTTGGCCTAAGAAACCGGAAGCTACGAGCATTTTATGACTTTGATTTTGCCGGATGTAAACAGCGCCATTGGGAAATTGGGAAAGCATTTTATCACACCGATCTTGGTGTGGTCAGATGCTTTGAGGGCAGAGGAGAAATCCAGGGTCTAATAGACCCCAATTTTTTCAAAAAAGAGTACCTGTCACTACCTATTTCTATGATAGGGGATATTTACATTCCCTGAGATAACAATAAAAATGATTTAAAAAAAAATATGAAAGGAACAGTTTAAAAATAAGATAAAAAAAAAAAATAATAAAGAAAAAAACAAACAAAAAAAAAGCACCCCTGTCCCCCCTGCTCTCGCGCTAAAAAGCAAAATTGCACCATGCATGTGAGGTATCACCGCGAAGGTCAGATCGAGGGCAGTAATTTTAGCAGTAGACCTCCTCTGTAAATCTAAAGTGGTAACCTGTAAAGGCTTTTAAAGGCTTTTAAAAATGTATTTAGTCTGTCGCCACTGCACGTTTGTGCGCAATTTTAAAGCATGTCATGTTTGGTATCCATGTACTCGGCCTAAGATCATCTTTTTTATTTCATCAAACATTTGGGCAATATAATGTGTTTTAGTGCATTAAAATTTAAAAAAGTGTGTTTTTTCCCCAAAAAATGCGTTTGAAAAATCGCTGTGCAAATACTGTGTGAAAAAAAAATGAAACACCCACCATTTTAATCTGTAGGGCATTTGCTTTAAAAAATATATAATGTTTGGGGATTCAAAGTAATTTTCTTGTAAAAATTTTTTTTTTTCATGTAATCAAAAAGTGTCAGAAAGGGCTTTGTCTTCAAGTGGTTAGAAGAGTGGGTGATGTGTGACATAAAAAACAACTAGTAGAAAGGGGTTCCCCCAAAGAAGACAAGTTACCCAAACACAATCTGCAAAAACAATAAATTTATTGTACTACAAAACACCACACAAAAATACAAAAATTGGGCAAAAATAGGGAATGTATCATAGACCAGGTTAAAACAGATAACATTATCATTAAAAACAACGGAGCCGCGGCCAATCATACCCCATACACACGCCAATCACCACAGCAGATTCCTACTAATTAGGCAGTATCGTATGAAGTAAAGTCCTTAGTAAATCCAGATACTGGTAGTGTGACGGTTAGAGGGTAAGGGTGGATGAGTAGATATTAATTAATTGGGGACTGATTCAGCACATCATGAAGATTATGACAGTCTGGGAACTAAACCCAAATCACAGGTATAACAGCAAAGATGACCGGCAGTGTTAACTGATGGTTACTCATATGGACACAGGACATACAGGTGAAGCAGCTATGTTTGGAAGAAGTAGCGGGGGGAGCAATGACAGCCCAGGCTGTGTAATAAGCATAAATCGGAGTGGTACTTCTCTCAACAGATAGATGGCTCAGCAGCTCTGAGATCGTGAGGCTCTACCCCCGGGTGATAGCTGTAGATGTCAGTCCAAGACAGCTTGCCGTCAGAAAGAAGATGTCCCACTGTGTCCAGCGCCTACAGTAGGAAGCTGTAAGCCGGCCGTCAGCTGTTAGTTCCCGGTCAAACATTCATCCACCGTGAGCGCGCGGCTCCGAGGTGACGTGCTGACGTCATGTGCTGATGCGTTTCACCAGCCAATCACCGCTGGTTTCTTCAGAGCAAGGAGGGGGTCCGTGGACGGAGGTTAAATAAGCTGGATAATAGAGAATGTAATTACATCTAACGACCACCAGATGTCGTACACGGTTACCACTCATCACAGACATTCAGCAAGTAGAGATGTCGCAATTGGCTTTACATGATCAGCTGTGATCTATTTGTGCAATACACTGCACTTCAAATGTACCAAGTACCAGTTCAAAAACTATTTAGTGAGAATAGGAGGTAATTAAGAGAGAACACAGGGAGTGTCAATATACAAACAAACAAAAACAAAAAACAAAAAGCAAAAAGCAATAATCATTAAGCCAGCAGAAGACCATTAGCCATGGACAGAGAAAAGCAAAAAGGAAACAAAAGGGGGGGGGAAGGGGAGGGGGGGTGGTGGGGTGGTTTTGGGGACCTGGGAGAGGGGGGAGGGAGGGGGGGGGGTTAGAAGGGGAAGGAAGGAGGGGGGGGAAGGAGAAAGAAGGAAAAAGGGGGGAGGGAAAGGTACAGCAAACAATTAATTACTTCTCCAGAAAGGGCTGGAGGCTACATTCGATATTTAACCCATTAGGGGCCATCGCCTCCAAATAGTACGTCCACATTTTTTCCTTCTGGAGGAGGATGGTATCGAAATCGCCACGTCTCGTGGGTAAGTTTAACCTATAAATCCCTTTTACCGTTAGGCCCCTTGGATCACGGTTATGGAATTTAGCAAAATGCTGTGAGATGGGGCGTTCATCATTTATCTTTTTGATACCAGCGATGTGTTCACTAATCCTTATCCTTAGAGCTCTTTTAGTTTTCCCCACATAGGTTTTATTGCATGGACATATAAGCATATAAACTACCCGAGACGTAGAGCAGTTTATAAACTGTTTAATCTTATAGTCAGTTCCTCCATGGGGATTTGGAAACACATTGGTCTGGTGGACATACAGTGCCTTGCAAAAGTATTCGGCCCCCTTGAACTTTTCAACCTTTTGCCACATTTCAGGCTTCAAACATAAAGATATAAAATTTTTATTTTTTTGTGAAGAATCACCAACAAGTGGGACACAATTGTGAAGTGGAACGAAATCTATTGGATTGTTGAAACTTTTTTAACTAATAAAAAAATGAAAAGTGGGGCGTGCAAAATTATTCGGCCCCCTTGCGTTAATACTTTGTAGAGCCACCTTTTGCTGCGATTACAGCTGCAAGTCGCTTGGGGTATGTCTCTATCAGTTTTGCACATCGAGAGACTGAAATTCTTGCCCATTCTTCCTTGCAAAACAGCTCGAGCTCAATGAGGTTGGATGGAGAGCGTTTGTGAACAGCAGTTTTTAGCTCTTTCCACAGATTCTCGATTGGATTCAGGTCTGGACTTTGACTTGGCCATTCTAACACCTGGATACGTTTATTTGTGAACCATTCCTTTGTAGATTTTGCTGTATGTTTGGGATCATTGTCTTGTTGGAAGATAAATCTCCATCCCAGTTTCAGGTCTTTTGCAGACTCCAACAGGTTTTCATTCAGAATGGTCCTGTATTTGGCTGCATCCATCTTCCCCTCAATTTTAACCATCTTCCCTGTCCCTGCTGAAGAAAAGCAGGCCCAAACCATGATGCTGCCACCACCATGTTTGACAGTGGGGATGGTGTGTTGAGGGTGATGAGCTGTGTTGCTTTTACGCCAAACATATCGTTTTGCATTGTGGCCAAAAAGTTCGATTTTGGTTTCATCGGACCAGAGCACCTTCTTCCACATGTTTGGTGTGTCTCCCAGGTGGCTTGTGGCAAACTTTAGACAAGACTTTTTATGGATATCTTTGAGAAATGGCTTTCTTCTTGCCACTCTTCCATGAAGACCAGATTTGTGCAGTGTACGACTGATTGTTGTCCTATGGACAGACTCTCCCACCTCAGCTGTAGTTCTCTGCAGTTCATCCAGAGTGATCATGGGCCTCTTGGCTGCATCTCTGATCAGTCTTCTCCTTGTCTGAGCTGAAAGTTTAGAGGGACAGCCAGGCCTTGGTAGATTTGCAGTGGTCTGATACTCCTTCCATTTCAAAATGATCGCTTGCACAGTGCTCCTTGGGATGTTTAAAGCTTGGGAAATCTTTTTGTATCCAAATCCGGCTTTAAACTTCTCCACAACAGTATTACGGACCTGCCTGGTGTGTTCCTTGGTCTTCATGATGCTCTCTGCGCTTTCAACAGAACCCTGAGACTATCACAGAGCAGGTGCATTTATACAGAGACTTGATTACACACAGGTGGATTCTATTTATCACCATCAGTCACTTAGGACAACATTGGATCATTCAGAGATCCTCGTTGAACTTCTGGAGTGAGTTTTCTGCACTGAAAGTAAAGGGGCCGAATAATTTTGCACTTTTCATTTTTTTATTAGTTAAAAAAGTTTCAAAAATCCAAAAGATTTCGTTCCACTTTACAATTGTGTCCCACTTGTTGGTGATTCTTCACAAAAAAATAAAAATTTTATATCTTTATGTTTGAAGCCTGAAATGTGGCAAAAGGTTGAAAAGTTCAAGGGGGCTGAATACTTTTGCAAGGCACTGTACTTGCAAATATTGCAATGTCCACATTTATACATACCTGGAGATATTCTAGAGTCAGTTAGCCAATTTTTCTTGGTGGTCCGAGTGTATTCGGAATGAACCAAGAGGTCACCAAGATTATTGGATCTTTTGGCTGTCAAAAGGGGTCTAGAACTCACAAGTTCAGAAATCAAAGGGGCAGATTTTAAGATGTGCCAATGTTTTTGTAGGACTCCCTGGACCATTTTCCATTGGGACCCATACTTAGTGATGATCCTTGGGAAAACCTCCTTTTTGTATGATGTGTGACATAAGCTTCTAGATGTTGTGCATAAAATGCCAGGACAGTTCAAACCCCCCTCAAATGACCCCATTTTGGAAAGTAGACACCCCAAGCTATTTGCTGAGAGGCATGTCGAGTCCATGGAATATTTTATATTGTGACACAAGTTGCGGGAAAGAGACAATTTTTTTTTTTTTTTTTTGCACAAAGTTATCACTAAATGATATATTGCTCAAACATGTCACGGGAATATGTGAAATTACACCCCAAAATACATTCTGTTGCTTCTCCTGAGTACGGGGATACCACATGTGTGAGACTTTTTGGGAGCCTAGCCGCGTACGGGACCCCGAAAACCAAGCACCGCCTTCAGGCTTTCTAATGCCGTAAATTTTTGATTTCACTCTTCACTGCCTATCACAGTTTTGGAGGCCATGGAATGCCCAGGTGGCAAAAAAAAACCCAAATGACCCCATTTTGGAAAGTAGACACCCCAAGCTATTTGCTGAGAGGTATAGTGAGTATTTTGCAGACCTTACTTTTTGTCACAAAGTTTTAAAAATTGAAAAAAGAAAAAAAAATTTTTTTTCTCGTCTTTCTTTATTTTCAAAAACAAATGAGAGCTGCAAAATACTCACCATGCCTCTCAGCAAATAGCTTGGGGTGTCTACTTTCCAAAATGGGGTCATTTGGGGGGGGGGTTGTGCCACCTGGGCATTCCATGGCCTCCGAAACTGTGATAGGCAGTGAAGAGTGAAATCAAAAATTTACACCCTTAGAAATCCTGAAGGCGGTGATTGGTTTTCGGGGCCCCATACGCGGCTAGGCTCCTAAAAAGTCCCACACAGGTGGTATCCCCGTACTCAGGAGAAGTAGCTAAATGTATTTTGGGGTGCAATTCCACATATGCCCATGGCCTGTGTGAGCAATATATCATTTAGTGACAACTTTGTGCAAAAAAAAAAAAAATTGTCACTTTCCCGCAACTTGTGTCAAAATATAAAACATTCCATGGACTCAACATGCCTCAAAGCAAATAGCTTGGGGTGTCTACTTTCCAAAATGGGGTCATTTGGGGGGGGGGGTTTATGCAATCTGGGCATTTTATGGCCTTCAAAACTGTGATAGGTAGTGAGGAGTAAAATCAAAAATGTACGCCCTTAGAAATCCTGAAGGCAGTGATTGGTTTTCGGGGCCCCGTACGTGGCTAGGCTCCCAAAAAGTCCCACACATGAGGTATCCCCATACTCAGGAGAAGCAGCTAAATGTATTTTGGGGTGCAATTCCACATATGCCTATGGCCTGTGTGAGCAATATATCATTTAGTGACAACTTTTTGTAATTTTTTTTTGTCATTATTCAATCACTTGGGACAAAAAAAATGAATATTCAATGGGCTCAACATGCCTCTCAGCAATTTCCTTGGGGTGTCTACTTTCCAAAATGGGGTCATTTGTGGGGTTTTTGTACTGCCCTGCCATTTTAGCACCTCAAGAAACGACATAGGCAGTCATAAATTAAAGGCTGTGTAAATTCCAGAAAATGTACCCTAGTTTGTAGGCGCTCTAACTTTTGCGCAAACCAATAAATATACACTTATTGACATTTTTTTTTACCAAAGACATGTGGCCGAATACATTTTGGCCTAAATGTATGACTAAAATTGAGTTTATTGGATTTTTTTTAGAACAAAAAGTAGAAAATATCATTTTTTTCAAAATTTTCGGTCTTTTTCCGTGTATAGCGCAAAAAATAAAAACGGCAGAGGTGATCAAATAACATCAAAAGAAATGCCCAATTTGTGGGAAGAAAAGGACGCAAATTTCGTTTGGGTACAGCATTGCATGACCGCGAAATTAGCAGTTGAAGCGACGCAGTGCCAAATTGTAAAAAGTGCTCTGGTCAGGAAGGGGGTAAATCCTTCCGGGGCTGAAGTGGTTAACAGTGCCACTACCTAAAAAAAGACTCGCTTACCAGATAGTAAGCAGGAAGGAGCGGATGGCTAAAACCCAGCCAGGGCCTTTGTTAAACCAGCAGGGACGTCCAGGCAGGGGTAGTCACTGGCTTAATGCGTGCTCCAATTCCTCTACGGTCTGGATAGCCCATAAACATCAGCACTCAGCAGGGTAATCGGGGTATAAACAGCAGTAAGGTGAGCTGCTTGCAGACACAGAGGTGTCATCACTGAAGATTGCATTTGGCACACGTGTGCTTCCTGGTGGTGGGATTTTCCCCTCTTTTTGATTGACACAGACTTTTGTCATCTTTCTTTATTATCACAAGGACTTCTTATTTTATGTGTTTTTATATAAGTTAACACTGGATTGGCATATATTTCATATGTCTTATATTTTATGATTACTGCACCAGTCATTATTTTATGTACTTGGATTTGATATACACTTATTTAGTTGCTATTGCCACTTTAACTTTTACCAGTATTTTTTTGGTAAACACTCCTCTCACCTTCCCCTACAGCGCAAACACCATCACTATTATATTTTCCTTTCTTTCTGTTTGGATCAGAGTCACAGGTATTTGCAGCAGTGCCCCTTTAGTTTAAATTTTAGACAGCGCGGCTGTCTTTTTCATATATATATACAGTATAGACCACTCATGTCCCAAGTTAAAATGTTACGTTCCTCCTTCTTCTGCACACAGAACGTACGTACGACACACACGTGTTAGCTTTATATACACTGTGCATGCATGGAACTCTGCACACTTCACCCGCCTCTGAAGTTCTTTCTAGAATATTCCCCGCCCCTTCTCTTTCGGCGCGGAGTGGGAGATGACATGGCGGAGACACAGCAGGTGCGTGATAATAGCAGTAACAAGAAGAAAAGCCCGGAGCAAGAAACGTCCTGATCCAGGGGGAGGAGATTTATGGCCTCAAATATGGCCTTTGTAGAGATGGTGGACATGGTCGACATATTGAAGAGGGCCGACTATGATGGGAAGTATGGACTGTGATTGTGAAAATACTCAAGCGCTAACGTGAATAAATTATATTGTGATTAATAAGAGATATCCAAATAATATAGCTGCAATTAATTTGTGAATAACAAGTGGATAATTGAGTGTATGTGAATAATTGCACTGATATTAACCTCCTATTACTGCACCTAGGTGTTTAACTCAATAAGTGAAAAAACATAAATAAATAAATGAAAATCTCCCTGATCATTCACCCATATAAAACACCTGTGAAGTATGGTACCACAAAAATCCTTAATTATGGTTGCCAAATTATATTAATAAATATAAATAGCTTATGTGCGCCAACAATAAATAGTATTAAATAAATAATTTATGTGCGCCAACATTAAATAATCAATAAATACTCAAAAGTTCAACTAATAAATAGATCAAAATTAGTGAGTTCAGTGTCAAATCTTCTGTGAAATAAATATAGTAGCAGATTACTATTATTACTATACTATGTTTTTTCACTTATTGAGTTAAACACCTAGGTGCAGTAATAGGAGGTTAATATCAGCGCAATTATTCACATACACTCAAGTATGGACTGTACACCAACCCTAATCAGAGAAAGGCCAAGAAGAGTCTGCACAGGAATTTTGGGGTACGAGATCCAAGGAGCAACTGAGGAAACGCTGGTCAGACCTGACACTGAGGGAGCAGGATCAGTATAGAAGGATCAGGAAAGTGCTTCTAAAAAGTATGTAGTTGTCGTGTGTTACGATTATTATTATTACTTGCATGCTGCTCCATGTGCTTTTCTTTACTATTGGACAGTTTAAAATGGGGACTTTCATGTTCATGGGCACAGTAATCGGTCGTAGTAAACATCGTTAGTTTGTCAACTAAATACTATGTTTTTGCCAGATACAGGGTTAACTACATTTGGTCATGATAATTTGTATTAAAAGAAGTTTAGGACATTGTTGTCTAGATGTGTTTGAAACTAGAAGGAATTGCAAACTTGATTCAGTGTAATGTAAGGAGAGGACACTCAGCAGCTGTTTACACATCTGGACTCAGGAGCACTAGTGTGGGACATAAGAACAAACTTTTTAGGGTGTCCCACACAGATGCTCCAGTGGATACTTGGGGTGTCTCCATGTGTTGCAACTTGTCCAAAAAAGGGAAGTATTCCAGCTTGGTTAAGGGAATAAATCATGTCTTCAACTTGGAACTCTGCCCAAACAGACAATTGTACCCCACTTCCAAGCAATGTTTCATATTACTATTTCTGGCCTCAAATATCTGTGTGCTAAGTATACCTTTTGTTTCATTCTTATAGGGGAGAAAAGACTCAGGACGTCTGAGGACGCCAGAACCCCCCCCCCCCCGCCTCCTGAAGAAGGGGACCAGGAAACACCACAAACTGAGGATGTGGAGGAAGGAGAGGTGGTGGAAATTGTCACCACAACAGGTGAGTGTCCGACACCACAGATTCAGGTAATAGATGTATGCCAGCATATTTATAATACATGGTGTGTATTTTTTCTTTTAGGTGATGTGCATGTTGTTGAAGAACAAGCTCCTCATTTCACCAGTGACAGTGTCCAAAGGCTTATCCAGGACATCATGTATTGTAGTCAGGATTTAGACTTTATAAAGCAAAAAACACATGAGATTGAAGTCAAACTGAAGAACATGATTGATGTACTAGGAAGAATATAAATACCCAAAAAAGACAGTGTGTCAACATGCGCTATCTGCCATCAGGGGATATCAATGTACGCATTATGTGGCTGCAACCCCTTCCTCGCAACTCAAGTAGCTCAGAGGAAGTGGTTGCACTCCCAAAACACGTCCATTGATCCCCCATGATGGGAGATTGCACATGTTGACATTAGGTATGGGATCAGGAAGAAAATCCCCAGTTTGACTCCCAATTTGTGTGCATCTTCAAAATTTGGCTTTTACAGGGGTGACATGACCCCGTCTGATGAAGGCAATATCAACATATTTTGGACACTATAATGTCTGATATTGCCTTCAGTTTTTCAATGTTGAACTTTGTAAGTTCCTGAATTGTGTATGTTATGTTTTAAAACATGCCTGTTTATGTACCCTTAAAAAAAATTGAGGTAAAACTTTAAAAAACCCAGATTTTTTGTTTAAAAAAAAAATTACTACGCACATGTGCGTGTGCATGGAGTAAAAAGTTTTATACTCAACAATGTGTAGCTTCTTCTTTCAATGCGCAACACCAGTTTTTGTATTAAGTTGGTGTTTACAGTGACAATGGGTGTTATTTAATAATGGAAAAACCACTTGGCACTACAAGTGCATTAGGAGAACCTAGAAAAAAAGAAACACAAGCAGTAAATGAAAATAAAGATTTTATCTGATAAAATAGAAAATGTATTCAAAATTGTCTGGCAAAGCAATGGCCCCCCTACCCGTAAAATATTCTACATATTTTTCCCACACTTTACGGGCGCTTTGGGGGGGCAAGCCAGGATGGCCCACTTCTAGGGCCGTCAGTGTTTCATGAAGTCTGGCCTCAGGCCCAACTGAGGCAACATAACTAGGATTATTATTTTTTTGAAAGTTGTGCAGTATGCAGCAAGCTAACACAATGTGGTTTAGTTTGTACTCCGCCATATTTATGGCAGTTAAAAATAGGCGGAACTGGCTGGCCATTATCCCAAGCGCATTCTCCATGACTCTCCTGTCTCTGGCCAGCTGGTAATTAAAAACCCTCTTCTCCGGGGTGAGGGTCCTCTGGGGGAATTGGCTCATCACGTGATCACCAAGACCGAATGCCTCATCTGCGACAAACACAAATCGAAGTCCCTCAACGTTCTCTTCCGCAGGTGGCAATCCCAAGCCACCACTCTGGAGACGTCGATAGGACTCGGTCCGGGCAAAGACTCCACCATCCGACATCTGGCCATTCCTCCCCACGTCCACATACAGAAACTCCTATGTCGCTGACACCACCGCCATCAACACGATACTATGAAACCCCTTATAGTTATAATAGTATGACCCCGAATGGGGTGGTGGTATGATGTGGATGTGTTTCCCATCAATTGCCCTTCTACAGTTGGGAAAGTCCCAATGGTCAGCAAAGTGGGATGCCACAGTCTGCCATTCCTGTGGCATTGAAGGAAACTGTGGAGTCAAATAAAAACATAAAAATTAGTCATTTTGCACATAAACATTGCACATTAGACAAAAAAACATTCTTGGCCAACACCAGTATAACATTTTTTTGAAGGGGTATTTAAAGGCAAAAATCTTATGGTCCACTTATCAGATTCTTCCCCCCCTCTGATGGCCCATTTTAAAAATTTTAGGGGGGGGATGTTTTGGAAAGGTAACCCTCTCAACTGCATTGAGAGCTGAATGCATAAATAATGTGTGTTACTTTGGCCAGCCCCTCCTTAATTACACTATTGGCAGCCCACTGGACAGGTAAGAAGTGTCATAATACAAAAATATGAATACACACTGTACAAATTGAAGCACATTTTTACATTCTGCAATTAACTAGCAAGATAATAGAAGAACAAAACTTTAAACAGTACCATTTGAAAGTATTTAGGCAGGCCCTTGCACTACATGCTTTGGGGAATTCATCCATAAATCTGACCACAAAAGAGGTGGGAATAGTGTGTATGGGTTTGGCAAAGTCAGCAGATAGAGGATTGGTATCGGTTGACTTAGCGGTTGGGGGGGGGTTCCAAATGAGTTTGGGACCCCAAAAAAAGCCTCTGGCACTCTGCCTGAATTTAAGGACACAAATAACATTTGTACACGTTTTAGGGGGTGTTTAGGGTAAAGCACTACTATGGAGCTGACAAAATACATTATTAAGTGACTAGGTGGCCCAGGATAGCATGCTGGAGAGGTTATTGAAGGCAAATATGCATGAAGGACAAAAAAGGAAGTTTAAAAACTGCCAGCATGCATGAGCACAAAGGAGACATTCCCAGCATATTATAATCATGGTAATTAGGGAATGATGAAAGAAATACAATACATTAGCAAACATTAAATACATAGAATGTGATGTTAAAGGAGAAAACTTACCCTAATATAGTCCTTCTGCAGGACCTGAATGACGGCAGAACAGGTCTCTGAAATAATGATCCCCAGAGCCTGGGGGGAGATACCTGTCGAGAACTCGAGGTCCTGCAGACTTCTCCCAGTCGCCAAGTACCGCAACGTGGCGGCTAGCCTTTGTTCGGGAGTGATTGCTTGCCGCATGCAGGCATCCTGCCTGCTAATATAAGGGGACAGCAAAGCCAACAAATGGTGAAAAATGGGGTCCGACATCTGGAGATAATTCCTGAAATCATCAGGGTTATATTCCTGGATCTCCCGCAACAAAGGCATGTGAGAGAATTGGTCACGCTGGAGCAACCAATTCTTGGTCCATGAACTCCTCCCCACCCTGTTCATGGACTGGGCTTGGGTCACAGTAAGAACCCCAACACCAAGCCCCTGCACAGCACGAACTCTACAATAAGGACGTACCCGCTACATGGCTTCAAAATGGTCGGCTGGTCAGAATGAACTAAACATAAAGCACTGAAAAACTGCAAGGCCTGAAAGAACAAGCTGAAAATCAGAAACTAGCGGACAAGAATGCACTGGAGATCAAATACGGTACTATAAATAGCACGTACTGACAAACAAATGCGAACTGACTACACGCACTGAAGAACAGATACAAACCCACAAGCACAAACTGAAGAGCAGCAACGATCGGAAAAGCACGAGTCTGAAAAGCGTGAATCGCCTCTCACCAAACTTCTACTAACATGAGATAAACACGAGATTAGCAGAAGGAGCCCAAAGGGTGGCACACTTGGTATTGAACTTCCCTTTTCTAGTTCCGTCGTACGTGTTGTATGTCACCGCGTTCTTGGAGCGTTCTTGGTCGGAATTTGGTGTGACCGTGTGTATGTAATACAAGCTTGAGCGGAATCCGGTCGGAAAAACCATCCAATGCTTTTCAGACGAGAATTCCGATCGTGTGTACACGGCATAAGAGAAAAGGTTTGCATTATCTTTGTTTTGTGGGTAACTGGGAGAAGCCTTCAATGTTCAGTTAGCGCCTGGATTTTCTGTTTTGTTTGTGTTATTTTCATGCAGCCTTTATAAATAAAACTGACTGCTTTTAAGAAAGACTTGCTGTTTGGACTACCTTTTTCCCAGGGAGGGTGATCCCCACTTGAGCTAACCCCTGACACTAAATATATATATATATATATATATATATATATATATATATATATATATATATATATATATATATATATATATACTGTGGGGACGGAAAGTATTCAGACCCCCTTAAATTTTTCACTCTTTGTTATATTGCAGCCATTTGCTAAAATCATTTAAGTTCATTTTTTCCCCTTATTAATGTACACACAGCACCCCATATTGACAGAAAAACACAGAATTGTTGACATTTTTGCAGATTTATTAAAAAAAGTTAAACTGAAATATCACATGGTCCTAAGTATTCAGACCCTTTGCTGTGACACTCATATATTTAACTCAGGTGCTGTCCATTTCTTCTGATCATCCTTGAGATGATTCTACACCTTTATTTGAGTCCAGCTGTGTTTGATTATACTTATTGGACTTGATTAGGAAAGCTACACACCTGTCTATATAAGACCTTACAGCTCACAGTGCATATCAGAGCAAATGAGAATCATGAGGTCAAAGGAACTGCCTGAAGAGCTCAGAGACAGAATTATGGCAAGGCACAGATCTGGCCAAGGTTACAAAAAATTTCTGCTACACTTAGGGCTCCAAATAGAACAGTGGCATCCATAATCTTTAAATGGAGGATGTTTGGGACGACCAGAACCCTTCCTAGAGCTGTCCGTCTGGCCAAACTGAGATATCGGGTGAGAAAAGCCTTGGTGAGAGAGGTAAAGAAGAACCCAAAGATCACTGTGGCTGAGCTCCAGAGATGCAGTCGGGAGATGGGAGAAAGTTGTAGAAAGTCAACCATCACTACAGCCCTCCACCAGTCGGGGCTTTATGGCAGAGTGGCCCGACGGAAGCCTCTCCTCAGTGCAAGACACATGAAAGCCCGCATGGAGTTTGCTAAAAAAACACCTGAAGGACTCCAAGATGGTGAGAAATAAGATTCTCTGGTCTGATGAGACCAAGATAGAACTTTTTGGCCTTAATTCTTAGCAGTATGTGTGGAGAAAACCAGGCACTGCTCATCACCTGTCCAATACAGTCCCAACAGTGAAATATGGTTGTCGCAGCATCATGCTGTGGGGGTGTTTTTCAGCTGCAGGGACAGGACGATAGGTTGCAATCAAGGGAAAGATGAATGCGGCCAAGTACAAGAATATCCTGAACGAAAACCTTCTCCAGAGTGCTCAGGACCTCAGACTTGGCTGAACATTTACCTTCCAACAAGACAATGACCCTAAGCACACAGCTAAAATAACGAAGGAGTGGCTTCAGAACAACTCCGTGACTGTTCTTGAATAGCCCAGCCAGAGCCCTGACTTATACCCAATTGAGCATCTCTGGAGAGACCTAAAAATGGATGTCCACCAACATTTACCATCCAATCTGACAGAACTGGAGAGGATCTGCAAGGAGGAATGGCAGAGGATCCCCAAATCCAGGTGTGAAAAACTTGTTGCATCTTTCCCAAAAAGACTCATGGCTGTATTAGATCAAAAGGGTGCTTCTACTAAATACTGAGCAAAGGGTCTTAATACTTAGGACCACGTGATATTTCATTTTTTCTTATTTAATAAATCTGCAAAAATGTCAACAATTCTGTGTTTTTCTGTCAATATTGAGTGCTGTGTGTACATTAATAAGGAAAAAAATGAACTTAAATGATTTTAGCAAATGGCTGCAATATAACAAAGAGTGAAAAATTTAAGGGGGTCTGAATACTTTCCGTCCCCACTAATATATATATATACATATATATACACACACACATATATATATATATATATATATATATATATATATATATATATATATATATATATACAGTGGCTTGCGAAAGTATTCGGCCCCCTTGAACTTTTCAACCTTTTGCCACATTTCAGGCTTCAAACATAAAGATATAAAATTTTTATTTTTTGTGAAGAATCACCAACAAGTGGGACACAATTGTAAAGTGGAACGAAATCTTTTGGATTTTTGAAACTTTTTTAACTAATAAAAAAATGAAAAGTGGGGCGTGCAAAATTATTCAGCCCCCTTGCGTTAATACTTTGTACAGCCACCTTTTGCTGCGATTACAGCTGCAAGTCGCTTGGGGTATGTCTCTATCAGTTTTGCACATCGAGAGACTGAAATTCTTGCCCATTCTTCCTTGCAAAACAGCTCGAGCTCAGTGAGGTTGGATGGAGAGCGTTTGTGAACAGCAGTTTTCAGCTCTTTCCACAGATTCTCGATTGGATTCAGGTCTGGACTTTGACTTGGCCATTCTAACACCTGGATACGCTTATTTGTGAACCATTCCTTTGTAGATTTTGCTGTATGTTTGGGATCATTGTCTTGTTGGAAGATAAATCTCCGTCCCAGTTTCAGGTCTTTTGCAGACTCCAACAGGTTTTCATCCAGAATGGTCCTGTATTTGGCTGCATCCATCTTCCCCTCAATTTTAACCATCTTCCCTGTCCCTGCTGAAGAAAAGCAGGCCCAAACCATGATGCTGCCACCACCATGTTTGACAGTGGGGATGGTGTGTTGAGTGTGATGAGCTCTGTTGCTTTTACGCCAAACATATCGTTTTGCATTGTGGCCAAAAAGTTCGATTTTGGTTTCATCGGACCAGAGCACCTTCTTCCACATGTTTGGTGTGTCTCCCAGGTGGCTTGTGGCAAACTTTAGACAAGACTTTTTATGGATATCTTTGAGAAATGGCTTTCTTCTTGCCACTCTTCCATAAAGGGCAGATTTGTGCAGTGTACGACTGATTGTTGTCCTATGGACAGACTCTCCCACCTCAGCTGTAGTTCTCTGCAGTTCATCCAGAGTGATCATGGGCCTCTTGGCTGCATCTCTGATCAGTCTTCTACTTGTCTAAGCTGAAAGTTTAGAGGGACAGCCAGGTCTTGGTAGATTTGCAGTGGTCTGATACTCCTTCCATTTCAAAATGATCGCTTGCACAGTGCTCCTTGGGATGTTTAAAGCTTGGGAAATCTTTTTGTATCCAAATCCGGCTTTAAACTTCTCCACAACAGTATTACGGACCTGCCTGGTGTGTTCCTTGGTCTTCATGATGCTCTCTGCGGTTTCAACAGAACCCTGAGACTATCACATAGCAGGTGCATTTATACAGAGACTTGATTACACACAGGTGGATTCTATTTATCACCATCAGTCATTTAGGACAACATTGGATCATTCATAGATCCTCGCTGAACTTCTGGAGTGAGTTTTCTGCACTGAAAGTAAAGGGGCCGAATAATTTTGCACGCACCACTTTTCAGTTTTTTAATTGCTAAAAAAGTTTAAAATATCCAATAGATTTCGTTCCACTTCACAATTGTGTCCCACTTGTTGGTGATTCTTCACAAACAATTAAAATTTTATATCTTTATGTTTGAAGCCTGAAATGTGGCAAAAGGTTGAAAAGTTCAAGGGGGCCGAATACTTTCGCAAGCCACTGTATATATATGTATATATATATATATATATATATATATATATACACATTATGAATTTCAGGGGTATTAGATACTGTGGTAGTGCTAGTGCTTCGGCATCAGACACAAAGCCCTTTTTATATCCCAGAGGCAAACAAAACAAGAAGAGGCAAACAAAAAATTGCTTAACCACTTCAGCTCCAGAGGGTTTTACCCCCTCCGTGACCAGGCCATTTTTTGCTATTCAACATTGCACTACTTTAAACAGTAATTGTGCAGTCATAATTGAGCGGTCATGCAACGCTGTACCCAAACAACATTTATATCATTTTTTCCACACAAATAGAGCTTAATTTTGGTGGTATATGATCAACACTGGGTTTTTTATTTTTTATTATATAATTGAAAAAGGGCGAAAAAAAAAACACAGTTTTACTGTCTGCTATAAAACATATCCAATATAAAATGTAAAAAAAAAATTGAATTTATTCATTAATTTAGGTTCAAATTTTTCTGCTACATGTCTTTGGTAAAAAAAAATCCCAATAAGAGTATATTGATTGGTTTGTGTGAAAATTATAGCGTCTACAAACTATGGTATACAGTAAATACTGGATAAATACTTTTTTTTAATACTAGCAATGGCTATGATGAGCGACTTATTTTGGGACTGTGATAGTGTGGCAGTCAATCTGACACTAACTGACACTGGGTGGGAGGTAAACGAACTGACTAACTGACACTGACTGGGACAGGGTTAACATCTCTGGGTAATCAAGGGGTTTAGTGTGTGCCTAACAACTGTTAATGTGTGTATTATGTGCTGCTTTTTACTAAAAATCTATTTGTTCATTCTCCCTGATTTGCAGGGAGAAGAAACAGAGAAATTGTTCCCACAGGGCTCTGGGCTGTGATTGGATACAGCCGATCAGCAGGTCCTGGCCATGAATCATTGGAAGAGACTCACTGACAGCGTGAGTTGGCAGTGGGAGGGGTGCACGTGCCCTGTACCCAGAAGGGGCCAGCAATGTATAGGTATGTCACTGTGCCTGTAGTAGCCACCCGTCTGCAGTACAATGCGCGTGGGCGCCCCTGAAAGGTTAACTTCAGCAAAATGACAAAATAAAAGTCTGCCTGTCTTCAGTAGATAGTAATAATACCAGTGTATAAGCCATGACTGCTGAGAAGCATAGGCTAATTTTTGACCAACTAATAATCCAATACCTTGCCCCCCCCCCCCCCAAAAAAAAAGACACATAAGCTGATTAAGTTGGAAATAGGTCAAGGCCACAGCTTTATTGAAGTTTTCAAAAGTACAACTTTCCAAATGTACCAAACAATGCCAGTCACAGTATACCATGAGCACCCATAAATATAAAATCATATAGTCTAAGAGGTCTGTCCTTACCATCAGTGCCAGACAGGCTTTAGACTGCCCCAGAATTTACCAAACAACATGCCAGTCATAGTATACCGTGTGCACCCATAAACATAAACTCACATAGTCTAAGAGGCCTGTCCTTACCATCAGTGCCAGACAGGCATTAGACTGACCCCAGAATTTAACTTGAGGGCATAGCCCATAAAGCAACATCAATTGCTGGCAACTTACACGTCATTACATACCAATTACCAGCTCCTATGCATGATGACTTGGAAGGCACTGTCCATCAGAAGTATGTGGAATGTGAAAACAAGATGGCCCAAAAAGGTTGAAGCTGCTACAGCCATAGCTTCCTAGAGTTCCTTGGAAATTTAACCAAGGAAAGAAGCTAACCCCAGGAAGTCGGCAGACCATCCCCACAATGTCAATGCCTCAATGCCCAAAAGGACAAAAGATGGGCAAGACCTTCCATGTTGTTGGGATTGAACAGTCACAGTGTACAGGTAGGAAGCGAAAGGCAGGCTCAATGTCAGCTTTCACTAGAAGGGTAGAAGCACCAGAGAACTCAGCAAAGAAAGTGCTGTATCAAAAGTGGAGTATTGGTCCCAGGAATTCTCCTGATCAATACTACCATTAACTGACTAGCCTGCAGGGAAAGAAAATGTTGTAAAGGTATATATATATATATATATATATATATATATATATATATATATATATATATATATATATATATATATATATATATATATATATATATATATATATATATACACACATATACACACACACATATTTTTTATTTATTTATTTAATTTATTTATTTTTTATTTTTTGGTTACCACACCAAGAGAGGAAACCGGAAGGAGCATTAGGGGTGGATGAAAGGGATCTAAAACCCCTGATTAAATCCCGACTGTAAGATCCAAGCCTCCCTACTGAGAGGGTACTGGTCTAGCCAGTGCAACATCCTTGAGACTTTCACTGGCATCCTTCGCCTTAGGAGGGTTGAACTTGGAACCTGGTTTGATAGGTGGTGTATTCCCCATTCAGAAAGTCGACTGCTGGGTGGGCACCACCGCCAAGGGAAAAGTGCGCACACAGTGGCTCTCATTAAACAGTCAGCAGTATACCACTGAAGATCTGTGCATGTGACTGAAAAGAAGTTGGCCTGTGCTGGCACATGAGTAATAACCATATGCAGAATAAAAGTCAGCGCTAGAATGTACAAGTGAATGTGAGAGATAACATAACTAAGGGAGCTAGGGAGGAGGTGGAATCTTTATGGGTAGAGCTCCAAAGGGATGAAGCTAAGGGGAAAACATTTCTTGGAGTATGCTATAGGCCCCCTAACCTGAGGGAGGAGGGGGAGATGGACCTCCTATCATATATATAAGTTAGATTAGCAGCAAGGATGGGAAGTGTTATCATAATGGGGGATGGTCAAGGTTATGCAATAGAATTTCTCTGTCAGCTTACCTGTCTCCATGTGTTCATCTCTAAAGACCAGCTGCTTCTCACCTGACTGGTTTTATAACCTCTCCTCTAAGCATGGCCCCACCCCAGGCCCTATCAGGGAACCCTATATTAACCTGTGCACTGCAAGCCAGCAGTGCTGATCAACCATTGTGTGTTAGCCTCCATATGTACTTGCTGTGTTTCCTACGTCTGATTCCAGTTACCGACTTTGGCCTATTCTTAACTATTCCTGTCTGCTCGTGACCCTGACCTTTGGCGTGTCCCTGACCATCCCTGTTTGCCTGTGACCCTGAACCTTGGCGTGAACTCTGTTGTCCTTGTCTGCTTGTGGCCCCGACCTTGGCTTGTCCCTTACTTTCCTTGTTGTTCCAGCCTGCTGCCTCCTTCCTCTTCTCCTGTAGTCTACCGTGAGCGTGAACTGTGAGACCCTGGGGGCCGCGACCTGGAGCCAGACTGCAGCGCAGTCCATCCTCACCACTAGAGGCTCTGGTGAACACCTGCTGGCTCTTAGACTCCGCGCCCTGGGGAATCTATGCTCTAGCTCCCAGTGGGATCTGTGTCAGTGATCCAGTAGACCTGCTTCTTGAACCTCCCAGGGTTCAATCCGCAGCAGTCAGTCCTAGGGTCCACTACCTTAGCGGTGCACTTCCGACCCCTACAGAGTGCATCTGTCACCTAGCCTCAAGGTGACCTGACAGGGATTTTAATTATCCAGACATGCGGAGGGAACCAAGCATTCGTCTAAAGCTCGCCAGTTCCTAAATGTCTTGCAGGACATTTTCATGGTTCAGATGGTAGATGCACCAACTAGAAATAAAGCGTTACTGGATCTACTGATAACCAACAATACAGACCTGGTCACGGATATGGAAATACGTGGCAATTTAGGAAACAGCGATCACAGGTCAATTGGCTTCAGTATAAATCACACAAATAGGAAACATAAGGGGAATACAAAGACACTGAATTTCAAAAGAGCCAAAAACTATGAACCTTGTTAGAAGGCATGAATTGGGATAAAATCTTAACAATGAACATGGAGGAGAGATGAGTTTGCTTTAAGAGCATATCAAATAAGGGCATTAGCCAATGCATCCCATTGGGTAATAAATTTAAAAGAGCGAACAAAAGTCCTGGATGGCTTAGCGCCAATTTAAAATGCATATAAAAGCAAAGGAGAAGGCCTTCAAAAAATACAAGGTGGAGGGATCATCATCAGCATTCAGACTTTATAAAGAATGCAACAAGAAATGTAAGGGTGCAATTAGGGCGGCTAAGATAGAACACGAAAGACACATAGCGGAGGAGAGCAAAAAAAATCCCAAGAAATTCTTTAAGTATGTAAACAGTAAAAAGGGTGGACAGACCATATTGGCCCCATAAAAAATGAGGAAGGACATCTGGTTACAAAGGATGGGGAGATGACGAAGGTATTGAATATATTCTTCTCCTCAGTCTTCACGAGGGAATCGGGGGGCTTCAGTAACCAAAACTGCAGTGTTTATCCTTATGACACATCACAGGAAGCACCTCCATGGTTAACAGAGGACAGAATTAAAATTAGACTTGGGAAACTTAACATTAATAAATCACCGGGACCAGATGGCTTGCATCCAAGGGTACTTAGGGAACTCAGTCAAGTAATTGCCAGACCATTGTTCCTAATTTGTACTGACAGTCTACTGACTAGAATGGTACCAGGTGATTGGAGAAAAACCAATGTAGCACCAATATTTTAAAAAGGCCCAAAATACATCCCTGGGAATTACAGACCAGTTATCCTAACATCAATAGTATGCAAGCTCTTGGAGGGGATGATAAGGGACTATATACAAGATTTTAGTAACAAGAACTGTATCATTAGCAGTAATCAGCATGGATTCATGAAGAATAGTTCTTGCCAAACCAATCTATTAACCTTTTATGAGGAGGTGAGTTGCCACCTAGATAAAGGAAGGCCCATAGACGTGGTGTATCTGGATTTTGCAAACGCATTTGACACAGTTCCCCATAAACATTTACTGTACAAAATAAGTTCTGTTGGCATGGACCATAGGGTGAGTACATGGATTGAAAACTGGCTACAAGGGTGAGTTCAGAGGGTGGTGATAAATGGGAAGTACTCGGAATGGTCAGAGGTGGGTAGTGGGGTCCCCCAGGGTTCTGTGCTGGGACCAATCCTATTTATTTTGTTCATAAATGACCTGGAGGATGGGGTAAACAGTTCAATCTCTGTATTTGCGGATGATACTAAGCTAAGCAGGGCAATAACTTCTCCGCAGGATGTGGAAACCTTGCAAAAAGATCTGAACAAATTAATGGGGCAGGCAACTACATGGCAAATGAGGTTTAATGTAGAAAAATTTAAAATAATGCATTTGGGTGGCAAAAATACGAATGCAATGTATACACTGGGGGGGGGGGGAACTCTGGGGGAATCTAGGATGGAAAAGGACCTAGGGGTCCTAGTAGAATATTGGCATGCATTAAAAAGGGGATCAACTCCAGAGATAAAATACTGACATATAATCACACACATAGGTTGGACTTGATGGACTTGTGTCTTTTTTCAACCTCACCTACTATGTAACTATGAATAAAGTTGGCAGCTACCAACGCAGGTCAAAATAGATATACCATAAACTAGGGATGAGCTGAACACCCTCCGGTTCGGTTCGCACCAGAACCTGCGAACGGACAGAAACTTCGTACGAACGTTAGAACCCCATTGAAGTCTATGGGACTCGAACGTTTGAAATCAAAAGTGCTAATTTTAAAGGCTAATGTGCATGGTATTGTCCTAAAAAGGGTTTGGGGACCCGGGTCCTGCCTCAGGGGACATGTATCAATGCAAAAAAAGTTTTAAAAAACGGCCGTTTTTTTGGGAGCAGTGATTTTAATGATGCTTAAAGTGAAAAAAAAGTGAACTATTCCTTTAAATATCGTACTTGTGGGGTGTCTATAGTATGGCTGTAAAGTGAAGCGTGTTTCCCGTGCTTAGAACAGTCCCTGCACAAAATGACATTTTTAAAGGAATAAAAGTCATTTAAAACTGCTTACGGCTTTAATGTAATGTCCGGTCCCGGTAATATGAATGAAAATCAGTGAGACAAACGGCATGGGTACTCCCCCCAGTCCATTACCAGGCCCTTTGGGTCTTGTATGGATATTAAGGGGAACCCCACACCCAAATTAAAAAAAGGAAAGGCGTGGGGCCCCAGGCCCTCTGAACAGCAGTATACAGGTAGTGCAAACAAGACAGGGACTGTAGGTTTGTTGTTAAGTAGAATCTGTTTGTAATTTTGAACTGGTACATTTTTAAAGTGTTTAGCTCCAGCCAAAAAAATCTATTTTAAGCTTTTTGGAAAACATAGGGAAGGGTTATCACCCCTGTGACATTTGTTTTGCTGTCTGTGCTCCTCTTCAGAAGATTTCACCACACTTTCTGTCCCAATGACAAATGTTTTTTGAAAATTTGGGGGTTTTAGTGAAACAAGGATTGGTGATAAAGCATTAGTGGAGAGGAGCAAAGTTTTTCCCATATTAACTCTTACAGAAGAGAATTTCCCTTCCATGGGGTAGATTTCATCTCACTTCCTGTTGTCTCCTTCCGTTTGCAAGTAGGAGTCGTTTGTAAGTTGGATGTTTGAAAGTAGGGGCCTGCCCTATATACTCTGCAGAAATTGGGGCCTTAGGTGCTGGTGTTGCCACAACACTGTAAGCCCTCACAGGGCCCTGCTGTGAAATATTAGATCAAGAATTGTAATTGCATGCCCCTGTTGAACAGGGTCAGAAAAATTGGGCCTTTGGTGATGGTGGTGGTGGTGCTGGTGCCACAACACTGTATCACGTACCTGGTAGAAGAGCCTGAATGGACGAGCAAGGCCTCCCTTACCACTCTGACTTAGGGCCCCTGATAGAGCAAACAGAAGGCACCAAAGTACAGAGTCGCACGAGTGCCAGAAAGTCTTTGGTGGTAGCAGGGTAGCGGGTCCGGTCGTACTGAAGAGACACAGAGAAGCTTCCCCAGGAGACTAGCAGATGGCAGCAGGTGCAGATGACAACGACAAGCAGCAGGGTCAGACAGGCAGGGTCATACACGGCAGATCAAATCGGGTACTAGGTGCAGGCAGGATCGTAGTCAGGAACAAGCCGGGTCAAACCAGATCAGCAGTGCAGTTGCCAGGGAGAAAGCAGAAGATTAGTCACAGGACAAGCCGGGGTCGGTACAGGCAGAGTTCAAGGGAAGGTAACAAGACAGGCCAGGAGTCAGGATACAGGTTCACAGGGTACTGGACACTCAGAAGCTGAAGTCAAGGCAGCACCAGGCCAAGCACCAGCTGGACTTAAATAGGTCGTTTGGCGCCAACGTGAACGAGCGCTAGTGCGCACGTTAGATACGTACGGAAGTGGGCAGGTGCCGATCGTTGCTCAGGAATGCGTGACGGCCACTGTTTGCGCTCTTGTACGCGCATGCGCACGTCTAAATGCCAAAGCCCGGTTTCTGTGTGCAACAGGAATATGTCTTCTTCTGTGCCTTAGACATCTTCGAGGCTGTCTGCTGATGGGTGTATCCTGACATTGCCCCCCTCCAATGGGCAGCCTCCGGATGCCCAACTGAGCTAGTCTCTCTGGGTGGTTTTGACAGAATGCTTGGAAAAGTCTGTTGGCATGGATATTGCCCTCTGGTTCCCATGAATTTTCCTCAGGTCCGTACCCTTTCCATTTGACCAAGTACTGGACCTGATTCTGTCTCTTCCTGCAATCCATGATCGCCTCGACCTCGTACTCCTCTTCCCCATCTACCATTACAGGTGCAGGAGGATTACTACTTTGTTCGGGAAATGGATCTGGACTAGCAGGCTTCAGTAGAGATATATGGAAGACTGGGTGGATTCTGAAGGAATCCGGGAGTGCCAACTCATAAGCCACATTATTGATCCTTTTCTTCACCCTGAAGGGTCCCACAAACCTAGGGCCCAGTTTTCTAGATGGGCAGGCTAATTTCAGATTAGTCGTAGCTAACCAGACCGGATCACCAGGTTCCAAAATCAACTCTCCCCGCTTCTTCTTGTCAAAGGATTTTTTATAGTCTTCCTGGGCCCTGGTCATCGTCTTCTGTAATAACTGATTGTTGGTCCTGAAAAAGTTTATTGTGTCCTGAACTGCCGGAACAGGGCATTCTGGAGTGGAGGCAGTCAAAAATGAGGGGTGGAACCCATAGTTGGCGAAGAATGGGGCTTGTTTGATGGCAGAATGCTCTGAATTATTATATGCAAACTCCGCCAGGGGTAATAGTGCCACCCAGTCATCCTGTGAGAAGGTAGAGAAACAACGTAAGTATTGCTCTAGCGTCTGGTTGGTCCTTTCCGTTTGACCATTGGTCTGGGGGTGGTAAGCTGAGGAAAAGGATAGTTCGATTTTCAAGGATTTACACAAGGCTCTCCAAAATCTGGATGTGAATTGTACCCCGCGGTCCGACACGATATTGGCAGGAAGTCCATGTAGTCTCACAATTTCTTTAATAAAGACCTGCGCTGTCTCAGAAGCAGGCGGGGTACCCTTCATGGGTAGGAAATGTGCCATCTTCGACAACCGATCTATGACTACAAAGATGGTAGAGTAACCTTCGGAAGGAGGGAGCTCAGTGATAAAATCCATAGAGATCATCTGCCAGGGTCTACCTGGAACTGGTAAGGGTCTCAACAATCCCCAGGATCTTGTTCGGCTATATTTGTTTCTGGCGCAGGTAGGGCAGGTTTCAATGTACTTCTTGCAGTCTTCTTTTAAACAAGGCCACCAAAAGGTACGCTGTAAAAGTTCAGTTGTCTTGTGGACTCCAAAGTGTCCTGCAAGGGCATTGTCATGGCAGAGACCCAAGGTGGAGACTCGTAGACCTTCAGGTACAAAGATCTTGTTGTTGTGCCATAAAAGGCCATCTTTAGCTTGTAGCGTCATCCCAGGAGATGGTGAGACATCAATAGTGGCTTGTCTAATCTGTGACAACAAATCTTCCTGTAATAAAAGGAAATTTCCGGGAGGAAGAATGGTATCCGGAGAAACTGGTTCTTCTGTCGTGCCAAACATTCGGGATAGAGCATCCGACTTAATGTTCTTAGATCCTGGCCTGTAGGTAATATGGAAAATGAATCTTGTAAAAAAGAGTGCCCACCTGGCCTGCCGGGGTTTTAAGCGCTTTGCGACTCGCAGATACTGTAAGTTTCGATGGTCGGTGTAGATCAGGATCGGATGAGCTGCACCTTCCAGTAGGTATCTCCACTCTTCGAGAGCAGCTTTAATTGCCAGAAGCTCACGGTCTCCTACGTCGTAGTTTTTCTCTGCCGGGGACAACTTGCGAGAAAAGAATGCCACAGGATGTAGTAGGGACTTGGCCCCTTGGCGTTGAGACAGAACTGCCCCTACTGCCGTCTCTGATGCGTCTACCTCTAGGACGAACGGCAGAGCAGGATCTGGATGACGTAATATAGGTGCAGCTGTGAAAAGACCTTTCAGAGTTTCAAATGCGGTTTGCGCCTCGGAAGACCACTGGAACCGTTGAGATTGTCTTGTCAGTTGAGTTATGGGAGAAATTATTGCGGAAAACCCCTAGATAAACTTTCTATAGAAGTTCGCAAATCCTACGAACCGTTGCACCCCTTTCTTGTCCGTAGGAGCCGGCCAATCCAGGATGGCCGAGACCTTCTGGGGATCCATCTTAATGCCACCTGTGGAAAGAACAAGGCCCAGGAACTGGATGCTTTGGCATTCAAATTCGCACTTTTCTACTTTTGCAAACAAGCCGTGCTGTCTGAGTCGAACCAAAACTTTTCTGACATGTTCTCGATGAGCTTCTAAAGAAGGGGAGAAAATCAAGATATCGTCAAGATATACAATAACAAATATGTCTGAATAGTCCCGGAAAACATCATTAATAAAGTGCTGGAACGTTGCTGGGGCATTACATTGCCCAAAGGGCATCACCAAGTATTCGAAATGTCCAAACCTGGTACGAAAGGCCGTCTTCCATTCGTCACCTTCACGAATACGTACCAGGTTATATGCCCCTCGCAAGTCTAACTTTGTGAAGATGACAGCAGAACGGAGTCTCTGAAACAACTCTGGTACTAGAGGCAAGGGGTATCGGTTTTTAATCGTGATTTTATTTAAGTCCCGGTAATCCACGCATGGGCGAAGGGAAAGATCCTTTTTCTCAACAAAGAAAATCCCAGCTCCGGCTGGGGATGTAGAGGGACGGATAAATCCCTTTCTCAGGCTGTCATCAATATAGATTTTCAAGGCGGCAAGTTCAGGTTCAGTCAAGGGAAAGATTCGCCCAAAAGGTATCTCGGCCCCAGGGAGGAGCTCGATGGGGCAGTCGTATGGTCTATGTGGAGGTAGAATCTCAGCTCCCTTCTTACTGAACACATCGGCAAAGTCTTGGTAGGGTGCTGGAATGGAAGAATGGGTTTCATCATCTGAGTCCATGCACAGCAAGGGGGATGGATGACAGAATGGTCTGGAGAAGCAATGTTGCTGGCAGTAGAGAGAGGGAAACTCGACTTTTCCGACATCCCAATGGATACAGGGATTATGTGCCTGGAGCCATGGCATACCCAAAATGATAGGGAACAGTGGTGAAGCTATGGCATCCAGACGTAACAGTTCTCTGTGGTCACCAGAAATAGTAGCTAATAACGGAACAGTCTCCTGGGTAACCGGACCAGATTTAATATGTGACCCGTCTGCCAGGTGGATAGATAGTCCATGAGCTTTGGGTTGCAGAGGAATCTTATGTTGAAGAGCAAAAGTCAAATCAATGAAGCAACTGCAAGCCCCTGAATCTACAATAGCAGGTACTTGGATCACTCTTTCTGAAAGTTGTAGTGAGATCTGTACGGCCAGGTGAGAAGACTTGGGAGGCCGGGAGGACTGGCTGGCAGGGAGAAAGACATTTCCGAATCTTGGCAGGACAGGAACTCACATAATGGCCATCCTTTCCACAGTACAGACACAAGTGGTTCTGACGACGGTACAGACGTTCCTCTGGAGAGAGGGAGGGATGGAACCTGCTGGGTTGAGCTGGACTAGATGGACCAGGCTCTTGTGGTAGCAGCCCTAGAGGCTGGAATCGTTCAGCTGATCTCTCTGCACTGCGTTCTCTCAGACGTCTGTCAATTTGAATAGTCAGGTCGATGAGTGCTTCTAAGGATTCAGGTACTCCAACACGAGCTAGTTCATCTTTTAGGGGTTCGGATAGTCCTAGTCGAAATTGGTAACAGAGAGCAGCACTGTTCCATTCGACGTCTGCGCTCCAGCATCTAAAGTCCGTTACATAGTCCTCAGCGGCTCGATGGACTTGCTGAAACGCATGCAGAGCAGACTCGGCCGTGGCAGTTCGCAGAGGGTCCTCGTAGATTCAAGCCATGGATGCAAAGAAAGTGGTCAGGCTTGACAGACAGGGATTGTCCTGTTCCATTAAACGGTGAGCCCAGGACTGAGGTTCCCCCTGCAGGAGGGAGATTACAAACCCTACTTTGGTGATCTCCTGAGAGAAGGTCTGGGGCTGTAATGAAAAATACAGGATACAGGCATTCTGAAAAGTCCTGAACTTGCCACGGTTGCCAGAAAACTTCTCTGGAATAGGAACTCGGGGTTCCGGTGACTGCATTACTAAAGCAGGTGTTGGAGAAAGTTCATGAATCCGTTCTTCCAGCTGGCTGTAACTTGCTTGCAGACTCTTGACTGTTTGGGTAAATGCAGTTAGGTGATGACACAGCTGTTCTACGGAGGAGGTTTCTCGTTCAGGCTCAGTCATGGCTGCCTTGTACTATCACGTACCTGGTAGAAGAGCCTGAATGGACGAGCAAGGCCTCCCTTACCACTCTGACTTAGGGCCCCTGATAGAGCAAACAGAAGGCACCAAAGTACAGAGTCGCACGAGTGCCAGAAAGTCTTTGGTGGTAGCAGGGTAGCGGGTCCGGTCGTACTGAAGAGACACAGAGAAGCTTCCGCAGGAGACTAGCAGATGGCAGCAGGTGCAGATGACAACGACAAGCAGCAGGGTCAGACAGGCAGGGTCATACACGGCAGATCAAATCGGGTACTAGGTGCAGGCAGGATCGTAGTCAGGAACAAGCTGGGTCAAACCAGATCAGCAGTGCAGTTGCCAGGGAGAAAGCAGAAGATTAGTCACAGGACAAGCCGGGGTCGGTACAGGCAGAGTTCAAGGGAAGGTAACAAGACGGGCCAGGAGTCAGGATACAGGTTCACAGGGTACTGGACACTCAGAAGCTGAAGACAAGGCAGCACCAGGCCAAGCACCAGCTGGACTTAAATAGGTCACTTGGCGCCAAAGTGAACGAGCGCTAGTGCACGCGTTAGATACGTACGGAAGTGTGCAGGTGCCGATCGGTGCTCAGGAATGCATGACGGCCACTGTTTGCGCTCTTGTTCGCGCATGCGCACGTCTAAATGCCAAAGCCCGGTTTCTGTGTGCAACAGGAATATGTCTTCTTCTGTGCCTTAGACATCTTCGAGGCTGTCTGCTGATGGGTGTATCCTGACACACTGTAAGTCCTCACAGTTTCTCTTGGTGGGCACTGGAACGGGCCCTGCTGTGAAATATTAGATCCTTTGACTGACCGAAGCCTCAGCAAAACGTTGTCCAGGAACAGGAGTTTGTAACCTCCCAGACCTCAGATGTTTCATGCTCTGCTCCCTCTGCGACGGCAGGATAAGGTCCGCAAACTTACCCTTGTAACGTGGATCAAGGAGGGTTGCCAGCCAGTAATGATCCCTCTCCTTGATACCATGAATACGAGGATCCTTCCGCAGGCTTTGCAGGATTAGGGAGGCCATGCAGCGTAGGTTTGCTGAGGCATTCGGTCCGGAGTCCTCTGGGTCACTAAGGACGACATGATCCGCAGCCACCTCCTCCCAGCCACGTACAAGTCCATGGGTTTCTTGGGACTGTAAATGATCCCTTAAAGACTCTTAAAGACTGCTGCTGATGCTAAGTGCAAGGCTCCACCTCCACGCTGACACAATCCTCCTCCTCCTCGTCCTCTTCCTTTGTGATCGGTGGGCACACAGGAACACTGTCTGGATAAAGGGGGCCTTGAGAGGTAAGGAAGACCTCCTCTTCCTGCCTCTGTTCTTCATCAAGTGCCCTGTCCATTATTCCATGCAGCGTGTGCTCCAACAGGTGGACAAGGGGGACAGTGTCACTGATGCATGCACTATCACTGCTCACCATCCTCGTGGCCTCCTCAAATGGTGACAGGACAGTGCATGCATCACTGATCATGGCCCACTGGCGTGGGGAAAAAAAACAAGCTCTCCTGACCCTGTCCTGGTGCCATAGTCGCACAGGTACTCATTGATGGCCCTCTGATGCATGTGCAGCCACTGCAGCATGGCCAACATTGAGTTCCACCTGGTGGTCATGTCACAGTTTATGAGGTTCTTGGGCAGGTTAAATTCCTTTTGGAGGTCAGCCAGCCGAGCACTGGCATGACCGTCAGAAATGCACACAGACTTTCCTGGCCTGCCTCAGGACATCCTGTAAGCCCGGGTACCTGTCCAAGAACTGCTGCACCACCAAGTTAAGGACGTGAGCCAAACCGGGCACATGGGTCAGTTGTCCCTGTTGGAGGGCAAAGAGGAGGTTGGTGCCATTGCCGCAAACCACCATTCCTGGCTTAAGCTGGTGTGGCGTCAACCACCTCTGAACCTGCCCCTGCAGAGCTAACAGAATCTCTGCCCCAGTGTGGCTCCTGTCCCCCAAGCACACCAGCTCAAGCACCGCATAGCATCTTTTGGCCTGCGTACTTGCATAGCCCCTTGAATGCCTACAGAGCACCGCTGGTTCCGAGGACAAAGCACAGGAAGAGGCCATGGAGGAAGAAGAAGAGGAGGGGGTGGAGGAGAGAGGTGTGTCAGAATCACCAGTAGTAGCATTTTGGAGGCGTGGTGGTGGAACAACCTCCAACACTACCTCACCTTGTCCTGCATCCTTCCCAGCTGCCAGCAGAGTCACCCAATGCACTTAGGTAACATCCCTGTCCATGCCTGCTGGACCATGAGTCAGGGGTAATATGCACCATACCACTGACCGCCCTGTCCAGCGAGGCCAAGACATTGCCTTCCACATGCAGGTAGAGAGCCGGAATCGCCTTCCGTGAGAAAAAGTGGCATTTGGGAACCTGCCACTGAGGAACCGCACATTCCACAAACTCACAGAAGGGGGCAGAGTCTACCAACTGAAAAGGTAGCAGTTGAAGTGCTAGCAATTTTGCAAAGCTAACATTCAATCACTGGGCATGTGGATGGCTGTGAGCGAACTTCTTTCTGCGGTGCAGCAGCTGGGGCATTGACATTTGTCTGGTACAATCTGATGTCGGTGTACCGATAGCAGATTGCCCGCAAGTACTTGGCTGTGACACACCTAATTCTACACCTTCATTCCTCTCAGTGCAGGTCTCAGAGAGGACTGAAGGTATAGTGGGGTTGGAGATCCCAGCTGATGAGGAGCAAGGAGAGGTCCTCTTTGTTCTTTAGTGTGGGTCTTTTAGGTACGCATGTGGTGCCCAAGCGGGAGATGTTTAGGCCACGCAAGATACGCTTGAGGCATATGTTGCAGCAGTGCAATCTGATGCACTCGTCCCAAAAAAGGCCCACACCAAAGAACTTTTGGAATAACGCGCAGAGACAGCAGCACCCTGCACATGCGGAGCTCTGCGGTGTGATGCAGTCAGTGTGCTGCCCTTAAACTGGCCCCTGGAGGGCATCCTGCCTCATTGGTGATGTGCCTCCTCCACCTTCTCCTCCTCCTCTCTCCTATCAGGCACCCACGTGGAGTCAGTGACCTCATCATCCCCTCCCTCCTCATCACTGGAGCAAACCTGGCAGTATGCTGCAGCAGAGAGAACATGACTGCCAGATTGCTGCCCTTCTTGGGCACCCCATCATGAGTACCATCATCGGAGCCTTCAAAACGCTGGGCAACCTCCTGGAGCATGTACCCAACACTGTGGTCAAACAGTTCGGGGGACTCCTCAGGAGGACATGGTGAGGCTAGGGAAGGAGTGACTGATGCCATTGTGCCGAGGGAAGATGCCGTGTTGGCAGCTGCTTTGCCAGACAAAGTACCCTGAGCCTGGGTGAGAGAGGATGAGGAGGATGAGGACGGCTTGGTCATCCACTCGACCAAGTCTTCCACATGTTGTGGCTCAACACGGCCAGCTGCCGAAAAAAAGGCCAAGCGTGTCCCACGGCCACGTGCTGATGAGGATGCACCGCGTCCATGACCAGTACTGTTGCCTCTAAACACAGAGCCTGCTTGCCCTCTTTTATTGGCTTGTGACTGTCTGGCTCTCCTTGTTGGCCTTACAGACATACTAATGGCCTGCAGTGAGATGTAGCTGCACAAAACTGGGATGTAGATATATATTGATTATACTGCAGCTAGCAGAATCAACTGCCTGCCTGTAGTATTATTAGTATGAGAAAACCTGCACTTGTCTTCAGGTAGCTATACTGTAGGTACAACTGTGCAGGGTACACAGTACACTAACTGGAAATACTTCAAGAGCCTGCCTATGCTATTAATAGGATCAGAGGAAGCACACAAGCACCTGGCTTCAGGTAGCTATACTGTAGATGCAACTTTGCAGGGTACACAGTACACTAACTGTAAAAACTTCAAGAGCCTGCCTATGCTATTAATAGGATCAAAAGAAGCACACAAGCACCTAGCTTCAGGTATCTATACTGCAGGTGCAACTGTGCAGGGTACACAGTACACTAACTGGAAATACTTCAAGAGCCTGCCTGTGCTATTAATAGGATCAGAAAAAGCACACAAGCACCTGGCTTCAGGTAGCTATACTGTAGGTGCAACTGTGCAGGGTACACAGTACACTAACTGGAAATACTTCAAGAGCCTGCATGTGCTATTAATAGGATCAGAAGAAGCACACAAGCACCTGGCTTCAGGTATCTATACTGTAGGTGCAACTGTGCAGGGTACACAGTACACTAACTGTAAATACTTCAAGAGCCTGCCTGTGCTATTAATAGGATCAGAAGAAGCACACAAGCACCTGGCTCCAGGTAGCTATACTGTAGGTGCAACTGTGCAGGGTACACAGTACACTAACTGGAAATACTTCAAGAGCCTGCCTGTGCTATTAATAGGATCAGAAGAAGCACACAAGCACCTGGCTTCAGGTATCTATACTGTAGGTGCAACTGTGCAGGGTACACAGTACACTAACTGGAAATACTTCAAGAGCCTGCCTGTGCTATTAATAGGATCAGAAGAAGCACACAAGCACCTGGCTTCAGGTAGCTATACTGTAGGTGCAACTGTGCAGGGTTACACAGTACACTAACTGGAAATACTTCAAGAGCCTACCTGTGCTATTAATAGGATCAGAAGAAGCACACACGCACCTGGCTTCAGGTAGCTATACTGTAGGTGCAACTGTGCAGGGTACACAGTACACTAACTGGAAATACTTCAAGAGCCTGCCTATGCTATTAATAGGATCAGAGGAAGCACACAAGCACCTGGCTTCATGTAGCTATACTGTAGGTGCAACTTTGCAGGGTACACAGTACACTAACTGTAAAAACTTCAAGAGCCTGCCTGTGCTATTAATAGGATCAAAAGAAGCACACAAGCACCTAGCTTCAGGTATCTATACTGCAGGTGCAACTGTGCAGGGTACACAGTACACTAACTGGAAATACTTCAAGAGCCTGCCTGTGCTATTAATAGGATCAGAAAAAGCACACAAGCACCTGGCTTCAGGTAGCTATACTGTAGGTGCAACTGTGCAGGGTACACAGTACACTAACTGGAAATACTTCAAGAGCCTGCCTGTGCTATTACTAGGATCAGAAGAAGCACACAAGCACCTGGCTTCAGGTATCTATAATGTAGGTGCAACTGTGCAGGGTACACAGTACACTAACTGTAAATACTTCAAGAGCCTGCCTGTGCTATTAATAGGATCAGAAGAAGCACACAAGCACCTGGCTTCAGGTAGCTATACTGTAGGTGCAACTGTGCAGGGTACACAGTACACTAACTGTAAATACTTCAAGAGCCTGCCTGTGCTATTAATAGGATCAGAAGAAGCACACAAGCACCTGGCTTCAGGTATCTATACTGTAGGTGCAACTGTGCAACAGTACACTAACTGTAAATACTTCAAGAGCCTACCTGTGCTATTAATAGGATCAGAAGAAGCACACAAGCACCTGGCTTCAGGTTGCTATACTGTAGGTGCAACTGTGCAGGGTTACACAGTACACTAACTGTAAATACTTCAAGAGCCTGCCTGTGCTATTAATGGGATCAGAAGAAGCACACAAGCACCTGGATTCAGGTAGCTATACCGTAGGTGCAACTGTGCAGGGTACACAGTACACTAACTGGAAATACTTCAAGAGCCTGCCTGTGGTAATAATAGGATCAGAAGAAGCACACAAGCACCTAGCTTCAGGTAGCTATACTGTAGGTGCAATTGCGCAGGGTTACACAGTACACTAACTGGAAATACTTCAAGAGCCTACCTGTGCTATTAATAGGATCAGAAGAAGCACACAAGCACCTGGCTTCAGGTAGCTATACTGTAGGTGCAACTGTGCAGGGTTACACAGTACACTAACTGTAAATACTTCAAGAGCCTGCCTGTGCTATTAATAGGCTCAGAAGAAGCACGCAAGCACCTGGCTTCAGGTAGCTATACAGTAGGTGCAACTGTGCAGGGTACACAGTACACTAACTGGAAATACTTCAAGAGCCTGCCTGTGCTATTAATAGGATCAGAAGAAGCACACAAGCACCTGGCTTCAGGTATCTATAATGTAGGTGCAACTGTGCAGGGTACACAGTACACTAACTGGAAATACTTCAAGAGCCTGCCTGTGCTATTAATAGGATCAGAAGAAGCACACAAGCACCTGGCTTCAGGTAGCTATACTGTAGGTGCAACTGTGCAGGGTACACAGTACACTAACTGTAAATACTTCAAGAGCCTGCCTGTGCTATTAATAGGATCAGAAGAAGCACACAAGCACCTGGCTTCAGGTATCTATACTGTAGGTGCAACTGTGCAACAGTACACTAACTGTAAATACTTCAAGAGCCTACCTGTGCTATTAATAGGATCAGAAGAAGCACACAAGCACCTGGCTTCAGGTTGCTATACTGTAGGTGCAACTGTGCAGGGTTACACAGTACACTAACTGTAAATACTTCAAGAGCCTGCCTGTGCTATTAATGGGATCAGAAGAAGCACACAAGCACCTGGATTCAGGTAGCTATACCGTAGGTGCAACTGTGCAGGGTACACAGTACACTAACTGGAAATACTTCAAGAGCCTGCCTGTGGTAATAATAGGATCAGAAGAAGCACACAAGCACCTAGCTTCAGGTAGCTATACTGTAGGTGCAATTGTGCAGGGTTACACAGTACACTAACTGGAAATACTTCAAGAGCCTACCTGTGCTATTAATAGGATCAGAAGAAGCACACAAGCACCTGGCTTCAGGTAGCTATACTGTAGGTGCAACTGTGCAGGGATACACAGTACACTAACTGTAAATACTTCAAGAGCCTGCCTGTGCTATTAATAGGCTCAGAAGAAGCACGCAAGCACCTGGCTTCAGGTAGCTATACTGTAGGTGCAACTGTGCAGGGTACACAGTACACTAACTGGAAATACTTCAAGAGCCTGCCTGTGCTATTAATAGGATCAGAAGAAGCACACAAGCACCTGGCTTCAGGTATCTATACTGTAGGTGCAACTGTGCAACAGTACACTAACTGTAAATACTTCAAGAGCCTACCTGTGCTATTACTAGGATCAGAAGAAGCACACAAGCACCTGGCTTCAGGTTGCTATACTGTAGGTGCAAATGTGCAGGGTTACACAGTACATTAACTGTAAATACTTCAAGAGCCTGCCTGTGCTATTAATGGGATCAGAAGAAGCACACAAGCACCTGGATTCAGGTAGCTATACCGTAGGTGCAACTGTGCAGGGTACACAGTACACTAACTGGAAATACTTCAAGAGCCTGCCTGTGGTAATAATAGGATCAGAAGAAGCACACAAGCACCTAGCTTCAGGTAGCTATACTGTAGGTGCAATTGTGCAGGGTTACACAGTACACTAACTGGAAATACTTCAAGAGCCTACCTGTGCTATTAATAGGATCAGAAGAAGCACACAAGCACCTGGCTTCAGGTAGCTATACTGTAGGTGCAACTGTGCAGGGTTACACAGTACACTAACTGTAAATACTTCAAGAGCCTGCCTGTGCTATTAATAGGCTCAGAAGAAGCACGCAAGCACCTGGCTTCAGGTAGCTATACTGTAGGTGCAACTGTGCAGGGTACACAGTACACTAACTGGAAATACTTCAAGAGCCTGCCTGTGCTATTAATAGGATCAGAAGAAGCACACAAGCACCTGGCTTCAGGTAGCTATACTGTAGGTGCAACTGTGCAGGGTACACAGTGTACTTCAAGAGCCTGCCTGTGCTATTAAAAGGATCAGAAGAAGCACACAAGCACCTGGCTTCAGGTAGCTATACTGTAGGGGCAATTGTGCAGGGTTACACAGTATACTAACTGGAAATACTTCAAGAGCCTACCTGTGCTATTAATAGGATCAGAAGAAACACACAAGCACCTGGCTTCAGGTAGGTATACTTTAGGTGCAACTGTGCAGGGTACACAGTACACTAACTGTAAATACTTCAAGAGTCTGCCTGTGCTATTAATAGGATCAGAAGAAGCACACAAGCACCTGGCTTCAGGTAGCTATACTGTAGGTGCAACTGTGCAGGGTACACAGTACACTAACTGGAAATACTTCAAGAGCCTGCCTGTGGTATTAATAGGATCAGAAGAAGCACACAAGAACCTGGCTTCAGGTAGCTATACTGTAGGTGCAACTGTGCAGGGTACACAGTACACTAACTGGAAATACTCCAAAAGCCTGCCTGTGCTATTAATAGGATCAGAAGACGCACACAAGCACTTGGCTTCAGGTAGATATACTGTAGGTGCAACTGTGCAACAGTACACTAACTGTAAATACTTCAAGAGCCTGCCTGTACTATTAATAGGATCAGAAGAAGCACACAAGCACCTGGCTTCAGGTTGCTATACTGTAGGTGCAACTGTGCAGGGTACACAGTACACTAACTGAAAAATACTTCAAGAGCCTGCCTGTGCTATTAATAGGATCAGAAGAAGCACACAAGCACCTGGCTTCAGGTAGCTATACTGTAGGTGCAACTGTGCAGGGTACACAGTACACTAACTGTAAATACTTCAAGAGCCTGCCTGTGCTATTAATAGTATCAGAAGAAGCACACAAGCACCTGGCTTCAGGTATCTATACTGTAGGTGCAACTGTGCAACAGTACACTAACTGTAAATACTTCAAGAGCCTACCTGTGCTATTAATAGGATCAGAAGAAGCACACAAGCACCTGGCTTCAGGTTGCTATACTGTAGGTGCAACTGTGCAGGGTTACACAGTACACTAACTGTAAATACTTCAAGAGCCTGCCTGTGCTATTAATGGGATCAGAAGAAGCACACAAGCACCTGGATTCAGGTAGCTATACCGTAGGTGCAACTGTGCAGGGTACACAGTACACTAACTGGAAATACTTCAAGAGCCTGCCTGTGGTAATAATAGGATCAGAAGAAGCACACAAGCACCTAGCTTCAGGTAGCTATACTGTAGGTGCAATTGTGCAGGGTTACACAGTACACTAACTGGAAATACTTCAAGAGCCTACCTGTGCTATTAATAGGATCAGAAGAAGCACACAAGCACCTGGCTTCAGGTAGCTATACTGTAGGTGCAACTGTGCAGGGTTACACAGTACACTAACTGTAAATACTTCAAGAGCCTGCCTGTGCTATTAATAGGCTCAGAAGAAGCACGCAAGCACCTGGCTTCAGGTAGCTATACAGTAGGTGCAACTGTGCAGGGTACACAGTACACTAACTGGAAATACTTCAAGAGCCTGCCTGTGCTATTAATAGGATCAGAAGAAGCACACAAGCACCTGGCTTCAGGTATCTATAATGTAGGTGCAACTGTGCAGGGTACACAGTACACTAACTGGAAATACTTCAAGAGCCTGCCTGTGCTATTAATAGGATCAGAAGAAGCACACAAGCACCTGGCTTCAGGTAGCTATACTGTAGGTGCAACTGTGCAGGGTACACAGTACACTAACTGTAAATACTTCAAGAGCCTGCCTGTGCTATTAATAGGATCAGAAGAAGCACACAAGCACCTGGCTTCAGGTATCTATACTGTAGGTGCAACTGTGCAACAGTACACTAACTGTAAATACTTCAAGAGCCTACCTGTGCTATTAATAGGATCAGAAGAAGCACACAAGCACCTGGCTTCAGGTTGCTATACTGTAGGTGCAACTGTGCAGGGTTACACAGTACACTAACTGTAAATACTTCAAGAGCCTGCCTGTGCTATTAATGGGATCAGAAGAAGCACACAAGCACCTGGATTCAGGTAGCTATACCGTAGGTGCAACTGTGCAGGGTACACAGTACACTAACTGGAAATACTTCAAGAGCCTGCCTGTGGTAATAATAGGATCAGAAGAAGCACACAAGCACCTAGCTTCAGGTAGCTATACTGTAGGTGCAATTGTGCAGGGTTACACAGTACACTAACTGGAAATACTTCAAGAGCCTACCTGTGCTATTAATAGGATCAGAAGAAGCACACAAGCACCTGGCTTCAGGTAGCTATACTGTAGGTGCAACTGTGCAGGGTTACACAGTACACTAACTGTAAATACTTCAAGAGCCTGCCTGTGCTATTAATAGGCTCAGAAGAAGCACGCAAGCACCTGGCTTCAGGTAGCTATACTGTAGGTGCAACTGTGCAGGGTACACAGTACACTAACTGGAAATACTTCAAGAGCCTGCCTGTGCTATTAATAGGATCAGAAGAAGCACACAAGCACCTGGCTTCAGGTATCTATACTGTAGGTGCAACTGTGCAACAGTACACTAACTGTAAATACTTCAAGAGCCTACCTGTGCTATTACTAGGATCAGAAGAAGCACACAAGCACCTGGCTTCAGGTTGCTATACTGTAGGTGCAACTGTGCAGGGTTACACAGTACATTAACTGTAAATACTTCAAGAGCCTGCCTGTGCTATTAATGGGATCAGAAGAAGCACACAAGCACCTGGATTCAGGTAGCTATACCGTAGGTGCAACTGTGCAGGGTACACAGTACACTAACTGGAAATACTTCAAGAGCCTGCCTGTGGTAATAATAGGATCAGAAGAAGCACACAAGCACCTAGCTTCAGGTAGCTATACTGTAGGTGCAATTGTGCAGGGTTACACAGTACACTAACTGGAAATACTTCAAGAGCCTACCTGTGCTATTAATAGGATCAGAAGAAGCACACAAGCACCTGGCTTCAGGTAGCTATACTGTAGGTGCAACTGTGCAGGGTTACACAGTACACTAACTGTAAATACTTCAAGAGCCTGCCTGTGCTATTAATAGGCTCAGAAGAAGCACGCAAGCACCTGGCTTCAGGTAGCTATACTGTAGGTGCAACTGTGCAGGGTACACAGTACACTAACTGGAAATACTTCAAGAGCCTGCCTGTGCTATTAATAGGATCAGAAGAAGCACACAAGCACCTGGCTTCAGGTAGCTATACTGTAGGTGCAACTGTGCAGGGTACACAGTGTACTTCAAGAGCCTGCCTGTGCTATTAAAAGGATCAGAAGAAGCACACAAGCACCTGGCTTCAGGTAGCTATACTGTAGGGGCAATTGTGCAGGGTTACACAGTATACTAACTGGAAATACTTCAAGAGCCTACCTGTGCTATTAATAGGATCAGAAGAAACACACAAGCACCTGGCTTCAGGTAGGTATACTTTAGGTGCAACTGTGCAGGGTACACAGTACACTAACTGTAAATACTTCAAGAGTCTGCCTGTGCTATTAATAGGATCAGAAGAAGCACACAAGCACCTGGCTCCAGGTAGCTATACTGTAGGTGCAACTGTGCAGGGTACACAGTACACTAACTGGAAATACTTCAAGAGCCTGCCTGTGGTATTAATAGGATCAGAAGAAGCACACAAGAACCTGGCTTCAGGTAGCTATACTGTAGGTGCAACTGTGCAGGGTACACAGTACACTAACTGGAAATACTCCAAAAGCCTGCCTGTGCTATTAATAGGATCAGAAGACGCACACAAGCACTTGGCTTCAGGTAGATATACTGTAGGTGCAACTGTGCAACAGTACACTAACTGTAAATACTTCAAGAGCCTGCCTGTACTATTAATAGGATCAGAAGAAGCACACAAGCACCTGGCTTCAGGTTGCTATACTGTAGGTGCAACTGTGCAGGGTACACAGTACACTAACTGAAAAATACTTCAAGAGCCTGCCTGTGCTATTAATAGGATCAGAAGAAGCACACAAGCACCTGGCTTCAGGTAGCTATACTGTAGGTGAAACTATGCAGGGATACACAGTACACTAACTGTAAATACTTCAAGAGCCTGCCTGTGCTATTAACCACTTGCCGACCGCCGCACACAGATGTACGTCGACAGAGCGGCACGGGCAGGCATAAGGGCTTACCTGTACGTCCCTGCCTGCCCGCGGGTGGGGGGTCCGATCGGACCCCCCCCCGGTGCCTGCGGCGGTCGGATCGAGGTCAGGGTCGATCAAAGGTGAGGGGGAGGCCACTCATTCGTGGCCCCCACCTCGCGATCGCTCCTGGCCAATGACAGGCTTCCTCGGCTTCTGTGAATGTAAACAGAAGCAGAGGAAGTGATGTCATCTCTCCTTGAGCCGGTCTTTTCGTCCGGCGCCGAGGAGAGAAGACATCCAAGTAAGTGCACCAACACTACACATACAGTAGAACACGCAGGCACACTTGTCACCCCCCTGTCACCCCCCGATCACCCCCTGATCACCCCCCTGTACCCCCTGTCACTCTGACACCAATAGCAGGTTTTTTTTTTTTCTGATTTATTGCATTGGTGTCAGTTTGTGTCAGTTACAAGTGTTAGGGCCGTTAGGTTAGCCCCCTTTAGGTCTAGGGTACCCCCCTTTAGGTCCAGGGTACCCCCCTAACCCCCCTAATAAAGTTTTAACCCCGTGATCACCCCCCGTCGCCAGTGTCACTAAGCGATCGTTTTTCTGATCGCTGTATTAGTGACACAGGTGACGCTAGTTAGGGAGGTAAGTATATAGGTTCGCTGTCAGTGTTTTATAGCGACAGGGACCCCCATATACTACCTACTAAAGGTTTTAACCCCTTGATTGCCCCCTAGTTAACCCTTTCACCAGCGATCACCATATAATTGTTACAGGTGACGCTGGTTAGTTGGTTTTGGTTTTTTGTAGTTTATTACAGTTTTAGGGCACCCGCCGTTTATTACCCTATAAAGGTTTAACCCCCTAATTGCCCGGCGGTGATAGAAGTTAAGTTTTTAGGATCAGATAAGGTCTGCGTCGCCCCAGGCAGCGTCAGGTTAGCGCCAGTACCGCTAACACCTACGCACGCAGCATACACCTCCCTTAGTGCTATAGTATCTGAACGGATCGATATCTGATCCGATCAGATCTATACTCCCCAGCAGTTTAGGGTCCCCCAAAAAAACGCAGTGTTAGCGGGATCAGCCCAGATACCTGCTAGCACCTGCGTTTTGCTCCTCGGCCCAGCCCAGCCCAGCCCACCCAAGTGCAGTATCGATCGATAACTGTCACAAAACACTAAGCACACATAACTGTAGCGTTTGCAGAGTCAGGCCTGATCCCTGCGATCGCTAACAGTTTTTTGGTAGCACTTTGAATCAGTCGCTGACAGTCAGGAGCTTTTTTGCCTGTGAGTCTCACTAGTGTACCCCTAAATTTAGAGCCCAAAATGGCAAATAGAAGGTACACTAGTGAAGAGGCCTACAGGATTCTGAGCATGACAGATAGTGAAGAGGAAGTCACTCATCTGTCAAGTTCAAGCTCAGAATACGAACCTGTAGAGGACAGCGGCTCCATGACAGATAGCTCTGACGACGGAGTTGTGGTCCCTGCTAGGGTCAGGCGTACCAGACCCCGATCTTCTTCTTCTGTCCTTGAAGTGCAAGAACCGCAGGGCTCTCGTAGGGAGCAGAGAGGTACTAGTGCCGCTACTCCTTCTGGTGAACTGGCAAGCACCAGCGGCCTAGTACACCCTGGTCGTACATCCAGCACTGCAGTATCACGTGGTGACGTGGCGAGTCCCATAAGTGCAGTTCAAGCTGGCGAGGTGGCAAGCACAACTAGTGTCCCGCTGCCACCAATAAGACAAAGACAGGCCCGTCGTGCCCATAGTGCCCTTCCTGCTGCATTCGCCAATCCGAATTGGGTACCCACCACTTCTGCAGCACCCGTACTTCCCCCTTTCACTGGCCAACCCGGAATTCAGGTGGAAACAGTTGACTTTATGCCACTGGATTTTTATTCACTGTTTTTCACCGAAGATCTCTATAGATCTATTGTGGACCAAAGCAATTTGTACGCTGGTCAACACATCGCCGCTAATCCCCAGTCCTCCCTTGCCAGAGATTGGAGACCAATTACGGTCTCCGAATTTAAGATCTTTCTGGGCCTTTCCCTCAACATGGGCATAACCAAAAAGAGTGAGTTGCGGTCATATTGGTCCACTGACCCAATTCACCATATGCCCGTGTTCTCTGCTTCAATGGCCAGGGCACGATACGAGCAGATTTTGCGGTTCATGCACTTCAACGACAATGAACTCTGTCGTCCTCGTGGAGACCCTGCATACGATCGGCTCTACAAAATTCGGCCCCTCGTAAACCACTTCAACCAACGTTTTGCAGACTTGTTTACCCCCCATCAAGTTGTCTGCGTTGATGAGTCCCTGGTTAAGTTTTCTGGCCGCTTGTCCTTCAAACAGTACCTTCCCAGCAAGCGTGCCAGATACGGGGTCAAGATGTATAAGCTCTGTGACAGGGCCACAGGCTATACATGTAGATTCATGGTTTACGAGGGCAAAGATAGTCACGTAGAGCCGATAAACTGCCCTGACTACATAGGAAGCGCTGGCAAGATAGTGTGGGACTTGGTGTCACCCTTATTCGGAAAGGGGTACCACTTGTACGTGGACAATTATTATACGAGCGTGCCACTTTTTAGTCACTTGTTTGATCAGCAGATTGGAGCATGTGGCACCGTGCGACCTAATCGCCGGGGCTTTCCCCAGAGGCTTGTAGAGTCCCGTCTTAGGCTGGGGGAGAGAGCCTGCTTGAAGTATAATAATTTGCTCGCTATGAAGTGGAGGGATAAGAAGAATGTTTTCGTTCTCACCTCCCTTCATGCAGACACGACGACCCAAATTACTACGGCGACTGGTGTTGTGGAGAAACCCCTCTGTGTCCACGAATACAACCTTAATATGGGAGGGGTGGACCTCAACGACCAGTTGTTGGCGCCGTACCTAGTTGCCCGTAAGGCCAGACGCTGGTACAAAAAAGTGTCTGTTTATTTATTTCAATTGGCTTTGCTGAACGCTCATGTGCTATACAGAGCTTCAGGACGGACTGGATCCTTCCTTAAATTCCAGGAAGAGATCGTCAGAGCCCTTCTGTTTCCAGACGGTGCTCCACCTCACCTTCCCAATCCAAATGCAGTAGGCCGGCTGCATGAGAGGCATTTTCCTTATGTCCTCCAGAGTACCCCTACCCAACGAGCCCCCCAAAGAAAATGTCGTGTCTGCAGAAAGCGCGGATTTAGGCGTGACACCCGGTATTATTGTCCCTCCTGTCCTGGCAATCCTGGTCTTTGCATTGGTGAATGTTTTGAACGCTACCATACACTAGTTGAGTATTAGCGTAGGGTACAGCACTGCACAGACTAGGACACACTTCCACAGGGTCTCCCAAGATGCCATCGCATTTTGAGAGACCCAAACCTGGAACCGTTACAGTTTTAAAAGTTACAGTTATAAAAAAAAAAAAAGTAAAAAAAAAAATATAAAATAAAAAAACCAAAAATAGTTGTCGTTTTATTGTTCTCTCTCTCTCTATTTTCTCTCTATTGTTCTGCTCTTTTTTACTGTATTCTATTCTGCATTGTTTTATTGTTATGTTTTATCATGTTTGCTTTTTAGGTATGTAATTTTTTTATAGTTTACTGTGTTTTAAACATTTTATTGTTTTCAGGTACGCCATTCAGCTGCAGCGCGGATTTATTTATCTTGACAGCAACAGCGTTTGCTCCCACGATACATAAAGCCGTGACTCCAGCGCTGTCGGAGGTGATTTCACCACCACAGTTACATACTTCAGCATATATGCCGAAGCGTGGGGGCAGAAGTGGGTGGAGGAGCGATTTGCTCCTGCCTTTTGCGGGAGGATGCCCCCATGCTTCGGCATATATATATTTTAGGTAGGCACAGGTTGCGTTAAATGTTTTATTTTTTACTATGGTTTTTTTTTGTATTTGCTTTGCAGGTATGGTAAGTATTACTGTTATACTGTAATGTTACTTTGTTTTTTGTTAACCATCATTTGCTTAGCAGGTACGCCATTCAGTTGCAGCGCGGATTTATTTATCTTGACAGCAACAGCGTTTGCTCCCACGATACATAAAGCCGTGACTCCAGCGCTGTCGGAGGTGATTTCACCACCACAGTTACATACTTCAGCATATATGCCGAAGCGTGGGGGCAGAAGTGGGTGGAGGAGCGATTTGCTCCTGCCTTTTGCGGGAGGATGCCCCCATGCTTCGGCATATATATATTTTAGGTAGGCACAGGTTGCGTTAAATGTTTTATTTTTTACTATGGTTTTTTTTTGTATTTGCTTTGCAGGTATGGTAAGTATTACTGTTATACTGTAATGTTACTTTGTTTTTTGTTAACCATCATTTGCTTAGCAGGTACACCATTCAGTTGCAGCGCGGATTTATTTATCTTGACAGCAACAGCGTTTGCTCCCACGATACATAAAGCCGTGACTCCAGCGCTGTCGGAGGTGATTTCACCACCACAGTTACATACTTCAGCATATATGCCGAAGCGTGGGGGCAGTGGGTGGAGGAGCAATTTGCTCCTGCCTTTTGCGGGAGGATGCCCCCATGCTTCGGCATATATAAATGGTGCATGTATGCCCATCATTAGAAGTGGGTGGATGAAGGGAGGTATTCTAATGGTGGGCATACCCACCGATCAATATCTTTTTTTCGTTCAGCCCACAGGCTGCATGAAAAAAAAGTTTACAATATATGCCCAACAAGGACCAGCAACGTACTGGTATGTTGCTGGACTTTGAGTGGTTATACCAGAATGATGCCTGCAGGTTTAGGTATCATCTTGGTATCATTCTTTTCAGCCAGCGGTCGGCTTTCATGTAAAAGCAATCCTAGCGGCTAATTAGCCTCTAGACTGCTTTTACAAGCAGTGGGAGGAAATGCCCCCCCCCCCCACTGTCTTCCATGTTTTTCTCTGGCTCTCCTGTCCCAACAGGGAACCTGAGAATGCAGCCAGTGATTCGGCCAGCTGACCATAGAGCTGATCGGAGACCAGAATGGCTCCAAACATCTCTATGGCCTAAGAATCCGGAAGCTACGAGCATTTCATGACTTAGATTTCGCCGGATGTAAACAGCGCCATTGGGAAATTGGGAAAGCATTTTATCACACCGATCTTGGTGTGGTCAGATGCTTTGAGGGCAGAGGAGAGATCTAGGGTCTAATAGACCCCAATTTTTTCAAAAAAGAGTACCTGTCACTACCTATTGCTATCATAGGGGATATTTACATTCCCTGAGATAACAATAAAAATGATTTAAAAAAAATAAAAATGAAAGGAACAGTTTAAAAATAAGATAAAAAATCAAAAAATTAATTAAAAAAAAAAAAAAAAAAAAAAAAGCACCCCCATCCCCCCCTGCTCTCGCGCAAAGGCGAACGCAAGCGTTGGTCTGGCGTCAAATGTAAACAGCAATTGCACCATGCATGTGAGGTATCACCGCGAAGGTCAGATCGAGGGCAGTAATTTTAGCAGTAGACCTCCTCTGTAAATCTAAAGTGGTAACCTGTAAAGGCTTTTAAAGGCTTTTAAAAATGTATTTAGTTTGTCGCCACTGCACGTTTGTGCGCAATTTTAAAACATGTCATGTTTGGTATCCATGTACTCGGCCTAAGATCATCTTTTTTATTTCATCAAACATTTGGGCAATATAGTGTGTTTTAGTGCATTAAAATTTAAAAAAGTGTGTTTTTTCCCCAAAAAATGCGTTTGAAAAATCGCTGCGCAAATACTGTGTGAAAAAAAAAAATGAAACACCCACCATTTTAATCTGTAGGGCATTTGCTTTAAAAAAATATATAATGTTTGGGGGTTCAAAGTAATTTTCTTGCAAAAAAAAAAAATTTTTTCATGTAAACAAAAAGTGTCAGAAAGGGCTTTGTCTTCCAGTGGTTAGAAGAGTGGGTGATGTGTGACATAAGCTTCTAAATGTTGTGCATAAAATGCCAGGACAGTTCAAAACCCCCCCAAATGACCCCATTTTGGAAAGTAGACACCCCAAGCTATTTGCTGAGAGGCATGTCGAGTCCATGGAATATTTTATATTGTGACACAAGTTGCGGGAAAAAGACAAATTATTATTATTTTTTTTTTTTTTGCACAAAGTTGTCACTAAATGATATATTGCTCAAACATGCCATGGGAATATGTGAAATTACACCCCAAAATTCATTCTGTTGCCTCTCCTGAGTACGGGGATACCACATGTGTGAGACTTTTTGGGAGCCTAACCGCATAGGGGACCCCGAAAACCAAGCACCGCCTTCAGGCTTTCTAAGGGCGAAAATTTTTGATTTCACTCTTCACTGCCTATCACAGTTTCGGAGGCCATGTAATGCCCAGATGGCACAACCCCCCCCCCAAATGACTCCATTTTGGAAAATAGACACCCAAAGCTATTTGCTGAGAGGTATAGTGAGTATTTTGCAGACCTCACTTTTTGTCACAAACTTTTGAAAATTGAAAAAAGGAAAAAAAAAATACGTTTTTCTTGTCTTTCTTCATTTTCAAAAACAAATGAGAGCTGCAAAATACTCACCATGCCTCTCAGCAAATAGCTTGGGGTGTCTACTTTCCAAAATGGGGTCATTTTGGGGCGGTTTTGTGCTATCTTGGCATTTTATGGCCTTCAAAACTGTGATGGGTAGTAAGGAGTGAAATCAAAAATTAACGCTCTTAGAAATCCTGAAGGTGGTGATTGAATTTCGGGGCCCCGTATGAAGCTAGGCTCCCAAAAAGTGCCACTCATGTGGTATCCCCATACTCAGGAGAAGCAGCAGAATGTATTTTGGGGTGTAATTCCACATATGCCCATGGCATGTTTGAGCAATATATCATTTAGTGACAACTTTGTGCAAAAAAAAAAAAAAATAAATAAAAATTGTCACTTTCCCGCAACTTGTGTCAAAATATAAAATATTCCATGTACTCATCATGCCTCTCAGCAAATAGCTTGGGGTGTCTTCTTTCCAAAATGGGGTCATTTGGGGGGGTTTTGTGCCATCTGGGCATTTTATGACCTTCAAAAATGTGATAGGTAGTGAGGAGTGAAATCACAACTTTACGCCCTTAGAAATCCTGAAGGCGGTGCTGGGTTTTCGGGGCCCCGTACGCGGCTAGGCTCCCAAAAAGTCCCACACATGTGGTATCCCCATACTCAGGAGAATCAGCAGAATGTATTTTGGGGTGCAATTCCACATAAGCCCATAGCCTGTGTGAGCAATATATCATTTAGTGACAACTTTGTGCAAAAAAAAAAATAAATTGTCACTTTCCCGCAACTTGTGTCAAAAAATAAAATATTCCATGGACTCAACATGCCTCTCAGCAAATAGCTTGGGGTGTCTACTTTCCAAAATGGGGTCATTTGGGGGGGATTTGTGCCATCTTGGCATTTTATGGCCTTCAAAACTGTGATAGGTAGTGAGGAGTAAAATCAAAAAATTATGCCCTTAGAAATCCTGAAGGCGGTGCTTGGTTTTTGGGGCCCCGTACGTGGCTAGGCTCCCAAAAAGTGCCACACATGTGGTATCCCCGTACTCAGGAGAAGCAGCAGAATGTATTTTGGGGTGTAATTCCACATATGCCCATGGCATGTTTGAGCAGTATATCATTTAGTGACAACTTTGTGCAAAAAAAAAAAAAATTGTCACTTTCCCGCAACTTGTGTCCAAATATAAAATATTCCATGGACTCAACATGCCTCTCAGCAAATAGCTTGGGGTGTCTACTTTCCAAAATGGGGTCATTTGGGGGGGGTTTGTGCCATCTTGGCATTTTATGGCCTTCAAAACTGTGATAGGTAGTGGGGAGTAAAATCAAAAATTTATGCCCTTTGAAATCCTGAAGGCGGTGCTTGGTTTTAGGGGCCCCGTACGCGGCTAGGCTCCCAAAAAGTCCCACACATGTGGTATCCCCGTACTCAGGAGAAGCAGCAGAATGTATTTTGGGGTGTAATTCCACATATGCCCATGGCATGTTTGAGCAATATATCATTTAGTGACAACTTTGTGCAAAAAAAAAAAAAAAAAAAAAAAAATTGTCACTTTCCCGCAACTTGTGTCCAAATATAAAATATTCCATGGACTTAACATGCCTCTCAGCAAATAGCTTGGGGTGTCTACTTTCCAAAATGGGGTAATTTGGGGGGGGGTTTGTGCCATCCTGGCATTTTATGGCCTTCAAAACTGTGATAGGTAGTGAGGAGTAAAATCAAAAATGTATGCCCTTTGAAATCCTGAAGGCGGTGCTTGGTTTTCGGGGCCCCGTACGCGGCTAGGCTCCCAAAAAGTCCCACACATTTGGTATCCCCGTACTCAGGAGAAGCAGCTGAATGTATTTTGGGGTGCAATTCCACATATGCCCATGGCCTGTGTGAGCAATATATCATTTAGTGACAACTTTTTGTAATTTTTTTTTTTTTTTTTTTTTTTGTCATTATTCAATCACTTGGGACAAAAAAAAAAAATATTCAATGGGTTCAACATGCCTCTCAGCAATTTCCTTGGGGTGTCTACTTTCCAAAATGGGGTCATTTGGGGGGGTTTTGTACTGCCCTGCCATTTTAGCACCTCATGAAATGACATGGACAGTCATAAACTAAAAGCTGTGTAAATTCCAGAAAATGTACCCTAGTTTGTAGGCGCTATAACTTTTGCGCAAACCAATAAATATACGCTTATTGACATTTTTTTTTACCAAAGACATGTGGCCGAATACATTTTGGCCTAAATGTATGACTAAAATTGATTTTAATGGATTTTTTTTATAACAAAAAGTAGAAAATATCATTTTTTTTCAAAATTTTCGGTCTTTTTCCGTTTATAGCGCAAAAAATAAAAGCGGCAGAGGTGATCAAATACCATCAAAATAAAGCTCTATTTGTGGGAAGAAAAGGACGCAAATTTCGTTTGGGTACAGCATTGCATGACCGCGCAATTAGCAGTTAAAGCGACGCAGTGCCAAATTGTAAAAAGTGCTCTGGTCAGGAAGGGGGTAAATCCTTCCGGGGCTGAAGTGGTTAATAATATCAGAAGAAGCACACAAGCACTTGGCTTCAGGTAGCTATACTGTAGGTGCAACTGTACAGGGTTACACAGTACAATAACTGGAAATAATGTAAAAACACCTGCCTGCCTGTCAGTATATATATATATATATACACCATACACTAATGCCGCGTACACACGGTCGTACTTTTCGTCTACAAAAGTCGGACAGCCTGTCCGACAGACTTCCGGCAGACTTTCGGTGGACTTGCGGCGGACTTGCGGCCTACTTTCTAACGAACGGACTTGCCTACACACGACCACACAAAAGTCTAACGGATTCGTACGTGATGACGTACACCGGACTAAAATAAGGAAGTTCATAGCCAGTAGCCAATAGGTGCCCTAGCGTGGCTTTTTGTCCGTCGGACTAGCACACAGACGAGCGGATTTCGGGGTCCGTCGTAGTTACGAAGTAAAGTTTTAAAACATGTTTCAAATCTAAAGTACGTCGGATTTGAGGCTAAAAAAGTCAGTTGAAAGTCCGGAGAAGCCCACACACGATCGGATTACCAGCCAGCTTTAGTCCATCAGCGTCTGTTGGACTTTTGTAGACGAAAAGTAGGACCGTGTGTACGCGGCATAAGTGCAGCTAACTGACTCGACCTGCCTACTCTATCTAACTTAAATCAAATGACACTGTCTCTCTGTCTAACTCTCTCCACCGCAACACACTACACAAGGCCACCACGCAGGTGGCCTTATATAGTGTGGGGCATGTACTAAACCCCCTGAGCCATAATTGGCCAAAGCCTCCCTGGCTTTGTCCAATTACAGCTCTCTGTGCAGACGGCGCTGTGATTGGCCAAACATGTGGGTCATAGTGCATGCGTGGCCAATCATCAGCCAGCAATGCACTGCGATGCCGCAGTGAATTATGGGCCGTGACGCACCACTCGAATTTGGCGCGAACGGTCCATAACGTTGGTAATTCGGCGAACAACCGAACACGCGATGTTCGAGTCGAACATGCGTTTGACTCGAACACGAAGCTCATCCCTACCATAGACATTTCGGCAGTCAAAACGTAGTTTCCAGGCTGCCATTTTTAGACAAAACTGGGTATCAAAATTAAACAACACAGCCCTCCCTTATTATATTATATATTATATTTTGTAGACCTCCCAACTGAGAACCACAGAACTTTATAGGGAAGAAGGGACTAATTCTGTATTTTTTTTTTTTTTAGAGCAATGCATAGGCACAGAAACCCTGCAGCCAGTTCCCAACAATACAAGGAAGCTGCTTAGATTTTCACCCTAAGTATTAACATCAATTTCTCTCTATATGTCAAATGTCTGTGTATTTTTTTTTTTTTTCAAAAGATTTTATTTAGATTTTCAAAGCGTACAAACAATATACAGCCGTTGTTTTTTTTTTTGTAAAATATTTTACATAGTTAAAGGAACTTAGGTACATACTCGTGTTTACCTTTAGGATATACACTTATATACCAGGAAGGGATGGCTGGATAACAGATAACAAACAGATCATAACATTCCAATATTTGATTAGTAATAGTAGATACCTGGATGGATCTTTTTATAGAAACCCTAACATTAGCTAGGTAATAACAGAAACAAAGGGAAATGTAACATAAAAAAGGGGGGGGGTAATAAGTAAGGCATAATGGGGGGGGGAGAGGGGGACTGCAAGGTTGAAGCATAGGTAATTGTCTAGGTACATATTGCTAAAGTGGTTAGCTAGTGATAATCTAATGATAATGATAATCTAATAAGGGCGGAGTCAGTGATCTGTATTAAGGACTTTAGGTGGAGGATGCCCTTTGGGGGGTGGAGGTCGCCTCTTTTGGGATTGGAGGATAATGCCCCGTACACACGGTCGGATTTTCCGATGGAAAATGTCCGATCGGAGCGTGTTGTCGGAAATTCCGACCGTGTGTGGGCTCCATCAGACATTTTCCATCGGATTTTCCGACACACAAAGTTGGAGAGCAGGAGATAAAATTTTCCGACAACAAAATCCGTTGTCGGAAATTCCGATCGTGTGTACACAAATCCGACGGACAAAGTGCCACGCATGCTCAGAATAAATAAAGAGATGAAAGCTATTGGCCAGTGCCCCGTTTATAGTCCCGACGTACGTGTTTTACGTCACCGCGTTTATAACGATCGGATTTTCCGACAACTTTGTGCGACCGTGTGTAGACAAAACAAGTTTAAGCCAACATCCGTCGGAAAAAATCCTAGGATTTTGTTGTCGGAATGTCCGAACAAAGTCCGACCGTGTGTACGCCCTATAAGAGTTGAAGTATGAGAACGAGGATTGGCTGAAGTTGGCTATTTCCTCCTGGGAGAGAGAGGAAAGCATGAAGGAATGCCATTTGGAGTAAAAGTTGGCTTTAGATTTTTCTTGTTTAAAATCCGTGTTTAGACGGTCTTTGATAAGGAGATATAGAAGCGTTCGTTTGATGTGGGTGATGTTAGGGCTGGGAGGGGAGATCCAAAGTTTCAAAATGGTTCTTCTTGCAATTAGAAGACAAATCAGAGTCCATTCTTTGTGGGAGGGGGTGACTTTTGAGATTCCCGTGTGACCTGTATTTGTAGTGATATGGGACCAAGGTAACAGTTTAGGATCCCAATGGCCAAAGATGAGGAGTAGCGGGTCCTTTGGTAATTTTAACAAGGTTACTTCAAAGATGTAGGATAATACCTGGTCCCAGAAGGTAGAGATGTAGGAGCAGTTCCAGAAGCGATGAGTCAGAGATGGCTTCGGTAGATTACATAGAGGGCAAAAGGCTTTGCTCTGATCTGATTTTGAAGAAAAGAAAGGCATGTAAGCTCTGTGAACTATTTTCAGTTTTGTTTCTCTCCAGATTTTGTTTGGTGTTAGCTTATGTACAGTGTTGAGGCCTTGTAGAATTTTCTAAACTAGGTTCGAGTCCAGGAAGTCTTTATGCCAATTTTCAACAGAGGAGGATGAGAGGGGAAGAGAGGACTTATGTAAAAGAGGTTTGTATATGTCCGAGATTTTGTAGGAGTCATCCAGGATCATTTGGTCTGTGATGTTAGGCTGAAATCTTTGGCTATCTTCTTTACATGCGTCCTTTAAAAAGCTGATACATTGACCATAGTGGAAAGCATGTGTCATGGGTAGAGAGAAGGTTTCCGCTATGTTGGCAAAGGGTAATATTGCAGAGGGTGGAAAATTTTGTGAGGCCTTTTTGTTCCCAGATGGTGAAGGGTTTGTGTTCCAAACCTGGTGGAAAAACCGGATTCCCCTGAATTGGAAGGTGGCTTGACATGAAAGGAGAAACCTTGAGCAGCTTCCTGGCTTCTCTCCATGCTATTGCAGTATCTCTTAGTAGGAGGTTGTGTTGAAAAGGAGGGGGAACTGACTTCCACCTGCAGTGTAGAAGTGCCACTAATGAATACGGGTGAGCCATGTCAGATTCCAAAGAAAAGTTGGAGTATCGGGAGGACTGTGTGTACCAATCTAGACTGGTTCTAAGCAGACATGCTAAATTATAGATTCTAATATGAGGGAGACTGATGCCCCCTTCGTGCCTGGGAAGATATAGTTTTTAAAAGCTAAACGTGGTCTTTTGTTTTGCCATAGAAATTTTGATATGACTGAATTGAGTGATTTCACATCCTTGTGATGGAGAAGTAACGGTAAAGTTTGCAATGGGTATAATAATCTAGCAAAACTGACCATTTTTATCAGATGACATCTTCCCAAGAGCGAGAGGGGCAGATCCATCCAGGTAGTTAATTCTTGAGTTATTTTTGAAAATAGAGGATGGTAGTTGAGGTGGTAGAGTGAGGAGGGGAGTTTCCCTATTTTGATTCCCAAATAGGTAATATATGAATTGGCGACAGGAAAGATAGAGTTCTGGGCCCAAGATGGTTTAGAGAGAGTGCCTATGGGGAGGATTTCGCTTTTGTTGTAGTTAATGCGGAGGCCTGAGCATAAATGAAATTCGTCGAAAACCTTTTTTATGGTGATCATATCTGATAGGGGGTCGGCTGAGAATATGAGAACGTCGTCCGCAAAGAGTGAGGTGCGTAAGTTGTGTGAACCAACTTTTATGCCGTGTAAGGGAGCTGTCAATGTTAGGTATCTGGAAAGTGGTTCTAGGGCGATATTGAAGAGGAGTGAGGATAGGGGGCATCCTTGGCGTGTACCCTTGTAAAGGCGGAATTCATCCGAGAGAAGGCCAGCTGCCACCAATCTTGCTGCCGGAGCATTGTACATGGTGTTTATGAGATGGTGGAAAGGACCATTGAAGCCCATCGCTGACATGGTCATGGATAACCAGTCAAAACTAACGTTATCGAAAGCTTTCTCCGCGTCTGATGTGATAATGGCATGGTCTGTGTTTGGGTATTGGTTAGCATGCTCTAAGGCCAGCATGACTTTGCGGATGTTGCAGGTGGCTGTTCTGCCTTTAACAAAGCCGGAGTGGGCGGGGTGTACCAAAGAGGGGATGATATCTGCTAGTCTAGTGGCTACAATCTTGGATAGAATTTTTACATCAAGATTAACCACTTTAAGACCAGCCTCGTTTTGGATTTTAGGTGTTTACATGTTTAAAACAGGTTTTTCTGCTAGAAAATTACTTAGAACCCCCAAACATTATATATGGTTTTTCTTCTAACACCCTAGAGAATACAATGGCGGTCATTGCAATACTTTTTTTTGCACCGTATTTGCACAGCGGTCTTAAAAGCGCACTTTTTTTTGAAAAAATTCACTTTTTTGAATAAAAAAATAAGACAACAGTAAAGTTAGCCCAATTTTTTTTAATATTGTGAAATATAATGTTACGCCAAGTAAATTGATACCCAACATGTCATGCTTGAAAATTGCGCCCGCTCGTGGAATGGCGTCAAACTTTTACCCTCAAAAATCTCCATAGGCGACGTTTAAAAAATTCTACAGGTTGCATATTTTGCGCTACAGAGGAGGTCTAGGGCTAGAATTATTGCTCTCGCTCTACCGATCGCTGTGATACCTCACATGTGTGGTTTGACCACCGTTTTCATATGCGGGCGCTACTCGCGTATGCGTTCGCTTCTGCGCGCGAGCTCGTCGGGACAGGGGGGTTTTAAAAAAATTTTTTTTTATTTTTATTATTTATTTTACAATATTTTATTTATTTTTACACTGTTTAAAAAAAAAAATTGTGTCACTTTTATTCCTATTACAAGGAATGTAAACATCCCTTGTAATAGAAAAAAGCATGGCAGGACCTCTTAAATATGAGATCTGGGGTCAAAAAGACCTCAGATCTCATATTTACACTAAAATGCAATAAAAAAAAAAAAAAAAAAAGTCATTTAGAAAAATGACATTTGAAAAAATATGCCTTTAAGAGGCGTGGACGAAAGTGACGTTTTGACGTCGCTTCCGCCCAGCAGTGTCATGGAGACGAGTGAGCACCATCTTAGCCTCACTTGTCTCCAGGCACAGAAGGGAGAAGGACGCGATCGCCTCCGCCGCTACCGACGGCTCCGGTAAGCGGCGGAGGGCACCGGATCACGGCGGGAGGGGGGGGCACTCTCCCGCCACCGATAAAAGTGATCTCGCGGCGAATCCGCCGCAGGGACCACTTTTATCTGAAAGCCGGCCGCCGCACGAAAACGGGGATACCGGGGTTATGGCAGCTAGCTGCTGCCATAACAACGATATCCCCGTTCAAACCTAGGACGTACATCGGCGTGCGGCGGTCGGGAAGTGGTTAAGAAGTGAGATGGGTCTGTAGGAGCCCGGGTCCTGGGGGTCTTTACCCTTCTTGGATAATAATTTAATAATTGCCTGATTCCCCAACTGTAGATATGTACCCCCTGACCATATACCATTGTATACTTGGTGAAGAGTGGGTTCTAAGAGGGTTTGTAGGGTTTTGTAGAATTCACTAGTGAATCCGTCAGGGCCAGGGGCCTTGGAGAGGGTTAGGTTACGGATGGTGGTAGATAGTTCAGAAAGGGAGATAGGACCATTAAGTGCCTCTAGTTGTGAAGGAGAAATTTTTGGCAGGTTTATTTTCTCGAGGAAGGAGCATGCTGTTTGTTTATCTATGGGATCTGGGGCGTAGAGCATAGAGTAGAATTTAAGCATTACCTTATTAATTTGTTGTGGAGAGGAGTGGAGGTTACCCTTGGCGTTTCTGAGAGATGTGATATGTGTCGGGCGGAATTGACCTTTGCAGAGTCTGGCTAGGAGTTTGCCTGCTTTATTCCCAAACTTGTGGTAGGTGGCGTCTAGATGGGCCTTTTTGGTGAGTTCAAGGGTCTTTGCCCAGGCTTCGAAGTCTCTTTTTGCTGCCTGCCATTCATTTCTGGTAGCTGGGGAATCTTTAGTGTGTAAGGAGTGTTGTGCCTGGTGTAGGCGTGCGCTGGCTGCTTTATATTTAGTTAAGGTGTTACGTTTAAATGAAGTGGCATATGAAATGATTCGGCCCCTAAGGTATGCTTTGCCGGCATCCCAGAAGAGGTTAGGGTCGTTCCGGTGGGGGGGGGGGCATTGGTCTTAGAGTATTCAGACCATGACTCGGACATGAACTGCTGGAAGTCTGTATTGTTGTGTAGGTAGGAGGGGAAACGCCAAATGTTGGGGTGTGGGGGTAAATCCAGATTGTCGAGTATTACCTCTATGGGGGCATGGTCAGAGATGATTATATCGTGGATGTCAGCGCTGTGGAGCATGGGGAGGAGGTTGTCAGAGCCAAAGAAGTAGTCTATCCTTGTAAAGACATTGTGTGGGTTGGAGTAAAAAGTAAATTCTCTGTCAGCTGGGTAGGAGAGGCGCCAAAGATCCTGGAGGTGGATGGCATCCATAGTGGTTGCAAAGTACGAAGGGGTGGAGGGGTCGGAGCTAGGTTTAGGGCGCTTAGTGGATGACCTGTCATCCGTCTGATGGAGAATATCATTGAAACTAAATGGGGGAGATGGGTGTTGCTAAGTAACCAAGTGGACAGTTCCGTTTAGAACTGTCTGCCTGGGCTATTTGGAGCGTAGACATTTGTTATCACAAGTTCCTTGGAACCTAATTGGACATGTGCCGTAATGAAGCGTCCTTGCTTGTCAGTTTTCACAGATAAAACTGTGCAGGGGAGGTTTTTGTGTATCAGCAGGAGTACACCAGCTTTGCGACCCACCGCGTCAGAGCAGACAGTGCCTACCCAAAGCTTCTTCATGCGGTGAAAATCTGGGGTTAGTAAATGAGATTCTTGAATCAGTCAGTCAGTTTTGATTCGTTTGAGATGTCGGAGAATTTTCATTCTCTTGTGAGGGGATCTGAGACCTTTAACATTCCAGGAGACTACTTTCATATTGGGGGGTTCTTGAGGGGGATATGGGCCGGTATATGAGATTTGTCACTGTGTAAGTGATGAGAGAGAATGTTCTGCTTCGTGTTATTGAACTGTTGTATAACACTAGTCAGACAGCTTAACAATAATTCAGAAGTCAAGAAACATGAGACATCAGATCTGTATGTATTCTTTATCCCGAATAACTTTGTAAAACTACAACATAAGCATAAACAAAACATATGTGTCAGTACATTAAACATTATACAGCAGCCTCACTCTATCAGTGAGAGTACTCATAGACAATTCCATCATTAGTCCAGGAATAGTTTAAGAGCTCTTCATCATGCAGTCTGATCCAGGAGCAGTAATGAAATGAAGGAAATACAGTTCCAGGTTAAAGGTTACTGCCTTTTACTATGAGGAGAATCCTACATCCTGTCAAGTTCTGGCAAAGTAATAACCATCTCTGACCACTAGATGGCAACAACATAAACTAACATTACAGTATAAACTGTAACAGCACATAGCACATATTACTATGAACAATATGGGCAGAACACTCCCTGTCTGGCATAATTTATTATGTCATTACCTGAATAACTACTGCTATGCAGAAAAAACATATACAGGAAAATGTAATCCTAGCTAGTCCGAGATCAAAACTATAATGTCAGTTATAGGTCTGAGATAAATTCTGGCGGTCTCATTGTTTACAGTTCTGACCTCCACCTTTCTAACCTTGCCATCCCTGCTTGGTAGAGCATTGACAATAAGTCCTACGGGCCACTCGTTCCTGCCCTCTTGGCTGTCCTTCAACAGAACAACATCACCCACTTTTACGTTTGGGCGATCCTCAGTCCATTTCCTACGGCGTTGCAGATTTGACAGATACTCTCTCTTCCATCTTTTCCAAAAGGTGTCTGCCAAGCATTGTACTTGCTTCCATTGTTTTGCATGAACTTGTGTTGTACTTATGGTCCCAGATGGAGCAGACAAAGAGTTCATCTTTTGAGTCAACAACATTGCTGGGGTAAGGACCATAGGTGTATCTGGGTCTGAGGACACAGGAACTATAGGCCTGGCATTCATAATAGCCGTAACCTCTGCCATAAAGGTGCTTAAAGTCTCATGGGTCAAGTGAGCAGGTTTGGTTTGTAGCAACATAGCGTCCAAGATTCGTCTGGCAATACCTATAAGTCTCTCCCAGACACCACCCATATGTGAGGAGTGTGGAGGATTAAAGACCCATGTACATTATCTGTCTTGGAGAAAGTCTTGCATTTGTGATTCGCTGTCACAAATGTTAAGTTCTTTGCAGGCTCCCACAAAGTTTGTCCCTCTGTCAGAACGGAGCAGTTTTACTGGGCCACAAATTGAGAAGAATCTCCTCAAGGCATTAATAAAGCTTGATGTTGACATGGCTTCAAGTAGCTCTATGTGTACAGCTCGGGTGGACAAACAAGTGAAAAGGACTGCCCATCATTTACTGTCCGCGCTGCCTCCTCTAGTGCGACGGGTTAAAACAGACCATGGACCAAATACATCTAGGCCCACATTGGTGAAAGGTGGTTGAGCAATTACTCTGTCCTCTGGTAGCTCTGCCATCTTTGGACTTTGTAATTTTCCTCTCAGTTTGCGACAGATGACACAGTTGCGTATAACAGCTGATACCAAGCGTTTGCCACCAAGAATCCAGAGACCTGCGGATCTAATTGCACCTTCTGTGATGTGTCGCCCTTGGTGAACTACTTGTTCATGATAGTACCTAACAAGCAGTGTCGCAACGTGGTGATCATAAGGTATAATGACAGGCTGTTTCTCTTCTTCTGAAAGTTCAGCAAGAGACAAACGTCCTCCTACTCTCAACAACCCATTCTTGTCTAAAAAGGGGCTAAGCCTCCTAAGTCGGCTTTGTTTTGGGAATGTCTTTTGTTTTTTGATGCAGTCAATTTCCTTCTGGAAATGTTTGTTTTGAACAGAAGAAATTATAACAGACTTTGAGCAAGTTCTACTAGATTGACCCGTTCATGGAAACTTTCCCACCTCCTGACCTGATCGCTATTGGTTTCTCTCCGGAAGGTTTTAGCGACATGGATGAGTCTGGCTAGGGTCTTAACTAATATCTTCCAGCAAGAAAATCTATCAAAGCAATGTGAGTGAAGTGTGGCTTCAGAAGCTTTGGTACTGAAACTTGTAATTTCTGATCTGATTTCAGGGTCAGCTTCGGGCTCTATTAGTGGATAAACATTAGCAGTGTCTGTCTGCTCACAGTGTGGTTGGTAAACACTGAACATTGGTAGATACCAGTGTTCCCTGTCTGTTTCAAGTGGTCCTGCAACTTCAGCGTGATCATTGTCTAGCATCCCTTTAATGAATTCAGTGAAATCTCTTTTCACTTCTGGCTTCCTCTGCAGAGTTTTGCTGAGTGAATGCAAACGCTTCATGGCTTGTTCCCTGTTACTAGGCAAAACACGTCTGGGTGTGCGAAAGGGAAGAGGGGCCACCCAACTGTGATTGTCATCTTGGTAAGCCTCTCTATCCATAATCTGCAAGAAGGTCTGATCCTCTATAGAGAGGGCTTGTTTATCATCATCTTTAGTTTTCTGGAACACTGTAATCCCTAGATTGTCTGTCTCAATGTTGGAATTGACTTCTTCTTTACCATATAGAGTAGAGGAGTCACAGTGTTGTGTTGACCTGCCAAAGCTTTCCTTGACAATGAAGCTGTTGTGACAGGGACTGAGTAGGGATGTGCATCCATTTGTTAACACAGATGTCTTCAAAGTGGTAATATTGTCAGGCTGGTGCACTGTCCCCAGGCAAACTTCTCCTACAATGACCCACCCCAGGTCCAGTCTCTGTGCATAGGGGGCATTATAAGGTCCATTGATTTGCTGGCGCACCTTGTGTACCTGAAGGATGTCTCTCCCAAGAAGTAGAAGGATAGAAACATCTGGCTCAACAGCTGGGATAAGGTGAGTAATTGAGCGGAGGTGAGGGTGGTGATGGGCTACTTCTGGAGAGGGAATCTCAGTTTTGTCGTCAGGTATCATGCCACACTCTATTAGGGTAGGAAGTGGAAACTGCACTTTCTTATTGAAGGACTCAATGGTAAAGTCAGAAGCTCTTCTCCCTGTGGTTTCAATTGTCCCCGCACATGTCCTTAGAGTGTATGGAACTGCACTTGCCTTAAGATTAAAGATATCAAAGAAGTCTGACTTTGCAAGGGATCTGTTGCTCTGTTCATCTAGCACTGCATACATTTTCACTGCCCTTTCTCTCTTGCCAGTGGGATACACAGTCACTAAACAGATTTTAGAGCATGAACGTGCACTCTTGCCTTGTCCACATACTTCAGTGCAATTAGACATTACTGAGGAGAGTGGGGTCTCTTGTTGCTCCCTGCCCGGATCTTTCCTGGGTTCTACAGTCTCTAGTGGGGCAGGAGCAGGGCCTGGGTGCAAAGCTGCAATATGTCTTTCACTGCCACATTCTGTACATTCTACCAGAATTTTGCAGTCTTTAGCGACGTGATAAGTAGATCCACAACACTTGAAACAGATGCCATTATGTTTAAGGAAGGACATCCGCTCTGCAATAGGTTTGCTTCTAAAGCCTTTGCATTTCTTTAGTGGGTGTGGTTTTTTGTGTATTGGGCAATGTTTATCAGGGTTTTCTATGGTGTGTACCTTGTGGGTGCTTTGATAGTCTGTGACTTCTGAAGGTACAGCTGTTTTGTGTGTGGATACAGAGGTCCTACCGTAAGGTCTGTGAGGTTTCTCAGTTCTGTGTGATTGATTGCCGCTGGTGGTGAAGGCGAAACTGGGATCACTTCGGATTTTCACTTGCTGTCTGACAAACCTAGAAAACACAGAGAAAGGGGGAAAAGCGACTCCATAATCTTCTTTGAATTTACCTCCCACAGACATCCACTTGTCTTGCAGATTTGAGGGTAGTTTCTCTACTATGGGATTAGTGCCTCTAGCTGTATCTAGGTATGAAAGTCCTGGCAAGTAGCCATCCTCTTTGGCATATTCTATCTCTAGTAGAAGATCACTTAGTTCTTGTAGCCGCACGTTGTCTCTGTAGCCCACTTTGGGAAAGACTTCAAGTTTTTTCAGCAGTGCTTCTTCTATTACCTCTGGGGATCCATACGTTTCTTCTAGTCTTTTCCAGGTCATGTTGAGTCCTGCTGCAGGGTTGAACAGGTTTGCTCTTCTCATCCTCTTAGCATGCTCTGCTGACTCGGTACCAAGCCATTTTATCATTAAATTAAGAATTTCTGCTGGTGAAAAGTTCAGACCTTCAGTGGCATTCAGAAAGGAAGATTTCCATGCCCAATAGTTTTCAGGACAGTCATCAAATTGGAGAAAGCCTGAGCTTACCATTTCTTTGCGGATGAGATATTTGGTGACATCCACTGCACATTGTTGTTCACACATGTAATCTATAGGTTGAGGTGATGGGAACACTTGTTTTTTTGTTCTTAGGGGTTTCTGGTGCTTCATTCTTGATTTGCTGGCAGCCGCTGACCTCATGTGGTTGATTGGGCCTGCTCAGGGGGCTTGTTGATTTCGGCCTGAATTCCTTTGCTTCAGGTTTAAGAGACTGTTCCTTTGCATGCGCAGTAGTAAGGTTCTGGATGTACTCACTTGAACAATCTGCAGAGAATAGAGGTTTTCCTGGAACCTCTGAGTCTTTATATGATTTTTCACTTCCAGAACGACTTGTTCCCATGTAGGCAGCGGCCTCTGCTTCAGCAGCTGCAGCAGCAGTCTGTCGCTGCAGGATGAGCAATTTTGATTTTAATTCCGCTTCTTCTTGTGCGATGGCAGCTTTCTTTGCTGCTAACTCCTGCATCATCATGGCTTCTTTTTCTGAGTACTGTAGCTGGATGCGGGCGGCTTCTGCCTTGGCACGAGCTTTAACTGCTGAGGACATCTTGCTAGCCCGTGAAGATCTGGACACATGCGAATGTGCATCGTCTTGCTGGGCGCTGGGAATGTTCTCCCTGCCTTGCTGTGTCGGCGGTAGCATGTCATCAGCCTGGTACTTTGTTCCTGATCTAAGACTCATGCTGCAGTAATGGCGTCTCAGTTTATTCCAGACTGCCACGTGGATGTCTTTTTACTGTTCTGCTTCGTGTTATTGAACTGTTGTATAACACTAGTCAGACAGCTTAACAATAATTCAGAAGTCAAGAAACATGAGACATCAGATCTGTATGTATTCTTTATCCCGAATAACTTTGTAAAACTACAACATAAGCATAAACAAAACATATGTGTCAGTACATTAAACATTATACAGCAGCCTCACTCTATCAGTGAGAGTACTCACAGACAATTCCATCATTAGTCCAGGAATAGTTTAAGAGCTCTTCATCATGCAGTCTGATCCAGGAGCAGTAATGAAATGAAGGAAATACAGTTCCAGGTTAAAGGTTACTGCCTTTTACTATGAGGAGAATCCTACATCCTGTCAAGTTCTGGCAAAGTAATAACCATCTCTGACCACTAGATGGCAACAACATAAACTAACATTACAGTATAAACTGTAACAGCACATAGCACAAATTACTATGAACAATATGGGCAGAACAGAGAATCATAGCTATATTAGGAGGTATGGTGTTGGTGACCTGACGGTGAAGTGGAGTAACGAAGTACGGAGATTTGCTTGAACCCCGGGGTAGAGGAGGATGGGGGGGGTTAAATCAGGGGGGGGATCAGAGAAAGAAACAAAACAAGCACATGTAAGAACTTCTCTTTTTTCCGCATGGAGTCGCTGTGTAGGACAACTCCCATGACCGGACACCAGGGGTTGCTTCCCAAGAGAGCCCATGATAGGGTAGCTGGTTCTTGTGTGGGCTCCTCCTCCGGGCCGAGCATGTGGGGGAGAGTGAATTGAGCCGTATACAGTGAGGCCAATAAGGATCGTAAAATGTACTAAAAGAAATTTGTAACAGTAAGGTATTTGATAACTGAGCAATAAAACCTAGCATCAATATAACAAAGCACATGACAGAATACCTTCCAGAACCTCTATTGAATTGTGGTATTTAGTGGGTATAGATGATAGGTGAGAGGAGGAAGGTAAGGCAGCAATACATGGAGTAATAAAATATTGAAAAGCGTGGGGGTGTAGGTGTATGAGCAAAGTCAAAGACCGAACCTGAAGTGGTGTCGTAAGAGCTGCCTCGATGGTTATCGAAGAAACGTAACTGCGAGTCCTTGGTCAGCGAGGGGTGTTGCGAAGCTGGTCTGGGTGCGACAATCTGAAGCGCTTGGGAGAGTCTTTGCGGGGGCTCCTTTGGTCCAGGGAGCGATTGATAGGAGCAGCTTTTGATGGGGTGTGAGGGTGAGGGTTTGGATGTAGAGATCATAGGTAGGCCTCCGCTTCAGAGGGATCTTGGAAGGATAGTTGATCGCCGTTCGGGGTCTTGAGGCGGAGGATAGCTGGGAAGGCCAGCGTGAATTTTATTTGTTGTTTAAAGAGATCTGTGCATACCTGCTGGAAGGCTTTGCGCTTTTTCGAGACCTCAATGGAGTAGTCGGCAAAGATCAGGACCCTTACGCCGTCTACTTGGAGTGAGCGGGATTGTCTGAACTTTTGAAGCATAAGGGCCTTGTCAGAATAGTTCAGGTATTTAGCGATTATAGGTCGAGGGTTTTTGCGTTCTGCGTTGTAAGAACCCATACGGTGGGCACGTTCCACTGTGCAAGATCCTGTAAGGCCCAGCGCTTCCGGAATGCGGTGTGAGCAGAATTCAGATAGAGCAGATGCTTGTAGGGATTCAGGTATCCCCACGAATCGCAGGTTGCTCCTTCTGGATCTGTTTTCCAAATCATCGAGTTTTTGGATAATATATTGGTTTGTCTAGTCTTGTGCTTGTTCTGTGGCCTGGGCTTGGTACATCTCCTCTTCCACGCTGGATAGGCGGTGTTCTAGCTCATTCAGCCTGGTGGAGTGTTCTCCCAGTTGGGCCTTTATTTGTTTCATCCCCGCATTTACAGCCTTTTCCACTCATGCTGAGGTCATAGGGGACAAAAGGGCTGCAACAGCCTGAGCTATGCGCTTTGTATTCTGGTCCTCAGCATGTTGTGGGGTGGATGCTTGTAAGGAGAAGGCTTGGGAGAGGGAGACTTGAGGGAAGGAGACATGGTGAGGCTGTGGCTGAGTAGAGGAGGCTTGTGGAGAGATGTGAGTGGCTGTGCTGCCGCTTACCTCCATTTCTGCCGCCTGTGTATCTGAGCGAGGTTGCGTGTAGGCCGAGACCGGGGCCTCAATTTGTGCCTGGGCCGGCGGTGCCGTCTGAGCGGTTTGCGTGCGGGAGCCGGTTTTCTCTACAAACCGGTCCATGGGCTGGCAGAGTATGTCCGGAGGTAGCCGAGGGTGGATGCGGGCTCCTGGGCTGATTTTTCGTTCGTTCTGCAGGAGCTGAGGAGCGGAGCAGCTAATCCATGCGGCGCCGGAACCGGAAGTTGTCTGTGTATTAAAAAGCACAAGTGTCAGCACATCAGTGAACTCACAGTGCCATTTTTAAAATGTATTTATTTAATCCCCTGTACTAAGTGCAAATCAACCGGGGAAAATCGATTATAGAGGGCCACCCAGGTGAGAACCAGACCCTGGGGATGGGGTGGGAGCCACAGCAGGCCTGACAGCCAATAAAGTAAACATAAGATTTGACTGGACTGCTGCACAAATGCATCAGTGGCCTTAAAACAGCTACACTTGACTTATCTCAGACCACCCCATAATTATACTTACCCAAAGGAGGAGGAGTAGGAAGGTGAGTCTGGAGTTCGGGATTTGACCCTGTGTGTCAGAGGTTGTGCCAGGATATGCAGGGTTAATAAGAAGGAGCCTCCTGCCTCAAGTGACACAGAAGCCCTGTCAGAGAATCTGAGGCATGTCACTTGGGGAGGCTGTAATAATGAAATCACATGTCACTGAAGAGGAGAGCTTGCTGGCATGCATTTTGAGGCGGGGATGCAAAGAGTTAGTAGGTGCCTCCTGCAGTATGAAACCTGATCTCTCACACATGCAGTGAGAGGAGCTGAGTGATATGCTGGAGGGCATGAGAGCTGACAGTATACATCAGTTCCTGCCCTGTAGGGCACATGGAACTCAGTATCTCTGACAGAATCCAGGGAGTGAGATGCTACAAGTGTCCAAGGTCTGAGGTACATTCACATGTGATGGCAGTGCTCTGGGAATCCTAGGATGAGAAGGTGGTGTCCATTAACCGCTTGCCGACCGGCTCACGCCGATATACCTCAGCAGAAGGGCATGTACAGGCATATTAACGTACCTGTACGTTGCCCTTTAAGAAGCAGTTTGTGAATGGGCGCGCGCTGCCGGCGACGCGTGCGCCCGCCGCAAGCTCCGTGAGTGTGATCGCGGGTCCCGTTGACTCGATGTCTGCGGGGATATCCGCGATCATCTCACGGAGAGGAAGAATGGGGAAATGCTGATGTAAACAAGCATTTCCCCGTTCTGCCTAGTGACACTGACACTGATCACAGCTCCCTGTAATCGGGAGCAGTGATCAGTGTCGTGTCACACATAGCCCCTCCCCCCCAAAGTTAGAATCACTCCCTAGGACACACTTAACCCCTGCAGCGCCCCCTAGTGAAAAAAAAAATATTAATAAAAATGCCATAAAACTATCCCCTATTTTGTTAACGCTAAGTTTTGCGCAAACCAATCAATAAACACTTATTGCGATTTTTTTTTACCAAAAATATGTAAAAGAATATATATTGGCCCAAACTGAGGAAACAAATGTTTTTTTATATTTTTTTGGGGGATATTTATTATAGCAAAAAGTAAAAAATAATGCTTTTTTTTCAAAATTGTTGCTTTTTTTTGTTTATAGCGCAAAAAATAAAAACCACATAGGTGATCAAATACCACCAAAAGAAAGCTCTATTTGTGGGGAAAAAAGGACATCAATTTTGTTTGGGAGCCATGTCACACGGCAGTGCAATTGTCAGTTAAAATGACGCAGTGCCTAATCGCAAAAAGTGCTCTGGTCTTTTGCCAGCCAAATGGTCCGGGGCTGAAGTGGTTAATAGAGGCATATGTTGTATTAAAAGTCCTCACAGGTTGTGGGCAGAGGAGTGAGTGGTGAAAGTAGGAGAGGAGCTGTGCTGAAGGGCCCCATCCCATCAGGAATGAGCATAGGGGAAGGTCACTGGGTGTAGAGGAGACACACCTGCTGGTCAGAGCAGCAGTATTCAGGGGATGTGATGGCTGAGAGACACACTCTAGTGTGGGTAGCAACATGGGTCCATGAATTTTAGGAGAAATAAGGGCTATGTAAATGATCCCTAGAGCTGTGGGCAGAGTGGGAATTGTAGGAGTGGAGCCAGCAAATTCATTGCCAGTGGCTCCAGTACTAATCCAATGTCTGACTGAAGTACTTGGGACCCTGCAGGGGCTGGAGACCAGTCAATATGGTGGATCAGAGCACCTGTGGGATTTATGTAGTGAGGGGCCTGGGAACAGAGGAGATACTCACCAAGCAACTCTTGTGACAGCTGAATCTCCTCAGAGCAGTTGGATGTGCTTCAGCATAGCCTTTTCCTAGAGTTCAGGCTCCACCCAGTCACCTCAGGTCTTGTAGCCAATCCTAAGGGAGCTACTTAACTTCCCTTTTAAGTTCATACCCACAGTGATGCCATGCTTCCAGCAGTCAAGGCTCCCTTTCCCTAAAGGCGGTTCAAGGGGCCTTCATGAATAGGTTTTACTTGCAGAAAGAAAAGTTCAATACAAGCCTTTTTGGGCAGCATATGAAGCACTGCAGACACTTTTCTGCTGTCCAAACTCCTTTCTACTCCACACCTGCTCTAGGAGCTTCCTGTCTTTAACCACTTTCGGACAGCCCGCTGTCGTTATATGTCGCTACTTTAAAGAGGAGTATCACTGTTATGGCAGCACCTAGCTGCCATAATCCTGGTATCATCTTCTTCAGGAATCTTCTCCCTACTAGGCATGGAGACGAGTGAGGGGAAGATGGCCCCCACCCGTCTCCAAATCATTGCAGGGAGGAAGCCACGTCAAAACGTCACTTCCGCCCATAGCTCTTAAAGGGCCATTTTTATTTTTTTTTAAATGACAACATTTATTTATTTATTTTTTATTTCATTTTAGTGTAAATATGAAATCTGAAGTCTTTTTGACCCCAAATCTCATATTTAAGAGTTCCTGTCATGCTTTGTTTCTATTACAAGGCATGTTTACATTCCTAATAATTAGGGATGAGCTTCGAGTTCGAGTCGAACGTAAGTTCGACTCGAACATTGGCCATTCGACCATTCGTTGAATTACGAACATTATGGGCTGTTCGCACCAAATTCGAGTGGTGCGTCATGGCCCATAATTCACTGCGGCATCGCAGTGCATTGCTGGCTGATGATTGGCCAAGCATGCACTTTGACCCGCATGCTTTGGCCAATCACAGCGAGGTAAGAACGGAGAGCATAATTGGCCAAAGGCAGGGTGGCATTGGCCAATTATGCCTCAGGGGATTTAGTACACGCCCCACACTATATAAGGCCTCCTGGAAGTCGACCTTGTGTAGTGTGTTCCGGCATGCTGAGAGAGAGAGAGAGACAGTGTCATTACATTTGAGTTAGATAGAGCAAGCAGGCGAGTCAGTTAGCTGCAGTCAGTGTATTTAGTATGTGTATATATATATATATATATATATATATATATATATATATATATATATATACACTGTATTCAGTTTAGCTAGATCTGATCCTGTTATTCTCTTCCTAATATATTTACAGGCAGGCAGCTGCAGTATTTTCAGTCAGTGTACTGTATCCTGTGCACAGTGTGCAACTAAAGGTAACTGCAGACAATTGCTGGTGTTCTCTTCCTAATAATACTACAAGCAGGCAGCTGCAGTATTTTCAGTCAGTCTACTATATCCTGTGCACAGTGTGCAACTAAAGCTAACTGCAGACAATTGCTGGTGTTCTCTTCCTAATAAACTTACAGGCAGGCAACTGCAGTATTTTCAGTCAGTGTACTGTATCCTGTGCACAGTGTGCAACTAAAGCTAACTGCAGACAATTGCTGGTGATCTCTTCCTAATAATACCACAGGCAGGCAGCTGCAGTATTTTCAGTCAGTGTACTGTATCCTGTGCACAGTGTGCAACTAAAGCTAACTGCAGACAATTGCTGGTGTTCTCTTCCTAATTAGGGATGAGCTTTGAGTTCGAGTCAAACTCATGTTCTACTCGAACATCGGATGTTCGCAAGTTCACCGAACAATTTGGGGTGTTTGCGGCAAATTCGAATGCCGCAGAACACCCTTTAAAAGTCTATGGGAGAAATCAAAAGTGCTAATTTTAAAGGCTTATATGCATGGTATTGTCATAAAAAGTGTTTGGGGACCTGGGTCCTGCCCCAGGGGACATGTATCAATGCAAAAAAACGTCAGTTTTTTCGAAAGCAGAGATTTTAATACTGCTTAAAGTGAAACAATAAAAGTGTAATATCCCTTTAAATTTCATACCTGGGGGGTGTCTATAGTATGCCTGTAATGGGGCGCATGTTTCCCGTGTTTAGAACAGTCTGACAGTAAAATGACATTTCAAAGGAAAAAAAGTCATTTAAAACTACTCGCGGCTATTAATGAATTGCCGGTCCGACAATACACATAAAAGTTCATTGATAAAAACGGCATGGAAATTCCCCACAGGGGAACCCCCGAACCAAAATTTTGAAAAAAAAAATGACGTGGGGGGGTCCCCCTAAATTCCATACCAGGCCCTTCAGGCCTGGTATGGATATTAAGGGGAACCCCGGCCAAAAAAAAATGACGTGGGGGGTCCCCCTAAATTCCATACCAGGCCCTTCAGGTCTGGTATTGATATTAAGGGGAACCCCGTGCCAAAATGAAAAAAAAAACGGCGTGGAGTCCCCCCAAAAATCCATACCAGACCCTTATCCGAGCACGCAACTTGGCAGGCCGCAGGAAAAGAGGGGGGCATGAGAGAGCGCCCCCCCCTCCTGAACCATACCAGGCCACATGCCCTCAACATCGGGAGGGTGCTTTTGGGTAGCCCCCAAAACACCTTGTCCCCATGTTGATGAGGACAAGGGCCTCATCCCCACAACCCTGGCCGGTGGATGTGGGGGTCTGCGGGCGGGGGGCTTATCGTAATATGGAAGCCCCCTTTAACAAGGGGACCCCCAGATCCCGGCCCTCCCCCCTGTGTGAAATGGTAAGGGGGTACAAAAGTACCCCTACCATTTCATTAAAAAACTGTCAAAAATGTTAAAAATGTCAAGAGACAGTTTTTGACAATTCCTTTATTTAAATGCTTCTTCTTTTTTCTTTCTTCAATCTTCTATCTTCCTTCGGTTTCTTCCTCCATCTTCTTCTTCTTCTGGTTTTTCTGGCTCTTCTGGTTCTTCCTCCGGTGTTCTCGTCCAGCATCTCCTCCGCGGCGTCTTCTTCCCTTCTTCTCCTCGGACCGCTCCGCATCCATGGCATGGAGGGAGTCTCCCGCTCTTCTCTTCATCTTCTTCTCTTCTTCATCTTCTTCTCTCCTTCATCTTCTTCTCTTCTTCATCTTCTTCTCCGGGCCGCTCTGCATCCATGGTGGCATGGAGGGAGGCTCCCACTGTGTGACGCTTCTCTTCTAACGGTTCTTAAATAACGGGGGACGGGACCACCCTGTGACCCCGCCCCCCTCTGACGCACGGGGACATGACAGGACTTCCCTGTGGCATTCCCCGTGACATCACAGGGAAGTCCCGTCAAGTCACCGTGCATCAGAGGGGGGACGGGGTCACCGGGTGGCCCCGCCCCTGTTATTTAAGAACCGTCAGAAGAGGGGAAGCATCAGACAGCGGGAGGCTCCCTCCATGCCGCCATGGATTGCGGATCGGCCCGGAGAAGAAGATGAAGAAGAGAAGAAGATGAAGAGAAGAGCAGGAGCCTCCCTCCATGCCATGGATGCGGAGCGGCCCGAGGAGAAGAAGGGAAGAAGACGCTGCGGAGGAGATGCTGGACGAGAACACCGGAGGAAGAACCAGAAGAGCCAGAAGAACCAGAAGAAGAAGAAGATGGAGGAAGAAAATGAAGGAAGATAGAAGATAGAAGAAAGAAGAAAGAAGAAGCATTTAAATAAAGGAATTGTCAAAAACTGTCTCTTGTCATTTTTAACATTTTTGACACTTTTTTAGTGAAATGGTAGGGGTACTTTTGTACCCCCTTACCATTTCACACAGAGGGGAATGGGCCGGGATCTGGGGGTCCCCTTGTTAAAGGGGGCTTCCAGATTCCCAATAAACCCCCATCCGCAGACCCCCACAACCACCGGCCAGGGTTGTGGGGATGAGGCCCTTGTCCTCATCGACATGGGGACAAGGTGTTTTGGGGGGCTACCCCAAAGCACCCTCCCAATGTTAAAAAAGTGATGAGAGCAAGGTGTGTACAAGGGGGGCCAATATCCTAGGAAATTTTACTGAAAAAAGAGTTATGCACTATAAGTGCATTTAGGTCGCCCTTGAAGGATATTTGTACTGGCCAAAAATGAATATTTAATCTCATAGATTGTTTTGTATAAAAGTGCACTACAGTGCCGTCTTTATTAAACATATAGAAATTCAATATATAAAAGGTAACAATAGAAAATACAAATGTATAAAGTGCAAATACAAACACTGTACATCCAATTGCATATAGAAGATATAGCACCCATGTGCCTACAGCCCGCAGCCTGTATGTAGAGGATCAAGCGGATGAGGTGTATAGCACGTAACCCGACATGTTTCGGAAATAGGTATGTATTACTCCTTCATCAAGGGATTTATAATTAGGTGCTCAAGTCTATCTGTAAATTTCAAAAGACAATAAAGAAGTAGTAGAAAATATCTATATCGTCATAAATTGTATGCGACTGCACTTTTGCGATATATGCGATTTAGTAATTATTGGGAAAGTAATACAGAAAAAGTCTAATAAGGACTAGTCGTACTTACATCAATTTGATTCATAAAAGCAAGCAGGAAATGACAAAGAACAGCGGTTTAAACAGCAGAACTGGGAGCAGGCTGGTTTTTTTGGTTCACAGAGCACAAGATGGGCGGCCAGGAGTGCAATGCAGAGCGTTGCAGCACTTTCACAAGGGATGGCCGATAGAGATCTGTGTATTTAAAAATTGGTGTTGTAAATGTACAAGGCATATAATTAAGCCAATGCTTTGCTGAAAGACCGAATAGTCGTTCAGCTATAGTAAAAGAGAAAACAAACATGTAGGGTAAGTATTCCAGTATGTGAAACAAAGTGTCTGATCAAGTTACCTTGTGGCTGTTTAGTAATCTCCTAAGACTCAGACCTCCAGGCAGCAGTTCAAAAGACTGACAGATGCCCAAGGAGTGTCTGTGTTTTAAATAGGACAGCTGATTGGACATCAGCCAATCAGTGTCCACTCCACATAATCAGCTGCATAACAAGCAGCCATGTGTGGAGATCAGGCATCCCCCAGACGACGAGGCGCGCGGCGTAGCCACGCCCCTAAGGGCGTGATGATGTCACGTGTCTCAACGTCACCGGCGGGTATGCGGTCCCGGCGTGAGTAACGAAGCTCACACAGGGAACCGTACAGGAGCTCATCCACATGCAGAAGGCCTATGGGACACGCAGGCAAGTGCTGCCCCACGGCCATGCATGTGTGGAGCTTACCCGCCGGGTGTCCGTGCACACGCACACATTCCACATCGAGGGAAACTGCGCCACCCTGTGGATAGATTGAAAAGTGAACAGAGATGAATCACAAAACCAGCCTGCTGTACATAAATGCATAAGTGAAAAAGCAAGAAAGGAAGGAACATAATATGCAGTTGACCAGGGGTTACATATGGACAATTGTAAAATAGCAGTCAATTTAATACAGTGTTAATAAAATAAACAGAGTATTAAAGTGTTCATTAATTTAGAACAAGTAATACTTCAACGGTATAAAGAACCCAGGTATATACAGTATTCAGACATATGATAGTGTAGCGATGATTTTAAATCAGGGACAGTCTAAATGTATATGGACATAGTGTCCCATACCTATACCTGTATCTATTTGAAAATGTCTAATATACTGATGAATAATATTTAATACATAGTAAAGTGTAGAAAATGACGAGGAAAGAAAAACAAGAATTAATTAGATAAAGTTGTTATTGGATTAGAAGGTAAAAGAGAACAGTAAGCTATATTGGGAAGTCCCTACAGGTCCAGTTCGCAGACCCCTGATGTGAAACCGGGAAGAAACGGTTTAAAGTTGAAGGCCCCGTTGAGGCCAGGTGGATGATGAAAGAAATGTATAAATATCTATAATTCTAGATATTATCAATTCTTATTCTCAGGGGCGTTTCTGGATGTATAGCAATGTCTTTGTGTTATATGTTATATAAATATCAGTGTCCTCTCTCCTAGAGGGTAGGGTGTATAGGAGATATGTTTCTGTACTTTGTCCAAGGCCGCATTTCCAACTTACTTTTAGGAATTAGTTTCTTAGTAGAAATTGAAGAATCCTTCGTTCATACGATGCTTCCAGAAAGGTTGTTTATTTGTTCAGAAAGATAAGCAAAGACCAGACTTACATCGATGACATGTGGCATGGTGATGGTCTCAGAAGGAGGAGGAGGAGGAGACATCTTGATGTTACATTCTCCAAAGTGTTGGGTTACTTCCCTCTTGTTAACCCTACTCCATTCCTATTCTACCATGAATCTGATCCATTCTTATACTGTTTCAAAATGTTATGTCAGCATATCCTAGTAACACCCATATTTGCATATATACTTTAAATGGCTATAGTCTAAAGATAAGCAACATTACTCCACCCATTGTCCTGACATAGCAACTCAAAATAGAAATATCTACCCAGCTAAACCACTCCTCTGTCCTCTGTCCTCCATCCTGTTAACCTTCAGAAACCATCACAAATTACATATAACATTTATGTGTTTCATATATTTTTTCAGAAACTTTTATCACTTAAAATAATAATGAACTTAAAATCTTCTAACAATTCCCCCTCAATGCACTATAATCAACAGATATAATAAGTGCATTCATCTTAAATAATAAATGTCTCTGATCCACATTTTCAATACAAACAATACAATAAACATTAATACATTAAAATAAACATTAATACAATACAATATACAGTAATACAATTTAGTGTGTCAGATATTGTACATAAACATTTTCCAAAATGAAAAATATTTAACTATTTCATTCCATTGACAAAATTTAAATTATTATATTAATTAATTTTAATTAATTCTCCATCTAAATCATGTAATATTAAAGATTTTCTTCCTTCAACTTCATAAATTAATTTAACTTCCTGTGAAACTCGTATGACTTTAACCATATAATTTAACTATTTTAATATAAAGATGAAATACATATCTTTGAAAAATCAAATTATATTGCTTCGTAATATAAATTACTAATTAATAAATAAAATTTCTTCCATTCCTGGAAATTTCAAAAATGAAATAACTTCTATACTTCTATATAAGTTTTTATACATTATCCTTGACACTGAACTATTATAAACATAATAAATAATCTACTCGTCTGTAGATACATAAAAAACATAAAACTTTCCCATTATTTGATTGTCATGTTTTATATATTCTATCCATCTTTCTATTTATTTTTCTATTTATTTATCTATCTAATCATGTTCTTTAAATTTAGAAACGAAAGACATATCTATAAAAGAAAATGAAAACAAGTATCAAATTCTTATAAAAATATGTTTTCCTTAGAAATTTTCATTATTTAATATAAACCATTCTAGACTGAATCCTTTCTGTGTTTACCCATTTTATTCTTATTTTTATCAATTATTTAATTTTTACCAATTCTTTAGAAACAAAAAATTATAATTCCAGTGTACCTTAAAAATAACAAAATAATCTTTCCAATTGGCATTCCAATTGATATCTCAGTTGGCATTTCTGTTGGCATCCCTGGTACCTTCAGATCTTTAATTCTTAACCATAACTTTAGCTACTGGAATAAATTACTAAACATACTCATTAGAAGTAGAAATCTCATTCAAGACATCATTTCTATTTAAATTTAGCAAAGGCCTAGCCATAATTTGTGAACAAACTTCTGAAATACCTGCACCTGTTGTTTGCAAAGTTTGCAACCACACTTCTTTCTGCACAACAGATTATATAAATAACTAAGTATGCTAATCTCAAAAGACATCCTATCATGAACTCAAAAAGTTAACAAACCTTATGTTTAAAAAAATAATAAAGTTTTTAAACTAAAACTGTAGCAGGTAAATAGGTCACCCAATCTTTACCTTATTCTTAAATCATCTTACCCTATTTAGACCTTATAATACTATTCATACGTTCTACAATACCTAAGTACTTAAGATGATAAGAAACAAAAACTTTACTAAATACCTAAAATTGCATACATGTCCTATAAAATTTTAAATCATTATCTGATTCCATGGTTTGAAATCCAACCCCAATGGAATATGACATAACTTCACAACAACTTAGCTTTTGTTAAAAATATTATTTTTTCTAGAATTATCTCAATTAATTTATCAAAAAGAAACATTAACTAAAAAAAAACAACATCCTAATATCCTCCTTTAGTAGGTGGAAAAAACTAATATAATCAATCTATAAAGATTTGCCAAATTACTCAATACTTTGTAGTATCAGGTTACTCTTTCCTATTGGATTGTTCTATAAACAAATAAACCAATATTCAGAAGTTTGATGACAAAGTGTTCTAAAATGAGTAGTTCAGAATTTCTTTCATTAGCTTAAACAAAAAAAATCAATCAGTCAGTCAGGTACCTGGATATGAAAAAATAAATATTTTCATTTAAAAATAACTCTATCCATTATTGTTGAAATCAATTATTTTTTTACAATAAATATCTTCATCAGTCTGTACTGATTTTAAGACAAAATGTCATAGTCCCCCTCTTTATCCTGTGACTAATATTAAATCTTGTAAAAGAATAATCTTACCAGATTATTGTATTTTTTCCTTTACACTGACAATTTAGGTTGGGCTTTCCCCAAATATTCTATTTCTGAAAGAAATTTGATCATGTTGAAATTTCTTTTCAGAACCAACCATCCCTCTCATACAGTATGATTGATCGAACCACACATGCCTGTCACTCTGACTGCTAAACAAACACATTGCAGTCTTAAGATCAGCTTTCAATGCAGACACTTACAGAAAGTTTAATATTGTCATTCCATTGTGCCAATATTTGGATCCATCTATAGAAGCACAAGAAATTCTTTCCCAATAAATGTCCACTAAAAGTTGAAAAAGTGACTTTTTCATGATTAATTTACACAACTGTGGTTCTATCCCTCACACTGCATCTATTTAATCCCCATGTATTTTTATATACCACTACAACTGATCTTTTTAACATCCAGTTGCCACTAGACAAAGCTGTGTGTGTTGACACCTTCTGTTTTCCTTGTAATAACACCTTTAGTGTAACATAAGATGTTTTTCAAAACAAATGGTGCAAAACCCACAATGTCTCAGATCTGTAGCATTGGACAATGCACTCCTAACACATTTTTTTATAAATACCAATGACATTGTCTCATCACCCACATACTTGAATGTAAAATGGCTGAGAGAGATCTCTATATTAATCAAAAAATACTAAATTAATAAGGGCTTTCTTTAGATCTTCAAATTATTGTATTATGTTATCTTTTGTTATTAAAAAAATATTTGCCCTACAGTAAGCCTATATAATTCATTAAAATTTACCCAGACAAATACTTTGTCTGTAAAAATCTCAATGAACTCTCGAAAAAAGTTATTAAGGCCCAAAAAATCTTATTTTTTTAAAAACAATTACTTTAGTAAGTAATAATACCTTTTAAAAATACATTTTTCTCGTCCATGAACCCTCTTCCAGATATTTGGAAGACTTTGATCCACAGAAGTGAAAACTGTCATGGCATGACGACTAGTCTGTGTAACTTGACCTGCATTTCTCTGTTGGCAATACACTCCTTGTATGTCACAAACTCTTCAGAGAATGATCTGTTACTGTCAGTCTTAGCTATCATGCTTTGTATACAATACACTGTACAATTCGGTAACAATCTCGTTTTTCGTTTTTAAAATGTTTAACTTTATTACCACTTTTTTAACATATTTTGTTTGTACATCTGCCAAAAATCATGTACACTACGTTATATGACTTTCCTGATTATAGTAATGACAAAAAAATTGTTTAGAGGACAATCTCGTGAAACTCACAGATTGGGTCCTGCCCAAAAACTGCGATTGGCCTTTTCCCCGAGAAAACTCCTCCCTCAATCAAAGTCCTTACTTTTACAAGAAATACTCATTTACAAAGACTTTTAACAATTGTTATTTTTACAATTTTTTTAGATTGAACAAAACTTTCATATTTTAATATATTCTCTGGGTAGTCTTAAATAAATTAGAACAATCTACTACTTTTAATTTAATAACCAAATCTAAGTTTGGAATTTTTATAAAAATTGTTCAATCCTTAACTTATTATTTCTTACAACCAAATCTGTAGGATTTTATAAAACACTAAACACCATGTTTTTTCCATAATCTCAATTTCATACAGTTCTTTCCACAATCTTAATCAATACTTTTTTCTCTGAATACTTTTTCTTCTGCCCCCTATATATGTGTTTTAGAATGACCACGTGTAATAACGTACATTTTCTGTTGTTCAGGGCTAAAATATTCATAAACATTTACATGCAGCATTAAACTTAGTTTCCTTATTTAATAACTTCTTTACACTCTGGCATTAATTAATTACCTTACTACTGCATGTATTCCTGATGGTACAGGAAAATACTTCTGAGCCTTGAGATGTTAACCATCCCATGTTAACCTTCTATATAAACAAACACACTCACCCTTTCTTAGTATGATAGTCCTTGTGTGCACTTAAAAAAAACAAGAGATGAATAATGTCCTTTAACTTTGTTGTTCGTTGCCTTTTCTTTAGTTTGTTGCTTTTTCTTTTGTTTGTTGCGTTTTCTTTCTTTCGTTGCTTCTTCTTTCGTTTGTTGCTTTTTCTTGGAAGAATAATTTTCTTGTAGCTTTTTGCCTTGTTCCTTGTATTGTGTGCTGTAGTGTGCTTTAGTGTGCTTTAGTGTTCTTGCCTGTTGATTTTTCTTTGCCTGTTTCTTGGACTTTCCATCTTCAAACATCAAAATCCGACTTTCATCTTAGCTTACCAAATAGTACATACATCTGCCTGTTGTACCTCAATGGTAGCTTTTTCAAATAACGTGAAGTCTCAGTTCCTGATTCAACATTTTTTCTTATTGGGCAACTACCCAATATTTTCTTATGTGAGACTTTCTCACCTTCTTAGGAACTAACCTTGGCAGAAATCTTCACGTACGTAACGTTACGTTTTCACAAACAAAGTCTTGGATTTCCAACAATAGCTTGAAGCATACCGTCCAAATGGCCTTGTCAATCAACTTCGTAGGCTGGATCATCCTTTTTTTTTTTTTTTTTTCTTCAAAGTTACAAACTTTGGCTAGAGGTGAGAAAACAGACAAAGAAAAACTCACCCTCGACTTTACTGAACTGTTGTCCACATCTGACGCAAACGCCTCCTTCTAGGTTCTTTGATCGTTTTTTCCCGAGACTTGATCAATCACAAAATTGTGTTCGCTTCCCCCCTTTGTCAAGGAGTGGGAAAAAATTGACCATTTTAGCTTGCTCGCCATTGAAAGAAATGTATAAATATCTATAATTCTAGATATTATCAATTCTTATTCTCAGGGGCGTTTCTGGATGTATAGCAATGTCTTTGTGTTATATGTTATATAAATATCAGTGTCCTCTCTCCTAGAGGGTAGGGTGTATAGGAGATATGTTTCTGTACTTTGTCCAAGGCCGCATTTCCAACTTACTTTTAGGAATTAGTTTCTTAGTAGAAATTGAAGAATCCTTCGTTCATACGATGCTTCCAGAAAGGTTGTTTATTTGTTCAGAAAGATAAGCAAAGACCAGACTTATATCGATGACATGTGGCATGGTGATGGTCTCAGAAGGAGGAGGAGGAGGAGACATCTTGATGTTACATTCTCCAAAGTGTTGGGTTACTTCCCTCTTGTTAACCCTACTCCATTCCTATTCTACCATGAATCTGATCCATTCTTATACTGTTTCAAAATGTTATGTCAGCATATCCTAGTAACACCCATATTTGCATATATACTTTAAATGGCTATAGTCTAAAGATAAGCAACATTACTCCACCCATTGTCCTGACATAGCAACTCAAAATAGAAATATCTACCCAGCTAAACCACTCCTCTGTCCTCTGTCCTCTGTCCTCCATCGTGTTAACCTTCAGAAACCATCACAAATTACATATAACATTTATGTGTTTCATATATTTTTTCAGAAACTTTTATCACTTAAAATAATAATGAACTTAAAATCTTCTAACAGATGATTTGCCCGTAGATTATGTATCCATCTCAGTTCGCACTGGAGAAGACGCTTGTTAAAATCTCCTCCCCTCGGACTGAAGTGGATGCGATCGAGGGCTAAAAAGTATACTTTGGGAATCGATGAGGGATGAGCCATTGCCATATGACGACCAATCGGCAAGTCTGGATCGTGTTTGCGTATGGTGCCAAGATGTTGGTAAATGCGTTTCCAGAACTCGTTTATGGTCTTACCAACATAGTAGCACCCGCATTCGCAAGTAAGCAGATATACTATTGCTGGGGTTTTGCAGTTAACATAGTGCTTGGGAGTGAACAACTGGCCATTAGGCAAAGTAATGTTTTTTCGTTTGTCCATATATTGGCAGTAATGGCAGCCCCCACACATATATGTTCCCAATGTTTTACACGGATCGCCTCTGCAGGCTTTATACTCACTATTAACTATTTTGTCTCCTATGGATGGTGGCCTCCTATAGGTGACTGTTGGGGCACTGGGGACAAAGGGGGCCAGAGTTTGGTCCATTGTTAGTAGGTGCCAGTATTTGTTTAAAATGCGCTTTATCTGCCTGTGTTGTGATGAATATGTCGTGATAATTCTGGTTGTTTCATCTTTACTGGGTTGTTTTTGTGCATTAAGTAAGTCACGACGGGGTTGATTAAGCGCTCGTTTATACGCTTTTTTTAAACAGGTGTTTGAGTATCCTCTTTCGAGGAGTCTCTTTTTTAAGATATTGGCTTCCATTTTGAATCCAGCATCATCGGAGCAATTGCGACGTGCTCTTAAATACTGGCTATATGGTATGGAGGCTAAAAGGGGCTTGGGATGGAAACTACTTGCATGCAGCAAGGAATTGCCAGCTGTGGGCTTACGGTATAGTTCACTAGAGAGATTGCCATCTGGTGATCTTTTGATCAGTACATCCAAAAATGTAATTTCATTCGGACTATGGGTCATCGTGAATTTTAAATTAAAGTCGTTCTTGTTAATGCAGTTAAGAAATTCATGTAGTGATTCAATTGGCCCGTCCCATATCAGGAATATATCGTCTATGTATCGTCGCCATGTAATGACATGGCGCATATACACAGACAACGACTCCTGAACAAGCAGTGAATGTTCCCACTCCCCCAGGTACAGGTTGGCGTACGATGGGGCACAACATGTCCCCATCGCCACGCCCTGTACCTGGAGGTAGTGGGAACCATCAAAGCAAAAGAAATTATGGTGGAGTATGAATTCAAGAGAAGTCATAATGAATTCAGTGTATTTGGGTTCAGAGTCGCTGTATTGTTGCAAAATGTGTTGTATAGCCACTAGCCCTTTGGCATGGGGGATAGTGCAATACAAGGATTCCACATCGATGGCTACCAATTGGGTACCTTCTTCTATGTGTATGTCCTGAATAATCTGTAAGAAATTAATTGTATCGCGTACATACGATGATAGGCAAGTAACTAGAGGCTTTAGGTGGTTATCAACTACACGACTGAGATTTTCTGTTAAGCTTCCACAGCCTGAGATAATAGGTCTGCCCGGTGGTTTTTTCTTTTGTTTATGCAGCTTCGGTAGCGCATAGAAGGTTGCCTCTTTGGCTCGTTAGGGTTGGAGCTGGGCGAGGGATAAAGGGTAGATTTATTTTTCAATGTACATACTTGCGTATGTGGGGTAGATGTAACATCCATGTTCCTATTAGGGTCATGGGTGTTTTCCTGGGTCAGAGGATTTTCAGTTTCGTTTTCGTCTAGCAAAGCAACAAGGTTGTCTAATGCTTGAATCTCTTGATTTGTAAGCTTCTGTTCCGTCATAGGTTTTTTCGCATATAGGCTTTTAAGTAGAACCTTGCGGATGAATAAATGTATGTCTTTAATGGCTCCAAATCTGTCCAAACGAGTGTCCGGGCAGAAAGTGAGGCCACGTCCTAGAACAGCTAATTCGTGCTCATTAAGTGCTCATTAAGTGGGTGTGATGATAAATTGACTACATTTAACGTGGTTGATGTTGATTGATTTTTGATTTTAGAAAAATTATTGCTTGTATTGGTTTGCCATTTGTAAGCTCTACCGTCTTCAAAGGCCTTCCTATCACGTTGTAATTTTTTATCCTTTTTAATTAATATATCTTTGTTAAACTCTTCTAAATGTCGTTTTAGTCTTTCTTCTGACTCAGAGAAGGACACAAGAGTTCTTAATAGTGACATTTGATTTTGTAATTTTTCCAATTTGCCATCTATATCAGCTATACGTTTGGTATATTCATCAATGAGAAACAGCATCATCTTCCTTGAGCATTCCTTTAGGTTCTCCTCCCACACAACCTTAAAGCTGGGGTCTATATGCTCAAACGTAGGAAAAATTTGCACCCTAAGTCCAAAGGGGTTTAAATTGGCCGCAATATAATCTTTGAAGGATTTAATATGCCAATGCAAAAGGGATTTTTTCTCCAACAGTTGACTCAGGGTGGAAAAAGTTGTAGACAGTTCAAAATCAAGGGATTCTTTCCTTTCAAATTCATTATGTACTTTGGACATGAAGTCTGTCCAATGACTTCCTTGGTATAATGCCATGAAAAAAAAAAAAAAAAGAAAAAAAGGACAGAAAACGAAAAAACAGAGAGCAAAGAAAGCAAAATCAAATAATGCAGTCTAAACTAGTATAATATATATACATACGTTGCTTCTCATAGAAGAGGGACTTACACCGGTATTTGCTACCTATCATGAAAGATAAAAAAGTGATGAGAGCAAGGTTGAGGGAATGTGGCCTGGTACGGTTCAGGAGGGCAGGCACTCTCTCGTCCCCCCTCTTTTCCTGTGGCCTGCCAGGTTGCGTGCTCGGATAAGGGTCTGGTATGGATTTTTGGGGGGACCCCGCGCCGTTTTTTTATTTTGGTGCGGGGTTCCCCTTAAAATCCATACCAGACCTGAAGGGTCTGGTATGGAATTTAGGGGGACCCCATGTCATTTTTTTTTTTAATTTTGGTTCGGGGTTTTGTGGGGAATTCCTATGCCATTTTTATCAATGAACTTCTATGTGTATTGTCGGACCGGCAATGCATTAATAGCCGCGAGTAGTTTTAAATTACTTTTTTTCCTTTGAAATGTCATTTTGCTGTCAGACTGTTCTAAACACGGGAAACATGCGCCCCTTTACAAGCATACTATAGACACCCCCCCAGGTACAAAATTTAAAGGGATATTACACTTTTATTGCTTCACTTTAAGCATTATTAAAATCACTTCTCCAGAAAAAACGGCAGTTTTTAAAACCTTTTTTGCATTGATCCATGTCCCCTGGGGCAGGACCCAGGTCCCCAAACACTTTTTATGACAATAACTTGCATATAAGCCTTTAAAATTAGCACTTTTGATTATTCATGTTCGTGTCCCATAGACTTTAAGGGTGTTCGCATGTTCAAACAAATTTTTTTCCTGTTTGCATGTTCTGGTGCGAACCGAACAGGGGGGTGTTCGGCTCATCCCTATTCCTAATATACTTACAGACAGGCAGCTTCAGTATTTTCAGTCAGTGTACTGTATCCTGTGCACAGTGTGCAACTAAAGCTAACTGCAGACAATTGCTGGTGTTCTCTTCCTAATATTACCACAGGCAGGCAGCTTCAGTATTTTCAGTCAGTGTACTGTATCCTGTGCACAGTGTGCAACTAAAGCAAACTGAAGACAATTGTTGGTTTCCTCTTCCTAATAATAGAACAGGCAGGCAGCTGCAGTATTTTCAGTCAGTGTACTGTATCCTGTGCACAGTGTGCAGCTAAAGCTAACTGCAGACAATTGCTGGTGTTCTCTTCCTAATAATACCACAGGCAGGCAGCTCCAGTATTTTCAGTCAGTCTACTGTATCCTGTGCACAGTGTGCAACTAAAGCTAACTGCAGACAATTGCTGGTGTTCTCTTCCTAATATACTTACAGGCAGGCAGCTGCAGTATTTTCAGTCAGTGTACTGTATCCTGTGCACAGTGTGCAACTAAAGCCAACTGCAGACAATTGCTGGTGTTCTCTTCCTAATAATACTACAGGAAGGCAGTTGATTCAGCTAGCTGCGGACCGGAGGAGTCCCCCGAACTGTTCGACCACAGTGTTGGGTATATGCTGCAGGAGGATGCACAGCTTTTTGAAGGCTCCAATGATGGTACCCAGTTTGAGGAAGGCGGTAACGTGAGCCCAGAGAGAGGGGTTGCCCAAGAAGGACAACAAACTGGCAGTCATGTTCCCCCACCTGCAACATACTGCCAGGTTTGCTCCAGTGACGAGGAGGGAAGGGATGATGAGCTCACTGACTCTACGTGGGGGCCTGATAGGAGAGAGGAGGAGGAGGTGGAGGCACATCTCCAATGAGGCAGGATGTCCTCCAGGGGCCAGCTTAAGGGCAGCCAACCGACTGCATCACACCGCAGAGCTCTGCAAGTGCAGGGCACTGGTGACTCCGCACGTTATTCCAAAAGTTCTTTGGTGTGGACCTTTTTTGAGACGTGTGCAGCAGATCGCACCCTTGCAACATACGTCTGAAGCGTATCAAGCGTGGACTAGACAGCAAGCACTTGGGCACCACATGCTTAATCAGACATATGTCGAGCTCCCATGCAGCCCGTTGGCAACACTACCTAAAAGACCCACACCAAAGAACAAGGCGGACCTCTCCTTGCTCCTCCTCATCAGCTGGGATCTCCAACCCCACTATACCTTCAGTCCTCTCAGAAACCTGCACTGAGAGGAATGAAGGTGTAGAATTAGGTGTGCCACTGCCAAGTACTTGCAGGCAATCTGCTATTGGTACACCAATGTCCGATTCTAGCAGGCAGATTTCCCTACCCCAGTTGCTCCATCGGCGAAAGAAGATCGCTCCCAGCCCAGCGGTTGAATGTTCGATCCACATGCCCAGCGGTTGAATGCTAGCTTGGCTAAATTGCTAGCACTTTTCAGCCTTTTCAGTTGGTAGACTCTGCCCCCTTCCGTGAGTTTGTGGAATGTGCGGTACCTCAGTGGCAGGTTCCCAAACGCCACTTTTTTTCATGGAAGGCGATTCCGGCTCTCTACCGACATGTGGAAGGCAATGTCCATGCCTCGCTGGACAGGGCGGTCAGCGGTAAGGTGCATATTACTGCTGACTCATGGTCCAGCAGGCATGGACTGGGACATTACCTATCTTTCATTGTGCACTGGGTGACTGCTGGCAGCTGGGAAGGATGCAGGACAGGGTGCAGTAGTGTTGGAGGTTGTCCTGCCACCATGCCTCCAAAATTCTACTAGTCATGATTCTGCCACACCTCTCTCTTCCACCCCCTCCTCTTCTTCTTCCTCCATGGCCTCTTTCTGTGCTGATTTGTCCTCGGAACCAGCAGTGCTCCATAGGCATTCAAGGGGCTACGCAAGCACACAGGCAAAAAGATGCCATGCGGTGCTTGAGCTGGTGTGCTTGTGGGACAGGAGCCAAACTGAAGCAGAGATTCTGTCAGCTCTGCAGGGGCAGGCTCAGAGGTGGTTGACGCTATGCCAGCTTAAGCCAGGAATGTGGGTTTGCGACAATGGCACCAACCTTCTCTCCACCCTCCAACAGGGACAACTGACCCATGTGCCCTGTTTGGCTCATGTCCTTAACTTGGTGGTGCAGCGGTTCTTGGGCAGGTACCCGGGCTTACCGGATGTCCTGAGGCAGGCCAGGAAAGTCTGTGTGCATTTCCGCCGATCATGACAGTGCTCGGCTGGCTGACTTCCAAAAGGAATTTAACCTGCCCAAGAACCTCATAAACTGTGACATGCCCACCAGGTGGAACTCAATGTTGGCCATGCTGCAGTGGCTGCACATGCATCAGAGGGCCATCAATGAGTACCTGTGTGACTATGGCACCAGGACAGGGTCAGGGGAGCTTGGTTTTTTTCCTCACGCCAGTGGGCCATGATCAGGGATGCATGCACTGTCCTGTCACCATTTGAGGAGGCCATGAGGATGGTGAGCAGTGACAGTGCATGCATCAAGGACACTGTCCCTCTTGTCCACCTGTTGGAGCACATGCTGCGTGGAATAATAGACAGGGCACTTGAGGCAGAACAGAGGCAGGAAGAGGGGGACTTCCTTGCCTCTCAAGGCCCCCTTTATCCAGACAGTGTTCCTGCGTGCCTGCCGATCACACAGAAAGAGGACGAGGAGGAGGAAGATTGTGTCAGCATGGAGGTGGAGCCTAGCACTCAGCATTAGCAGCAGTCTTCAAAGGATCCTTTACAGTCCGAAGAAATCCATGGACTTGTACGTGGCTGGGAGTAGGTGGCTGCGGATAATGTCATCCTTAGTGACCCAGAGGCCTCAGAAAACCTACGCTGCATGGCTTCCCTGATCCTGCAAAGCCTGCGGAAGGATCCTCGTATTCGTGGTACCAAGGAGAGGGATCATTACTGGCTGGCAACCCTCCTTGATCCACGTTACAAGGGTAAGGTTGCGGACCTTATCTTGTCGTCGCAGAGGGAGCAGAGGATGAAACATCTTTGGGAGACCTTGCAGAAAGGTTTGTGCAACGCGTTTCCAGAGCCTGGGAGGTTACAATTTCCTGGTCCTCCTGGACAACGTGTTGCTGAGGCTTCGGTCAATCACAGAAGGAGCGGTGGAGAAGGTGGCTTTTAGACCGATGCGTTCAGACAATTTTTTAGTCCGCAGCCCCAAGGTATGATCGGTTCCAGCAACCATTGCCAGCGTCTGATTGACATGGTGCAGGAATACCTAGGGGCAAGATCAGACTTGGACACCTTTCCCATCAAAAATCCTCTGGGTTACTGGGTCTTGAAGATGGATCACTGGCCAGAGCTTACACAGTATGCAATTGAGCTACTGGCCTGTCCTGCATCCATCGTACTTTCGGAATGCACATTCAGTGCTGCTGGAGGCTTTGTAACCGATCACAGGGTGCGCCTGTCCACCGAATCGGTCGATCGGCTGACCTTCATAAAAATGAATCAGTCTTGGATCACCAGCTACCAAGCACCTGATGCTGATGTAACCGAATATTTTTTTTAAATGTGAGATACCTTCAAGACTGCCTATGCTGATGCTGAGTGACTATCCTGTTATGCTGAGTGACTATCCTCCTCCTCCTCAATGTTCATGCTGATACCTTGTAAGAACATTTTTGGTTCTGGGCACCGCCACCAGTGGCTAAGGCTCAATTTTTCTGCCCTTGTTTAACAGGGGCATGTAATTACAATGTTTGATGCAATACTTTGCAGCAGGGCTCATTCCTGTGCTCCAACTAGAGTATCTGTGAGGGGTTTCAGTGTTGTAGCACCAGCACCAGTGCCTAAGGCCCAATTTTTCAGCCCCTGTTCAATAGGGGCATGTAATTATAATTCTTAATCTAATATTTCACAGCAGGGCCCGTTCCTGCGCCCACCAAGAGTAACTGTGAGGCCTTACAGTGTTGTGGCAACACCACCACACCGTCCACCATCAAAGGCCCAATTTTTCTGCCCCTGTTCAACAGGGGCATGTAATTACTATTCTTGATCTAATATTTCACAGCAGGGCCTGTTCCTGCACCCACCAAGAGTAACTGTGAGGGCTTACAGTGATGAGGCAACACCAACACCTAAGGCCCCAATTTCTGCAGACTATATAGAGCTGGCCCCTTCCTTTAAACATCCAACTTACAAACGACTCCTACTTGCAAACGGAAGGAGACAACAGGAAGTGAGAGGAAATCTACCCCATGGAAGGGAAATTCTCTCCTGAGTTCCTTGTTTCACTAAAAACCCCAAATTTTCAAAATCCAATTGTCATTGGGACAGAAAGTAAGGTGAAATCTTCTGTACAGGTTCAGACAGCAAAACAAATGTTACAGGGGTGATAATCCTTCCCTATGTTTTCCAAAAAGCTTAAAAATAGATTTTTTGGCTGGAGCTACACGTAAAAAATGTACCAGTTCAAAATTGCAAACAGATTCTACTTAAGAACAAACCTACAGTCCCTGTCTTGTTTGCACCGCCTGTATACTGCTGTTCAGAGTATATAGGGCCTGGGGGCCCCACCCTTTCCTTTTTTTATTTGGGTGCGGGGTTCCCTTTAATATCCATACAAGACCCAAAGGGGCTGATAATGGGCTGGTGGGGGTTTCTCAATGATTTTCATCCATATTGCCGGGACCAGACATGACATTAAAGCCACAAGTAGTTTTAAATGACTTTTTTTCCTTTAGAAATGTCATTTTGAGCAGGGACTGTTCTAAACACGGGAAACGCGCTCCACTTTACAGACATACTATAGACACCCCCAGGCATGATATTTAAAGGAATATTTTACTTTTATTTTTTCACTTTAAGCATCATTAAAATCACTGCTCCCAAAAAAACGTCAGTTTTTAAAACTTTTTTTTGCATTGATACATGTCCCCTGGGGCAGGACCCGGATCTCCAAACCCTATTAAGGACAATAACTTACATATTAGCCTTTAAAATTTGCACTTTTGATTTCTCACGTTCAAATCCCATAGACTTTAATGGGATTCGAAAATTCGTGTGAACTTTCGGTCCATTCGAATGTTCTGATGCAAACTGAGGGGGGGTGTTCGGGTCATCCCTACTTGTAATAGGAGTAAAAGTGACACAATTTTTTTTTTTCAAAAGAACATTGTAAAAATAAAAAATAAAAAGGTAAAATAAATAGGAAAAACTTTTTTTAAAGGCGCCCCGTCCCACCGAGCTTGCGCACAGAAGCGAACGCATACGTGAGTAGCGCCTGCATATGAAAACGGTGTTCAAACCACACATGTGAGGTATCACCGTGATCGGTAGAGTGAGAGCAATAATTCTAGCCCTAGACCTCCTCATTAACCACTTGACCACTGGGCACTTAAACCCCCTTAATAACCAGACCAATTTTTAGCTTTTGGTGCTCTCACATTTTGAATGACAATTACTCAGTCATGCAACACTGTATCTATATGAAATGTATCTATATGAAATTTTTGTCCTTTTTTCACACAAATAGAGCTTTCTTTTGGTGGTATTTAATCACCGCTGGGTTTTTTATTTTTTGCGCTATAAAAGAAAAAAGACAGAAAAATCTGTAAAAAAATGCATTTTTCTTTGTTTCTGTTAGTAATTTTTCTTCATATATTTTGGGCAAAATTTATACCGCTACATATCTTTGGTAAAAATAACCCAAATCAGTGGATATTTTTTGGTCTTTGTGAAAGTTATAGAGACCAAAAGCTATGGTGCCAATATCTGAAAATTGATCACACCTGAAGTACTGACGGCCTATCTAATTTCTTGAGACCCTAACATGCCAGAAAAGTACAAATACCCCCCAAATGACCCCTTTTTGGAGAGAAGACATTCCAAGGTATTTAGAAAGATGCATGGTGAGTTTTTTGAAGTTGTCATTTTTTCTTACAATTCTTTGCAATATCAAGTTATTTTTTTTCATTTTTTTTCCACAAAATTGTCAAATTAGCAGGTTATTTCTCACACGCAGCATGGGCATACCACAAATTACACCCCAAAACACATTCTGCTATTACTTCCGAGTATGGCGATGCCACATGTGTGAGACTTTTACACAACATGCAGGGAGAACCTTCAGGCATTCTGGAGCACCCAAGCCAATTCTGACATTTCTCTCCTACATGTAAAAATCATCATTCATTTGCTAGAAAATTACATAGAACCCCAAAACATTATATATGATTTTTTTATCAAAGACCCTAGAGAATACAATGGCGGTCATTGCAACTTTTTATCTTGCACGGTATTTGCGCAGCAATTTTTCAAACGCATTTTTTTTGGAAAAAAAAAACAAAACAGTAAAGTTAGCCCAATGTTTTTGCATAATGTGAAAGATGAAGTTATGCCGAGTGAATAGATACCCAACATGCCACCTTTCAAAATTGCACACGCTTGTGGAATGGCGCCAAACTTCGCTACTTAAAAATCCCCATAGGCGACGCTTTAAAATTTTTTACTGATTACATGTTTTGAGTTACAGAGGAGGTCTAGGGCCAAAATTATTTCTCTCGCTCTACTGATCACAGCGATACCTCACATGTGTGGTTTGAACACAGTTTTCATATGTGGGCGGGACTTACATATGTGTTCGCTTCTGCATGCGAGCACACGGGGACAGGGGCGCTTTAAAATTGATTTATTTTTTATTGTTCATTTTACTTTATTTATTTTAGTTTGATGCTTTTTTCCCCCCAAAATTTTTTTTGATCACTTTTATTACTATTACAAGGAATGTAAACATCCCTTGTAATAGGAATATGGCATGACAGGTCCTCTTTACAGTGACATATAGGGTCAATAAGACCCCACATCTCACCTCTAGGCTGGGAAGCCTGAAATAAAATAAAAAAGATCCTGGCGTCGATCATAGCGGTGAGAAGCTGATATTTGAATGATGCCTGTAGCAGCATCCATCATTCAGATATCCCTGCACAAAGTCAAGGACGTCGTATGACGGCCGGTGGGCGGGAAGTGGTTAAAACACATTTTTTTTAACACAAAGTTGTCCATTTATACAATATTTCAAACACATAGCATGTACATACCAAAAATTATACCCCAAAATAGATTCTCCTACTCCTCCTGAGTACGGCGATACTACATGTGTGAGACTTCCACAGCCTGGCCACATATAGAGGCCGAGTACAGCTGAGTATGGCAAAGTATGGTTGAGCATGGCTGGGTATGGCTGAGCATGGCTGGGTATGGCTGGATATGGCTGAGTATGGCAGGGTATGGCTGAGTATGGCAGGGTATTGCAGGGTATCGCCGAGTATGACTGGGTATGGCAGAGTATGGCTGGGTATCACCGAGTATTGCAGAGTATGGCTGGGTATGGCAGGGTATGGCAGAGTATTGAGGGGTATGGCAGAGTATTGCGGGGTATGACAGAGTATTGCAGGGTATTGCAGAGTATTGCGGGGTATGGCAGAGTATTGCAGGGTATTGCAGGGTATTGCAAAGTATTGCGGGGTATTGCAGAGTATTGCAGGGTATTGCAAAGTATTGCAGAGTATTGCGGGGTATTGCAGAGTATTGTGGGGTATTGCATAGTATTGCAGGGTATTGCAGAGTATTTTGGGGTATTGCAGAGTATTGCACAGTATTGTGGGGTATTGCAGAGTATTGCGAGATATTGCACAGTATTGTGGGGTATTGCAGAGTATTGCACAGTATTGTGAGGTATTGCAGAGTATTGCACAGTATTGTGAGGTATTGCAGAGTATTGCAGAGTATTGTGGGGTATTGCAGAGTATTGTGGGGTGTTGCAGAGTATTGCATAGTATTGTGGGGTATTGCAGAGTATTGCACAGTATTGTGGGGTATTGCAGAGTATTGCAGAGTATTGTGGGGTATTGCAGAGTATTGCACAGTATTGTGGGGTATTGCAGAGTATTGCACAGTATTGTGGGGTATTGCAGAGTATTGCACAGTATTGCAGGGCATTGCAGAGTAGTGCAGGGTATTGCAGAGCATTGAGGGATGGCTGAGCATGGATGGATGGATGGCAATTGTCACAGAGCAGCACTGTGGGCACTACAGATCCAGCCCACAGCGCTGCTGCCATCCAATCCCTTACCCTCTCCGCTCACAGTGTACCAATCGGTACAGAGAGGGGAGGAGAGGAACGAGATGACGATCATGAGACCATGAGACCATGAGATGATGCTGGTTTGTTTACATGTGATCGCTCCGTCATTTGATGGAACGATCACATGGTAAACGGCCGCAATTAGCGGCCATTTACTGGGATCCGTGATGTTCCCGTGTGCGCGCCCCAGGGGGCGCACGAGAGCGGAATTCTGGGAGGACGTCACTGTACGCCCTCTCAGAGTTAAGCAACCGCCCTGTAGCCTTCATTTGGCTATGGGCCAGTTGTTAAGTGGTTAACTCAAAACATGCAACCTGTAGAATTTTTTAAACGGCGCCTATGGAGATTTTTAAGGGTAAAAATTTGTCGCCATTCCATGAGCAGGTGCAATTTTGAAGCGTGACATGTTGGGTATCAATTTACTCGGCGTAACATTATCTTTCACAATATAAAAAAAATTGGACTAACTTTACTGTTGTCTTATTTTTTAATTAAAAAAGTGTATTTTTTCCAAAAAAAGTGCTCTTGTAAAACCGCTGCGCAAATACGGCGTGACAGAAAGTATTGCAATGACCGCCATTTTACTCTCTAGGGTGTTAGAACCCCCAAACATTATGTATATATTTTTCTAAGTAATTTTCTAGCAAAGAAAAACAGTCTCAGAAAGAGGCTCGGTCCTTAAGTGGTTAAGTGCTTTTTCTTTGAGGTAGGTTTACCCTTTCAGGAGCAGAGTCAGGGGTGGAGGTTCTTTCCCACCCAAATATCTATTTGAACTTTTAAATTCTGGGTCCCAATTAAGGAACTATCAATACAGAGAGGGCAATAAGTCAGTCCTCTGCTCTCTGATGAGACTACCCAGAACCCCTCACTCTGCATGGATGAGAACTCCTGAATACACCAACTGCACACAACTCATCCCTCTTAAAGGGATCACAACCCAAATATGGGCAAAACACATCATCCGTCCAGGACCTAACCTCAGCATCCTATACAATATAGGTATAAAAGTATGGTGCCTAGCGGAAAAGTGAAAATACTAAAAATAGTGTTGGAGAAGCACACAAAGCGTGTTTTTCCTTAGCAATCAATCTCCTGATATCTAACAGAAATATAGAGTATACAACGATGGGAAAGATCCTGCGAGCCACACAAAACTTAGTAAAGCACTACTCAGCTGCGTGAATAAACACGTCTCATACGCGTGCAAATAAACAAATGTAAAAAGCATTACGCTGCGCTAGAGTGTGTTAGATATGCTACTAAATTATAGCATGATAGAACAACTGCATCTAAATAAACGCATGCGGATGTGGGAAACACAATACCTCTACAAGGTAAGTGGACCTAATAATAAATACTCTGAATAGAAATGTGAAAATTGATAAATGCATATAAACACATCAAAGTATAAATGCAAACTCAAAGGTGAAATATGACATTTGCATTTATACTTTGATGCGTTTATATGCATTTGTCAATTTTCACATTTGCACTTTGATGCGTTTATATTCATTTATTCATTGCACTATCTAGTAATGTTGTGATTCAGTTATGCTTATAGGTACCTGTGCACTTTGATGCGTTAATCTGTCATATTTCACATTTGAATTTGCATTTATACTTTGATGCGTTTATATGCATTTATCAATTTTCACATTTGTATTCAGAGTATTTATCTATTATTAGGTCCGCTTACCTTGTAGAGGTATTGTGTTTCCCACATCCACATGCGTTTATTTAGACGCAGTTGTTCTATCATGCTATAATTTAGTAGCATAGCTAACACACTCTAGCGCAGCCTAATCCTTTTTACATTAGAAATATAGAGTATGTTTGACAAAAAATGCATGAAAGAAATAAAGACATTTCTTTGAATTCAGATGCATTAAGGATTAAGCAGAACTGCATGCATTCCTGGTGACAAGTCAAAGGGTAAAGATCCTAGAGCAGCATCTTCACAAATGTTTGACATTTAACTACATTGGTGCTCTCTAATTATATGAAAAGAACAACACTGCCTCTGATCATAATTAGAAGAAATCTGACAAAAACTCAAGGAGCCTCTGAATGAACCTAGGCTGGTCCTCTCTGGTATGTCTGAGTCAAAATGTTCCACCTGGACCAAATATGATATGTCGTGAATTTTGCTTTCCCCTGGAGTTCTCTTTTTCTATTGACACACTCTACGTACTGACATTAAATATTAATTTCTGCATATGGCAATTTTTCTATTTATTAAGCGAAGCGATTTACAGCACATTTAAAATCATGAACTATAGTTATAACAAAATATATTTTTCCAGAATTCATGTACACTGACAGAATAGTAAAAATGTCTTAGTTTTTAAGCTTGATTGACAGGTGTCATATATGCCTCTGAGAGAAATGTCTGTTTAATTTGCCTCTTGAGATGAGAAATTCCTAGGTGACATTTAACATGTCTCTGAAGGTTACTGAGGTTAGATCCATTCTGTCCCCCCCCTCCCACTTTTTTTTTCTTCTTAGACTCTGGTTTCTGAAGTGCCACTGAATAAGTATTCAGCTCTGTCCTCTCCCAGGAGAGGCTTGGGAGCTCTTTAAATATCACCAACAAAAGAGTAGACATTAGAAAGGTCATTAGGAAATATGAGGGAGGTGGCATTTCATATCCCGGACACATTGTTACCGAAATCGTATGACTTTAATATTAACTAATTGGCCTCAGCAAAAGAGAGTTCCATAGGACGTGGCAGAAGCATCAAGCAGGCAACAGACATATGGAGCCAAGCTTCCAAGTAGGAAACTGCATTGTATTTTCAATTAAATATTTACAAAGCCATTTGTTTATGGAATTCAGGAGTAGGCAAGTGAAACAGAAGGCACATACGGATTTTAGGCATAAACTAGTTATTGTAATATATTAACTAACAGCTGTAAGAACACTAGAACACTATAACATAATTTTTCAATTTCTTTAATAATTGATCAGTGCTAAAGTGAACCTCTCAACTATCTGAAACTTTTGTTTAAGTAAAAGCCCAGCTTAAGTATAGACATTCACTTTTAAGTTACCCTGTCACTACAATAAAATATTTAGCAGCTGGCAGAGTATTGTCTATAGTCTCCATGCAGCCAAGTTTTTCCCATTACTGACTTAAGCTGGCCATAGACGGGTAGTTTTTTTTTTCCTTCAGTCAACAGATTCCTCCATCCACAAGGTGGATGGAGGAATCCCCCACTGCTGGGACATTATATTCTGACAGTGGCTTCCACTGCTGTCAGAAAACACTGAACACAGAATACACTGATCAGCAGCTGCAGCAAAATGGCTGCAACTGCTGATTGAGAACAGTTTTCCAACAATCATATTCGACAAAAGTCAAATGATTGAATATGTCAAGCAAGAATGGCCACACACTAACTGAAATTAAAATTCACCTGGTCCATGCTGAAAATGTTGAATTTTAATTTGCATAAGATCAGCTTCACTATGCGTTATCCTGCACAATGAGGTTGATTTACTAAAACTGGAAAGTGCAAAATCTGGTGTAGCCAATCAGCTTATAACATCAGCTTGTTCAATTAGGTTTTGGCAATAAAACCTGGAAGCTGATTGGTTTCTATGCAGCGCTGCACCAGATTTTATACCCTCTAGTTTAAAGAAAAAAACAATACACCGCGCAAAATGGTATATTAATAAAATTAAAAAATACGATTAAATCAAACAGATTGCATAATGTTACTTCAACCACATTATTGACTGTCCCAATAGGTGATAAACGGTGCTCGTGTTGAGAGGTAATATATCCCTGCTGCTAGGTGCTCAGACAATGTGCCCCCACATGGATATAAACTCACCCCTGCATATGGACCAACTATCACTAGTATGGTCAAACAGGCATGTGGGGAGACCCCTATAGATTTCCTTGTACAGATGATTCCTGAAGTGAATAAGCCTCATGCAAATAGATATGAAGAAAAGGACCACATTGCACAATATCGTTTACAAGGATATTTAAAACGTTACAATAATATATTTGCACTCACATGAATGGATGTCTGTACCCTGGCACCCAGTGTGAATAGCAGGTGATTTTTAGGGGAAATCGTCCCCCATGAGATGGTATACCACTGGCCACAGTTCTGCTCGTTTCCCGTAAGTAGATTCGGGCAGGAGTGTGTCGCGATGTCTCGATCAAGCCTCAGCGGGTTTTAGCCTATCAATGGGTCATCATCAGGAAGCTCTAGTTTTAAATCATCCCCTATGTATCAATATGGAAGCCACGTTCATGAAAAAGACATGGTTTTGCTTCCTCATGTCAGAGTTTACAGGAGAGAACAGTGAGGAGCACAATAGTGATAAATGGGGGAAGGGGGGGTAATCCGTACAGCCATTATTATATGTTCTCTTTGTTTTCATATATGTTTAGTGCCACCCCCAAAGGAGCCGCTTGGTAAATTTGGGTTCTCTGATCTCCACCTCAACCCCAAGAATGACCTCAGACCCTCTGGCACACCTGGTTAAATTAAATTACTGCAAACACATTTAAAGACACATGTGGAAAATACTGTTATCCTGGCTGTGGATTATCACCAAAAACAGACACACACCTGGTAGTGATAAACAAATTGAATATATTATCGGTTTAAAGCATATGGAAGCTTACAACACTGTTAAACATTTCTGCAAATAATTAATACATTAGAAAAGACAAAAAACAGAAGAGAAAGGATTCTCTTGAAGAGGGTCAACAAAGAACACTGATGTTAATACACAATATGCGGTGTTCGTGGCAAATTCGAAAGCCGCCGTTAAAGTCTATGGGACACTAAAATGAAAGATCAAAAGTGCTCATTTTAAAGGCTTATATGCAAGTTATTGTCATAAAAAATGTGTTTGGGGACCTGGGTCCTGCCCCAAGGGACATGTATCAATGCAATTTTTTTTTTAAATGGACATGTTGATGGGGAAAAGGGCCTTTACCCACAACCCTTGCATGGTGGTTGTGGGGGTATTCGGGTGGGGGACTTATGAGAATCTGGAAGCCCCCATTAACAAGGGGACCCCCAGATCCTGACCCCCCCTATGTGAATTGGTAACGGAGTACATTGTACCCCTACCATTTCACAAAAAAAGTGTCAAAAATGGTAAAGACAAGAGACGGCTTGGGACAAGTCCTTTATTAAATAATAAAAAAATAAAAATGTCCAGCGATGTAAATTCACGCCGCCCGATGGACCAAAAAGAAAAAAAGCCGCAACCGTTCTGCCTCCGTGGGAGGCTCCCGCCGAATGACGCTTCTTCTGGGTGACAGTTCTTATATAGCTGAGGGTGGGGCCACCCGGTGACGTAAATGGGTGACCCCACCCCCTCTGACACTATGGGGGGTCAATTTGTTTGTTTTTGCAGGCTGGCTGGTAAATGTACTGGGAAATGTTTTGTTTGTTTATGATATGCATTGCCCTTCTATGTGCAATTTACTGCAAAGGATAGTTATAGGTTTGGGTGGTTGCCACTTTTTTGCACAGTTGCCTTTAGTGGGTGGAGCCTGCTGAATCCCTCCCACAGCTCTGCTCTCTGAACAGGCTATGTACAGCACAGTGATGATGTCACTTAATTTTTACAAGGTAATACCTGTGCATGTGGCATTTGGTGCCCACAAAGTGGATTTCTATTCTTTAAGGCTGTTATCGAATACACAACAGTACTTCAAATGTTTGTGTCCATTTTTCAGTTTTAAATTATATTTTCTCTTATGCAGTTAAAGTTGAGAAAACCCTGCTATATGTTTGTTATATGTTCCCTTTAACACACTAAACTTATTTTTTTTCTTATATGTATTTCTTACCTTTTTTGCCATTTTCACACTGCTGGTTAGGTGCCTTCTCCAGATTTCAGTGGCAGGTTCTTGCAGCTGGAATGACTAGGGAATGCAAATAGCAGACGTCTATAATCTATATAAATTAACCATTTCTCGCTCTTAGGACGTACTTGTACTTCCTCAGGTTGAAATGGTCATACCAACTGCAGCTACGATCCTGATATCAACATTTTCTGCCAGTGATGCTCTTTGTTGTAAAAGTGATTTGAACAGCTATACAGCCACCTAATCACTCTCAAAAGAGCAGAAGGGGCACTCTCTACCTCCATAGTTTCCAGGCTCTCCTATCATCCGGGGCTGCTGTGGGCAGTAGGGCCGGCTTACCATACAGAAGGAGCAACATCCATTCCCTGATCTTCTCTATGGTTGTTTGTTTACATGCCTACACTGGCAAGTATTTTTAGAAGCAAATTAATTCAAAATTATGGAATAGTGTTCATGGACTGCATAGAGTTTTTTTTTCCAGTTTCTCAATGCTGTGTACCATGCTTCCCCCCCCCCCTCCCCACAGACACACACACCCTACACCTGACGGCATGGACACGGTCCAGATAAACAGCTATGCAGGTGTATTTGGGTGCCTCATTATGGATTTGTGTGTTTTTTTACTGGTCAATTGAGAGAGGGCCACCCAGTTCCCCAGTGACCATCCCCCTTTTGGTTGCCTTAAGGGCAGGTCTGTGTGGGGGTTGCTTTGCTGGATCAGTGGGCTCTCGGGAGACCCAGACACACATTTTCTGTTGGACCTTTTTTTTGATGTCTTGGGTGCTAGTGCAGACTTTCTTACAAATGATGGATCGGACATCTAATGGAATGTTACTTGCTTTGGGGTGAGTTGTGCATTGTTTATCTTGCCTAATGCTGATTTTCTGCATGGTTTACTTGGTGAGAGCATATTTATCTGTTTCTATCTCTCTTTGATTTAGTTTGTAGGTGCATCAACTCTGATTGATGTTGTACCTAGATGCAAACTTCTAGCTTGGTTTTCTTCTACTAGAGATTGAATTTATGTGTTCCTGTCACCCTTCTATACAGGTTAGTGCTGTCTGACCAGCTCATGTTTTTATAATTGTATTTTTATTGAAAATTCTTTTCCAAGGAAAAAACAAGATATCAATATGAACAGACAAAATCAATTATATAAGATAATCCAAAACAATGGATAAGAAATGTCCACATATGTAAAATACAAATGTAATCTGCAAGAAAATACAGGAGTGAGAACAACTCATATGCAAAAGAATAAAAGAATAGAGGTCATATATAAGTAACACCGTCAGCCAAAAATAATACTGGAGAGAACAGGTAATGCTAGGAGATATTATATGATAAACAATTGTGAGAGGAAAAAAGGAGGTTGGCTTTTCATGATATTGTAGCCGGCAGGGAAATCCCAAATTCTGACTGGTCCCACAGATCCCAGACTTTTTTAAATTGAGGGACACTATCATGAACAGAAGCTGTCAAGTATTCCATCCTGCGGATATCAGCTATAAGTTGGAGTAATCTGGAACTTGGGGGAGTGGTGTTGGATAACCAACATAAGGGGATCAATCTCTTGGTAGCTAGAAGGATATATGAAATCAATCTGTTACCATGCTTTGTAATACCTGAGAAAGGGAGGCCTATTAAATAATGTAAGGGGTCTAGCGGAAGAGATACATCTACCACCTTCTGAATCAACAGCATCGCCTCCTGCCAAAGGAGTTGGATCATAGAACACTGCCAAAAAATATGAAACAGGGTACCCACTTCCTGACCACAACGCCAGCATTTGTCTGAGGTCGAGGGATCATATTTATGGATGACTTCAGGAGTTTTATACCAAAACATAAGTATTTTTATAGACGTCTCCCTCTGGAAGACACATTTTGAGGATTTAAAAATAGATGACCATATCCTATCCCATAACTGGGAGCTAATCAGTCTACAAAGCAATTGAGCCCATTTCCTCATATATAAGTGCGAGACCTCAGTAAGGGGAGTTGACTCGTGGAGGATGCGATGGATAGAGGATACTAAATGCAATTGGTGGGGTCCCTGAGCACACAAATATTCAAAAGGGGTGGGTTTATCTAAGGTCAGTGTCGGAGACAGGGAGTGGAAAAAATGTCTCATTTGTAGATAGAAGTAGAACATATGAGGGGGGATATCGAACTTCTCACGGATAATGTCAAAAGAGTGCAATCGACGGGAAATCGGATGCACTAGATTACAAAGTTGGAACAGAGAAGCATTCATCCATGGAAATATATGTCCCAGGGATAAACTGTCAGGGATGGATGGATTAAATAGTACATTCATTAGAGGGGGACATTTTGATGTGAGGGTAAAAGTTTCCCTGCATTTATACCATATGGATAGAGAGAAGTTCATAGGGGCTGTACATTGACGTCTAAAAATAGGGTCAGTGTGTTGTGAGGGAGACCAGATCAGGGAGCATGGGTGGACCGGATACAATGTCCCTCTTTCTATATCTGACCAATGACTGGGGGCATGTAGGCTGAACCAAGAGGTAATAATTCTTAGGTGGGTTGCATAATAATACTTTATAATGTCCGGGGCACCCAATACCCCTCTAGATTTAAGGGCGAAGACCACCAAACTCGCAATGCGGTGAGCCCTACCGTTCCATATAAATTTTAGGAAGTTCCTTTGAATGGCTTTAAGTTGAGAAAGGGGGATGGCCACAGGCAATGTTTCGAAATAATATAACAGCCTGGGTAGGATGGACATCTTTAATACATTTATTCTACCTAGAAGGGGGAGAGGGTACTTAGTCCAGCTTTGCAAGGATTTGTTGATGTCTAAAATTAGAGGGGGAAAGTTCACAGAGTAGAGGGTTGAGTAAGTAGGGGTAAGATGAACCCCTAAATATTTAAGGGAGGTGGAACACCATTTATAAGGATAAGATTGCATCAATTGAGATAAGAGAGGGGAAGGGATATTCAAAGGAAGGGCCTCAGTTTTTGTGGTGTTAACTTTGTAGCCAGATATGGCACCAAAAGAGGAAAGAAGATCATGTAGTGAGGGGAGGGACAACAGCGGTTGGGTAATGGTTAACAGAATATCATCTGCAAATAATGACAATTTGTATTCCCTCTGTCGCATCACCACCCCACGAATATCCGGATGTAAACGGATAGATTCAGCTAGGGGTTCAAGGCATAGTATGAAGAGTAATGGGGATAAAAGGCATCCCTGCTGAGTACCATTACTCATAGGGAAGCAAGGCGACAGAAAGGAAGACATCTGTACTTGTGCTGTTACTTGGGAATACAATGCCTGTAGCGCTTTTAGAAAGGGGCCTCTGAAACCGAACTTAAATAGCGTTGCAAACATATAAGGCCAGCTCAACCTATCAAAGGCTTTTTGTGCATCAAGACTTAAAACTAGAGCTTGACGTGAGGATCTGTTTAGAATATCAATTAATTCTATGGTGCGTCGAGTGTTGTCCCCTGCATGTCTAGTCAGGACAAAACCTACGTGGTCTTTGTTAATCAATTTTGGAATGTATTTAGAGAGTCTAGAAGCCAGTATCTTAGTAAAGATTTTATAGTCTGAGTTTCAGAGAGCAATAGGTCTGTAGTTGTCAGGGAGGGAGGGATCCTTTCCCGGTTTAGGTATAACAGAGATATAGGAATGTAAAAAACGGGAGTGTGGGGATTGACCTTTGAGGAAGGTACTGTATAAAGTCAGTAAATGAGGGGATAAGATGTCAAAGAAAGTCTTATAGTAGGTATAGGGGAGGCCATCTGGGCCAGGAGATTTATGAAGTGGGAGGCCCTTAATTGTGTTGTGAAGTTCCTCAGCAGTTATAGGATCAGCCAGATCTGATGTAGATAGTTTTGCCCCGTACACACGGTCGGATTTTCCGATGGAAAATGTCCAATCGGAGCGCGTTGTCGGAAATTCCGACCGTGTGTGGGCTCCATCGGACATTTTCCATCGGATTTTCCGACACACAAAGTTGGAGAGCAGGAGATAAAATTTTCCGACAACAAAATCCGTTGTCGGAAATTCCGATCGTGTGTAGACAAATCCGACGGACAAAGTGCCACGCATGCTCAGAATAAATAAAGAGATGAAAGCTATTGGCCACTGCACCGTTTATAGTCCCGACGTACGTGTTTTACGTCACTGCGTTTAGAACGATCGGATTTTCTGACAACTTTGTGCGACCGTGTGTAGAAAAAACAAGTTTGAGCCAACATCCGTCTGAAAAAATCCTAGGATTTTGTTGTCGGAATGTCCGAACAAAGTCCGACCGTGTGTACGCCCTACAAGACCTTCAAAAAAAGCATTACATTTTTCTTTAGTAAAGTTAAAGTGATTTTCAGGTTGTAGGCAATTATATAGTTTGTGGTAAAAGGAACCGAAGACCTTAGACATTTCAAGAGGGCAGTGGGTTCTGGTTCCATCATCCTTTATGAGGGAAAGAGTTGAAGGGACGAGGACGTAACTTGTTTACTAGCATCCTGTGAGGTTTATTTGAAATCTCATAAAATTTTTGTTTTACCCAGAGTAAGGATTTAGCCGCCTTACCAAGAGTTAAGGATTTAATCTGTTCTCTGAGGGAGGTAATCTTGCGGAGTCTCAACACCGTGGGTTTGCACAGTAGTTGACGTTCGGCTATCATCAAGGTAGACGTCAATGACTGTAAAAGTTTGTTTCTGTCTTTTTTTTTTTAGATGCCAAATTAAACGTATAAAACAGTGTCCATATGCGGTATCATCCAGCATGCCCATCCAATCCACAGTGCCGCAAAACCGTGCCCCGGTGCACTCCGGCGAGCCCCCCAAACCTGCCGCGCCCACCCCAGAGCGCGCAACACAGCGGCCGACCACGCCCAAACAAGCACCCTCGGACTCCACACTCTATACATTAGGGGAGGGGCCAGGACGGAGCTGACAACACGGAGTCAGATCGCGGAGTGGTGCATACCATACCACACGCCATACCGGCATTTTTATCACGTTGGAAGCCTGATATAGAGTGGTGCACTCACGCATCTGTGTAATGTGAGTATCCCAGTGTGGGGAGTGTGTTTTATTAATAAATATTTACGGTATCACACTATTGAATTTTTTCTTGTTTATGGCTTGGAGCTGTATTGATTAAACCAGCTGGAGATCGGCATCTGCATTTCAGTATAGAGCCCGGGGGTGGCTCCAAAGCATGCCCAGACGCAGTCAGCCACCGCGCCACACGCTCCGAGGTGAGCGCAACAGCCCGGGGGGCCACCGGAGTGCACCGGAGCATGGCCCCGCAGCACCACAGACCGAACGAGCATGCTGGACGACACCACACACGGACACCGCCTTCCGTTCAATAAATTTTTATTAGAAGTTTAGTAAATACAAATGTAGCATATATTCCAGAAAGCAAGATAGAAGGGAACGATAGGTACATGAAGTTCAGGTGTGAGACATAGCAAAACGGTCCTCATGGACAAACATACTAGGTAGCGAGAGTAGACATGTCATAGATTACATCAAGAGATATCAAACCACATTAGAAAGGTAGAGTTAAATCAATAACCATGTAAATTCTATCAAGTTTATAGGACAGAGAGAACAGCTTGTTGAAGCAACTAGGTGCATCTGAGAAAGTTGTCAGTAATCCCTTGGGTCAGCGGGGCAATGAGGGTAAGAAGAAGCACCCACAGCCACCCCAAAAGGGATCATGCTGTGGCCATGGGGCCTCACCCCCCCCCCCGGAACCCCAGACTCCAGACAAAGTCGCCACAAAGGCGTGCACCATGGAACTCAATATTGAACAGATAACCTGAAATCTTAAGACTAGAAATGAACATAATCAAGTGTCCACTATAAACACTAAGGAGAACGGGACAGAGTGAGGGGAGGCATAAGTAGCTCAAAGAACATGGACTCCGAAGAGTCTTAGCAGCAGTGAGGTAACTCCCTACACCGCCAATGTATGGTAAAATTAAAACATCAGGATAGTCTAAAACTTAGAGGACCCGGTATAGGTCGGTGAGAAAAGAAGAAGGGAAAATAGGGAATCAAAGAGAGGGAGGGAAAGAGGGGGGAGAAGGGAATATCAGGGGGTAAGGGGTTTCAATTGGGTCACTCAGAGCGTAAGTTAGTCAGGGTAGATAACGCCAGGATATAAGGTGATGTGGCAGTATTTGGCCCAGAGCTCCCAGGTAAGTTTGAAAAGCCGAGCTTTGTCTTGTATAATGCTGACTATCTTTTCCTGTGCCATAATCCAGGATATTTTATGCTTCACCGCTGTGAAAGGAACCGTATTTTTTTTCCAACAGGACGTTATTGTAATTTTGGTGCCCAGTAAAATAAAGAAGATCAGTTTTTGGGAATATTTATCAACCTTACCCACTTTCAGATTCAGCAGAGCTATCTCTGGATTTTGGGGAATCTGAAAGGTTGTTACTTTGCGAATCACAGAGAAAACTTTGTTCCATAAGCTCCTTATTCGTGGGCAAGACCACCAAACATGGTACATTGTACCTATATGATTGCAATTTCGGAAACAGCGGGGAAGCATCTGGGAATATCTTCGCAAGAAGGGAGGGGACCCTGTACAAACCGGTGAATATCTTAAGGCTGGCTTCAATCAAAGAGATATTTAAAATTCCTTTGAAGGAGTGTTGAAAGCAGGAGTACCATTTGTCCTGCTCCCAGGAAATATCAAGGTCCTTTTCCTAGGACATGGCATAGGGAGGTTTAGACACAACTGAAGCTAGGGAGGCATAAATGATGGAGATCCCCCCTCTCTGATCCGTGACATCCGAATACCACGATTCATATTTCGTGACCTGGGGAGGACCCGGTTTATTTGGCCAAATGGACTGAAGGAAGTGTTGTATTTGTATATATCTGAAACGTTCAGCGAGAGGCATCTCAAGCTTACTGGTGCAAAATGCAAAAGATAAGGGACCCGTGGAGGTGAAGTAGTTTCCTATTCTAAGTAAGCCATTATTCAGCCACCAGCTAAACGCTAAAATGTTCATTCCCGGCGGAAAGTCTGGGTTATGAAATATGTGTGATAGGGGTTGAAGTGCAGAGATCAGGGAGGGATTTCTATGTAATCGGTCGCACAGAGCCAATGAGTGGGAAAGCGTGGGGGCTAAAATGGGTGGCCTAACCTTAGTCGGAGACCATATTAAAAAGTCAATAGTGTGGAGAGGGACTGCTTGACGTTCTATAGAGACCCAATCTGGTTTTGGGCCCCTTGAATACACAATGGAGATCTGGGCCAGCTGAGCGGCTTGGTAGTACCACCAGATGTTGGGTAGGGCTAGACCCCCTTGCGATTTAAGCCTGAATAGAATGTTCTTCGAGCATCGTCTGCCCTTTGGACCCCATATGAATTGTAGAATTTTGGATTGGAGTGTCTGTATTTGTGACTTCTGGATAGGGATAGGCAAAGACCTAAATAAATAAAGTATGCGGGGGAGGAGGGTCATTTTGACTGCATTAATACGGCCTAGCCAGGAGAGGTTATGCTTAGCCCAAATAGAGAGGTCTGAGGCCATTTTACGGAAGATGGCCGGGTAATTAGAGGAATATAGGGAAGCTATACTAGCGGAGAGATTGACCCCTAAATAAGGAAGGGACAACGAGCTCCAGGAAAACGGGAAATGGTTTTGTAAGCTACTTAGAATATTGGGAGGGATCGTAATGTTTAATGCTGGTGATTTGGAGACGTTAACGCGGAGGCCGGATATTTCGCCAAATTTGTCAAGCAGGGAGAAAATGTTAGGGGTAGATATCAGAGGAGAAGTTACAAAAAGCAGTAGATCATCGGCAAAAAGAACGCATTTGTGTTCTTGTTTACCACAGACCACCCCCTTAATATCAGGGTGTGTTCTAATTGCAATAGCCAGGGACTCCATTGCTATGGCGAAAAGGAGGGGGGAAAGAGGACATCCTTGTCTGGTGCCCTTTTCTATAGCTAGGGGTTCGGAGTAGTAGCCCTGCAGTCTGACCTGTGCACTCGGGTCAGAATACAGGGCTCGTAGTGTGCCCAGGAAGTGTGGACCAAAGCCCCATCTCTCCAAGACACTAAATAGATATGGCCAGGTTACTGTATCAAAAGCTTTTTGCAGATTGATTGACAAAAAGAAGCCATTTTGTTGGGGACCTCCATCCCAGTGGGAATTGAAAAGGGAAATGATGTCAACTGCTCTTCCAATCTGGTCAGGTCCTTGTCTCCCTGGGATAAAGCCCACCTGGTCCTTATGAATATAAAGAGCTATGCAAGATGCGAGTCTATTAGATAGAATTTTTATTAAAATTTTTAGATCGTAGTTGATTAAGGAGATAGGTCGGTAATTGAAGACCAAGGAGGTATCTTTGCCAGGTTTAGGAATGACAGATATGAATGCTAGGTTTAGGGCTTTATCCAAGGGAGAACCAGACCTGAGAGAGTTGAAAAACCTGACCATATACGGGGCTAAGATAGGGGTGAATTTTTTGTAGTACCCGACGGAAAAACCATCTGGTCCCGGGGCTGAGTTTTGTTTAAGCTGTTTAATCACCCCGAGAACTTCCGATTCCGATATCGGTTCATCTAGGAGCTCAGAATGTTCAGAGGATAATTTTGGGAGAGAGACATTGTTCAGGAAATCTGCTATGGGAGGTTGGGGACCTGACTGCTCGTTTTTATATAACGAGGTGTAGAAATCCTGGAATGTTTCCATGATGCGGCGTGAGTTTTGTGAGAGTTCCCCCGTTCGAGTTCGTATTTTGGGGAAGGTGTAAGATCGAGGTCGTGGAGAGAGTTTGGCTGCTAACTTGGCTCCTATTTTGTCTGCCTGATAGTAGAAACGAGCTCCTGACCATCGAAGGTGTTTCTCAGCTTCGGTGGTGAGTGCTAGGTTTAGGGACGTCCGTGTCGATTCCAGGGCTTCCAGAGACTCCCTAGTGGGGTTCCTTTTATGGGCCTTGCTTAGGGAATGGAATTTTAACTGGAGGTTGTTGATGTCTACTGTACGTTCTTTTTTAAGGCGGGAGGTGATTTGGATAATCTTCCCTCTGAGAACTGCTTTGTGGGCCGCCCACAATGTTTCTGGGGAGACCTCACCGGTATTGTTTAGTCGGAAGTATGCTTGTATTTCCTGTGCTAAGATCGTGCATTGGACTTGATCGCTTAAGAGCCCTTCATTAAGGCGCCATATGAATTTTTTGCAAGGATTATGAGAATGTTGCATATATAAAAGGACCATAGAATGATCTGAGATGGTGGTATCTCTGATGACTGCTCTGATAGCCGAGGGGATGTTGTGGGATTGAATAAAGACATGATCAATTCTGGTGTAAAGATGATGGGGGGCCGAATAGTGCGTGTAGTCTTTAGATCCAGGATTCATTTCTCTCCAAATGTCCACAAGGCCAAGGGAACTATCTTAGTACTCTGTTTTGGAGGTTTCCTAGACCAAGAGGGGCCTGGCCCCGATTTGTCCAGAGAGAGATCAAAAGGGAGATTTGTGTCTCCACCCATGATTATTTTCCTCTCCAGTTGCGGGCCTAGTGTGGACATCATAGCGGAAAAAAAGGAAGCCTGACCTTTGTTTGGGGCGTAATAAGATATGAAGGAGTACTGGGTTCCCTCGATAGTGCCTTTTACTAAGATAAATCTGCCTGCTTGGTCTTTAATGACATCAGTGGGGGAAAACTTAAGGTGTTTTGCAAAACAGATGGCTACCCCCTTTGTTTTGTTGTCAGCTATGGAAAGAAAAAAATTGGGATAGTTCCCGTGTAAGAAGGAGGGATTGTAAGAGGACGGGAAATGTGTTTCCTGTAATAAAAGGACTGCGACCTTTTGTGATTTGTAATGGTTAAATAGTTTTTGTCTCTTAACTGGGGAGTTTAACCCTAGTACATTGTGCGTAGCAATACAGAGGGGAGGGGGAGAAGTGATAGTGTCAAAATGCACGGATCAGAGGGGGGATGCACGCATCTTACTAAAAGTGCTTACCTTAACCTTCATAATTTGGTTATGTGTCCAAACCCCTGTAACCTGAGAGTTTTGGTGCCGAAACTGTAGACGTGTTATTGGGTGTCTGAGTGACCCTAGGGAGAGGCGGGAGAGGAGAAGAGGGGGGGAGGAGGAAGCCGTACCTGAGAAGAAGAGACAGGACATGTCAAGAACAATGTGGAAAATAATAAAACAAGCAATCATCATGCAGCGTAAGAACATCCTAAGTTCCCTTGCAGGAGGAAGGGGCATCGTGCCACCCCCTGCAAGTTTTCCCCAAAAAAGGAACCCCAAACAGGGGGGCTGTGGTACAGTCTCCGAGTGGGGGAAAAATGCCACTCCGAGACAGGTGGAGGCGAAGTGCAGCCATTCCGCCAAAATAAAATGGAGAAATAAAATTTTGGAGGAGTAAAAGTGGAGGAGATAACCATTTAAACTAAAAAAGGATCCAAAAATAAAAGAGTCTGGTAAAGATGAGTGGCAAAATGACAGCGTTACACCATCAGACCTAGGTCAGGCCCAAACCCTGCCAGAAGGGTAAGGGGGACGTGGAGAGTCAGTGTCCCAAGGCCTGTTGATGACGACAAAGAAAGGGTAGACAAGGTTGATTGCAGACTTCTCATTAAGGTGGGCAACCATCTTTAGATCTCTTAGCTTGTTGCTTGTGCCACAAGGGTTGGATGGGGCTCGTTGGGGGAAGTCTTTTTGCAGAGTTTGGGGTCCTGGGATCCAGAGCTAGAGCAGATGTTGGAGAGTGGGAAATAAGCCCCAGTTGAAGCAGCAGACGTTCTCCGTCAACAAAGTTCGTGAAGCTGTAGGATTTGTTTAAATAGGCAAAGTTTAGACAGAATGGAAACGACTATCTGTAAGTGATCGATTTTTGAGAGAGGATGAGCAAGAGTGGTTTTAAAGATCTGCATTGTTGTATTGTGAAGGGGGAGAGATCGGCAAAAATTTGAATGGAGAGGTTTTCAGCTTCCCTGGCTTTATGCATGACCTCCTCTTTAACTCTGAAAAAGTGGGGTTTCACCACTATGTCTCTGGGCAGACCGTCTTGGCGAGGAGGTTGGAAGGCCCTGTGTGCTCGATCTAATTCCAGCCTATAATCGGGTATGTCAGGAATCAGATTTTTGATGAAAGAGTGAACGATTTTGTCGGTTTCCTTGAACGACTCAGGAAGGCCTCTCAGTCTGAAGTTATACCTGCGCGATCTATTTTCGAGATTGTCAAGTTTTGAGAACGCCATATCTAGCTGTTCGTGTAAGTCATGGATCCTGTCAGTATTCTGATTGGCAATGGCAACGGTTTGATCGGTCTTAGCTTCGATCGCTTCAATTCTGGCTCACAGATGCTGCAGGTCAGCCTGTATTGTGGAAGTGATTTGTGAAGCAGTGTGAGCAAGACCCCTGGAAAGCATGTTTGAGAAAGTCTCCATTAAAGATGAAAAGTCTGTGGGAATAGAGGAAGGGGAACCGGTGTGAGCTCCTGGGTGGGCCGGGATGTAACTGCAATCATCCATTGGAGTGAGGGGGGGGCCCATCCAAGGGCCTGCAGTTCATGGAGTCTGTGGTGGAGGGGGATAATAACTCAACCTGTGGGTTACTCACTGTTGGGAGATGCGTACCCTCTGTGTGTGAGGTTAGTGGTGGAAAATCTGCCAAGGATTCCTCCGGATACAGTGTGAGGCCTCGTGCTGTGCTGGCGGCCACCATTTTAGCGGGGGCTGCGTTCGGAGATCCGAGACTGAGATGTCGGGATACATCCCGTCTGGCTGAGCCCCCATGGGGGGGTCCCTCGGGTCTTCTGGGTAGATTGTGGGGGCCCGATCGGCAAATTCCTCCGCTGTTGATGGCTGTGGCGGAGAGTAGAGGCTGGAGCAGAGCTCTTAGAACATGCGACCGTTCATGGAGCCGCCGTGCATGCGCCCTGTTTCTGTCTTTTTTAAGACGAGAGCCTTCCGTGATGCAAACACCGTGGAAGACCGCCTTATGTGCCCCCCACGGAGTGGAGAAATCCGAAACAGAGCCCACCCTGAGCAAGAAAAATTCTTTAAGGCTGGCAGCCAACATAATGCGGGAAGGCTCAGAATGTAGGAGTTGGTCATTTAGACGCCAGTGGCTAGACCTAGAAGGGATTTGAGATAACATGACATCTAGTGTGATAGGGGCGTGGTCAGACCATGTAATGGGGGATATGTCTGAATCGATAATGTAAGGGATAAGTGAAGCTGAAATCAGGAGGTGATCTAGACGTGAATACATTTTGTGGGCCATGGAATAGAAAGTGAATTGCTTAGCGGTAGGGTGTTTAATCCTCCAGGAGTCAAATAATTGCTGAGACCTGACACATTTACGGAAGGCATTAGCTTGGGAAGCAGCTTTGCGCAAAGGAGAGTCATTTAAAACAGTTTGCCTATCTCTAGAAGGTGACATGACTAGATTGAAGTCACCTCCTATGATCATAAAGGGTTGGGAGTGGTACTGAGGTAAGTCAAATACCTTGTTGAGGAAATCCACCTGACCACTATTAGGTGCGTATATATTAACTAGAGTGAAGGAGGAGGACATGTAATCACAATCCAGAATAATAAACCGCCCATGAGGGTCAACGTGTGTATTTTTGACCCTAATGAGACAGGACTTCTTAATTAGAATAGCCACTCCAGCCTTGCCTGAAGAGTCAGATGCCAGGAAGGAGGTAGGAAAAAACTTTGAGGCAAATTGTAATGTGCCACCAGCACAAAAATGTGTCTCCTGGATCATGATTACGTCTGCGCCTGAGGATCTGAACTCCTTTAAAGCAATCCATCGCTTTTGAATGGAATTCAGGCCCTTGACATTATATAAGAAAAGCTCATGATATCAAGCAGACAGGTAAAGGCAATAGATATATATTGAACTTATGGTAGCCGAAAACATAGCTGACATTGCAAAAGGCATGTACATTAGTTTTAAAGACATAGTGAGAAGGACAAACCTGACGGATCTGAAAATTGATCCAATATACCTTATTGAAAAAGAAAAGAAAAAGAAAACCTTAGAAAAAAGGGAGGAGGGGAAAAAAGGTGACCTCATCCAGCAATACCGGCATATGAATTTAGACTCAAGAAACCAAAAACATGAGCAAGTGGACAAAAACATTAGACCAAAAAAGAAAAAAAAAACAATTGAAAGCCCAAGACACTGATGTGTCTCAGGAGGCCCTGAACCATGTCACAGGCCAAGTAGGGACACATGTGGACCTCCCAGCAGGGAACTCAAGGGGAAAGGGGTAGGGAGACCGCCCACTCTCCTTAAAAAAAAAGAATAAAAAGATGCTGCATAAAAAAAATTACCAAAAGAAAGAAAATAAAATGTCAGAAAAAGCATTAGTAATAGTAATAATAATAGTAGTACCCCAAGGGAATGGGATGACAGTGCCCCTGAAAAACAAACCAGGATAACACTTAAAACCTAAAGTCCAGAATTCAGCACTGAATTTTGTATGGACCGGAAGAAGAAGAACGGACAAATGAGGATCATAAAGTCCCTTCCAGGGGCATCAAGGAGGTTGCTTGGCAGATCTTGAACGTTGTGGAGTAGAGAAGTGCTTCTTCAGTTGTCCTCTGACCGGGGTCCAGATGCGATTCGGTGTAGACGGAAGAGGGCGAGCTTGTGGAGGAGCAGCGTGTTGATCGTCATCAGGCAATGGAGGGAGATTAAGATTTTTCATGAAGGCATCTCCTTCCTTAAGATCTCGTAGGTTATGCTGGACGCCATCCTTAGATACTGTGAGGCGAAAGGGAAAACCCCAATAGTATGGGACCCTATGTTGTTGCAGGTGTGCTGTTATTAGGAGTAAATTCCTCTGTTTTGCCAGGGTGATGGGGGACAGGTCGCTAAAGATTTGTAGCTTGGCCCCCTTATAGGTGATATTTGATTTATTTTGTGCGGCTATGTTCAGGGATTCCTTACTGTCATAAAAATGAAACCTGATGATGACGTCTCTGGGCCTAGCTCCAGCAGGAGGTTTCGGGCCCAGGGAACGGTCCCTGTCCAGGTGCCAGTCCACATCCACCACCGTGGGGGCTAAAGTATTAAAGAGACCCATCAGGTATGGGCGCAGAGAGGAGTCTCCTACTGTCTCAGGGATGCCACGGAACCAAAGGTTCTGGCGTCTCTCTCTGTTTTCCAGATCCTCCTGTTGCAGTTGTAACTGGGTAACAGAATGTTTGAGATTGTAATTTTCCTCCTCCATGGCCTGGACATAGTTCACCATTTCATCAAATTTTTGTTCTAGGGCGTCTGCACGCTCTCCAATATGATTAATTTCTCCCCTTAGTTCTATAGAGATTTTGCTCACCTCTGTCACAATGTTTCTGGTGATTTATTGGAGGAGAAGCTGTAGCTTGGCATCTAATTTCTCATCCAGGATATCTGGGGTTAAAACCCCCTGAGCAGAGGAAGGGACAGGGCCCGGTGTATGTCCTGTGGTGACAGGGGGGTTGCCAGCTTCTTCCACCCCCAGAAGTGGATCCATTGCGGTGAAGGGATCTGCAGGGGAATTTGAGGCCGAGGATTGCGGCCTAGTAATGTAGCGGTCCATGCCTGGGCCCGTTCGTGATCCGAAAAGCAGGTTGTAGTTGTGCTGTTGCTGGCCAACCTTGCCCATGGAGTGCCCGTGGAGTAGTGTGAATGATCGGGCTTACCCCCGAGTCTAATGATAGCTTTCGTTGCGGTGCGGAGGTCTGTGAGAGCGGACGGTTCCCAGAGCTCTCTCAGATCAAGTCCGCCATGCCGGGAAGCCGCCCATGCGCCTACCATCTTATGTTTTATTGTCAACATGGCTAGATGGCTAGTGAAATGGTCTATTACTTATGTGTGCTTTATCTATTCCCATTAGGTGTGTCTTTTACTATAGCCCACACCATTCATGGTGACCAAGTTTCACATATACTCCATTTCAGTGAGGTGGAGTGTCTTTTTCCTTGTTTGGTCTCCCCTTTAGCCTGAAAACATCCAATGTTAAAGGTACATTTTTATGACGTGGTGTGTGTTTTTTTGTTTTCTTTGGGGACAGTTTACTGTACATATACAGTGGCTTGCGAAAGTATTCGGCCCCCTTGAACTTTTCAACCTTTTGCCACATTTCAGGCTTAGATATAAGATATAAAATTTTAATTTTTTTGTGAAGAATCACCAACAAGTGGGACACAATTGTGAAGTGGAACGAAATCTATTGGTTATTTTAAACTTTTTTAGCAATTAAAAAACTGAAAAGTGGTGCGTGCAAAATTATTCGGCCCCTTTAGTTTCAGTGCAGAAAACTCACTCCAGAAGTTCAGCGAGGATCTCTGAATGATCCAATGTTGTCCTAAATGACTGATGGTGATAAATAGAATCCACCTGTGTGTAATCAAGTCTCTGTATAAATGCACCTGCTCTGTGATAGTCTCAGCGTTCTGTTGAAAGCGCAGAGAGCATCATGAAGACCAAGGAACACACCAGGCAGGTCTGTAATACTGTTGTGGAGAAGTTTAAAGCTGGATTTGGATACAAAAAGATTTCCCAAGCTTTAAACATCCCAAGGAGCACTGTGCAAGCGATCATTTTGAAATGGAAGGAGTATCAGACCACTGCAAATCTACCAAGACCTGGCTGTCCCTCTAAACTTTCAGCTCAGACAAGGAGAAGACTGATCAGAGATGCAGCCAAGAGGCCCATGATCACTCTGGATGAACTGCAGAGAACTACAGCTGAGGTGGGAGAGTCTGTCCATAGGACAAAAATCAGTCGTACACTGCACAAATCTGGCCTTTATGGAAGAGTGGCAAGAAGAAAGCCATTTCTCAAAGATATCCATAAAAAGTCTCGTCTAAAGTTTGCCACAAGCCACCTGGGAGACACACCAAACATGTGGAAGAAGGTGCTCTGGTCCGATGAAACCAAAATCGAACTTTTTGGCCACAATGCAAAACGATATGTTTGGCGTAAAAGCAACACAGCTCATCACACTCAACACACCATCCCCACTGTCAAACATGGTGGTGGCAGCATCATGGTTTGGGCCTGCTTTTCTTCAGCAGGGACAGGGAAGATGGTTAAAATTGAGGGGAAGATGGATGCAGCCAAATACAGGACCATTCTGGATGAAAACCTGTTGGAGTCTGCAAAAGACCTGAAACTGGGACGGAGATTTATCTTCCAACAAGACAATGATCCCAAACATACAGCAAAATCTACAAAGGAATGGTTCACAAATAAACGTATCCAGGTGTTAGAATGGCCAAGTCAAAGTCCAGACCTGAATCCAATCGAGAATCTGTGGAAAGAGCTGAAAACTGCTGTTCACAAACGCTCTCCATCCAACCTCACTGAGCTCGAGCTGTTTTGCAAGGAAGAATGGGCAAGAATTTCAGTCTCTCGATGTGCAAAACTGATAGAGACATACCCCAAGCGACTTGCAGCTGTAATCGCAGCAAAAGGTGGCTCTACAAAGTATTAAAGCAAGGGGGCCGAATAATTTTGCACGCCCCACTTTTCATTTTTTTCTTAGTTAACCACTTCAATACCAGGCACTTAGACACCTTCCCGCCCAGCCCAATTTTCAGCTTTCAGCGCTGTCACAATTTGAATGACAATTGCGCGGTCATGCTACACTATACCCAAACAAATTTTTTATCATTTTGTTCCCACAAATAGAGCTTTCTTTTGGTGGTATTTGATCACCTCTGGGGTTTTTATTTTTTGCGCAACAAATAAAAAAATACCGAAAATTTTGAAAAAAAACACGTTTTTCTTTGTTTCTGTTAAAAATTTTTGTAAATGAGTACGTTTTCTTCTTCAATGACGGGCACTGATATGGCTGCACTGACGGGCACTGATACGGCGGCACTGATGGGCACCAATGAGGTGGCACCAATGAGGTGGCACTGATGAGGTGGCATTGACGGGCACTGATGATGGGCACTGATAGGCGGCACTGATGCGCACTGATAGGTGGCACTAATGGGCACTGATAGGTGGCACTGGTAGGTGGCACTGATGGGCACTGATAGGTGGCACGATGGGCACTGATAGGCGGCACTGTTGGGCACTCGTAGGTGGCATTGATGGGCACTCGTAGGTGGCGTTGATGGGTAGTTATGGGTGGCACTGATAGTTGGCACAGATAGGCACGGATGGACACTGATAGGTGGGCACAGATGGGCACAGATGGGCACTGACAGGTGGCACCGATGGACACTGATGGGTGGCACTGATGATGCTAATTGATGGCAGTGATGCCCCTAAGTGTGGCATTGCTGGGCATCACTGCAACATAATTGTGCCAATCAGTGCCCATTTGTGGGCACTGATTGGCACAGATTTGGCACTGACTGGGCACATGTGGATGGCCATGGGGTACATACCTGGCCATCCACATGTTTCCCTTCCCTGGTGGTCCTAGTGGCGATCCCTGGTGGTCCAGTGTGTTGATCTGCGGGGGGGCTGCGCTGATAAACAATCAGCGCAGACCCCCCCTGCCAGGAGAGCCGCCGATCGGCTCTCCTCTACTTGCGTCTGTCAGACGCGAGTGAGGAAGAGCCGATCAACGGCTCTTCCTATTGACAGCGTGATCAGCCGTGATTGGACACGGCTGATCACGTGGTAAAGAGCCTCCGCCGGAGGCTCTTTACCAAGATCGGTGTAGCGGTGTGTCAGACTGACACACCGGTCCACCGATCGCCGCGATGCGCGCCCCCGGGGGCGCGCTGCGGCATGTTATCCTGAAGGACGTCATATGACGCCCAGTCAGGATAACTGAACCACCGCCCGGCCGTCAATCCGCTATAGGCCGGGCGGGAAGTGGTTAAAAAAGTTTCAAAAATCCAAAATATTTCGTTCCACTTCACAATTGTGTCCCACTTGTTGGTGATTCTTCACAAAAAATAAAAATTTTATATCTTTATGTTTGAAGCCTGAAATGTGGCAAAAGGTTGAAAAGTTCAAGGGGGCCGAATACTTTCGCAAGCCACTGTAAGTTTGACTGTATGCTAATATGAAATGACTAACTATGTCTCATTTTTGTATATACACTAAATGTTTTGTGATGTACACATGGATGATCAAGCCTTGAAAAAGCAGAATGACCGCAAAACATGTTGGCAGATCTGAATCATGTGTTTTCGTATTTGATATTTTATGTAATGTGCTTTCTGCACTTTTGGGCTTTAGGTGCCCTCGTTACCTTTGTTTTATGAATAATATATGTATTAATAAACAAACTTTTTTATCTTTCTAATAATGACTGATGTATATATATGTTTTACCATGGGGATTACCATTTAAAAGCCCATCTTGTACAATACTTATTTTTCTAATATTTATCGGGCTGGTGTTCCCTAGGTGTGGAGTATGTGGAACTTGGTTTTCCCTCCCTCTATTAGGGCCCTCACTTTAACAAATGTTTACCTTTTAAAGGTACATACATTAAATGAATTTGCATGAATTGGGTTGAATCCCAGAAATTGGTTTATTTACTTTCTTTGAATTGCTTAAAAAGACCAAACCTAACAGGGTGATTGATGCTGTTTAGGTAGTGCATATATAAATCTACACAAATCAAAAGATACTCAAGACATGTAAACCAATACCAGAGGGTATTTAAGGTAAACCTCAGCATCGTAAAGTAGTACATCATTCTCAGTAACCAGAGAAAGAATACATATATTTTCTTCTTGAGATTTTTATTTATAATAGTAATAATGTGTATGTTAAAAATTGATAGAAAAGAGGTGCATAAAAATGAAACATATTTAAATGCATATAACTACCCTTCAATAGATCATCTATTAAGATACATCATTGTACTTAAAGATTTTAGTTAGCAAGTGTTAATTTCCACAGCTATTTTTCCACCCCTTGTCACATATTTCTGTTTACTTGGAGCTGATTCATTAGGTTTATTAAGTGCCCCCTGCCGTTACCTGTCTGCCACTCGTCCTTACTTGATTAATGACAGAGATAAGATTCATCACTTCACTTCCAATGCTCACTGATCAGAACTGCTGTGCGTCAGTCATTGAAAGAGTCACTTCCCCCTCTATCGGTTGATCTGAAAACTCAGAAGCACATAAAGAGCATTCTGTGAAGTTACTCTGGTGGAGCTTTTTAAAGATCCTTTATTTATACAAGCAATGGTTCTGCAAAAAGATCAAGATATTACATTTAATAAAAATGTTTCTTATTTTGTCTTATCTTTTGTTTTATCTTATTTTAGTTTATCTTAGCAGAAAGCACGCTTTAGTAACTTCAATAACTTTAAAAGTCTGCCTGAATACATTTCTAGCAGGTCAGTCTATACAGCAATAGTTTAATATACATTGCCTGCATTTATCAGTCTACTCTATGCTGGAGAATGTATTTGTAACTTTTACAGCAGAGGTCAATAGGAACTTAGAAGGCAGATGTCTGTGATAAGTAAGCGAGAGTTCAAAGGTCAGTAGTAAATAACACAGATTGCAGAGATCACTTGTAAGTAAAGTAGAGGTCAAAATAAGGCAGAGGTCGGCAGCATGCAATGCAGAGAGAAGAGGTAAGTAGTAAGTAAGGAAGAGGGCAGAGGGTGGTAATAGGTAAGGCAGAGGGCAGAGGTCATTGGCCCACACAGAGTCGCAGGCAACCCCTCTTTTCCATCTTGCCCCCCCCACCACCCTGTCTTGGGATCACTGGCACTCACAGTCACACACAGGTAGCCTCTGGATTTAGCTCTCTGCCCTTCCTGCTCCCACTCTCCTCTCTTTCCAGCCCTGTTTACTTACCAGCATAGGTGTGCGCAGCCTATTGCATTAGGGTGTGCACTCCAAAGCTCAAACACACACATGTGTGTGTGTGTGTGTATATATATATATATATATATATATATATATATATATATATATATATATATATATATATATATGAGCTGTGAACAATGTCAGTAGGACAGAGGTTGGTGTCAATAGAGCAGTGGATGGTGTCAGTAGGGCAGAGATTGAGATCAGTAGTTTATTTTTATTTATTTTTTTATTTTAACTTTTTTCCCACGGGGGGGGGCTTTGGTGAAATATCAGGGGTCTAGACTCCTAATATCATACTTTTAAGACAGAGAAAGGGACTGAGGACAGAGATTCCCCAGTCCCTTTCTCTGCAGCCAAGCAGCAGGGGGAATCTGTGCAGCACAGCGTGATTAGGGTGTGCCCAAGCACACCTGGCACACCCTGTGCACACGCCTATGCTTACCAGCACAAAAACAGTCAAAGCAACAAATTGTTATCTAACTCCCCACGCATCCTAGTCACCTCCTCTGTACAATCCAGGAGTCAAGGAGACTGCGTCAGCAATTAAGCACCATACACACGGACTGAATGTTAGGGGACAACAGACAACAAAAGTTTGACATTCAACTTAATAACAAATAGGTGCTCGGGTCTTGAGGGCAGGGAACCAATGCACACTCCCCTCCCACCTCCAGGTAGCCAGTGTAAACAAAGCACGTTTTTTATGCATATTACACTGCAGTGCTCTTGGGCTGGGAGTGCCATATTTTAATTGGGGACTGATTTGGAGACACCTTGCAGGCAGAGTTCCCTCAAATCAGGGACTGTCCCTAGAAACCAGAAATGGCTGTTCACCCAACTGTATACAAGCAGTCAAAAAAAACAAAAAAAAAAAACAACAACTCAGGAGCCAGAATCTCATTCTAACTTAAGAGCTAGCTGAACACCCTGGATGATACCTGAACAAGATAGCATTAGCCTTCTGATGAACGATGTTTAAGGGGTAATACAAAGCTGCAAGTTTTATATTACTTAGCCAACATGCAGTTAATATGAAAGTCACACTGTATAAGAAACACTAGGTTGCACTACACAAAGACACCATAGAAGAGGTTGCATAGATGTGTTTTTTGGGGGAAATGGATGTGATGGAATTTTAACAAGAAGCTTGTATTCCTTTCAAATGTTTTGAGATATGTATGTAAATTTAATTTTCTTTATGTAAATTTGGCTTTACATTTACATCTATTAGGGTTTACATCTACTTTAAATGTATTTTTCCAAGGGTAGCCATCCTACTTTAGTGTGAGGTAAATGCTCACTCACAAAGAAATCCATAGAAACCCAAAAAAGGTATATAGGCATTTACGGATCTTGCAGTGGAAATATATGAATACAACAGCATTTTATTGTCAACATTTCGAAGGAGCTCAGTCCATTTTTTTCAATACTTTGTGTTGATAGCATACTGTGTATTCTTCGTCCATTATTTTTTTTCTTAGTTTTTTTACAGGTGGAAAATTTGTGATGCCACAAGTCTTGGATCGTTAAGGATAGTTTTATATATGTAATATTATAAAGAAGTTCTCATCTAATCTCAACTGTGTATCTGGGATGGGGATTAAGTGTGGAATGAAGAACCGCATGATGTAAATTGTATGGTTGGAGCCAAAATTACTCAATTCAAAAATGTTTAGAGGAACTGGAGTTAGACTAGGTCAACAACACTAAGGAAGGCATTTTAAAATGTTTTGCTGGTCTCCGATATGCTACATGCGATATGTACCAGCTCATTTCAGAAGACAAATAATAATGGTCATCACTACTGTGGTCATGGCTAATATATAATAGTAATAACATGTTATTAGTAATGACTAGTCCAGTTTTCATTTTCTATACAGATAAGGGAAAAATGGGTATACCCAATTATTCCTCATGGAACAAGAACCCATCTGTAATGCATTGCTAAAGTATAGCATAGCATGAACAGATTGTCTAAATCTATGCTGAAAGCAGACAACCCCAATACCAGCTTTACCTACTTGAAACATGGAGGGAAAATACAACCTGGACAATCAGCATTTCAGCTGAGAATGGTTAGCATGGAGCCGAATGCCCATATTTTATGGTGCTGAAACAATGTGCATGAAACCTGACAGATCCAGTTAGAAATCATGTAATAGCCTGTATGTATCTTACATCCTTATTCCATACTGTAGTCCACTATACCTCTCAGGTGGTATGATAGAGTGTGGTTGTTTTACTAAAACTGGACAGTGCAAAATTTGGTGCAGCTATGCATGGTAGCCAATCATCTTCTAACTTCAGTTTGTTCAACTAAGTTTTCACAAAAAAACCTGGAAGCTGAATGGTTTCTATGCAGAGCTGCACCAGATTTTGATCCAGTTTTAGTAAATTAACCCCAGTATTTCTACTACTTTATAAATAAATGATGTTACTCAAAATACCGTATTTATCGGCGTATAAAACGCACTTTTTTCCCCTTAAAATCAGGGGAAAGTCGCAGGTGCGTGTTATACGCCGATCCCCTGCGATCCCGAGCTGTCACAACTTAAAAATCGCAGACCGCGATTTGAAAATGGCGCCGCCGAAATACACAGAGCCGGTCCTCGGCTCTTTCTGGCGGCTCTCGTTCACTTTCGGCTCCACTCGTAGTCCCGAGCGGAGCTATCCGAACCTACTCGGCTATGTTCGGATAGCTCCGCTTGGGACTACGAGTGGAGCCGAAAGTGAACGAGAGCCACCGGAAAGAGCCGAGGACCGGCTCTGTGTATTTTGGCGCCGGCGGCGCCATTTTCAAATCGCGGCCGGCGATTTTGAAGCCCAGGATGGCAGGGACAGGGGATCGAAGGCTGCACTGGGGAAGGCTGCACTGGGGAAGGCTGCACTGACAAGGCTGCACTGACAAGGCTGCACTGGGGAAGGCTGCACTGGGGAAGGCTGCACTGACAAGGCTGCACTGACAAGGCTTCACTGACAAGGCTGCACTGACATGGCTGCACTGACATGGCTGCACTGACAAGGCTGCACTGACATGGCTGCACTGACATGGCTGCACTGACAAGGCTGCACTGACATGGCTGCACTGACATGGCTGCACTGACAAGGCTGCACTGACAAGGCTGCACTGACATGGCTGCACTGACAAGGCTGCACTGACATGGCTGCACTGGGGAAGGCTGCACTGACAAGGCTGCATTGACATGGCTGCACTGGGGCAAGGCTGCACTGACAAGGCTACAATGATGGGCATTTAAATGTAAGTTTTTTTCCCTTCAACTTCCCTCCTAAAAGTTTTTTTTTTCCTTAAAATTCCCTCCTAAATTGGGGTGCGTGTTATACGCCGGTGCGTGTTATACGCCGATAAATACGGTACCTATAGTATTACAAAGTATAGGGATACCATCATCCCAGTGATAGCAATATTGGAAAGCTAGGGGCTTCCCCTATTGTGCCCCCAGCAGGAAAGAAAATGAACTCAGTACCCAGGAAGTGACAACAACCATAATAAAATAACCTTTTTTTTATTTAAACAAAATGTGTTAAAAGAGCAGGACACATATCTATATACTGTATATGAGTAAAAACAATAATTACAGTGACGCGTATTTTTTACATTTTTGGGTTTTTTAGGTTTTTGCTGGTGATCCTCAGATGATGAGGAGGGCACAGGACGTAATTAATTTAGATACATAGTCAATGCTCTACATGTTTCGCGGTGACAACCGCTTCTTCAGGAGGAGTTAATTACTATCATCCAGGGTAACCAGCAGCCAGTGACAGCTGCAATGGTAAGGGCACACTGGGTACTCCCCCATGGTGGACACGGGGGGGCAACCACAAGCGCACGTATATAAGTTGCACCAAAACAGCAAGTAAAGACAACCTGGGGAGAAGGAGGATTGGGTCACAGTCACTGGGGCACCCCACCAGACTAGGTTGGTACCTCAAGATGTTTCTTTTGATTAGACATTAGATAGTCCTGAAGAAGAGGTTGTCACTGTGAAACACGTAAAGGTTTGACTATATATCGAGATTAATTACATCCTGGTCCTCAAAATCATCTGAGGACACCACATCACCAGCAAAAACCAATCTGAAAAATTTGTGTCTCAATAATTGTTTTTACTAATATATATAGATATGTCCTTCTCTTTTAACAAATTTTGTATAAATAAAATGTAAATTCTTTTGTTACTGTTGTTGTCACTTCCTGGGTACCAAGATAGTTGATTTTCTTTCCTGCTGGGGGGGCTTTCCAAATAATTCTACTACTTTATAGATGCATTGCACTTTTGACTGGTAGCTCAAAGGAATTACTAATTGAGAGTTCACTGTGGGTATATCTATTTAGAACCATAGGAAAATAATTAATATAATGAATGGTTAAATCATTTTTTAACATAACTGTGGCAGAGTCAACAAGGAGTATGTAAGAGCAGTTTAAATGCTGGTAAAACTCTCTGTGTACAGATTATCAGCTAGATAGCAGTGAGCAGTGTCCAAGTCCATGTGACACTGGGAGGGTTCTCAGCACCCACCTGATTAACATCTAGAATAAATGTGCCCCTAAAGCCTAGTACACATTAGTATCTTTTTTCATTCAACATGGCAGAACGAAAAAAAAAACTCACAGCTCAGGAGCCTCTGTACTAACTACTAAGGTTGGATAGCTAGTACAGCGGCTCCTGAGCTGTCAGGTTTTTTTTTGTTCAGCCCTGTTGAATGAAAATAAAATATTCCCCTGCTGTTCTATTGTGTTCTGACAGGGGGACAGCCCTCCCATCAGATCACGCCAGTGAGCGCTCTCAGCCATTGGCTGAGTGCACTAATCAGGAGCAGATTGGCAGACCTTTGCTGGTCATGCCCCTTTCGACAGAAGCTGGCAGAATGGCTGGCTTCTGTCAGACTGACTGGAGTACACACGGGCTGATTGTCAGCCAGAAAGGAAGAAAAGAACGGCTGCACACCGTAGGAACATTCCTTCTGGTTTGAAGAAGCACTGAGGTCAGTTGAAACGCACGCATCACCTCCTGGGTTCGGACACTCTGTCTTTGTTGGCTGAAAATCGTTGGAACATTCCTGTGGTGTGCAGCCGTTCTTTTCTTCCTTTTGATCATCGGTCGTGGCTTGCACCCAGAGCATTCGGACTGTAGTGACTGCTCGCCTGGAGTGGTGTCTTCCTTGTTTGAATGAAAAGAATTGAATGTCAGCCAGTTTCTTATGAACTGGCCGATGCCGCCTGACATTCGGCCCATGTATACTAGGCCTAAGTCTAAGAGAGACCTATATGCAGCTACAGAGTCTGCACAAATGGTATGTCAGTCCCTGTCACACACAACATTTTAAGAGCCAGGATCCTTAAGCTATACACAGTGCCCATTCTGATAAAGATGCTCTGATACCCACTAGTAATTTTGTGTATAAAAAGGTCCAGAAGCTGTTCTGCAATACTGCAGCCCCACCATGCACCCTTTCTGGCACTGTAAAGAAAAGCTGGGATGGAAGTCTTCACTGCCCAGCTTTAGGTATAGTGACTGATCTGCAATGTTTCCAGGATAGCATTAGCAGATCTTTGATGGCCTTTCTTTTTTCCCTGGATGTTATGATAAAGAAGAGAGTGGAGTTTTTTTAGTCCTGTCCTAGGTGACAACACTAGAATACATTATGGTGAGTAAAGAGTGTCAGCCTAGGAGAGCAAGTGCTTTAACAGCAGTAACACCATGTAATAATCAAGTAAAAAGAGTCTTAAAAAATATGCATTCACCACATTCAAGGACTGGCAAGCTGCATTATATTACATTTTTTTTTGGGTTACATACACTTAAAACATGCCCATTTGGTTATAACCATAATATTATCACTAAACCCTTCCAGCTACAGGGTCTACAACCTTGACTATCCAGCAAAAAATATGGCAGACCACTCACTAATCCTGTGAAGAGTGGGACTCTATGGCCACATGCAGCATACACAACAAGAATGACAGCTACCAGAAAAGGGTTAGCAGGTTAGGCAGGGAGAGACAGCAAGCAGCATGTCAGTTCAGCAGGAACACATAGACTTTCCTACACAGCATCTCTCACAACCTCCAAAAGCATGGCCAGACACTCACATAATCTTCCCCATATATGGGGGTAGTGTTTTAAACCTGATTGCTGTAGGTCTGGTTATTCCAACCCGCTGCAATGTGTATCCAGAGCACCGTACTGTAGCTGCTGCAATTCATAGGAGTGCGAAAGCACCAAAGCGACAATGCCACATAGTTCCTCTGTGTACCCGGTGTGGATGAGAGGAATACAGGGTGTGACAACTGACTTCAGACGTACGTAAATGCGTTCCACTGGAAACCCAGCTTTATCTAGACATGTGCATTCGTTTTTGTCCGAATGCATTTTCGTCCGAATTTCAGGTATTTTCGTTATCGTTTTAACAAACGATAACGAAAGTGCAGAATCCGAAAAACGAAAGATCTGGCCTAAACAAATGCTTTATTTTTGTCTTCGTTGCTACAACAGTTCGATATAGATAGGAGATTCAACATGATGATGACAATAACAATCTGTGTCCATCAAACCTGTGGTCGAATGTGCCTAACCTTAACTCTATTAGTCCAAGATTATTCTACATAGAGAGAAAAGATTCGACATAGAGAGAAAAGATTTGACATAGGGGAGAAAAGATTCGACTTAGGGGAGAAAAGATAGATAAAAATAATGATGATGATGAATGTTATTGGCTGATTGTAACCAAAGAGGAGGAGCAGTAAAATAGCTAGAACTAAGTACACACATAAAAAAAAAATGTGGTGTTGTCCCTCACGCTATGTTGAGTATGAGGAATGCGTCAATACCAGAATAGAATAACTCAGTGTGGCAAAATGGTGAAAAAATGTGTAGGTAGTGATGATGTCTTTGTGGACTGCAGCAAAATCAAAAGTGTTCACATACACTCAACATAATAATAATAATAATAATAATAATAAAGAGATTTCGCGCTTCAAATCTATCACATAAAAACATAAATAAACATAGATGTGTTCTTATATGTGCAGCTATAGTGGCTGTAAAAATATAAGTGTGCTCAGTCGATATATACAAACAGTGGAAACAAAATGATCCAAATGTGCTGATGTGCATAAATAATCTCTTCATAAATCAAAAAAAGTTCATAATGATGTGTCCCATCCACTGGGATCAAATATGAAGGGGAATGATGGTGATATTCTTAATATGGAGGGATCCGGTAAAGCCGGGCTCTCTAAACTCTCACCTTAAGAAAAGTAAACGTAGGCATCAAACAGGTTCTTTAGTAGATGCTGTATGGTGTGGTTAATCAGTTGTTCAGGTGGGACTTCTCTGATGGCTAGATGGTCCTCCCGGTATACAGATACCTATCAAAATTAAGGAGGGGTTGCCCACCTGGGCTCCACCGATCTGGTGGAATATACAGGGAAGGGAGAGAAAGAGGCCTCCAATGGTGTAGTATTGTTAAATATAATGGAGTTTATTAAAGTAATAAGGTGGTCTCTTACATTTAAATGAATTAAAAACAGCATAAATAGCAAAAGGATTGACAAGAGCGGCGTCTGAGGCGCCTCCTTACTGACTTCCGGTTACGTCTGCTCTCTGCCATGCCCTATGCGTTATGTCACCGCTCGTGACTTCATCTGGGGAACCGGATTGACCCGAGAGGGATGTCATTTATATTGTGGTACCGGAAGTGCCATAGCGGCCATTTTTGTTGTGGTTAAGTGTGTTTGTATTGTCGCGGCCATCTTGCAGGTGGCAATTTGTGCGGTACAGCGGCCATGTTTAGAAGGATCAAGCTGAATGAGGCGCGCTGGTGTGTGCGAGCTATAACAGTGCTTACGCTTTTTTAAAATTGTAAAATGGGTTGATCTTGTTTAATAAGGGGGAAGTGTAAATGAAATACAATATTGTTTAATTGCTGTATGAACAATATACGAAAATTAATGTTAAATATCGGCCATTTTCACGTAGTCACTGATATTTTACACAACGTATGATCACCTCTATGTCGATAGGTCCATATGTATGGCGGCCATTTTTGGGTGGTTAATTGTGTTGCCGTCCGCCATGTTAGTGTACGCAATGATGTCGAATTGTCATTTTATATTATGTGTGTAAGTAATGAGAGTGAATTATAACTGGGGGCGTCAGTCGTAACCTGAGTCCCCAAGGAGATGTCTCTACATTCATGTCATCATTCTCATAAACATACAACTATGTACTAAATGTCATTCTTGTTACAACCATATTATTAAAATAAGATACAATTAAATACATCTCAAAATTCTGATTTGAATAAATATCTCCTTCTAGTTTACTTACAAATAAAACATAGTGTATATAAAAATAGAATAAAATTGAGATTAAAAATACACATTGAATAATTATTAAAAAATAGGATGTAGTAAATAAAATAACCATAAAGATTAAAAATTATTTAAGAAACAATTTAAGTCAAACTCTATGTTCATTCCTCTAGGTGTAAGCGTACGTAGAGTGTGTATCCAATATGACTCCCTTTGGCTTATACTTCTGATTTTGTGGCTACCTCTCCATGAACCTTTGTATTTCTCGATTCCCCAAAATTGAAGTTGTGAAGGATCTTGATTATGTGCTATCGCAAAATGTTTTGATACATTGTGTTTGGGATTACCTTTCATAATATTTTGGATGTGTTCCTTGATCCTTACTTTAAGGGCTCTTTTGGTTCGTCCTACATATTGTAGTTGGCAACTGCGCTGAAGAACGTAAACCACCCCCTCTGTATGACAACCTACAAAATCCTTAATTTTGTGTGTTTCCTGTGTTGTGGTGCATGTAAATTCCTTTCTTTTACCCTGAAATTTTTTAGCGTGGCTACACGCAAAGCAATTTCTGCAAGGGTAAAAGCCTTTGCCTGAAAAAAAGAAGTATGTTACTTGTTGTGGAGGTTCAATGACTGATTTAACTACCATATTTCTAATGGTTGGTGCTTTCTTATATATAATATTTGGTTCTGGTAATATTTTGCTCAGATCTTTATCATTTTTAAGAATATACTTTCTTGTTGAGTATTTCTTTTTTCACTCCCAATTGTATTAGATGTTCTAATTCTAATTGGGAGTGAAAAAAGAAATACTCAACAAGAAATAATCAAAGTACCTAGTCCCGGAGGCATGCAGGATACCAGTCATCTACACTGTCCCAAAAATTCATAAGTCCCGAGACAACCCACCGGGTAGACCCATCGTGAATGGGATAGACTCCCTCACGTCAAGAGTAGGACAATATCTGGAAGAATTTATTCAACCAGAAGTACAACAGACACCAGCCTATCTACAAGACACAAAGCATGTGTTACAACTATTAACCACAAAAAAAAGGGGGGCAAAAAAAAGCAGTCTAGAGGCTAATTAGCCGCTAGGATTGCTTTTACATGAAAGCCGACCGCTGGCTGAAAAGAATGATACCAAGATGATACCTAAACCTGCAGGCATCATTCTGATATAACCACTCAAAGTCGTGAATGGCGTACCTGAAGACAAAAAAATGGTTAACAATAAAGCACAGTAAACGGTAAAGTATAAAAAATTGCATACCTGAAAAACAAACATGATAAAACATAATAACAATAAAACATTGCAGAATAGAATACAGTAAAAAAGAGCAGAACAATAGAGAGAGAGAATAGAGAGAGAGAACAATAAAATGACAACTATTTTTTCCGGGCAGAGGGGCAAAACGCAGGTGCTAGCAGGTATCTGGGCTGATCCCGCTAACACTGCGTTTGTGGGAACCCTAAACTGCTGGGGACGCTAGTATAGATCTGATCAGATCAGATATTGATCCGTTCAGATAGTATACCACTAAGGGAGGTGTACGGTGCGTGCGTGGGTGTTAGCGCTACTGGCGCTAACCTGACGCTGCCTGGGGCTGGTGCTTGCCAGTTCACCAAAACGCTACCAAAAAAACTGTTAGCGATCGCAGGGATCAGGCCTGACTCTGCGAACGCTGCAGTTATGCGTTTAGTGTTTTGTAAGTGACAGTGATCGATCGATACTGCACTTGGGTGGGCTGGACTGGGCCGGGCGGAGGGGCAAAACACAGGTGCTAGCAGGTATCTGGGCTGATCCCGCTAACACTGAGTGTTTGGGAACCCTAAACTGCTGGGGACGCTAGTATAGATCTGATCGGATCAGATATTGATCCGATCAGATACTATACCACTAAGGGAGGTGTATGCTGCGTGCGTGGGTGTTAGCGGTACTGGCGCTAACCTGACGCTGCCTGGGGCTGGTGCTTGCCAGTTCACCAAAACGCTACCAAGAAAACTGTTAGCGATCACAGGGATCAGGCCTGACTCTGCGAACGCTGCAGTTATGCGTTTAGTGTTTTGTAAGTGACAGTGATCGATCGATACTGCACTTGGGTGGGCTGGGCCGGGCGGAGGGGAAAAACGCAGGTGCTAGCGGGTATCTGGGCTGATCCCGCTAACACTGCGTTTTTGGGAACCCTAAACTGCTGGGGACGCTAGTATAGATCTGATCGGATCAGATATTGATCCGTACAGATACTATACCACTAAGGGAGGCGTATGCTGCGTGCGTGGGTGTTAGCGGTACTGGCGCTAATCTGACGCTGCCTGGGGCGACGCATATCACCGCTGGGCGATCAGGGGGCTAAACCTTTATTCGGTAATAAACGGCGGGTGCCCTGACACTATAAAAAATAAACGAACTAACCAGCGTCACCCGTAACACTTATACGGTGATCAGTGGTGAAAGGGTTAACTAGGGGGCAATCAAGGGGTTAAAACATTTATTAGATAGTATATGGGGGTCCCTGGTGCTATAAAACGCTGACAGCGAACCTAAATATTTACCTCCCTAACTAGCGTCACCAGCGACACTAATACAGCGATCAGAAAAATGATCGCTTAGTGACACTGGTGACAGGGGGTGATCAAGGGGTTAAAACTTTATTAGGGGGGGTTAGGGGGGTACCCTAGACCTAAAGGGGGGTAACACTCACTGCCCTAACACTGTAACTGTCACAAACTGACACTATGCAGTAATCAGAAAAAAAAAAAAAAAATACTGCTGGTGTCAGTTTGTGACAGGGGGGGGTGATTGGGGGGGGGGTCGGGGGGCGATCGGGGGGGGGTCAGGGTGTTTTATGTGCCTGGCATGTTCTACTGTGTGTGTGTAGTGTTGTGCGCTCACTTGTCTTCTCTCCTCGGCGCTGGAACAGAAACTGCCAAAGCCGAGGAGAGATGACATCACATCCTCTGCCTGTGTGAAACTACACACAGGCAGAGGAGGATTCCCATTGGCTGGGAGCGATCGCGAGGGGGGGGCCACGATCGGATGGTCTCCCCCTTGCCTCCCGACGCTCCCAGTCACAAGCCGACCGCCGCTGGCACCGGGGGGGTCCGATCGGACCCCCCGCCCGCGGGAGGCAGATCACGTATGGGAACGTGATTCTGCCTGCCCGTGCCATTCTGCCGCAGTATATCTGCGTTAGGCGGTCGGCAAGTGGTTAAATTGTTTCTTAAACAATTTTTAATCTTTATGGTTATTTTAATTACTACATCCTATTTTTTAATAATTATTCAATGTGTATTTTTAATCTCAATTTTATTCTATTTTTATATACACTATGTTTTATTTGTAAGTAAACTAGAAGGAGATATTTATTCAAATCAGAATTTTGAGATATATTTAATTTTATCTTATTTTAATAACATGGTTGTAAAAAGAATGACATTTAGTACATAGTTGTATGTTTATGAGAATGATGACATGAATGTAGAGACATCTCCTTGGGGACTCAGGTTACGACTGACGCCCCCAGTTATAATTCACTCTCATTACTTACACACATAATATAAAATGACAATTCGACATCATTGCGTACACTAACATGGCGGACGGCAACACAATTAACCACCCAAAAATGGCCGCCATACATATGGACCCATCGACATAGAGGTGATCATACGTTGTGTAAAATATCAGTGACTACATGAAAATGGCCAATATTTAACATAAATTTTCATATATTGTTCATACAGCAATTAAACAATATTGTATTTCATTTACACTTCCCCCTTATTAAACAAGATCGATCCATTTTACAATTTTAAAAAAGCGTAAGCACTGTTATAGCTCGCACACACTAGCGCGCCTCATTCAGCTTGATCCTCCTAAACATGGCCGCTGTACCGCACAAATTGCCACCTGCAAGATGGCCGCGACAATACAAACACACTTAACCACAACAAAAATGGCCGCTATGGCACTTCCGGTACCACAATATAAATGACATCCCTCTCGGGCCAATCCGGTTCCCCAGATGAAGTCACGAGTGGTGACGTAACGCGTAGGGCGTGGCAGAGAGCAGACGTAACCGGAAGTCAGTAAGGAGGCGCCTCAGACGCCGCTCTTGTCAATCCTTTTGCTATTTATGCTGTTTTTAATTCATTTAAATGTAAGAGACCACCTTATTACTTTAATAAACTCCATTATATTTAACAATACTACACCATTTGAGGCCTCTTTCTCTCCCTTCCCTGTATATTCCACCGGATCGGTGGAGCCCAGGTGGGCAACCCCTCCTTTATTTTGATAGGTATCTGTATACCGGGAGGACCATCTAGCCATCAGAGAAGTCCCACCTGAACAACTGATTAACCACACCATACAGCATCTACTAAAGAACCTGTTTGATGCCTATGTTTACATTTCTTAAGGTGAGAGTTTAGAGAGCCCGGCTTTACCGGATCCCTCCATATTAAGAATATCACCATCATTCCCCCTCATATTTGATCCCAGTGGATGGGACACGTCATTATGAACTTCTTTTGATTTATGAAGAGATTATTTATGCACATCAGCCCATTTGGATCATTTTTGTTTCCACTGTTTGTATATATCCACTGAGCACACTTATATTTTTACAGCCACTATAGCTGCACATATAAGAACACATCTATGTTTATTTATGTTTTTATGTGATAGATTTGAAGCGCAAAATCTCTTTATTATTATTAAGTACACACATACTTTGGCTTATGGTGTCTGTTGAAAGTTCTAAGAAGATTCGATGGAGCAGGTAAACTTATCGGCGTCGTACAGTTTAGCTGCTCTGTCGAATCTTCTTTGAACATTCGACAGACACCATAAGCCTTCAATGACAGATTCAACCTTAATTTGGATTTTCGGACGAATGCAAATTTTAACGAAAAACAAAATAAATAAAAACAAATTTTGGGAGTAACTAAATAAATTTATTTTTCAGACGAAAACGAAATTCCGAAACGAAATATTTCAGTGTGCACATGTCTAGCTTTATCAGGTCATCACTATTAGGAAACTCGTAGGTGGGTACATACAGTCTTTAATGCTGATGTTATATGCCTTGATATGTTTATTATTTTAGATTGTATGGATGTGTGTATGACGTCTAGATGTACTATTTGGTATTAAGGCAATGTTGCCTTTCTATGGTGGTGCAAAGTGGTTGGTTTTAAACCATTTTTTTTACATTTTTTGTGACTTAATATTTTCTTATTTTTCTATCATTAATTGTTTTGTCATTGAAAGAGGTCTATTTATGCCAGTCCTTGTCTGGTAGATTTCTCTCTGTCTTTCATTCTTTTTGTGGAGCAATACAGTAGGCTCTTCTAGGAAATCACAGCACAGAAACAGAGCTGTACTGAATCATATGTGGAGTGCACCTCCAATACCCATGGGAGGCCTTAAAAGACACTAGATGAAGAAAATAGGACATTCCACACTTGGCTTCCTTCAGCATCTGTCAAAGTCTGCAGTGGGCACAGGAAAGAAGCTTCACATCTTATTAAATACAACTCTATCTTCCCACTGCACCTGCCAAGCAAAGCAAATTTCCGAGAGTGAATTAAAATACTCCATGGGTATGAGGCCCTACAAGCAGCAGCACTGCTGCCTTAGCATTAGTATTTGGCCTTAGCAAGTGCCTTAGCATTAGTATTTGGCCTTAGCAAGTCTCATCTGCTGTCACATACAGACCTTTTGTTGGTATTTACCCTCTTCATTGTCATATTACATTATGCTGTATTGTTTATGATCAATATAGCTGTGTTAATCGCATTGTACCTCCTATGATATGCTAATGTATTATTCATGTGACAATATTGCTTGCAGTGTAGTTTCAATCCCTGTAATGGGAGTGATTTTCAGCTCCACGCTGGATTCCTGCCTCTTAAAATATCTGAAACATCTATTAAAAAGTAAGAACCTTTAACAACAGAAAATTAACTGACTGGTTTATAGCATAGGAATCTCACAAGAGGAAACAGAATGACTTTTATTGTACACAATTTATTTTATAATAAAATCTGCATACATTATGCACTTAGTTACTTTAAAGGAGAACTAATGTGGAATAATAAGTTTTTAGGGTAAAGTAGTGAAATTCTAGTGCTAAGATCTAACTAAATCAAATGTGCTCGATACAGCGGCATGTCGATGCACGTGTAACCAAAGTCATCTTAAATATCTAACTAAAGTAACTCATAAAAAATACCCATTTATAATTTCTGACATGACTGTTTTTTTTTTTAAGTTTTGCATGTTTACAATACACAAACGAATGCAAACCAACCCCAAATTCTTACCATTCCAAGAAATTCAAAGCAGAAGTAATGTGACAAAAATACAAAGTAATGCATTCTAACTATTCCACATAAAATGAGATATGCTTTTACATTGAAACAATGGTAGTAAGGTTATACATGATTTCATGTGCTAGCTGCATTAAACAAGATCATAGTATCTAAATGAGGTTCCTGACTGCATTAGTGGATATCAGCAGTGATAATGCAACTTAAGGTGAACTATTTGTCTGAAAAAAATGTCACAGCATGTCCCTTTGATATGTCTATTATATGCAATCATAGCAATAGTCCTTACATTTTAAGCCACTATCTATAATTTACATCTTGTGATGATCAACAATTATATTCTTTTTAGTCTTAAAGCATAAAGTATAATGACTCTGAGATCTACTGTTCATCATCAGATCTTACATTTAAAATGTATGATATACAGTATATGTATTGAATATGCTTATTGAATAAATGCTATTGCTATTGTTGTCTTAAGGGGAATTTTGATAGCCCATGGAAAGAGTACAGCAGCCCATGGGTTATGTTAACAAACATTTATAAAAAGTGTAGTTACTCAGCCTGCTAAATAGTAGTGACATTAGTTAAATTTGGCTTATATGGGGCAGTGAGACTTTAAACTAATTTTGATCACCTCAGAAATCCCTTATGCTCATTCACAGCAGGCCTTCATTAGAAAAAAATGGAATGCCCATGAGGCATTTGTATCTTTGTCCCTGGTCTCATGGCACAATTACCACAAACTGATGGAATTGTTAAGGCACCCAAATGCATGAAATGATTTGTGCATAGGTAGATTGGAAAACAATCTAATTCTGGTTAGCCCTCTAAGACCAACTAAGACTGATTGTGCAAGTCTAGAGGTGGAGTGTGCATTTTTATGGTAAGTTCATTTTAAACAGTTAGATAATCAGGTGAGGGGGACCTAGTAATCAAAGACCTGGCACAATCCCCTGTACAAATGAGATAATCAAAAGGCAAGTCCCCACATCTCCTCAGTTAGAAGGGATAATGGGAAAAGGGGATTTTGAGGGGCAAACAAAGTGTAACACATCAATACAGTATGTCTAAAAGAAGTTTTATTTATACAAACATTTATTCATTAAAAAAATTATGCATCATTGAGACATATTATATCAACATTGTCAACATATATTATGACCATTTCATGCAATCAATGCGTGGTCTTTGTGCATATAGATCTGATGTATATGGATAAGCGCATTTCGCCCAGACAGAGGGCTTCTTCAGGATCCACATTTCAATATTGATAAGTTAAATAGCTGAAATGTTGACTACAGGAATATCACCAATACATCACACCTAATGTAAGCACAGTTGAGCAGGAAGGTATATGTCCACGAGCATGTGAATATTCATTAAAACCAAGGAAAAAATGCCAATAGATACCCGCCATTAGTGGGTCTGTTTAAAAAGTGATAAAACAGAGTGGGTGAGGTAAATAGAAAAAAATGAGAAATGCCATCCATATTGAAACCAATATATGTGGTTTAGTCATCAAAGATCAAAAGATTGGACCAAGCAAGATCCCTAATGCCGCGTACACACGGTCGGACTTTCCGGCATACTTGGTCCGGCGGACCAGAGTGTGCCGGACAATCCGCCCGTGTGTAGGCACCGGCGGACTTTTCCGGCGGACTTTTTCCCAAAAGCCCGCCGGACCTAGATTTGAAAAAAGTTTTAAATCTTTCCGCCGGACTCAGTTTCGGGCGGAAGGTCCGCTCGTGTGTGTGCTTGTCCGACGGAAAGCCCGCTCGTGTGTATGCTGGTCCGACGGACCAGATGCAACACGAGAGCAGGGTATTGCATCTCGCGCTCGCTGCAATAGGAAAAACAAATTTTCCTATTGCGGCGAGCGTGGGGCATACCAGGCCCTTAGGACTGGTATGGATTATAAAGGGGAACCCCCTACGCCGAAAAAACGGCGTGGGGTCCCCCCTAAAATCCATACCAGACCCTGATCCGAGCACGCAGCCTGGCCGGTCAGGAAAGGGGGTGGGGACGAGCGAGCGCCCCCCCCCTCCTGAACCGTACCAGGCCGCATGCCCTCAACATGGGGGGGGGTGCTTTGGGGGAGGGGGGCGCCGTGAGGGGCCCCCCCACCCCAAAGCACCTTGTCCCCATGTTGATGAGGACAAGGGCCTCTTCCCGACAACCCTGGCCGTTGGTTGTCGGGGTCTGCGGGCGGGGGCTTATCGGAATCTGGGAGCCCCCTTTAATAAGGGGGCCCCCAGATCCCGGCCCCCCACCCTATGTGAATGAGTATGGGGTACATGGTACCCCTAGCCATTCACCTAGGGAAAAAGTGTAAGTAATAAAACACACTACACAGGTTTTTAAAATATTTTATTAAACAGCTCCGGGGGGGGGGATCTTCCTCCGGCTTCGGGGGTCTTCTTCCGGCTTCGGGGGTCCCTCCGCTTCATCTTCTCCCGGCGTCCGGTTGGTTCTTCTCCGCTCTCTTCTCTCCAGTTCTTCGGCCGGCTCTTCTGCTGTCTTCAGGTAGCTCTCTTGCCAGCAGAGGTCCGGACTTCTGGGCTTCTTGTCTTCTCTTCTCTTCTCCAGATGTTGACACGACGCTCTCTCCGGCTGGACTGCTCTCCGAGGGCTGCGTTGTGACTTATATAGGCGGAGACCCCGCCCCCTTTTGATGTCACAGTCCCTGGGCATGCTGGGACTGTGACGTTTTAGGGGGCGTGGTCACTGGGTGATGTTGACCACGCCCCCTAAAATGTCACAGTCCCAGCATGCCCAGGGACTGTGACATCAAAAGGGGGCGGGGTCTCCGCCTATATAAGTCACAACGCAGCCCTCGGAGAGCAGTCCAGCCGGAGAGAGCGTCGTGTCAACATCTGGAGAAGAGAAGAGAAGACAAGAAGCCCAGAAGTCCGGACCTCTGCTGGCAAGAGAGCTACCTGAAGACAGCAGAGGAGCCGGCCGAAGAACTGGAGAGAAGAGAGCGGAGAAGAACCAACCGGACGCCGGGAGAAGATGAAGCGGAGGGACCCCCGAAGCCGGAAGAAGACCCCCGAAGCCGGAGGAAGATCCCCCCCCCAGAGCTGTTTAATAAAATATTTTAAAAACCTGTGTAGTGTGTTTTATTACTTACACTTTTTCCCTAGGTGAATGGCTAGGGGTACCATGTACCCCATACTCATTCACATAGGGTGGGGGGCCGGGATCTGGGGGCCCCCTTATTAAAGGGGGCTCCCAGATTCCGATAAGCCCCCACCCGAAGACCCCGACAACCAACGGCCAGGGTTGTCGGGAAGAGGCCCTTGTCCTCATCAACATGGGGACAAGGTGCTTTGGGGTGGGGGGGCCCCGCACGGTGCCCCCCTCCCCCAAAGCACCCACCCCCCATGTTGAGGGCATGCGGCCTGGTACGGTTCAGGAGGGGGGGGCACTCGCTCGTCCCCACCCCCTTTCCTGACCGGCCAGGCTGCGTGCTCAGATCGGGGTCTGGTATGGATTATAGGGGGGACCCCACGCCGTTTTTTCGGCGTAGGGGGTTCCCCTTTATAATCCATACCAGACCTAAGGGCCTGGTATGCCCCGCGACGGGGTTCGCAAGGTGTCAATCTCGCCGATAAAAGCGGCAAGATTGACATCCTTTTCTAGTCCCGTCGCACCTGAGTCACGTTCAAAATGAACGGACTTGTCCGTGTGTGGGCAAGTCCGTTCATTCTGAAAGTCCGCCGGAACTCCGGCGAAAGTCCGTCGGAAAGACGGGCGGACTTAGCCCGCTGGAAAGTCCCGGCGTGTGTGGGCAAGTCCGTCCGTTTTAAAGTCCGGCGCACCTGGCGGACAAAGTCCGTCGGAAAGTGTGCCGGACCAAGTAGGATGGAAAGTCCGACCGTGTGTACGCGGCATAAGGGTAGAACAGCCCAGGTTTCAGTATGGCTGGAGAGAAAGTAATTCACTAACGTCACGATCAGACCAATATGTGGTCTAAAACGGTGCCGCCATTTTAGACCACATATTGGTCTGATCACGACGTTAGTGGATCCTGAAGAAGCCCTCCATCTGGGCGAAATCCATTGATCCATACACATCAGATCTATATGCAACAAGACTACATTTATTGCATGGAATGGTCATACTATATGTTGACAATGTTGATATAATATGTCTCAATGATACATATTTTTTTGAATGAATATATTTTTGTATAAATATAACTTGTTGTTTTTAGACATACTGTATCGATGTGTTAAATTTTTTTGACACCTTAAAATCCCCTTTTCCAATTATCTCTTCTAACTGAGGAGATGTGGGGACTTACCTTTTGATTATCTAAATTTAAACAGTAACCACCATGCCTCTTCTAAACATGCCTCTGATATCTTAATTTTGCTATATTGTATCTGTGTTCAGTTATTTTTTGTTAAACTCACACCAAGAAATCAAATGCACACTTCTTCAATTTGCACATCTTCACTGATTATTGAACTGCCTTATCAATGAAACTACAGTAGTTGTCATTAGCTCTATAAGCTTTTTTTGCAGAAATCTGGTTATGTACATGGCATACATCACCACAACCTCAACCTATTTCCACCTCATAAGATCTAGGACTGTAAAATAGAAAAATCATCCCAATTCTCCTCAAAACTTCTGTTTGTAGTCAACAAATTTAGAGGCTGCTGTAACTGCTGAATTCAAGAATTCATTAAATACAGTAGTCCTAGAATATCCTGCTTATTGGTTTTGTTTTTTTTAGTTAAATCATTAAGGGTTGGTGAAAACAACTAAATATTACATCCAATCGGGGGGCGGAGCTAGCAGCGGACATGTGAGCAGCTCTTCACAGGAGCTCCGGCCGGGACGCAACATTCTGCCTTAATCCTGAGTGTCAGAGACACGGATCCTGCACGATACCAGCACCCCCTTACTCACCGGACCCTACGGATCGCTTGGGTATGGTTAAATACGGGCCGGCTTCCATGGAACCGGCTGCGGAGCGTCTGTCCCTTTATGCCTGGGGAAGCCAAGATGGCGGCGCACACGAAGCGGTGGAACAAGGCCCCAGCAGCACACAGCAGAGCGGAGCTGACAGGACATCCTCACAGCCTGGGAAGGTAAGCCCGCTGCCACGCAGATCTCCGGGCAAAAAAAGAGGTTTATCCCTGGATAGACTCCCCTGTGATGATATAGCCACAGAATCAGCAGTTAATGCAGAGGAACCCTCTTTAAAGCAAATTATGGAGGCCATTTACACATGCCAAACTACTTTGACTGAGCATATTGATGGGATGAGAGCAGAAATGTCCTTCCTGAAGCAGGATGTGCAGACCATTAGAGAGAGGGCCTCTGAAGCTGAGCAAAGAATCAGTGACATGGAGGATGTGGTGCGGCCTATGGAGGGAAAAGTACAATATCTACATAAAGAAATAAACGCGCACACTGATAAGCTGGGAGACATGGAAGACAGATAAAGAAGGAACAATGTCCGTTTTGTAGGTTTTCCTGAAAAAGCTGAGGGAACACAGCCGGAAGATTTTCTGGAACTTTGGCTTAAAGATAATATGGCTGACACTACATTTTCCAGATTGTTTGCTATAGAAAGGGCACACAAGATACCTTCCAAACCCCCTCCTCCTGGAGCACATCCGCGCCCTATGATTGCACGCATACTACATTTCAGAGACCGGGAAAGCATACTCAGAGCAGCACGCACTGGAGGTGAATTGCAATACAATGGGAACCGTATATCCATTTATCCCGACTTTTCTGCGGCCACGCAAAAACAGAGAGCTAGCTTCATTCATGTAAAAAAGAGACTCCGAGACTTACAACTTCCCTACAGCATGCTGTACCCAGCGAAGCTAAGAGTAGTAGATGGGGGAAAGCCTCGTTCTTTAATAACCCCACGGAGGCCTCAAGATGGCTGGATTACAGAGGACATTGCAGGCCAACTGAACACCGGTAACTGAGTAAGGAGATTATTCGGAAGACACATGATGACTATTCCAGGACTTCCTATGCTAGGGTGAAGAGGTATCCATGTTTAGGATAATCTTTGGCACTACAATACCATGGCATAGTGTCCCGCCAGATGTAGCATACAATTTATAACATCACTTAAGTAAACTGTTCTTGATATCAGAGTGAGAAGGAACAAGAACCATTGAAGGGAGAAGGAGAGGAAAGAGGAGAGCACAGAGGTTTTGGCTCCTATCTTGAGCAGTTATATTTTTTATTGATATAACTTTTTTCTTTTCCTCTATTCAATTATATCACCTTCCATTGCTATCAACTACGGAGATACCCCCCTGGTCGAACTGTATCAGGTTTTTCCCTTTTTTTTTCCTCTTTTTTTGTTTTTTTGATGTTGTTTTTGTCTCCTTTCCTTCCCCTTTTTTTTTCTTGGGAGGAGGGGAGAAGGGGAGGAAAAGGAGAGGAGAAAAGAATTTTTTTTTATTTCTGTTGGTTGAATATAAGGTGACTCTGTTCTTCTTAGAGAACTGTGACCCCCTGAGGTCACTTTAATTCTTCTGCCTTTTTGTTATGGGAGACAGGCACACAACAAGTTGGGTGTGTGTGCAGGGAGGGGGGAAGGGGCTCATGTTACTGTTTAACCTTGGTTCGTGCTGTGTGCTGCTGATGTGTTTTGTTCTCTCCTCACAGGGGATCTGTTCAATAGGAATGAGACTGGCTAACAGTTATTCTTTGTTACCCTGCAACTGTTCCTTTATACATATGAATGGAGGGTAAGATAAAGTTGCTGTCATGGAATGTGCGTGGTATGAACTCCAAGATTAAGAGATCTCTCATCTTTGATTTCATAAAACGATACAAACCTCATATCATAATGTTGCAGGAGACGCACTTGCAGGGATTTAATGGGGCGTACACACGGTCGGACTTTTCAGCTACAAAAGTCTGACAGCCTGTCCGACAGACTTCCGGCGGACTTTCGGCGGACTTGCGGCAGACTTTCTAACGAACGGACTTGCCTACACACGACCACACAAAAGTTCGAGAGCCTAGTACGCGGTGACGTACACCAAGTCTGGCGAGACTATAAAACGGAAGTTCAATAGCCCGTACGACACCCTTTGGGCTCCTTCTGCTAATCTCGTGTTTATCTCGTGTTAGTAGAAGTTTGGTGAGAGACGATTCGCGCTTGTGAGACTCGTATTTTTCAGTTTTTTTAACTGTTGTTCAGTCTGTGCTTGTGAGGTTTGTATCTGCTTTTCAGTGCATTTGGTCAGTTGGCATTGAGAAATCTTTGTTTTATTGTCCGCTCGTTCCTGATTTTCAGGTCGCTCTTCACAGGCCTTGCTGTTCTTCAGTGCGTTCTGTTAAGTGCGTTCTGACCAGCCGACCGTTTTGAAGCCATGTTACCTGTACGTACTCGTCGTCGAGCTCGTGCATTGTATGTGTTTGGTGCTGTAGTTTATTCTTCAGACCAAGACCAGTCCATGAACAGGGCGAGGAGGAGTTCATGGACCAAGAATTGGTTGCTCCAGCGTGACCAGTTCTGTCACATGCCATTGCTCCGTGAGATCCGTGAGAATAATCCTGAGGATTTCAGGAACTTTCTCCGGATGACGGACCCCGTTTTTGACCGTTTGGTGGCTTTGCTGACCCCCTATATCAGCAGGCAGGATACCTGCATGAGGCAAGCCATCACTCCGGAGCAGAGGCTAGTTGCCACGTTGCGGTACTTGGCGACAGGGAGAAGCCTGCAGGACCTCAAGTTCTCGACAGGCATCCCCCCCCCAGGCTCTGGGGATCATTATCCCAAAGACCTGTTCTGCCATCATCCAGGTCCTGCAGAAGGACTATATTAAGGTAAGATTTTTTTTCTTTTATTAGCATCACATGTTCTTTTATTTAATCTTTGATAATGTAATGTATTTCTTAGCTCAAACACTACTTACCATCATTGCAATATAGTGTGAATGTCCCCTTTTTCTCCTCACACATGCTGGATTTTTTTCCTGTTCTTTTTTGTCATGCATGTATATTTGCCTTCAATAACCTCCCCAGCATACAATGCTGGCCACATATCCACCTAGTCTACTCAGTTTGAATGTATTTAGTCAGCTGCATTGTATTTTGTTTCCCCTAAACTCAATCCAAATAGTATGATTATAATTAGCCATTAGCTTGATTTCCCAACCCCCCCCCCACCTAAACTCAATCCAAATAGTGTGCTTATAATTAGCAATTAGCTTGATTTCCCAACCCCCCCACCTAAACTCAATCCAAATAGTGTGCTTATAATTAGCAATTAGCTTGATTTCCTAACCCCCCCCTCACCTAAACTCAATCCAAATAGTGTGCTTATAATTAGCAATTAGCTTGATTTCCCAAACCCCCCCACCCCCTAATAATTTGCTAGAATGTTCTGTGGTGTTGTTTTTTAAAAAGCAAATATATGTTGCACTTTGCAAAATGCATGTGCACTCTACAAGTGCATTTGCTACAGTGCTTTAGTAAATGAGCAGAAGCTCTGCTAATTTCCATCATCAAATCATATGCAAGCCACAAAGTGTTTTCATTAATTGCCCTTGCATGTGATTGTGTACTCCTTGCAACATGAAAGCCTTTTTACCTTACCTCATTTACTTTAAGCCGGGGAGCAACTGCACCTGCAGAGTGCGACAACTGCAGTCTTGTAGCCTTTTTAGTCCATAAATCCCTGCGTGTCCTAAAAGTAAGATTTTTTTTGGATTTCACCACCCCCTAAAATGTAATCAATGCTCCATCAGAGGGGGTGAGCAATCTGATAAGTGTGCCTTTCCATATTATTTCTTCCAGAAGATTTAAATTATTTAATGTTATACTGATGCTGGGGAATAATGTTTTTAATTGTATAATTTTCTTGCAATGTTATCTTCAAAATTACTGATTTTTGTTTTCTTGTTTGATTCCCCAGTTTCCTTCAACGCCACAGGAATGGCAGACTGCGGCATCCCATTTTGCCACCCGTTGGGACTTTCCCAATTGTGGAGGGGCTATAGATGGGATACATGTCCACATCGTGCCACCACCCCATTCGGGGTCATACTATTTTAATTATAAGGGGTTCCACAGTATTGTTTTAATGGCGGTGGTGTCGGCACACTATGAATTTCTATATGTTCACGTAGGGAAGAATGGCCGGATGTCGGATGGAGGAGTATTTGCCCAGACGGAGTTCTGCCAGCGTCTCCAGAGTGGTGGCCTGGGATTGCCACCTGATGTGGATAACGTGGAAGGACTCCCCTTTGTCTTCATTGCCGATGAAGCCTTCGCTCTGAGCAAGCACCTCATGAGGCCATTCCCCCAAAGAACCCTCACCCCGGAGAGGAGGGTTTTTAATTTCCGGCTGGCCAGAGCTAGAAGAGTGGTTGAGAATGCATTTGGGATTCTGGCCAGCCGGTTCCGCCTGTTTCAAACCTCCATTAATTTGGCGGAATACAAACTTAATTTTATCATTTTATTGTGCTGCATCTTGCACAACTTTTTACACAAACATTCTCCAAATTATATGGTGCCAGTTGGGCCTGAGGCCGGACTTATCGGTGACAATCTTACGGGCCTGGATACTGTCCGTACTGGCTTGCCCCCCAAAGTGCCCGTCAAGTTAGACAGCAATATGTTAATTATTTTATGGGTAGGGGGGCCATTGCAATGGGCCAGGATATCTAAATATTTAAAATAAAAAAAATCTTGATGAAATCTTGAATTATATTTATTGCTTGCCTTTCTTTTAGGCTTTCTCCTAGGTTATGGTCGAGCAGTTGTAGTGCCAACTGTATTTCCCTTGTAAATTTCTAAATAAGCTCCATTGCCACTGTAAACAACTTTTTTCAATTTAGAACCAAACTGATACTGAGCATTGAAATAACAAACCACACATTTATTTAATTCCTAAGCAGATGTTTTTAATCTTTGGTATCCATTCAGTTATGCATTTAGTATAAAATGTTCCTAGCCAAAAATATAATGATATATTAATAAATTTCGAATAATATAATTATATTTAAATATTTTTAGATAATCAAAAATAAAATTTGTTGGGCATTTTGATTTTAGCAAACAGGCCTTTTTTTTTTTTTAAATCCTTTTTTTATTTTTGTAGTTTTTTTAAAATCCTTTTTTTGTTTTTTTTGTTTTTGTAAATCATTTTTTTTTTTAAATCATTTTTTTTTATTTTTGTTTTTTTTTAAAACATTTTTTGTTTTGTTTTTTTGGATTTTTTTGGTATTTTCTCAAAACAGGCCTCCTTTTTTAAATGATGTTAAACAGGCATATAATTTAACAGAAAATAATAAAGAGAAGGCCCAGAATGGGGTCAGCAAACCAGGAAATGAAGGACATGATCAATGTTTTGGGGTTTCAAAAAGGGCATTTATATTCGACCCAAAACATCAATCATGTCCTTCATTTCCTGCTGCATACGATCCAGCCGATTACACATTTGATCGATCTCCCCATTCCAGGCCATTATTTGAGCAATTAGCCGTTGGGCACTGTCTGTGGTGAAATAGTCACTTGTTGGACCTAAAGTGGAATGAAAAAAAAGATGTGTTTAGAAATATGCACACATACATAGTTTACCTTACCATAAAGCTGGTGTCTCAGACACTGACCTGGTCGGGTGCCCATGTCGCATAATTCCTGAACATCCTCGGGGGTGGCGCTGTTGCTTGACTCAAGCACAACCAGATCACCTAAAATAGAGTAGAAAAATTACATAAAAGAAAAGGCAGCCATGCATAGATTACCGTAAGCTGGTGTGTCAGACACTCACCTGGTAGGGTGCCCATGTCGCCCACCTCTCCTTCCTCCACATCCTCAGTGGGGCTTGGGCTGATTTCCCAAGTATGTTCTTTTGCTTGGGGGGGACTGTGTTCTTCTTGTTGGCTGAGTGATTTTTCCCCTATGTGAAGCAAAAAATTAATATACTTAGCACACAGATATTTTAGTACATAGTAATCTTCAAACATTTGTAGTGAAGTGGTGTACAAATGGTCTGTTTGTGTAGAGTTCCTAGTTGACATAAATATTTAAATTTCTAAAGACATATCGGATAGATAGATATCTAGATATCAATATCTAAATATAGTTACAAATCTTTTGATCTCTCTCTATATCTATAACTAAATATAAATCTAAATATCAAACAAAATCTAAAAAAAAAAAATATATACATTTAAATATTAAAAAACAATTAAATAAATTTCTATATCTATCTATATCTATCTATCTATAGATAGATATACATACATACATACATACATATGTATATACATACATATATATACATATATATATATATATATATATATATATATATATATATATATATATATATATATATATATATATATATATATATATCTATAGATATGTAACGAGGTTTATTAAAAGATCGTTTCAAACGATGATAAAAAAATTGGATAGGAATGAAAAGCACATGGAGCAGTATACAAGGTAATAAACACAAAATAAGAACACGACAAGTACTTACTTTTTTTCAGCACTTTATGGATCCGTCTGTACAGATCCGGCTCCCTGAGTTTGAGGTCGGACCATCTTTTTCTAATTTGATCCTTGGAGCGCTGTACCCCAAAATAAGCCTGTAAAGTCCTTACCACCTTCGCCATTATTTTGGCTTTGCGCAAATTTGGCCGGGCGTACGGCCCATACTTCCCATCATAATCCTTTTTTTTAAGAATGGCCACCATTTCCACCATCTCTTTAAAGGACATATTGGAGGCCTTAAATCTAGGCATCACAGATCTTGACGTTCCGGCCTCCGGGCTTTCTTCGCTACCTGAGGTAGTACGCACCTGATGTGTCTCCGCCATTATTCACCCCACTACGTGCCGTAAAGAAAAATGGGCGGAGAACATGAGTTAAAATCGAACGTCAGGGGCGGGCGACGCAGGCGGAGTTTCACACATGCGTAGTGTATAAAGAGGGGCCTTGTGCACGTGTCGTACGTACGTTCTGTGCGTAGAATTAAGGGGCGGAGAACATGAGTTAAAATTGAACGTCAGGGGCGGGCGACGCAGGCGGAGTTTCACACATGCGTAGTGTATAAAGAGGGGCCTTGTGCACGTGTCGTACGTACGTTCTGTGCGTAGAGTCAAGGGCGGGTTATATGCGTAAACAAAAAGAACGTCAGGGGCGGGCCAAGTAGGCGTAGTATTACGCATGTGCAGTGTATAAAGAGGGGCCTTGTGCACGTGTCGTACGTACGTTCTGTGCGTAGGTGATAGTGGACCGGGACGCTACTAAACGAAGGTAATTTTAAATTTATATTTTTGGTCAAGACCTTGTAGCAAGCAGCCTATATGGCTTGACAGATTGATGAGGCCTACATAGGGAGAAGATGATGAGGGTTTAGCAGAAACCTAATAAGTGTTTTTTGTGCTGTGACTTTATCTTTTACAGACATTATGAATCCCCTATTTAAGGATCCAGAGTTCCTTACTGCTTTTATTTCTAAATATAGAGAGATGAGGAATTTGTGGGAGGTGAAACACCCTCAGTATTATGCAAAGCATGTGAGGAAGTCAACGCTGGAGAAAGACTTCTGTCCTTTGTCCAGGCGACCATCCCGGAAGCAACAATGGAGACATTGCTCAAGAAAATTGGGGTCTTGAGGGAGCATAAGAAGATCCAGGAATCAATGAGATCAGGAGCATCAGCAGATGATGTTTATGTACCCAGGCTGTGGTACTACAATCAACTCAGTTTTCTTGATGACCAGACTGAAGCCAGGGTATCACTTTCAACCCTTCCCTCCACCCTTCCCTCCACCCCAGCAGAGGCTGATGAGGAGCAAGCTGGGTCTTCCATCCTGGATGAACCGGATATGACCATCTGGAGTCAGGTAAATTATTTTAACCAATATTTACTGTACTAATATTAATGATGTTAACTGGATGTTATAATTGTCTCCAAGAATTTTGCCCTCAAAATTGTGTATACATATCAATTGACAGTAGTGGCTAAATATGTTTGGCACCTGCTTGAAAAAATTAGGGTGTCTGATTAGACTCTTTTATTAAAGAGATGTATTCACATTGAATTTGCTAGTCATGAGAAGCAAATTGTGTGTCATTGATGAAACCCCAAAAATATACTAAAACTATGTCCTTTTTTTATACACAGGATGAGTCCATCCAGGAGGAATGTGTGGAAAGTGGCAGGCAGGAGGAGACTGGGCCCATGGACAGCCTGGAGGAGGCCGGATTCTCCATCATCCTGGAGGAGGCTGGGCCCAGTGTCAGGCAGGAGGTGGCTGGTCCCAGTGAGGTGGCTGGGCCAAGTGAGGTGGCTGGTCCCAGTGAGGTGACTGGGCCCAGTAGGAGCCTGACCGAATCCCAAGTGCCTCCCCTCCGCCTTCCCAAAAAAAGGGCCAGGAAGGGGACGGTCACACAGGAGGCATCCCTGTGCCTCATGCAAGAGGCCACCCGTTTTTTGAGGAGCCCCCCCGAAGCGGAAGAGTCCTATGGCTGCTACTTAGCCAGCAGGCTTCTTCAAATGGATTGGGAGCAGCGCCTCATTTGCGAGCGACTATTTGGGGAAACAATCCAGAAGGGGCTGCAGGGCACGCTAACACGAAACACCCAACTACATGAGGCAGCCCCCCTCCTCCTCCTCCTCCTCCTCCTCCTCCTGCCACAACTGAAACACCAGAGCCACAGCCTCCAAAGAAGGCTACAGGGAAGGCTGCAGGGAAGGCTGCAGGGCAGCGTGGAGGAAAGGCTGCAGGGAAGAGAAGAAAGTGATGACCTGGGTTCAGTCTGGTCTGACAGAAGACGCAGGCTGTTGTAGTACCACAGTCTGGGGACATCTATATCATCTGCTGGTGCTGTTGATCTCTGGGATTCTTGGACCAGATTGTGCTCCCTCTTATATGGATTCCTCAAGATCCCAATTTTATTGTCCACTGACTTTTTTCAGCGTTGACTTCCTCTTTATTTTATTTTGACCATGAATAAATGGATCTTTTTTGAGTTTATGAAAAGACTTTATGTGTTTTCTTTTAAATCATTGATTTTACACACAATGTTAAATTAACAAGGGACAACAATCTCATTGAGTTTGCAAAAACACACCAAAAATACATTAATAATGTTAATAATGTTCGAGTGATAAGTCTTTAAAAAAAAAAAGATACATAACCAAAAACGGTTCTTTGGGTTAACTTTATATATATATAAAAAAAAAAAAAAAATCACTATAAAAACAAAACTAATAAAGGGTTCTTTGTGGTAACTTTACAAACACAAAAAAAACAAACAAAAAAATAGAGATAAACAGAAAAAAAGTTCCACAACAATCATAAAATAAATATCTGGATAAAAATTACAAGAAAAGATGACTCCACCAAAAAAAAAAAAAGTGTAAAAAGTATTATTAGTATGGAAACATTGTTTTTAAAAAGCATACTATATCATTCATGAGATCAAAGAGAAAAAGAATCCAGAAATCAGTTTGGGAGAACTCTGTTTGAATATGAACAGCAAAACACCTTCGTTCTTTATAGCATTCGTAAAGAAGACATTAAATGCGCTGCATTCAACGATCACAGATTTTGCAGCGTGAGGAATGTGCTACCTACAATACGAACACTAGTTTTACTAGACCGAGTGCTTCCGTTTAGTTTTTGCTTATGAGTATACGTCGTTTTTTTGTCCGTCGGACTAGCACACAGACAAGCGTATTTCGGGGTCCGTCGTAGTTATGACGTAAAGATTTGAAGCATGTTTCAAATCTAAAGTCCGTCGGATTTGAGGCTGAAAAAGTCCGTTGAAAGTCCGGAGAAGCCCACACACGATCGGATTACCAGCCAGCTTTAGTCCGTCGGCGTCCGTTGGACTTTTGTAGCTGAAAAGTCTGACCGTGTGTACGCCCCATAAGGTTATGGCACTAAAAAACCGAATGTGATGAGAGTTTTGCATGCTGAATACTCAACATATTCTAGGGGTGTAGCTATTCTAGTTACCAAAAATGCGGCTGCGCAAATCTTGCAAGTCAAACTAGATCCGAATGGCAGATATGCTATCCTTCTATGTTGAATGTACAATGTATTTCTGACATTGGTATGTGTTTACATTCCGCCCCCATTCTCCTTACCAATACTAGACAAAAATATTAAAGAAGCTATATTGATTGCTCAAGGCCCATTATTATTCTTAGGAGATTTTAATGCAGTGTCGGATGGAGCTCTGGACAGGCATGGGAATGTTTCTGGGTCCAGACATAATTTATCCTCCTGGTTGGAGAGTTACGCACTCACTGACGTTTGGAGAGAGAGGAACCCTGGAGTTAAGGAATTCTCATGTCACTCTGAGACCCATAAGACACTCTCCAGAATAGATTTGGCACTGTCATCTATAGATGGCCTTCCTTACATAACCGCCATCAGATATCTCCCTAGAGCTATATCAGACCATTCCCCTTTGGAGGTCACTCTAGATCTGAGGGCTCCACAGGGAAGGAGACAATGGCGGATGAATACAAAATGGCTCCAGGAGGATTATGTTACCATAAAATGCAAGGAGATTATTGGGTACTATTGGAAGGAGAATGGGAAGGAAACAACATTAGCTATTCAATGGGATGCCTTTAAGGCAACTATGAGAGGGGTATTTGCATCGGAAACAAGAAGTTTCACCAAAGCACTTAACTCAGATATGAAAGATGCAGAAACTAATGCCTTGGAAGCTGAAAAAGAATATATTCTTGACTCATCTCCAGGTAGATATCGACTTTGGCAAGAAAAAACACGACAATATACCTTACTATTAACTGAACACACTGAAAAAACACAAATACGGCAGGCTAGATCATTTTTTGAGTTTGGCGATAAGAGTGGATGCCTATTATCCTTTTTGGCAAGCCCACTTTATGCACCGGTCTCAATAGGCAAGATAAAGAAACTAAATGGTGAGGTAGTTGAGGAGGCCCAAGGGATTCTAAACGCTTTTCTAAACTTTTACGAGAATCTTTACCAGACGCAAACCCAGCATACTGACCAGGAACTGGAAAGGTATATTGACAATTTAACACTACCATCTCTACCACAGGAAGATAGAGAACTTTTGGAACAGCCGATATCCCTGGAGGAGATTGGTGGTGCAATCTCATCCTTCAGGCCGGGTAAATCACCTGGCTTGGATGGATTTCCAGCTGAGTGGTACCAGTTGCATAAAGAACAGATAGTGCCAATACTACAAAAAGTCTTTATAACTGCAGAGAAAGAAGGCATATTACCAGAATCTATGAGGGAAGCATTAATAATAGTGTTACCTAAGCCAGGAAAGGATCTGCAGGAATGCGAGTCATACAGGCCAATTTCTTTGATAAATACCGACGTCAAGATACTGGCCAAGATCTTGGCCGGTAGGTTGAAGTCGGTGATCCTCAAACTTATTATTTCAGATCAAACTGGATTTATACCCGGACGTTCCACTCAAATGAACCTACGTAGACTATATGTTAACCTCCAGACGCCTCATGATAATAAAGGAAAAAGAGTTGTGGCATCTTTAAACACCAAAAAGGCGTTCGACTCTGTAGAGTGGAACTATTTATTTTTGCTTTTAGGTAAGCTGGGTTTCAGATCAAAATTTATTTCATGGATTAAACTTTTGTATAATGACCCCAGAGCAAGCATTAGAGTGAATGGCTCTGTTTCTGCACCTTTCAAGATCTATAGGGGAACGAGACAGGGTTGCCCCCTGTCTCCTCTTCGGTTTGCTTTGGCCATAGAGCCATTGGCGGCTACACTTAGAACTAATGTCACGATACAGTTGTTTAGGGTAGGAGATCTGGAAGAGCGTGTGTCGTTATACGCTGACGACATGCTCCTATACTTGAAAGATCCAGAGCAGTCGTTGGCCACGGCAGTCTCGATGATCCGGGAGTTCGGGAATTTCTCTGGCTTCAGGATCAACTGGACCAAATCAGTCCTCTTTCCGCTAGACTCACAGCCGGACTTAATACTCCCAGCCCAGTGCCCCCTGGCTATTGTGGAGAAATTTAAATACCTGGGAGTAGTGGTCCAATTACCTGTAGATTCATTCATCGAGGACAATTTATGGCCTATCATCAGAGCATTTAGTGACAGAATACACAAATGGAAGGACCTTCCACTTACACTCTATGGCAGGGCTAGCATATTTAAAATGATCTGCCTTCCGAAATTTTTGTACATGCTCTCTAACGCCCCAATTTATATCCCAAAAAGAATTTTCAAACACATAAACTCCCTATTAACATCTTTTTTATGGGGCAATAAAGCGGCAAGAGTCTCTCTTGAGGTGTTGCAGTTACCTGTTCACAGAGGTGGTCTGGCAATACCTGACCTGAGACTATACTATTTAGCATCCCAATTAGTATTTATTCATTGGAGAATGTTCACACAATTAAATAATGCTGCGGTTGCAGTTGAAGCAGCAATGGTGACATCATATGAAACCTTACTAAATTCCTTTTTCAGGGGAGAAGTCCCCACCGTAGGGGGCAAGGAGATACTAAAATCTGCAAAAAAGGTATTGGGGATTTGTATGAAACATATAAAAGATAACCCCCTTCATTTATCCCCTAATGCGCCATTGTGGTTCAATCCCAACCTGAAAGAATTCTTTAATTTAGAAGACGGATTTAGATGGTCTAAATATGGGCTCACATACCTGCACCAATTGTATATCAATGGGGAACTAAAAACCTTCTCGCAGTTGCGAAGAGAACTGAATGTTCCAGAGACCTGGGAATACCAATTTACCAGATTGAGACACGCTGCATATGTTCAATTTGGGGTTGGACCGGTGACACTGGAAAACTCTATGATAGAAAGACTACTGGCTACTCCAGATCATACTAAACGAATTTCTACATACTACCATACACTTCAGGCAGAGGAGAATCCTAGAGATAGTAAACTTAAAGGAAAATGGGTGGAGATCATACCAGAAATTACAGATGGTCAATGGGAAAATGTTCTGGCATCATACTCTGGCATCATACTTGCCCACAGTTATATCTGCTAGAGACAAATTAATACAGCTAAGGTACTTACATCAGATGTACTATACCCCTTTGAGACTCTATAAAATGGGAAAGAAAGTGGACCCTATTTGTCATAAATGCTTAAGGGAAGAGGGCTCTTTTATACATATGGTATGGGAATGTGACAGAGTTAGGCCATTATGGTCTCAGGTGACTCAATTTATTGCTGATACTTTAGATATACCGAACATATGCAGCCCTCTGCTGGGCCTTTTAGGGATCATAGAAGATGAAGTTATGAGTAATAACACGAGAACACTACTAAGACTACTGTTTTACTATGTAAGGAAACTAATTGTACTTCATTGGGTCAGGAGAGACTATCTTACATTGAATACCTGGAAAGGTTTGGTCAATGGCAATATCACCATGTATAAAATGACATATGAGTCTAGAGGTTCAAATAAAAAAATTTAATAAAGTATGGGGAAGATGGATTAACTCTGAAAACACGCTACAATCCACCCAGTAATTCCGTAGGATACTAGAGAATCAATGGATAGTAATTAAAAGATCTAGTGGGGAGTTGAATCACAGCAGCACACAGCACAAAAAAGTTTTTTTTTTCGTTTTTTTTTACCTTTATGAGGGATAGTTCCCTCTAGTTGCTTTTTATTTGAATACTGTATAGCCTTTGTTCTATACAACTGTTTGGGCTAAGATCAGTTGGTCCTGAGTTTCAAGAAAACAGCCAATGATTTAACGAGTAATGACAAACGCAACATAATACATATAATATTTCTTTATTTGTATGCAGGATTTGCTTCTGAATGCATTCTGAACTGTAACAAGTATACCCTTGTCTATTACATTTTGCAAATAAGATGTATGATTTTTTGGCAAATAAAAACTTTTAAAAAAAAAATATTACATCCAATCATTAGTGCTATTCAATTCGTGTGTGGCTAGTGGTAAGCTGTATGGCATGCTGTATTCCTATATATTTTATAGAGTAGAAAAAAAAACCTTACAGAATATCACCTTCATTATAAACCAAATAATATTATGATACTATTGGCTATGCAGAGAAAGGAAACCTATATATTATTCAATGATCCATCAAACTTAATGGTGTTGGAAAATACAGGGGTGAAAGAGCATCCCTCAAACATGTTTTAATCCAATGCCCTATTACTATCCTCATGAGGGAGCACGAAAAGTGTTAGGACCCTGTTTAAGTAAATAGCGTATTTATCAAATACATCACCTGTTTTATTATAGTTACCAAAAGCAGATTAAGATGGTTTGTCACAATCAGCAATGTTGCCTGGTTAGTGTAATCTGCGCTTACGATTCCAGACCTTATTTACTACTCTAATTTCTATACTTAGGTTTGTACAACGTATGTCCCTATAGGTACAGGCTTATTGTGCCTAGTGGTCAATTCAGTCATACCTGTACACTGATCAGCCATAACATTATGACCACTGACAGGTAAAGTGAAAAGCATTGATTATCTCATTACAATGACATGTAGTAGTGGGTGGAATAAGTTAGGCAGTAACTGAACATGTTCCTGCAGTTGATCTGTCCAAAGCATATGAAATGGACATCACAGTTTATGTTTGGAGCTGCATAGCTGCAGACCAGTCAGTGTGCTCATGTTGATCGATGTCCTCAGCCAAAAGCACCTAGTATAGGTACATAAGCATTATAACTGGACCACAGAACAGTGGAAGAATGTGTCCTGGTTTGATAAATCACCTTTTCTTTTACATCATGTGGGTGGCTGGGTGCATGTGAAATACTTACCTGGGAAGAGATGGCACCAGTATGAATTATGGGAAGAAGGTAAGTCGGCAGAGGTAGTGTGATGCTTTGGGCAATGTTCTGCTGGGAAACCTTGGGTCATGCCATTTATTTGGGTGTTATGTAGCATGTACCATCTACCTGAACATTATTGCTCACCAAGTACATCCCTTCATGGAGACAATACTCCTTGATGGCAATGACCTCTTTCATCAGGATAATGCACGCTGCAAAAATGGTTCAAGAATGGTTTGAGGAGCACAACAATGAAATCAAGTTGTTGACTTGGCCTCCATATTCTTCAGGTCTAAATTTAATCAGGCAACTGTTGGATGTGCTGGAAGAACAATTCAATATTGTTGCTGTAATGAGCAATCACTATTCCAGTAAATATGACGCTGCAGTAAAGACTTTCTCATGCATGTCACATTCACATATATGTTCAACATGTATTACAGTACACATGATAGCCGGAATATGCAACAAGTCGAATGTCCTACAATATGTGGAGGTACAATTCCATCTTTTTAAGGTAAGGAAATAATAACAAAATGATTCAAAAGGAAACAAAAAAGTAGGTTCATAATCCTGCAGGAGAGAATTTAAGTCAACCAAAGATGCTTTTTTCATTTTCTAAGATGCACTGTGCATGACAGCTAAAAGTTGGTTGGTTGCTGTGGTCAACACATTTACATTCCTTTTATACAGTTTTACAAACCTGCCCTGAAATCTGTTTTCTAAAGGTAAGAATATACATGTATCAGAGATAATGCTGTCATATAAGCCATGTATTGAACGTTTTCATTCAGTACAGCTTCTGCCAATCATCCCTCCTACAGCTTCTATTAACGGAGCATAAAAAATGAGTCTGGCAGAGGTCATGGTGTGCCCCATTAACTTCATTAGCATAGGATACCAAATAGCATAAGCTGCTCTGTGAACCATTACTGGGATTTTTACACTTCTCCAAGTGCTGACTGATGGCTTGTACATGTTAATGCGTCTCTGCCGTTTTGTTCTCTCTATCACAATGCTCCTTAGGATTTCACTTAATGGGCTCCCCGGATCATATCACCTCAGTCCAGACAATTTCTCTTCTAATTCATTAGAATGGGCATTAAACGGGTTAACCCCATCTGCTCTGCAGAAGCTATGTTCCTACAAAGGACATTGAAATGGAAAGTGCTGCTGCTAGAATCCTATTGAAGTGCATGAGATCATGATAATAAAACGCAGTAAGACCAACTCCAAAATAAATGAGTCGAAGAAAGCTGACATGGCTCTTTTATTTTTTTTCTCACTTAAATTGATCCCATTTAGGATAAAATCATTTCTAGCAACAGGAGGCAAGCAGACAGCTTATGGCAAGCAACATGGTTATAAGCGTTGTAAGCAGAGGGCTCATTTGATTAAATTACCCCCTGAATGTAAAATATAAATCATAAAAGCAGCATAGCAAAAATACTACATGTTCTTTTCTATAGCTATCACCCCACAGTTGCAAGCGTTGTTACTCTGTAGGAGTCCTGCATAAAATTGTGTGGATAACTACGTATGTAGGTCTGTCTTTTTTATTTTCTGTCATGACTTGTTGGCATGAGGAAATCTGACACAGTTTGTTGATCTCCAATTGTCCTCATTATAAATGTGATTACACACTCAACTAGGACTTCAAGTTGGAATGGCTAATCACAAGCTTGGATTTATAGATGGTCAAAATCTAGGGCAACAAAGCTTTATGATTTGAATATTTTTAAACCTTGTGCATAGAAATGAGATTCGTGTTTGGTGCTACTATAGATTTGTTGGTAATCCTGTGTGCTCACTGTTAGTGGATCTATCAAAAAATATAGGAATTCACTATAGTAAGAGCCCTTGCACACTGGGGCGGTTTGCAGGCGCTATTGCGCTAATAATAGCGCCTGCAAACCGACCCGAAAGTGCCGCTCCTTGCATTCCAGTGTGAAAGCCCCGAGGGCTTGCACACTGGAGCGATGCGCTGGCAGGACGGTAAAAAAAGTCCTGCCAGCAGCATCTTCGGAGCGGTGAAGGAGCGGTGTGTATACCGCTCCTTTACCGCTCCTGCCCATTGAAATCAATGGGACTGCGCGGCTATACCGCTGGCAATGCGCCTCTGCAGAGGCGCTTTGCGGTGGTATTTAACCCCTTCTTGGCCGCTAGCGGGGGGTAAAACCGCCCCGCTAGCGGCCGCATACCGGCGGTAAAACGCCGCTAATAATGGCAGCGTTTTACCGCCGACGCCGCCCCCCGCCCCAGTGTGCAAGGGCTCTAACTATAATGTACTGACTGGCCTTTAAACTTAGGTCAGCTAGCTTAGAATGGCCAGTCAGGGGGGCTTTTGAATAAGCCAGCTGCCTCTTCCCTATACTTTCTGGGTGGGTTCCCAGAATTCATATTTACAATGTGCTTTAGATGTGATAGGAAGAGCATAGTGATTGCTGCTGAAAAAGTGCATACAGAGAGATTAGTTTAGGACCTGTAGGCACTAAACTCTTACTGAATGTCACATAGATAATGTTCTATATCTGAGAATATTGAGGGTAGGGGTGGGGGTGTCTTTTTACCCTTTGTTACATTGTAATGTTGATGATGTCATGCAGCCTCTTTACAGCCTGTCACTGTCTAGAATGTATTGTGTACTTCAGTGATAACAGGCAATTTGTGTTTTTTCACAGGGCATACAGTATTTCCTAATTTTTCTGGGCTGCAACAGATTTTTTCACAAGCCTTTTTCTAAAATTGACCTTCCATGAAAATGAAAGGTCCACTCTGTTGAAAGCTCCCACTTTACAAAGTCAAATCACTTGTGGTGATTCAAAGATAAAGCTTTTTGCCTTACCTGGGCTGTCCATACACAGATCAAAATTTAGTCAGTTCAACAGAAATTGTCAATCAACCAACTAGGCTGTTTTTTTTCATATGATTACTGCTGTCAGCTATAGCCAGCAGCAGTTGTCATTGTTTATTGATGACTGGGAAACCTCATGTTATCAGAATACAATTGCTCAGCGGGAGGGAATCCCTCATCAACATAAAAGATATAAGCCTGTAATGAGCTAGAATGGGCTTTCGAGGGATTTTGAGAGCCCATCTATCCCAACCATTGAGTAATCATTTTGTACTGTCCCATTAAGAAAAAAAACATGGTGTGTGGTCCTCCTTAACCACTTTTAGCCCCTTCCTGACCAGAGCATTTTTTGTGATTCAGCACTGCGGCGCTTTAGCTGACAATTGCGCGGTCGTGTGACGTTGTACCCAAACAAAATTGACGTACTTTTTTTTCCCACAAATAGACCTTTCTTTTGGTGGTATTTGCTCACCTCTGCAGTTTTTATTTTTTGCGCTATAAACAAAAAAAGAGCAACAATTTTGAAAAAAAAGCAATATTTTTTACTTTTTGCTATAATAAATATCCCCAAAAATATATAAAAAAAACTAAATTTTTCAGTTTAGGCCGATATGTATTTTTCTACATATTTTTGGTAAAAAAAAAAATCGCAATAAGTGTATATTGATTGGTTTGCGCAAAAGTTATAGCGTGTACAAAATAGGGGATAGTTTTATAGCATTTTTATTTTTATTTTTTTATTAGTAATGGCGGCAATCTGTGATTTTTTTTTTTTATCATGACTGTGACATTATGGCGGACACATCAGACACTTTTGACACTTTTGACACTATTTTGGGACCATTGTCATTTATACAGCGATCAGTGCTATAAAAATGCACTGATTACTGTGTAAATGACACTGGCAGGGAAGGAGTTAAACATTAGGGGGTGATCAAGGGGTTAAGTGTGTCCTAGGGAGTGATTCTAACTTTGGGGGGATGGGCTTCCACTCACATGACAGCGATCACTGCCCCCGATGACAGGGAGCAGTGATCTCTGTCATGTCACAAGGCAGAAAGGGGAAATGCCTTGTTTACATAGGCATCTCCCGTTCTACCTCTCCACACCACAATCGCGGGCCGCCAGTGAACATCGAGTTCCCAGGACCTGCAGGCATGCACGTGCAGTGGGTGCGCGCCCAACAGGTGGCAAATTTAAAGGGACGTACAGGTACACCCATTTGCCTTCCTGTGCCATTCTGCCGACGTACATCTGTGCGGCGGTCGGCAAGCAGTTAAAGACCTTTATTCAGGTATTCAGCCTGGCTGGTCAAGAAAGGGGGGGACAAAATGTCACTTTCAAAGGACCACATTGTACTGCTCCCTAATTTAATAATAATTATAAAGAATATGTGCACTTTTAATGTTGCCCTGTAAGCTTTTTAAAATATTTTCTCTACACTTTTGCTTTACTTAAGCCGTCCATAGACAGATCGATATTCAGTCAAGTTCGACAGGAATTGCCTAAATTTCTATCCATCTGTGGGCAGTCTGGTTGTACTGAAGTCAATCAACCAACCAGGCTGTTTTTTTTTTTTTTATTATGATTACTGCTGCTGGCTATAGCCCTCAGCAGTAGTCATTGTATTCTGATGGCCTAGGAAACCTCACGCTATCAGAATACAATTGTCCAGCGGAAGGGAATCCCTCATCAACACTCACAAATTTATAAGCCTGCAATGAGCTAGAATGGGCTTTCGAGGGATTTTGAGAGCCCATCTATCCCAACCATTGAGTAGTCATTTTGCACTGCCCCACTAAGAAGAAAGATAGAGTGTGGTCCTCCTTATATACTTTTATTCAGGCATTTAGCCTGGCTGGTCAGGAAAGGGGGGCAAGGGGGCAAAATGTCACTTTTAAAGAACCACATTGTACTGCTCCTTTATTTTATATGCAGGTTTAATGCTTTTCATGCTATATAAAGAATGTGTGCACTTTTAATGTTGCCCTGTAAGCCTTTTTAAAATATTTTCTCTCCACTAAACAGTATTAAAAAAAATTGCATTGCTATGCATACCACATGGCAATGCTTAACTACCCATGCCTTTTTTTTAAAAAAAGAGCAAATTAGCTTGACTCTGGGATGTGGCATATAGTGAGGCTCCCTTAATTAACCCAAACTTATACACTACCTATTTCTTACCCAGTGACCAGACGACACAACTTCTCTTTGGAGTCGAATGGCCATAGCAGCCTTTTATTACAACAAAAATACCAGATATCAACATTCTTCAACATATAACTTAAATGCTTATAAATACATTTTTTAAATAACATTAAACCAACTATACAGCATAACAACTTTCTTTTTTCTGGAGGTCTTTGAAGGCCAACTCGAACTTTTCCCAACTCGTTGCATCGGTATCCCCATGTAAGGCCCCACGCCGTGCATTACGCAAGCTCAGGGATAAGCACATTATTCCTTCCAGATACAACTTTTATACCACCAATGTTGCCATTTTTTCTGGGAAAGGTCGCCCATACATCCGTATGAGCCCAACCCCCATTTTAAACCTCAATTATTCTCATCACCGCCTTCAAAGACCCCGAATACCTACTGCCACGGGACACACACGTGACAACCTTACGTGTGCGTCGCCCTCCAAACTCTAACTGCACGCTGCACACCATCTTGTAATCCCAACTGCCACAAATTAATGCCAATCGCATTCAAATGCACCCCATCCGAGCGCAGAAAACGCCATGTCTCTTCCTCCAAATCCCTGTGCCGAACAGCCAAACCCCCATTCCTTACAAAAAATTTTGCTACCGCTTTATTAACTTTTACTCGCGCTCTATTCAATCCTGCCACTGAGCGCGCCAACCGCCAAGCTGTCCTGGCCACCATATCCGACCACACAAATATAGTATCGGGAAAACTGGATTGCAGCCGCAGAAGATCAAACTTTATATCCCTAATCAATTCCCGAGCACACCTAACGCCCAGATCATTGCCTCCCACATGTAATACCACTACATCCGGAGGGCGGTCAAGACTAGCAAACCTATGCATTTCCGGAACAACCCTAGACCACAACATTCCCAGAAAACAAATCCACCGCACCATCCCTTCCTCCCCTGACAAACCCAACAACCTGCCGTCCTTTCTGACATCTGCCCTTCTGGCACCCCAATAAACGTAAGAGTGTCCAAATATCCACACCAGGCAGGTTGTTGCTCCTGAAAGACAAGAAACAAAACAAAGAGAAATATAGCCAATCAATTATAACGCTCCCTCCATAAAACAATTCCCAAAAAACAGAAACAACAACCTCCCCCCCCCATTCTACAACAAGTTAGGGCGAACATAAAGCTTAAAACGTGCTGATTCCCAACGCCCAATCCGCTGCACCACCTGTTCATCCAAACCCCAACGAACCGCTTCGGTAGCCGCCCCAATGCGGAACGAATGGGAAGAATACTCTTCCGCTTTTCGCCCAGTCGCCCTCAAACATTGTCTAAGCACAGCCTGAAACTGAAAACGGGACAGGGCTGAACCGTCCTCATGACGAAAGAATGTCCCTCCCCCGGCAGGCCTAACTCTACAGAATTCCCCCACAGCCGTCACCGGACACAAGGGGGAACCTGGGACCGACCGCAACTCCACCCATGCCCCCTTTCCCAATTGATCCGTCTTTGACTTCTTGAGGAATATACTTAAAGCATCTCCCTGCACCCATACATCTTGTACCGCCAAACCGCCTTCCCCCTCTTATTCTTACTCACCATTTCACCAATCCTAAATGCCCCGAAAAAGGCCAATATAAATACCGCCCTGAACAACACACACTCAAACCTCGACAAACAAACTTTTTCCAATTGTGCCACCACTTCACTTAACACGGCAAATGAAACAGGGCGTCTTGTGTCGGCAGCCGTTCGACCAGCGCGATATCCGCACATCGCACGTCGTACCATAAAATCTTTTGTAATATCCCGCTTGCCCGCCATTTGGAACATGAACGCCAAACCAGCCAACTTGCGAGCCATATAGGACGCCGATACCCCCTGCTCAAAATTCCGTCCTATAAAGTAAAGGAGTAGCTGCACCCTGCTCGCCTTAACAACATCGTCCCCTACTTCCCGCAATAACACCTCCCATTCCAACCACACCTTACTGTATGCTTTCCAAGTGGTCGCCGAGACAGACCTACGAATCAACAATTGCGCCGTGGTAACACGATGTTCCACAAACCCTCTGGGCAAGGACTCCCCTGCACGTCTGCTTCCGGCACCAGTTGACGAAACCTGTCCCACTGGAAACGAGATAATGCATCAGCTACGGTATTCTCAATCCCAGGAACATGCACAGCAGTAACAAAACAGTTCTTATTTAAACAAAGCAACACCAAATGATGCAGCAAACGCACCACCGGTGGCGACGACGCGGTGTTGTTATTAATGGCCTGCACTACCCCCATATTATCACAATGAAACCTTACCCGCCTATTTCGGAACTCCTCACCCCATAGCTCTAGTGCTAACACGATGGGAAAAAGCTCCAAAGCCGCTAAATTACGCACCAAGCCCTCCTCCTTCCAATGCCACTCCCCGGCGCTCCACCTACCCTGAAAAAAGGCCCCAAAACCACCAGACCCAGCCGCATCCGTAAATAACTCCATATCAAAATTGGAAACAGCCTTTTCCAACCACAGTGAACAGCCATTATAGGACGCCAGGAAAGAATCCCAAACCCTCAAATCTTCCTTGAGTTCCGACCCCAACCTGATAAAGAGATGTGGGGCCCGAACCCCCGCCGTAGCAGCCGCCAAACGCCGGCAAAACACACGCCCCATGGGCATAATCCTGCAGGCAAAATTCAGCTTCCCAAGCAGCGATTGCAACCCACGAAGCTGAATCTTCTTCCCCTTGATGGCCTCCGCCACCTCCAGCCGTAAACCATCCAATTTATCTAGTGGCAACCGGCACTCCATGGCCACAGTATCAATTACAATCCCCAAAAAACACAACTCGGTGACCGGACCCTCCGTTTTGTCTGCAGCCAACGGCACCCCAAAATTGGCGAACACATGTTGAATTGTGCCCAGCAAAGATGCACAAACTTTGCTCCCTGCAGGCCCCATACACAAAAAATCATCTAAATAATGTAGGACAGAGGACAGGCCGGATGCATCCCGCACTGCCCATTCCAAAAACGAACTAAACTGTTCAAACAACGAACATGAAATAGCGCACCCCATGGGTAAACACCTATCTACAAAATACTCTCCCCGCCATCGACAGCCCAACAATCGGCAACACTTCGGGTGAACTGGTAAGAGGCGAAAAGCCGCCTCAATATCCGTCTTAGCCAGCAAGGCCCCCTGGCCCAAACGCTGCACCCATGCCACTGCCTCATCAAAGGACGTATACGACACCGTGCAGAGGTCAGGATCAATGGAATCATTAACCGACCCCCCCCCGAGGGTGGGACAAATGGTGAATGAGCCGAAACTGATTTGGCTCCTTCTTAGGCACCACTCCCAACGGGGATATTACCAAATCCGGTACCGGCGGTGCCTTAAACGGGCCGGCCATCCGGCCCAACGCCACCTCCTTTAACAATTTTTTCGTAACTACCTCAGCGTGTTCTTTTGCCGATTTCAAATTCTTAGCTGCAGGCGGAACCGCCCTGAGCTGACTATTCAATTGAAACCCCTCCCTGAAACCCAATTCCAACAGCCGGGCCGCATCCCTATCAGGGTACCGCTTTAGAAAGGGAACCATCCTTTCTTTTTTTTTTCTCTTAAATAATCTTTATTAACAATTCTTAATTTACATACACCATATTAAAACATCTACAGGTTCAAGTGGGCGTGCTCCACTATTGAGGAGGTCGTAGGTCCCCCCTACGTTCCTCCCCACAACCATTACAACTACATAACCCGTCCACAAGCTAAGCTGCATACGGTATATTAAAATGACATGTGGATATTTTCACCCCATCCCACCCTGCCCTCCCTTACTCTCCACCCCCCCTAAGCCAGATCCTTCCTTTATTCTTGACACCCTACACTTGTTAACCACGGGTTCCACATCTTTTCAAACTTCTTAAGATTCCCTCTTCTAATATATAGGGCTCTCTCCTTCCATATTACATCATTTACTGTTTTAACCCACTCATCCACTGCAGGGGGTAAAGCTGTTTGCCATCTTTGCATAATAAGCTTCCGGGCCTGATAGAGGCATCTCAAAATGGCTGTTTTAGCCGCTATCTCCTCCCGTCTCCATGCCCTGTATCCAAGGATACAGAATCTAACGTCTGTCTCCAGGGAGATCTCCCACCTGCCCTCGATAGAGCCCACAACCCCTAGCCAGTAGCGTACTAATTTGGGGCACCTCCATACCATGTGTATCAGGTCACCCTCCTCCCCACACCTGGGACACGTGGCATCAGGCCTTACACCAAAGCGAAATAGTTTTTTGGGGGTGTAGTATGCTCTATGTAGCAACATTAAGTGGGAGAGTCTCTGTGCAGGTGCCACTGAGACCTCCTGTCCTGCCTCCAATATTTCCCTCCATTGTGTATCCGTCACCTTCCCCACATCCTTCTCCCACCCCTCCCTGCAGCCGAGGTGCTCTGATCTAACAATTGCTACCTTGCACAGTTGCGCATATATTCCAGAGATAAAACCCTTCATCTTCCCGGGTTTAATCACCCTCTGCAGTAGTGCAGCATCTGTCCAGGCTGGGGGACTTACCCTAAACTGTACCTCCAGTGCCGCTCTCATTTGCAAATACCTAAAGAATGTTTGTCTTGGAATACTATATTCCTTTTGGAGGTCCTCAAAAGTTTTCAATACTCTCCCTCTATACAGCTGGGATAGTCTATTTATACCCCACCTCGCCCATTCCTTAAATTCCCCCATAACCACTATCTCCTGTAAGTTCCTGTTATGCCAGAGGGGAGCATATTCTGTAAACCCAACATATCCCATTAATAACTTTGTTGCCTTCCAAACTTTTGTCACCAACTTAGTTGTGGGGCCTCTACCAGGTAACGAGTCTGCCTCCAGTGCTTCCACTATAGTTTTATGGGGTGCCTCCAGAGTTAACAAACCACTACCCGTATTTTCACCCCCTATATGCTGCAACTGTGCTGCCAGAAAATAGCACCTCGGATGCGGGAGGGCTATCCCACCCTCTCCAACTGGTAACTGTAGGTTCTGAAGGCTAATCCTGGCCTTCCCCCTCCTCCACAGCAACTCCCTAAAAAGTGAGTCTATCTTCTGGAACCACTTTTTGTTCACCCACATTGGTGAGTTGTGTAACAGATACAGCAGTTGAGGCAACCAAACCATCTTGATCAGGTTGCCCCTTCCTGCTACAGATAGGGGCAGCCGGCTCCAAATATCTATTTTGCACCTAAATTTACCCAGCAGTGGCTCTATGAACCATCCTTTCTACCATCACCGGCGTCTTCCCTTTTTCCAACATCCCCTCCCTTTCCACGTCCGTGTTTAAAGCACCTGGACTGCGAATGGGAGCCCCCACATGTGGAGCACTCGTGTCGGAACCGACACTTAGCTCCGAATTTGCAAGTCCCCGCATTAAATTGCCAGCAGAAACCTGCTCGCCCTCCGGCCGGTTGTCCAGACAACCCCGAACCCCCGGCCCCTCCCTGAAAGGGCGGCAAAGAACCCCTCGGAGAAGACATCAGCTTCATCCAAAGACTAATGTCTTTGTGATCCCATCTTATCGAAGGACGAACCGCTTTTCTCTGCCTGAACTGCTCATCATAGCGCAGCCATGCAGTCCCACCATACACTCTTTGTGCTTCCCCGATGGAATCGAGGTAACAGAAGAGCGGTGAGCAATTTTCAGGCGCCTTTTCCCCAATCACGCTCGCCAAAATCGCGAACGCTTGCAACCAATTTGCAAACGTACGTGGAATCAAACGATAGCGCCTCTTCTCCTCTTCTTCTTTCTTGCTCTCATCCGGCTTAACCTTGTCCAGGTTAAACTTCTCCAAGGGCAACAAAGAGAAAATTTCAACGTATTCCCCCTTCCAAATGCGCTCCTTAATCTCTGCTTTTAAGTGTGCTCCCAACGGCCCTTCAAAACAAACGTACACTTCACATTTGGCAGCATCCGCCAAACGCAACCCATCCAAACCAGCCGACCCTTTACCGGCCGCTGCCGCATCCCCAGCCACTGTGGTCACTGCAGCCGCCACCACCGGCGCTGCCGGTGGGGGCCCCGTACTGGCAACCCCCATCCCCCCAACACTCGTGCCCCCCACCGACACTGTACCTCCCGGAGCCACCACCGGGCCTAGGGCCGCAAGCGCAGCTCCCTGGCCCGTAAAGGTGCAGGGCACTGCCCACGCAGCCGCAGGGGAAATGGCCGTGCGCCAGCCTCACAGCGCGCAAGCACCTCCCTGAGACCTGCTAATAACACCTGCACCATCCCCCCAGCCTGTTCCCCAGCTGCTCCCATGGACTGGACCCCCGCACTGGGACCCTCCCCAGCCTCCCTATCTCTTGTCCCCACTGCCCCCCCCTTGAGGGCCTAGCTTTACTAACAGCAGAAGAAATTGGTACAACAATGTGCTCACCAGGCTGCCTCCGTTGCACCGGACATCCAGCCGTGCCTCCAGTTCTATGCGTCGTCTCCCGTCCTTCTGCTGTATCCCACTCATCAACTTCGCCCTCGGACAGGCTGTCCTGGGAACTCCCGGCCATCTCTTGATCCTTCTCCCCAGGCCACTGGTCTGGATTCCCCGTTGCCGCCGAGCGCCCAGGCGTGACATCATTACCCTGTGCCGTTCGCTCCATCTCTGCACTAGGTCTGGCACTTCCCCGCCGGGCTACAGGCCGGGCTGGCGAAACCCGCCTCGCCGTGTTCCTGGACCGTGAAGCGACATGGTCCCCCCGGAATCCTCCCGCACCGTCCGCCGGCCTACTGCGGCCTCTCCTCTCTGGATTACAGGCCCCGGCCGCCTTCTCTGCCAAGCCATCGCCCGCCGCGACCTCTCTCCCCCGCCGAGCCGCCTTCCGGCCAGGCGGGGAGCCTGCCAAGGCCGCCGTTCTCCTTCTCTCTTCCCCCGCTGTAGGAGCGGGAGCAGGGCCCACTGATGCGCTCCCCCCGTGCCCGCCATGTCCGTGGACTCACCGCCGACGACTTCTTTACAGGCAGCTCCCCTTCCATCTCACCGGCCCCAGTCCTCCCTCTGTCCCCATCGGCCGCGGGACTAAAACGCTCCGGAGGTCGCGACCTCCTAGCATGTGGCCGTTCCGCGGGCTGTGCGAGTGTGCTAGCGGATGCCTGGCTGGGACCCTGAAGCAGGGATGCCATGGTGGATTGCAACCATTCAGTCCCCCTAGCCGCCGTCTCCTCCCGCAGCTGCTGCAATAAGCGCTCCACATCCCCCATACTAACTATCTAACCTGCACCGCCGAAATTCACCTTTCCTCACTATCTTCTTCTCCCCAACTGACCACTGCACCTAAGCTCCACCCCCCTAAAAGTATCCCAAACTCCCCCCACTGACTGACTAGTTAACCCCTACCACTCCGCCTCACAGCCCCACCCCAGTCATGCTAACCCTGCACTTATGCTACGCTCAGTTCCGGGCTGTACTTTAGAAGATTTTGTGGGTGTTTGCAAGTGCTGCTTTGAATTTTCAGGCTTCACTCTGGAGAAGGCCTGGCAGTCTATGGTCGCAGAATTGAATGCCTAATTTTTGCTGCTGCCTGCCCCTTCCCTCTTATCCCTGGTGAAAGACTCAAAAAGGCTTACAAAGACCAAGGGAAATTGAAATAAGTCTATCAAAATATGTGGCAGCCCCAACAATCGGGTCCCTCTTCCCAGCTGCCATTATTTTTACTTAGCTTTACTTTGCCTGGTACAGCTTGACCAGGGCAAGGATGACCTTACAAGGAAAACCAATAAAAATATAATTAAGAGTAATAAACTGTGTAACAAGAATTGTATAGGACCTGTATATACTGTATGTTACTGAATGAGTTGCAGACATGGGTGGCCTCTGCTATGTTCAGCTCAATCACCACATCTATATTAACCACTTGCCACCTGCTGTATAGCAAAATGACGAAGGCAAAGTGATTGTGTTATCCTGACCGGATGTCATATGACGTGTTCAGGATAACAGAGCCGGCACGCACCCCCAGCGCGGAGATCGGAGGTGATGTGTGTCAGTCTGACACACCACAACTCTGATCATGGTATGGAGTCTCTGACAGAGTCAGAATACCACTTGATCAGCTGTAACCAATCACAGCTGATCATCGCGTGAACCAGGAAGTGCCGATAAACGGCTTTCCTCAGTTCATGCTGACAGGGAGAGCACATTGATTATCATCACAGCCCCCATCAAAAGGTGCCCATCAGCTGCCAATCAGTGGCAATCACCTGCCAGCCTGTCCCCCTCTATAAACGCCTGTCAGTGCTGATCAGTGCCCACAACACTGCCAAACAGTGCCCAAAAAAGTGCCAATCAGTGCCACTCAGTAATGTCTGTCAGTAGCTCCTCATCAGTGCTGCCTATCCAGTGCCACCCATCAGTGCCCATCAGTGCCCATCTGTGCCCATCTGTGCCATAAGTGCTAGTGCTGACTATCAGTGCAGCCTATCAGTGCCCATCATTTTTTTTTTTTCAAAATTGTCGGCTTTTTTTTGTTTATATCGCAAAAATTAAAAACCGAAGAGGTTATCAAATCCTACCATAAGAAAGCTCTATTTGTGGGAAGAAAATGATAAAAATTTAGTTTGGGTACAGTGTTGCAGTCTTGTTCTCTGCTGCTTTAGAGGAACTGGCGAGATTGCTTCCTTTTGAAGTAACTCGGTCACATGTTCTTGCATGCACCTTTTTTTCCTCTGGTCTTGTGGCCATTCTGTCTGGACAAAGATGTCCGGTGGTTTTTCTCAAAACATTATCTTGTAACCTTGTTTCATTGTTTTTTGGACCCATTGGTCCGTAAATTTCTCCACCCATACCCTCCAAAAGGATGCCAACCTGGCACCCACCTGGGGGGGACGGACAGCCAAACCGTCAAAAGAACTTCTCCGCTTTATTAGCAGTCTGAGCAGCCTTGGACTTCATGTTCCGAAGAAAGGAGCTTTGTGTGTCTCTCCATTGGGATGTCGCATATTCTAGACTGGTCTATATGACCTGGCCTCACGCGCTCTTCTGAACTCTGATTGGCCTGACCGAATGGCTTGCTGTCTCCTTTTGGGTTTCTGTGGTAGCAGACCCGACTTTCCTCCAGTGGCTCGCTTGATAGCCTCTTCCAGGGTGTCCCCAAAAAGCATCCTGCCATTGTACCGGATGTTACAGAGTGCCTGTTTTGAGGTGCCATCTGCCACCCAATGGCGTAACCACAGGGCCCTTTTCACCATTACTGAAAAAGTCATGAGTCTTGCCAGCAGTTTCACCAGGTCTATGGAGGCTTCTGACAAAAAGGCGGCTGACAGATTAAGTTCCTCCATCGCCATAATGATTCTGGCCATCTCTACGCCAGACTTCAGGGCCATCTCCACATTTGTGACCCAGATCTTTAGAGCCCTGTAGATCAAGGTTAGTGCTATGGCCGGGCGGCAGGCGGCCCCTGCTGCTGAATAGATCTTCTTTAGATCTGCATCTGTGCGCCTGTCCATTGGGTCTCTGAAGGTTGTAGAATCCTCCAACGGCAGGGACACCTGCCTTGCTAAGCGCTGCAAGGCTGCGTCTACTCCTTGAGCTGACTCCCAAAAGGCAGCGTCTGAGGCCTTGAAAGGGTATAATTTTAAAAAGCGGTATGAATGTTTGCCTTCTTTTCCATCTTTTCCCATTCCTCCTCGAATAACTCGTGGATCTCTGTCATGAACATGCGAACAGGCAAAAAATTTGTTCGAACACCGTTAAAGTCTATGGGACATGAACATGAATAATCAAAAGTGCTAATTTTAAAGGCTTATATGCAAGTTATTGTCATAAAAAGTGTTTAGGGACCTGGGTCCTGCCCCAGGGGACATGGATCAATGCAAAAGAAAGTTTTTAAAAAGGCAGTTTTTTTGGGAGCAGTGATTTTAATAATGCTTAAAGTGAAACAATAAAAGTGTAATATTCCTTTAAATTTCGTACCTGTGGGGTGTCTATAGTATGCCTGTAAAGGGGCGCATGTTTCCTGTGTTTAGAATAGTCTGACAGCAAAATTACATTTCAAAGGAAAAAAAGTCATTTAAAACTACTCGCGGCTATTAATGAATTGCTGGTCCGACAATACACATAAAAGTTCATTGATAAAAACGGCATGGGAATTACCCACAGGGGAACCCCGAACCAAAATTTTTTTTAAAAAATGACGTGGGGGGTCCCCCTAATATCCATACCAGGCCCTTTAGGTCTGGTATGGATATTAAGGGGAACCCCGGCCAAAATTTTTTTAAACAAAATGGCGTGGGGTCCCCCTCAAAATTTATACCAGACCCTTTAGGTCTGGTATGGATTTTAAGGGGAACCCCGCGCCAAAATTGAAAAAAAAATGGTGTGGGGTCCCCCCAAAAATCCATACCAGACCCTTATCTGAGCACGCAACCTGGCAGGCCGCAGGAAAAGAGGGGGGACGAGAGAGCGCCCCCCCTCCTGAACCGTACCAGGCCACATGCCCTCAACATTGGGAGGGTGCTTTGGGGTAGCCCCAAAACATCTTGTCCCCATGTTGATGGGGACAAGGGCCTCATCCCCACAACCCTTGCCCGGTGGTTGTGGGGATTTGCGGGCGGGGGGCTTATCGGAATCTGGAAGCCCCCTTTAACAAGGGGACCCCCAAATCCTGGTCCCCCCTGTGTGAAATGGTAAGGGGGTACAAAAGTACCCCTACCATTTCACAAAAAAACTGTCAAAAATGTTAAAAATGACAAGAGACAGTTTTTCCTTTATTTGAATGCTTCTTCTTTCTTCTATCTTCTATCTTCTATCTTCCTTCGGTTTCTTCCTCCATCTTCTTCTTCTGGCTCTTCTGGTTCTTCCTCTGGTGTTCTCGTCTGGCATCTTCCTCCGCGGCGCCAGTGTCTTCTTCCCTTCTTCTTCTCGGGCCACTCCACATCCACCATGATGGGAGGCTCCCGCTGTGTGATGCTTCTCGTCCTCTGACGGTTCTTAAATAACGGAGAGTGGGGCCACCCCGTGACCCCGCCCCCTCTGACGCATAGTGACTTCCCTGTCCTCCCCCTCTGACGTCACAGAGAATGCCACAGTGAAGTCCCCGTCAAGTTCCCGTGCGTCAGAGGGGGGCGGGGTCACTGGGTGGCCCCGCCCTCCGTTATTTAAGAACTGTCAGAAGAGGAGAAGTGTCACACAGTGGGAGCCTCCCATCATGGTGGATGCGGAGTGGCCCGAGAAGAAGAAGGGAAGAAGACGCCGGCGCTGCAGAGGAAGATGCCAGACGAGAACACCGGAGCAAGAACCAGAAGAACCAGAAGGAGAAGATGGAGGAAGAAACCAAAGGAAGATAGAAGATAGAAGAAAGAAGATAGAAGTAAGAAGATAGAAGAAAGAAGAAGCATTTAAATAAAGAAATTGTCAAAAACTGTCTCTTGTCATTTTTAACATGTAGAGGCTTACCTCTACATAATCTATCACCTCTTCAAACCATTATGAATGTGGCTGCCAGACTCATCCACCTTACCAATCGCTCTCTCTCTGCTACCCCTCTCTGTCTATCCCTTAACTTGCTTCTGTTTGGCCAAAGAATTAAATTCAAAATACTAACAACTACGTACAAAGCCATCCACAATTTAGCCCCCAGCTATATCACTAGCCTAGTGTCTAAATACCAATCTACTCATTCTCTTTGTTCCTCTCAAGACCTTCTGCTCTCCATCTCCCTCATCACCTCCTCTCATTCTCGCCTCCAGGACTTTTCCAAAGCCTCTCCAATCCTAGGGAATGCCCTACCCACATCTGTCCACTTATCTCATACTCTATTAGCTTTTAGACGATCCCTGAAAACCCTTCTCTTCAGAGAAGCCTACCCTACCCACACCTAACAACAACTGTTTTTTTTTCATTTTCTCCATCAGCTCACCCCCACAGTTATAACCTTTTGTTTCCACTTGACCCTCCCTTCTAGATTGTAAGCTCTAACGAGCAGGGCCCTCTGATCCCTCCTGTATTGATTTGTATTGTAAGTGTACTGTCTGCCCTCATGTTGTAAAGCACTGCGCAAACTGTTGGCGCTTTATAAATCCTGTATAATAATAATAATTAGACTGGAGTCTCCGTATCTCCAGGCTTTTTCCTGGGCATTTGCCAGACGACGCCTGTCACCTATGCCCCCACAGCTCCGCCCCCCGTGACATCACCAACTGACAGAAAACACAGTAGGCAGCCAGTGTGGCTCCTAGGGACAGGAAAGCAGCAGGAAATAGTGCACGATCTTCAGGCAACACCACAGCCTTGATTTGGTATGCTCTTTAAGCATTTATCTGTCCACATGGCTCTGGCACCTGGAGTGTCCAATGTTTAAAAGGATTTACCTTTTATCGTTCTGGACCTTCCAACCCAGGAGAGGCTTGAACCTGGGAGGGTAGGTTCGGTAGGGGGTTGTAATCTATTCCTCGAGCATGGTGGCCTGGAGTCTGACCAAAAAAAGAGCACAACGGCGGTGGAGGAGAGGCTTTCTTTTATAAGCTAGGAGAAGGTGGTCCTGAGAGACTGGAGGGAGGGGTTAATCCATTGTGTGCAGACGTGAGGCTGACCAGGAAAAAGTATTTAGCAGTTTTTGTTTACTAAAATAATTGCATTTCCACGTTGCGTGTACTGTGGGAGGCAAGATATAGTGAATGCATGGTCCTGGATTTAGTACCACTTTAAGACAGCTTAAAGTATATGTAAATACTCACCTTATAAAGCAACCCATTCTGTTTAAAATAGAAATGAAAGGCAAAACATTATAAATAAATGTTTTCCCTTTTTTATAAGTGATCACATAATCTGTTCTAAGCAACATAAGGAGCTCAGAGAGGAGAAACAGAAGCACATTGATCTTTCCAGTAATTGGCTGTTCAGGGGAGGGTGCCAGGACAAGTCTGATCATTGGAGGAAAGCAGGCTGAGTACCCAGCACAGACAGAAAACTGACTATGCTGTGCTCTCATTCATAGTGTGGTCAGTTTTTAATAGACAGGAACACTGGTTATTTCACACAAAGGAAGTAATACAAAGAGAGCAGGATACTTTTTAATGCAAGTACATGGTACAGCAGCCATATATCAGAAATTTGAAATGTTGCGTTGACATATTCTTTCATTCAGTCATCATGGAATGCATAGATACTGATTGTACAAGAACAGGATGGGAGGGGTGAAAGTTGTAGAATCACCATGTTCTATAATTCCATTGTTGGTGTAAGCAAACCTGCATAGGAGTTAGGGCCTTAATTTACATGGCTAAAGGTGTGAATTGTCAAATCACTGGGGCAGAGCTGTTAACCTGGATATAAGTGGAAGACAGATAGGGGGGGATTATATAAAGCTACACACAGAATCTGTGCATAGTAACCAATCAGCTTCTAGGTTTTATTGCTAAAGCTTAATTGAACAAGCTGAAGTTAGAAGCTGATTGGTTACTATGCACAGCTGCACCAGATTCTGTAAGCACCAGTTTTAGTAAATATCGCCTATGGAGCCAAAGGCCCACACCCCTGCTCAGAGATGGTTGTTCTATCTTGACATAGATGGGTTGTAAACCAGTAGTCCTTTATGTCCAAAATGTGCATCTTAGTGTCCTTGAAAGAATGTCCCTATTTATTAAGGTGCAGGAAGACTTTTAGAATTTGCCCTCCTATGTTGGTAATTTGTTTGTTGAGAAGTTGTTTTATCTCCGCAATGTACAGATATTTGCATTCCGCTCCACACTGCCCTGACACGGTTACTTTGATTGTGCTTAAGTGTTGGGTCTTAGGATGTACACGTTTCTTTTTTAGTGTATTGCTGGACTTGAAGGACACATAGATGTTTGTTAAAGATTAGACTTGTGAACAACGGAAAATTTTGTTTAGTTTTGTTTCGTTGTCATTCATAAAATACATAATTTTGTTCTGTTATTTTCGTTAGGTTACATTAATTTGTTTTTGGATAATTTGATATTTCTGTAGAGTGTCGATATTCATTATACTGAATCTCGAATCATGTCAAATTCATTAATTATATCCGCTATAATTTCTTTCATATTAGTTGAAATATTTATGTATGTATATTGATTCGTGATAATGATTCATATTTTGGAAAGTCGTTTGTTTATTGAATCTATTAACACACACAATGACAATATCTCTTCTCCTCTGCTCAAATACAATGCAACACCTTTCTCACTCAGTTCTCAGGAATGCACTTTGCCAGTAAGGATGAGCTTCGTGTTCGAGTCGAACCCATGTTCGACTCGAACATCGTCTGTTCGCCCGTTCGCCGAATTGCGAACGATATGGGCCGTTCGCGCCAAATTCGTGTGGCGTGTCACGGCCCATAATTCACTGCGGCATCGCAGTGCATTGCTGGCTGATGATTGGCCAAGCATGCACTATGACCCGCATGCTTGGCCAATCACAGCGCCGTCTGAACAGAGAGCCGTTTTGGCCATTATGGCTCAGGGGATTTAGTACACGCCCCACACTATATAAGGCCGCCTGCACGGCGGCCCTGTGTAATGTGTGTTCTGGCGTTGAAAGAGATAGACAGAGAGACAGTGTCATTTGATTTGAGTTAGATAGATTAGGCAGAACAGTCAGTCAGTTAGCTGCACTTACAGTGTATTATGTGTATATATGCATCCCAGGTGTTGTATATATTATATATATATATATATATATATATATATATATATATATATATATATATACACTGTATTCAGTTTAGCTAGATCCGTTCCTGTTATCTTCTTACTGACAGGCAGGCTTGTCTTGTTACAGTATTTACAGCTACCTGAAGAAAATTGCTGGTGTTCTTTTGATCCTATTAGTACCACAGTCAGGCAGCTAGACTAATTACAGTTAGTGCAGTGTGCCCTGCTCACAGTGTTCAGCTAGATCAGTTCCTGTTATCTTCTCACTGACAGGCATGCTTGTCTTGTTACAGTATTTACAGCTACCTGAAGAAAATTGCTGGTGTTCTTTTGATCCTATTAGTACCACAGTCAGGCAGCTAGACTATTTACAGTTAGTGCAGTGCGTCCTGCTCACAGTGTTCAGCTAAAACTACAAGTTAGTGTGGTGCGTCCTGCTCACAGTGTTCAGCTAAACCTACAAGTTAGTGGGGTGCATCCTGCTCACAGTGTTCAGCTAAACCTACAAGTTAGTGGGGTGTGTCCACCTCACAGTGTTCAGCTAAACCTACAAGTTAGTGCGGTGCGTCCTGCTCACAGTGTTCAGCTAAAACTACAAGTTAGTGCGGTGCGTCCACCTCACAGTGTTCAGCTAAACCTAGAAGTTAGTGCGGTGCGTCCTGCTCACAGTGTTCAGCTAAAACTACAAGTTAGTGCTGTGTGTCCTGCTCACAGTGTTCAGCTAAACCTACAAGTTAGTGTAGTGAGACCTCTGCACAGTATTCATCTAAAGCTACAAGTTAGTGCAGTGCGTCCTGCTCACAGTGTTCAGCTAGATCCGTTCCTGTTATCTTCTTACTGACAGGCAGGCTTGTCTTGTTACAGTATTTACAGCTACCTGAAGAAAATTGCTGGTGTTCTTTTGATCCTATTAGTACCACAGTCAGGCAGCTAGACTATTTACAGTTAGTGCAGTGAGTCCTGCTCACAGTGTTCAGCTAGATCCGTTCCTGTTATCTTCTTACTGACAGGCAGGCTTGTCTTGTTACAGTATTTACAGCTACCTGAAGAAAATTGCTGGTGTTCTTTTGATCCTATTAGTACCACAGTCAGGCAGTTAGACTATTTACAGTTAGTGCAGTGCGTCCTGCTCACAGTGTTCAGCTAAAACTACAAGGTAGTGGGGTGCGTCCTGCTCACAGTGTTCAGCTAAACCTACAAGTTAGTGGGGTGCGTTCTGCTCACAGTGTTCAGCTAAACCTACAAGTTAGTGGGGTGCGTCCTGCTCACAGTGTTCAGCTAAACCTACAACTTAGTGGGGTGCGTCCTGCTCACAGTGTTCAGCTAAACCTACAAGTTAGTGGGGTGCGTCCACCTCACAGTGTTCAGCTAAACCTACAAGTTAGTGCGGTGCGTCCTGCTCACAGTGTTCAGCTAAAACTACAAGTTAGTGCGGTGCGTCCACCTCACAGTGTTCAGCTAAACCTAGAAGTTAGTGCGGTGCGTCCTGCTCACAGTGTTCAGCTAAAACTACAAGTTAGTGTAGTGAGACCTCTGCACAGTGTTCAGCTAAAACTACAAGTTAGTGCAGTGCATCCTACTCACAGTGTTCAGCTAAACCTACAAGTTAGTGTAGTGAGACCTCTGCACAGTGCTCATCTAAAGCTACAAGTTAGTGGGGTGCGTCCTGCTCACAGTGTTCAGCTAGATCCGTTCCTGTTATCTTCTTACTGACAGGCAGGCTTGTCTTGTTACAGTATTTACAGTTGCCTGAAGAAAATTGCTGGTGTTCTTTTGATCCTATTAGTACCACAGTCAGGCAGCTAGACTAATTACAGTTAGTGCAGTGCGTCCTGCTCACAGTGTTCAGCTAGATCCGTTCCTGTTATCTTCTTACTGACAGGCAGGCTTGTCTTGTTACAGTATTTACAGCTACCTGAAGAAAATTGCTGGTGTTCTTTTGATCCTATTAGTACCACAGTCAGGCAGTTAGACTATTTACAGTTAGTGCAGTGCATCCTGCTCACAGTGTTCAGCTAAAACTACAAGTTAGTGGGGTGCGTCCTGCTCACAGTGTTCAGCTAAACCTACAAGTTAGTGGGGTGCGTCCTGCTCACAGTGTTCAGCTAAAACTACAAGTTAGTGTGGTGCGTCCACCTCACAGTGTTCAGCTAAACCTACAAGTTATTTTTTTGTGAGCTCTGCACAGTGTTCACCTAAAGCTACCTGTAGAAGGTTGGTGGTGTTTTCCTGATCCTATCACTACCGCAGGCAGCTAAAAAAGCTACAAGTTAGTTTTTTGCGAGCTCGGCACAGTGTTCAGCTAAAGTTACCTGTAGAAGGTTGGTGGTGTTCTCATACTACAGGCAGGCAGTTGATTTTGCTAGCTGCAGTATCAGTACATATATATATATATATATATATATATATATATATATATATATATATATATATATATATATATATATATATATATATATCCCAGCTTAGTGCAGCTACAGTCCATTAGTATGTCTGGAAGGCCAAGAAGGAGAGGCAGACAGTCACAAGTCAATAAGAGAGGGCAAGCAGGCTAGTGCTGGTCGTGGAGACGGTGCATCCTCATCAGCACGTGGCCGTGGGACACGCTTGGCCTTTTTCCGGCAGCTGGCCGCGCTGAGCCGCAACATGCGGAAGACTTGGTCGAGTGGATGACCAAGCCATCCTCATCCTCTCTCACCCATGCCCAGGGTACTTTGTCTGGCAAAGCAGCGGCCTCTTCCCTTGGCTCAATGTCATCAGTGACTCCTTCCCTAGCCCCACCATGTCTTCCTGAGGAGTCCCTCGAACTGTTTGACCACTGTGTTGGGTACATGCTCCAGGAGGATGCCCAGCGTTTGGAAGGCTCTGATGATGATACTGAGCTTGATGAAGGCAGTAACATGAGCACGGCCAGAGGGGGTGCCCAAGAAGGACAGCAATCTGGCAGTCATGCTCCCCCTGCTGCAGCATACTGCCAGGTTTGCTCCAGTGATGAGGAGGGAGGGGATGATGAGGTCACTGACTCAACGTGGGTGCCTGATAGGAGAGAGGAGGAGGCGGCACATCACCAACGAGGCAGGATGCCCTCCAGGGGCCAGCCTAAGGGCAGCACATCAGATCGCACCGCTGCTATTTGCAACATATGTCTCAAGCGTATCTCGCGTGTCCAAAACATCTCCCGCTTGGGTACCACATGCTTGACCAGACATATGTTGACCTGCCATGCAGTTCGTTGGCAAGCGTATCTAAAAGACCCACACCAAAGAACAAAGAGGACCTCTCCTAGCTCCTCATTAGCTGAGATCTCCAACCCCACTATACCTTCAGTCCTCTCTGAGACCTGCACTGAGAGGAATGAAGGTGTAGAATTAGGTGTGTCACAGCCAAGTACTTGTGGGCAATCTGCTTTTGGTACACCGACGTCAGATTGTACCAGGCAAATTTCCCTGCCCCAGCTGCTGCACCGCTGAAAGAAGTTTGCTCCGAGCCATCCACATGCCCAGCGGTTGAATGCTAGCTTGGCAAAATTGCTAGCACTTCAACTGCTGCCTTTTCAGTTGGTAGACTCTGCCCCCTTCCGTGAATTTGTGGAATGTGCGGTTCCTCAGTGGCAGGTACCCAAACGCCACTTTTTCTTACGGAAGGCGATTCTGGCTCTCTACCGGCATGTGGAAGGCAATGTCCATGCCTCACTGGACAGGGCGGTCAGCGGTAAGGTGCATATTACCGCTGACTCATGGTCCAGCAGGCATGGACAGGGACGTTACCTAAGTTTCACCGCACATTGGGTGACTCTGCTGGCAGCTGGGAAGGATGCAGGACAAGGTGCAGTAGTGTTGGAGGTTGTTCCGCCACCACGCCTCCAAAATGCTAATGATTGTGACACACCTCTCTCCTCCACCCCCTCCTCTTCTTCTTCCTCCATGGCCTCTTCCTGTGCTTTGTCCTCGGAACCGGCGGTGCTCCGTAGCCATTCAAGGGGCTACGCAAGTATGCAGGCCAAAAGATGCCATGCGGTGCTTGAGCTGGTGTGCTTCGGGGACAGGAGCCCCACTGGGGCAGAGGTTCTGTCAGCTCTGCAGGGGCAGGTTCAGAGGTGGTTGACGCCACGCCAACTTAAGGCAGGAATGGTGGTTTGTGACAATGGCACCAACCTCCTCTCTGCCCTCTGACAGGGACAAATGACCCATGTGCCCTGTTTGGCTCACGTCCTTAACTTGGTGGTGCAGCGGTTCTTGGGCAGGTACCCGGGCTTACAGGATGTCCCGAGGCAGGCCAGGAAAGTCTGTGTGCATTTCCACCGGTAATATAATGCCAGTGCTCGGCTGGCGGACCTCCAAAAGGAGTTTAACCTGCCCAAGAACCGCCTAATCTGTGACATGCCCACCAGGTGGAACTCAATGTTTTCCATGCTGCAGCGGCTGCACACGCAGCAGAGGGCCATCAATGAGTACCTGTGCGACTATGGCGCCAGGAAAGGGTCAGGGGAGCTTGTTTTTTTTTCCCCACGCCAGTGGGCCATGATCAGGGATGCATGCACTGTCCTGTACCTATTTGAGGAGGCCACGAGGATGGTGAGCAGTGACAGTGCATGCATCAGTGACACTGTCCCCCTTGTCCACCTGTTGGAGCACACTCTGCGTGGAATAATGGACAGGGCACTTGAGGCAGAACAGAGGCAGGAAGAGGAGGACTTCCTTAGCTCTCAAGGCCCCCTTTATCCAGACAGTGTTCCTGCGTGCCTGCTGATCACACAGGAAGAGGACGAGGACAAGGAGGAGGAGGAGGAAGATTGTGTCAGTATGGAGGTGGAGCCTGGCACTCAGCATCAGCAGCAGTCTTTAAGGGATCAGTCCCAAGAAACACATGGACTTGTACGTGGCTGGGAGGAGGTGGCTGCGGACCATGTCATCCTTAGTGACCCAGAGGACTCCGGACCGAATGCCTCAGCAAACCTACGCTGCATGGCCTCCCTGATCCTGCAAAGTCTGCGTAAGGATCCTCGTATTTGTGGTGTCAAGGAGAAGAACCAATACTGGCTGGCAACCCTCCTTGATCCACGTTACAAGGGTAAGGTTGCGGACCTTATCTTGCCATCGCAGAGGGAGCAGAGGATGAAACATCTTCGGGAGGCCTTGCAGAAAGGTCTGTGCAACGCGTTCCCAGAGACTGGGAGGTTACAAACTCCTGTTTCTGGACAACTTGTTGCTGAGGCTTCGGTCAGTCAAAGAAGGAGCGGTGGAGAAGGTGGCCGTCTGACCGATGCGTTCAGACAATTTTTTGGTCCGCAGCCCCAAGGTATGATCGGTTCCAGCAACCATCGCCAGCGTCTGTTTTACATGGTGCAGGAATACCTAGGGGCAAGATCTGACTTGGACACCTTTCCCACCGAAAATCCTCTGAGTTACTGGGTCTTGAGGATGGATCACTGGCCAGAGCTTGCACAGTTTGCAATTGAGCTACTGGCCTGTCCTGCATCCAGCATTCTTTTGGAACGCACATTCAGTGATGCTGCAGGCTTTGTAACCGATCACAGGGTGCGTCTGTCCACCGACTCGGTCGATCGACTGACCTTCATAAAAATGAATCTGTCTTGGATCACCACCAGCTACCAAGCACCTGATGCTGATGTAACCGAATATTTTTTTTTGAAATATCAGATCCCTTCAAAGACTGCCTATGCTGATGCTGAGTGACTATCCCTGAGTAATTATCCTCTTCCTCCTCAATCATTACGCTGATAGCTTGTAAGAACATTTTTGGTTCTGGGCGCCACCACCAGTGCCTAAGGCCCAATTTTTCAGCCCTTGTTTAACAGGGGCGTGTAATTACAATTTTTGATGCAATACTTTGCAGCAGGGCTCATTTCTGCTTTCCAACTAGAGTATCTGTGAGGGGTTGCAGTGTTGTGGCACCAGCACCAATGCCTAAGACCCAATTTTTCAGCCCCTGTTCAACAGGGGCATGTAATTACAATTCTTGATCTAATAATTCACAGCAGGGCCCATTTCTGCACCCACCAAGAGCGAGTGAGGACTTACAGTGTTGTGGCACCACCACCACCAAAGGCCCAAATTTTTCTGCCCTTGTTCAACAGGGGCATGTAATTACAATTCTTGATCTAATATTTCACAGCAGGGCCCATTTCTGCGCCCAAGAGCGAGTGAGGACTTACAGTGTTGTGGCACCAGCACCACCACCAAAGGCCCAATTTTTCTGCCCCTGTTCAACAGGGGCATGTAATTACAATTCTTAATCTAATATTTCACAGCAGGGCCCTGTGAGGGCTTACAGTGTTGTGGCCACAACAACACCTAAGGCCCAAATTTCTGCTAAGTATATAGGGCAGGCCCCTACTTTCAAAACATCTAACTTACAAATGACTCCTACTTGCTAACGGAAGGAGACAACAGAAAGTGAGATGAAATCTACCCCTAGGAAGGGAAATTCTCTCCTTTAAGAGTTAATATGGTAAAAACATTTCTCCTTTTCACTGATGCTTTCCAATCCTTGTTCCACAAAAAAACCCAAATTTTCAAACAACATTTGTCATTGGGACAAAAAGTGAGGTGAAATCTTCTGAAGAGGAGGACAGACAGCAAAACAAATGTCACAGGGGTAATCACAATTCCCTATGTTTTCCAAAAAGCTTAAAAAAGATTTTTTGGCTGGAGCTAAACACGTTAAAAATGTACCCGTTCAAAATTACAAACAGATTCTACTTAACAACAAACCTACAGTCCCTGTCTTGTTTGCACCGCCTGTATACTGCTGTTCAGAGTATATAGGGCCTGGTTGCCCCACACCTTTCCTTATTTTAATTTGGGTGCGGGGTTCCCCTTAATATCCATACAAGACCCAAAGGGCCTGGTAATGGACTTGGGGGTACCCATGCCATTTGTCTCACTGATTTTCATCCATATTGCCAGGACCCGACATTACATTAAACCCGCAAGCAGTTTTAAATGAGATTTTTTCCTTTAAAAATTACATTTTGTGCAGGGACTGTTCTAAACACGGGAAACACCCGCCACTTTACAGGCATACTATAGACACACCCCAGGTACGATATTTAAAGGAATATTTCACTTTTTTTTTTTACTTCAAGCATCATTAAAATCACTGCTCCTGAAAAAACGGCCATTTTTAAAAGTTTTTTTTGCATTGATACATGTCCCCTGGGGTAGGACCCGGGTCCCCAAACCCTTTTTAAGACAATACCATGCAAATTAGCCTTTAAAATGAGCACTTTTGATTTCGAATGTTCGAGTCCCATAGACGTCAATGGGGTTCTAACGTTCGTGCAAATTTTTGGTCCGTTCGCAGGTTCTGGTGCGAACCGAACCGGGGGGTGTTCGGCTCATCCCTATTTGCCAGTAATCCAACCTCCAGCACAAAATTAATCAGTTGATTGGACTGTAAGATTTACTCTGAGTTGACCTTTTGTTTTATTAGATCTTTAAGGAATTACCGAATCATGTTGAATTCATTCATTATATACGCTATAATTTCTTTCGTATTAGTTGAAATTGGTTATTTTTTTATTCAGACATTAGGATGCATCGGAATGTCCGAAAGATGTAAAATTCGGTCGAATTTTGATTCATTGCGAAACAAATTGCACATGTCTATAAAGATCCTTCTGAGTTTTTTCTACACTCTAGCTACATACAGAATAACCATATTACTCTATGTGTTCTGCCTCTGTTTGATAATCCAGTGTTTTTGCTTGACCTCGTAGATGTTTTCAGGAAGACCCTGTGTATAGCTATAAATCTGCAAAGCACTCTTGCGATGTCAGTAATCCTTGTTTTACAGTAGATTTTATGTTTTGTAATATCATCTCAATCCAATATGGCAGAGTCCTAAATATACCAAGTTGTGTTCCAATTTGGGGTGGGAGTTGAAAAGAAGATAAAGGTCTGTGTGGGCAGCAAGAGAGGCAGAAGCAGCACATTACAGCTATACTCCTCTATGACAGGAGGAGCAGCAGTAACAGATGAATAGAATAAAGGAGCCAAGGAAGACTGCAGGTACAACAAAAGGAAACTAGTGGCTTGACACAGTGAACCAAGTTCCCAACAGTGGACTAACAACCACAGACAGAGAAGCTAAAGATCACCAAGCACCAGGTTTCTGACTGTATAGAGTTCTGACTATTTTCCAGTGAATACAGGTTTTTCTTTTACCTTCACCCAAAACAGAAGGCCCCTTCAATACCGTAATAATGTCTAAAAGTTGTAGTTATTGTAGTTACACCTCCCCCCATCAGTTATTTAAACACTGCTCACGCGTAGCAGGTGAACTTGGTTTTGCTGCTGTTTTTTTACAGTGGTGTCCTGAAGAAGAAATATTTGTTTAACATTTCCCTATATGACTAAATATTGACCATTTTATATTTCCATTCATAATTTGTTATTTAATGAATCTATGATGTGCTGTACACACATAGTTTTAGGTCTCATCAAATTTCAATGACATCTTAGGTTTTGAGATTACTGTAGCTTATGCTTCCTTTGATTTAATTAGGATTGGGGATAATTCTTTCTATTTTTTTACACATATGTGTCATAAAATTAAAACATAAATATCATGCAAATGAGACATGTACAGATATTTTTCATAAACAAGCTAAATTTTTCTTTAAAAGAGTTAGTCATTTGTAATAGTTAACAAAGTACCCTTAATCGTTCATAGTTTCTCATCCTGTGGACTACAGATGTTGTCTTTGTAGAGATCATTATCTCAATCAGCTGGAACTCTGAGCATTACAGGAATTCATCAACTGCCTATGGAGAGAGGAAAAGAAGCAATGTTGGACTCCTGCATGCAATATGGTACAAGATAATGAAAGACTCTTTGCTGTTTAATATGTCTCCATCGATGATGTTGTAGAACATTGCTTATGTATGGCCCCTGCATTATAAAAGATTAGACAGTAGAATTTTTTTTTTTTATGTATGACCCTTGCATTAGGAAAGATTAGACAATTGCCACTTTTTATGTACCAGAAGGGACTTAACAAAAGCAATGATACACATGCCATGGTGAAGCCTCCTCTAAGATGTCTGGGTGAAGAATAAATGTTAGGCAGTATTTGGCTAATGTATTAACAATGTTTGAAAACAGTATGGGGTTGATGTACTAAATATGAAGAGTGCAAAATCTGGTGCAGCTGTGCATGGTAACCAATCAGCTTTTAACTTCAGTTTGTTCAATTAATCTTTGACAATAAAACCTGGAAGCTGATTAATTTCTATGTAGACTTGCACCAGATTTTGCACTCTCCAGTTTTTGTAAATTAACCCCAAGTCATGTTGCTAACTCATTTGCTACTTATCGATGTTCCTAGGGATTCAGTTGTACAACTATTGACTTTCTACAACACTAGTATTAATTCTCAAGAAATCAAATTAGGTCATGTTTTTGTTTGCTTTGTGATGTCATGGACATGAATAAATAATTTAAGACTTTATTTGCAATATAAATTTTAATCAGGCATATGGGTAATTTTATAAGCCTGCATGAATATGTTCCTAATATCTCATATTATTCAACCGTAGGGTATGAAAAGAGGTGAGGCTGTGACTGCGGCCTGAACTGTGGAGGGAACCAAGGTTTTCATGATTGCGTCATCTCTAGGCAACATCAAATTTGAAGAAGTAGATGGCGCAGGCCTTCTGGTGAGAAAAATATATGGAGGCGGCATAATTAATATCTGTGCGTATTATACCTACACATTGCTTAGCACATTTATACTTAAAGTGGATCTTGCACTGTGAGGAACTAACCTCAGCAGTGGGTTGTGCATGACTCCCTGGATGAATCCACAGCACTGTTAAAAAGGCACAACAGACAAGATCTTGGTGAAACACAAGTGAGGCTTATTTCTAGAGTCTGTGTCCACAAACTACAGGCATCAAAATAGCAAAATAAAACAAAAATGAAAAATAAATTCTTGACACATTAAGCGGCTAACTCTGAAAACTGAACTCTAACTGTCCTGGACTAACCTTCTGCTGCTCAGGCAGCATACGCAGAACAAACCATAGTCCTCAGTCACACAGACTTAATCTCACCACACAGGTAAGTTACTGCTCTCCAGTTTGTTCTGCATAGGGATCTGGTTCCAGGGAGGAGCATTTTCCTTAAGCAGAAGAACATAGGATACTGAGTTTGTAGATTTTGAGAGCCAGCTTCAGAAACCACAACTTCACTAAGGAATTCTTCTTTAAATAATATTTGATAGGCATCATAGAAAGGTAGGACTTAAGTTCCATGCTATCACTTTCTCGAGAAAGATTATGCTGTTCGGATCAATAAGAGTTTCTTCAATTATAGCAAATGGAAAAAATGAGTATGATAATGCGAAGCAGAATTGAATGGGGGGGGGGCGGGTTGACTGGAGGTCTCATGGAGGAGCATGATAATATTGGATGTACTTGCTAGCTAGAAATCTTGCCAGTTTATGATTGCTTGACTTTTTTCTTTGGATATGTTTTCCATGAGGCAGAGGTTGTATTGCTTCATGGTATTAGGTCTTATTACTGCAAATCTTTCTTTGTGGTTTCATGACTCTAGGGCCCTGGTAATCAGCCTGCAGCCCAGGGGTCACATGGCCCCTAGAGTATATAATTTGGTGTATAATTTGCAGCGCTTGGACTTCAGCAGTTTGTAGTGGGAACATTGATTAGAGTATTAAAGCGGAGGTCTGCCCAAAAACAAAAATTAAAAACTAGTAGCTACACATACTACAGCTGCTGGCTTTTAATAATAGGACACTTACCTGTCCTGGAGTCCAGCGATGTCTGCACCGCAGCTAATGCTTCCATCAGCTGTCGGGTGCTGCTGCCACCATTGCGGGTAAGGGTGCCCGGCAGTGTAGCCTTTCGGCTTCACCCCGGAAACCCTACTGCACATGTGCGAGGCCCGCTCCTCTCTCCTACTTGGGCAGAGACAGGGGAAGGAGGAGGGACCCCCAACCGTGACATCAATAGCCGCGGCTGAGGCTCCCGGAAGTGGGAAAGGATACCTGTCCCCCCCCCTGAAAGGTGCCAATTGTGGAATCGGAGGGGAAAGGAATCAGATGAGCGGAAGTTCCACATTTGGGTGGAAGTCCGCTTTAACATTGATCTCTACTAACCTCATGTAACTTGTTCCCAGTTTCATATTGTCTTCTGCAGCTTATCTTAACGAATGGTGAGACATGGGAGTGGATTAATAATACTGATATTAATTATTATTAATGTCCATATTATTTTTTGTTTATTCAATTCCCCCCCTATTTTCTTACCTTCAGCCACAAGGAATAAGCCTCAAAATGTTGCATATTCTCATACAGGACCCAAGCAGAGAGTCATTTCACCTGATCTGTGTTATATATAAAGTGGGTGCAGCGCTATAAATTATTCCAAAAATGAAAACAATTCAAAAGTGAAGTGACAAAGTGTGAATATTAACATAAAAATAATGAATGTCCATCATTGGTAAATCAAACAGTCCATCTTGATAGTGAAACAATGATAATCACCACGTGAATATATAGTGAAAACAAATGGTCAAAATAGTCCCCCAAGTGATGAAGGCATATCATGGATATTAGACCTAAAGATAGTTGATGCTATATAGGTCTGTACAAGCCTTATAGGTCTAATGGCAACGGTGTAAATCGGAAGAAAATCCAAAAATATAAACAATCTTGGTGACCTTCTCTGGGGTTTGATGTGACAAATAAAGATGTGCAGATACCACCACCCATATGAATGGAGGCTTACCGAAAGGTTGGGACCCAAAGCAGCATATGCTGTATGAGTCAAAAAAACTTAAGAGTTGCCCCTTGGCAAATGATGAGGAGATCCCAACGGTACACTGGAGTCCTAGGGGTGCTTCACCGGGGTGTCTTTTCTGTGTAGAGGTTAGAGACATCTTTGGACCAACCCCACATAGGAAAGAAAGGGGCCATATAGTGTAATTCCATAAATATGTGAATTTTATTAAAAAGAAACACACTTACATTTAAGAAGAAATCAAGCGCTTGTAAAAAAAAAGGCGGCAGTGGAGTCCTCCCGACGCGTTTCATCTCATAGAAGAAGTCCTATGAGATGAAACGCGTCGGGAGGACTCCGCTGCCACCATTTTTATTTACAAGCGCTTGATTTCTTCTTAAATGTAAGTGTGTTTCTTTTTAATAAAATTCACATATTTACGGAATTACACTATATGGCCCCTTTCTTTCCTATGTGGGATTGGTCCAAGGACGTCTCTAACCTCTACACAGAAAAGACACCCCGGTGAAGCACCCCTAGGACTCCAGTGTACCGATGGGATCTCCTCATCATTTGCCAGGGGGCAACTCTTAAGTTTTTTTGACTCATACAGCATATGCTGCTTTGGGTCCCAACCTTTCAGTAAACCTCCATTCATATGGGTGGTGGTATCTGCACATCTTTATTTGTCACATCAAACCCCAGAGAAGGTCACCAAGATTGTTTATATTTTTGGATTTTCTTCCGATTTACACCGTTGCCATTAGACCTATAAGGCTTGTACAGACCTATATAGCATCAACTGTCTTTAGGTCTAATATCCATGATATGCCTTCATCACTTGGGGGACTATTTTGACCATTTGTTTTCACTATATATTCACGTGGTGATTATCATTGTTTCACTATCAAGATGGACTGTTTGATTTACCAATGATGGACATTCATTATTTTTATGTTAATATTCACACTTTGTCACTTCACTTTTGAATTGTTTTCATTTTTTGAATAATTTATAGCGCTGCACCCACTTTATATAGTCTACGGTTTCCAGCAAAATTTCTATTTGCAGTGTCAGCGGCTTACATGTTTTGAGTTAACACGTTTTTGAGATAGCGCAAAGTTATTTTTGTTTTTTCTGTACACCTGATCTGTGTTATCGTTGTTAGCTAATGTGGGCACTGACCACAAGTTTCTGTTGTTATACCAATGAATGTACTGTATATGAAACAAATAACATTTAGCTGTGTTGCCATGCAGTGTTTAGTATTCGTTTCCTTCCATTTCCAAATTTCTTGCTTGTTATGTTAAATCAACATTGAAAGAATTTTTGTTATGTACAGTATGTGAAGTAAGTCACATATAACTGTCACAGTTATTGTTTATACACATTTATTTAGTATAGATTTCTTAGTAAAGCGGGAAAGGGGTAGCCCTGCAAGTTTGAATTTTTATTTGTGGACATATGAAACTGAAGCACCTGCTTTGAAACACCTGAAGTGTGCACATAAAGTACAAAAAAGGCCTACCTCTGATTTTTGGAATATTCTCAGCACCCCAAAAAAAATGGCCATTCCTGTAAAATCCCATCACCAGCTCATTTATCATACATTTTTTTTTACCTCCTTGAATTTCAGTTTCCTCCTACTTCAGGTCATGCCATTGTGATATAAACATTCAGAGTTTTTGGAGAAATGTAGGTTCATGATGTTGTAAATGATTCTTTATAATGCTATACTGTACATTCTCCTCTCTGATTTTAGGTGACCTTTATTTGTTCATATGCTGTGTACTGTCTATAAAAATAGCAGTCATCATTACTCTCCAAACCTTGATCCCAAGTAGAGGATATGCAGCAATTTAACTATGATAGTTTCATATTGTTCATCCTTTTCAGATCTGACCTTTCCAGATCAGATAATGTTTTTTAATCATCTTTTTTTTTTTTTTCCCCATAATATTTTATTGGTATAAGAAAAATAAGGTTTACATTGCCTTTAGTTACAGAAAATAAGACATAACAACATATGTGACAACATTGACATTCAAAGTTAACAAGCATTAATTCTTGTAGAGAAAACTTTCTCCCGCCAACGGTGGTATAGTGGACACTTATATACAACATGAGATATAGTTGTGAAAGGTCACTTGTACAAATGCCTTTGTCCCAATACTATTAGTTCTGTCTGACATCTACCGGTGTTTGGGTGTGTTTCATAAGTAGAATCGAAGCTTTACTCTATCATAATAGCTAATTGTGAGTATCTAATTCCGTTTATAAACTAAACAGCTAAGGGTGGTTGAACATCAGTGTTTACAAAGAAGGGATTCTGTGCGAAGGGGAAACTAGTTTATGGTGTAAACCTAAATTTATAGGGAAGGAAAGACGAGGGGGGGGGGAGAAAGGGAAAAGAGAAGAAGGAAAACTAAGGGGAGGAAGGGAAGGGGGGAGTGGGGGGGTGTGGAAGGGGGTCAGGAATATCTCGCAGTCTCCGCCACCATATCTGACGGTTTGTATTCCCGCGGGTAGGGTTGCCCGACTGGTGGGTTTTTAGGTGGGTACGAGTAGAACGTGACAGGCGGCCTCCTCCATTCTTCCCTTGTTTAGGTGAGGGAGGTCGACCATCACCCACTTTGATAAGTTTGACTTCTGAATGTAATAAAGCAGTTATTGAGAGTTGCCAGCGTCCTGGGGATCATGGTCTGTGTGAATTTGGTTGGTCAACTGTTTATATTGATCAGTGGTACGGAAGTGGGACCAACATGCCCATGTGTATGAACATTTGGTTGGGCAATCTTTGGCTATAGAGATCAGTTCCTCCATTTCCGCAATTTTTTCTACTCGTTTGAGCCATTCCGGGATCGTGGGAGCATGGGTTGTACCCCAATGAAGAGGGATACACTATTCGGCTGCATTTAATAGGGGTGGTATTAGCGTTTTGCGGTATTGATGTGACGGTATGTCCGAGTGATGAAGGAGGCATTGTGCTGGGGTGGGCTCTAGAGTGTATGTGGAGATTTGTGAGGTCAGTTCCCTAACTTGGGTCCAAAAAGACTGGATTAAGGGACAGGACCACCATATGTGTTCTAATGTACCTACTTCATGGGCACATCTCCAGCATTTTTCAGATAGGGCAGGATAGTATTTGTTAATGACTATAGGGGTTCTGTACCAACGCATTAAAATTTTATAATTAATCTCTTGAATCGAGACATTAAGGGAGCCTTTATGCGTTATCATAGAAATATGTTCCCATTGTTCCTCTGTTAATTCTGTTTGTAAGTCTCTTTCCCAACTTAAGCAAGCTTTGTTAGTTTTCATTGAGCTTCCAGAGGAGAGCAAGTTGTAAACGTTTGAGATCATATGCTGCTGGAGTGTAGAGTGCACGCAGAATTGTTCAAAAGGTGTGAGTGGACGAGAGACTGAGGAAGCACTGTCAATTTCTTTTAAGAAGTGTCTGATCTGGAAGTACATCCAGAGTGGAAAGGCATTACTGTTTGCATTAGTTGGTAGGGCGCAACGCTCCAGAAGTGTACCCGATCAGAAGAAGTGATGGGCTAGGACCCCTAAGTGTTGCCAAGTACCCGACAAAAAATTGGTGGACATACCGGGTGGGAATGCTGGGTTGTGTTTTACCGGAGTGAGGGGTCCCGGATTGGAGGAAATGTGTAGCTTTCGGCAAGCTTCCTTAAAACATTGGCGTGTCGGGGCAATGAGAGGATGACTATTTAGCATTCTCTGGGTGTATATGGACAAAGTCCAAGGCAATGATCATAGTGGTAGTGGGGAGAATGTATGTTCAAGGGCAAACCAATCTTTACATTTGTCGTGCACTGACCAATCTATAATTCTAGAGAGGTGACAAGCCCAATAATATTTCCAATGCCAATGCCCCCTTTTGTCTTAGGGTGTGTTAGTTGATTGTATGCTATTCTAGGTCTTTTCTGTCTCCATAGAAATCTAGTACACACACGTTTGTAAAGTTGGAAGAAAGTTGGGGGGAGTTTAATGGGTATGGTTTGTAGGATATAAAGGATGCGGGAAGTATATTCATCTTTAGGATTGCTGCCCTTCCAAACCAGGAAAAATGGGGATTATTCCATCTGCTTAGGTCGTTCGTAATGGCTTTGAGGATGGGTTGATAATTTTTGGCGTATAAGTCTGAAAGCTTTGCTGGTAAGTGTATCCCGAGATATTTAATCTGATCATGCCTCCATTGAAAGGGGAAGTTGCTTTTGCATTGTGCTACCAGTTCCTGTGGGAGGGAGATATTTAGGGCCTGGGATTTTGTGAAATTGATCTTGAAATTGGAAATGGTGTGAAAGATATTTGCCTCTTTTATGAGGTTTGGGATCGATATGTGTGGCTCCCTCAGGAATAATAATATGTCATCGGCGAAAGCAGTGATCTTGTAGGTGCGATCGGCGATGTGGAAGCCCTTGATGTTATTATTGGATCTGAGACATTGGAGGAATGGTTCTAGAGTTAAGACGAATATTGGGGAAAGTGGGCATCCCTGTCTTGTTCCATTACTAATAGAGAAGGCGTTCGACAGGTGGCCGTTAACACGTACCCTAGCGGTTGGAGTGGTATAGAGAGACACGATAGCATTGAACATCTGATCTTGGAGACCAATACGTCTCAGGACTGCTCCTAGGTAGTCCCATGCCCACCTGTCGAACGCCTTCTCTGCATCTAGGGACAGAAAAAATCCCTTAAGTTTTTGATTCGTAATCCAATGGTGTATATTCAGCGCCTTGATTGTGTTGTCCCTAGCCTCACTTCCAGGTATAAAACCAACTTGGTCCCTCCCTATTTGAGAAGGTAGGAGAGGTAAAAGACGGGAGGCTAAAATCTTGGCATAAAGCTTTACATCAACATTTAATAAAGATATTGGCCTATAGTTACTCACTGATGTAGGGTCTTTTTCATCTTTTGGGATCACTGTGATGTGAGCTTCTAGGAACCTATGGAAGGGGAGAGTAGATGATGTTAAGGAGTGAAAGGTCCTAATCATATGTGGGGCTAGGGTATCCGTAAAGGTTTTAAAGTAAGTGGCTGTAAGTCCATCTGGGCCCGGACTTTTGCCATTTTTAAGTTGTTTGATAGCCGCTTTGAGTTCTTCTTCCGATATAGGATTTTCAAGGTGTGCAGCGTCTTCTTTATCTATGGGTTTGGGGGAAAATTTGTTGAGGAAAGACTTGGTTATCTTGCGTCTGTTTTCAGATCCAGAATGGCTTGTGTCTTGTTTCGGGAGATTATATAGTTTAGAGTAGTAGGTCTCAAATTGGGCTGCTATGTCTGTCGAGGTGATATGGGACTTCCCTTGAGGATCTTTAATAGTATGAATGGTTGCATGTGCTTTCCTGGTCTGGAGGGCTTTAGCAAGATATTTATCGCATTTATTGCTGAATTCATAGACGATCTTTTGGTGTAAAATAAATCTGCGTTGCGTTTTACGGTTCAGTTCTTCACATAACATTTTCCTGGTTAGGGTGAGTTTGTGATAAGTTTGCTGTGCTTGTATTTGTTTATGGGCAAGTTCAAGCTTTTTAATCTTGTCAAGGAAATCTGTGATTTTCTGTTGTTGGGCTTTTTGACGTGAAGCTTTAAGGGCAATGAGTTTACCTCTGACTACACACTTGTGGGCTTCACATTGTGTGAGTGGGGCTGTGTCCGGCGTGTCGTTTTCTAAAAAAAAGGTGTGTATGCAGCTACTGATATCGCTGACTACTTCTGCTGAAGTAAGCAATGACGAGTCTAGGCGCCAGATGTTTTTGGGAATGTGTTTGTCAGGGAACGTCAGGGTCATTGTAATTGGGTGGTGGTCTGACAACAGCATTGGTTCAATGGTGGCAGTAGAAAGAAAGGGAATATCTTTCTGGGACAGGAACAGATAGTCGATTCTCGAATATTTGTTATGTGGGGCCGAAAAGAAAGTAAAGTCTTTCTCGTCAGGGTGAAGTGAGCGCCATGTATCATGTAAAAGAAGGTCTTGGATTTGTAATTTAATTTGTCGGATAGCTTTGTATGGTAGAGAGGTTGTGCCTGTGGAGGTGTCTAAGATTGGGGAAAGGGCGACATTAAAGTCTCCCCCTAGGATGGTCAGTCCAGAGTGAAAATCTGAAAGTAGTCGTGTGATTGATCTAAAGAAGTTTACTTGTGCAGAGTTGGGGCTATATATGTTGGCTAGGGTCACAGGTCGTCCCTGGAGTCGGCCTTTCAGAAAGAGGTATCTGCCTTCTGTGTCTATGAGTAAGTCCTCGAATTGCCAGTCAAGGTTTTTTGAAATAAGAATTGAGACCCCTTTGGACTTCGCAAGAGAATTGGTGGCATGGTATACTGTTGGGAATATGTGGTTCATGAGCTTGGGTATTTTGTTTGTGTGAAAATGTGTCTCTTGTAAGAACACTACGTTTGCCTTCAGTTTAGACATCATATCTAGAACTTGACTACGCTTCTCCGGGATGTTGAGTCCCTTTACGTTTAGCAACACTATTTTGAGTATAGAGGGTTTTGTGGTGGTGCGTGTGTGTGCCATAGTGAACTATTGTTCAGTCAGAGCGTTATTAATTGAGCGGAATATAGAAGGTAGCTATTCTTTCCCGCGGGAGTTGGAAGGGTTCGGAGAAAAGAGCTTTATGTGAGTTTTGCCTTGGCCGGGATGTGGTAATGACGGAGACTGCGAGGTGAGGAAGGAAAGGGGAGAAGAGGAAGGGAGGAGGAGGGGGTAAAGGAGAAAGATAGGAGAGAGAGAGAGAGAGGAGAGGGGGGAGGGAAACAGGGGGAAGAGGGGGAGAAGGAGTATGTGGTAAGTGAACTGGGATTTAGAAAGAAGTGGGATGTATGGTATTCCGGAGTGAGGGAGGTTATATATAACCTACCCTAAGGTTCGAAAAGTATCCGGTAAGGTTTGACAGGAATACTTACGTTCCTGTCTTGTGGGGGGGGGGTGAAAAGTGTCGAACCGGAACGGTCGGGATTTAGTATCCCCCGTCCACTGAGGTTCGTGCCTATGAGTACATGAGGGAGCCAACGTTGTTTTAAGAGCTAGACATAATAACCTTGGGTCTAGACTCATGGGAGCCAAATATGAGACATTCCAGTCAGGTCATTTAGCAGATATATTGAATCAACATTGAATAAACAATAATAGCTCTATATTGAAAAACAAAGTAAATTGGTAAAGGAACCAGAACCTTAATGTGAGGTCCTCTGAACTTGAAAGTAAGCCCCGTTGTATCATCAAGGAAATGGAGATAGGAGGAGACTCTAATGCCCCGTACACACGGTCGGACTTTGTTCGGACATTCCGACAACAAAATCCTAGGATTTTTTCCGACGGATGTTGGCTCAAACTTGTCTTGCATACACACGGTCACACAAAGTTGTCGGAAAATCCGATCGTTCTGAACGCGGTGACGTAAAACACGTACGTCAGGACTATAAACGGGGCAGTGGCCAATAGCTTTCATCTCTTTATTTATTCTGAGCATGCGTGGCACTTTGTCCGTCGGATTTGTGTACACACGGATTTTGTTGTCGGAAAATTTTTTAGCCTGCTTTCCAACTTTGTGTGTTGGAAAATCCGATGGAAAATGTCCGATGGAGCCCACATACGGTCGGAATTTCTGACAACACGCTCCAATCGGACATTTTCCATCGGAAAATCCGACCGTGTGTACGGGGCATAACAGTTATACATATCAACATTGTTAGTGATATTCTTCCGAAATATTTAACACCATAGGACTACCATTAAATCTATATCGGAAAGTAACCCTTCTAGCTTGTGTGTGTGCTCGGGCAGTAATCAGTTTATGGTCGGTAGTTTTGCATATCACACTCCAAGTTGGGTTGGGAAGGAGACATCTCTGACCTTAATATGTGCCTAAAATCTTAGAGGTTATAAGGTGAGACAGCCCATTTCCTCTTTGAGATGGTGTTAGTTAGGTGTTCAAAATAGGTGTGATTAGTATTGGGAATATTCAAATCGATTGGACACCTAGGATTTGAGGATACCGCTGAACAAGAGAGAAGGGTCTTTCTAACATATTGTAACTTTTAAACAATCATATAACATCTTTCCAACATAGGGTGCCAGGAGGTGGGGTGAGGCTCCCACAGATGCCACATTTTGGAGGTTAATTAGAGTGTCTAAAGCTCTCGAATACTTAGAGAGCGGTTGAGGAGTTAGATTCTCCTAAATATAGGAGAGGTGGAGGATAGCAATGCGGATTAAAATCTGTGTAACGCCACCCCCCCGTAAGTCACCCGTGTAGAGTATCTAAAAATACATTCAAAGTAAGTATCAAGCTTCGGAAACGGATACTACTGCGAGCAGAACGGACAAGGAGGTTCACATGCAGCATACCTGTTAGGATAGATAGGATTGGGGGGAGGGTGGGGTAGGGTGAAGAGGGACGGGGGGGGGGGGTTGGGGAGGGGAAGGTGTATAGGGAAGGGCATAGAAGGGTGAGGGAAGGGCATAGGGAGAGGTGCTGGATGGTATTTCAAGTGAAAGCCTCATCCTGAAAGCTGCGAATGTATATCTAAAGGAGTCGATTGGTCTCTTGGTACGGGGAAATAGGCAATCCTATACGCTCCATTACTTTGCCTAAGAAAACGTCTTTTACCTTGGAGACCGCCAGATCTTCTAGAAGGATCAGACATTACACAGGTGTCTCCCAAAGGGAAAGTCCGACTCACAGTTTAGCTGGGGGTGCTTCCACTTGTTCTGAGACCAGTTTTCGTGGTAGATGATCAGGAGCAACTAGGGATAATTGTTACTGGGAGGAGAAAAGAAAAGTTATCTTTAGAGTAGCCGTCTTCGGCAGATGCTTGTCCTCTTGGGTGTCACTGATGGGTGTTGCAGACAGGTTCTTGTCTGGATAAGGCGTACTCATTGTTAAGAAGTACAGGATAGTAGGGTTGAGATTGTTCAGTTGGATCTGTCATGGCGGGCTCTTCTGTGGGCCGGGGAGGCCATTGGGCTGTTGAGTGGGGCATTCCGGGTGTCTGACCTGGTAGTTTCCCTCGGCGGGGTGTGTCTGCGGCGTCTTATATGGAAGTCATCACGGACTGGGATAGCATCAGTGGAGACTGACCTTCTCATGCGCGGCGGACGAAGGGTGGTGTACCAATCCGGGATGTCAATGCGTGGAAAATTCAGTGCTTCACAAAAAGAGGGAAGATCTTCTGGTAGGCGTAGGTTTGCAGTGCGACCTTGGAATGAAGCAGAGAGGCAGAAGGGAAATTTCCACCGGTATTGAATTCCTTTTGTGCGCAGGAGATCAAGAAGAGGACGTAAGTCTCTCCTATTTTGAAGGGTGATGGGCGAGAGGTCCTGAAACAACTTTATATTGGCTCCTTGGTAGAGTAAGGAGTGACGATCTCTAGCCCTATGAAGAATTTCCTCCTTCAGTTTATAGTTGATGAGACAGCATATCACGTCTCTAGGAGGGTCAGATTCTCTACCTCTGGGCCTCAAGGCTCTATGCAAGCATTCAAATTCAATAGGTGTTTCAGGAGGTCTGCCCAAGAGATCATTAAATATGGCAATAGTAGCTTTTGTGATTTGCGCATTTTCAACGGATTCAGGGATGCCTCTTACCCGTATGTTGTGGTGACGGCCACGGTTGTCCAAATCTTCCATATGCCTCTGGATATCCCTGAGCTGTGAATATTGGGCATGAGAGGAGGTCTGTAATTGTTGAATGGTGGTGTCATGGAGGGTTGCTGTTTCCTCCAGATCATCTAGGCGCACTGTCATTACCTGGACATCTCTCCTGAGATCCGTGATGGCTGCAGAGAGTGTGGCTTTAATGTCTTCTGCCACAGATCGCAGATCTTGCATGGAAAGGGGCTGTGGGGCACATGCTGCCTCAGCTGAGGGCTGGGGTTGTGTGTGATTCCATCCTGAAGGGCTGAGGCTGGAGGAGCGTGCAGCGTTTGAGTAGGCCCGATCTGAAGCCGGGGCCTTGCGTGCCTGGGTCCAGAAGATGTCCGGAATACTACGGCCGATTTGCGATCCGGATCCTCTGGGAGAGCGGGACCTGGCTGGGGAGGGTTCCCTGGAAGTTTTCCCCATGATAGGTCTAGGATGGCTCGGCTGTGCTTAATGTAAATCCCTCAGTGGATGGGAGCTCGGGAACTAAGCGGCCATTCAGCTCCGGCACCAAGCGACGCCCCCGTTTTTTAATCATCTTGCTGTTGTTAGGGTCAGACTCCTGTTATTGTATTTTCACTGGAAAATGGATATATCTTGTTTATCCAATGATCACCTAATTGAGTTTACTTAATAGAGGGTGGGGCACTGAATCCAGTATAATGTTTACCTGCTGAGCTAAACGTCATGCCACATGTAATTCATGCACTACAACAATATTATTTGTTGTTGTGAAAATAATGCACTGTTAAGTTCTTCAATTATACCGGTTTCAGTGTGACTTTTGCCTGATATGTCTTTCACAGTCACATCTAATGTATACTTGGTGAAACCTATTGGTAGATAGAGGGGTGATCAAATGGTCTTTTCAATTAGGAACTCATATGATATAAGAGGGTTTCTAAAGAGGACTTCTGTGGATGCTGCTATTTATTTAATAAAGTGCAGCAGCAGGTTTTAGGTTCAGAAGACACCCTGTGCCATCCAGCTCTGTTGCCAAGTGGTATTTTTCCTCTTTGTTTCATTCTATGGCTTCTAAGGAATACTGCAATGTTGAGAGGCAAAAATGCACATTTGGAAAAACCCTACATAAACACAGGCAAAATTTTATACCCAGGCGGACAAACCAGGAACATTGTTAGCTTGCAAATTGGCTCCCAGACCCTGCCGCAGGACAGTCCCAAAGATTAGACAGCTTGATGAATCCTTTACACAAAACCCACAAAAGATACTGGATCTTTTCCATTCCTTTTTTACCTCCTTAGATAAAGAGCCGGAAAACCCTAAAAACAGGTGCTTACTTCCGGTTCCGGCGCCACATGAGGAGGAGGTAGGAACCCTCAGCTCCCGCTACACTCTCCATAAAAACGGCCTTAAAAGCCCAGTGACAGCCTCGGGGAGACCCCCCCTTACACTGCCACACAGAGGAGACACACATGGATCGCTTTGTGGAGCGATTGTATGCCCGAGCGGTGTCCGCCTCACTGACACAGGCAGGAGGGACAGAGACAGGCGCAGCTAAAATGGCGGCCGTGATTTCTTCAGCAGAACAGCTGCAGCCGCCTCCACTGCCTACACAGCCGTCCTCATTACATCCCTCAGCCCCAGTAGCAATAGCAGCTGACCCTACTTCACCTGAAGGCATAGCCCAGGCAGTTGTAGCGCTGCTGGGACCTACTCTTGCTGCCACAGTAGACACAGCAGTGAGCAGAGGGCTGGAGCTGCTACATGTAGAAGTGCAGGCACAAGCACAGAGGATTTCACTCACAGAGGAACGGATCTCCTCTTTGGAAGATGAAGCTGCTGCTACATCTGCTGCAGTAGCACGTATGAGCATTACACACAGAGAGATCTGGGATAAACTCTACGATCTCGAAAATCGTTCGAGACGAAACAATCTAAGGATAATAGGACTTCCTGAATCAATCACTACTCAACAACTAACAAACATATGTGCAAAGATCATTCCCGAACAACTGGGCCTCCGCATACCATGCATAGTAGAAAGAGCGCATCGCATTGGGCAATACACGGAAACCCGCATAAAACCCCGACATGTTATTGTCAAATATTTGAACTATGCAGATAAGAATGCCATTATGCAAAAGTTTCGTCGCTCCCGCTCACTAACAGTAGATGGCGCAAAACTGCTATTGTTCGCGGATTACTCTGTTGAGGTCATGAATAAGCGCAAGGCATTTTCTCCAATATGCTCCATTCTATACAACAATCAGCTCAGATTCTCCTTGGCCTACCCGGCAACCCTTCGAGTTCAAACACATGATGGGGAACAACTCACTTTCACCACGCCTTTCCGAAGCGGAAAAATTTGTCTCTACCCTGGGCACGGAAATGGAACATATCAACTCTACAGAGGACTATGCTGCAACATCGGGGACCCCTCCATCTTCATCTGCTAAGCCCCAACGTAGTCCAACCAAACCCCCATACAAGCGTCTTTGTGCTACACAGAAAGAGGATCGTTCAGGACACCGCTGATGGCCTACAAGGGCCAGATGTTGCTCCACCTATCTGGGAGACGGGTAGTATTACTCCCCCCACATGCTCCCTTTCCTCTTTCCTTACGTTGTTTCTACAACTTTTATACCCTATATGCCTAAATGAATAGCCGCAGTTAATATTGCAACATGCTGCTATACTTGGGCACGGTTTTGTTTGCTCAAAATTTGTTTGGTTAACCAGAGAGATATTGCTTTGCAAAACTCGCATTGTTTACGGGTTAAGCTGTTTAACCACCACTGAGGCTTCAGTTGCAGATCCGCTCCTCTGATTCCCCTTATTTCTAGTTCTACTTTACAAAAAATAATCCTTCAAGGACGCCGCCCTCCTAGGTGAGGACTTGATACGCCCCATGTAAAACCTCAGTCCTTATGACTTCCAAATTTACTCACATCTCCTCCCCCATGCCCTTTTACCCCCCTCCCTCTGGCTTAACACCTGCAGCCAAGAGTGGAATGGGAGATTGATGGGAGCCATGAAAAGTAATCGAACCTCATGTGGAAAAAAGTGAAGCCCATAATACATGTTAAAGGTTTTTCCCATTTAACTTCTGCCAAGCTGTTCTTTTCTATTATCCATAGCTATGTTTACTTATCAAATGTATTCACCTGTTCAATACTTATAACCTCAGGAAACTTTGGTGACCTTCAGATTGCAGATGCATTGTCTGATTGGGGACCTTATTCCATACCCTTAACCCAATATACTCCTCAACATCAGACATGGCCTCTTCAACCGGTGAGAACCACTTAAAGTTTACTTCATGGAATGTCAAGGGACTCCGCTCTCCATGTAAGCGGATGGCTATTCTTAGACATCTGAAGCGTCTTCGGACGGATGTGGCCCTACTACAGGAAACACACCTGTCTGCAGAGGATCTAACCCGCTTACGTAAATTGTGGGTGGGTACAGTATATGGATCGCCTGCACTTGGCCGCAAAGCGGGTGTGGCTATATTAATACATAAAAATTTAAAACACACATTAAGGGACGTTAGGATTGACTCATCAGGCCGCAAAATGACCCTACACATGACATTAGACAACAAACAAGTGGCTATCACTAACATCTATGCTCCTAACTCGCCAGACACCTCTTTCTTCCAAGACATGGTGCAATGGATACTCTCCGCTCCTGAAACACTACACTTAGTAGGCGGGGATTTCAATTTGGTCATGTCCACGCTAGCAGACCGCACAAGAGATTCAACCCACCGAACACATAATCCCACATCGCAAACACCCGACTCTACTCTACTGGCACAAGCTGTTACTTCCATGCAATATGTTGATACTTGGCGTCTGTACCACCCGACAGATAGGGAATACACTTTCTTCTCACCCCCACACAACTCCTTTTCACGCATCGATTACTTCTTTGCCTCCCCTGCACTAATCAACACCTTATGCGAATCAGAGATTTTAGATGCTAGGATATCAGATCATAGCCCTATATCTATACACATGACACAGGTCGCACCTTCATCTCCCTCGCCCATATGGCGCTTTCCATCTTACTTGATGGACAACCAAGATTTTCAACACACGCTAAACACAGCATGGAACGACTATGTCTCCACCAATGGAGCTCATATTACCGAACCCAATCTCTTCTGGGAAGCTGGCAAAGCCTTCCTAAGAGGGACGATCATTTCCTATACCACACAATTCAAAAAACACTCTAAACAACAATACCGACAAGCTAGTGAAGCGCTACGTACAGCCCATGACTGCTTAACTTTAAATCGTACACCCGATAATATCCGAACATGGAGACAAGCTAAGTGCAGGTTTGATCTTTGGGTGGAACAACAGGAGGCGGCTAAGATGGCATACTCTAAATTACATTTTCACAGGTATGGAAACAAAGCTGGCAAGCTACTGGCTAAACTGTGTGCAGGAACGAGACGACCCACCCGCATCTCTACTTTGAGAAATGCGGATGGATCCCTAATTACATCTACTGATGAAATCAGCAATATAATCACAAAATATTACACAGATTTATATGCTGCTGACCAAACTGATCCAGCCACTACGGAAGCTCTCCTGTCCAAAGTACGTCTACCCAGACTTCATTCTGCACAACTAGAGGCACTTAATGCACCTATCACAACCGACGATATCCGGCGAACGATCAAAACTATGTCATCTAATAAAGCTCCAGGTCCTGACGGGTACACGGCTGAATTTTATAAAATGACCAACGACTTCATCCCAGACACCCTAAAACACGTATATGCAGCCATGTGGGATGGGGGACCATATCTTCCTACAGGGACACAAGCCCACATCAAACTGATAGCTAAAAAAGGAAAAGACCCCCAACTGCCAGGTTCCTTTCGCCCAATATCCCTAATAAACGTAGATGTCAAAATCCTCTCTAAAATCGTTGCGTCACGCTTAGCACATCTTCTCCCTTCATTGCTACACCCAGCCCAATCGGGATTTGTTTCGGGTCGATCAGCCACTTTAAATATACGAAAAGTACTAATGGCGTTACACTACGCTACAACACACCCAGATCAAGATGTCGCTATTATATCACTAGATGCCGAGAAAGCTTTCGACAACGTTAGTTTGTCCTGGCTGTTTCGAGTACTACAACAATTCGGCTTCACAGGTCCTATCTTGAGTTTCCTTCAACAAATGTACGCATCTCCGACAGCACGACTTGTCACTCCTGACTTCGTGTCTGCCTCAATCCCTCTGACTAAGGGAACGAGACAGGGCTGCCCACTTTCCCCCTTACTTTTTAACTTAGCCATAGAACCACTATCAAGACTACTCAACGCACAAGATGGAGTAAGCGGGATCGCAATAGGAGACCAAGTTCTCAGATCCGCTTTATTCGCAGACGACATACTGTTGTTCTCCACTAACCCTCTTTCAGACTTTGACAAACTGCGAGAACTCTTTGCGGCATTTCAACTGAGCTCGGGCTTTCGAATAAACTTCGACAAAAGCGAAATCTTACCACTACACCCACGATTATCAACTAAGTGGAAACATCTATCACCATTCACAGTGGCAACCCGATATATCACTTATCTAGGCATACACATAGGATGTGAACCCTCTTCTCTCTATGTACTTAACTACCCACCTTTAATAACTAAGATTGTGCAGGAGTTGGAAGCTTGGGCGGCCCTCCCCCTCTCGCTCTTTGGGAGATGCCACTTATTCAAAATGGTGTCGTTTGCGCGCTTTCTCTACCCAATGCAGACCATACCTTTATTATTAAAACACTCAGATGTACAGAAAATACATAAAGCATTAATTACTTTTATTTGGTCTTTCAAAAAAACACGTATTGCGCTACAAAAATTATGTCTCCCGAAGTCTGAGGGTGGGGCGGGTCTACCCAATTTACGTTTTTATAATCTCTCTTGTTTGCTTAGGCAAGGTTTAGATTGGCTGAACGGAAAGTTGAAATATTGCAATACTTCTCTTGAAAGTGCAATGACCTCACCTCACACGCTATCAGCTATCCTCCATTCTAATCTCAACGCTTTACCACCTCACCTCAAGTCAAATACACTTATCAGAGATACTATAATTGCCTGGAGAGAAGTACGAAAATTACTGGGGCTTCCCTCAAATATTTCAAGACATTTACCCATTCAAGGAAACCCTATGTTTCTCCCATCCACGATGCACAAAGTGTTTGACCAATGGGGTTCCAATGGCCTCACGAAAGTAGTCTCCATATACCAAGGCACCTCGGGGCACTTCAAACCTTTCCGATCACTGGCAAGCGAATTTTCCTTACCATCAAAACATATATTCTTCTACTTTCAATTAATCGATTATTTGAAGTCTTGCTATGGGCCCAAATCTGATCCCTTCCAGAAATCCTTCATAGACACAGTATTACAGCAAAATGACTATTCCATCACCAATCTCTACTCCTACCTCATCCAACATCAATCTGCAAAATACCACCTCAAACCGTTTCATAAATGGTCTGTTATCTTAGGAGATGATGAACTGTCAGAAAAAATACTTGAAGGATACAGACAAGTCCGCAAACTTACGATATCTGAAACGTGGCGGGAAACCCAATTCAAGATTATACACAGAGCATACTACCCTTTCTACTTCCCCAAAGACAATCCAAGTCAAATGAAATGCCCCTAGTGCTCGGAACCACGCCCCACCTTACTGCACCGTCTTTGGGACTGCACAGCCATAACTACATTTTGGAATTCTGTCTTGGACCACATTGGCAAAATCAGTAAAGCACATATCCCAAAGGATCAACTATTATGTCTATTTGGATACACGCCCCAAACATCTCCTCCAACAACCAGAGGACCTACAAATATTCCCCAATGGGCACATCTACTCCTTCTAGTAGCCCGCAGAACGATAATGAAACACTGGATTTTAACGACTCCACCTGCCCTACCCGAAGTAAAAAAAGCTATGATGTCACTTTTTTACATGGAACGGCTCGACACCATTTCACTGAACTTTCGCTCTACTTCGCGCGTGTCAGGGAAATAGGCTAGCAAACCAGCACAGGCAAGGCCGCGCTAACGCGCATCAACGCACACGGGTGTGCAATGTTTCTACTAGGCGGACGTCTGGCACCACATTCGGACGAATGCACGTGCGTAGCAACGTCGCGATGTTACGAACGCACGAACGGAACGGTGTGCGTACGACGTGATACTACACCTTGTCTATTTAAACGTCCCACTGATGGTGCCACATTGCTGGATTATCGTCAGCTCTTCCTGTGTTCCTGTGATTGTGTTTCCTGTTTTCCTGACTTCCTGTTGTCCTGACTTCCTGTGTACCGACCCGGCTTGTTATCGACTCCTCTGGACCTCCTGGCTTATTCAACCGGCTTGCTTCTGACTCTCCCTGCCTGCTTCCTGCATCTGACCCCGGCTTGGCTAAACGGACTCCGCATTCCTCTGTCTCCTGTACCTGGACTTGTCGCTTTGATTCTCGGACTGCTTACTGTGTTTGACCCCCTGGCCTGGCTTCTGATTTTCCTATTGGACTTCCATTGGTCCCCTCCTTGGATCCTAAGCACGTTGCCTCTACGGACTTTCTCTATCAAGCCACCAACACCGGCTCCTACTTCCAGGCAACCCGTGCTTCTGTGAGCACCACATCCCTGTACCATATTCAGGGTTGTGCTGCACTCGGCCGCAAGGGGAGCCCTCTCAGCAACTCGGTCTCCTACCAAGGTCCTGACAGTATAATCCAGCCATGTCAGAGACCGACGGAGGTGACTCCCCAATGAAGGCCATTCTCCAGCAAATCACGGCCTTTACCCCAGTCATTCAGAAGCTTCAGGAGGAATACTTCCGGTTGGAGGAACGTCTGCAGCACCTACCTGAGTCATCCTCCTCCTCGGTTCAAGGTCCACCTCCAGCGGCAGCTGCTGGGATCATGGTCCATCCAGAACCACGTGTCCCAACGCCAGAATGTTTCTGTGGCGATCGAAGAAAATTTAGGTCTTTTAAAAACTCCTGCTACTTATACTTCGACTTGCAACCACAGACTTTTTTCAGTGAAACAGTCAAGGTGGGGTTCACTATCTCCCTATTACGTGGTGAGCCACAGACCTGGGCCCATGGCCTGTTGGAACAAAGCAGCCCCTCCATCAACACTATGGATCAGTTCTTTGAAGTCATGGCTCGGTTATATGATGATCCCCTACGGGTAGCCACTGCCGAAGCAAATCTACATTCCCTCCGTCAGGGTCAGCGCCCTGCGGAGGACTATACAGTGGAGTTCCGCACATGGTCCATGGATTCTGGTTGGAATGAGGCAGCATTAAAATACCAATATCGAATGGGGTTATCAGAGGCCCTCAAGGATGAGTTAGCCAGGTTACAGGGTCCGGTCACACTTGAAGATCTCATCCAGTTGACTATTCAGCTTGACAGACGTTTACGGGAACGTCAGGGTGAACGTGACCAGGCCTCTTGCTCCACTCGGAACCTGCCCCAAGTTCAGTCTGCATCAGCTCCCTTACAAGTCGGCATGTTCCATCCAGCATTAACTCCTGGGGTGAGACTTTATCGCCGGCAAGCGAGACTTTGCTTCTACTGCGGGGAATCAGGACATTTCATAGATTACTGCCCCATAAGACCAAGAAAATCGACCCTCCGTACTCACCTTCAAGTATCCAGGTCTTCCTCTGCCCATATCTCACTTCCTGTTACATTGCTAGTGGCAGGTAAGGAGATCCACCTCCAAGCAATACTGGATTCCGGGGCGTGTAGTTGCTTCTTGGACTTGGCCTTGGCTAAAGATCTAGCTATTCCGTTAAACTATAAGGAACAGAGGCTAACAGTTCATCTGGCTGACGGCTCCTTGCCAAGCTCGGGTCATGTCACCCAGGAAACCATACCTATTCTTACCACTACCAATTCTGGTCATCAGGAGTTTCTCAGATTTGATGTCTTAAGTTCCCCTATGTTCCCGGTCATCCTGGGAATCCCATGGCTACAAGCACACAATCCTCAGATTGACTGGTCCAAGAAGGAGGTACTCCTTACATCTCCCTATTGCCAACAACATTGTTTGACCCCCAAATTCCAGGACTTTTCCAGTTGCCTGACTGTACAATCCACACCGAGTCCGGATCCTAATGTACCAGCAGCTTACCTGGAATTTCTTGATGTCTTCGATAAAAAGAAAGCAGACACCTTACCGCCACACCGTCCTTACGACTGCCCCATCGAGTTACTACCAGGAGCTACTATTCCTTTTGGTTGTATATTCCCCCTCTCCGAGACTGAGCTTGAGACCTTGAGACAATATATTGATGAGAATCTTGAAAAAGGTTTTATCCGTCCTTCTTCTTCCCCTGCTGGTGCCGGAATCTTCTTTGTTGAGAAGAAGGACAAGACACTGAGACCATGTGTGGACTACAGGGAGTTAAACAAAATTACCCTTAAGAACCGCTACCCACTCCCGCTAATCCCTGAGCTTTTTCAAAGGTTCCGCACAGCACACATCTTTACCAAACTCGACCTCCGTGGTGCCTATAATCTCATCCGCATCCGAGAGGGGGACGAGTGGAAAACGGCTTTCAGAACAAGATTTGGACATTTTGAGTACCTAGTCATGCCGTTTGGGTTGTGCAATGCCCCGGCGACCTTTCAGCATTTCATAAATGACATCTTCCGGGAACATTTAGATCATTTTGTTGTTGTCTACCTTGACGACATTCTTATTTTTTCTGCCACTCTGGAACTCCATAGAATACACGTGAAGAAGGTACTGAGCATCCTCAGAACCCATGGGTTATTCGTCAAATCTGAAAAGTGCGATTTCGAAAAAACTTCAATTCAATTCCTGGGTCTTATCATCACCACAGGTGGAATCGCCATGGATCCTCAAAAAGTAAAGTCCATCCTTGATTGGCCGGCCCCTTCTGACAAGAAGGGTGTACAGAGATTCATTGGCTTCGCCAATTTCTACAGAAGGTTTATAAAGAATTTCTCCACCATTGTAGCACCTATTACTCAGACAACCCGCCAACATACCAAGTTTAAGTGGTCAGCAGCAGCACAGTCCGCCTTCGATCAGCTTAAGACCTTCTTCACTTCTGCCCCAATCCTGCAACACCCTGACCCTGCTCTACCCTATGTCCTGGAAGTCGACGCCTCAGAAGTCGCCACAGGGGCGATTCTATCTCAGCGTCAGGGTCCCAAAGCACTGCTGCATCCCGTGGCCTTTTCCTCACGGAAAATGAGCCCTCCTGAGAGGAATTACGATGTGGGGGATCGGGAACTTTTGGCAATCAAGACAGCTCTCGAGGAATGGAGGTATCTCCTGGAAGGTGCCACTCATCCCATCCTGATTTTTACGGACCACAAGAACTTAGAATATCTCCGTACGGCCAAACGCCTAAGACCCCGACAGGCTCGATGGGCACTATTTTTCTCTCGGTTTAATTTTCACTTAACCTATCGCCCAGGGTCGAAGAATGGAAAGGCAGACGCCTTATCCCGGATGTTTCCGGACACTCCTGAAGAAATTGCACCTAGTACAATTTTGTCTCCCCAAAACTTCCTACTGATCCAACCCGACCTAAGATCCTCTATTGAGCAGGCCTCTAGTCAGTGTACTGAAGCGGAAGTCTCCTCCCTGAGAAGCCAAGAGGGACTCCTATGGCACCAAGATAAGATTTTCGTTCCCCAGCAAGCCAGATTACAAGTATTGAAGACCTTTCATGACCATCAGCTAGCTGGTCATTTTGGGGTTCGAAAAACAACTGAGCTAGTTCAGCGGTCCCTATGGTGGCCCACTTTGAAACTTGATTGTAAAACCTATGTCGGCTCCTGCATCATCTGCCAACGGAACAAAGGATCCAACGCCAGGTCTTGGGGCTTGTTAAGACCATTGCCAGTCCCAGAACAACCATGGAGGAAGATTTCCATGGACTTTATCGTGGATTTACCCCCCTCAGAAGGATTTACTACCATCTTGGTGGTAGTAGACCGCCTGTCCAAAATGGCGCATTTTTTACCTATGAAAGGTACCCCCTCTGCCTTAGATACAGCAAAAATCTTTATTAAGGAAATTGTTCGACTACACGGATTACCAAATAACATTGTATCAGATAGAGGGGTACAATTTACTTCTAGGTTTTGGAGAAACCTCTGCAAATTACTTTCTATTGAAATGTGTTTGTCCACAGCTTACCACCCACAGAGTAACGGTCAGACCGAAAGGACCAACCAAACGCTGGAACAGTATCTGCGGTGCTTCTGTTCCTTTTCTCAAGACGACTGGATTCAACTATTACCTTGTGCAGAATTTGCTTATAATAACTCAATACACACTTCTACCAACCAATCACCCTTCTGGGCGAATTACGGCTTCCACCCCTCATTCCTACCCAACGTCATTCCGGAATCTTCAGTACCGGCGGTTCAGGACAGAGTGGATTTCATCCATAATAATTATCAGACACTCCAGGATACCATGAAGAAGGCCCAAGAAGAATATAAGAAGCAGTACGATAGGAAGAGAAGAGCGAGCCCTACCTTTAAGATAGGGGACAAGGTCTGGCTCTCATCTATAAATCTCAAGCTACCATGCCCATCTCGGAAATTGGGACCCAAGTTCCTGGGTCCTTTCGAGATCAAACGCGAAATCAACCCTGTAGCCTTTGAACTCACTTTACCCGAATCTTTCAAGATCCATCCTGTTTTTCATGTGTCACTTCTTAAACATGTTGTTTCTAGTCCTTTTCCAGGGAGAGAAGAAGTGCCCCCACCTCCGGTCCAGGTTGGAGATGAAGCAGAATTTGAAGTTGAATCTATCCTTGACTGTCGTCGGAGAGGTAGGACAATTCAATTTCTAGTCAAGTGGAAGGGGTATTCTGCAGAAGAAAACTCTTGGGAGCCCGCAAGTTATGTACACGCTCCTAGGCTAATTCAGAGATTTCGCAGTAGGTACCCCGAAAAATGGGCACGTTTAGGCATCCGGAGGCTGCCCCTTGGGGGGGGGAACTGTCAGGGAAATAGGCTAGCAAACCAGCACAGGCAAGGCCGCGCTAACGCGCATCAACGCACACGGGTGTGCAATGTTTCTACTAGGCGGACGTCTGGCACCACATTCGGACGAATGCACGTGCGTAGCAACGTCGCGATGTTACGAACGCACGAACGGAACGGTGTGCGTACGACGTGATACTACACCTTGTCTATTTAAACGTCCCACTGATGGTGCCACATTGCTGGATTATCGTCAGCTCTTCCTGTGTTCCTGTGATTGTGTTTCCTGTTTTCCTGACTTCCTGTTGTCCTGACTTCCTGTGTACCGACCCGGCTTGTTATCGACTCCTCTGGACCTCCTGGCTTATTCAACCGGCTTGCTTCTGACTCTCCCTGCCTGCTTCCTGCATCTGACCCCGGCTTGGCTAAACGGACTCCGCATTCCTCTGTCTCCTGTACCTGGACTTGTCGCTTTGATTCTCGGACTGCTTACTGTGTTTGACCCCCTGGCCTGGCTTCTGATTTTCCTATTGGACTTCCATTGGTCCCCTCCTTGGATCCTAAGCACGTTGCCTCTACGGACTTTCTCTATCAAGCCACCAACACCGGCTCCTACTTCCAGGCAACCCGTGCTTCTGTGAGCACCACATCCCTGTACCATATTCAGGGTTGTGCTGCACTCGGCCGCAAGGGGAGCCCTCTCAGCAACTCGGTCTCCTACCAAGGTCCTGACAGCGCGTCTTCATGAGGTGGCGTAAATATATAGAAGCCACGTTAACCCAGACAGCTCTACAAGAAGTCATGCGCCCATTCCGATACACTGACTGGTACCTGAAAAGAGATATCTCAAACTCTCTGGGCAACCTTAAAATTAAAAATCCTACTCAGACGGATCCCCCCAGCTTCCATCCACCATAATTCTACACAAAGTCATCACAGCTCCTTGACTTCCATGTCCCCCATATCTCTGACACTGGTTACTCACACAGCCTACATTGTTACTGTTTGAACATAATGCATCATTATAGGACATTGTTGTCTATACTATGCTTCCACTCATGAGGTTGTAATGGCACATACACCCATCATAATGGATAATATGTTGGCCAGCTATTATTCTTTAAGAAAAAGTAATCCGCTTGGCAGATCCCCCTTCCCCCCCCCCCCCCATTTTTATTAATTTAATTTTTTTTCATTTTTTTTCTTTCTCTCTTTTATTTTCTTGTATACAAGATAGTTTTGTTTTGTTACCACCTTATCTATACTAAGACATATGCATTTATTTGTATGTATATGAGCTAACCTGCTTTGATATTACTGAGCTGTACCTGTTTATACTATGTAAACCTCAATAAAAATGTTTTCAAAAAAAAAAAAAAACAGGTGCTATAGATGACTTAATAAAATATCTGCCTCTCCCAGCCCTTTCTGACTCCCATAGGGAGATAATGGATGGGGCTATCACTATGGAAGAGGTGATGTCTGCAATTAAACAAGCTCATGCTTCAAAGACCCTGGGTCCAGATGGGTTCTCCGCCTCATATTATAAGAAATTTGCCCAGGTATTAGCGCTCCACGTGTTGGAATTTTTCACAGCCCTGCGGGGCAGGTTTCACTTGGGTGGGGACCTAAATAGAGCTAACATCTGTTTAATAATAAAGCCTTATAAAGATCACAGTGTGGTGACGAATTATCTCCCCATATCGCTTATTAATGTGGATTTAAAATTGTTAAACAAAAATTTATGCTAATACACTTAATACTTTTCTGGCAAAATATGTCCATGTGGATTTGGGTTTTGTCCCAGGGCAACAGGTGGCAGATCAGATCTGCAGGGCCATAGACATTATATCTTTACTTCACTCTAATTGGGATGGCTTAGGACCCAGATGGGGAATGTTGTTACCATTGGACCTTCATAAGGTCTTTGATTCCCTCTCTTGGTCTTTTCTGCTCCACATTTTGAAGCAATGGAATTTTGGACCCAAATTCCTCTCACTACTAAATGTACTGTACTCTACCCCCTCAGCTAAAATTTTAGCTTTTGGCCATAAATTGGACAAATTACTACAAATTAGGACAGGAACCAGACAAGGTTGTCCTCTCTCACCACTCTTTATTTATAGTTGCTAAAGAAACATTGGCTGTTGCCATCATGTCTAATTCTAATATATATGGTGTCTTGAGTGGAGGCAGAGATCATAAATGCGCATTATTTGCGGATGATCTTTTATTATTCATCTTGGACCCAGTCACGACCCTACCTAATTTGGTTTCACTTCTTTCTAAATTTGGAGCAGTATCAGGCCTGACGGTCAATCAATCTAAATCTAAGGCAATGGATATTAATCTATCTGCCTCAACCTTGACCTCTGTACATGCTTCCTTTCCATTTCAGTGGTGTAAGCAGGCCCTCCCTTACCTAGGAGTAAAACTAACCCGCAGGTATTTACCCTGTATAAGACCAATTACGTCCCTCTTCTTTCTACGACAGAAGATTTAAAGACCTGGCTGAATCATAGTCTTTCTTGGATGGGCAGAATAGATGCCATTAAAATGATGGCTCTTCCCAGAATTCTTTATTATTTTAGGTCCCTACCGATACCAGTTCCCACAACATTTTTTAAGCAAGTCCAATCATTCATTTTTAAATGTATCTGGAGCCAGGGAGGTTGCAGAGTTGCTCAATCTTCCTTGTATGTCTCAAAATGGCAAGGTGGATTGGGGGGTTCAACATTTTTTGCGCTACTATAGAGTGGCCCAGTTGGTGCAATTCTATCAAATTTTTTTCTACAAATTATCAGCCTGATTGGGTGAACCTGGAGGTGCAGGCAAGTTCTCGACTCTCTGTGGACCTTCTAATGTGGTTACCCCCAAGGGAGCGTAGAGCCATTCTGAGCCCCTCTCTTTCTCACTCGCTGGGCCTCTGGGACAGGGTGTGCAAACTATATTCTCTAAAGTCACTCCATACCCCAGTGGCCCCCATTTTCGTAAATCCGCACTTTCCCCCAGGACAATATCTGCAACAGTTTGCATGGTGGATTAATAAAGGTTTATACAAGATAGCACATTTTAAAGATCATAAGGGCATTAAAAAGCCTTCCTACTTTCAAGATACATTGGAGATGCCCCCGACTGAGTCGTTTTGACTCTGTCAAATTACCCATTACTTACAATCGTTTTGTCGAGACCAGGGGGACATTACAACTAGAACATTTTATGAAAATAAATGCCTGAGAGGGCCTGGGACGCGGGGTAGCATTTCAGAGTTGTATATTTTGCTAACAGGTCAGGGCTCTAAACCCTCCTATCAATTAGCCTGGGAGGCAAACCTGGGGGAGACTATGATGAGGACGTTTGGTCCAAATGGTCGACCATGGTGCACAAGGGAATTTTGAACACCTCTCTGGTGGAGGCGAGTTACAAAGTATTGTCACGATGGTACCTCGTTCCGATGAGGATAACAAAAAAATTACCCAGATGCATTGGCACTCTGTTTCAGGGGGTGTGGTCAGGAGGCCACAATGCTCCACATCTGGTGGACATGCCCGAAAGTCAAAAGGTTTTGGATAAGAATTTTTCATTTGGTTTATTCAGTGACTGGAGTGACTATACCTAAAATGTTAAGACAGCCTTACTTTCTGAACTTTCAGGTGAACTGCCCAGACACTTCAGGTCCCTCATCTTTTTTTAAATCTTTTTGGCAGCTAAGGCCACCATAGCACAAGCATGAAAAACCCCTCTGATAAATTTAGCATTAGTGAAAAATAAAATGTCCTGGATCATGATAAATGAAAAATTAACTAGTATTCTTCATGACCAACAAAGTTTGGAAACCTTGGATTAGATATGTCACCATGAGAGTCAGGGGGGAGGGGTCAGTAGTCTGGAGCACGAAGATTGACCGCAAACCTCTTCTTTCTCTCTTTTCTTCTTTCTTCCGCTTACTTCTTTCCCCCGCTTTCCTTTTCTTTTTTTTTTCTCTTCTTTCATTCCTTCATACAAACTCTTATTTTTTCCCTATTGTGGGTTCCCACATCTTTGATAGTGAGCTCTAAAGTACATTAAGCCTAGCTTATATTCTAAATAAATGAGTTTTCTATTATGACTTTAAGCTGGAAAATCTGGTTCCACTACACGATAGTCCCACTACGGGGAATTTCTCTGTTCTGTCTTTTTTCCTTTTTTGAAAGGCTTTTCAGAATTATACAACTATAATAGCCTTGACTTGTTATAAATGTTAATCATAATATTGTTAGGGATAATATTGTTAGATATACAGTGAACAGTTTTCATCGATCCGTGAGTTCTAGGCATCTCATGAATCAGCATTTTGTTTTCAGGACAGGGATGGTCATGGTTGGTAACCTTAATATGGTATAGATATACAATGATTCAAATGTACTGATCTGCCACCCACTATTGTAACATTGCTGTTGACACAATATTTGTATTATTGAGAACCTTGCTGTCTGTCAAAACGTATTTTCAATAAAAATCATTGGAAAAGAAAATGCACATTTGTCCAGTTCTGTACTTGACCTGTGGTCTGAACAATATTATTTTATGAGTGTATTCATATCCTAACTTCCATTTTTACTTAAAAAGCTGACAGGCTGTTCAGTGTGTGTTTAATTTTGAAAAACATTTCTGTTCTTTAATCTCAAAGAATCTGCAGGGATAAGGTGGTCATATGCTGATTGCCTGAGGGTGTCTTCCCTTACCTGTGATAGTTAGTGATGAGCCAAACATACCTGGATTCAGTTCAAATCAGGTGCGGCAAACATTACTAAAGTTTATGATAAAAGTGAATGGGTAACTCTGCGCTACCTCTGTGATAATAAAATAAACCAGATAATGTGCATCCATGTGTAAATGTAAAATAGAGTAGTATACATGCTTCTAGCATCACTTCTGATCAGGCAATGCCCTACGCGTTACGGCACATGACTTCATCAGGGGACATATGAAGTCACGTGCCATGACGTAATGCATAGGGCATTGCAGTACCGGAAGTAATGTTAGAAGCTTGTATACTACCTGTATCTAGTAAGAGTTACTATTTTTAATAAACATTGCCATTTTAATCACTACACTATGAGAATTTACTGTGCTTTACTTTGGACACACATTATGTATATATATATATATATATATATATATATATATATATATATATATATATATATATATATATATATAAAACACATTTGATTACTCATTAAGGTGAGCATTTTGTGAGAACAGAGGTTTCACCAGGAGAGAACCCACACCACTAAGGTTATTTACATGCACCTGTCAAGTACTTTATTTAGGAAAAAGCGATTATGCAGACAAATCACCACTGAAATATGAACTGTCACTTTGAAAATTTACACAGCTTTTAGTTTATGACTGCCTATGTCATTTCTTGAGGTGCCGATATGGCAGGGCAGTACAACCCCCCCCCCCCCCAAATGACCCCATTTTGGAAAGTAGACACCCCAAGGAAATTGCTGAGAGGCATGGTAAACCCAATAAATATAATTTTTTTTTGTACTAAGTGATTGAATAATGATAAAAAAAAAAAATATTTACTAAAAGTTGTCACTAAATGATATATTGCTCACACATGCCATGGGTATATGTGAAATTGCGCCCCAAGATACATTTAGCTGCTTCTCCTGAGTATGGGGATACCACATGTGTGGGACTTTTTGGGAGCCTAGCTACGTACGGGGCCCCGAAAACCAAGCACTGCCTTTAGGATTTCTAAGGGCGTAAATTTATGATTTCACTCCTAACTACCTATCACAGTTTTGAAGGCCATAAAATGCCAAGATGGCACAAATCCCCCCAAATGACCCCATTTTGGAAAGTAGACGCCCCAAGCTATTTGCTGAGAGGAATGTTGAGTCCATGGAATATTTTATATTTTGCCACAAATTGCAGGAAAATGACAAACTTTTTTTTTTTGCACAAAGTTGTCACTAAATGATATATTGCTCACACAGGCCATGGGCATATGTGGAATTGTAACCCAAAATACATTCTTCTGATTCTCCTGAGTACGGGGATACCACATGTGTGGGACTTTTTGGGAGCCTAGCCACGTACGGATCCCTGAAAACCAAGCACCGCCTTCAGGATTTCTAAGGGCGTAAATTTTTGATTTCACTCTTCACTCCCCATCACAGTTTTGAAGGCCATAAAATGCCCAGATGGCACAACCCCCCCCCCCAAAAAAATGACCCCATTTTGGAAAGTAGACAACCCAAGCTATTTTCTGAGAGGCATGTTGAGTCCATGGAATATTTTATATTTTGACACAAGTTGCGGGAAAGTGACACATTTTTATTTTTTGCACAAAGTTGTCACTAAATGATATATTGCTCACACAGGCCATGGGCATATGTGGAATTACACCCCAAATTACATTATGCTGCTTCTCCTGAGTATGGGGATACCACATGTGTGGGACTTTTTGGGAGCCTAGCTGCATACGGGGCCCCAAAATCCAATCACCGCCTTCAGGATTTCTAAGGGCGTAAAGTTTTGATTCACTCCTCACTACCGATCACAGTTTCAAAGGCCATAAAATGCCAAGATAGCACAACCCCCCCAAATGACCCCATTTTGGAAAGTAGACACCCCAAGCTATTTGCTGAGAGGCATGGTGAGTATTTTGCAGCTCTCATTTGTTTTTGAAAATAAAGAAAGACGAGAAATTTTTTTTTTTTTTTTTTCAATTTTCAAAACTTTGTGACAAAAAGTGAGGTCTGCAAAATACTCACTATACCTCTCAGCAAATAGCTTGGTGTGTCTACTTTCCAAAATGGGGTCATTTGGGGGGGGTTGTGCCACCTGGGCATTCCATGGCCTCTGAAACTGTGATAGGCAGTGACGAGTGAAATCAAAAATTTACACCCTTAGAAAGCCTGAAGGCGGTGCTTGGTTTTCGGGGTCCCGTACGTGGCTAGGCTCCCAAAGAGTCTCACACATGTGGTATCCCCATACTCAGGAGAAGCAACAGAATATATTTTGGGGTGTAATTTCACATATTCCCATGGCATGTTTGAGCAATATATCATTTAGTGACAACTTTGTGCAAAAAAATAAAAAATTGTCTTTTTCCCACAACTTGTGCACAACATAAAATATTCCATGGACTCGACCTGCCTCTCAGCAAATAGCTTGGGGTGTCTATTTTCCAAAATGGGGTCATTTGGGGGGGTTTGAACTGTCCTGGCATTTTATGCACAACATTTAGAAGCTTATGTCACACATCACCCTCTCTTCTAACCACTTGAAGACAAAGCCCTTTCTGACACTTTTTGTTTACATGAAAAAAAATTTTCTTTGCAGGAAAATTACTTTGAACCCAAAAACATTATATATTTTTCAAAGCAAATGCCCTACAGATTAAAATGGTGGGTGTTTCATTTTTTTGTTCACACAGTATTTGCGCAGCGATTTTTCAAATGCATTTTTTGGGAAAATACACACTTTAAAATTTTAATGCACTAAAACACACTATATTGCTTGATGAAATAAAAAAAGATGATCTTAGGCCGAGTACATGGATACCAAACACGACATGCTTTAAAATTGCGCACAAACGTGCAGTGGCGACAAACTAAATACATTTTTAAAAGCCTTTAAAAGCATTTACAGGTTACCACTTTAGATTTACAGAGGAGGTCTACTGCTAAAATTACTGCCCTCGATCTGATCTTCACGGTGATACCTCACATGCATGGTGCAATTGCTGTTTACATTTGACGCCAGACTGACGCTTGCGTTCGCCTTTGCTTGAGAGCAGGGGGGGCCAGGGGTGCTTTTTTTTTTTTTTTTTTTTTGCTTTTTTATCTTATTTTTAAACTGTTCCTTTCATTTTTTTAAATCATTTTTATTGTTATCTCAGGAAATGTAAATATCCCCTATGATAGCAATAGGTAGTGACAGGTAATCTTTTTTGATAAAATTGGGGTCTATTAGACCCTAGATCTCTTCTCTGCCCTCAAAGCATCTGACCACACCAAGATCGGTGTGATAAAATGCTTTCCCAATTTCCCAATGGCGCTGTTTACATCTGGCGAAATCTAAGTCATGAAATGCTCGTAGCTTCCAGTTTCTTAGGCCATAGAGATGTTTGGAGCCATTCTGGTCTCTGATAAGCTCTATGGTCAGCTGGCTGAATCACAGGCTGCATTCTCATGTTCCCTGTTGGGACAGGAGAGCCAGAAAAAACATGGAAGACAGTGGGGGGGCATTCCCTCCCACTGCTTGTAAAAGCAGTCTAGAGGCTAATTAGCCACTAGGATTGCTTTTACATGAAAGCCGACCGCTGGCTGAAAAGAATGATACCAAGATGATACCTAAACCTGCAGGCATCATTCTGGTATAACCACTCAAAGTCCAACAACATACCAGTAGGTTGCTGGTCCTTGTTGAGCATATATTGTAAACCTTTTTTTCATGCAGCCTGTGGGCTGAATGAAAAAAAAGAGATTGATCCGTGGATATGCCCACCATTAGAATACCTCCCTTCATCCACCCACTTCTAATGATGGGCATACATGCATCGTTTATATATGCCGAAGCATGGAGGCATCCGCCCCAAAAGGTAGGTGCAAATTGCTCCTCCGCCCCTGCTGCCCCCATGCTTCGGCATACAGTGGCTTGCGAAAGTATTCGGCCCCCTTGAACTTTTCAACCTTTTGCCACATTTCAGGCTTCAAACATAAAGATATAAAATTTTAATTTTTTGTGAAGAATCACCAACAAGTGGGACACAATTGTGAAGTGGAACGAAATCTATTGGATATTTTAAAAATTTTTAGCAATTAAAAAACTGAAAAGTGGTGCGTGCAAAATTATTCGGCCCCTTTACTTTCAGTGCAGCAAACTCACTCCAGAAGTTCAGCGAGGATCTCTGAATGATCCAATGTTGTCCTAAATGACTGATGGTGATAAATAGAATCCACCTGTGTGTAATCAAGTCTCTGTATAAATGCACCTGCTCTGTGATAGTCTCAGGGTTCTGTTGAAACCGCAGAGAGCATCATGAAGACCAAGGAACACACCAGGCAGGTCCGTAATACTGTTGTGGAGAAGTTTAAAGCCGGATTTGGATACAAAAAGATTTCCCAAGCTTTAAACATCCCAAGGAGCACTGTGCAAGCGATCATTTTGAAATGGAAGGAGTATCAGACCACTGCAAATCTACCAAGACCTGGCTGTCCCTCTAAACTTTCAGCTCAGACAAGGAGAAGACTGATCAGAGATGCAGCCAAGAGGCCCATGATCACTCTGGATGAACTGCAGAGAACTACAGCTGAGGTGGGAGAGTCTGTCCATAGGACAACAATCAGTCGTACACTGCACAAATCTGGCCTTTATGGAAGAGTGGCAAGAAGAAAGCCATTTCTCAAAGATATCCATAAAAAGTCTCGTCTAAAGTTTGCCACAAGCCACCTGGGAGACACACCAAACATGTGGAAGAAGGTGCTCTGGTCCGATGAAACCAAAATCGAACTTTTTGGCCACAATGCAAAACTATATGTTTGGCGTAAAAGCAACACAGCTCATCACACTCAACACACCATCCCCACTGTCAAACATGGTGGTGGCAGCATCATGATTTGGGCCTGCTTTTCTTCAGCAGGGACAGGGAAGATGGTTAAAATTGAGGGGAAGATGGATGCAGCCAAATACAGGACCATTCTGGATGAAAACCTGTTGGAGTCTGCAAAAGACCTGAAACTGGGACGGAGATTTATCTTCCAACAAGACAATGATCCCAAACATACAGCAAAATCTACAAAGGAATGGTTCACAAATAAACGTATCCAGGTGTTAGAATGGCCAAGTCAAAGTCCAGACCTGAATCCAATCGAGAATCTGTGGAAAGAGCTGAAAACTGCTGTTCACAAACGCTCTCCATCCAACCTCACTGAGCTCGAGCTGTTTTGCAAGGAAGAATGGGCAAGAATTTCAGTTTCTCGATGTGCAAAACTGATAGAGACATACCCCAAGCGACTTGCAGCTGTAATCGCAGCAAAAGGTGGCTCTACAAAGTATTAACGCAAGGGGGCCGAATAATTTTGCACGCCCCACTTTTCATTTTTTTATTAGTTAAAAAACTTTCAAAAATCCTAAAGATTTCGTTCCACTTCACAATTGTGTCTCACTTGTTGGTGATTCTTCACAAAAAATAAAAATGTTATATCTTTATGTTTGAAGCCTGAAATGTGGCAAAAGGTTGAAAAGTTCAAGGGGGCCGAATACTTTCGCAAGCCACTGTATATGCCCTTTTTTTAACTGTGGTGGTGAAATCACCTCCTACAGCGCTGGAGTCACGGCTTTATGTACCGTGGGAGCAAACACTGTTGCTGTCAAGATAAATAAATCCGCGCTGCAACTGAATGGCGTACCTGCTAAGCAAATGATGGTTAACAATAAAACAAAGTAACATTACAGTATAACAGTAAGACTTACCATACCTGCAAAGCAAATACAAAAAAAATAGTAAATTATAAAACATTTTTTAAACGCAACCTGTGCCTAAAATATATATATGCCTCCCCTGCTGCCGCCATGCTTCGGCATATATGCTCTTTTTTTTTTTTAACTGTCCTGGTGTAATCACCTCCGACAGCGCTGGAGTCATGGCTTTATGTATCGTGGGAGCAAACACTGTTGCTGTCAAGATAAATACATCCACTCTGCAGCTGAATGGCATACCTGAAACAAAAAAATGGTTAACAATAAAACATAGTAAACAGTAAAGTATAAAAAAATTGCATACCTAGAAAGCAAACATGATAAAACATAATAACAATAAAACATTGCAGAATAGAATACAGTAAAAAAGAGCAGAACAATAGAGACAGAATAGAGAGAGAACAATAAAACAATAACTATTTTTGTTTTTTTTATTTTATATATTTTTTTGTGCTTATTTTTTTTCCTTTTTTTTTTTTTTTTTTTTACACTTTTTTTTGTAACTAACTTTTGTAACTGTAACTGGTTCTAGGTTTGGGTCCCTCAAAATGCGATGGCATCTTGGGCGACCCTGTGAAAGTGTGCCTAGTCTGTGCAGTGCTGTACCCTATGCTAATAATACCCTACTAGTGTATGGTAGCATTCAAAACATTTACCAATGCAAAGACCAGGATTGTCAGGACAGGAGGGACAATAATAGCGGGTGTCACGCCTATATCCGCGCTTGCTGCAGACACATCTTTTTTGGGGGGCTCATTGGGTAGGGGTACTCGGGAGGACATAAAGAAAATGAAATAATTATAAGGTATTCCTGCGCTATCGTAAATGGGGTTAGGGAGTAAGGAGGGGGGGGGGGGAACCAATCTCAATAAGACAAGGAAAAGCAGCCTACACCGAATGGGGTACAGCCTGTTCCCAGAAAAAAAGGAAATAGAGTAAAGTGTGGTGCTGCGCTAATCCCAATGAGGTTGGTGTGTAATAGCTCTGTGCTCGTGAGTATCTTGTAGTGCACCAAAATTTGAGTCTCTGCGACTATAACAGAGCAATAAAAAAATGACCTAATGTGACACTTTGTGTGCTGATGGTGTATATGACCAAAAAAAATTATATAAATACACAATAAATAGTAATGAATATAACGTGCAACGTGATTAGTGCTAAAACATCATGATAGCAAACATAAATGTATGAGTGAATAAATATAGCATAAGTAAAAAATCGCATAAGTAAAAAATCGCAGCTGGCTCCAACTATCACCAGTCGCCAGCTCACTTAATTAAATATAAACCAACACCTACAAAAGTGCATGTATATCTAAAGTGCATCCAGTGCAAGTAAATGTGACTTAGTGCTAAAAAGTTCATAAATATGCATGCAGATCTGCGTGCGAAATAATCTCAGGTGCAGTGCTCCTTGCGGCGACCAACAATTAATCAAAGTCCATCAAACATGTGATGACTTCCATGCCAAACATGGGTGACAGTAGTGGTAAATCTTCATGCAACAGTGTGCACATTGGTGGGCAGTGGCCCCTTACCTGAAGGTAATGGGGTAATCGCGTTTAGCCACTTAGAGGCATGGCGGCCTTTGTAGAGACCATGGGTATACTCAGTAATGAAGGATGGTGGGAATATGGTCCTATCCTGATCGCTTCTCTTGTAGGGGCGTCTGGTCCTTTCAAGTAGTGTCCCGGGGTCACCAAGATAGATTAAGAAAGGAAGCCCACAATAGTGTAGTATTGCATGGAAGCTTATTACTTTTATTACAATATAAAATTCAGTACTCACATAAAACGCTAAAAACCGGGTGGAGATCCAACGAGCGGCGAGCTCGTAATACTCGTAATACAATAACTGTCAAAGAGTGCCTGTCCCGTCCCTACGCGTGACGTCACGTGAAGAAGTCACGTGACCGTGACGTCACGCGTAGGGACGGGACAGGCACTCTTTGACAGTTATTGTATTACGAGCTCGCCGCTCGTCGGATCTCCACCCGTCACGGACTGCGCATGCGCGAACTTTCGTTTTCTATCAGAGTTGTTTTAAACTTTCCTTGCAAGTATTTTTTTGTGGTGAACGCCTGTATGGCATTTTAATAAAGGAACCATAATTTTACTACACTATCGGAGCAGCTCTTTTTTTCTTCCTGGATATCCATTATCGCTGGGAATGGCTTTCCTCCATGGCTGATAAATCGGAGATTAACCATCTAGCACTTCACAGCAGGATCCATCCATAGAAGGGACAGCATCCAAAGTGGAGATCGATTCATGCCTTTATTTAAGGGCTGTCTGGTAAGCCTTTAATCCTTCTGTGGTGACGGGTTTACAGCGGTGGAAGTCAGATATCCATAGCGATTTTTTCACATGTTTTTCATGGACGTTTTTATTTATACTTAGATTTTGGTTTTGCTTGATTAGGATTATTCACGGACAACATTTAGTGAATTAATGTGCACAGTCTTCATTTGTACTTTCAATGTCTATTTGCACGTAGCACAATTTTTTCATTGTTTATTTATATCCAGCGCTGCGCTTCTTGTTTATATATTCAGTGGTGCCCCCTATCAGGGTTATAGCGTATAGCTGCAGGATACCTTTTCACAGGTTTATATTGTATATTTTTCACAAATATTTGCACACCCAGTATAATATATACCTTCTCATAGGTTTATATTTTATTCACAACATTTACACCTAGCGCAAATTTTTCCTTTTAGAATAAGACAATGACTCTGGTCTATTCTATCAGGGGTTGGGTTCCTCCTTTTCCTGTTAAGGCGCATTCTACTTGGCTGCTTATTGCTTCTTGGGCCTTCCATCATCAGGCGTCAGCTGCACTGGTTCGCAAGGCGGCCACTTGGTTGTCAGTGTACACTTTCACAAATTTTATTTTGGCTGCAAGGTGTCGCAGGCTGCTGTTTAGATTAGGCTCCAGTTTGTTTTTGTGTTGAGCTCCTGTTACCTGGATGGCTCTTGTGTTAGCCTTGGGATTTTTCATTGTCCCACCCCTCATGTTTGGCATTGCTTTGGGACATCCCTATGGTTCTAAATAATGGAGCGCTGTGTCTGTCAATGAACGAAAGAGAAAATGGGATTTTTTTGACTTACCGTAAAATCCATTTCTCTGAGTTCATTGACAGACACAGCACCAATCCCTCTAAGGAGTTTAAATGCTTCTGACACTGCTTGTTACTAAACTGAAGGTCTATAGCAGAGAGCGGGGTGTATATCACCTAGGACTGCCCATAGGCATAGCCAAGTCTCTTTTCTGCCTAGCGTCCTACTCCTGTAGGGAGCGATATAACCCTATGGTTCTGAATAATGGAGTGCTGTGTCTGTCAATGAACTAAGAGAAATAGATTTTACGGTAAGTCAAAAAATCCCATTTTTTTTTCAAAATTGTCGATCTTTTTTTGTTTATAGCGAAAAAAATAAAAAAGGTGATCAAGTACCACCAAAAAAAAAGCTCTATTTGTGGGAAAAAAAGGGCATCAATTTTTTTTGGGTACAGTGATGCACGACCGCGCAATTGTCAGTTAAAGCGATGCAGTGCCTTATCGCAAAAAATGGCCTGGTCATTAAGGGGGCAAATCCTTCCGGGGCTGAAGTGGTTAAAAATGTACCTTTTTCGGTCATATCACACCATCTACATACAGTATCTCACAAAAGTGAGTACACCCCCCCACATTTTTGTAAATATTTTATTCTCATGTGAAAACACTGATGAAATGACACTTTGCTATAATGTAATGTAGTGAGTGTACAGCTTGTATAACAGTGTAAATTTGCTGTCCCCTCAAAATAACTCAATACACAGCCATTAATGTCTAAACCGCTGGCAACAAAAGTGAGTACACCCCTACGTGAAAATGTCCAAATTGGGCCCAAAGTGTCAATATTTTGTGTGGCCACTAGGAATGAGCCCGATATTTGGGTCGAATGTAAGTTCGACTCGAACATGGGTTTTTCGCCTGATCGCCAAACAGCGATCAATATGCCGTGTTCGCGGCAAATTCGCAAACCGCCGGAACACCGTTAAAGTCTATGGCACACTAACAGGAAAAATCAAAAGTTCTCATTTTAAAGGCTTATATGCAAGTTATTGTCATAGAAAGTGTTTGGGGACCTGGGTCCTGCCCCAGGGGACATGTATCAATGCAAAAACATTTTTTAAAAGTGGCCGTTTTTTCAGGGGGGAAGTGTTTTTTTTAATGCTTAAAGTGAATTAATAAAAATGAAATATTCCTTTAAATATCGTGCCTGGGGGGTGTCTATAGTATGCCTGTAAAGTGGCACATTTTCTCGTGTTTAGAACAGTACCATAGAAAAATGACATTTCTAATAGAAAAATTGTCATTTAAAACTGATCGCGGCTGTCGGGTCTCAGCAATATAGATAAAACTCATTGAAAAAAAGAGCATGGGTTCCCCCCTAGTCCATTACCAGGCCCTTTGGGTCTGGTATGAATATTAAGGGGAACCCCGAACCAAAATTAAAAAAAAAATTGCGTGGGGGTCCCCCTAAAATTCATACCAAGTCCTTCAGGTCTGATATCGAAATTAATGGGAAACTTGTCGCAAATAAATTTGGCGTAGGGGTCCTCCCCAAAATCCATACCAGACCCGAAGGCCCAGACCCAGTTTTAAATGACAATTTTTCCTTTAGAAATGTCATTTTGGCACACAGAGTATCCCCAACACCTCCAATCCCCGGAAACCCGCCACGACCTTTCCTTCTGAAACTACTAAATTACCGGGGACCGAGTGCTGGCAGCCTCCAGAGCTAAACAGGATCTCCGTTTCAACAATGCAAAGATCCTGCTTTTTCCAGACTACTCCCCAGAGGTGCAACAGAGACGCCGCTCCTTCACCGAGGTGAGACGTCGCCTAAGAGAACAAGGTCTCAAATTTAGCCTCCTCTACCCCAGCAAACTCCGGGTGATCGATGAAGACCGGGCAAGATTTTTTGAACATCCGGAGGCTGCTTTATTCTGCCTGGATAGCCGCTAAGTGACCTCCCTACACGGTGAGTGTGAAGCTGAATTTCCCCATTCTCTTTATTCCCCTGGGGGCCTTTGCAGTCATTCCAGACATAGACCCTTGGGGGGGTTTTGTTTGACTTCCAGATGGCCCTGTTTAGGGATCAGCAGATGGCATTCGTTAACCCCTTTCCCCGCACATGTTAATACATTCCAGCCGAACATTGCTGTGAGCACAATATTGGCACTAATCTGTTCAGCTCTAAGATGTACAGTTACAACAACCAAGTCAAAGAACTCTCCCAGTGAGCTGGAATTGACTTGACCCCCATCCTCCCAAGACTGCCGCCCCCAATCCCCCCCCAACCTTCCCAGTTGCACACTGTTGTGGATTGCCAGGGACATACATCCACCTTCTCAATCTCACTCCTCACACCCCCACCCCCCAGGACTCCAGAAGCGGTGATGTGAGACGCCTATATGCCGCTTACTATCTAGTGCAGACGTGGTAGAGACCCAAGTTGTAGGGTTCCTCTACTAGATACAGGTTACTTGCTTCCTTTTGGGTGAAAACTATTCCCATTTCCTTCCTCTGTTTTGCAAAGATAAGCATGTTGTGCTTGGTCTGGTATCAAGTCTTTCTGTTTGGTTTATTGTTATGTTTAAGCTTTTTAATGTCTATAAGTGCTAACAATCAATGGTGTGCTATAGCTGGGATTATGTTGCTCATAACTGGTCTTCAGACTCACCCTCCTCGATATCCTGCCATACTGATGAGGTCTATGCCAAATGGCTGATCAAAAGGCTGACTCCTTTACCGTTCTCTCGTGGAACGTTAGAGGCCTCAACTCAAAATTTAAAAGAGTCCTCTTATTTCAATACCTGAAATCCAACTCTCCCCAACTTATCTTCCTTCAGGAGACCCACCTTATGGGCAGCAAAGTCCTAACACTAAAGAAACCATGGATTCAAAGGGCGGTTCATGCCACATACTCCACGTACGCAAGGGGGGTCTCGTTCCTTTTACACAAGAACTTTCCATGTGTAATAGAGGATATTTGTAAGGTTGTGGTAAATATCTATGTTCCTCCGCCGTTCTCCCCTACAATATTGTACGCCGTTCTGGAGAGGATCACCCCTTTTTGTCCTGGGAAAATACTAATCATGGGTGATTTAAATGCCACCATGTTGCCTGATCTAGACAGACCCACCCCCCTCGAAAAATCATTGTACAGATTTATCCGCCTGGGCTCAGGAAATGGGCTTAGTTGAAATATGGAGGTAGAAACACCCTACCACCCGATCCTACTCCTGCTTCTCAGCTTCCCATAAAACAGCCTCACGTATAGACCTGGCATTCGCCAACCCACTGCTACTGGCAAATGTACTGGAGGCATCTTATCTACCTAGTGGACTGTTAGATCATAGCCCCTTGGCCATTGTGTTCCACTCTCCTGCCTCCCGCAGCGCAGCCTTGTGGAGGCCGGGTTCGCAATGGGTCTCTCATCCAGACCTCGCAGATAAATTACCACCATTGTTAACTGAATTCTGGGAGCGGAACACGGGGTCCCCCTCTCCAGACATCACATTTCAAGGCCTACACTAGAGGGCAATACATATCCTCTATCACTGCTATTAAAAAGCAACAGGAGCTTGAAACTCAGTCTTTTCAGCAGTCGGTATTGGACCACACTACTACATATAACTCAGACCCTACTCCAGGTCACTTTGATCTCTTGATGACTACCCAAAAGGGAACTACACCTTCACCTGACAGAGGTCACTAAGTTGGCAACATATCAATACAGACAAATTTTCTTTGAGTAGGGGGACAGGAATGGCCGGCTTTTAGCCATGATGGCTCAACATGACCAACCTCTAATGCCCCGTACACACGGTCGGATTTTCCGACGGAAAATGTGTGATAGGACCCTGTTGTCGGAAATTCCGACCGTGTTTAGGCTCCATCACACATTTTCCATCGGATTTTCCAACACACAAAGTTTGAGAGCAGGCTATAAAATTTTCCGACAACAAAATCCGTTGTCGGAATTACCGATCGTGTGTACACAAATCCGACACACAAAGTGCCACGCATGCTCAGAATAAATAAAGAGATGAAAGCTATTGGCTACTGCCCCGTTTATAGTCCCGACGTACATGTTTTACATCACCGCGTTCAGAATGATCGGATCTTCTGACAACTTTGTGTGACTGTGTGTATGCAAGACAAGTTTAAACCAACATCCGTCGGAAAAAATCCTAGGATTTTGTTGTCGGAATGTCCGATCAATGTCCGACCGTGTGTACGGGGCATTACACTAATTTCCACTATAACCACTTCTAGTGGTGAGAAGGTCTCGTCCCCCTCAGGTATACTAAAAGAATAAAACAACTTTTATAAAACATTATATACCTCCGGTCTGGCCTCTGACTTTTGGCCTGAGGAGCTACGGGATCTATTAGATCCCTTGGCCCTCGGCTAGCTCTCAGACACAGAATGTGAGACATTGGTACAGCCTTTCACAACCTTAGAGATTCTCAATGCAATTCAATCTTTCACCTCCGGAAAGGCACCAGGTCCGGATAGGTTGCCTTTGCCAATAGATTTCTATAAGACGCATGGAGAGATGTTGGCTCCATTGTTGGCCTCATTATATACGAACTGCCTCTCAGAGGGAAAGTTACCAGATTCTATGTACCATGCTTATGTGACCTTGATCTATAAACCCCAGAATGATCCTGCATCCTGTGCATCTTATAGGCCCATTGGGCTCCTAAACAATGACTTTAACAAAACTCCTTGCCATCAGACTATACCCCATGTTGCCCTTAGTAGTAGTAGACTCTGATCAAACAGGTTTTATGCCCCAAACATTCATGCTCAGCACATTAATGAGGGTTCTCGGGCTGTCGCCTCATTAGACATTGAGAAGGCATTTGACACCGTCGAGTGGCCCATCTTATGGGAAACATTCTGTAGAATTGGGTTCCCCTTGATTTTCATTAAGTGGCTTCAGGTGATCTACAAGTGCCCTACTTCCTCTGTGCGCCTTGGGGGTTGATTATCTTATCCCTTCAGACCCTTCAGGGGAACCAGACATAGCCTTGCCATAGAACCGATAGAGGAGGCGCGGAGCACTACCCTGCACATCAGGGGTCTGTGCATCGGTCTGCTGGAGGAGAGGGTAGCCCTCTACGCCGATGACATGCTGCTTTTTCTCAAAGGTGCAGGTCCATCACTACAGGATGTACTAACAGTTCTAAATGCCTTTGCTACGGTCACGGGGATTAGAGTCAACTGGCCCAAATCTCTACTATTCCAAATTGACTAGGCTTCTAGGATAAAATCACCCCCGGATGTCCCCCTTCAGTGGGGGGACACTTTCAAATACCTAGGTGTCATTGTTTTCTTCCAAGCTACAGAGTTCATCCCTCTCAACCTAGACCCAGTTATACTTGAAATAAAAACTAAACTCAAGTCGTGGGGAAATCTGCCACTGTCCTTATGGGGTCGAGTTAATCTCCTCAAGATAAAAATCATTCCTAAACTTACATACCTCTTTAGACATTCCCTGCGATGGATTCCTAAAGCCTTCTTTAAAAAACTTAATCAGACATTCTCAGATTTTTTATGGGGCCCCTCCCCACCCAGATACAAGCTGAGCACCTTGATGAGACCGAGAACACAGGGGGGTATGGCATTCCCAGATTGTTATAAATACTATCTGGCCACACAGTTGGTGACAGTGGCATGGTGGTTAGACCCAGATAAAACAAATTCAACCACAGTCTTGGAGGCGGCGGTGGTGGTATCTTTGGAGGCACTTAAATTGCTGGTTTACAGGGGACCTCGTGCTACATACCCCCTGACCCCTCCATGCATATCACCTTACGGGCATGGCGAGCAGGGCTAGCGGTGGAAAAATATAAACCTAATGAAATCTCACCGAACGCTCCAATTTGCTTGAATCTTAATATCCCTCACCTGTACAAACTGTTAGATCCATACGCATGAACCAAATATGGTATTAAACTTGCATCACAGATGATCTCACAAAACGCCTTAGTCCCCTTTTCTCAACTCTCATCGACACATAATTTACCAAATCACTACATATTTCGCTACTTACAATTGGCTCATGCCTTCGCTGCTATGTCTCTCCCACCCATGGATAAACTCTGGTCCTGTTGGCAAAGAGATATTCCTACCCTGGACAAAGATGACTGGGATGATGTCTGGGCTTTCCCTTTTAGCTCCCTGGTTTCACTGAGAGACAGACTTGTGCAATTTAAAATAGTAAATAGAGCATACTACGCACCGTATAGACTTCATAAGATGAGGCCTGAGCATTCCGCAGAATGTTGGAGGTGTGGCACCTCGCCAGGTGATTTCACACACATATTCTGGGTCTGCTCTAAGGTTCAGAAATATTGGGCTGAGGTGCTAGATATGATTAATCTGGTAGCCTCGGTCACAGTGGCGATTATGATTGAGGTGTGTCTCTTGGGTCTGATAGAAACAATACTACTCTTTTATGCCCGGAAAACTATTGCTATGCACTGGAAAAAACCCACTGTGCCATCTCTGGCTCAATGGAAGCGTCTAATAAATGAGAGCCTTCCACTATATAAAGACACATATGTTAATAGAGGTTACCCCCTGAAATATGATAAAATTTGGCGTACATGGCTAGCTGAACCAACTACGGCTTAAAGGATGAAGGGAGCGACTATTAGTCAGATTTATATATTAGCTTATACTCACCTGTCCTCAAATGCATAGGCAGGTGAACTTTGTGTCCGACTGAGAAATAGTCGCCTCCAGAGTTAGTGAGGCGACCTCAGTAATACCAGTTATCTCGCTATATCTCATTTAAGCACATCTAAAGTCACATACTGTTCAACCACATGTTAGAGCTACAGATGTTGTTAAGCACTTACCTGTTTGTTGTATATGTGTTTATGTTCGAAAATTGCAATAAAAAGATAAAAAAAAAAAAGAACTGTCATTTTGCTGTGGTACTGTTCTAAACACGGGAAAAATGTGCCACTTTACAGGCATACTATAGACACCCCCCAGGCACAATATTTAAAGGAATATTTAAATTTTATTGTTTCACTTCAAGCATTAAAAAAATCACTGCTCCCGATAAAATGGCCGTTTTAAAAAAAAAAATATTTGCATTAATACATGTCACCTGGGGCAGGACCCAGGTCCCCAAACACTTTTTATCACAATAACTTGCATATAAGCCTTTAAAATGAGGACTTTTGATTTTTCATGTTTGTGTCCCATAGACTTTAACGGTGTTTGTGTGTTCGAACACATTTTTTGCCTGTTTGCAAGTTCTGGTGCAAACCGAACCGGGGGGGTGTTCAGCTCATCCCTAGTGGCCACCATTATTTTCCAGCACTGACTTATCCCTCTTGGGCATAGAGTTCACCAGAGCTTCACAGGTTGCCACTGGAGTCCTCTTCCACTCCTCCATGACGACATCACGGAGCTGGTGGATGTTAGAGACCTTGCGCTCCTCCACCTTCCGTTTAAGGATGCTATGCAGATACTTAATAGGGTTTAGGTCTGTAAACATGCTTGGCCAGTTCATCACCTTTACTGTTGGGTTCTTTAGCGAGGCAGTGGTCGTCTTGGAGGTGTGTTTGGGGTAGTTATCATGTTGGAATACTGCCCTGCGGCCCAGTCTCCGATAGGAGGGGATTATGCTCTGCTTTAGTATGTCACAGTACATGTTGGCATTCATGGTTCCCTCAATGGACTGTAGCTCCCCAGTGCCAGCAGCACTCATGCAGCCCCAGACCATGACACCACACACTTGTCTTTGTACTCCTCACCTGGTTGCCGCCACACAAGCTTGACACAATCTGAACCAAATAAGTTTATCTTGGTCTCATCAGACCACAGGTCATGGTTCCAGTAATTAATGTCCTTAGTCTGCTTATCTTCAGCAAACTGCTTGCGGGCTTTCTTGTGCATCATCTTTAGAAGAGGCTTCCTTCTGGCATGACAGCCATTTGCAATTTGGTGCAGTGTGCAGCGTATGGCCTGAGCACTGACAGGCTGACCCCCCACCCCTTCAACCTCTGCAGCAATGCTGGCCGCACTCATACGTCTATTTCCCAAAGACAACCTCTGAAAATGACGCTGAGCACGTGCACTCATCATCTTTAGTCGAACATGACAAGTCCTGTTCTGAGCGGAACCTGTCCTGTTAGACCGCTGTATGGTCTTGGCCACCGTGCTGCAGCTCAGTTTCAGGATCTTGGCAATCTTCTTATAGCCTAGGCCACCTTTATGTAGAGCAACAATTCTTTTTTTCAGATCCTCAGAGAGTTCTTTGCCATGAGCTGCCATGTTGAACTTCCAGTGACCAGTATGAGAGAGTGAGAGCGATAACACCAAATTTAAAACACCTGTTCCCCATTCACACCTGAGACCTTGTAACAATAACGAGTCACATGACATGGGGTAGGGCAAATGGATAATTGGCCCAATTTTGCCATTTTCACTTAGGGGTGTACTCACTTTTGGTTCCAGTGGTTTATACATTATTGGCAGTGTGTTCAGTTATTTTGAGGGTACAGCAAATTTACACTGTTATACAAGCGGAACACTCATTACTTTACATTGTAGCAAAGTGTCATTTCTTCAGTGTGGTCACATGAAAAGATATAATAAAATATTTACAAAAATGTGAGGGGTGTACTCACTTTTGTGAGATATTGTATATGTATCAAAATGTTTTTTTTTACAAACTAGCTTTGTTATTTTGTTAACTGTTTGTAACAACCCCCCCCCCCCAAATGACCCCATTTTGGAAAGTAGACACCCCAAGGAAATTGCTGAGAGGCATGTTGAGCCCATTGAATATTTTATTTTTTTGTCCCAAGTGATTGAATAATGACAAAAAAAATTTTTTTTACAAAAAGTTGTCACTAAATGATATATTGCTCACACATGCCATGGTTATATGTAGAATTGCAGCCCAAAATACATTTTGCTGCTTCTCCTGAGTACGGGGATACCACATGTGTGGGACTTTTTGGGAGCCTAGCCGCGTACGGGGCCCCCGAAAACCAATCACCGCCTTCAGGATTTCTAAGGGTGTAAATTTTTTATTTCACTCCTCACTACCTATCACAGGTTTGAAGGCCATAAAATGCTAAGATGGCACAACCCCCCCCATATGACCCCATTTTGGAAAGTAGACACCCCAAGCTATTTGCTGAGAGGCATGTTGAGTCCATGGAATATTTTATATTTTGCCACAAGTTGCGGGAAAATGACAAACTTTTTTTTTTGCACAAAGTTGTCACTTAATGATATATTGCTCAAACATGCCATGGGCATATGTGGAATTGCAGCCCAAAATACATTTTGCTGCTTCTCCTGAGTACGGGGATACAACATGTGTGGGACTTCTTGGGAGCCTAGCCACGTACAGGGCCCCAAAAACCAAGCACCGCCTTCAGGATTTCTAAGGGCGTAAATTTTTGATTTCACTCTTTACTACCTATCACAGTTTTGAAGGCCATAAAATGCTAAGATGGCACAACCCCCCCTCCAAATGACCCCATTTTGGAAAGTAGACACCCCAAGCTATTTGCTGAGAGGCATGTTGAGTCCATTGAATATTTTATATTTTGCCACAAGTTGCGGGAAAATGACAAACTTTTTCTTTTGCACAAAGCTGTCACTAAATGATATATTGCTCACACAGGCCATGGGCGTATGTGGAATTGCACCCTAAAAACATTCTGCTGCTTCTCCTGAGTACCGGGATACCACATGTGTGGGACTTTTTGGGAGCCTGGCCGCGTACGGGGCCCCAAAAACCAATCACCGCCTTCAGGATTTCTAAGGGCGTAAATTTTGATTTCACTCCTCACTACCTATCACAGTTTTGAAGGCCATAAAATGCTAAGATGGCACAAACCCCCCCAAATGACCCCATTTTGGAAAGTAGACACCCCAAGCTATTTGCTGAGAGGCATGTTGAGTCCATGGAATATTTTATATTTTGACACAAGTTGCGGGAAAATTACAAACTTTTTTTTTTGCACAAAGTTGTCAATAAATGATGAGATTGCTCAAACATGCCATGGGCATATGTGGAATTACACCCCAAAATACATTCTGCTGCTTCTCCTGAGTACGAGGATACCACATGTGTGGGACTTCTTGGAAGCCTAGCCGCGTACGGGGCCCCGAAAACCAAGCACTGCCTTCAGGATTTCTAAGGGCGTAAATTTTTTATTTCACTCCTCACTACCTATCACAGTTTTGAAGGCCATAAAATGCTAAGATGGCACAAACCCCCCCAAATGACCCCATTTTGGAAAGTAGACACCCCAAGCTATTTGCTGAGAGGCATGGAAAGTATTTTGCAGCTCTCATTTGTTTTTGAAAATGAAGAAAGAAAAGAAAATTTTTTTTTCTTTTTTTCAATTTTCAAAACTTTGTGACAAAAAGCGAGGTCTGCATAATACGTTCACCATACCTCTCAGCAAATAGCTTGGGGTGTCTACTTTCCAAAATGGGGTCATTTGCTGGGGGGGGGGGGTTGTGCCATCTGAGCATTCCATGGCCTCCAAAACTGTGATAGGCTGTGAGGAGTGAAATCAAAAAAATTACACCCTTAGAAACCCTGAAGGTGGTGCTTGGTTTTCGGGGTCCCGTACGCGGCTAGGCTCCCAAAAAGTCTCACACATGTGGTATCCCTGTACTCAGGAGAAGCAACAGAATGTATTTGGGGGTGTAATTTCACATATGCCCATGGCATGTTTGAGCAATATATCATATAGTGACAACCTTGTGCAAAAAAAAAAAGTGTCTTTTTCCCGCAACTTGTGTCACAATATAAAATATTCCATGGACTCGACATGCCTCTCAGCAAATAGCTTGGGGTGTCTACTTTCCAAAATGGGGTCATTTGGGGGGGTTTGAACTGTCCTGGCATTTTATGCACAAAATTTAGAAGCTTATGTCACACATCACCCACTCTTCTAACCACTTGAAGACAAAGACCTTTCTGACACTTTTTGTTTACATGAAATTTCTTTTTCTTTTGCAAGAAAATTACTTACCCAAAACATTATTTATTTTTAAAGCGAAGGCCCTACAGATTAAAATGGTGGGTGTTTCATTTTTTTTTCACACAGTATTTGCGCAGCGATTTTTCAAACGCATTTTTTGGGGAAAAAACACACTTTTTTTTATTTTAATGCACTAAAACACACTATATTGCCCAAATGTTTGATGCAATAGAAAAGATGATGGATACCAAACACGACATGCTTTAAAATTGCGCACAAACGTGCAGTGGCGACAAACTACATACATTTTATAAGCCTTTAAAAGCCTTTAAAGGTTACCACTTTAGATTTACAGAGGAGGTCTAATGCTAAACTTTTAAACTGTTCCTTTAATTTTTTTTTTTTTTTAATCATTTTTATTGTTATCTCAGGGAATGTAAATATCCCCTATGATAGCAATAGGTAGTGACAGGTACTCTTTTTAGAAAAAATTTGGGTCTATTAGACCCTAGATCTCTCCTCTGCCCTCAAAGCATCTGACCACACCAAGATCGGTGTAATAAAATGCTTTCCCAATTTCCCAATGGCGCTGTTTACATCCAGCGAAATCTAAGTCATGAAGTGCTCGTAGCTTCTGGCTTCTTAGGCCATAGAGATGATTGGAGCCATTCTGGTCTTTGATCAGCTCTTTGGTCAGCTGGCCGAATCACCGGCTGCATTCTCGGGTTCCCTGTTGGGACAAGAGAGCAAGAGAAAACCATGGAAGACGGTGGGGGGGGGGACATTCCCTCCCACTGCTTGTAAAAGCAGTCTACAGGCTAATTAGCTGCTAGGATTGCTTTTACATGAAAGCCGACCGCTGGCTGAAAAGAATGATACCAAGATGATACCTAAACCTGCAGGCATCATTCTGGTATAACCACTCAAAGTTCAGCAGCATACCAGTACTTTGCTGGTCCTTGTTGGGCATATATTGTAATCTTTTTTTTTCATGTATGCCCACCATTAGAATACCTCCCTTCATCCACCCTCTTCTAATGATGGGCATACATGCACCATTTATATATGCCGAAGCATGGGGGCATCCACCCGCAAAAGGTAGGAGAAGATCACTCCTCCGCCTCTGCTGCCCCCATGCTTCGGCATATATGCTAAAGTATGTAACTGTGGTGGTGAAATCACCTCCAACAGCGCTGGAGTCATGGCTTTATGTATCGTGGGAGCAAACGCTGTTGCTGTCAAGATAAATAAATCCACGCTGCAACCGAATGGCGTACCTGCTAAGCAAATGATGGTTAACAATAAAACAAAGTAACATTACAGTATAACAGTAAGACCTACCATACCCGCAAAGGAAATACAAAAAAAACATAGTAAAAAATAAAACATTTTTTAACGCAACCTGTGCCTAAAATATATATACGCCGAAGCATGGGGGCATCCACCCGCAAAAGGTAGGAGCAAATCGCTCCTCTGCCCCTGCTGCCCTCATGCTTCGGCATATATGCTGAAGTATGTAACTGTGGTGGTGAAATCACCTCCGACAGCACTGGAGTCACGGCTTTATGTATCGTGGGAGCAAACGCTGTTGCTGTCAAGATGAATAAATCTGCGCTGCAGCTGAATGCCGTACCTGAAAACAAAAAAATGGTTAACAATAAAACACAGTGAACAGTAACGTATAAAAAAATGACATACCTGAAAAGCAAACATGATAAATCATAACAACAATAAAACATTGCAGAATAGAAAATACAGTAAAAAAGAGCAGAACAACAGAGAGAGAATAGAGAGAGAGAGAACAATAAAACAACAACTATTTTTGTTTTTTTTATTTCATTTTTTTTGTGTATTTTTTTTTTACATTTTTTTTTTACATTTTTTTTTTTTAATTTATTTTTTTTTAAAACTGTAACTTTTGTAACTGTAACCAGTTCCAGGTTAGGGTCACTCAAAATGCGATGGCATCTTGGGAGAACCTGTGAAAATGTGCCTAGTCTGTGCAATGCTGTACCCTACGCTAAAACTCAACTAGTGTATGGTAGCACTCAAAACATTCACCAATGCAAAGACCAGGATTGTCAGGACAGGAGGGACAATAATAGCGGGTGTCACGCCTATATCTGCGCTTTCTGCAGACACAACATTTTCTTTGGGGGGCTCGTTGGGTAGGGGTACGCGGGAGGACATAAGGAAAATGCCTCTCATGCAGCCGGCTTACTGCATTTGGATTGGGAAGGTGAGGTGGGGCACCGTCTGGAAACAGAAGGGCTCTGACGATCTCTTCCTGGAATTTAAGGAAGGATCCAGTCCATCCTGAAGCTCTGTATAGCACATGAGCGTTCAGCAAAGTCAATTGAAATACGTATACAGACACTTTTTTATACCAGCGTTTGGCCTTACGGGCAACTAGGTACGGCGCCAACAACTGGTCGTTGAGGTTCACCCCTCCCATTTTTTGGTTATATTCATGGACAGAGAGGGGTTTCTCCACAACACCAGTCACCGTAGTAATTTGGACCGTCGTGTCTGCATGAAGGGAGGTAAGAACGAAAACATTCTTATTGTCCCTCCACTTTATAGCGAGCAAATTATTACTTTGCAAGCAGGCTCTCTCCCCTAGCCTAAGATGGGAATCTACAAGCCACTGGGGAAAGCCCCAGCGATTAGATCACACGGTGCCACATGCTCCAATCTGATGATCAAAAAGGTGACTAAAAAGTGGCACGCTCGTGTAATAATTGTCCACATATAAGTAGTACCCCTTTCCGAATAAGGGTGACACCAAATCCCACACAATCTTGCCAGCGCTTCCTATGTAGTCAGGGCAGTTTGTCGGCTCTACGTGGCTATCTTTTCCTTTGTAAACCATAAAACTACACCTATAGCCTGTGGCCCTGTCACAGAGCTTATACATCTTGACCCCGTATCTGGCATGCTTGCTGGGAAGGTACTGTTTGAATGACAAGCGGTCAGAAAACTTAATCAGGGACTCATCAATGCAGACAACTTGATGGGGAGTAAACAAGTCTGCAAAACGTTGGTTGAAATGGTTTACGAGGGGCCGAATTTTGTAGGTCGTATCCAGGGTCTCCACGAGGACGACAGAGTTCACTGTTGTTGAAGTGCATGAACTGCTTATATCGTGCCCTGGTCATTGAGGCAGAGAACAAGGGCATATGGTGAATTGGGTCAGCGGACCAATATGACCGCAACTCACTCTTTTTAGTTAAGCCCATGTTGAGGGAAAGGCCCAGAAAGAGCTTAAATTCGGAAACCGTAATTGGTCTCCAATCTCTGGCAAGGGAGGACTGGGGAATAGTGGCGATGTGTTGACCAGCGTAAAAATTGCTTTGGCCCACAATAGATCTATAGAGATCATTGGTGAAAAACAGCAAATAAAAATCAAGTGGCGTAAAATCAACTGTTTCCACCTGAATGCCGGGTTGGCCACTGAATGGAGGAAGTACGGGTGCTGCAGAAGTGGTGGGTTCCCAATTAGGATTGACGAATACAGTAGGAAGGGCACTATGGGCATGATGGGCCTGTGTTCATCTTCTTGGTGGAAGCAGGACACTACTTGTGCTTGCCACCTCGCCAGCTTGAACTGCACTTATGGGACTCGCCACGTCACCAAGTGTTATGCCCCATACACACGGTCGGATTTTGTTCGGACATTCCGACAACAAAATCCTAGGATTTTTTCCGACGGATGTTGGCTCAAACTTGTTTTGCCTACACACGGTCGCACAAAGTTGTCGGAATTTCCGATCGACAACCACGTGGTCACGTACACCACGTACGACGAGACTAGAAAAGGCCGGTTCAGAACCAAGCGCGGCACCCTTTGGGCTCCTTTTGCTAATCTCGTGTTAGTAAAAGTTTGGTGAGAGACGATTCGCGCTTTTTCAGACTCGTGGCTTTCAGACCGTTTTCTGCCGTTCAGTTTGTGCTTGTGGGTTTGTATCTGCTCTTCAGTGCGTGCAAGCAAGTTCCGCATGACTTTAAGGAGTCATTGTATTCTTGTTCGTTCGTTACTGGTTTTCAGGTCGCTCTTCACAGGCCTTGCTGTTCTTCAGTGCGTTCTGTTACTTCATTCTGAGCAGCCGACCGTTTTCTAGCCATGTTCCGTATGCGTACTCCTCGTAGAGTTCGTGCTGTGCGGGGGCTTGGTGTTGGGGTCCTGACCTTGACACAAGTCCAGTCCATGAACAGGGTGGGGAGGAGTTCATGGACCAAGAATTGGTTGCTTCAGCGTGACCAGTTCTGTCATATGCCTTTGCTCCGTGAGATCCGTGAGAATAATCCTGATGATTTCAGGAACTTTCTCCGGATGACGGACCCCGTGTTTCACCGTTTGTTGGCTTCGCTGACCCCCTATATCAGCAGGCAGGATACCTGCATGAGGCAAGCCATCACTCCGGAGCAGAGGTTGGTCGCTACCTTGCGGTATTTGGCCACAGGGAGAAGTCTGCAGGACTTGAAGTTCTCCCCCCAGGCTCTGGGGATCATTATCCCAGAGACCTGTTCTGCCATCATCCAGGTCCTGCAGAAGGAGTATATGAAGGTAAGATTTTTATCCTTTAATATCACATTTTATTGTATTGAATGTTTGCTAATATATTGTATTTCTTTCCTCATTCCCTAATTACCATGATTGTAATATGCTGTGAATGTCCCCTTTGTCCTCGTGCATGCTGGATTTTTATGTAATTATTATTTTAGGTCCTTCATACATATTTGCCCTTCAATAACCTCCCCAGCATGGTGTCTCCTGCCCTATATTCACCTCATGTAGTCACTTAACAATGTATTTTATCAGCTCCATAGTAGTGCTTTACCCCAAACTCCCCCTAAAATGTTTGGAAATGTTATTTTAGCTTTAAATTCAGGCAGAGTGGCAGAGGCTTTTTTTTGTGGTGTCCCCAAATTTTTTGGAACCCTCCCTCCCCCAACTGCTAAGTCAGCTGATCCCAATTCTCTATCCTCAATCATCTATCTGCTGACTTTGCCAAACCCATACACACTATACCCATCTCTTTACTGGTCAGATTTATGGATGAATTCCCCAAAGCATGTAGTGCAAGGGCCTGCCTGTATACTTTCCAATGGTACTGTTTACATTTTTGGTATCCTATTATTATCTGGATAGGTAATAGCAGAATGTCCAAATGTCCTCAAATGTGTACAGTGTGTATTTATATCTTTGTATTATGACACTTCTTACCTGTCCAGTGGTCTGCCAATAGTGTAACTAAGGAGGGTCTGTTCCAAGTAATACCCTGTATTTAGGCCTTCATCTCTAAATGAAGTGAAGAGGGTTACCTGTCCAAGAGTTCCCCCCCCTATAATGTTAGAAATGGCCCATGAGAGGGAATATGATAGGTGTACCTTATACTTTGTTGTTGTTAAATTCCCCGTAGTAAATGCTATCTGGAGGTTGACCCAGAATGTTTGTGTGTAATCTGCTTGCCATGTTTCTGTGAAAAAATAGTAATGTCTATTGTTTTTTCCTCAACAGTTTCCTTCAACGCCACAGGAATGGCAGACTGTGGCCTCCCACTTTGCCCAGCGGTGGGACTTTCCTAACTGCGGAGGGGCAATTGATGGGAAACACGTCCACATTGTCCCACCACCCAACTCGGGGTCGTACTATTATAATTACAAGGGGTTTAATAGTATAGTGATGTTGGCGGTGGTGTCGGCTAATTACGAGTTTCTGTATGTGGACGTGGGGAAGAATGGCCGGATGTCCGATGGTGGAGTGATCACCCAGACGGAGTTCTACAGGCGTCTCCAGAATGGCAGCTTGGACTTGCCACCTCCAGAGGACAATGTTGAAGGTCTCCCATTTGTGTTCGTGGCTGATGAAGCATTTGCGCTGGGGGACCACCTGATGCGGCCATTCCCGATGAGGACCCTCACCCCAGAACAGAGGGTTTTTAATTACCGGCTGGCCAGAGCCTGAAGAGTGGTGGAGAACACATTTGGAATCCTGGCCAGCCAGTTCCGATTATTTCTGACACCCATCCATATGGCGGAGTATAAACTGAACCATATAATACTTGCCTGCTGTGTTCTCCATAATTTTTTAAGAAAACATTCAGCAAACTATGCTGGCTCAGTTGGGCCTGAGGCCGGAAATCCAAATCCATCAACACTGACGGCGCTTGAAAGTGGCCATCCTGGCTTGCCCTCCCTGAGTGCCCGTGATGTCCGGTTACGCTACCTGGAGTTCTTTGCGGGTAGGGGGGCTATCAATATGCCAGACAATCTGTGAAAACTTTTTTAAAATAAAAACCAACCAAAAAAAATTCTTTGTGGACATTTACTGCTTGTGTTTGTTTTAGCTGACCCTGACAGAAATGTGTTGAGTGCAGAAAATGTCGTGATTGGGTAACCTTATAAAAAACTGTGTTGGCTGGTACTTCCTAAATGCAAAAACACATTTCACTACAAGTGCACTTGCAACTGCACTGAACCTGCACTTGTAGTGCAAAGTGTATTTGCCCTTAGGAAATAACCCCCATTTTTGCATAAAACAGCAATTACATCACCCCAAAAGTGTTGTAGTGTTGAGACAATAATCCACACATTCTTGAGTAAGCCACTTTTTTATAGCTGCACAATCACATGTGCATTTATGAAAGGTTTTTAAAACAAACCAACATGTTTGTTGTATAACAATTTTTGCAGTAGCATTATCAAAATTCGAAATATCCATTTTGGATACAACAGGCCTGTGTAAAACCAACAAGAAAGCCAAAAAACTTGAACTTACAAAGTTCACATATGGTAAAACCTGAAGGCTTTATCAGACATCAGTATTTAGGAACTGTGTTTGATATAGCGTTCAGATGGGGGGAACTCACCCCTGGAAAAGCCAAATTTGGAAGATGCACACAAATTTACGAATGTCAACATGTGCTATCTGCCATCAGGGGGGATCAAGGGACGTGTTTTGGGGGAGCAAGCCCTTCCTCAACGCGACTTTAGAATTGAGGAAGGGTTTGCACCCCCAAAACGCGTCCATTGATCTCCCGTGATGGCAGATAGCACATGTTGGCACACTGTGTGCATCCTCCAAATTTGGCTTTTCTAAACATTGTCAAAGTTTTTGTAAGATTGGACCACAATAAAACAGGGGATTTTGTGGGTTTTAAATTTGCCCCAAAACATCAATGATGTTATTATTTTTTTTAATAACATCACTGATTTGTTGCTGTATGTTGTGTAATTCGAGATTACACCCCATGATCTCCCCGATCAGTATCTGGGCACTTTCAGATGTGAAACGTTCTCTCTCCCTCACATCACGATCACCTAAAAAGAGATAAAGAACAAAAAAAAAGGTCTCAAAAATCTGCCACCATCCATCTCTTTTACCTGAGCCTGTGGTTGCAGACACTCACCTGTTGTGGTGCCAATCTCCACCACATCTTCTTCCTCCTGCTCTACTTCTTGGGTTGGTGTTATTTCCCCTTCTTCCAGAGGTAGGGGGTCTCTGGTCTCCTCGGATGAGGGGTGTCCTCCAAGTCTTTTCTCCCCTATGTAAAACAAAAATGGTATACTTAGCACACAGATATTTGATGGCAGAACTAGAAATAGGAAACATTGCTTGGAAGTGGGGTACAATTGTCTATTTTAGCCGAGTTCCAAGATGTATATTTTTTCTTGCCCTTTGTCAAGCTGCAATACTTTACCTTGTTGGTACAAACTTCACAGATGTAGCCCCCCCTATAGTATACACTGGAGCACCTGTGTGGCCCCCCTAATAAAATTGGTGTTCTTGTGTCCCACACTAGTGCTCCAGTGTCCAGATGTGAAAACAGCTGCTCAGTGTCCTCTTCTTACACACAATCTAGTTTGCATTTCATTATAGTAACCAACCCATCTACACAAACAAATATTTGGCATCCAAGTAGGCCCCAAAAATGTGTGAAAATGCATATGGCCTAAACAATGGTGTTCTAGAGGCCGAAAGAAAAATGTTTGATACGAACGAATAATGGGCCCATGAACATTAAAGTTGCCCTTTTAAAAGTTACAATTAATAAAAGCATATGGAGCAGCACGAACGGAATAAAGACAGAAAGAATAGGAACACAGCACAACTACTTACTTTTTTGCAGCACTCTCCGGATCTTTCGGTACTGCTCTGGCTCTCTCAACTTCAGGTCCGACCACCGCTTCCTGAGCTGATCTTTTGATCTTCGGACCCCGAAATTCCTCTCAAGACTCCTGACCACTTTTGCCATGATCTTGGCCTTTCGGATGTTCGGGTTGGGGTAAGGCCCATATTTTCCGTCATAGTCGGACTTCCTCATGATGTACACCATCTCCAACATCTCCCCAAAGGACATATTTGTGACCTTAAAACGTCTCCTTCTGGATCGGGATGTGCCTGGATCCGGGCTTTCCTCCTCCTCCTCCTCATTGCTAGAATTATCATGCACCTGCTGTAACTCCGCCATCATGCTCTTCCCCCACTGCGCTGAACAAAAAGGGGCGGGGAATAGACTAGAAAGAATGTCAGGGGCGGGCGGAGTTACACGCATGCGCAGTGTGTATAAAGCGTAACGCGCGTGCGTATTACGTACGATCTGTGAGCGGAGGAAGGAGCATTGGACGCGCCGATCGTAAGAACGAAGGTAAGAGACAAACTTGTGCCTATACTGCTTCTAGATTGAGGCCTATATTGTAACAAGATTAGGAGAGTTTTGTCTGACATTAGGCTTTGTCTTGTGTTGTGTCTTGCAGTGAACATGGATATCTTAACCACTTCAGCCCCGGAAGATTTTACCCCCTTCCTGACCAGAGCACTTTTTACAATTCGGCACTGCGTCGCTTTAACTGCTAATTGCGCGGTCATGCAATGCTGTACCCAAACGAAATTTGCGTCCTTTTCTTCCCACAAATAGAGCTTTCTTTTGATGGTATTTTATCACCTCTGCCGTTTTTATTTATTTGCGCTATAAACGGAAAAAGACCGAAAATTTTGAAAAAAAATGATATTTTCTACATTTTGTTATAAAAAAAATCCAATAAACTAAATTTTAGTCATACATTTAGGCCAAAATGTATTCAGCCACATGTCTTTGGTAAAAAAAATGTCAATAAGCGTATATTTATTGGTTTGCGCAAAAGTTATAGCGTCTACAAACTAGGGTACATTTTCTGTAATTTACACAGCTTTTAGTTTATGACTGCCTATGTCATTTCTTGAGGTGCTAAAATGGCAGGGCAGTACAAAACCCCCCCAAATGACCCCATTTTGGAAAGTAGACACCCCAAGGAAATTGCTGAGAGGCATGTTGAACCCATTGAATATTTATTTTTTTGTCCCAAGTGATTGAATAATGACAAAAAAAAATTTACAAAAAGTTGTCACTAAATGATATATTGCTCACACAGGCCATGGGCATATGTGGAATTGCACCCTAAAATACATTCAGCTGCTTCTCCTGAGTACGGGGATACCACATGTGTGGGACTTTTTGGGAGCCTAGCCGCGTACGGGGCCCCGAAAACCAAGCACTGCCTTCAGGATTTCTAAGGGCATAAATTTTTGATTTCACGCCTCACTACCTATCACAGTTTTGAAGGCCATAAAATGCCAAGATGGCACAAAATCCCCCCAAATGACCCCATTTTGGAAAGTAGACACCCCAAGCTATTTGCATGGTGAGTAATTGCAGCTCTCATTTGTTTTTGAAAATGAAGAAAGACCAGAAAAAATTTTTTGTTTTCTTTTTTCAATTTTCAAAACTTTGTGACAAAAAGTGAGGTCTGCAAAATACTCACTATACCTCTCAGCAAATAGCTTGGGGTGTCTACTTTAAAAAATGGGGTCATTTGGGGGGGGGGGGGGGTTTGTGCCACCTGGGCATTCCATGGCCTCCGAAACTGTGATAGGCAGTGAAGAGTGAAATCAAAAATTTACGCCCTTAGAAAGCCTGAAGGCGGTGCTTGGTTTTCGGGGTCCCGTGCGCGGCTAGGCTCCCAAAAAGTCCCACACATGTGGTATCCCCGTACTCAGGAGAAGCAGCAGAATGTATTTTGGGGTGTAATTTCACATATCCCCATGGCATGTTTGAGCAATATATCATTTAGTGACAACTTTGTGCAAAAAAAAAAAAAAAATGTGTCTCTTTCCAGCAACTTGTGTCACAATATAAAATATTCCATGGACTCGACATGACTCTCAGCAAATAGCTTGGGTTGTCTACTTTCCAAAATGGGGTCATTTGGGGGGGTTTTGAACTATCCTGGCATTTTAGGCACAACATTTAGAAGCTTATGTCACACATCACCCACTCTTCTAACCACTTGAAGACAAAACCCTTTCTGACACTTTTTGATTGCGTGAAAAAATTATTTTTTTTTGCAAGAAAATTACTTTGAACCCCCAAACATTATATATTTTTTTTTAAAGTAAATGCCCTACAGATTAAAATGGTGGGTGTTTCATTTTTTTTTTTTCACACAGTATTTGCGCAGCGATTTTTCAAACGCATTTTTTGTGGAAAAAACACACTTTTTTAAATTTTTATGCACTAAAACCCACTATATTGCCCAAATGTTTGATGGAATAAAAAAGATGATCTTAAGCCGAGTACATGGATACCAAACATGACATGCTTTAAAATTGCGCACAAACGTGCAGTGGCAACAAAATTAATACATTTTTAAAAGCCTTTAAAAGCCTTTACAGGTTACCACTTTAGATTTAAAGAGGAGGTCTACTGCTAAAAATACTGCCCTCGATCTGACCTTCATGGTGATACCTCACATGCATGGTGCAATTGCTGTTTACATTTGATGCCAGACCTACGCTTGCGTTCGCCTTAGCGCGAGAGCAGGGGGGACAGGGGTGCTTTTTTTTTTTTTTTTTTTCTTTATTATTTTTTTGCTTTTTTATCTTATTTTTAAACTGTTCCTTTCATTTTTTTTTTTAAATCATTTTTATTGTTATCTCAGGGAATGTAAATATCCCCTATGATAGCAATAGGTAGTGACAGGTACTCTTTTTTGAAAAAAATTGGGGTCTATTAGACCCTAGATCTCTCCTCTGCCCGCAAAGCATTTGACCACACCAAGATCGGTGTGATAAAATGCTTCCCCAATTTCCCAATGGCGCTGTTTACATCCGGGGAAATCTAAGTCATAAAATGCTCGTAGCTTCCGGTTTCTTAGGCCATAGAGATGTTTGGAGCCACTCTGGTCTCTGATCAGCTCTATGGTCAGCTGGCTGAATCACCGGCTGCTTTCTCAGGTTCCCTGTTGAGACAGGAGAGCCAGAGAAAAACACGGAAGACGGTGGGGGGGGCATTCCCTCCCACTGCTTGTAAAAGCAGTCTAGAGGCTAATTAGCCGCTAGGATTGCTTTTACATGAAAGCCGACCGCTGGCTGAAAAGAATGATACCAAGATGATACCTAAACCTGCAGGCATCATTCTGGTATAACCACTCAAAGTCGTGAATGGCGTACCTGAAGACAAAAAAATGGTTAACAATAAAGCACAGTAAACAGTAAAGTATAAAAAATTGCATACCTGAAAAGCAAACATGATAAAACATAATAACAATAAAACATTGCAGAATAGAACACAGTAAAAAAAGAGCAGAACACCAGAGAGAGAATAGAGAGAGAGAGAACAATAAAACGACAACTATTTTTTTTTATTTTTGTTTGTGGTTTTTTTGCAAACTTGTAACTTTTATAACTGTAACCGGTTCCAGGTTCGGGTCTCTCAAAATGCGATGGCATCTTGGGAGACCCTGTGAAAGTCTGTCCTAGTCTGTGGAATGCTGTACCCTACGCTTATAATCAACTAGTGAATGGTAGCGTTCAAAACATTCACCAATGCAAAGACCAGGATTGTCAGGACAGGAGGGACAAGAATAGCGGGTGTCACGCCTATATCCGCGCTTGCTGCAGACACAACATCTATTTTGGGGGGGTTTGTTGGGTAGGGGTACTCGGGAGGACATAAAAATGCCTCTCATGCAGCCGACTGCATTTGGTTGGGGATGTGAATGGGCGAAGTACGGGCGCTGCAGAAGCGGTGGGTTCCCAATTAGGATTGGCGAATGCAGTAGGAAGGGCACTATGGGCACGACGGGACTGTGTTTGTCTTTTTGGTGGCAGCGGGACACTACTTGTGCTTGCCACCTCACCAGCTTGAACTGCACTTATGGGACTCGTCACATCACCAAGTGTTACTGCAGTGCTGGTTTGACTACAACCGGGGTGTACTAGGCCGCTGGCGCTTGCCAGTTCACCAAAACGCTACAAAAAAAACTGTTAGCGATCGCAGGGATCAGGCCTGACTCTGCGAACGCTGCAGTTATGCGTTTAGTGTTTTGTAAGTGACAGTGATCGATCGATACTGCACTTGGGTGGGCTGGGCTGGGCCGGGCGGAGGGGCAAAACGCAGGTGCTAGCAGGTATCTGGGCTGATCCCGCTAACACTGCGTTTTTGGGAACCCTAAATTGCTGGGGACGCTAGTATAGATCTGATTGGATCAGATATTGATCCGATCAGATACTATACCACTAAGGGAGGTGTACGGTGCATGCGTGGGTGTTAGCGGTACTGGCGCTAACCTGACGCTGCCTGGGGCTGGTGCTTGCCAGTTCACCAAAACGCTACCAAAAAAACTGTTAGCGATCGCAGGGATCAGGCCTGACTCTGCGAACGCTGCAGTTATGCGTTTAGTGTTTTGTAAGTGACAGTGATCGATTGATACTGCACTTGGGTGGGCTGGGCTGGGCTGGGCGGAGGGGCAAAACGCAGGTGCTAGCAGGTATCTGTGCTGATCCCGCTAACACTGCGTTTTTGGGAACCCTAAACTGCTGGGGACGCTAGTATAGATCTGATCGGATCAGATATTGATGCGTTCAGATACTATACCACTAAGGGAGGCGTATGCTGCGTGCGTGGGTGTTAGCGGTACTGGCGCTAATCTGACGCTGCCTGGGGTGACGCATATCCCTGCCGGGCGATCAGGGGGCTAAATCTTTATTCGGTAATAAACGGCGGGTGCCCTGACACTATAAAAAAATAAACGAACTAACCAGCGTCACCCGTAACACTTATACGGTGATCAGTGGTGAAAGGGTTAACTAGGGGGCAATCAAGGGGTTAAAACATTTATTAGGTAGTATAATGGGGGTCCCTGACGCTATAAAATGCTGACGGCGAACCTAAATATTTACCTCCCTAACTAGCGTCACCAGCGACACTAATACAGCGATCAGAAAAATGATCGCTTAGCGACACTGGTGACGGGGGGGTGATCAAGGGGTTAAAACTTTATTAGGGAGGGTTAGGGGGGTACCCTAGACCTACAGGGGGCTAATACTCACTGCCCTACCACTTCTAACTGTCACAAACTGACACTATGCAGTAATGAGAAAAAAAAAAAAAAAAACCTGCTTGGTTTCAGTTTGTGACAGGGGGGATCGGGGGGCGATCGGGGGGGGATCGGGGGTGTTTAGTGTGCCTGGCATGTTCTACTGTGTTGTGTAGTGTTGTGCACTCACTCACATGTCTTCTCTCCTCGGCGCTGGAACGGAACTCCCGAGCCAAGCAGAGATGACATCACATCCTCTGCCTCTGTGTACTATACAGAGGCAGGGGATGTTTCTCATTGGCTGGGAGAGATCGCGAGGGGGGGGCCACGATCGGATGGCCTCCCCCTCGTCTCTCAAATCTCCCAGCCAAATGCCGACTGCCGCTGGCACCGGGGGGGGGGGCCCCCGCCCGCGGGAAGGCAATCACGTACCAGGTACGTGATTTTGCCTGCCCGTGCCATTCTGCTCACGTATATAGGCGTGAGGCGGTCGGCAAGTGGTTAATGAAAAACAATGACTTCATGTCAGTATTCATTGATATGCTAAGTGAGCTGCCCTGTCTGTGGGAGATTACCCACCCCCATTTCAAGAACCAAGCAAAGAGGAAGGCAGCACTGGTGCAATTGTGTGAAATTGTGAAGCAGGTGATCCCCACGGCAGACATCACTTATTTAAAGATTTTCATTGGTGGCCTGAGGAGTACATATCTAAGGGAGCGCAAGAAAGTCCTGGATTCACAGAGATCCGGAGCAGCAGATGACATCTATGTCCCCAGGATGTTGTACTACGACAGGCTGCACTTTCTGGCAGGCCAGACTGAGCCCAGGCCATCCCTCTCAAGTCTTCCTTCCACGCTTCCTTCCCCCCTGGCTGAGGCTTCTGACGCCCAACCTGGGCCTTCCAGGTGATATGTGGAGGAGCCCAGATTGAGCCAGGTATAGCATTCCTCTAAATATTTCTGCTTGTACAATCAATGATGTTAACTAGATGTTAGTTGGGAGTACTAATTTAGGATTGTGATTGATGATGCAAAAACTAAAACCATGTCCCTTTTTCATACACAGGGAAGTCTCAGCCAGGAGGTGGCCGGGCCGAGCCGGCTGGCTGATATCAAGGTCCCTCCACCCCCCCTGAAAACAGAAAGTGGCAGTAGGAGGAGTACCCTAGAGGAGGCGGCTATAGCATTCTTTTGGAGGGCTACAGAGGTCCTGGGAGCACCCCACACCATGGAGGAGAACATTGCTGCCTTCATAGCATCTAAAATGCAGAGGATGGAGGAGGGCCAAAAAGCCATGTGTGAGGCCCTCATATCAGAGGCTCTGGAGAAAGGTATGAGGGGCCAAATTACACCTGACACACATCTTTGGGATGGTCCTCCTCCTCCTCCTGCAGGTCCTCCTTCTCCTCCTCCCTCTCCTCCAGGTCCCCCCAGTCCTCCTCCAGGTCCCCCCAGTCCTCCTCCTCCTCCAGGTCCTACTCCTCCTCCTGCCACATCTCCAACTGCACAGCCACAGCCCGGAAGGAAGCGTGAAAGGAAGACCAGACAGTGATTGCCCTGGGTTCAGTCTGGTCGGCCAAAAAATGCAGCCTCTTGTGGTACCACAGCCTGGGGACACCGATGTCATCTGCTGCTATCCGAGTCTCTGTGAATCCCGGACCAGACTGCCCTCCCTTATATATGGACTTCTCAGGCCACCAATTTTGAGGTTGAAGAATTGTTGTCTGCCGTGGGGGTCCTAGGATTTGCTAATTTCTCATGTTGATCCAGTGTTGCCTTCCTCTTTGTTTGGTTCTGATACCTTAATAAAGGATTTTTGTTTTGAATTATACTCTCCTATGTGTTTTACTTCAAAAAGGACAGTTTGTTTGTGAGGATTCAGGTACATTTCATATATACATTGTGAAATGAACAAGGGACACCAACAACAAACAATCTCCTGGAGATTAAATAATAAAAGATATCAATGGTGTTGGGGTAACTTGACACACAAAACACACACAAAAATATTCTGTAGTAAAAATAAAAATAACATTGAACAAAGATCAGCCTTGGAATAAATCCAAACATTGAAGAAAAAAAAAGGCTTAAAATCCAAAAAAAAAAAAAAATATATATATATATAAAACTGTCAGATGTGACAACTAATAACAATATATTGAGGGAATCCCAGTAAAAAAACACAAATAAAAGTTTGTGAGAAGTGTGTGTGAATATGAGCAGCAAAACGACTTAATTCTTGTCACATTATAAAGAAGAAGAGAGTGCGCTGTATTAAACCATTTTTAACATTGCAGCGTGACGAAAGTGCTGTATCCATTGCGAACGCTAAGTTTACCAGAACGAGCTGTCCCGTGTCGGAATTTCTTCGGAGCATGCGTGGCACTTTGTGCGTCGGAACAGGCCACACACGGTCGGAATTGACGCGATCGGATTTTGTTGTCGGAAAATTTTATCTCCTGCTCTCCAACTTTGTGTGTCGGAAAATCCGATGGAAAATGTCCGATGGCGCCCACACACGGTCGGAATTTCCGACAACACGCTCCGATCGGACATTGTCCATCGGAAAATCCGACCGTGTGTACGGGGCATTAGATGTATGACCAGGGTGTACTAGGCCACTGGTGCTTGCCAGTTCACCAGAAGGAATAGCGGCGCTAGTACTTCTCTGTTCCATATGAGAGCCCTGTGGTTCTTTCACCTCAACAGCAGAATAAGAAGATTGGGGTCTGGTATGCCTGACCTTGGTAGGGACCACAACTCTGTCGTCAGAGCTATCTGTCATGGAGCCGCTGCTGTCTACAGGTTCGTATTCTGAGCCTGAATCTGGCAGATGAGTAACTTCCTCTTCACAATCTGTCATGCTCAGAAACGTGTAGGCCTCTTCACTAGTGTACCTTCGATTTACCATTTTGGGCTCTAAATTTAGTGGTACACTAGTGAGGCTCACAGGCAAAAAAGCTCCTGACTGTTAGCGACTGTATCAAAATGCTACCAAAAAACTGTTAGCGATTGCATCGATCAGGCCTGACTCTGCGAACGCTGCAGTTATGTGTTTAGTGTTTTGTAAGTGACAGTGATCGATCGATACTGCGCTTGGGTTGGCTGGGCTGGGCGGAGGGGCAAAACGCAAGTGCTAGCAGGTATCTGGGCTGATCCCGCTAACACTGCATTTTTGGGAACCCTAAACTGCTGGGGACGCTAGTATAGATCTGATCGGATCAGATATTGATCCGTTCAAAAACTATACCACTAAGAGAGGTGTATGCTGCGTGCATGGGTGTTAGCGGTACTGGCACCAACCTGATGCTGCCTGGGGCAACGCAGACCCTATCTGACCCTAAAACCTAACTTATATCACCGCCGAGCGATTAGGGGGTTAAACCTTTAGTAGGTAATAAACGGCGGGTGCCATGAAACTATAATAAACAAACTAACTAACCAGCGTCACCTGTAACAGTTATACAGTGATCACTGGTGAAAGGGATAACTAGGGGCAATCAGGGGGTTAAAACCTTTACTAGGTAGTATATGGGGGTCCCTGACGCTATAAAAAGCTGACGGCGAACCTAAATACTTACCTCCCTAACTAGCATCACCTGTGACACGAATAAAGCGATCAGAAAAATGATTGCTTAGTGACACTGGTGACGGGGGGGTAATCACGGGGTTAAAACTTTTTTTGGGGGGGTTAGGGGGGTACCCTAGACCTAAAGGGGCCTAACACTAACTGCCCTACCACTTATAACTGTCACAAAATGACACCAATGCAATAATCAGAAAAAAAAACTGCTATTGGTGTCACTGTGACAGGGGGTACAGGGGGGTGATTGGGAGGTGATGGGGGTGAAATGTGTGCCTAGAGTGTTATACTGTAAGTGTTGTGTTTGGTGCACTTACTTGGATGTGTTCTCTCCTCGGGAGCCGGAACGAAAAGGCTTCCCAAGGAGCGATGAAATCACTTCCTCTGCCGCTGTTTACATTACAACAGCAGAGGAAGCCTGTCATTCGCCAGGAGCGATCGTGAGGGGGTGGCCATGAATCAGTGGCCTCCCCCTCACCTCGGATCGCTCCTGACATGAATCCAACCGCCACAGGCACCAGGGGGGTCCAATCAGACCCCCTGCCCGCGGGCAGGCAGGGACGTACAGGTAAGCCCTTATGCCTGCCCGTGCCATTGTACCGACGTACATCGGCGTGCGGCAGTCGGCAACTGGTTAAGATCTATGGTAATGTACATAACATGAATAAATGCCGCATTTGTTATATTTTTAAAATTGACTAAGTTGAACCACATACAGGTGTGCCAGCCACATATGAATGGTCAGGATTTCTACTTGAAATTCATATACAAGCAGTAAAAGGCATGTGTTTTGCTGCAGGAAAATAAAATAGTGTAAACAGGCAAAACATTTTCTTCATTTTTGATAAAGTAGAGATGGATTAGAACACCTGTCAGGTTTTACTAGCTGCCTGTGCCCCCATTAGTGATATTCACCCTCTCTATTTGTCCTGTTTACCATTATCATTGAATGTCAAAGTAAAAGAAAATGCCAAATTTTGGGTTGTCCCCAGAACAATAATAGATGGGAAATCTTCCAATGGGGACACTAGTTAGAGGGGAACTTTTTGCAATGGAGACACTAAATAGAAATTTAGGTTGCATCCCTAGAGGGATTACCAGCAGGAGGAAGATATAGATCTTTAGTGAGACCTCATTTAGAGTATTGGGGTTGATTTACTAAAACTGGAGAGTGCAAAATCTGGTGCAGCTGTGCATGGTAGCCAATTAGCTTCTAACTTCAGCTTTTTAAATGAAGCTTTGACAATAAAACCTGGAAGCTGATTGGTTTCTGTGAAGAGCTGCACCAGATGTTGCACTCTCCAGTTTTAGTACATGAATCCCACTGTGTCCAGTTCTGGAGACCTCACTTACAAAAAAAATATTGATACTATAAAACGAGTCCAGAGACCGGTAACAAAATTGGTTAAAGGTCAAGAGGATAAAACATATTGAGCAACTTCAGAAACCTGAAGTGTTACTAAGCCCACAACAGTAAAATCATTCTGTAAATGCAGTAAAGCATATTTGTTATACTCACTGTGGAACCTAAAGAGTTAATTATCTGCATTGTGTAAAAAGGCTGTTTGACCCTGTATACACAGATCCCCCCTTCTTCCACTGACTCCAGAACTTGTCCGGATAAGACAGAGACTTTGAAGTCAGGCTTCACATACTCAGTTTGGTGTGTATTGCTAGAGAGTTTTTTTTTTTCTTGGGGGAGTGCATGTGTTCAACAGAGGGCCAATCAGCATTGTCCATACAGAGGGTCAGGGGTCCTGCATCCTGATAGGACAGCTCAGTGCAGTATGAAAACTCCTTCTATAAACTTTATCAGAAACCAATAGAACTCACAAGACTGCTACAGTATATACTACTGATGAGAAAAGGTATTTAGTAGTTCATATTTACGAAAATAATTGCCTTTCCATGTTCTGTGTACTGTGGGAAACCAGATATAGTGAATGCAGGGTCCTGGGTTTAGTAATCCTTGAATATGTACAGTCTGAAGGAAATAATAGAAAGGGTTAACATTAGGGATGGTCCCAATGTTCAAATCAAACATAAATTTGACTTGAAGATTGGGGATTCGTTTGTTCGCAGACAAACCAAACATATGAGGCGTTCACGGCAAATTCGAGCGCCGCAGAGTGCCCCATGATGTAGTGCATTGACGGCTGCTGATTTGCCAACGTATGCACCTGACCTGCGTGCGTTGGCCAATCACAGCATGTGCTGTGAGAGCAATGATTGGCCAAAGGCACGGTGCCTTTGGCCAATCATGGCTCAGGTCCACACCCCACACTATAAAAGGCTGCTTACATGGCGGCCGTATGTAGTGTGATACGTGGAGGAGATTGAGAGAATTTTTTTTTTTTTTTTTTTTTTAATACGTTTTTATTAAAGACAGAAAGTTTGGTACAGTACGTTTTTCACCAAAAATATACATAAAAAGTGTCATCATGTAATACAAATAAATCTAAACCTGTAAGCACCTTATCCTTGTGTTAACCAAACCTGCGACATACTAATTGTCTATTTGCATTAACACGTTTCGAGAGCACCAAATCCTGTCATGGTCTTTATTAACTGGTATACAAGAAGAGCCGGAACCAGGAAAGATAAAGATAAAGTGAGAGAAAGTGAGATAAGTAAAGAAGAGGTTGGGGAGAGAGAGGTAGTTGTAGGGAAGGGAGAGTGTCTGCCTCAGTCAGATTTCTTGCAGCACAAGTCATACCATAAGTATATTACCTATTCGGAGCCATAATTTCCGCATAAGTCGTGGTGTATTTAAAGACAACCCAACAGGACCATATCTTTTTCCCCAAATCAGCTTTGTTTCTAAGGGAGTAAGTTAAGTCTTCCATATAGTATAGGCGATCTACCTCCTCAAACCATTGACGTAAGGAAGGTATCGATGGGGTCTTCCAAAACCTGGGAATGAGCGCTTTAGCAGCGTTTAATAAGTGTGGGGTAATAGATTTTTTGTATGATCCTATCAGTTTGTCTGTACAATGTAATAATACTTTCCAAGGATCGTTGGGAACCTCAAAACCCTGAATCTCCTTCATCCAATAGAGGATCGTGAGCCAATACGGTCTAATAAACGGACAATACCACCAAACATGAGCATGTGATGCCACTTCTCCACATCCACGCCAGCAAAGTGGCGAAGTTTGAGGGAATAGTTTGTGGAGAACCAACGGACTATAATGCCACCTAGTTAAGAATTAATAGTTGACTTCCGCAGTTGTAGAGGACATTGAGGATGAATGGGAAAGATTGAGAATAGAAGATCTTTGATTCTTCGTCAGATTCCTTGGAACAGCCTGAATGAAGGCTGACAGTTGAGAATATCTACATTGGTCCATTAGTGACACAGTCGACGTTGTTGTGAGCATGGACAGAGGCACAACATTCGAAGCCTTAGTGACGTGATGCAATAAGACAGCATTCCCAAGATTCCAAGAATGGAGACTGGGGTCAATATTCCCAGGTGCTAAGTAATTGTGACCGGTCAACAGCATAAGTGGAGAGTTGTAATGCCACTTGTTTTTTTTGCATAGTGAGTCCCCAACTCGTTACGGTGAAGCGTGTGAGCGGGGAAGTAGTGTTAGATAAAGTTCTGTATTTCCTCGGTATCCATATTAAGGAGTAAAGGTCAGCACCACCAAGTGCTATTTCCAAAGATACTCATAACTTGGAATCCTTATGGTATTTCCAGTCTGAAATTCTGGAAAGGGTAGTTGCCAGGTAGTATCGGTTAATATCTGGTAAGGCTAGTCCTCCTTCTTTTTTCGATCTAGTGAGAAGGGACCTGGCCAGCCTTGGGCGTCATCTGTTCCAGACATACTGTATCTACATATCAGAGTTGTCAGTCGTGTGAAAAAACCTGCTGGGATTTTCAGTGGGAGCATTTGAAACAAAAATAGCAACCTGGGCAATACGTTCATTTTCACCACACTAATCTTCCCCAACCATGAATGCGCCAATTGTGACCATTTCTGTAGGTCAGTTTTAATTGTATTTAACAACGGCATAAAGTTAACACGAAATAAGGAAGTTAAGTTAGGGGTGAGAAATATTCCAAGGTATTTCATGGTTTTCTTTTGCCAACTAAATGGAAAGGATTTCTGTGTGTGAATCGCCGTCTCTTTGGGGATTGAAATGTTCAAAATTTCGGATTTTGACATGTTATTTTTAAAATTCGATACCTGGTTGTATGTCGAGAAAGCATGCATTAAATTAGGAAGAGAGATTTTGGGCTGTTGAATATAGAATAGAATGTCGTCAGCGTATGCTGCATATTTATGTTCAAAATTGCCTACAGTGATACCGTGTATGTTTGGGTTGTGTCTTATTGTCGACAGGAAGGGTTCAAGGCATAGGGCGAATAGAACAGGTAAAAGGGCGCAGCCCTGACGCGTACCGTTGTATAGGGTGAACGGGTCACTTTGAGTACCATTAATTCTCAATTGTGCAGTGGGGTGATTGAATAGGGCCGATATCTGACTTAGGAGGGATGGACCAATGCCTAGATGAGCTAACGGAGATTGAGAGAACTTGAGCTAGATTAGGTTAGTTAGTGGCATGCAGGCAGTTTAGTATATATACAGTATCTCACAAAAGTGAGTTCACCCCTCACATTTTTGTAAATATTTTATTATATCTTTTCATGTGACAACACTGAAGAAAAGACACTTTGCTACAATGTAAAGTAGTGAGTGTACACATGGTATAACAGTGTAAATTTGCTGTCCCCTCAAAATAACTCAACACACAGCCATTAATATCTAAACCGCTGACAACAAAAGTGAGTACACCCCTAAGTGAAAATGTCCAAATTGGGCCCAAAGTGTCAATATTTTGTGTGGCCACCATTATTTTCCAGCACTGCCTTAACCCTCTTGGGCAAGGAGTTCACCAGAGCTTCACAGGTTGCCACTGGAGTCCCCTTCCACTCCTCCATGATGAAATCATGGAGCTGGTGGATGTTAGAGACCTTGCGCTCCTCCACCTTCCATTTGAGGATGCCCCACAGATGCTTAATAGGGCTTGGGTCTGGAGACATGCTTGGCTAGTCCATCACCTTTACCCTCAGCTTCTTTCATAAGACAGTGGTCATCTTGGAGGTGTGTTTTGGGTCGGTATCATGTTGGAATACTGCCCTGCGGCCCAGTCTCCAAAGGGAAGGGATCATGCTCTGTTTCAGTATATCATTGTACATGCTGGCATTCATGGTTCCCTCAATGAACTGTAGCTCCCCAGTGCTGGCACCACACATGCAGCCCCAGACCATGACACTCCCACCACCATGCTTGACTGTAGGCAAGACACACTTGCCTTTGTACTCATCACCTGGTTGCTGCCACACAAGCTTGACACCATCTGAACCAAATAAGTTTATCTTGGTCTCATCATACCACAGGACATGGTTCCAGTAATCCATGTACTTAGTCTGCTTGTCTTCACCAAACTGTTTGCAGGCTTTCTTGTGCATCATCTATAGAAGAGGCTTCCTTCTGGGATGACATCCATGCAGATCAATTTGATGCAGTGTGCGGCGTATGGTCTGAGAACTAACAAGCTGACCCCCCACCCCTTCATCCTCTGCAGCAATGCTGGCAGTCTATTTCCCAAAGACAACCTCTGGATATGACGCTGAGCACATGCACTCAACTTCTTTGGTTGACCATGGCGAGGCCTGTTGTCACCTACCTGGTCAGAGTCTGAAGTGACGAGGTCAGCCTCTCTTATATCTCCAACCCGGGTCCCGCTGAGAGTGGAGACAGAAGGACCCAAGGGACAGGAGGAACATGAGTGCCTGCAGATGTAGCCCCAGAAGCTTAAAGCAGATGATGCGGTTCTTGGAAGGCAGAAAGTCGCAGCAGGTCCCAGGAACTTAGTTGCAGACACCCGGAAGACAGCGTTGAGCCAAACAGGAGACAGAAGCGTGGTCACAAGGATAGCCGGGTTCGGTATCAGGCGGGCAGCAAGGTACCAAGTCATCAGACAGGAGCAGGGTCAAATAGGAAGCTGGGATCAGGAACCAATAATCAGAAGTATAGGGGAGTCCAGAAGCAGGGTTAAGGAAAGCCAAGGTTCAGCAATGAATATCAGGCAGGTAATAGCAAGATACAACAGGATACGGGTACAGGAACAGCTGAAGATCAGTCAACATCTGTTACAGGTCAGTGCGCCCCTTAAATAGGCCGTCTGGCACCAAAGGGATGCGCGGACACGCTCCTACGGATGCGCACACTGCTTCACGCATGCGCATTGTTGTGTCTGTGATCTGCAAAGTTTTTCTTGTGTGAAAGAGTGCGCCCGGAGCGCAACGATAGTTCTCTTACACCAGTTCTGAGTGGAACCTGTCCTGTTAAACTGCTGTATAGTCTTGGCCACCGCGCTGCAGCTCAGTTGGCCATCTTTATGTAGAGCAACAATTCTTTTTTTCGGATCCTCAGAGAGTTCTTTGCCATGAGGTGCCATGTTGAACTTCCAGTGACCAGTATGAGAGAGTGAGAGCGATAACACCTAATTTAACACACCTGCTCCCTGTTTACACCTGAGACCTTGTAACACTAACAAGTCACATGACATCGGGGAGAAAAAATGGCTAATTGGGCCCAATTTGGACATTTTCACTTGGGGGTATACCCACATTTGTTGCCAGCGGTTTAGACATTATTGGCTGTGTGTTGAGTTATTTTGAGGGGACAGCAAATTTACACTGTTATACATGCTGTACACTCACTACTTTACATTGTAGCAAAGTGTAATTTCTTCAGTGTTGTCACATGAAAAGATAGAATAAAATATTTACAAAACTGTGAGAGGTCTACTCACTTTTCTGACATAATACATATAAATTAACAGTGCATCGAAGTGGTTAAGGGAAACCCTATGACAGAATTAAGAAAAAAAATGGCATGGCTTCCCCCCAAAATCCATACCAGGCCCTTTGGGTCTGGTATAGATTTTAAGGGGAATTCCACACCAAACTTAAAAAAAAACAGCGTGGGGCCCCCCAATCCATACCAGGCCCTTTGGGTCTGGCATAGATTTTAAAGGAAACTCCACACCAATATTTTAAAAAAAATTGGCGTGGCCCCCCAAATCCATACCAGATCCTTATCTGACCAAGCAGCCTGGCAGGCCAGGAAAGGGGGGGACCCTAAAGTACCCTCCCCATGTTGAGGGCATGTGGCCTGGTATGGTTCGGGAGGGGGGCGCTCACTCGCAACCTATCCTTTCCTCCAGGCTGCATGCTCGGATAAGGGTCCGGAATGGATTTTAGGGGGGAACCCACACATTTTTTTTTTTAATTTTAGCGTGCGGTTTCCTTTAAAATACATACTAGACCCGCAGGGCCTGGTATGGACGGGAGGGGACCTACACCGATTTTTTCCTTGATTTTTCATCTATATTGCCAGGAGCCGGCAATACATTATAGCGGCGAGCAAGTTTAAATTACATCTTTTCCTTTAGAAATGTCATTTTGCTGTGGCACTGTTCTGCACATTGCACAGATGTGCCACTCTACAGGCAGACTAAGGGACCCCCAGGCACGATATTTAAAGAAATATTTCAGTTTCATTGTTTCACTTTAAGCATTAATAAAATCACTGCTCCTGAAAATTGGTTGCTTTAAAACCTTTTTTTTGCATTGATACATGTCCCCTAGGGCAGTACCTGGGCTCCCAAACACTTTTTATGGCAATAACTTGCATATAAGCCTTTAAAATGAGCACTTTTGATTTTTCATGATCGTGTCCCATAGACTTTAATAGGGTTTGCATGTTCGCTAGAACTTTTTGCCTGTTCCCATGTTCTGGTGCAAACCGAACCGGGGGGTGTTTAACCCATCCCTAGTTGACTAAAACCCTTAAATACATCACAGGTAAATAAGGTTCTGGAGGGAAGTTTTTTTAATATGAAACCAAAATCAAGAACACAGGGCATGACCTCAAACTAACTGAAGGAAAGTTCAAAACTAATTTTAGAAAGTATTATTTTACTGAAAAGGTAGTTGATGCTTGGAATAAACTTCCAGCAGAGGTAGTGAACCAGTCCACAGTAAATGGCTTCAAACATGCTTGAGACAAACATAGATCTATACTCAGACAAATAAGTTAACAAACAAAAAACAAAAAAGAAAAAAAAAATACAAAACATGCATAAAAAAAAAAGCAAACTCGATGGACAACCCGGTCTTTTTTTTTTTTACTTATCTATATTTCTATGTAATTCTGGTGACCCCAGGATTCTCTTCCTTTGGAGGGATTTCCTCTCACTTCCTGTTTTGGCTATGAGACAGGGCGTGAAGGGAAATATTGTTTTGCCCTTAGTTCTACTTTAACTCAGAATTTACCTGACATGGCCAGTATTTCCAAAACGAAACCTTTCAACTCCTTTTTACAAGATTTTATTAAATCCCACTGTTGAAACGGGTATGCAGCTACTTCGCCAACCCTTCACAGATCATCTGCTCATAGAGTCCCCATAATGTAAGGCAAACCTTTTTTGTGTTTTGGATGGAGTAGGGAAGGGCAGAACCCCTGTCATGTTTTAAGTTTTGTCAGTGTCCCTATTGGGGAGATGACCACTGTCACTGGGACCAAAATCTAAAATTTTGAGTATCCACCAGAGCAGGCAGGACAGAAGAGAAATCCTACAATGGGGACAACTGTTCCAGTGACAGTTGTCCTCTCACTTTCTATTGTTTCTATAAGACAGGAAGTGAAGGGAAAGCTCTTAAATTATACAAAAAAAAGTAATGGATCTTAAGCAATCCCTAATCAATCCAAAATGGGGAAAAAGTTTTATCTTTAAATATACTTTAAATAAAAATAGGAATAAAAAGCACAGATACACAGTGTATGGTTATTGCTAGTTATAATGAGTATAAGAAATACAGTATGTACACCTGATTTAAGCAATATTTTTTAGACTAAGTTAGTCTACATAAAAACTGATATTTAAAGTAGGGTTTGAATGCATAGGCTTAAATGCCTACTGACCATTTATATATGTAGCAGAAAACAATAGACAGAGCTCTCAGTTTTCTTCACACCACCCTGTCTCATTCTTGATGTAATATTTTCCATAAAGTAAATTAAATGAAAAATATTCAAGCAAGGGTTTAACCATATGTTACCAAGTGGGAGGCAGAGCTAGAAATTCAGCCATCAAGAATCCCTAAGATATTAGATCCCAATAGCTGATTCATCCAGATACAGCTACTCCAGGACTTGGATTTGACTGATAACGAGATTCTTCAATTACAAGCCACTGTTCCATTCCATTGCACGATAAGCTTCTGTGCTTTTCATGAAATCACTCTGTCCAGTCAGGCTGCAATTTTATAACAACTGCCAAAAAATACATACTGCCAAATGCACATGACTGCACCCCTTTAATGATGGCAGAATTATCTCCATTTCCACTCTGGACAAAGAAGATCTTTAATTAGAGGGCTAATTTAACAAATTCTATGCACACCCATTGCTTTACAAACACAAAACAAATGTCAATGAGAAGAGGCTGTTCAGATTTCCAAAGAATATTATCCACAATGTACAGTAAACATCCTGAATGTAGATAGATTAGGTAGATTCAGTAAACATCCTGAATGTAGATCGATTAGGTAGATTCATTTTGTAGCTATTGCAAACCTTTTTATATTTAGAACAAATTGTAAGTAGCTATGGCATTGAGAAGTCTGTTTAAATATGAGTTGTTGAGTTTTTTCATAGAAAAAATGATACCATAGGTATTTTGGACAAACACATCTGGTCAAAGGGTATATCCACATAAAATTAGTAAAACAAAAGGTGAAAGGAATTTCTTAACATGAGCTACTTTTATTATTTTGTAATTTTCGTTGTCATTTATAGGTTTTTTAGACTACAAATATGGCATTTAAAACATGTTCGGCCTTCAGATGTGATCCAGATCATCCAAAAAAAATCATAATAAAAAAAAAAATGGGGGCATGGTCTGGCACCAGACTGAGATGGCTGCATGAGTGAAGAGCTCCTGTACTCCAGGGATTAATATCAGCTATCTGGGAGACAACCAGCCCTTAATCTGCCAGAAGACAATTGGAAAATTTGACAGAAGCTCTTCTGCCTCTCGTCTCCCCCAAGAATCCGGCATGCAGCTCAGCAGGAACATAGCAGCAATGTTCCGATCACAGCAGGGAGACAGCAACGCGGCTTCCGGCAGGGTTTCCCGCCATCTGCTCCAGATGGCGAGACAAGCTTTCAACGGCCAAGGGAAGGTAACACTCCTAGCCCTTCCCCACACTACCTCAACCTGTCAGACCTACAGGCTGTAGCGGACAATATAAAACAACCCTAACTACTGCTATCACAGACCTCCATACAGACATGCAAGCTGTAGCCACGAGGTTAAGCTCGGTGGAACAAAAGACCACCCGCTATGCTGACGCCATACGCCAGATACAGTGGTCCTCAGATAATCAGCTTGAACACATTATAGAGATGTATCACCATCTAGAGGACCTTGATAACAGAGGTAGATTCCATAACAGAAGAGTGAGAGGAGTCCCTGAAAACATAGATCAGCCAAAGCTACTACACTCTGTCACCTCCATCTTTAATGACCTCCTGAAAAGACCAGTGGACTCTCTGATAGAAATAGAGTGAATCCACAGAGCTCTCCGTCCTAGGGGATGTGATACAGATCCCCGAGGGATGTGATCTGATGCTTGGTCAATTTCCCGCTAAAATAAGCCATCCCGAGGAAAGCCTGTGAAAGAAATCAAGTGCTCTTTAATGGAACTGAAATAAAACTATTTCAAGATTTATCAAATATTACCTTACAACATAGGAAAGCATTACGCATTCTCCTGGTCCAGCTACGCACTGCAGGTATACCCTATCGCTGGAAGTTTCCTTTCTGCCTGTCAGCTACTTGGAGGGAAAATACAGCGTTCTTACGCACTCCAGATGACTTACAATCCTTCTGCTACTCCATGGGTATCCCACTCATAGATGCTTCAGAATGGTACACCTCCTTCTCCCTCTCAGAAAACTGGACCGAAGTTTCCAACAACTGCACTCCCCATGCACAGAGACAGAGAGGCCGCAGTAGAAGATCTCAACCTTCCGTCCCGCCAAGAAAAGGCAACTCCAGAGATGATGCAGATTGGAGCTCTGGAGACCGAGATGCCGCGACCGCATGGAATCTTGAATAATTGCTGCATGATCAACCCACCTCAACACGATATTAAGGGTTGTGAACACCCTGTTGGTTCTAACCTTTCTTTTTTGTTAATTTCAGCCCTTTTTGATTTTTCACCTTTTATTTTCTCTCTCGCTACTACAACAAAAAGGACTGGATAGTTACCCGTTCCAGAACTTATGTTCGGTTTCAATGGTATTTAATAGGTTTTGGGATAAGGATGCATCGTTCCTCCAGCCATAATAAGTAAACTTCCTTCCTATTACCAATACACACACAGGAAAATTAATGATTTCTTCTATCTATTATCACCATACATGGTTTTATATACATTTTACTTACGAATTATAGAGATTCAGATGGAGTTCCTCCATGCATGCCTCTAGATTTCTCCTCTCACTCTCCCACAACTACTTACTCACTCTTTTATTATCAATAATCCCCCCTTTGAGTACAGGATACACCCATCTCAGACCCAACCAGACACCGTACCCAAACAGCACAGTTCCATATACCCCAGCTGACACCCCCAGTCACACCTGTTGCCCCCTCAAATATATAGAGTAGCAGGCCTATATCTGTATGCGGTAACACATGCCCCTCCCCCCCACTCTGACTTTTATCATTTAACTAATCCCATCCCTCCCCATCCCGCTTTTTATATAGTTTTTTTTCCTCCCTCTTTTCCTTGCTCAGACATCACACCTCGCTCCAAGAACTTGCTAAACCCCCGGAGAGCGCCCAATCACAATTGAAAACATATATGCCCCTAACTCTAAACAGTTTTCCTTCTTTAGACAAATAGAGGATCTTTTATCCTCTTTTGCAAATGGTGTCTTGCTACTAAGTGGGGACTTTAATGTGCCCTTAAACCAACTCCTGGATTCCTCATCAGGAACCCCAGCACTCGCTTACAGAGCTCTCAAACAAATCAAACTCCAGCTCCACTGCCTTATGCTCCACAACAATTGGCGAACACTAAAACACCAAGAAAAAGACTATATTTACTTCTCACCACTTCACCAGAAATATTCCAGAATTGATTATCTTTGTATCCCAAATGGACCTCCCATTCCTACATCAAGCCACAATAGAACCCATGATCCTATCAGATCACCACCCAATCACGGTTTCTCTACAATTCCCAGATCAGGAAACAAAAACAAAAATCTGCACTCAATACATCTCTCTTAAATAATCCACTAAAAATTAAAAAATACAATGACAGCATAAAAGAATACTTCATAAAAAAATAATACACCGGATACTTTGCCCACCGCCCAATGGGAAGCACATAAGTGTGTGCTCCGTGGAAAATTCCTAGCAGCATCATCCAAGATTTAAAAAATCCACCAAGCAAAAATTGCCACTCTCACAGCCCAAATTTGTTCCCTGGAAAAAACACATAAACAAACTGGAGCACAATCCACAAACCAGGAGTTGACTCAGACACGAAAACTACTTCTAGAAGAACTCAATATAAAAATGATAAGACAATACCTACTTCGTAACAAAATATATTATGGATTTGGTAACAAATGTGGGAAACTCCCAGCTAAGGCAGTCCAGGCAAAAAAAGGAAACACTACAGTCAGGAAAATCACAGATAATCATGGAAAAATCCACTCCCCCAATGAAGCGATAACAAAGCAGTTTGAAGCATATTATAAATCTCTCTACAATATCCCAGTAACCTCCAATAATTCCCAAGAATCTAGCAACTATACACAAATCATTTCAGATTTCTTGAGGAAATATGCCCTCCCCAAACTTAAAGGAGACTCAGCCCGCAAACTAGAACTACCCCTATCGGAAGCAGAGTTTGACAGAGCTCCTAAAGAAATTAAACTGGGCAAAGCCCCATGTCCAGATGGCTTTCCTCTCCAGTACTACAAACTCTTTTTAGTGAAACGCTTAAACCATACTTCTTGTCAGCTTTTCGCTCTCTTCAAAGCACACCGCACCCATCTCCCCAACTACTGGAAGCACACATAACAGTAATCCCTAAGGAAGGGAAGGACAAAGCAAACTATAGGCTAATTTCCCTAATAAATGTAGATGTAAAAATCTATGCAAAAATCCCATGCTTTATTTCCCTTGACCAAAAAAAAAATTTAAAATCAAATGCTCTTAATATAACATTATCACCAGAAACAGTTGAATTATGTTGAATTAGCTTCCCTTTTAATTGGTCAAAATAAACCATAAAATATCTTGGCATCCGTATTCCCAACATACAGCTTGTTGACTTACAATGGTAAACTATCTGCACCTACATACACAAAGGATCCATGCAGTTCAGGAATGCAGTCACAAAATTCTAACCCGCTGGTACAGGACACCCGGTCTCCTAAAAATTCTCACCACATATCTCTGACACCTGTTGGAGATGTGAGAAAGAAAAAGGGGCAATGCTCCACGTGTGGTGGGCGTGTGCCAGGATTCAACCCTTCTGGAAATCAGTACATGACACTATTGTGAAAATAACTTCTGACATATTGGTTACTCTCCTGCCCAATACCTCCTACATCATACTTGTATGACAAGAAAAAAAAATATCAGAAGTCGTTATTGATGTCCATGACTAATGCAGCAAGGCAATGCATTCCCTCACACTGGCGCTCAGCGTATACACCCAAGATTGGAGAATGGTTCCTCCCGTAGACTAAATAAAATGGAAGAGATAGAGGAACTTGTCAGCATCTATCAGAAAAGATTATCAAAGTTCAATAAAACATGGTACACTTGGCTGCATTACAAAACAACCAAAGACTACACAGATAAATGTTAGATAGAAAATCTCTGTAACCTTAAACTAATTATAATCAACAATTAGAGACACTAGACTAATTTACAGATATTGATAACCTATGTGGTGTTGTCTCTGGAACCTTCTCCTTGACTTTGAGGGGGGTGAGAGGCAACTTCACATCCCTACCAGCTCTGGTCTTATCCCACCCCTTGCTCTAGAAGGGCTCATCCCGGTTTCCCTATGGCTCGCTGTCTCCTTACCCTCCGACCACACATCTTTATTCCTTATTACGTCCCTCTTCCCAATAGAGGGAGAGAGGGGGAATGAGGAGTTGGGGAAGATGAGGGGGGAGGAAGAGGAGGGGGAGGGAAAGAGGGAAAATGAACTTCCTGCTGATCCATTACACCCCCTTACTATTGCACGTCTCCCTTTTTTTTCCCCTTAACCTCTTCCCTTACCCATCCCTCATGACACCACTCAAAAAAAAGACATAGACTGTCACTCACTACACTGATACAATATCTAAAAAAGTTCCTCTTTATAGGGCTAACAAATTCCTTAAGACTGAATTTACTTACAATGCTCTCTCTTGACTACGACTTGGTAACTAAATCTCAGGAATTAGCATTCTTTTCAAATATTTGTATTGGTAATTAACAAGCATCTGTTACAAGCATTTCAATACAAGGTATTGCATGTATATTAAACAGTGCGCATCTCGACAAAACAATATGACGATGGTATAAAAACAGGAAAGATTACAGAAAATGGATACTCTGTCAGATAATACAGGGTCCAGTAATAGCCAAAAATGTTAACATTAAGAGGGAGCAAAGTCCCTAATTTAGTTATAGTGGGCTGCTGGTGGTTATTCTTTTGGAGTCAGGCATAAGAGCAGCCAAGACCAGCTCAAGAAACAGAGTACAACACCAATAGTTATTGAAGGTAAATAAAAGGGAGAATAGAGGGGGAGAAAATAGAGCAGAGTAGAGGAGGTCCGAAAGGAAAAAGTGAGGAATAGCTGAGTGGGGGGGATGGGTCGGTCAGGTCGCACGGGCACAGGTGTGATTTCAAAAATCGCAGATGGTAATTAGAACTATCCTAGGGTTCTAAAAGGCGTTTGTCTATATCAGTGGGCAAAAAGTGCTCTATTCACGGTTGCCAGGTTTTAAAGTGCTAGGGGACTTTATCTAGGATCGTTGCTTCGATTTTGCTGTGTATCATTGCCTGAGTGATCCTATTTTTCATTTCAGCTATACTAAGAGTGGGTGTTTTCCAGGCCTTAGCGATCATTTGCTTGGCTGCGGTAATTAGGTGAAGGAGGAGACGGAGTTGTGCTCTGGTGTAGTCTTGTGGAATAAGGTTGAGTAGGGCTATAGTTGGGTTAGGGTCTAGGGTAATTTGGTGGAGAGTAGACGCCATTTGGAATGTTGTTGCCCAGAAACAGGGGGATATTCGGGTAGGAATTTGGAGATTCTGGTTGGGACTAGATACCAACGCATTAGCACCTTGTATTTTGCCTCTGAGGCAACAACATTTTGGGATGAATTTTTTGTGTTAGTCCAAATGGTCGTCCAGTCATCCACCTCTAGGTCAATATTTAAGTCCCTAGACCATCGCTGTGCATAGGTGGGGAGGTTTGAGGGTGGTGATGTGAGGTGGGTATAAAGGCGAGAAATAATACCGGGAGCATGCGGGTCCGAGTCGCACATGTTCTCAAATTCAGTTAGAGTATCTAGTCCAGAGCTAGATCTTATAGTCGTTTGAGCAAAATGTGCAATTTGAAGGTAACAGAAGCACTCTCTGTGTGGAAGATGTGCCTGCGATTGAATAGCTGGAAATGATTTTATAGTATCCCCATTAATTAAGTCACATATGTGAGTCAGACCCGCCTGGGCCCAGGCTTCGAATGAGGCTGGTTCTGTGTACGCCGGGTAGAAAAGAGGGTGACCTAGAAAGGATAAAAGTGGAGAATGTGGAGAGATCAGTTTGAAAGGGATCCTCAACCTATCCCAGAGTTTGAGGGTATGTTGCGTTATTGGGTTGGTTATAGGGCCCATGATGCAGGGGGAAGCCATAGCAAGTTGGTTACAGTAATTGGGTGAAGGTCAATGGCCTCGAGGCTAACCCAGAGTGGTGTTTCGGACTTAGAATGATATAGAATAGACTGGGCCAGTCGGGCCGCATGGTAGTAATGTAAAAAGTTGGGTATACCAAGGCCTCCACTGAGCTTATTATGGAGTAAAACCGGCCTAGCAAAACTCTGGGTTTAGTGGGGCCCCAAATGTACTTAAAGACTCGGTTTTGTATGATCCTATGGTAGTAAGGGGGGATCGCAATCGGGAGTACTCTATATAAACAAGGACATTTTCACAGCTGCAATACGTCCAAGCCAGGAGACACATAAAGGCTGCCAGGAGTTAAGTAGAGAAGACAGTTGGGTTAGCATTGGGACATAATTGGATTGGAAAAGGTTTAATGGGTCACTGGTCAGTTTAATTCCCAGGTAAGGTATTGATGAAGAGGACCAGTGAAAGGGAAGTTTTAGTGAAGCAGCTCAAGATCAGCTGTTGGAAGGGACACATTGAGGGCTTTTGATTTCGTTTGGTTAACTTCTAACCCGGAGACCAAAGCAAACTTATCTAAGATGTTCATAAGGTTTGGTAGGGTAGTGTGTGGCGACGTAATAAACAATAGTGCGTCATCGGCAAAGAGACACAGTTTGTGCGTGGTTGAAGCTACCTCTAAACCTCGAATGTCAGGATTTGCTCTGATCAGGGCCGCTAAAGGTTCGATCACGAGTGCAAAAAGTAGGGGAGATAGGGGGCAGCCTTGTCTGGTTCCTCGTGAGATGGGAAAGGGTTCTGAACAAAACCCAGAGTATTGTACGTATGCCCATGGGTGGTTATATAGAGTATTGATCCAACCAAGGAAATGTGGGCCGAAGCCCCAGCGTTGGAGGATATAAAGCAGGTAGGGCCAGGAGACTGTGTCGAAAGCCTTCCTTATATCTAGGGAGAGGAGATGCATCGGTATTTTACGAGAACGGGCTAAGTTTTGCAGAAGGATGACACGTCTAACATTATCACTAGCTTGCCGCTTAGGTATAAAACCTACTTGATCCTTATGTATCAGTTCTCCAATAATCGGATTAAGGCGTAGAGCTAAAATTTTGGCCAGGATCTTTATATCCACATTTAAAAGAAATATTGGTCTATAATTAGACCACAATGTATTATCCGTATTCGGTTTCAGGATCATAGATATGAGCGCCGTCAATGTGTCTCGACCAAAGGAGTGCTGTATGAGCAAAGCATTAAAAGTATTAGTGAGGAGGGGGGCTAGTTCAGTTGCAAATTTTTTATAACAGAGACTGGGGAGGCCCGGACATTTGTGGGGTTTGAGTGTCTTGATGGCTGATAAGACTTCCTCGACTGTGATCGTACTTTCCATAGACTCACGAGTGGCGTCTGATAGTGTAGGGATTGGCAGATTATGAAAAAGCTTCTCTGCTTGACGCAAAGGAAATGCGGCTTTTGTCTCATAAAGATTTGCCAACTGTTTACGGAACTCTGAGAGTACCTTGATCGGGTTACTAGTAACCGTGTCTTTAGTCAATCTGAGTCTGATGGGAACACGAACACGATCTGGCCTACGAAGGCGTAAAGCCAGGAAGGTATCCGGTTTGTTAGCTTTGGTGTAGATCGTGTGGTTGGATCTACGAATAGCCTTATCAGCCGACTCGGCAAGAAGCATGTTTAGTTCAAGTTTAGTTTTCTCTAAAGTTATTTTATGTGCTTCGGTAGGAGAGGATTGAAATTGGAGAAAACTATTATGGTAGACTGACTTGAGCTGCTGCAGCTTAAGGATTCTATCTCTCTTGAGATGTGATGCAACTGAGATACATGTGCCTCTCACCACTGGTTTATGCGCCTCCCAGAGCAGTATGGGGGAGATATCCGGGGTGGCGTTGTGTGTAAGATAGTCTTTGAGGGCGATTTGGATATCCAGACAGTATGACTGGTTGGTTAGGAGTGTATCATTCATACACCATGATCTATTGGAGGCTTGTGGTATCAAGGATGATACCGTGGTGAGCACAGCACAGTGATCTGTCCATGTAATTGGCTGGATATGGGAATGAAGTAGGAGTGGCACAGATGCTATAGAAATAAAAATATGATCAATCCTGGAGAAGGAATTATGGGGGGGGTATGAGTAAAATGTATAATTTTTCTTTGTGGGGTTGCATTCTCTCCATGTTTCTAGGAGGGAGGCCTTTAGTAATTGTCTGCGAAATTGTGTAGAGGGGGTGTAATGCTCTGGAGTATAGGGTGACTTATCCATGTGTGGTTGTAGTACAGAGTTGGAGTCGCCACACAGGAACAAGGTTCCCTTACAATGTCTTTTTACTACCTGTAGTAAGTGTGAAAAAAATTGAGTTTGTATTTGTATTGGGGGCATAATAGGAAACAAAAGTTGTTGCAATGTCCTGCAACAATCCCACTAGAATTAGGTACCGATCTTCTGGGTCTTTTATTTCAGACAATAGGGTGAACGGCATGGTGTGATGGAAGGCCAGCAGGACACCTCTATGTTTTGTTCCGGCAGAAGCGGTACTGCTAAAAAAGCTTGGGGTGTGGCGTGTAGAGAAATTGGTTTCCTGGAGGGCTACTACGCTGGCCTTTAGAGATGCAAACGTATGAAAGGCCTTCACCCGCTTATGTGGAGAATTAAGTTCCTTAACGTTTAAGGTTAGTATTAGTACATTCAGCGGAGCCATTAATGGGCGCATGGGGAGATACTATCAGGGGACACGGGGCCCGTGCAAGCCAACCGACCAAGGAGAAGAGAAAGAATAATAGTGTAGAATAAAAAGAAGAGAAGTGAGGGAAAAGGAGAGAGGAGAGCATGAGGTGTAGGGCAAAGTACTGAGACATCTTCATATTGGAGAGTCAATGGGTCAGTAATGCCCGACTAAGTAGTGCACCAACCCTGCGACCAGCTAGCTAGTCAGAGAGCGGGTGTACCATAGAGGAGGAGAGCAATGACTGTTCCCCGCTGCAAACGGGGATAACAAAATCAGTTTAAAACTTTAACTCTGCAAATGTCAAAAGAGTATCGAAAAACAGCAAAAACTACCAAAGGAGGATTACGTTTAAGAAACTGAAAACTGTGTAAGTGGGTGTCCTTTTGGTGCCATTCCGATGGAAAAATGAAAAGCGGGTGGGCTATGAGGGAGTGGAGAAAGGGGTAGGAGGGGGGGAGGGTAGTTGGAGAGGGAGGGGAGGGGGGAGGGAGGGGGAGGGGGAAGGGTGGGAGGAGGGATGGTGGGAGGAGGAGAGTTGGGAGGGGGATGAGGGGGAAAGATATGGGAGGGAATTCAGTGAATTACATCAGGTGTGAATGATTTTCAAGCCAGGAAATACAAACAGTACAAACAGTAATAATACTATACCACTAAGGATCTGGGGTGGGAATGGCAAGGCAGTGGGGTTAGTCAGATCTTCTAAGTAAGGACCTGATTAAATTTGAGTAGAAGTGTACAACTTACAATTGTATATTTGAGTTTGCAAAACAATACTGAAATAAAACAATAAAACAGAAAAACAACTGAACCTGAAAGGGCCCAAGGGGGACTGGGAGCCCTGAAGAATAAGGATCAGGACATGGAGAGAACATAACCAGCTGTAGCCGTCCAACAGGTCTCGGTCACTGGAAAGTCCTCTTGGTGTAGTTAGAAGTCAATTACTGCGGGTGCAACCGAAAACCTGCATGCAAGAAAGGGAATAAGAATAAAACAGTTTCTATGTGCTCAACAAAGAGCATGAGATTTCGGGCTAGGGTGATAGTTTCCAGGTGATCAGGCCGGGGTTCCTTTCCGGATTGAAGTAGGGTCAGGATTATTTCGTTTCGGGGTCGTGGTGTATGGCTGGAAGGCTGATCAAGCCGGTGTGCGAGGAATTGATGTTTTCGTCTGGTGTACCGAAGGTGTCAGGTGAAGCGATTCCAACAGCCGTTGCAACGAATCTGGCATGGTACAGGTGTGTTGTTGTCCTTGGTAAGAGAACTGCAGGGCAAATGGAAACCGTCATCTGTACTTAAGCTGGTGCTGTAATAAAATCTGCAGTTGGGGTTTCATGGCGTGGCGTTTTGCAATGGTGAGAGGTGCCAGATCAGAGAACAACTGATATGTGTGGCTCTGGAACTGAAGGGAGTTCTTATTGCGGGCTGCTGCTAGTAGCTGTTCCTTCGTGCGCAAAAAATGCAGCTTGACAATAATGTCCCGTGGTGGTCCATCAGCCTGGCGACGGGTGAGCGCCCTGTGGATTCTATCAAACTCAAGGTGCACAATAGGTATGGGAGGGGCCAGTTCCTGGAATAATGCAGTGGTGAATGATTGTAGATCATCAATCGTCTCCGGTATACCACAGAGGGGTAGGTTGGATCTGCGAGAACGATTTTCAGCATCCTCCAGGCAAGATAGTAGCATGGAGTTTTCCTCATGGAGGGCTATTTGCTCCTGAGCCTGCTCCTGTAGAGTTAGTTCCATATCATCAACCCTAGTTTCCAGATCTGCTGTGCGTTGACCAAGCTCACGGATTTCACGTGTCAGACTGTTAGTGATCTGGTCTGATGTTGTCTTTAGGGCCTTATGTAGCATTATTTCCATAAGTCTGATAAAAGCAGATTGAGACACACCTGTCTGTGGGATGAGAGGGGAACCACCTGGATTAGATTGCATGTCATTGTCGTCCTCGCTGTCTAGTATATCAGACCGAGCGGGAGAGGATGCAGATTGTTCAGCCACAGCCCGGGTCTTCGCCGCCATCTTGGAGGAGGTGCGGGCTTGTGCTTCTTTGATAGGCTTTGGCTTTGTTTTACCTCGGTGCCCCGTTAGAACCATACCGGAGGGTGCACTGGTGGTCCGGGAGGCGATCCCTGGAAAAAGGAGGCTGGAGAGTCGGTTCAGTTGTCCGTACGAGTCCGGAATGTGCAGCGGGGAGTGCGGAGCTCTACAGAGAAGAGTCTGCCATGTCGAGCCTCGCGCATGCACCCCCAGGAATTAGCATTCTTAATGTTTTATTATAGAATTAAAACCATATGACAGTTAGGAATAGATGTGTTCAACACTGCTATCATATGTCTATGCCTTGTTCATTATCCATCAATGTTCATGTATCTTGTTAATTTGTGAACTCAATAAAACTTTATGAAACAAAAAAAAAAAAATGAAATTACAAAATGACAGAAATGTCATTTAAGTATGTTTGTAAATGGTCCACTCGTATTGGAATGTGTACAGTGGCATTTACAAAGTATTTACAGTATATGTCATTAGTAGCACAGTAAGAGCTATTGTATTTCTTGCGTATATTATTTCCAAGTGTAGGTTCTGTGTGAAGCACAAGTAATGATGATAACCTACTCAGGCAAGGTCAACCAGTTTGGGCCCCTGCCTCACACAGAACCTGTACTTGGCTTTAGAAAAATATTTGAAATAGCAGGAGCCCAGTGCAAGAGTCAGATCTGGAGGTGATGTACAGCAGAGAGGGAGACCTAAACTCAAATTTTGACTTTAGCACTACTCAAGTGTGAAAGTTAGGAGCAAATTTAAGAAGATCGATTAATTAACCACTTTTTCTTTTGCACCACCTTTGACCAATTTTGCAACAAAATCTCACCTGGCTTCATTCCATTTCTCAAAAGTTGGATAAAAGAAGCTGAGATTTTGAATTATTTATGCGCAAGCGCAGCCAGCAAGAAAGTAGTTAATGGCAGGTTTATACTGTTCTTCCATGTCTTCAAAGATGAATAAAGGAAGTGGGACAGGGAGTGTTTGACTGACCTTGTAAAGAATAAATTAACTAGAGGAGAGAGACACCTTGTGCAGAAAGGCCTCTTAAGAGATGTGTAAAAGTCTTAGTGATTAGCGTTTCTTCTTCACTTCCTCAAACAGCTTTTATGCTAATTACTGCTACCAAGCACCCATCGTTGCCCACTAAGTACATTTGAACACACAGCACTTATGTAATTTGTGATAGGAAATCCTATGTGGCAGAGTAAAATGTTCTTACAAAGATCAACACATTAATGGGATCAAATTGTAATAGCTTAATGGTAAGACCTCTGAAAGGAAATTGGTTAGTATTGTTTTAACCTGTTGTCTCATCAGTAGGGAGAAACTATAGTGAATTGCGCTGTTCTGATTGTTTACCTAAACAATGTTGGAAATGTATATATATTGAACAGTGCAGCGCTGGACACACAAACAAGTAAAGTGATAATCTAAGTAATACTGATACAATCAATGTGTATAATAAAGTATTATTAAAGCAATAATGAAAATCCACCAATATGTTACTATCAATCAATGCATATGTTAGTGCCAAAACTAAAAAATAGTGAAAAAGTTCAAATGAAGTGAAGAAATCAAAAGAATGTCCAAAAATGATTGTGTGGAAAATGTGAAATCCAAATGCGATACTCCACTTGATAGTGCTGCCCGTCACCAGGTGAAAAAAATGGAGGCTTACCAGAAAGCCTGTGACCGCCCTTGCTGGAGTCATCCTATGACCACGTTTGTCCTGAGTGTCCCCTGCTGCCATTGATGAGCTATCCAGGAAGGAGTAAAGAGGGCCATCAGCTGTGATCTTGTCGGCACATCCACGGTGATCTACTAAGCCTGTACTGACCCCCCTGAGTAAGGGTGGTCGCAGGCTTTCTGGTAAGCCTCCATTTTTTTCACCTGGTGACGGGCAGCATTATCAAGTGGAGTATCGCATTTGGATTTCACATTTCCCACACAATCATTTTTGGACATTCTTTTGATTTCTTCACTTCATTTGAACTTTTTCACTATTTTTTAGTTTTGGTACTAACATATGCATTGATTGATAGTAACATATTGGTGGATTTTCATTATTGCTTTAATAATACTTTATTATACACATTGATTGTAACAGTATTACTTATCAGAAAATGTAAGGGTGGCTAGATGGTACCAAGGGATACAGCACCTCATCCCCAAAATAATCAGATAGCTAGTAAATTTGTGGACGGGGGATTATGGCGGTGCTAGGGTCAAAAGGGTATAAAGAAAAAGGATGAATGAGGAAAACATGTAAAAGACAAAAAGTTACAAAGTTTATTGATAATCTTACATAAGTAAAATATACATTACAAACAATTCATGTTATACTTTAAAAAAGGTAATGAGTACATGTACTGTAAGTGACCCTAAGGATGGTGGGGTGGGCCAGATGGAGGATGGCCGTCGATGAGGGGGGGCTCAATTTCCTACATGTTTCGCCAAGACATTGGCTTCTTCAGGGAACAAGAGCTCACAAGATAGATATATAAAACAATTCTGTATAGTAAAGATAGAAAACATCGTGAAAAAATAGTTTGACAATGCAGTACATGGTATACACAATAGAGAGTTAATGCTGTGGCTGGACAATCATGCGACCCATGGGCTCCACAGACCACCGGTAATGCAGACATACCTGGGGCGTCAGCGCCCGAAAAGGAGGGAGGAGAGGGGGAGGGGGAATACGGCCACTGGAGGGGATCCCCGCCGGGGAGCGAGCAGGCCGCGCCGTAAATTATGCCTGCAGAGGGCATACAGTAAACCTGGCAAAGGAATGTAAAGACAAACATGAATCATAGTGCACTTATAGTAATATTCTAGAGACAAGAGATTGCACATCAGTGCATTGTACTGAAGAAGATACGTAAAATATGTATATGGATAAATGTGTCTGTATCTCTAGAGAGAAGAATGCAAACTTACATGTATGTTTAAAAACCGTAGAGAAGAGTGGTCACGAGGTGCCTGCAAATAGGTGTGTGCACACAGCAAGGAAAACGTCAAGATGGACCGAATCTGCAATCAGGTTAGACAGAGCCTAATTAAAGGAGTGAATAACATTGGGAGTGTTACTCATAGTGGCTTGAGCCATATAGAGTAGTTGTGCCGGTACTCACTTAATAAGGTAAGCTGTAGGAAAAAAATCTCATAGCAGTGCAGTCACAGGCATATAGTGCCTGTCCAGGAGTTGGAAGGGGTGGTAATTACAACACGTCCTGCATAGGATGGAAATAGAGGGGAAAAAAGGAAAAATAAGGGCATTGAGATGTTACTAGGCATAAGCTGGGCTGCTAGAGAGAAAAGTATGTTACCTAGTCCGCCATTGCGCAGACACTGTTGCTTGGAAGAATCAATGCTGACCAGCAGAGTAAAGGGCAGATCCAAGGTGGCTCCTGAAAAGTGTGTGGGGGCATAATAAATATTACGCTTGGGAAGCATAAGGTAAAAGTGTATTGAAAGACAGAAGTTACCTTCTTGCTGTGTGCAGAGCAAATGCAGGCACGTTCCTCGTCCAACAAGGAACTGAGGGACTGGCCGGTTACTTATATGCCCCCCACACCTGATCGGATAATGATCAGGTGTGCGGACGCCTAATGAGGGGTATCCACGCCTGCGCACAGCGCGGTGCCTCGGAACTACGTGTTCCATCGTGCACCGCGCGCGCATGCTCAGGACGTGCGGACCGTGTGGCGAATGGGGAGGCGAACAGCCTTGGAATGGGAGGTACCCAGGCGTCGCCTCATCCCATCTACCGGTGGAAACAAGAGGGCCGGAAAAGTCTGAGAACAGACGTGGGCACCCAGGGGCAGACAGAGGTCTGCGCCTGGGCGTCCGTACAGACAAGAACAGCGCTGGCGATGCCACCCCCAAGCGGGGAGAGCCCATGTCGTGACCGCCCCCCTCCCACATACAAGCCCCTCCCCCCAATCCAAAGCCGACCAAAGCGCCAGAGACCGAATGCAGACCGGTGGTGGGGCACAGCGGGGCATGAGGAGTGGTGGGCTGAGACACAGGGTGGGGGGGCAAAGCCCAGACTGCCCGACAATCCACAGGGGTCACTGGGGAAAGCGGGAAGTGCCTGTGTGTCAGCACACAACGTCCAGCCACAATGTGTGTAGTTTGCATAGAGAACCACTGGGTCCTAGTGAGCCAGTGAAACTTGTAATCAAAATGGAGCAACAAAAGCAATCCTGTGACAAGAGCTTATATACTACAACACATACGTCAAAGAAATGTGTTTCAGCAATATCAAGAAGGGTTTTTATATAGCATGTGAGTACAAAAAAGGGCAAGATATGGATTAAACTAGGATTTGGAAGGCATTAGATCAATAGGAGATGCTAGTGGGGAAAAAATACAATCATAGCATATGCAGATAGCGCAATATTCTACAGTATCAAGAGGGGAACTGTGGAAGAAGCCGTCAGATGGAGCCATGGCAAAAGAAGAAATGGTCAGAAAGATAGGGGGAAAAGGGAGATAGAGAGAAGGGCTGCGGGGCAGGGAAAGGGAGAGACAGATGCAAGAAAATGGATGAGGGAACCATAAGCGACGTTGCCTAGAAGGTGGACATAGGAGAAGGGAAATATATGATGTGCACAGTTATAATGCATATACTGGTGGGTATTAGAGAAAGGGCTTGAAGCTAATGTATTCGTTGAGTCCTGGAGAAACGGTGGCATTTAATGTATGAAGATATATCTATCTTGTGAGCTCTTGTTCCCTGAAGAAGCCAATGTCTTGGCGAAACATGTAGAAAATTGAGCCCCCCCTCATCGACGGCCATCCTCCATCTGGCCCACCCCACCATCCTTAGGGTCACTTACAGTACATGTACTCATTACCTTTTTTAAAGTATAACATGAATTGTTTGTAATGTATATTTTACTTATGTAAGATTATCAATAAACTTTGTAACTTTTTGTCTTACACGTTTTCCTCATTCATCCTTTTTCTTTATACCCTTTTGACCCTAGCACCGCCATAATCCCCCGTCCACAAATTTACTAGCTCACAGTATTACTTATCACTTTACTTGTTTGTGTGTCCAGCGATGCACTGTTCAATATATATATATATTTTTTTTTTTAAATTCTGCTACCGTTATTGGGGAGTCTAATATGGCGCTTTCTTCCTGTGATATAGTAGGAGTCGTTAGCCCCTCCAAAAAGTCCTCCATCAACGCCTCCTTGCCCCTTTTCTGCGAGGAGTACAGTTTTTTATAATACCCCCTGAAGGCTTGTACAATTTCTGGGGTGCTTGAAGTTATATCTCCACTCTGTGATCTAATAGCGAGGACTGTGGATGGAGCCGCATTTGATTTTACAAGCATAGCCAGTGTTCTTCCTACTCTTTCCCCCTCCACCATGAATTCCTGTCTCTGGAGAAGGCGCCTAGTCTCCGCCTTCTGCATGACCACTAATTTATACTTTTGTTGTTTCTCTTGCCAGGTGCTTTCCAGCTCCGGGGTTGGATTTCTGATAAAGTTATTTTCGGCCTCGAGAGCTTCCCTCAGAGTACCCTCTTCCTCACTCCTAACCTCTTTATTAAATTTAGCCATCTGCTGTATTAGAACCCCTCTAAGAAATGCCTTGAGGGTGTCCCATAACACAGGGGGAGCCGCCGAGCCCTGATTGAACTCCACAAATTCCCTTAAAGCAGGGAGAATTCCATCCGATTTATTAATTACTTCGAACCAGTGTGGGCTCACGCTCCAACTCTTCCTAGGCTTAGACTCTCCTACATTTAGTGTAACCGCCATAAGAGAATGGTCTGAGATACCTCTTGGCCAATATGCAATTTTTTCTAGCAGCTGTAGTGCCCTGGCATTTCCCAGGGCTAGGTCTATCCTTGAGAGCGTGGAGTGTGACATAGAACAGCAGGTGTATTGCAGCGCGCCTGGATTTCGCACCCTCCATAAATCTACTAACCCTACTTCTTCCAGAAATAGACTTAAACGGGTCTTCCCTGATTCCTCTGAGAGTTGTCGTATCGGGAATCTATCCAATTTTCTATCTAGGACCTCATTAAAGTCCCCGACGACTACTATCGGGCATTCCTTTTTATCCAACAGAAATTTATGCAATTTAAACAGTGAGTCCAAATTAAAGGGGGGGGGATATATATGTTTGCCACCACGAACATGACACCGTCAATAGAGCAGTATAAAAAAATATATCTACCCAGATCGTCTATACTGGTCTGTCTGCAGGAAAATTTTACCCCAGTTTTCACAAAGATACTCACCCCCCTACTAAAAGAGGAGTGAAATGCATGAAATTGATATTGAAATTTTTTCGTCTGTAGCTGCTGGCTGGTATCCCTAGTTAGGTGGGTTTCCTGCAGACAGACCAGGTCTACCCCAGAACTCTCCAGCACAGAGAACACTGCCAGCCTTTTAAGAGAAGAACCCAGGCCCCTAACATTCCAGGATCCTATTTTCAAGGTCCCGACTAGCATCTAGTTTCTAAAGAGCCTGTCTTGTCACAACAAGTATTGCCCTATATGTCCCTATTGTTTTTATAAAGTGAATTTTATGCGCCTCTTCACTCAAAAAAAAGGAAAAAAAAAAAAGGAAAGGAAAAAGATGAAGAGAAAGGAGGAACTCTCCCAGCAGCTGCTGTATTAATTCCAAATGTGTGCATATTGTGAATTCTAAAATACCTGCTTAATTTAATCAACTCTACCCTGCTTTATTAAAATATTCTACAAAAAGTGCCTGCATGTGTATCGATAATCTGTAAGTGGAGGCCAGGAGGCCTCCAGTGTGATTTCTGATGGTGTAGGTGTTTGTAACAAGTGATTTTCCCACCCTATTTCCCTTCCCTCCCAAATTCTCCCCCCTTCCCTTCCCACCCCACCTAACCTCCCCTACCCTCCCCCCCCGCCCCCCCCCCTTCCCTACCCACCTCTCTAGGTGTAACCCCTGGGGGTTTACCATGACCGCTACCTCTTACACTAACACCACTCTTTTACACCAGTTCTTCCACTCACAACCCCACACCGCCCTACCCCCAAGCAGCTGTGTGCACCCATCCTGTCCCGTCCTTCATAACAAAAACCGTTAACGGGTGCCGGGAAATGGTAAAATCTTTGAGGTGCACCCCCCACCGGAGCCAAAAAAAATAATAAGACAGAACAAAGTAACAAATATAAAAATGCAGCCCCTATACCTCCCTGCAGCCCTGTCGTATCATCCTATCATCGCCCCGACCTGTTATGTGCTCCCCCACTCTCTACGTGGGGTTCGTAATTTTTCCTCTATTATCTTCCAGCCACTTCTCAACTTCAACAGGGGCGTTAAAAAACAGAGTCTCCCCCAGGGCCACAATCCGCAACCTCGCTGGATAAAGAAGAGCATAGGGCAACTTAAGTTTTGTAGGTTGCGTTTTACCTGGGTAAACTCTGCTCTACGCTTCTGCAAGTCCGGAGAGAAGTCGGAATAGAATGATATTTTTGCCCCATTAAAAAAGACCTCCCCTGCTTCCCTAATCTTCCGCAGCAAAGTCACTTTATCCTGGTAATTAAGAAATCTCAGGAGGAGGGGTCTCGGGTGGCCCCCCTCTTGTGGTGCCCTGAGAGGGATCCTGTGAGCTCTTATGATGGAGAACGAAGCCTAGAACAGTTCTTTCCCGATTAGCTCCCCTAACCACTTTTCTAGAAATGCTATTGGATTGGCGCCCTCACTCCTTTCAGGTAGACCTATCAATCTCACATTATCTCTTCTACTCCTATTCTCCATCTCATCCATTTTAGAGGCCTGTTTAGATAACTGTTCCTTCAGCCATTTTATTTCTTTGATTATTGGGTGCACATTGTCTTCTAGCCCACTAACCCTTTCTTCCAGGGCGGTTGTTCTCTCCGCCGTCTTCTGTAGCTCTTGTCTAACCATTAAGAGATCTGCTTTAAGACCTTTCATCTGTTCACAGAGATCTTTGAGCGAGCTATTACACACCCCTACAGCCATAAATACATCCATTAAAGTTGGTTCTTTATTCAGGGGCAGATTCGGATCGTTTATTGGCTCCGGGCTCACGTTCGTGTTATGATCACTTGGCTCTGGCCCTTTATTACATGTTAATTTGGAAGACTGGGTTGCCAACACACCCCCTAGGGACTGTGAATGTGGCTGGCCCTGGCTTTTCCTATCCGATGTCCCCCCCTGTTGGCTCTTTTGCTGCGTCCCCTTTTTTGGGGGGGTCAGAGCGGGGGCATGAGCATATTGCTCCAGTTTTGCTGCTGCTGTTGCTGCCGCAGCATGCTGCGGATTTTTCTCTTTAGAGGAGCGTAGATTCTGCATCATTCACTCCTATTGGTATACAAATAGTTTAACAGCAAGAAATTAGCAGCGCCTCTCCACCCTCATCTACCCGCTGAACAGAATAACCACCTTGTTGCTTTAAAAGTGGAGTGTGTGATGGGTGTGTGGAGGGGGGAGGGCTCTCTCCGCCCCAACACACCCCGACTAGGGGGGTGAGTTTCACACAAGGAGAAACTACAGTACCTTAAGCGGCCGGGGTGGGTTAGCTCCCCTCACCCAAAAGCGCCTCAGCTACGGCAATACTTAATGCAGCCTCCCTCCTTCACCGCAGTTTTGCGCAGCTGGTTAAATGCCGCTAAGGCAGTCGCCAGCAGTCTACGGTTAGTAAGGTATGTACGCAGGTATGCATGTAGTCACTGAGGAGCCAAGGGCTTTTAACTAGCTTATAGTTTATAATGGTCCCCGCTACTTATCTTCCCCCGCCCATATCAGCAACTCACCCAAAAAAAAAAAAAGGAATATATTTTGCTTCTTATATTAGTTCACTCTATTCACACGTTTAGTACCGCCAAACAGCAGGTGAGACAGACTGCTGACACATAGTTATATTACTGTGCAGATGCCAAGTTACCAGGATCTACCAAGGAACTACCAGGGATTACTTCTGAATCAGGGGTTCTCACATATTTTTTACAACAGAATCCGGTTACCATATAAGAGCTATACTATACCAGCTCCAGCCGACTTCTACTCCGTGCCTGGCATGAGAGTATAGCAGTGAAAGTGAAAGTGAAAGCTGCTGCAGCGTGCAGGGGATAACATCTCTCCCCGAGGGTTCCTCAGCATTCGCCGGTCATCCGGAGATCAGGAGATCAGGAGAGCTCTTAGCAGAGAAGCAGAGGGGTCAGTACGGCTCCGAGCTCATGGAAACAGGCATCCATTGAGAGGTCAGGGCCGTCCGAGGCGCCGTTCCTGTGGCCGGGGAGAGCGATGAGAACGGGGGTGGGACGGAGCACACAGCGTCCCTGCTCTCACTCACTCCATGCGGCCGCTCATCAGACACCCGCCCTTCCGGACTGTTCAATATATATACATTTATCTTGCCCTTATATCGTGGTTATAGTGCTAAGCAGCAGGACTCCTATCACAGGTTTTTTTGTTCCTTAAAATTTCACATTTTTGGTTGATTTATTTATGCACCTAGCACAAAATTTCTTTTTGTTTAATGTTGGAAATGTAAAATAATCAAGGTTTTAATTAGAACAGATACCACATTCAAATCTGCAATAATGTACCACCTATCCCTGAAAAAGAACATTTTCTGAGTTGATGCAAATTAAACTTTCTATACATACCATTGTTTGAGCAGAGCAGTCACTATATAACACTAATATTTTGGACCCACGAAAAATGTAAGTGTGTGAAATGATCCTGCATGTTTACAGTAAATGATTGGTATGATGTCAAGTGGCACTTCATGGTCAGTATTTGGTACATTCTGTTGGCAGACCCATGGGTATAAAACTCCATCAATGTTACATAGTTACATAGTAGGTGAGGTTGAAAAAAGACACAAGTCCATCAAGTCCAACCTATGTGTGTGATTATGTGTCAGTATTACATTACATATCCCTGTATATTGCGGTCATTCAGGTGATTATCTAATAGTTTCTTGAAGCTATCAATGCTCCCCGCTGAGAATCAGCTCAGAATCTTCTTTCAAACCCTATGATTGTAGTACATATTATGCCTGAATGCCATGTAAACTTTAGGGTCCAGGAACAAAAACAATGACATCCAATGCTTCAACTTCTAAACTTCTTAATTAGAGTGGTTAACCAGCATCCTTATGGAATGACACATATACAAATGTTTGGTAAAATGTGATATAGATCTGGGTAGCAAACTGCAGGCATCAGCAGCTATAATATGTTGTGCCAGCTTTACTTTAATCAATTATGTCCACCTTCAAATTGCATCATTAATTTATTTCATAGGGATCCTGTTCCTGTTGATGAACATTGCCATATACCAGCTATTCACATAGCAGACTTAAGTATGAAAAATAATCCGAGCAAACTGTACTGAAGTTGCAAATGCAGCAAAACATGTAAAACTACAGGCACATTATTGCCTGTTGATGTTTGTAATGAAAGCTGCTGATGAAGTTTAACACAAAAATACAACACGTTTTACAACACCTGATTTGCTAGATGCATTTAATTTCTTTCCGTTTTGTTTTTATCTTTGTTCTTATTGGAGTTAGGCAAACAGGACCCATGTAATGCTCAAGTTAGAAATTAGCATTTTTTGTAGTTTGTACTCTATATTTACTTTTGAGTGACATATGGCAAGCCTATTCCTACCCATGCCTTATCACTTTTACTCATAGCTAATAAGGAAGGGTTATGTCATCAAACGGAAGAAGTTAACCATTTGTTAAGTTCTGATGGAGATAAATACACCTCTCAAGGCCTTCACCAGTGACAAAATGGGGGCTACTTGCTATCATTCTTCTAAATAAGGAGTAGATAATGTAGAGTGCAGGGGTTAGGAGTAAGTGATACACTGAGTGCAGGTATCAGGAGTAAATGGCATTCAGAGTTCAGGGGTTAAAAGTAAATAATTCACAGTGTACAAGGATCTGGAGCTAATAATGCACAAAGTGTAAGAGTTAGGTGGAAGTAATGTACAGAATGCAGGGGATAAAGAGTAAGTAATGGTAGAAAGTAGTGTACTTGACATGTACAGTATCTCACAAAACTGAGTTCGCCCGTCACATTTTTGTAAATATTTTATTATATTTTTTCATGTGACAAAACTGAAGAAATAACACTTTGCTACAATGTAATGTAGTGAGTGTACAGCTTGTATAACAGTTTAAATTTGCTGTCCCCTCAAAATAACGCAACACACAGCCATTAATGTCTAAACCACAACAAAAGTGAGTACACCCCTAAGTGAAAATGTCAAAATTGGGCCCACATTGTCAATATTTTGTGTGGCCACCATTATTTTTCAACACTGCCTTAACCCTATTGGGCATGGAGTTCACCAGAGCTTCACAGGTTGCCCCTGGAGTCCTCTTCCACTCCTCCATGATGGCATCATGGAGCTGGTGGATGTTTGAGACCTTGAGCTCCTCCACCTTCTGTTTGAGGATACCCCACAGATGGTCAATAGGGTTTATGTCTGGAAAGATGCATGGCCAGTCCATCACCTTTGCCCTCAGCGTCTTTAGCAAGGCAGTGGTCAACTTGGAGGTGTGTTTGAGGTCATTATGTTGGAATACTGCCTGGGGCCCAGTCTCCGAAGGGAGTGGATCATGGTCTGCTTCAGTATGTAACAAAACATGTTGGCATTAATGGTTCCCTCAATGAACTGTAGCTCCCCAGTGCCGGCAGCACTCATGCAGACCCAGACCATGACACTCCTACCACCATGCTTTACTGTAGGCAAGACACACTTATGTTTGTACTCCTCACCTCGTTGCCACCACACACGCTTGACACTATATGAACCAAATAAGTTTATCTTGGTCTCATCAGACCACAGGACATGGTTCCAGTAATCCATGTCCTTAGTCTGCTTGTCTTCAGAAAACTGTTTGCTGGCTTTCTTGTGCATTATCTTTAGAAGAGGCTTCCTTCTGGGATGTCAGCTATACAGACCAATTTGATGCAGTGTAATGTGCAGTGTATTGTCTAAGCACTGACAGGCTGACCCCCCACCCCTTCAACCTCTGCAGGAATGCTGGCAGCACTCATATGTCTATTTCCCAAAGTCAACTTCTGGATATGATGCTGAGCATGTGCACTCAACTTCTTTGGTCGACCATGGGGAGGCCTGTTCTGAGTGGAACCTGTCCTGTTGGTCTTGGCCACCATGCTGCAGCTTAGTTTCAGGGTCTTGGCAATCCTCTTATAGCCTAGGCCATCTTTATGTAGACCAACAATTCTTTTTTTTCAGATCCTCAGAGAGTTCTTTGCCATGAGGTGCCATGTTGTACTTCCAGTGACCAGTATGAGAGAGTGAGAGCGATAACACCAAATTTAACACACCTGCTCCCCATTCACACCTAAAACCTTGTAACACTAATGAGTCACATGACAGCAGGGTGGGAAAATGGCTAATTGGAACCAATTCGGACATTTTCACTTAGGGGTGTACTCACTTTTGTTGCTAGCGGTTTAGACATTATTGGCTGTGTGTTGAGTTATTTTGAGGTGACAGCAAATTTACACCGTTATACAAGCTGTACACTCACTACTTTACATTGTAGCAAAGTGTAATTTCTTCAGTGTTGTCACATGAAAAGATATAATAAAATATTTACAAAAATGTGAAGGTTGTACTCACTTTTGTGAGATACTGTATATGTTTAAGACATAGAAGTTGATTTACTAAAGGCAAATCCACTTTGCACTACAAGTGCACTGCAAGTGCACTGAAAGTGCACTTGGAAGTGCAGTCACTGTAGATCTGAGCGGAAGATCTGATATGAGGGGAAGCTCTGCTGATTTTATCATCCAATCATATGCAAGCTAAAATGCTGTTTTTTATTTTGCTTGCATGTCCCCCTTAGATCTAAAGCGACTGCACTTCCAAGTGCACTTGTAGTGCAAAGTGGATTTGCCTTTATTAAATCAACCCCATAGTGTTCACTTGCAGCTTTCCACCCATGGAATACGTACACATACACGCACTTACGTACATACATCATACATACACACATTTATAATACATACAGTACATAACACATACACATAGACACATAAACACACACTCATACATGCATATATAAATACAGTCACATACATACAAGTAGACTCTTTTAAAACTAAGCAATCAATGTACCTGGTTGACCCAAGCACCTTGGCTGGTTTTCCCACAGGTTTTCATTATTGGGTGCAGGGCGGGTTTTAGCAGGGCATGGTGGAGAGGCAAGCAACCAAGAGCTGGAAAGACTTGGACTCAAGAGCCAGAGTGCCTGGGACTTGGGAGGCAGCATAGCCAAGACTCAGGAAGTGGAACAGATACAGCTTCCCCTCCATCATCTTGATGCTGGTCTGGTTGCTGGTTTTCCTGGGATAAACCTCCTAAGATGGGAACTCTCCCAGGAAATGGAGACGAACAGTATCCATTAGTTACAGTTAGAGTGAAAGGGACACAATGTTGCTGAAGGATAGAAGATAGTATATATATATAGATAGATAGATAGATAGATAGATAGATAGATAGATAGATAGATAGATAGATAGATAGATAGATAGATAGATAGATAGATAGATAGATATACTGTATATATGTGTTGAAAGTAATGGGGACAATCACAAGGACTCTGTGGTGCTGTGCAATGGATACCACATGTACTATATAATATACTGTATATATACAGTGTCTGAGAAATGGTAGAGTAGGGTTTTTATGGCCTGCTTTTATTAAAACAAAGTTCAAGAAATCACACAGATTTCCAACTTATGGGATTTTCAGCATTTTTCTGCCACAAAACCAACGATCCTCAGCCTCCTGATTATCACTTCTCTGTTCTCACACTTCAGGCCCTTTGCCTGTATCCTCCAGACCTCATATGCCCAACGTACAGCCCAAGGGACACATGCAGCCCTTTTGCACTTTTTGTGTGGCCCTTGGGGCCCCTGTAGACACTAGTCAGTTTTCCCTATTGCCCTGTTATTGTAGTGATTCTAGCAGTCTCATGTAATATGTCTCCTAAAGCATAACCTCAGTCTCCAGCAACTCCTATACCATGTTCACAAACTCCTATGCACTGTACACACGATCGGACATTCCGACAACAAAATACATCAGATTTTTTCTGACGGATGCTGGCTCAAACTTGTCTTGCATACACATGGTCACACAAAGTTGGTCAGAAATTCCGAACGTCAAGAACGCGGTGACGTACAACCCGTACGACGAGCCAAGAAAGATGAATTTCAATAGCCAGTGCGGCTTTTCTGCTTGATTCTGAGCATGCGTGGCGTCGGAATTGTCTACACACAATCGGAATTTACACAAACGGATTTTGTTGTCGGAAAATTTTAGAGCCAGCTCTCAAACTTTGTGTGTTGGAAATTCCGATGGAAAAAGTCCAATGGAGCCCACACACGGTCGGAATTTCCGACAACAAGCTCTGATCGCACATTTTCCGTACGAAAGTCTGATCGTGTGTACAGGGCATAACAGTCTCCTGCAGAACATCTACAATCACTGTCTGCATTGTCTGACCGTTTCTTGTGTCATATCCACAGTCTATGACCATCTTCTGTATTATGCCGGCAGCCTCTGACATCTCTTGTATCATATCCACAGTTTCTGACCATCTCCTGTATTATATCGGCAGTCACTGTCTATCTCTTATATCATGCCCATAGTCATTGACTATATCCTGTTGTGTGTCTGCTGTCTCTGACACTGAATATGCACTGAATTTTATATGTGGCTCTTTGGTGATGTCGAAGGCTGCATTTGAGGTTCCCCATATTAACCACTTGCAGACCAGGCTTTTTCTTGCACATTTTGTTTACAAGTTTAAATCAGTATTTTTTGCTAGAAAATTACTTAGAACCCCCAAACATTATACATTTTTTTTTCTTTAGCAGAGACCCTAGGGAATAAAATGGCATTTGCTGTATGTCTTTATTTCACACGGTATTTGTGCAGCATTTTTTGGGGAAAAATATACTTTAATGAAATAAAAAAACAAAACACAAAAGTTACCTCAATTGTCCCTCAAAACCTGCCTGGATGAGAATCCTAGGTTACACAAAATCATTTTCACACCAGGGCAGGGCACAGCATTGGAGAGTGCCAGGGATGCTGATGGAGCCCAGTAACTGATCAAGTAGAAGGACACCATGAACAACGGTTGTGCTGCCAACAGCGAACAGGGGGAGATCACCTGCTACCACAGGTGGGTGAGAGACCACTAGCCAAATTCCATTACACTTTAACACAAACAAACAGTGTTGTCTACAAGTATTACAAAGCTAGTACTTTCATCAAGGCTTGATGAGACATTATCCTGGGCACTCCAATATAAGTTGGGCACCAACATGGTCAGCAGAAGAGAGAGGGTATATTACAGTCAGCTGAAGTGGTATGGTGGCATAATTCTCTTTAGTTAGGCTTGCCCCAGTATAGGAGTTAAGAAGGGGTTTCTCTCCTTGCCAATTTTTTGTTTTTGCAGCATATTTCTTGTTAGTGCTCACCCATTTCACTATACAGTGCCTTGAAAAAGTACCATACCCCTTAAAAATAATTGTATATCTTGCTATTGTTTAACTGTTTTGGGTATCATTCGTGTTGTTCATCTCTCTTTTGCTACCAGGGTACTGCATATACATCTGCAAAAAACATTCCCCACCCAGGTGTATCAGAGTGTGTGGAGCTATTTGCAGAGCTGTGAGCACAGAAACAGGGGACCCAAAAAGCAGCAGATCCTTAGGGGGTAAGCGCTGTGCAAAGTAGATTTATATTCTTTGAGGCTATTAAGGAATATATTCAGATACAAGTTTTGAGGCCCAAATTTTTAGCATTAAGGCTGTTAATAATGTGTGAGAGAAGATGGCGTGGCATAAGAAGGACATGAAAAACGCACCTACCACAAAGGATTAGTGCATATACCCTTATAGTGATACTAAAGTCTAATTTTTTTTAGTTAACCACTTGGTGTCCATGTACGTCCTCCCGTTCTCGCACCGCCCGCGCACACCAGAGGGCATGCATGTGGCGTGCTCTGTGATCGCCGAGTTCTTCGGACTCAGCTGATCACAGAGCAGGGTAAAAGGCCAATCACAGCTGGCCCTTTACCACATGATCCGCTGTCAGCCAATGATAGCTGATCATGGAAGTAAACAGAAGCCGGTTACCCGCCCTTTTTTTTTCTTCATGCTGTCAGCATGAAGAGAAGAATAAAACTGGTAACCGGCTTCTGTTTGAGGGACATCGGTCCCCTTAGTGCCAACCAGTGCTGCTAATCAGTGCCCTCCAGTGCTGCAAATCTGTGCCCACCAGTGCCACCTATCAGTGCCCATTAGCAAGGCCAATAAGCGCCCATCAGTGCCTCATCATCAGTGCCTCATCATCAGTGCCTCCTGATCAGTGCCACCTAACAACGCCCATCAGTATCACCCATTAGTGCAGCCTCATCAGTGCCCCCTGATCAGTGCCCACCAGTGCCACCTCATCAGTGCCCAAAAGTGTCACCTATCAGTGCCCATCAGTGCTGCCTATCAGTGCTCATCAGTGCACATCAGTGCAGCCGATCAATGCCCATCAAAGCCACCTCATCAGTGCCCATCAGTGAAGGAGAAAAATGACCTGTTTTTAACAAAGATATGACAAACTTTTTTTTTTTTTTCAAAACTGTCGGTCTTTTTTTGTTTGTTTAGGAAAAAATAAAAATGCAGTGGTTATTAAATACCATCAAAAGAAAGCTCTATATGTGTGAAAAAATTGTAATAATTTGGGTACAGTGTTGCATGACCGCGCAATTGTCATTCAAAACGTGAGCGTGCTGCAAGATGGAAATTGGCATGAGTAAGAAGGGGATATGCCAGAAGTGCCCAGTAAGCAAGTGGTTAAAAATAACAAACATGTTATACTTACCTGCTCTTTGCAGTGATTTTGCACAAAGCAGCCCATATGCTCCTCTTCTCGGGTCCCTCTTCAGTGCTTCTGGCCCCTGTTTAGTGTCCCTACAGCAAGCAGCTTGCTATGGGGGCACCCGAGTTGAGTCACAGTTCCCTGTGTCTATTCAGACACAGGGGAGCTGCCCAGGCCCTGCCCCCTTTTTCTCCTCATTGGCTGACTGACTTTGATTGACAACACTGGGAGCCAATGGTGCCATGCTGGTGTCTCAGCCAATGAGGAGGGAAGTCCCGGGCAGCCAAGACACTCCTGCAACATCGTTGGATCTAGATGGAGCTCAAGTAAGTATTAGGGGGGCGGAGCGGGGCTACTGCACACAAAAGGCTTGTTATCTTCATGCATGAAGATAAAAAAACTTTCTGCCTTTACAACCACTTTAATGTGCTCCAATGTCCTCTTGCAGCACCCCTGACAAGCATATACAATCCTTACACTCCTGAAATCTGTGCTATGCAGTTACATTGGTGTACTACTGATTCTTATTCAAAAAGCCCACTGTGGGGTTCTGATATTCATTTGCACAAATTTTCACAATCTCTATTTCTTCCAGTAGAAATTCCATATGCCACTAGAAAAGGTAAGTTGAGATGCATGATGTCTTTCCAACAAGGATTGCATTTGGCAAAAAAAAAAAAAACTAGGCCTACCTTAGTATCTTTTACATTGCTAAAATGATTTCTAAAATGATACAATGGCCTTCTCAGTCACAAGATTACATTCCTTAATTTAATATAAATCAGAATTCACCTTGTATTGACCTGATTTCAGTAAAACTAATTGTGATTGCCAGGATTACCACAACAACGTGTTTGCCGTAGTGCACTGTTTATTTAAAATGCCCACATAATTATTATAATTATACCTTTGTTTTGTTGTCTTATCATGATAAAATGTAAAAAAATAACATCTCTTTATATTCATGTTGACTTCTATCGAACATTTTGCTTTGGACCATTTGTGATCAGTGCCAACCGGCATGGATAGGTTTAATGGCCTAAGTGACACTGACTGTAAATGCATTGAAAAAGTCAAATTTATAGCTATCTCTATGATTAGGTGATACAAAAACCTTTTACAAAGTGATAGACTTACACTTTATTTATTCTTTGGGTAGCAGAAAGAACATTTCAATAAATATAATGGTATTTACTTGGGTATTTATAAAATACAAGCTTAAATCTGAAAAATAAACACACTTTGATGGATTGTTAAATTGCATTTTGACAGACAAGGATATACTGTAACTTGCGTGATGCTGCATATTTCAGAAGATTACAGTATGTGTTTAGGGAGCAAATCATCTTTTTTATAGAATGCATACAACTGCATCAAAACACAGCTGCATAATATTTCATTCTTAGTTGCTTGAGTTTAATTTTTACTGTATTTGCATCCCTAAAAATCAGCTGAAAGTACTTCATGTGCTTCAATGACCAGACAGTCATATACAGAATGTCATTATCAAATGCAACACTAGGCACCATAAGGAATCTCCTAAGAATGCTTTCCAGGAAACACTAAAAGTGTATTAAAAGCAGACATTCACAACAATGTACCTTTAAACTGATTTTTTTTTTATTTGTTTAACAATTTTTATTTATCAAAACATTTTCAATATCACATTTATCCAATTAAAATACATCCAGATAATAAAGCAGTTTATCAATTTTATCCAAACATCATTCAAATTCTTTTTTCATTTTGTATCTTCATACTTTTAAATCAAGGATGTAGAACTTATATCTAAGAGAAAAAAAAAAAAAAAAGAAAAAAACTTAATTACCCCCTCCCCCCTCACTTCCCGCATTCATACCCATTCATACAAACCAAAAGAAAAAAAAAAAAAAGGGAGCCCCTATATAGGGGGTTCTCTTCCAACTATATTCTTTGTTATTTTTATATTGTCCTCAAAAGTCTCGATGAGGCTCTAAACTCCTCCCATCTTGCCCACACATTTAATGTTTGTTTTTTCAGCCCTTCTTCTATTATCATTCTTTCCTCCAGGGTACGCATCTCCATCATCTCACACTCCCATTCTTTAACGGACGGCGCAAGTATGTTTTTCCATTTTCTAGCTATAACTGTCCGAGCTGCTGTCAAAAAGTATTTCAAAATTCCTTTTTTTATATTCTTTATTGATCCTGGGATCATGGATAACACTGCTATTTGTATTTCTGCATACAGGTTGGTCCCCGTCAGTGCTCTAAAAATTTCAAATATTTTTTGCCAAAATGGTTGGATTTCTGAGCAATAATACCAAATATGTGACATTGTGCCCTGGGTTAAGTGACATCTCCAGCAGATGTCTGTGTTGTCCATGTTCATTTTATGTAAGTCCACAGGGCATCTATACCATCTAGCTAAAATTTTGTATTTTTTTTTTATTTATTATAGTCAAATTCAATGACTGTTTTTAAGAGTACTTCTGTGAGTGGTCTGTTGTTAATCAAAGTAGAACGCCATGTAAAACCTAAAATTTTGCTTGGATGGTATGGGAAAACTTCAGTTACTCCTCAACCTTTTCCAAATACCTATGACTATACTTACTGGGAGCTGTTGAATACTCATGTTGGCCTCTTCTTCTTTGGTCGCTTGGGACCCTCAGAGGAGATAATGTGATCTACAGCTTGGAGGTGTGGATGTGGGGGGTTTAGGTTATACAGAGAGAATGCAGTTGTGATGTGCTACAACATATCACAAAACACTGCGGTGCATAGGGTTAAATAAAGTAAAAAAAAGTAAAAAGCATGTGCTGTAACAAAGCATTTACCACCCCTACACATCGCACTCCAGCAGGCGAGAGCTATACATAACAAGCTCCTATTGGTGTGAATGTGCCTTCAACCCTCTGGTGATGGGTGTCGTGTGACAATGTGTTGGCACACATTTATCAGCACAGTACAGCTGGACATGTCTCTATGTTCTCATGTGGAATATATCTACCCATGCCTGCCAATAGTCATTGGACTGACAGGGCAACATTACCCCCTAAAATCTATATCCTATCCTATAAAGATATCATAATTATATAAAATAACATCCCAGGAAGTGAGAGGGATAGCTAGCATCCCTTACTATGGCTACCAAGGCTGCATGCCTGCATAAGCATTTAAATCCCAGAACCTCTAAAATATGTGTTTTCTGGACAAGGGGTATATGTGGAACATTATGGGGAACCCTATGCAATTTTTATTTTTACAGTCCCTTTCAAAGGACTACATTGTACTATTCTGTAACACAAAAATGGCTTCCCCAAGCATGTTTTTAAAGTTTTTTTCAATGTTGCCCTTTAAGCTACAATAAAAGACCCTTTCTTTGCTGAATGATATGGGGGGGGGGGGGTGATATGGGGGGGGGGGGTTGTATTGGAAAATGTCCCCCATGGTAGTGTCCAGCTAACCAAAAAAAGGGCAGAAAAAAATGCAAGATTCAGCATTCATCAATTTCAATGGGGCTCGGCACTTAATCCAAGGTTTGGGGACTTCCCTTTAGGTTTGCCAAACCCAGGTCAAAATTAGGCCCAGCCAGGTTTTCCTATGCCTGAGGTGAGGAAGAGTGATGGTAGATTGGGTGGGTTGCTACTCCCCTTGGCTTCATAAGCCTTTACAGAGTGCATCCAGCTAAATGGTTTGGTGCGCATTAAGAAAAATCCAAGCAATTATCTTGTTTCTAGAGATTAGTGCTTTGCGAAATGCATATGTGCATTAAGTCATTTGCTTTTTTTACACTTTTGGCCCAACATCCCCACCACCACCATCACACCTGAGAGCAGGACCCCACTTGCCAGCACTAGACCTTAGCGCTTGCTGCTTGTATGCTCTAAGCTTTTGTACTTGCTGACAATGCAGCTTCATACACTGTTTCATACTCTGACTCCACACCTCTACGCATTCATGCACTTGTCAACACCATACCTCAACACGTTTCTGCACTAGCTGAGACCACACTGCTGGGCACATTTAAACTTGCCAATATGGTAAAGACACACTCTCTTGCATCTGATAACACTGCACTAATGTGCAGTTATGCACTTGCTGAACAACAGCAATGCACACTTTTGATCTTGCCCATACCAAACTAGCTCACACTCGTGCACTAACTCTATTGTACTTTTGCACTTACTGACACCACACCAATGCCCCATTTTGCACTTGCTAAAATATACTTCTGCACTTGCTAACACTACACCTATACACACTATTACACTTGCCAATATCACACTAGTGTAAACTTCTGCACTATTTCACATGCACTCTTGTACTCATCAACACTGCACTGACATCCACTTCAGCACTCACGAATATCACAATGACATGCACTTCTGCAGTCCCCACTAGGGATGAGCCGAACACCGCCCCGGTTCGGTTCGCACCAGAACATACCGAACAGGCAAAAAATTTGGACGAACGCCGTTAAAGTCTATGGGACACGAACATGAAAAATCAAAAGTGCTTATTTTAACCACTTTAATATCAGGCACATAGACACCTTCCTGCCCAAGCCAATTTTCAGCTTTCAGCGCTGTTACAATTTGAATGACAATTGCGCGGTCATGCTACACTGTACCCAAACAATTTTTTTATTATTTTGTTCCCACAAATAGAGCTTTCTTTTGGTGGTAATTGATCACCTCTGCGATTTTTATTTTTTGCACAAATTTTGATGGGCACTGATAGGTGGCACTGATGGGCACTGGTAGGGGGCACGCATATGTGGCCCTTATGGGCACTCATAGGTGGCACTGATGGGCACTCATAGGCGGCACTGATTGGCACTCGTAGACGGCACTGATGGGTACTTATGGGTGGCACTGTTGGGTACTTTTGGGTGGCACTGATAGGTGGCACGGATGGGCACTGATGGACACTGATAGGTGAGCACTGATGGGCATAGATGGGCACTGATAAGTGACATAGGCACTCATAGGCGGCACTGATGGGCACTCGTAGACGGCACTGATGGGTACTTATGGGTGGCACTGTTGGGTACTTTTGGGTGGCACTGATAGGTGGCACGGATGGGCACTGATGGACACCGATGGGTGGCACTGATGACATTGATGGGTGGCATTGCTGGGCATTACTGATGTCATTTGTTACATAATGGTGCCAGTCAGTGCCCATTTGTGGGCACTGATTGGCACAGATTGGGCATTCATTTGCACATGTGGATGGCCATTGGGTACATACCTGGCCATCCACATGTTGCCCCCTTCCCTGGTGGTCTTGGCAGCTTCCCTGGTGGTATAGTGTGTGTATCCGTGGGGGGCTGCGCTGATAAACATGATGCTTATCAGCGCAGACCCCCCTGTCAGGAGAGCCGCCGATCGGCTCTCCTCTACTTGCATCTGTCAGACGCGAGTGAGGAAAAGCCCATTAATGGCTTTTCCTGTTTACATCGTGATCAGTGTGATTGGACATGGCTGATCACGTGGTAAAAAGCCTCTGACGGAGGCTGTTTACCGAGATCGGTGTAGCGGTGTGTCAGACTGACACACCGCACCACTGATCGCCGCGATGCATGCCCCCATGGGTGCGCGGCAGCTGTTATCCTGCAGGGCGTCATATGACGCCCAGACAGGATAACTGAACCACTGCCCGGCCGTCGTTTTGCTATAGGCCGGGCGGGAAGTAGTTAAAGGCTTATATGCAAGTTATTGTCATAAAAAGTGTTTGGGGACCTGGGTCTTGCCCCAGGGGACATGTATCAATGCAAATTTTGTTTCTTAAAAACGTCCGTTTTTTCGGGAGCAGTGATTTTTTAATACAGAAAGTGAAACAATAAAGATGAAATATTCCTTTAAATATTGTGCCTGGGGGTGTCTATAGTGTGCCTGTAAAGTGGCACATTTTTCCTGTGTTTAGAACAGTACCACAGCAAAATTACATTTCTAAAGGAAAAATTGTCATTTAAAAGAGATTGCGGTTGTAATGAATTGTGGGGTCTCGACAATATAGATAAAACTCAATGAAAAAAAGAGCATGGGTCCCCCCAGTCCATTACCAGGTCCTTTGGGTCTGGTATGAATATTAAGGGGAACCCCGAAACAAAATTAAAAAAAAAATTGCCTGGGGGTCCCCCCAAAATCCATACCAGGCCCTTCAGGTCTGATATGGAAATTAAGGAGAACCCTGTGCCAAATGTAAAAGAAAAATGGCGTAGGGCCCCCCCAAAATCAATACCAGACCCTTCAGGTATTGGTATGGATTTTAAGGGAAACCCTGCGCCAAATTAAAAAAAATGTCGAAGGGGTCCCCCCAAAATCCAGACCCTTATCCGAGCACACAACCTGGCAGGCAGCTAAAGAAAAGAGGGTGGGACGAGAGAGCACCCCCTCCTGAACCGTACCAGGCCACATGCCCTCAACATGGGGAGGGTGCCTTGGGGTCTGATGGGCACAAGGACCTCCTCCCCACAACCCTTGCCCGGTGGTTGTGAGGGTGTGTGCAGGCAGGGGGCTTATCAGAATCTGTAAGCCCCCTTTAACAAGAGGACTCCCAGATCCCAGCCTCCTCCCTATGTGAATTGGTAATTGGGTACATTGTACCCCTACCATTTAACAAAAAAAAAGTGTCAAAAATAGTAAAAAAAGACAAGAGACAGCTTGGGACAAGTCCTTTATTAAAAAAATAAAAGAATAAAAATGTCCCGCAATGTAAATTCACGCTGCCCAATGGACCGAAAAAGAAAAATGGGAGGCTCCTGCTGACTGATCTCCAAAGAGATATCCAGATGCCCAAGTCAGGATCTTACAAGTATGCATTTTGTCTGTATGGACATGTTTTTTGGATGTCCAGTGGCAAATGCTACTGCAAAGGCCACAGAAAAAAGTGTTATCAGAAGTAGTTTGTAAGTACAGAGTGCAGAAAGTACAGAGAGTAACAGAGGAAATCATTTTTTTTAGGAGAGTCCTTACTAGAAGTTTTGAGGTTTTATTTTTACACCCTCTACTGTCTACAATGTAGTGGACAAAGTAGAGTAAGAAACTAGAAAACTTTTGCCTGAATGTTTTCTTATATTTTATGAAGCCTCTAAGGGGGATGTTGGACTCTCTCCCTATGGGATTTGGTTTGGGAGTGTGTTACTCGCGTGCTTATATTTTGTCTCAGCAGCTGAAGTCCTCCATTCGGATCTCACAGAGAATGTTGCTGATCTTTTAAGGTTTTTGACAAACTCATTTATGTGTTTTCTCCCCAATTCCAGATCCTAAAGGTTTGGAAGGATCTAAAACCAAAGCCAGGTGACTTTTGGATTGTTAAGAGACATTTATATATAAGGAAATGTCTGGAGACTGAATACAGCATCTATTTCATGTACAGTTTTTGCAAAACTTGAAGGAAAAGTCACCTGGATCCACACCAGACACTGCAAAAATGACTAAATTAAAGAAATCTCTGTGTTTGATTTGTTTCCCTTTTGTGATCACAGTCTAGGGTACTTTTTTATCCAATTACTTTAATTGTAAGGGATATATATTTGAAAAGTAGTTTAGCCATGTTGAAGTCATATTTTGTCTTTTGTATGTCTTCCATTTTGTGTAGAATTGTCTGTGTTTACATGTGCTGATAAGGCAGCATGCCCACAATTCAGCTAGAAGGCCATTCTGGCCACAGGAGTGTACAGCCAGTACTCTGTAAATATGTCTTATCAATCATTTGTTTTTCACAATGAAAAGTCATTTGGTAATGAAAAAAGTTGCTCAGCTATTATTTTCTCCACAGTGAAGTTTTTTTGCCTCTTTGGCCAGGACTACCTCCACCTAAGCATGTGGAGGTTCCAGGTTAAAGGTGATATCAGGTATGGTTAGTGATCAAAATATTGATCAAAAGAGGGGAGACTGTAATGGAAATTTGTACGTTCTGTATATAATTGTATTGTATTTTGTATGTATTGCACACTGCCCTCACTGTGCACACAGCACTAATAATGTTTTCAGTAAATGTTTACATTCTTTCCAGTCCTGATTAGAATTAGCCTGCCTATGTAACGCCCCTTGTTACCATAAACGTACAATTGTAATATTAATGTGATACCTACGTAATCATGTGCATAAAAACCTTCAATTGCGTCATAATAAAGCAGAACAGTTATTTGGAAAGATGCTGAGCGTATCTTTTGTGTCTGTTCCCTACTGCAGTAGTTATTATTAATTTGGAACCACTAATCAATATGAGGATAGGAGTTGCCTATCATCAATTTAACTGAGTCAGCATGGCTTCTCTGTGACAGTTCTTATATAGCTGAGGGCGGGGCCACCTGGTGACATAAACAGGTGACCCCGCCCCCCTCTGATGCTAGGGGGAAGCCACAGGGAAGCCCGTTGGTGTCGGGGGGGGCGGAACGGTTGTGTCTTTTTTTTTCTTTTTCGGTCGGGCAGCATGAATTTACATTGCGGGACATTTTTATTTTTATTTTTTTAATAAAGGACTTGTTCCAAGCTGTCTCTTGTCTTTTTTACCATTCTTGACACTTTTTTGTGAAATGGTAGGGGAACAATGTACACCATTACCAATTCACATGGGGGGAGGCCGGGATCTGGGGCTCCCCTTGTTAAAAGGGGCTTCCAGATTACAATAAGCCCCCCGCCCGCATACCCCCACAACCACCGGGCAAGGGTTGTGGGGATGAGGCCCTTTTCCCCATCAACATGGGGACAAGGTGCTTTGGGGTCAGACACCAAAGCACCCTCCCCATGTTGAGGGCATGTGGCCTGGTATGGTTCAGGGGCTGGGGGCGCTCTCTCATCATTTGGCGCAGGGTTCCCCTTAAAATCCATACCAGACCTGAAGGGTCTGATATGGATTTTGGGGGGACCCCTACGCACACATTTTTTTTTTTCATTTTGGTTCAGGGTTCCCCTTAATATTCATACCAGACCCAAAGGGCCTGGTAATGGACTGAGGGGAACCTATGCCCTTTTTTCAATGAGTTTTATCTATATTGCCGAGACCCCACAATTCATTATAGCCGCGATCAGTTTTAAATGGACAATTTTTCCTTTAGAAATGTCATTTTGCTGCGGTACTGTTCTAAACACTGAAAAAATGTGCCACTTTACAGGCATACTATAGACACTCCCCAGGCACGATATTTAAAGGAATATTTCATTTTTTTGTTTCACTTTAAACATTAAAAAAATCACTGCTCCCAAAAAAAAGGGCCGTTTAAAAAAGCCTTTAAATTTAGCACTTTTGATTTTTCATGTTAGTGTCCCATAGACTGCAACGGTGTTCGCCGTCTATGGGACACTAACATGAAATTTGCCGCGAACATCGCATATTGTTCGCTGTTTGGCGAACAGACGAACACCCGATGTTCGTATCGAACTTACATTCGACTCGAACATCGGGCTCATCCCTAGTCCCCAACACTGTATCTCCATACATTTCTGCATAAGCAGAACACACACCCCCTGCACACTTCTGTGCTGGCTACACCACATCTAAATTCACTTTTTCACTTGAAAAATGCAACAACACGTACTTTTGCACCTGCTGAAAACATATGTTTTGCAATCAAAAGCATGCACATCTGTAGTCACCAATGTGCATTTTTGCACTCATCAATACTGCAATGATGTGCACTTTTGTAAACACCATGACAGCAAAGATGTGCTTTTGCATCTGCATTTGCCAACACCACATCACTGCACATTTCTGCACTAGCCAACACTACAGCTACACACACTTTTGCACTTGTCAGTAGAGCAAATTGCCCTTCTCTGGACTCATCAACACCACAACCATGTGTACCTTTGCCATGGATGACACTGTACCAACAATCACATTTGTGCCCTGTACACACGGTCGGATTTTCCGACGGAAAATGTGCGATCGGAGCTTGTTGACGGAAATTCCGACCATGTGTGGGCCCCATCTGACTTTTTCCATCGGATTTTCCGACACACAAAGTTTGAGAGCAGGCTATAAAATTTTGCGACAACAAAATCCGATCGCGTCAATTCCGACCGTGTGTGGACAATTCCGACGCACAAAGTGCCACGCATGCTCAGAATAAATTCTGAGACGGAACTGCTCGGTCTGGCAAAATTAGTGTTCGGAATGGATATAGCACTTTCGTCACGCTGCAATGTTTTAAATTGTTTAATGCAGCGCACTCTCTTCTCTTTATAATGCTGGAAGAATGAAGTAGTTTTGCTGCTCATATTCACACAAACTTCTTTCTTTATTATTTCTCGTGATTTCATCAATATAATATTTTTATTTGTCACATCTCCCGAAAAAATAATCTTTTTGGGATGTTTTTAGATTAAATATTTTTTTTAGGATTTTTTTAAAGCCTGATCTTGTGTTTTATTTATCTTTTTTTTTTTACTCCATAATATTTTTTGCTGTGTTTTGTGTGTCAAGTTACCACAACACCATTATTATCTTGTATCATTTATTAATCTCAAGGAGGTTGCTTGGTGTTGGTGTCTCTTGTTAATTTCACATTGTATTTTTGAAATGTACCTGCCTCCTCACAAACAAACTGTCCTTTTTGATAGAAAACACACATAGGCGAGTATAATTGAATGAAAACTTCCTTTATTAAGGACTCATAACCAAACAAAGAGGGAGGCAACCCTGGATTAACAGCAGAAATTGGCGAAGCCTTTGGCCCCCAGGGCACCCATCAACTATTTTCCTGCAAAATTGGTGGCCTGAGGAGTCCATATATAAGGGAGTACAATCTGGTCCAGAAGTCCAAGAGATCATGAACAGCAGCAGATGACATGTATGTCCCCAGGCTGTGGTCATACAAGAGCCTGCATTTTTTGTCAGACCAGACTGAACCCAGGCCATCACTCTCTGGTCTTCCTTACATGCTTCCTTCACGGCTGTGTCTGTGGTGTTGGAGGTGTGGCAGGAAGAGGAGTAGGACCTGGAGGAGGAGGACCTGGAGGAGGAGGAGGACCATTGGTGAGCTCACAAATGTGGCTTTGGCATGTGAGTTGGCCCCTCAACCCCTTATTTAGTGCTTCTAAAATGAGAAACTCTCATAAGAGACATTGGCCCTCCTCCATTTGCAGCATTTTGCATGCTGTTAGGTCAGCAAAATCCTCTTCAACACTGTGGGGTGTTCTGAGGGCCTCAGTAGCCTTCCAAAATAGGCCAATTGCTGCCTCCTCCAGGTTACTCCTCTTCCTGCCACTTTTTCTTTGAAGGCGGAGGGGAGGGACCTGGGTATCGGGCAGCCTACTTGGCCCAGCCACCTCCTAGCTGAGACTTTCCTGTGTATGAAAAAGGGACATCGTTTTAGTTTTTGGTTCATCAATCACAATCAGAAATTAGTACTCCAACCTAACTTATATTTAACATCATTAATATGACAACCAGAAATATTTAGAAGAATGCTATACCTGGCTCAAGCTGGGCTCCTCCACATGTTGCTGCCTAGAAGGCCCAGGTTGGACGTCAGAAGCCTCAGCTGAGGGGGAAGGAAGTGTGGAAGGAAGACTGGAGAGTGCTGGCCTGGGTTCAGTCTGACCTGCCAGAAAATGCAGTCTGTCATAGTACCACAGCCTGGGGACATAAATTTCATCTGCTGCTCCTGATCTCAGGGAATCCTGGACCTTCTTGCGCTCCCTTAGATAAGTGCTTCTCATGCCACCAATTAGGGCCTTCAAATAGGTGATGTATGCCGTGGGGATCACTGGCTTCACGAATTCCAGCAAATTATCCAGCACTGCCTTCCTCTTTGTTTGATTCTTATAATGTGGGTGGTTTACCTGCCACAGACAGGGCAGCTCCATGAACATATCAATGAATATGGTGATAAAGTCCTGATGTATATGATGATCCACACTAAATGATACGTCAATAAGAAACCATATGAAATAAATATAGTGGTGATCTCTTGGCAGGATCAACCACTACACAACAAACATGATTTATAAGTAAAAACTAAGTATAAAGTGCACTAGTGCTCTGTGCTGCAATAATAACAGTGTAAATGACAGATACAACAATAGCAGCTCATATGTAGGAGTATAAAAGTCAACACACATAAATGGTAAGAAAATACAAAGTGCACATGTGCTAAGTGCTGTGCCAAATGCTTAATCAGTGCAAACGTGCTGATAGCAGAACCCGCAATATCAGCTCCTATATAAAGTGAGAAAATATATATATAAAAATAAAAATAGATGTCACATATGTAGCATACATACAATCCTCAAAAAGTGGCTATGTGCAACCAAAAAACAATAACATCCACGTGATCCTTAAAAAAGACAGTTCAATCAAGGTGTATTCATAAAAAAGAGCAGTCCTCCTTCATAAAGTGATATCAGCTTCCTAGCATGCAGATATACAGTGGGGTGCTCAAATGTGACAAAATAGTGCTCCTCTTCGTGTTTACACACTAGTGGGTAGTGGCCCCTTACCTTAGGATAATGGGGTAACAGCAAAAACCAGTAATGGGGGTACCATCCTTTCACTTCCTTTTCAATCCTTACGATCCCACTCCTGGAGCATATTCCCTCAGCAGGTGAAGGGACACGGAAATATAAAAAAGGAAGGTCCCACAATAGTGTAGTATTGTATGGCAAGACTAGTTTTATTCACAAACAGCATAAGTACTCACATAAACAGTAAACAAACAGCGCTTATCTCCAACGAGCGGCGAGCTCATAAGCCTCTATCAGCATCGGTGCCTGTCCTGTCCCTACGCGTGACGTCACTGCACACGTGACTTCTTCAGGGGATAACTATAGGCCCGATAAGTGTCCTTAAATAGTATTAGAATGGCTGAGTCTCTCACTCACATCATTTGTGTTTTTTGCTTGGATTAGCGCGGCACCAATTTCTTTATACTCTATTATTTTCTGTGAGGGTCTGGCTGTACCCGACTCGTTGCAGGCAGCTTTTCCTTTTAAGCTTTCACGTTCACACACATGATAGCGTGGGAATAATTGTTTACATTTTTTGAGTTCCTATACACCTACCCATTCCCGCAGCAATCATGGATGTGTTTTCCTATATGGAAAAAAGACAAGTCAATTTAGAAGAGGTTTTTAATGTTAACAACACGAACACCAATATGCATCTAGATCTGGAAAGTGTAATGAGGAAATTGGGACATAACATGGAAAAGAAGGTGAGTCTATGGTGGGATATTTGCACCTTTGAGACATACTTGAAAGAAAATATAGTCCCAAGGAAATTAAGATGGGATGTCCCCACAAATGATGGCCTAACAGACCAAGAGTAAAACGACAAATGGTTTAAATTCTTTAATGACAAAGGCCTTGAGTTATTGAGTTTCTTGTTAGAAAGAAACTAAAGAAAAAATAAAAGAATAGATCAAAATATCTCTGAATTGAAAGAAGAACTAGAACCTCATAAAGACACGACAGAGTTCAAAACCCTAATGACACAACTTAATAAAGATCTTATAAAAAAATACAGAGAAGTCCAACAGAGGAAGAGCAAGAAACACATCAGAGACACCAATGACTTTCGCAATGACCAGGTTTTCAAATGGCAGAGCTAGTTAGGCAAGACTGATATTGGTGCAAACAAGGCCTGGGGAATGCCCAGGGAAAAACCAAAGCCTACTTACCACCAGCTTGCAGACAACCAAATTAACCTGTCTAACAGTATGCGTTAAAAACAGGGGTTTAGTCCGCACGCATTTGCAAATGCATGTGTAAGCCACAGAGCCTCGTCAAGGCACCCTGATATCTGTGGTCCTAATACTAAAATATGAGTGTCCCCACAGTGGAGGCACATGGATTCTAATGGATAAATGCTGGCAGGTGGACTGAAGGGCAGCCTATCCCTTCTTAAAGGTACAAAAGCACACCAAACACCCAGCAAAGAGCACTATGGCTGCAAAGGTGCTGGTGCGTTTCTGGACCAATAAACACACCAAGGTGATCTCAAAAAACTCGCCACCGCCTTCATTTAAAGCTGGCTATCGCAGTAAGTGGCTTTGGAGGGCTACAAACAGATGCAAACAAGGCCTGGGGAATGCCCAGGGAAAAACCAAAGCCTACTTACCACCAGCTCGCAGACAACCAAATGAACCTGCGTTTCTGGACCAATAAAAACACCAAGGTGATCTCAAAAGCAGCATTTATCCATTAGAATGCATGTGCCTCCACTGTGGGGACACTCATATTTTAGTGTTAGGACCACAGATATCAGGGTGCCTTGACGAGGCTCTGTGGCTTACGTATGCATTTGCAAATGCGTGCGGACTAAACCCCTGTTTTTAACGCGTACTGTTAGACAGGTTAATTTGGTTGTCTGCGAGCTGGTGGTAAGTAGGCTTTGGTTTTTCCCTGGGCATTCCCCAGGCCTTGTTTGCATCTGTTTGTAGCCCTCCAAAGCCACTTACTGCGATAGCCAGCTTTAAATGAAGGCGGTGGCGAGTTTTTTGAGATCACCTTGGTGTGTTTATTGGTCCAGAAACGCACCAGCACCTTTGCAGCCATAGTGCTCTTTGCTGGGTGTTTGGTGTGCTTCTGTACCTTTAAGAAGGGATGGGCTGCCCTTCAGTCCACCTGCCCGCATTTATCCATTAGAATGCATGTGCCTCCACTGTGGGGACACTCATATTTTAGTGTTAGGACCACAGATATCAGGGTGCCTTGACGAGGCTCTGTGGCTTACGCATGCATTTGCAAATGCGTGCGGACTAAACCCCTGTTTTTAACGCGTACTGTTAGACAGGTTAATTTGGTTGTCTGCGAGCTGGTGGTAAGTAGGCTTTGGTTTTTCCCTGGGCATTCCCCAGGCCTTGTTTGAAGACTGATATTGGATCTACATACTCTACACCTGAAAAAACAGTAAGGATGTATGCACAACCACCCTATGAACCACCTAGGCCAGTTATGCCAAATACAGGGTACCAGGTTCGCAGAGATGAAAATAGGGCCATGACCCCGAGACATCGGGATCAGGATGAGAGAAATGCTGGATATCACCCAAATACTCCCTACCGGAATGATAGGAGACCCCAATATAATAATCGAACACCACAAAATGGAGGAAAGAAACCATATTACGGGAAAAATAATAGGAAGCCCCAGAATAAGAATTGGTACAAACCACCCTATTCTGAACGAGAATATAGGGGGCCACCATATGAATCCAGAGACCAGAGGAGACCAACTCAAGAATATAGAGAGAATAGGGAACCAGCATACGAATACTATGGACCAAGAGATAGGAGTCCTATTCAAGAATATGGATACGAGAACAGGAGGGGCCCACCCCAGAAGACCCAACGGAGTCCAATTTCTATGTATAATTACTATGCCTCCCTGATGAACAGGGAAGAAGAAGAAAGATCAACCAGACCCTACCCTCCACAATATGGTGACCAAGAATATTACAGACATTTTTTAAACAGGGGCAAAGAAAATCACCAAGTGAGAAATCAAGAGGAGATGAGAATTCCCAGAAGAAGCCCAGAAAGAAGCGTGGACGGAGATCTGGCAAGAGACAACAAAAGAAAAAGAGAGTGAAAGGAGAGGGTATTTTTAATTTGAGTGGTCAGGCACTCACACATGAAGAGATTGGGGTTCTTGATAGAGGCTTGAAATATGCACCCACCAAGAATCTTGATAAATTTCAGACCTATATCGGAATCCAAAAATTTGTGAGAAAATTAAATATCCAAAAATATATATTAGGAAACTCCTTTAGGCCCAAAGATGTAGTGAGTGCGAATGATGCCATCCTACATAGCTCACTGAGGAATAGGGATGAGTTGAACACCCCCCGGTTCGGTTCGCACCATAACCTGCGAACGGACCGAAAGTTAAGAACCCCATTGACGTCTATGGGACTCGAACGTTCGAAATCAAAAGTGCTCATTTTAAAGGCTAATTTGCATGGTATTGTCCTAAAAAGGGTTTGGGGACCCGGGTCCTACCCCAGGGGACATGTATCAATGCAAAAAAAACTTTTAAAAACGGCCGTTTTTTCGGGAGCAGTGATTTTAATGATGCTTAAAGTAAAAAAAAAAAGTGAAATATTCCTTTAAATGTCGTACCTGGGGGGTGTCTATAGTATGCCTGTAAAGTGACGCGTGTTTCCCGTGTTTAGAACAGTCCCTGCACCAAATGTCATTTTCAAAGGAAAAAATCTCATTTAAAACTGCTTGCGGGTTTAATGTAATGTCGGGTCATGGCAATATGGATGAAAATCAGTGAGACAAGCAGCATGGGTACCCCCAGTCCATTACCAGGCCCTTTGGGTCTTGTATGGATATTAAGGGGAAGCCCGCACCCAAATTAAAATAAGGAAAGGTGTGGGGCCACCAGGCCCTATATACTCTGAACAGCAGTATACAGGCGGTGCAAACAAGACAGGGACTGTAGGTTTGTTGTTAAGTAGAATCTCTTTGTAATTTTGAACGGGTACATTTTTAACGTGTTTAGCTCCAGCCAAAAAATCTTTTTTAAGCTTTTTGGAAAACATAGGGAAGGGTTATCACCCCTGTGACATTTGTTTTGCTGTCTTTCCTCCTCTTCAGAAGATTTCACCTCACTTTTTGTCCCAATGAAAAATGTTTTTTGAAAATTTGGATTTTTTTGTGGAACAAGGATTGGAAAGCATCAGTGGAAAGGAGAATTTTTTTTCCCATATTAACTCTTACAGGAGAGAATTTCCCTCCCTAGGGGTAGATTTCATCTCACTTCCTGTTGTCTCCTTCCGTTTGCAAGTAGGAGTCGTTTGTAAGTTAGATGTTTGAAAGTAGGGTCCTGCCCTATATACTCAGCAGAAATTTGGGCCTTAGGTGTTGCTGTGGCCACAACACTGTAAGCCCTCACAGGGCCCTGCTGTGAAATATTAGATCAAGAATTGTAATTACATGCCCCTGTTGAACAGGAGCTGAAAAATTAGGCCTTAGGCACTGGTGCTGGTGCCACAACACTGCAACCCCTCACAGACACTCTAGTTGGAACGCAGGAACGAGCCCTGCTGCAAAGTATTGCATCAAAAATTGTAATTACACGCCCCTGTTAGACAGGGGCAGAAAAATTGGGCCTTAGGCACTGGTGCTGGTGCCACAACACTGCAACCCCTCACAGACACTCTAGTTGGAATGCAGGAACGAGCCCTGCTGCAAAGTATTACATCAAAAATTGTAATTACACGCCCCTGTTAAACAGGGGCTGAAAAATTGTGCCTTAGGCACTGGTGGTGGCGCCCAGAACCAAAAATGTTCTTACAAGCTATCAGCGTGATGATTGAGGAGGAAGAGGATAATTACTCAGGGATAGTCACTCAGCATCAGCATAGGCAGTCTTTGAAGGGATCTGAGATTTCAAAAAAAATATTCGGTTACATCAGCATCAGGTGCTTGGTAGCTGGTGGTGATCCAAGACTGATTCATTTTTATGAAGGTCAGTCGATCGACCGAGTCGGTGGACAGACGCACCCTGTGATCGGTTACCACGCCTCCAGCAGCACTGAATGTGCGTTCCGAAAGAACGCTGGATGCAGGACAGGCCAGTAGCTCAATTGCATACTGTGCAAGCTCTGGCCAGTGATCCATCCTCAAGACCCAGTAACCCAGAGGATTTTCGGTGGGAAAGGTGTCCAAGTCTGATCTTGCCCCTAGGTATTCCTGCACCATGTAAAACAGACGCTGGCGATGGTTGCTGGAACCAATCATACCTTGGGGCTGCGGACCAAAAAATTGTCTGAACGCATCGGTCAGACGGCCACCTTCTCCACCATTCCTTCTTTGACTGACCGAAGCCTCAGCAACACGTTGTCCAGAAACAGGAGTTTGTAACCTCCCAGTCTCTGGGCACGCATTGCACAGACCTTTCTGCAAGGCCTCCCGAAGATGTTTCATCCTCTGCTCCCTCTGCGATGGCAAGATAAGGTCCGCAACCTTACCCTTGTAACGTGGATCAAGGAGGGTTGCCAGCCAGTATTGGTGCTTCTCCTTGATACCACGAATACGAGGATCCTTACGCAGACTTTGCAGGATCAGGGAGGCCATGCAGCGTAGGTTTGCTGAGGCATTCGGTCCGGAGTCCTCTGGGTCACTAAGGACGACAACGTCCGCAGCCACCTCCTCCCAGCCACATACAAGTCCATGTGTTTCTTGGGACTGATCCCTTAAAGACTGCTGCTGATGCTGAGTGCCAGGCTCCACCTCCATACTGACACAATCTTCCTCCTCCTCCTCCTCCTCCTCCTCTTCCTGTGTGATCGGCGGGCATGCAGGAACACTGTCTGGATAAAGGGGGCCTTGAGAGCTAAGGAAGTCCTCCTCTTCCTGCCTCTGTTCTGCCTCAAGTGCCCTGTCCATTATTCCACGCAGCGTGTGCTCCAACAGGTGGACAAGGTGGACAGTGTCACTGATGCATGCACTGTCACTGCTCACCATCCTCATGGCCTCCTCGAATGGTGACAGGACAGTGCATGCATCCCTGATCATGGCCTACTGGCGTGGGGAAAAAAAACCAAGCTCCCCTGACCCTGTCCTGGTGCCATAGTCGCACAGGTACTCATTGATGGCCCTCTGCTGCATGTGCAGCCGCTGCAGCATGGCCAACGTTGAGTTCCACCTGGTGGGCATGTCACAGATTAGGCGGTTCTTGGGCAGGTTAAACTCCTTTTGGAGGTCCGAAGGGCGAGCACTGGCATTATATGACCGGCGGAAATGCACACAGACTTTCCTGGCCTGCCTCAGGACATCCTGTAAGCCCGGGTACCTGCCCAAGAACCGCTGCACCACCAAGTTAAGGACGTGAGCCAAACAGGGCACATGGGTCATTTGTCCCTGTCGGAGGGCAGAGAGGAGGTTGGTGCCATTGTCGCAAACCACCATTCCTGCCTTAAGTTGGCGTGGCGTCAACCACCTCTGAACCTGCCCCTGCAGAGCTGACAGAACCTCTGCCCCAGTGTGGCTCCTGTCCCCCAAGCACACCAGCTCAAGCAACGCATGGCATCTTTTGGCCTGCGTACTTGCGTAGCCCCTTGAACGACTACGGAGCACCGCTGGTTCCGAGGAAGAGGCCATGGAGGAAGAAGAAGAGGAGGGGGTGGAGGAGAGAGGTGTGTCACAATCATTAGCATTTTGGAGGCGTGGTGGCGGAACAACCTCCAACACTACTGCACCTTGTCCTGCATCCTTCCCAGCTGCCAGCAGAGTCACCCAATGCGCCGTGAAACTTAGGTAACGTCCCTGTCCATGCCTGCTGGACCATGAGTCAGCGGTAATATGCACCTTACCGCTGACCGCCCTGTCCAGCGAGGCATGGACATTGCCTTCCTCATGCCGGTAGAGAGCCGGAATCGCCTTCCATGAGAAAAAGTGGCGTTTGGGTACCTGCCACTGAGGAACCGCACATTCCACAAACTCACGGAAGGGGGCAGAGTCTACCAACTGAAAAGGCAGCAGTTGAAGTGCTAGCAATTTTACCAAGCTAGCATTCAACCGCTGGGCATGTGGATGGCTGGGAGCAAACTTCTTTTGGCGGTGCAGCAGCTGGGGCAGGGAAATTTGCCTGGTACAATCTGACGTCGGTGTACCAAAAGCAGATTGCCCACAAGTACTTGGTTGTGACACACCTAATTCTACACCTTCATTACTCTCAGTGCAGGTCTCAGAGAGGACTGGAGGTCTAGTGGGGTTGGAAATCTCAGCTGATGAGGAGCAAGGAGAGGTCCTCCTTGTTCTTTGGTGTGGGTCTTTTAGATACGCTTGCCAACGAACTGCATGGCAGGTCAACATATGTCTGGTCAAGCATGTGGTACCCAAGCGGGAGATGTTTTGGCCACGTGAGATACGCTTGAGACATATGTTGCAAATAGCAGCGGTGCGATCTGATGCACTCGTCTCAAAAAAGGCCCACACCAAAGAACTTTTTGAATAACGCGCAGAGACTGCAGCGCCCTGCACATGTGGAGCTTTGGGGTGTGATGCAGACAATGTGCTGCCCTTAGGCTGGCCCCTGGAGGGCATCCTGCCTCGTTGGTGATGTGCCGCCTCCTCCTCCTCCTCCTCCTCCTCCTCTCTCCTATCAGGCACCCACATTGAGTCAGTGACCTCATCATCCCCTCCCTCCTCATCACTGGAGCAAACCTGGCAGTATGCTGCAGCAGGGGGAGCATGACTGCCAGATTGCTGTCCTTCTTGGGCACCCCCTCTGGCCGTGCTCATGTTACTGCCTTCATCGAGCTCAGTATCATCATCAGAGCCTTCCAAACGCTGGGCATCCTCCTGGAGCATGTACCCAACACTGTGGTCGAACAGTTCGAGGGACTCCTCAGGAGGACATGGTGGAGCTAGGGAAGGAGTCACTGATGACATTGAGCCGAGGGAAGAGGCCACTGCTTTGCCAGACAAAGCACCGTGGGCATGGGTGAGAGAGGATGAGGAGGATGAGGACGGCTTGGTCATCCACTCGACCAAGTCTTCCGCATGTTGCGGCTCAACACGACCAACTGCCGAAAAAAAGGCCAAGCGTGTCCCATGGCCACGTGCTGATGAGGATGCACCGTCTCCACGACCAGCACTAGACACAGAGCCTGCTTGCCCTCTCTTATTGGCTTGTGACTGTCTGCCTCTCCTTCTTGGCCTTCCAGACATACTAATGGCCTGTAGCTGCACTAAGCTGGGATATATATATATATATATATATATATATATATATATATATATATATATATATGTACTGATACTGCAGCTAGCAAAATCAACTGCCTGCCTGTAGTATGAGAACACCACCAACCTTCTACAGGTAGCTTTAGCTGAACACTTTGAGGTGGACGCACCCCACTAACTTGTAGGTTTAGCTGAACACTGTGAGCAGGACGCACTGCACTAACTGTAAATAGTCTAGCTGCCTGACCGTGGTACTAATAGGATCAAAAGAACACCAGTAATTTTCTTCAGGTAGCTGTATATACTGTAACAAGACAAGCCTGCCTGTCAGTAGGAAGATAACAGGAACGGATCTAGCTGAACACTGTGAGCAGGACGCACTGCACTAAATGTAAATAGTCTAGAAGATAACAGGAACGGATCTAGCTAAACTGAATACAGTGTATATATGTATATGCAACACCTGGGATGCATATATATACACAATACACTTTAAGCGCAGCTAACTGACTGACTGTCCTGCCTAATCTAGCTAACTCAAATGAAATGACACTGTCTCTCTCTCTCTCCAAGCACACCGGAACACACTGCACAGGGCCGCCGTGCAGGCGGCCTTATATAGTGTGGGGCGTGTACTAAATCCCCTGAGCCATAATTGGCCAAAGCCTCCTTGGCTTTGGCCAATTACGGCTCTCTGTTCAGGCGACGCTGTGATTGGCCAAGCATGCGGGTCATAGTGCATGCTTGGCCAATCATCAGCAAGCAATGCACTGCGATGCCGCAGTGAATTATGGGCCGTGACGCGCCACACGAATTTGGCGCGAACGGCCCATATCGTTCGCAATTCGGCGAATGACCGAACAGCCGATGTTTGAGTCGAACATGGGTTCGACTCGAACACGAAGCTCATCCCTACTGAGGAATAAATCTGTTTTTAATCCATCTAATAAAGATAGTAAACATATTGATGTTTTTAAAAAAATTGTTTTAGAAGATATTAAGGACCTCAAGATCAAGAAAAAGGAAGAACCTAGCTATATTAAGAGTGGGATCCGGAAGTTGAGTAAAAGAAGGGACATTGTTATCTGACCAGCGGATAAGGGAGGGGGCATTGTGATCCTCTCAAAGGAACAATATCACAAATCAATGATGGATATGCTGGATGATGACAACACCTATACCAAGTTACTGAGGAACCCTATGTTTAAATGCAGGAAGGCATTAGAACAGGTTGTTTGTCTAGGAGTGAAGAAAAATATACTCAATAAAAAAGAAGCTCGATATCTCATTCCAGAATCCTGCCGTACACCAATTATCTATTCATTGCCTAAGATTCATAAAGATAAAACTAATCCACCACCAAGACCGATAGTAAATGGTATTGACTCACTTACTTCTAGGATGGGTCAATATATAGATGTCTTCCTGCAGCCAGCCGTTCAAAGCACGGAGGCGTACCTTAGAGATACTAAACAAATCTTACAAATTATAGAGAATATCCCAGAAGAAGATAGATCATGGATCCTGGCCACCGCAGACGTGTCATCTTTATATACAGTGATCCCCCATCATCGAGCATGCAAAGCCGCAAAATGGGGGCTGAGGAAATACACCAAACTACCATGCATGCAGCGGAAATTTTTGATAAAGTGTTTGGATTTTAGCTTAAAGAATAACTACTTTTGGTACAATAAGACTTACTACCATCAACAGACTGGAGTTGCTATGGAAGCAAAGTTTGCCCCGAGCATACCTGGCCTCTTCATGGCACAATAGGAGGAAGAAAGCGTTTTCACTAACCGACCCAAGGAACTAGTAATATATAAAAGATATATTGACGATATCTTTATACAATGGGACGGGGAAGGTAGTCAGCTGTCGCAATTTCTGGAAAAATTGAATAGAAACGATAGGAATATTAAATTGTCCTGGGACATTAATGAAAATAAGATAAATTTCCTGGATTTGGAGATTAGACAGGAAAAGTCTGTATTTAGCACACCAACGCACTTTAAGGATATCGACAGAAATAGTTACCCACCAATTGAAAGCTGCCACCACAAAAACTAGCTGTTCAATATCCCAAAAGGCCAACTGATGCGACTAAAGAGGAATTGCACCAAATTTGAAACCTTTTTGGAACAGGCCGAGAAAATGGGAGAGAGATTTACCTCAAAGGGTTACGATTATCACTTTATAAGTACCAAGATAGTAGAAGTATCAGAGATGGACCGGAAAGAACTAATTAGAGAGAAGGTGGTACAGAAACGATCAACAGAAGGGGTACCATTAATTTTAGATGTTAATGTGCAACACAAGAAGATTGAAAAGATTATCAGACGCCATTGGCATATCTTGCTGGCAGATAGACAATTACAGGGGACGTTGCCGGAGAACTAAACGCCCTAAACAAAGGTCTTTGAATTTTCATCTACAAGTACGGGGGACACCTATGAGGTAAAAAAACTTTATTTGCTGCAATACTGAAGGGGCAGTGTATGCCCTGGAGTGCAGCTGCGGCCTACAATATGTGGGCCGCACGAAAAGACCTCTGAAGGTACGAATCAAAGAGCATGTCCAGAATATTTTAAATGGTTACGATAAGCACAGCGTATCCAAACATTTTTTACTGTGCCACAATAAAGACCCCACCCATTTGAAGTTTTGGTGCATTGAGCCATACACCCGACATTGGCGGGGGGGACATAAGGTGTGTACCCTGAGCCAAAAGGAATCTAGGTGGATTTTTATTTTAGATACATTCTCACCCCGAGGCTTAAACATTGAGTTGGACCTCAACTGCTTCCTCAGTGACGTTTAACCGATTGTATTTGTGTAAATTTTTTATCTATTTATTAATTTCTACTGATATAGGGTATATGATCTCCTCCCCTTTTTGCTACACACTTTTACTTCAACCACTGTTTACTATTTGCCCTATTTATTCCTATTTTTGCTTAGATGGTAGAAACCACTACCCGACTTTTTATTACATCATATATGGACCATGTTTTTATTTCTCGTTTTTTTTGGACCTCTCATCGATTTTTACTAATATATGTGTCTGTAACCATTTTACTCAACAGGTTTTTTCTCTCATAGATTTGATCACTTTACTATGAGATTACATATTTGGATTGGGTTATAGAATATGTTTACGTGATATTTTTGTGTATTGTCCCATAACCCAGTAATTAACTGATTCACCAATTCCCATTTATATGCTAACTATTTTATCTTGGGGACTGATTGCTCACCTTTGTGTAGGAAGTTGGTCAATATCAGCATTAGAGTCTCTCTTCTCCCACTGTTGTTTTTATTTGCATTTTTTGGATTTTTTATCCTGATTAATTATCCTCCCTGTTTTTAGCATTTATTGTGGTAATTTATTAAAATATATTGTTTATTTATAAATATTTTTCTGGTCACCTACTCCCCTCTATTTAATACATGGTATATCTTAGTTTGTGGACGCCGTATTGCGAGTACACATTTCTGACTATGATGACTGAGTGATGGCGACGTAGTCTGTCATGATTGCGTTACAGCGGAGGAGGACACTCGGGATATGCTGTCCCGCGTTCGTACCTCCTTTGCTGACAGCTTATAGAATGGGAGATGTGTGCCTGTGTTCATTGGCCCTTTGGGTCAGCTGACTGCAGGAAGCTGTACACGCCCCCCTGATGGCCGCTCAACTTTACATCACTATCATAATGGCCGTGCCCTGTTAATCCCTGGGAAAATTACCAGCCATTCTAATACTATTTAAGGACACTTATCGGGCCTATAGTTATCCCCTGAAGAAGTCACTTGTGCAGTGACGTCACGCGTAGGGACAGAACAGGCACCGATGCTTATAGAGGCTTACGAGCTCGCCGCTCGTTGGAGATAAGCGCTGTTTGTTTACTGTTTATGTGAGTACTTATGCTGTTTGTGAATAAAACTAGTCTTGCCGAGGCGTGGCCTGAGGAGCTATGGAGTAGGACGTTTGGAAAGAGAGCTCCCTTTGCCCAAAATCCTGTAATCGACATCCTGCTCCAATCCTAGCAATCCTGACAGGACAAGACACTTCAATAGGCTTGTCCCATCATCTGTGTGGCCCTGGGTGCTGCCTGGCCGTCTGGAGCGTTGCTCGAGGCCGCGGAGACCGGATCGTCCCGCCCCGGGCCCGGCCTGTAGGAAAGTCCCCGGCTTCGGCCTAGTGCTTGGAGCGGCGGCCATATTGCTCCACCCGGCGGCGGCTCCTACTCATCCCCTGGCTATACAAGGCTCCCCAGAGACGGATCTTTGCCTGCCTCGGCCCCCGGACTACCTGTGGCCCCCAGCGCTGACCTTCTGCATCCTGAAACAGCTCCTGGGACGGCCCGAGGATCCGGCCTGGTCCTCGGACCGGCGGCCATCTTGCTACACCCGGCGGCAGCTCCTGCTTATCCCCCGGACATACAAGGCTCCCCAGAGACAGATCTTTGCTTGCCTCAGCCCCCGGACTGCCTGTGGCCCCCAGCGCTGAACCTCTGCACCCTGAGACGGCTCCTGGGACGGCCCGGGGCTCTGGCCTGGTCCTCGGAACGGCGGCCATCTTGCTGCACCCAGAAACAGCCCTGCAGATTCTCCTGACTTGCCGAGCCCCCCAAAGGACTACTTTCTGCGTGCAAGGGCCTCCAGATCTCCTCTGGGGACACAGTACCTGAGGAGAGGCCTGAAAGGTGAGGGAGTGAGATACAGACAGAGCAAACTTCCAGCACACAAACTCCTGATAGAGGTCCTGAGGAACGATACACCAAAGTAATTCATCACAAGGGTTCCCCTTCTGTCCCGGGACCACTGAGGACTATGTCACCACCAAAGCGGAACACTGGGACGACAGACAAGCTCGCGCAATTTCGCCGCCTGGAGAAAGACATGCAGCAGGAGGGCAGCGCAGACACGTGTAAGGGCCCCGCTCCTCAGACGTCAGACACCGACAAAGTGCTGGACGCTATAGCCGCCTTGCAAGGTACACTGACTGCGAAGATAGACGAAGTAAAAATCGATATATCCCTGATCAGACAGGACTTCTCAAAACTGAAAGACAGGGTTACGGAGGCAGAAACCAGAATCAGCAACGCGGAAGATGCCCTGCACCCCATGAGACATACTACAGAAGAGATGCAGAGACAAATACAACAACTTAATGCCCATCAAGATGACATGGAGAACCGCCTTAGACGCTGTAACCTCCGCTTCATAGGACTGCCGGAGAAAGAGGAAGGAGCGGACCCGGCAACCTATCTAGAAACGCTCCTGCTCAAAACGTATGGCCGGGAAGCCTTTTCAGTAATGTTTGCGGTGGAGAGGGCGCACCGCATACCTGCGCGGCCACCACCACCTGGAGCGCCTCCCCGCACATTCATCGCCAAATTTCTAAATTTTCGGGACCGAGACAAAATCCTTAAACTCACCCGGGAGAGAGGAAACATACAGATCGGGAACAGCCAGATAGCAGTATTTCCGGATTTTTCCAGCGAGGTGCAAAGGAAGAGAGCACAATATCAAGAGGTGAAGCGCCGATTGAGGACCCTCCATCTCAAGTATGCGATGTTATTCCCTGCCCGGCTGCGGGTGGAGGAAGACGGAAAAGTACAGTTCTTTGACGACCTGGCGGCAGCGACAGCATGGCTGGATCGTAGAGACAGGCCGGCTTAATCTGTCTAAGTTCATTCAACCACAGATGTTGGCGCCACAACTTGACCCATGAAACTCTGACCTGAATCATATAATGTGCCACCGGACGTGGGTCAGAGAGAGGTAGCCTAGTTACTTTCCTTGGTTCTGTTGCATAGTTGGAATACTGGCTCCCCTTGTCCTTCACAGCTAGAAAGCAGGTAAAACTACGTGACTTTTGTCATGAGTACCACTAAGGGTTAAGCACAATACTTTTTAAGGTGTCCCTAAGCTGTATCCTGACTGGTAACTATAACAGTTTTATAATCACTGACATGGAACGGCTCACACAGGAAAACACAGATTGGAGACTTGAACATATCCTGTCATAAACTCAAGTATGACCTTTAAGGGAGCTCCCACTTGGGGAGATCTGTGATGGTATCGTTCCTATTTTCCACGTTTTGCTCCACGGTTGACAGTGAATTTTTCGCCCCCAAAGAAATAGTTACTCAACATGATATACAGCTACCATTCATATTAAGTTTAGTGCCTCCAGCTAGCCAGACAAGCTGGATGTTTATTCTCATGTTGATTGTTCGGGTTTGCATGCTCACACCAGGTTGGGGAGGTGTGCAGCTGGGAGGGAAGGGATGGGTTAACCACTGGTTGCAAAGTTTTGGGGAAATTGGCTTTGTCGTAGCACATGAATGTACAGATATGCATATTGTATTTGAAAGTAAATGGGTCACACTGCACAGAAACAGGATCAGGAATTGTGTCAGTAATTATGATAGCTTGGTCTTGTTCTGCTGGTCCGCAAAGGCGAAATACTCACTAGACAAAGATGACAAACATTAAATTCCTAACATGGAACGTGAGGGGTCTGAGGGACAAAGTTAAGCGAACCGCAGCACTCGCGTTCCTAAAATCACAGAAAGCTGACATTATAGCTCTACAGGAGACGCATGTAACCGGCCACCTGCAGGCGGCTTTAAAAAAACCATGGGTGGGATGGATTTATCATAGTACACACACAAACCAATCCAGGGGAGTTTCCCTTATTATAGCTAAAAACGTCCCATTTGAGTTAATAGAGCTGGAGTCGGACCAGCAGGGAAGATTTCTGTTTCTGAACGCCATGATAGGGGGTAATCCGGTTTTGGTCATGGCAAGCTATGTTCCTCCCCCATTCACGACAGAGGTGATCATGAAGGGATTGGCGTACTTAGCCAAGCACCCAACGGTACCGGCTGTCTGGATGGGGGACTTCAACATGACCATGAACCCGGCACTTGATAAACCAGATCAGGGTGGAGTCCCCGGTGCCTCAATACAACATACCAGACTGAGTCGCTTGTTGAAGGAGTTTGCTCTAACGGATGTATGGAGGCGGCAAAATCCGTCCACGAGAGCATACACATGTCACTCTGTCAGCCACCGTACAATGTCGAGGATAGACTATGTATTGGTGACAAACACCCTACTCCCTAGAGTTACTGGATCAGGCATGGCACCCAGAGCCCTATCGGATCACTCGCCATGCTGGATAACAGTTTCCATGTTAAAGGCAGCTCCCACTCCTACATGGCGACTTAATCCATTCTGGCTCACGGTTATGCCGGACCTTGAGGCCTTAAAGAGAGAACTGCAGTACATACTGCACAACACGTGCAAAGTAGATATACCGGGTATGGAATGGGACGCATTTAAAGTTCAGGCACGCAGGGTACTAACATCCAATATAAACAGATTTAAACTATCGTCCAAAACCTTACTACAGATGACGACTGACACACTTACAGAACTAGAGAATGTATATGCCTCAGACCCCAATCCTGATAATCTTCAAAAAGTAAACCTACAAGCCAGGGTGGTAAACCAGATACACGTAGAGAAAGCCAGACAGCACGTATTCTTCTGCAAACAGCGAGTGTTTGAGCACGGTGAACAGGCAGGGAAAATGCTAGCGTACTTAGCGCATTTGAATGACAAACCACCGGTGGTGGTCTCCCTGACTACACCTCAGGGAGACATAGTCACTGACCCCCCACAGGTAGCGGCCAGATTTCAGGAATTCTACAGTGAGCTGTACAAATCACAGAGCACATATTCCCAACAAGAAATAAAAAACTTTCTACATACAATACAGTTCCCCAAGCTTAATTTGGAACAAATCGAGATGCTCGAAGCCCCTATAACACAAGATGACATCGCAGAAGCTATATCCCAAATGTCTAAATCAAAGGCACCAGGACTGGATGGTCTGCCCCTAGAATTCTATGACACATTCTCGGAGATAATTATCCCAAAACTTAAACAGCTATACCAGAATATCTTTGATAAAGGTACACTCCCCTCCTCTATGCAGGAAGCACAAATAATAGTACTACCCAAAGCAGGAAAAGACCCCCGGTACCCAGAATCGTACCGACCCATATCCCTACTGCAAGTGGATATCAAAATATTAGCCAAAATACTTGCATCGCGCCTTAACAAGGCCATTCTATCGCTAATACACCCTGACCAAACTGGCTTTATGCCAGGGAAAAATACGGCCATGAATATTAGGAGGCTATTCATGAACATCCAAGCAAAACATGATAATCACGGAACTAGAGTGGTAGTAGCCTTGGATACAGCCAAGGCCTTCGACTCAGTAGAGTGGCGCTTTTTATGGGAATGCTTGAGGGAATTCGGTTTCGGACAAAACTTTATAAAATGGGTGCAGATTCTGTACCAAACACCTAAAGCGAGAGTATTCGTAAACGGCTGTCTATCGAAACAATTCCCCCTAGAGAGGGGTACTCGGCAGGGGTGCCCCCTCTCCCCTCTTCTGTATGCCCTGGCGGCTGAGCCACTGGCAATTGCTATTCGAGCGGAAACTGAAATAGTGGGCCTGCGCGTCGACAATTATACGGAAAAAATAGGATTATACGCGGATGACACCATTTTATATTTGGCAGATCAAGGTCCATCGCTGCAGGCAGCGTTAAAGATCATAGAACAAATGGGCAGTTTCTCGGGACTGCGCATAAATTGGGATAAATCCCAAATTCTCCCCATAGACCATTTCCCTCCGTCGGTCACATACCCAGAATTACCCTTAGCCAGAGTAAACACTATCAAATATTTGGGGGTAGTGGTTACTCGGGAATTGGGAGACTACATCACCAATAACGTAGAGCCACTGTTTCAACTGATAAAAACCAAAACGCAGGCCTGGTCCAGACTGCCCCTAGGGGTAACAGGCCGAATAAACATCATCAAAATGATTCTACTCCCTAAAATTCTATACATGGTCTGGCACGCACCACTATACATTCCCCCCAAGTTCTTTAAAAAGATGGAGGCTATTCTTAACTCGTTTGTATGGGGACACGGAAGGCATAAATTAGCCTGGCACATCCTTAAAAACCCCACCTCCATGGGGGGGATGGCACTACCAGATTTACAGGAATATTACATAGCCGCCCAACTATCACACATGTATTACTTTAACAAGGAAGAATTGCAGCGATACCAAATGTTGATTTGCAATGACCCAAGAAGTCCACTGTCATCACCACTACAAACTATTTTCCGAGAGGGACTAACGAGCAAACGATCCACCCGATATAATGAGGGCATGCTAACACACCACCGGAAAATATGGGGAATAACCTTAAAGAGGCTTAAAATAGGGCATATCCATTCCCATACCCCCCTTTGGCTCAACAAACACATGCCAGAACTTGAAAATCTCCCAGACCCGCATATATGGGCTAGGTATGGTATAATATATCTCCACCAGGTCATGACTGACTCAAGGCTCAAGACTTTCCAAGCCCTTAAAGACAACTACTCAATACCGCAACACCTGTTATTCAAATACTTGCAACTCTGCCATGCTCTGCGCATTCAACTTAGGGACACTGCTAATATTACTGCTCACCCGCAGGTCCTAGAGATAATCTTGGGTGCTGAACCTCAAAAGCTGATTTCAAACCTATATTACACTATCCGACTCCCCAGAATAGCAGCAGTAATCCAAAAGGCCAAATCAGGTTGGGAAAAGAACGTAGGGGACATCAGTGACTCGGACTGGGACGAAATTTTAGAGAACGTTAAACAGTCATCGCCAAAACTCTCAGACAGATTGACACAGCTCTACATTGTCCACCAAACATACTTGACACCCAAAAGAATAGCCAAATTCCAACCATCACAGAGCTCGGCGTGTCTTATGTGTACACATGGACCGGGAACCTTTTACCATTTGATATGGGAATGCCCATGTTTACAGGATTATTGGGCACAAGTGATAAAATTTCTACATGATAAAATGGGTTCCCCAGTAGTAACGGACCCAAAATTGTGTATACTGGGGCTGCTACCTGATACAGATATAGAGAAGTTTCATGCTACCTTTATACATGAAACCCTATTTACAGCTAGGAAAGCCATAGCTAAAACCTGGATGCAGTCTCTGCCCCCTACAACATCGTCCTGGAAAAGAGATGTAAACAATGTACTACCATATAAAAAGCTGATATACATACATAGAGGATGCAAACAGAAATATTCAAAGGTATGGGATAGATGGCTGGAAGACGGAGAGACCTGTACTTAAAGGCTCAACGCTGCACAGTTACATAAAACAGTGTATATGACATGATGGGGGGGGGAGGGAGAGGTAAGGGCCGCGAAATTCAATAAAATAAAAGAAATATAAATAAGTGCATCTTAAGAGTGTGGTACCAAGCTTATCAATGGTTCTGTCTCAAACTGTAAAACTATTAAGAAAATTGAATGTAATAATTTCAAGGTGCAAGGTATATACCTACTTTCTAATATATGTACACAGTTAATGCTTGTTATGTATCTGTCAATTGAAGCTTAATAAAGTCGGATTTCCCAATTAAAAAAAAAAAATAGTCTTGCCATACAATACTACACTATTGTGGGACCTTCCTTTTTTTATATTTCCGTGCCCCTTCACCTGCTGAGGGAATATGCTCCAGGAGTGGGATCGTAAGGATTGAAAAGGAAGTGAAAGGATGGTACCCCCATTACTGTTTTTTGCTGTTACCCCATTACCCTAAGGTAAGGGGCCACTACCCACTAGTGTGTAAACACGAAGAGGAGCACTATTTTGTCACATTTGAGCACCCCACTGTATATCTGCATGCTAGGAAGCTGATATCACTTTATGAAGGAGGACTGCTCTTTTTTATGAATGCACCTTGATTGAACTGTCTTTTTTAAGGATCACGTGGATGTTATTGTTTTTTGGTTGCACATAGCCACTTTTTGAGGATTGTATGTATGCTACATATGTGACATCTATTTTTATTTTTATATATATATTTTCTCACTTTATATAGGAGCTGATATTGTGGGTTCTGCTATCAGCACTTTTGCACTGATTAAGCATTTGGCACAGCACTTAGCACATGTGCACTTTGTATTTTCTTACCATTCATGTGTGTTGACTTTTATACTCCTACATATGAGCTGCTATTGTTGTATCTGTCATTTACACTGTTATTATTGCAGCACAGAGCACTAGTGCACTTTATACTTAGTTTTTACTTATAGATCATGTTTGTTGTGTAGTGGTTGATCCTGCCAAGAGATCACCACTATATTTATTTCATATGGTTTCTTATTGACGTATCATTTAGTGTGGATCATCATATACATTAGGAGTTTCTCACTCACATCATTTGTGTTTTTTGCTTGGATTAGCACGGCACCAATTTCTTTATACTCTATTATTTTCTGTGAGGGTCTGGCTGTACCCGACTCGGTGCAGGCAGCTTTTCCTTTTAAGCAATCATGTTCACACACATGATAGCGCGGGAATAATTGTTTACATTTTTTGATAAAGTCCTGATACTTCAATATATCCATTTTCTCTGCAAGACACAACACAAGACAAACACTAATGTCAGGCTAAACTCTCCTAATCTTGTCTCAATATAGGCCTCAATCTCTAAGCAGTATAGGCCCAAGTTTAAATGTTACCTTCCTTATCACGATCGGCGCTTCCTATACTCCTTCCTCCGCTCACAGATCGTACGTACGACGCACGCGTGTTACGCTTTATATACACTGTGCATGCGTGAAACTCTGCCCGCCCCTAAGTTCTTTCTAGTCTATTCCCCGCCCCTTCTCATTCGGCGCAGTGGGGAAGAGCACATGGCGGAGACAGAGCAGGTGCGTGCTAATTACAGCAACGAGGAGGAGGAAAGCCCAGAGCCAGAAGCGTCACGATCCCGGAGGAGATGATTTAAGGCCTCAAATATGGCCTTTGTGGAGATGGTGGAGATGGTCGACATTCTGAAGAGGGCCGACTATGACGGGAAGTATGGACCTTAATCCAACCCCAATGTGAGAAAGGCCAAGATCATGGCGAAAGTTGTGAAGAGTCTGTACAGAAATTTTGGGGTACGTCGATCCAAGGATCAACTCAGGAAGCGGTGGTCGGACCTCAAATTAAGGGAGCACGATCAGTATAGAAGGATCGGGAGAGTGCTGCAAAAAAGTAGGTAGTTGTCCTGTGTTCCTATTCTTTATTTTTATTATGTTCGTGCTGCTCCATGTGCTTTTCTTTACTGTTGTACAGTTTAAAATGGCAACTTTCATGTTTATGGACACATTATTCATTCGTAGGGAACATTGTTCGTTTAGCCTATAAAACACCATGTTTCGTCCAGATGCAGTTCAATACATTTTTTCTGGCCTTCTTCTCTTAAAATAATTTTGGTGTTTAGATGGGTTTGTAACTAGAATGAAATGCAAACTAGATTCTGTGTAAGGAGAGGACACTCAGCAGTTGTTTACACATCTGGACGCTGGAGCACTAGTGTGGAATGCCAGAACACCCTTTTTATTAGGGGGCCCACACAGGTGCTCCAGTGTATACTATAGGGGTGTCTCCATCTGTGAAGCTTGTACAAAACAGGTAAGTATTCAAGCTTGACAAAGGAAAACAATATTTCTTCATCTTGGAACTCTGCCAAAACAGACAGTTGTACCCCACTTCCAACCAATGTTTCATATTCCTATTTCTGCCATCAAATATCTGTGTGCTAAGTATACCTATTTTTTTTACATAGGGGAGAAAAGACTCGGAGGAAACCACTCATCAGAGGAGACAACCGACCCCCCACCTCATGAAGAAGTGGAAATGCCACAAAGCCAACCAGAGGAGGAGGAGGGAGACGTGGTGGAAATTGTCACCACAACAGGTGAGTGTCTGCGACCACAGGCTCAGGTAAGAGATGGATGCCTGCATATTTATAATACATGGTGTGTTTTTGTTTCTATATTTTAGGTGATCGTGATGTTGTGAAAGAAGTGAAAGTGCCCAGATCCTGATCGGGGAGATAATGGGGTGTAATAGGGACTTGGAAAACATCAACCAAAACATCAATGATATTCAAAACAAAATGAAGAACATCATTGATGTTTTAGGGAGAATTTATATCAGGAAGTACTTACCGAGGTCGAAATGCTGAGAGCGGTTCACCCTTGCGACTAAGCCAGTCCGCCCCCTGAAGGTGAGACAGGGAAGTGGATGCACCAAGAGGCACAGGCTACCTCAGGAAGCAGGAGATGGTTGACTTGAAGTCCTGGGTAGAGGGAGGCAACTGTGCAGAAACTGGCAGATGGATGATTTGATGGAACAGGTATAAGAGAAACTCCAGAACCAGGCTGAGGGTCAAACACACAAAGGGTAAGTATAATCACAGCAAGTTGAGGTATCAGGCCGTGAGGCACAAGGATAGTCCAGGATACAGGCAGAGGCTCAAGGGCAAGGAGAAGTAGGCAAATCCGGGTCACAGGCAGAGGGTCAAAAACTGGAGAAGAGCGGAAGTCCGAGTAGCAAGCCCAGGGTCAGGTTCAGGAGACAAGCAGAGTAGTCAAGGTCAATCCGGGTCAAAAACGGGTAATCAGGTCACAAAAACAGGAAGAAGAGATAGCACAGGAAGCTGAAGACAAACCAGCAATTGATCTGTGTGCCAGAGTCCCTTTTATAGGCCAGCCCAAGGATCACATGGGGCGTGCTCTATTGCGCATGCGCCGGATTGCCGGTCCGCGAATGCGCATGCGCCGGAGCGCCGTTCCGCCGTGCATGCACGCAGGAACACGATTTTGATGGCTGAAAGCCCTATTCTCCTGACAGTGCCCCCCCGAGGGGTGGCCTCTGGACACCCAAACTGGACATTAATTCAGGATGTTCCTGATGGAAAGTTTGAACCAAACGTGGGGCATGCACATTTTTAGCAGGTTCCCAGGAATTATTTTCAGGGGGATACCCCTTCCATTGCACTAAGTACTGGAGCTGTCTTCCCCTTTTTCTGCAATTCAGAATATTTTCCACCTCAAATTCATCCTCACTGTCCACTAGGACCGGTGGAGGAGGTAGTTCTTCTCTGCCCAGAAAATTACTAGGGATCCTAGGTTTCAGAAAAGATGCATGAAATACAGGATGAATTTTGTATGAGTTGGGTAAAGCAAGTTCAAAAGCCACAGGATTGATCATCCTCTTGATCTTGAAAGGCCCTATGAATTTTGGTCCTAATTTCCGTGCTGGGATTGGTAATCTAAGGTTAACTGTTGACAGCCACACTTCTTCACCCACCTTGAAAGCTGGATTCTCCTTCCTTCGTTTTAATGCTTGCTGTAGTCATCTTGGGCTTTCTTCATAGCTTCCTGAATGCTATGGAAATTCAGTTGGATGGAGCTTGGGACGGGTATTTCTGGAAGAAAATTTGGGAGAAAAGAAGGGTGAAAACCAAAATTTGACCAGAAAGGTGTTTGGTTAGTGGCAGAATGAATAGAATGATTGTATGCAAACTCGGCATATGGTAGGAGAGAGGACCAGTCATCTTGGGAGTCAGCAGAAAAGCAGCGGAGATACTGCTCCAGAGTTTGGTTTGTCCTCTCCGTCTGGCCGTTGCTCTGTGGGTGATATGCAGAGGAGAGGCAGATCTTTATTTCCATAATTTTGCAAAGTTCCTTCTAGAACTTGGATGTGAACTGGGCCCCTCTGCCCAAGGTGATACTGAGAGGAACGCCATGGAGTCTAACAATTTCTTTGAAAAAGACATCAGCTGTAGCCGAAGCAAAAGGAGTGCCCACCATGGGCAGGAAATGTGCCATCTTGGGGAGACAATCAATGAAAACCAGAATAGAGGTGAACCCTCCTGAGGGCGGTAAATTCACAATGAAATCCATGGAAATGTCTGCCCATGGACGTTCAGGAATGGGTAATGGTTTAAGCAAGCCCCAAGACTTCATGTTTGACCCTTTACTGCGTTGACAATGAATACAGGAAGCCACATATTCCTTACATTCTTGTCTCCAGCCCGGCCACCAAAAGGAACGGGATACTAGTTCAATAGTCTTTAGCATTCCAAAATGTCCTGCCAGTTTATGGTCGTGACATGTCTGTAGAACGAGAGGTCTAGTTTCAGGTGGGACAAAGATCTTCCCCCGAGCCAACAGGAGGTCATCTTGTTTCTGCAAAAAAGGCATTTCAAGATCAGAAAAGTGACTGGATGCAGTTTTAATGGTGGTTAATAAATCAGTCTGTGTGATCATACAGACATTCTGAGGAGATAGAATGGTGCTGGTTTATGTTTCTTGGGTGGTCTCGTGAAACATTCGGGATAGTGCGTCTGCTTTACTGTTCTTTGAGCCGGGCCTGTAAGCAATGTGAAAATTAAACCTAGAGAAAAAGAGAGCCCACCGAGCCTGTCTGGGTCTCAAGTGTTTGGCTGTCCTGAGGTACTCCAGATTTTTATGGTCTGTAAAAATCATGACAGGATGAGATGCCCCCTCTAGCAGATACCGAGAAGCAAACGCTACAGGATGCAGAAGAGCTTTGGACCCTTGTCTTTGGGAGAGATTGGCTCCAGTGGCTGTTTCAGAGGCGTCAACTTCTAATACAAAAGGCAGAAGAAGGTCAGGGTGCCATAAGACTGGAGCGGAAGAAAATAGGGCTTTTAATTTGGTGAAAGCTTCCTGGGCTTCTGAGGACCATAAAAAACGGCTATGTTGGCGTGTGAGCTTGGTAATGGGTGCCACAATTGCCGAGAAGCCAGCAATAAATCTTCGATAGAAGTTAGAAAATCCTATAAAGCGTTGGACTCCTTTTTTATCTATGGGGGCGGCCATTCCTGGATAGCCTTGACCTTTTGAGGGTCCATTGCAACCCCATTGGTGGAAATGATGAGTCCCAAGAACTGAACCGTGGTTTTTTCAAATTTACATTTTTCCACCTTGAGATACAACTTGTGTTTCCTGAGGATTGCGAGGACCAGTTTAACATGGACTTGGCGTAATTCGATAGTAGCAGAAAAATGAGAATGTCGTCTAAGTAAACGACTAAAAAGTCATCATGGTATTCTCGGAAGATATTGTTTACTAAGTGTTGGAAGGTAGCTGGGGCGTTGCAGAGCCCAAATGGCATAACCAAGTACTCATAATGCCCGAACCTGGATTTGAAGGCGGTCTTCCACTCATCGCCAGCCTGGATCCGAATGAGACTATAGGCCCCACGAAGATCCAACTTAGAAAAAACCTTGGCGGATCGGAAGCGCTGAAATAACTCTGGGATAAGAGGGAGCGGGTACCGGTTTTTGACGGTAATTTTATTTAATTCTCTGTAGTCAATGCAGGGTCTGAGAGAGCCATCTTTCTTTTCTACAAAGAAGATGCTGGCTCCGGCCAGTGATGAGGAATGACGAATAAACCCTCTCTTTAAGTTTTCATCAATGTAGGCTTTGAGAGCCTTTAATTCAGTTTCAAATAGCGGGAAGATGCGTCCAAAAGGAACCTTAGAGCCAGGTAGAAGATCAATAGGGCAGTCGTAGGAGCAATGAGGAGGTAGATGGTCAGCCTGTTGTTTATCAAAGATGTCTTTATACTCAAGGTAAGTCGCAGGCACATGCTGGAGGCTTTCAGGTACTGGTACAACAGCGGAACAAGAAGCTGGTGCTGAAGAAAAACAGTGCTAAAAGCAATAATTGGAGGGAAAGGCGACCTCCTTCTTTCTCCAACTGATTTGGGGTTCATGTGCTTGGAGCCAAGGAAGTCCCAATATGATAGGGAACATAGGTGATGGGATAATATCAAAGTGTAGGTACTCCTGATGACCGGAGTCCGTGGTGATCAGGATGGGACTTGTTTCCTGGGTGATAATTCCAGAACAGGGAAGAGACCCATCAGCCAAATGTACCCGGAAGCCTTGTCTCTTGGCTACTAGGGGGATATGCAGGTTAGCAGCTAATACAGCATCCAGGAAGCAGCTGCATGCTCCAGAGTTATGGCCGGTAGATGGATTGTTTTTTCTGTTAGCTGTAGAGAAACAAAGAGGTTTACATAAGTCTGTGAAAAACCAATATTTTGATAGTTCATAATAGTTCATAATAACTGGTGAGTAGGACTTACTAGGTCTTACAGGGCAGGAACGGAGAAAATGGCCAGACCCTCCACAGTAGAGACACAGGTTGGCCTGACGCCTGCGCAGTCTTTCTTCCAGGGTGAGAGGAGCCCGGACCAATCCCAATTGCATGGGCTCAACCTCAGAGGTGGTGGAAGCTGAAAAGGCAGTATAAGGTGGGTGGAAGGGAGTGGATTTAGGCAGCATCCAGCTGGGACGGGGGACTTGAAAGCATTCCGAGCGTCGCTCTCGCATACGTCTGTCCAGCTTGGTGGAGGTCTGGATCAAGTCTTCTAAAGTAGCAGGGGTCTCCATCCTGGCCAGTTCGTCTTTTAGAATTTCAGATAATCCTTGGCGAAATTGATATTTAAGGGCCGGCTCGTTCCAACCGGTGTCAGCTGACCATTTCCGAAATTCAACGGTATAATCTTCTACAGGCCTGCGCCCCTGGAATAAATTGTGTAAAGTGGCCTCGGCTGTAGCCATACATTGAGGATCATCGTAGAGCTGTCCTATACTTTCGAAGAAAGAGTCAATTGTATTTAATATCGGGCTCCGTTGTTCCATCAGGCTGTGGGCCCAAGCTTGAGGTTCATCAGTTAACAGTGAAATAGCGAAGCCTACTTTTACTACCTCAGAGGAGAAAGTCCTAGGCTGTAAGGCCAAGTACAAGGAGCAAGCATTTTTGAAGGCCCGGAATTTTTTGCTATCGCCTGAAAATCGCTTGGATTTAGGAACCCTGGGTTCTGGGGTAGCCATGATGACTGTGGGGTTAGATGCTGCTTGGGCGGAGGACCCGCTGGCAGACTTAGGAGCAGAGATGGGAGCTGCGGATGGGCCTGCCAACTGTTGGAGATGACCATCAATCTGAGTGTAACCGTCTTGCAATTTTTGGACTGCGTCCGTAAGTACTGACACTTGCTGACAAAGGATCTCAAGGGGTGAACGCGCTCTGTCGGCCTCAGACATGGCTGGTTTGTACTATCAGGAAAGTACTTACCGAGGCCGAAATGCCGAGAGCGGTTCACCCTTGCGACTAAGCGCAGTCCACCCCCTGAAGGTGAGACAGGGAAATGCCGGATTGCCGGTCCGCGAATGCGCATGCGCCGGAGCGCCGTTCCGCCGCACATACGCGCAGGAACACGATTTTGACGGCTGAAAGCCCTATTCTCCTGACAGTTTAAAACTCCTCAAAATCCCTAATTTTTTAGGCTTTTTTTCCCGAAAACTTTTTTCACATTTTTTAACATATTCTCGAAAAGCCAAATTTTGAAGATGCACACAGTGTTTCAACATGTGCTATCTGCCATCACGGGAGATCAATGTATGCGTTTTGGGGGTGCAACCCCTTCTTCAATAATAAAGTAGCTGAGAGGAAGGGGTTTCACCCACAAAACGCGTCCATTGATCCCCCATAATGGCAGCTAGCACATGTTGACATTCAGCGATTTTTGTGCATCTTCAAAATTTGGCTTTTCCAGGGGTGACACCCCATCTGCTGAACGCAATATCAAACACAGTTTATAAATACTCATTTCTGATATTGCCTTCAATTTCTACAAAAGTTGAACTTTGTACGTTCCAGATTTGTGTCTTTCTTGTTGGTTTTAAACATGCCTGTTTTACCTTAAAAGGACATTTCTACTTTTATTAAAAATATTGATAATCAACAATGTGTGGCTTCTTCTTTCAATGCTCATAAACATTTTTTGTGGTAAAATTGGTGTTTTCAGTGACAATGGGGGTTATTTACTAAGGGCAAATCCACTTTGCAGTACAAGTGCAGTTTCAGTGCAGTTTCAAGTGCACTTGTAGTGCAAAGTGTCTTTGCCTTTAGTAAATAACACCTAACAGTGCTTTTTAATTTTACACAATCACGCCATTTTCAGGACTCCCCAAATTGCAGTCATGGTCAGCTAAAAGAAACACAAGCAGTAAATGTAAGCAAATATTTGTTCAGTTTAAAAAAAAAAATGTATTTAAAAAATGTCTCAGACATTGTCTGGCATATTGATGGCCCCCCTACCCCAAAGTATTCCATGTATCTTATACAGACCTCGCGGGCACTCAGGGGGGGCAAGCCAGGATGGCCAGCTTCAAGCGCCATCAGGGTTGGTTTATTGAGAATAATTCCGGCTTCAGGCCCAACTTAGCCAGCATAGTTCACAGAATTTCTCCTTAAAAAGTTGTGGAGAACACAGCAAGCCAGGATGATGTGATTGAGTTTATACTCTGCCATGTGTATCGGTGTAAGAAATAGGCGGAACCGGCTGGCCATTATTCCAAACGTGTTCTCCATCACTCTTCTGGCTCTGGTCAGCCGGTAATTAAAAACCCTCTGGTTCAGGGTGAGGGTCCTCATAGGGAATGGCCGCATAAGATGGTCCCCCAGCGCAAACGCTTTATCCGCAACGAAGACGAATGGGAGTCCTTCCGCATTGTCTTCTGGAGGTGGCAAGTCCAAGCTGCCATTCTGGAGATGCCTGTAGAACTCCATGGGGGCAATGACTCCACCATCTGACATCCGGCCATTCTTCCCCACGTCCACATACAGGAACTCGTAAGTAGCTGACACCACCGCCAACATCACAATACTATTGAACCCCTTGTAGTTGTAATAGTATGACCCCGAGTTGGGTGGTGGGACATTGTGGACATGTTTCCCATCAATTGCCCCTGCACAGTTAGGAAAGTCCCACCGCTGGGTAAAGTGGGAGGCCACAGTCTGCCATACCTGTGGGTTGGAAGGAAACTCTGGAGTAGACACAAACATTCTTGGCCAACATCAGTAACATTTATTTTAGGGAGTATTTAAAGACAAAGGTATAAGGTCCACCTATCAGATCCCCCCCCCTCCCATGGGCCATTTAAAAAAATGTATGGGGGGGAGATGTTTTGGACAGGTAACCCTCTCCACTTCATTGAGAGATGAATACCTAAATAATGTGTATTACTTTGGCCAGCCCCTCCTTACTTTACACTATTGGCAGCCCACTGGACAGGTAAGAAGTGTCATAACACAAAGAGATAAATACACACTGTACACATGTTAGCACATTTTTACATTCTGCTATTACCTATCAAGATAATAATAGGATACAAAAACTTTGAACAGTACCATTTGAAAGTATTCAGGCAGGCCCTTGCACTACATGCTTTGGGGAATTCATCTGAATCTGACCACAAAAGAGGTGGGTATAGTGTGTATGGGTTTGGCAAAGTCAGCAGATAAAGGATTGGTATCAGCTGAGTTAGCAGTTGGGGGAAGGGAGGGTTCCAAATGATTTTGGGACCCCAAAAAAAAGCCTCTGGCACTCTGCCTGAATTTAAAGCACACATCACAATTTTCAACATTTTAGGGGTTATTTAGGGTAAAGCACTACTATGGAGCTGACAAAATACATTGTTAAGTGACTACACAAGGTGAATATAGGCCCAGGAGAGCATGGTGGGGAGGTAAGTGAAGGCAAATATGTATGAAGGACAAAAAAATTACATAAAAATCCAGCATGCATGAGGACAAAGGGGACATTCACAGCATATTACAATCATGGTAATTGTGGTAATACAATATATTATCAAACATCAAATACAATAAAATATGATGTTAAAGGATAAAAATCTTACCTTCATATACTCCTTCTGCAGGACCTGGATGATGGCAGAACAGGTCTCCGGGATAATGATCCCCAAAGCCTGGGGGGAGATGCCTGTCGAGAACTCGAGGTCCTGCAGGCTTCTCCCTGTCGCCAAGTACCACAGGGTGGCGACTAGTCTCTGCTCTGCAGTGATGGCTTGTCGCATGCAGGTATCCTGCCTGCTGATATAGGCGGACAGAAAAGCCAACAAACGGTGAAATACGGGGTACGTCATCCGGAGAAAGTTCCTGAAATCATCAGGATTATTCTCACGGATCTCACGGAGCAAAGGCATGTGACAGAACTGGTCACACTGGAGCAACCAATTTTTCATCCATGAACTCCTCCCCACCCTGTTCATGGACTGGGCTTGTGTCAAAGTAAGGACCCCAACACCAAGCCCCCCGCACTGCACGAACTCTAAGATGAGTACGTATACGCAACATGGCTAGAAAACGGTCAGCTGCTCAGAACGAAGTAACAAAATGCACTGAAGAACAGCAAGGCCTGTGAAAAGCGACCTGAAAATCACTAACGAACGAACAAGAACACAATGAAAAATCAATGGTAACTCGCTGCACGCACTGAAGACCAGATACAAACCCACAAGCACAAACTGAACAGCAGAAATACGATCTAAAAACCACGAGTCTGAAAAAGGGTGAATCGCCTCTCACCAAACTTTTACTAACACGAGATTAGCAAAAAGGGCCCAAAGGGTGCTGCGCTTAGTACTGAACTGCCCTTTTATAGTCTCGTTGTGCGTAGTGGACATCACCGTGTTAAATAGTGATTTGCCCCTACAATGCTTTCTGTAATAAGTGACACATGCTTTCGTCCCTCTTGTGCTATTGGTTATCTACTATTCAATATATTTACTTGAGATTGTCTCGCCTGTATCACTCTGGTGTGGATGCACTGGACCAATGTAATTTAATTGGTTTTCTATCGACCAGTGTGTGACCGACCAGTATATATCAGCCTCTTTCTAGTAGCCACTTTATATTCATTTAGTGACTTTGGAGAATCTCTTCTGTAATATTGTGGTATGGATGCACAGGTGTTAACAAATTAATGAATATATTTAATATTTATGATCGATCACTCTTTAACCAACCGGTATATGCCAAAAGCCACCTACATATGAGTGGGCTGCCCATGTTGTTTATAGGCGTGATTTTCTAGATAGCCATAGCTTAACAACTTCCGAGAGACTAGAGTTTTGTGCAAGGGAATATCCCAAGCCGATGATTTTTCATTGGTTTTTGATCGCTCAGAGTGTGACCAACCAGCATATATCAGCCTCTCCCTAGTGGCCATCTGATGTCCATTCAGAGACTTTAGAGTGTCTCATATGTAATATTGTGGTATGGATGCACAGGTGTTAATAAACTAACGAATACATCTAATATATATGATCGATCATCATTTTGATCGACCTGTGTATGCCAAAAACCACCTACATATGAGTGGACTGTCCAGGTTGCTTATGGGTGTGATTTTCTAGATGGCCATAGCTCAACAACTGCCAAGAGATTAGAGCTTTGAGCTAAGGAACATCTCTAGCCGATGATTTTTCATTGGTGTTTGATCGATCAGTGTGTGATCGACCAGTATATATCAGCCTTTCCCTAGTAGCTATCTGATATTCATTGAGTGATTTCAGAGAGTTTCATATGTAATATTGTGGTATGGATAAACAGGTGTTAATAAACTAATGAATACATCTAATATTTATCATTGATCATTCTTTGATCGACCTGTGTATGCCAAAAACCACTTACATATGAGTGGACTGTTCATGTTTTTTATGAGACTAGAGCTTTGAGCAAGGGAACATCTGATGATTTTTCCATTGGTTTTTGATTGTTCAGTGTGTAACCGACTAGTATATACAGGGCCGGTACTACCACTAGACAGACTAGGCAGCTGCCTAGGGCGCACTGCTGCCTAGGGCGTCCGGCCGCTGGTTATCCTACTGTCCACAGAGCATAGCTTGCAACTATAATCCACCAGGCAGCCGCTCTGAGCCTTTAACATGTGTCTAGCAGCGCCCCCCCATGCGCGGGTCTCCACTCTGACATATGTCCAGCACAATATCCCCCCCGCGCCCCCCAAGCTGCTCTCTGCTCTCCGCTCTGACACACACTGACATGTGTCCACACAGCACCACAACCAGCCCCCCCAGGCCGCTCTCCGCTCTCGCTCAGAGTGGGAAGCGTTCTGACATGTGTCCAGGCCCAGCAGTCCCCCCCCCCTGGAAAAGAACACTCTCCTGGCCGTGTCACTGGAGCAGAGATATCATCATATATACATGGGATACAGGCAGCGTGGCGCCTGGCGACGGTTCTCCGGGCTTGGGGACAGGTGGAGCCTGGGCTGGTAGAAGCACCGACAGACAGAGGCAAGTAAAGCAGAGTCTTATATTGGTGCATGCGAGCGAGGAGCAGGCAGTAAGCACAGGGTCACATCGTTGGTCGGATACAAGTTTGCTGAGCCCAAGATCGTTGTTCTTCACTTGGTGTGGTGAGTTAAAACTGTTGCTTTTATTATGACAAATTACAGTACATGCAATTTGTGTGTGTATATGTATATTAACTGATCTACGAAATGCCAAGTATGTACCGAGCCCCCACTGTGAAGCAGCATTAATGGGCACAGACTGGTGAGACTGTATTTGATGGTATGTGATGGGCACAGGTGAGACTGTCTGCTTTTGATTGGCACTGGTGAGGTTGTATTTGATGGTATCAGTTGGGCACAGATGAGACTGTTTGCATTTGATTGGCACTGGTGAGGCTGTATTTGATGGTATGTGATGGGCACAGGTGAGAGTGTGTTGCATGCAAAATAGTAGCAGTCATTAAAAATATGGGGTGTACATGGGCAGGGAAAAGAGGGTGGAGTCAGGGATGGAGGTGGGGGGGGGGGGCGGCAAATTGAGATTTCGCCTTGGGTGTCAAAAATCCTTGCACCAGCCCTGAGTATATATCAGCCTCTCCCTAGGAGCCATCCAACATTCATTCAGTGACTTTAGAGTGTCTCATATTATGGTATGGATGGGCAGGTGTTAACAAATCAATGAATACATCTAATACTTAGATCAATTGTCATTCGATCAACCTGTGTATGTCAATAACCACTTTTGGATGCAGACTGTAAATGATTTGTATGTCACTCGATCGACATATATCCCCCTCACAGGTATGTACAAACCTGTCTGGGAATTAGATGGATATGAGAGATATATGGTTTGATATGAGCAATGTAGAAGTATCAATGTGATTGGAGCTCCTCTCACTCTCTGCATAGGAGGTCAGCCTAATGTTTAAACATGCAGTCTTTTGGTAATCTGTGTAGTGCCTATACCTGAACAAATACCCCCCTATATAGGGAGACATTGCTAATATTTAAATGTTTGTATATAATGATATAACACATATGTGCAATTTTTTATGGGTTGTGGCACTTGTAGTATTACCACTATATTGGTGTTGTGATTGATAGGTTATTAGCACCTGTTTTTGATTTAGAATAATTAGGGGGGGTAGTGGCCTCTATTTAAACAAGTGACAGCTGACTATCCCTTGTGTTCTGACAAAGTTCTGGGTGTATAGGAACGAAACATGTAAACATCTAAATCTTGGGACAGACACCCCCATTCCATACTTGACTCGACCACCCATTTTCAGGGATATTTTAACCCGAGCACTCAATGCACAGATGCACAGACTGGAGAAGTCCATCTGACCGGAATAATCCATCCAACCTCCTCTCAAGGACTCTGGAGAATCACTATATTATATACTGAAATAGAAATACTGATCAGCACAATCTGAATCTTAAGCCTCGTACACACGATCAGATTTTCCGACGGGAAATGTGTGATGACAGACTGTTGGCGGAAAATCTGACCGTTTGTACGCTCCATCGAACAATTGTTGTCGGATTTTCCGCGAACAAATGTTGGTTGGCAGGTTTTTAAATTTTCCGCGGACAAATGTCTGTTGTCAGATTTTGCGAGCGTGTGTACACTAGTCCGTCAGACAAAAGTCCAAAGTACAAACACGCATGCTCGGAAGCAAGGACGAGCCAGAAGCGACATGAGGCAAAAAGGAAGTTCTGGACAGCTGCACTCCGGAATATAGCCTTTAATTGTAAAAAGTCCAACAGATACAAGCCACAGCAAAAAATGGGACAAATGAGCTGACACGTTTCACACTTAACAGTGCTTAGTCATAGCTTAGCCAGAAGCGGTCGGTCTTGTAAACTAGCGTTCGTAATGGAGAATTAACATTCATGACGTGGCAAATTATGAAATCTCAAAATGCAGCGCACAATTCTCTTCTTCTTTAATGGCATAATAATGAAGCAGCTTTGCTGGTGATACTGATGGAGTTATTGCGAACAAATTTTCTACGGCTTTTTTTTTCTAGTGATATCAAGAATAATATTATTATGCTTTTTTTTTTTTTTTTTTTTTGGGCAAGTTACCACAATACCATTATCCTGTAGTTTTTAAGATCAAAGATACAACTATGTTGGTGTCCCTTTCAATTTTACATTGTATTTTTTTAAATGTAACTGCCTACTCCCAAACAGTCATTTGAAGTAAAACACATAGCCAAGTATTATTCTCAACAATTTTTTCATTGTGCATTAAAAAAAGAAAACAAAGAAAATTAGACATGCTATCTGCCAATAGAATTTAACCAAAATGTGCATTCTATGCACCCAAAAATATAGAAAATATAACAAATCAAATCATTATTCAACCAAAAAATAAAATAAAAGCCTCATGCATGTGTCCTGCTTCTTAATATAGGAAGTCAACAATGCCAAGAGTTGGTGAAAGCAGGGGTCCGTCATCCGGAGATAATTCCGAAAATCATCTGGATTATTCTCCTGGAGCTCCCACAGCAAAGGCATTTGACATAATTGGTCACGATTAATAAAGCAACCAATTTTTGGTCCAAGAACTCCTCCTCTTCCTGTTCCTGGACTGGACTTGGGTCAAAGCAATAACTCCAAGGCCAATAATAAATAACATGTTATCTCCTCCAATTTCGCAACATGTCTGGTTGATGAACAGACGTTCAGAAACTAACCGAAGAGCACAAAATGAAAAGCACGAACTGAAAAGCGCTAAATGAAAAGCGCAAAATGAAAAGCACGAATCAACACTCACCAAATTTCTACTAACACGAAATTAGCAGAAGGAGTCCAAAGGGTGGAGCTAAAGATCTGAAAAGCTACGTTTGTGTTTGTTGGCCGACAATTCCTTGCCGTTTGTATGCAAAACAAAATCCAGGCACACGCCTTTGGACAAAAGTCAGAGGTTTTGTCTGAGGAAAATCCGATCGTGTCTACGAGGCTTTACAGTCAAGGACATTGCCAGCTGGAAAATCATATGTAGTGGGAGCACACCGACAGGTCAATTCCCCCGAATGTATGTGGAGATCTCTGTACAGTGACCAGCGGGATCTGTGAGTAAATTTAGCATGAAGAAACATTGAGAAGTGTTACCTATAATTGGGAGTGAATATAAATTACCTGCACGCTGCGAGAATCTTTTCACATTGCCATGCTTTACTTCATTTGAATCTGTTGTAATCTCCTATGTACAATGAATGAATATCTGAGCAGATTGGATGAGTATTGTGCATTTTATGCCGTTTTTCTCCAGTGATGTTATATCTCCTTGTTCTCAATGACTACTTACCTGGATTAAGCAGTCGGGACTGATTATAACCTCCATTACACTTACATGTAATACGGATGTATAAATATTTGACTGCATTATAATATGCCCATGTTCAGTCCTTTTGTCCCTTCAGCATCACTGACTGACGGACTTATGACCAGGGTAGCTTTGTAGATAATAGAGTGTGGTCCTTATTCTGTGCATCTTTCCATTACGGGATAGTGTGATATATGTTATAAGTGTTTTACACAGATACACACTGCTCCATTTTAGGAAAGAGCTGCAGGGATCCAGTTTTTTAGCTGGCTTTGAGACATTATTTAGGAATCAAAGGGGGTGTTTTGCATTGGGGAGGGTGGGCTTGCTTATTGTGTTTTTTTTTTACACTTTTTTGACCCTCTGTCATACGAGGGGTATTTCTGCTCTACATAGTGTGTTTGGTTTTAAGAGGAATATTTTAGGGAAGGGTTGGTTTTTATGGGGGGTCTTGGATCATTGTGCTAATAAATTGTTGTAGATCGCTTCTTTTAGCAATAAATTATTTTTGTAGTTTAACTCTTTAGGGTGTGTAGAAGTCTTTGTGTTTTTTTATTTTTTGTTTGTTGGTATAGTATAATACTGATTACACCCCCCGATATTTATTCGGTGAGCACTACATATATATATTACGTAAGATTCCCACTTACTCCATATTTGTTGCTTGTATGTGATAGACCAACACAAAGTGGCACATGATTGTGAAGTGGAAGCAAAATGATAAATCTTTTACAAATAAATATGTGAAAAGTGCCCACACTGCCCATCACCCTGAACACACCATCCCCACTGTGAAACATGATGGTGGCAGCATCATGTTATAGGGATGCTTTTCTGCAGACAGGAAAGCTGGTCAGAGTTGATAGGAAGATGGATGGAGCCAAATACATGGCAATCTTAGAAGAAAACCACTTAGAGTTTGCAAAAAACTTGAGCCTGGGGTGGAGGTTCACCTTCCAGAAGGACAATGACCCTAAGCATACAGCCAGAGCTACAACGCAATGGTTTAAGTCAAAGCATATTCTTGTTTTAGAATGGCCCAGTCAAAGTCCAGACCTAAATCCAATTGAGAATCTGTGCCAAGGCTTGAAAATTGCTGTTCGCAGACCTTCTCCATCCAATCTGACAGAGCTTGAGCTATTTTGCAAAGAAGCATGGACAAAAAATTCACTCTCCAGATGTGCAAAGCTGGTAGAGACATCACCAAAAAGACTTGCAGCTGTAATTGCAAAGAAAGGTGGTTCTACAAAGTATTGACACTTTTCACATATTTATTTGTAAAAAATGTTGAAAACCATTTATCATTTTCCTTCCACTTCACAATTATTAGCCACGTCTGTGTTGGTCTATCACATAAAATCACAATAAAAAGCATTTACATTTTTGGTTATAATATGACAAAATGTGGAAAATTGCAAGGGGTGTGAATAGTTTTTCAAGGCACTGTAAGGCATTTGATACTACAATTACTTGACAAACAAAGTAATGCCCAGAAGAAAATAACTGGGAGTTACTATTATATGGAGCTCAAAAAGAGGAGAAATCCTGAAAAGGATTGGAGAAAACTGCAAGGCAAATCTGGAAAGATGGAAATTTAATACCATCTTGCTGGTATGTAGACATTAGACTAATGTCTAATGTCTAATGATGTCTAATGTCTACATACCAGCAATAGATGAAGCGTTCTAGGAAATATAGAAAAAAGCTCAGTAAACTCGAGGTGAGTGGAGTGGTTCCAGGCAAACTCTTTAGAGGGAAATTCACTAGTGGAACATATCGATCCAGTTGGATGCTAGACCCTGGAGATATATATATTCTAAAGGCGCTGTGTCACCTTTTGATCATATTAAGGTGAGCGGCCAATTCACCCACAGGTGGCAGGTGGTGGATGTTTGTGCATGGAAGATCACTACAGCACTATTAATGTAGAAGTGGATCTCGCTATTCCTAGAGGATTCTCTGCCAGCTTACAGCAATACATTCATGTGCTACAAGGATTGATATGTACAGTATCTCACAAAAGTGAGTACACCCTTCACATTTTTGTAAATATTTTATTATACCTTTTCATGTGACAATACTGAAGAAATGATACTTTGCTACAATGTAAAATAGTGAGTGTACAGCTTGTATAACAGTGTAAATTTGCTGTCCCCTCAAAATAACTCAACACACAGCCATTAATGTCTAAACCGCTGGCAACAAAAGTGAGTACACCCCTAAGTGAAAATGTGAAAATTGGGCCAAAGTGTCAATATTTTGTGTGGCCACCATTATTTTCCAGCACTGCCTTAACCCTCTTGGGCATGGAGTTCACCAGAGCTTCACAGGTTGCCACTGGAGTCCTCTTCCACTCCTGCATGACAACATCACGGAGCTGGTGGATGTTAGAGACCTTGAGCTCTTCCACCTTGAGGATGCCCCACAGATGCTCAATAGGGTTTAGGTCTGGAGACAGGCTTGGCCAGTCCATCACCTTTACCCTCAGCTTCTTTAGCAAGGCAGTGGTTATCTTGGAGGTGTGTTTGGAGTCGTTATCATGTTGGAATACTGCCCTGTGGCCCAGTCTCCGAAGGAAGGGGATCATGCTCTGCTTCAGTATGTCACAGTATATGTTGGCATTCATGGTTCCCTCAATAAACTGTAGCTCCCAAGTCCTGGCAGCACTCATGCAGCCCCAGACCATGACACTCCCACCACCATGTTTGACTGTAGGCAAGACACACTTGTCTTTGTACTCATCACCTGGTTGCCGCCACACACGTTTGACACCATCTGAACCGAAAAAGTGTATATCGTGGTCTCATCAGACCACAGGACATGGTTCCAATAATCCTTAATCTGCTTGTCTTCAGCAAACTGTTTGCGGGCTTTCTTGTGCATCAACCTTAGAAGAGGCTTGCTTCTGGGATGACAGCCATGCAGACCAATTTGATGCAGTGTGCGGTGTATGGTCTGAGCACTGACAGGCTGATCCCCCCACCCCTTCAACCTCTGCAGCAATGCTGGCAGCACTCATATGTCTATTTCCCAAAGACACCCTCTGGATATGAAGCTAAGCACGTGCACTCTGAGTGGAACCTCTCCTGTTAAACCGCTGTGTGGTCTTGGCCACTGTGCTGCAGCTCAGTTTCAGGGTCTTTGCAATCTTCTTATAGCCTAGGCCATCTTTATGTAGAACAACAATTCTTTTTTTCAGATCCTCAGAGAGTTATTTGCCATGAGGTGCCATGTTGAACTTCCAGTGACCAGTATGAGAGAGTGAGAGTGATAACACCAAATCTAACACACCTGCTCCCCATTCAAACCTGAGACCTTGTAACACTAATAAGTCACAGGACATCGGGGAGGGAAAATGGCTAATTGGGCCCAATTCGGACATTTTCACTTAGGGGTGTACTCACTTTTGTTGCCAGCTGTTTAGACATTAATGGCTGTGTGTTGAGTTATTTTGAAGGGCCAGCAAATTTACACTGTTATACAAGCTGTACACTCGCTACTTTACATTGTAGCAAAGTATCATTTCTTCAGTGTTGTTCCATGAAAAGATATAATAAAATATTTACAAAAATGTGAGGGGTGTACTCACTTTTGTGAGATACTGTATAGCTAATAGGAAGTATATATATTTTTTACTATTTATTTAATTTTAAACAATTCATATATACCATTCATACTGTATATAGTTAATTTCCTGATTTAGAGTGTACGAGTTCACTTTAGAAATGGTTTCAGCAGTTCACTGATCAATTGTTCTTAGGTGCAAGTTTGCTTTTATTTATATAGCAGCGCATAAAGCAGTGTTTTTCTTCTATAATCGTGGATACTGATTCTGAATAGGAGTGACTTTTCCATTATTACTCCCATGCAGCTGATGCACCTGCAAGGATCTATTGAGGAAAGCTGCAAGGTTGGCATCCCTTTAGAAATAATGAACTCTTTAGGAGTATTACCCCAAAAATATTTTTTTTGTTGCAGTGGATGCCTAAAGCCTGAGCCAATCACACAAGCAGGAAATTACATTTCTAGGGGTAATTTGTGCACCAACTGTGTACAGAAAGGTTCCGGGTTGCCATATTGTATTGAATTTAAAGAAAAAAGAGAAAGGTCTGGTGTCCCCAGTAACACACTTCCATCCCTATTACATATAGTAAAACAAAAGATTCGCCCTGGGACTTTAAATGAAGTGGGTACCGTTTCAGCCAGTAAACATAACAGTAGTAAATACAGTATATGGTTTATTCAAGTAAAATTGTTTACATGCATAGATAACACCAACAGTTGCCAAAAAAAAAAATATATAAAACAAGAAATATTGGTACATGGATGTAATAGCAGTCATAGTACACGGGCATCATACTACCCGACTAGTTTCGCGAGATCCAGCTCGCTCTTCAGGGGTGGATGTGTGTAACAGTGTACCTAAGATAAAAAAGTATATAGTTGGCAAAATGGCACAGTATTAGTTATAAAGGCACAGGGTAGGAGGGGTTATGGGTCCCCGTACTCACCACTGAGCTTGACCATGGCTACAGGTGTGCGGCTCCAAGATAGCGATAGTTTCGCGAGATCCAGCTCGCTCTTCAGGGGTGGATCCCTGGTGAGGCACCTGCTGCCGCTATCTTGGAGCCGCACACCTGTAGCCATGGTCAAGCTCAGTGGTGAGTACGGGGACCCATAACCCCTCCTACCCTGTGCCTTTATAACTAATACTGTGCCATTTTGCCAACTATATACTTTTTTATCTTAGGTACACTGTTACACACATCCACCCCTGAAGAGCGAGCTGGATCTCGCGAAACTAGTCGGGTAGTATGATGCCCATGTACTATGACTGCTATTACATCCATGTACCAATATTTCTTGTTTTATATATCTTTTTTTTTGGCAACTATTGGTGTTATCTATGCATGTAAACAATTTTACTTGAATAAACCATATACTGTATTTACTACTGTTATGTTTACTGGCTGAAACGGTACCCACTTCATTTAAAGTCCCAGGGCGAATCTTTTGTTTTACTATTGTATTGAATTTAACAAATTTGGCAGATTGAAAAGGAAAGGTCATTTTAATAACATTAAATTACAATAAGGTTTGTATTGCATTACATATGCTTTCTATTTTTAATTTGCCATCATTTTTAATACAACAGTGAAATTACCCTTCATGCCCATATGCATAAGGCTTTGTAGCTTAATTTTTTATTAGATATATAGCCCATTACTTGTGGTTTCTGTATGGTGAAATTGATGTACTCATTATTGTAAGGGTAAATATACTGTATAGCAAAATGTTAAATGTCCATTAAGATTAATGATTTGATTTGTAATCAAAAAAGGACTTTGTGGATTGTGATGTTTTTCTGTTATCCTATTTTGCCTCCCTATTCAGCGATTGATACGCAGCCAGCCCCAAACCCACCTGGTCAGACTTTAAAGTTTTTCATGTGGTTTTAAAATATTGTAATGGTGCAAGACAATGTATGCCTATAGGGAAAGCTATTTTGTGGGAATCCCCTGCTGCCTTCCTCACATGTCTTGGTCCTATGTGACGCAATGGGCACCACACTATCTATGCGTGCACATGCTGGCTGTGCGCAGAAACGTGCATGATGTGATGACATCATTGTGGTTGGTGTGATCTTTATGCTAGTGGGAAGGACTATTCTAGCCACCTCCAACCAAAAGGTGGTGGGTGAGGAAGGGCAGGCAATGGTGTTGAGTTATAGGACACAAGGGAAGTGGGAGATTGCTTGGCTCACTGCGATATGGAGGATGAGGGTAGAGTTATTGCGTCTCCACTTTTCAAAATTTATGATAGGACATATAGGAGGCCTGGTGAGTACTACACTACATCATTTTACTAGCCTTGGGCCCCTAAGCTCTGCCTCATTTAAAAGCATTGTATATACTTTTCTCCTGATTGGTCGTGCTTTTTTTTCCCTCTTTGTAGGATTTTTTCACTTTCTGACCTCCATATAATAGTGACTTTCAGTTATTTTCTTCTGAGTACTACTTGATTTATCAAGTGACTGTAGTATTTAATGCTTCATGTGAGTATAAGGCTATGATTTTTTGGGGACTGCTGGCCATCAAGTGTTTGTTTGTTTGTGTGTTTGGATTGGAAAGCATTATACTAGTTCCTATTTTATTTATATACCATATTGTATAATATATTAAATTAAACCACTATTGTAAACTCTATGGATGGAGAATCTTTTACCATTGGTCTGGAATCTCTGGATGAAGAGGATTTTACAAAACTAATTGACTGCTGTTTACTGCTATTGAAATGCATTATCTATTATGTATAATCCATATAAGTGGCCATTAGCTATGTAGTAAGAAGTGTATTAATGTGATTTTTTAAACATGTTTTTATTCCTATAATGCCCCGTACACATGATCGGACATTGATCGGACATTCCGACAACAAAATCCATGGATTTTTTACGACGGATGTTGGCTCAAACTTGTTTTGCGTACACACGGTCGCACAAAGTTGTCGGAATTTCCGATCGCCAAGAATGCGGTGACGTACACCACGTACGACGAGACTAGAAAAGGCCAGTTCAGAACCAAGCGCGGCACCCTTTGGGCTCCTTTTGCTAATCTCGTGTTAGTAAAAGTTTGGTGAGAGACGATTTGCGCTTTTTCAGACTCGTGGTTTTCAGATTGTTTTCTGCTGTTCAGTTTGTGCTTGTGGGTTTGTATATGCTCTTCAGTGCATGCAGCAAGTGACGCGTGACTCTTGTCATTGTGTTCTTGTTCGTTTGTTACTGTTTTTTAGGTCGCTCTTCACAGGCCTTGCTGTTCTTCAGTGCGTTCTGTTACTTCGTTCTGAGCAGCCGACCATTTTCTAGCCATGTTGCATATACGTACTCCTCGTAGAGTTTGTGCTGTGCGGGGGCTTGGTGTTGGGGTCCTTACCTTGACACAAGTCCAGTCCATGAACAGGGTGGGGAGGAGTTCATGGACCAAGGATTGGTTGCTTCAGCGTGACCAGTTCTGTCACATGCCTTTGCTCCGTGAGATCCGTGAGAATAATCCTGATGACGGACCCCGTATTTCACCGTATGTTGGCTTTGTTGACCCCCTATGTCAGCAGGCAGGATACCTGCATGAGGCAAGCCATCACTCCGGAGCAGAGGCTCGTCGCCACCCTGCGGTACTTGGCAACGGGGAGAAGTCTGCAGGACTTGAAGTTCTCGACAGGCATCTCCACCCAGGCTCTGGGGATCATTATCCCAGAGACCTGTTCTGCCATCATACAGGTCCTGCAGAAGGAGTATATTAAGGTAAGATTTGTATCATTTAATATCACATTTTATTGTATTTAATGTTTGATAATATATTGTATTTCTTTCCTCATTCCCTAATTACCATGATTGTAATATACTGTGAATGTCCCCTTTGTCCTCATGCATGCTGTATTTTTCTTTAATTTTTATTTTGGCCTTCATACATATTTGCCTTGACTAACCTCCCCAGCATTGCCTCCTGGCCCTATATTCACCTCATGTATTCACTTAACAATGTATTTTATCAGCTCCGTAGTAGTGCTTTACCCCAAACACCCCCTAAAATGTTTTTAAATGTGATTTGTGCTTTAAATTCAGGCAGAGTACCAGAGGCTTTTTTTGGGGGGTCCCCAAATCATTTGGAACCCTCCCTCCCCCAACTGCTAAGTCAGCTGATACCAATTATCTATCTATCCTCAATCCCCTACCTGCTGACTTCACCAAACCCGTACACACTATACCCATCTCTCTTGTGGTCAGATTTTTTGGATGAATTCCCCAAAGCATGTAGTGCAAGGGCCTGCCTGTATACTTTTAAATGGTACTGTTAAAAGTTTTTGTATACTATTATTATCTTGATAGGTAATAATAAGAATGTCCAAATGTGCTCTCAAATGTGTACAATGTGTATTTATATCTTTGTATTATGACACTTCTTACCTGTCCAATGGGCTGCCAATAGTGTAACTAAGGAGGGGCTGGCCAAAGCAATACCCATTATTTAGGCATTCATCTCTCAATGAAGTGAAGAGGGTTACCTGTCCAAGAGTCCCCCCCCCCCTATAATGTTAGAAATGGCCCATGAGAGGGGGTGGGGGAGGGGGAATCTGATAGGTGTACCTTATACTTTGGTCTTTAAAAACTCCCTCAAATAAATGTTATCTTGATGTTGGCCAAGAATGTTTGTGTCTAATCTGCTTTCCCTGTTTATGTGCAAAATGACTAATTTTTTTTTCTTGTTTGACTCCACGGTTTCCTTCCACGCCACAGGAATGGCAGACTGTGGCCTCCCCCTTTGCCCAGCGGTGGGACTTTCCTAACTGCGGAGGGGCAATTGATGGGAAACACGTCCACATCATCCCACCACCCAACTCGTGGTCATACTATTTCAACTATAAGGGGTTCAATAGTATTGTGATGTTGGCGGTGGTGTCGGCTACTTACAAGTTCCTGTATGTGGACGTGGGGAAGAATGGCTGGATGTCCGATGGTGGAGTCATCACCCAGACAGAGTTCTACAGGCATCTCCAGAATGGCAGCTTGGACTCGCCACCTCCAGAAGACAATGAGAAAGGACTCCCATTTGTCTTCGTTGCAGATGAAGCGTTTGCGCTGGGGGGACCATCTTATGCGGCCATTCCCGATGAGGACCCTCATCCCGGACCAGAGGGTTTTTAATTACCGGCTGGCCAGAGCCAGAAGAGTGGTGGAGAACACGTTTGGAATCATGACCAGCCGGTTCTGCCTATTTCTTACACCCATACACATGGTGGAGTACAAACTGAATCATATCATCCTGGTGTGCTGTGTTCTACACAACTTTTTACAGCAACATTCTGCCAACTATGCTGGCTCAGTTGGAACTGAGGCTGGAATTCAAAATGAACCAACCCTTACGGCGCTTGAAAGTGGCCGTCCTGGCTTGCCCCCCTGAGTGCTCGTGATGTCCGTCTAAGATACCTTAAATACTTTGCGGGTAGGGGGGCTATCAATATGCCAGACAATGTCTGAAACCTTTTTCAAATGAAAAAAAAATTTACCTACTAAAATCTTTGGTGACATTTACTGCTTGTGTTTCTTTTAGCTGACCCTGACAGAAATGTGGTGAGTCCTTAAAATGACGTGATTGTGTAACATTACAAAGCATTGTTGGGTGTTATTTACTAAAGGCAAAGACACTTTGCACTACAAGTGGATCAAGGGACGTGTTTTTGGGGTGCAAACCTTTCCTCACAGCTACTTTATTATTGAGGAAGGGGTTGCACCCCCAAAACGCATTCATTGATCTCCCGTGATGGCAGATAGCACATGTTGACACACTGTGTGCCTCTTCAAAATTTGGCTTTTCGCAAATATGTCAAAAAATGCTAAAAAATTTTAGCTCACAAAAAGTGCAAAAAAAAGGGATTTTGAGGGGTTTTGAACTCTCCCTAAAACATCAATGATGTTCTTCATTTTTTGTTGAACATCATTGATGTTTTTAAGGATGTTTTCCAAGTCCCTATTACACCCCATGATCTCCCCGATCAGGATCTGTGCACTTTCTGAGGTGAAATCCCCTGGATCCACAACATCACGATCACCTAAAAAGATAGAAACAAAAACACACCATGTATTATAAATATGCCGGCATCCATCTCTTACCTGAGCCTGTGGTCGCAGATACTCACCTGTTGTGGTGCCAATTTCTACCACGTCTTCCTCCTCCTGCTCTGCTTGGCTTGGGTGGATTTCCCCTTGTTCCAGAGGTGGGGGGTCTGTGGTCTCCTCGGATGAGGGGTGTCCTCCGAGTCTTTTATCCCCTATGTAAAAAAAAATAAGTATACTTAGCACACAGATATTTGACGGCAGAAATAGGAATATGAAACATTGCTTGGAAGTGGGGTACAATTGTCTATTTGGCAGAGTTCCAAGATGTAGAATTTTTAGTGTCCTTTGTCAAGCTTGAATACTTACCTTTTTTGTACAAGCTTCACAGATGGAGACACCCCTATGGTATACACTGGAGCACCTGTGTGGGCCCCCTAATAAAAAGGGTGTTCATGTGTCCCACACTAGTGCTCCAGTGTCCAGATGTGAAAACTGCTGCTGAGTGTCCTCTCCTTACACAGAATCTAGTTTGCATTTCATTCTAGTTACAAACTCATCTACCCAACCAAATTATTTGCAGACAAGTAGGCCATAAAAAATGTGGGCAAATGCATATGGCCAAAACAATGGTGTTTTCTAGGCCGAACGAACAATGTTTTATACAAACGAATAATGTGCCCATGAACATGAAAGTTGCCATTTTAAACTGGATAACAGTTAAGAAAAGCACATGGAGCAGCATGAATGCAATAAACATAAAGAATAGGAACACAGCACAACTACTTACTTTTTTGCAGCACTCTCCGGATCTTTCTGTACTGCTCGTGCTCTCTTAATTTGAGGTCCGACCACAGCTTCCTGAGCTGATCTTTCGATCATCGTACCCTGAAATTCCGGTGCAGACTCTTGACCACTTTCACCATGACCTTGGCCTTTCTGACATTGGGGTTGGGGTAAGGTCCATACTTCCCGTCATAGTCGGCCCTCTTCAGGATGTCCACCATCTCCAACATCTCCCCAAAGGACATATTTGATGCCTTAAATCGTCTCCTTCTGGATCGGGACGTTTCTGGCTCCGGGCTTTCCTCCTCCTCCTCGTTGCTGTAATTAGCACACACCTGCTGTGTCTCCGCCATGTGCTCTTCCCCCACTGCGCCGAACGAGAAGGGACGGGGAATAGAATAGAAAGAACGTCAGGGGCGGGCGGAGTTTCACACATGCGCAGTATGTATAAAGCGTAACACGCGTGCGTAGTACGTACGATCTGTGAGCGGAGGAAGGAGTATCGGAGGCGCCGATCGTGATAACGAAGGTCAGATCTAAACTTGGGCCTATACTGCTTCTACATTGAGGCCTATATTGTAACAAGATTAGGAGAGTTTTGCCTGACATTAGTGTTTTGTCTTGTGTTGTGTCTTGCAGAGAAAATGGATGGCTTCAATGACCACAACTTCCTCCCCCTGTTCATAGACAAGTACAGGGAGCTGCCCTGTCTGTGGCAGCTGAAACATCCACATTATAATCATAAACAAAAGAGGCAGACAGCGCTGGAGAAACTGCTGAAGTTGGTGAAGCCGGTGGTCCCCACAGCAACCATCCCTTATTTAAAAGCCAAAATTGGTGGCCTGAGGAGCACTTATCTTAGGGAGCAAAAGAAGGTCACGGATTCCCAGAGATCAGGAGCTGCAGCAGATGACATTTATGTCCCCAGGCTGTGGTACTATGAGAGACTGCGATTTCTGTCAGACCAGACTGGAGACAGGGAATCCCTCTCAACCCTTCCTTCCACTCTTCCTTCCATCCCAGCTGAGGCTTCCGATGTCCAACCTGAGACTTCCAGCCAGGAATAAGTGGAGGAGCCCAGCTTGAGCCAGGTATAGCATTGTTCTACAGATTTCTGGTCAATAAAGAAATAATCTTTACTAGATGTTATTATTGATCACTAATTGCTGATTTAATAAAGTGTTTTACATATCAATAGACAGTAGTGGGCAAAAATAATTGGGACAAGAATGAAAAATGCTGGGCTTAGAATGATAGTCTTTTATATTTGTTAACATTCAATTTGCAACAGTCATGAGATGAAAATTGTGTGTGATTGATGAAGTAAAAACTAAAACTATGTCCCTTTTTCATACACAGGAAGACCGCAGCCAGGACGAGGCTCTGGAATATGGCATCCAGGAGGAGGCTGTGGAATGTGGCAGCCAGGAGGAGGCAGGGCTAAGTGGCAGCCAGGAGAAGCCTGGGACCAGTAGGAGCCTGACTGAATTGCAGGTTCCTGCCCTCCGCCTTCCAAACAAAAGACCCAGGAAGGGGAGTCACGTGAAGGATTCAGCACTCAGGCTGATTCAGGAGGCTTCTGCGTCCCTCAGAGCCACCCCCACTCCTGAAGAGGCCTATGCCTGCATGGTTACCACCAAACCGCAGGGCATGCAGGAAGGGCCAACGCCAGTTGTGTGAGGACCTTCTTAAGTTTTAAATGGTTTTTATTAGATTTTGTCAGAAAAAAAAAATATAAGTACAAGCTTCCGTTACATGTCACATTTTAAAGCAGTGTAAAAGGGAGAAGTACAAATCATAGTCACAGTGATATGTTTTGCATTATAATAACTTATACACTAGAGTTACATCATCAACTAATTGTAAACTGAAGTATCTAATATCGGGTCCTACCGGGTCCGTGTTATTGCGGACATAACGGGTGAGCCTTGGGTAATTATCCCAGTCCACCTCCAGCACCCCTTCATGGGATCACACTGTGCTGGGGAGCGGAATGGGACCTATTTACTAGTGACCCGAGGACCTAGAGAGACATTAGCGAAGTATAAAAAATAAAAGAAAACTTTGGCGCATTGACCAAAAGATCTTGATTGCAAAAACAGTTTGCTAAACGGGTTACATTTCAAGTTGAAAGTAACATAACAATCCCTGTGGTACAGTTGCTGTTTAGGCATGTTGCATTAAAATGCTATCATTCATGAGTAAACCTCAGGGATAAATAACAAAGTATAACTTTCTACTACAGTTCACTCCAGAGTGCACCCACTGCGGGAGTGAGTTCTATTCCTGCCTGCCAAATATGGAGAGTCAGGGAGAAAGAAATAAGAAAAAAAAAAAAAAAGAAAAAAGAAAAGGGGTATGGGGAGGAGAGAAGAGGGAGGAGTAAGAAGGAGAGAGGTGAAGTGCAGATAAGAGAAAAGTTTAGCTGTCTGCTCGGTGCCCCCACTTCTATTGAGGGACTATTTCTAATAATTTGGATGTTGCCCTATTCCTATGTATTTGGACCAAGGATCCCAAATCTTCTCAAACTTTGCTGAGGTATCTAGTAACGAGCTTACTAATTTCTCCTGAGTCATTATCCATGACACTTTCCGTTTAGCTGCTATGAGAGAGACTAAGGGCTTCTTCCAAGCTTTAGCAAGGGTAATTTTGGCTCCCAGGAGAACGAAAAATACTAATTTCTGTGATGATTTTGAGATCCCTGGGATGGGATGGTTGAGAAGAGCTGTTAGAGGAGACTTGGGAATGGTCTTACCTATTATTTTGGATATGACGTAAAATATTTTTTGCCAAAAGGTCCTAATTTTAGGGCAATCCCACCATATGTGTAACATGGAACCTTTCATGTGACATCCGCGAAAGCAGAGAGGGGAGACCGCGGGGTGCATCATAGCAAGCCGGGAGGGGGTCAAGTACCATCTAGTGATTACCTTTAGGCTAGCTTCAATCAGGGATATATTATGAATGCCTTTGAATGATCGGAAGAAGGCCATGTGCCAGTGATCTAGATCCCATGTGTCCTGTAAATCCCTCTCCCATGCCAGCATGAACGTTGCTTTCTTATCTGTAGCAGCAAGCGAGGAGTAGATTAAGGATATACCCCCCTCTGCTCCAGGAGACCCCCACACCATATTTCGTATGGGGTGAACTGCGGGGGTTCGGGTTTCTCAACCCAGATTGATTGGAGAAAGTGTGAAATTTGATAAAACCTGAACCTCTCTGAATTGGGGAGGCTCAGATGTTTGACGCAGTGGTTGAGGGAGAATGGCCCCGCTGCGGTAAAATAGTTCCCGATCCGGTACATCCCCCTATCCAGCCACCACTGAAAGGCTTTAATGTCCATACCCGGGGGAAATGCGGGGTTACGGAAAATGTGCGATAGAGGTTTGCTGTGCGACACTAAGGAAGGGTTCTTTCTGAGAGTGTCCCATATCGTCAGAGATTGTGATAAGGCGGGAGACATGACTGGGGGCCTAGCCTTTGGTGGGCACCAGAGGAGGAAGTCAATTGTAAATGTTGGTACTGCCTGTCTTTCCATTTCTATCCAATCAGGTCTGGCTGTTTTGGCATAAACTATTGATATCTGTGCCAATCTAGCCGCCTGGTAGTACCAAAAAAGATTTGGAAGTCCCATTCCCCCTTTTTTCTTGGGCCGAATAGGGCGTTTCTCGGGAGCCTATGCCCCTTTGAACCCCAAATGAATTTTACAACCTTGTTTTGGAATGCTGAGAGGTGATCCTTCCGTATAGCGATCGGGAGCGCTCTGAAAATATATAGGAGACGTGGCAGCAGAGTCATTTTTACAGAGTTTATTTTACCGAGCCAGGAAATGTGGTGTGGGGACCATTGTTTGAGATCAGATTCTAATTTTTTGTAAATGGGGGGGTAATTTGCTTGGTATAGCTGTTCAAATTTGGGGGTAAGATTGATTCCAAGGTATCGAATGCTGGACTCGCTCCACGAAAAGCGGAACGCCTCCTGCAACCGAGACACCAAAGCTGACGGGAGGGACACATTGAGTGCTTGAGACTTGGAGTAGTTAACGCATAGACCAGAGATCTGTGCAAAGTCGTCTAGGAGCTTACATAGCACTGGGAGGGAGGTTACTGGTGATGTTATATAAAGAATGAGGTCATCAGCAAACAGCCCGCATTTATGTGTTTTTGGCCCACAGTGCACCCCCGCTATGTCCGGATTAGTGCGTATAGCAATTGCCAATGATTCAATCGCTATCGCAAAAATCAGTGGCGAGAGCGGGCAACCTTGGCGGGTCCCTCTAGCTATTTTAATAGGATCAGAGAGTTGTCCTTGTAGTTTGATTCTAGCTTCTGGGCTAGAGTATAGGGAGTGTAGTAACCCTGTGAACCATGGGCCAAAACCCCATTGTTGTATGATTGAGAATAGGTAAGACCAAGACACAGAGTCGAACGCTTTTTGTAAATCTAGAGATAGCAACATTCCCTTTTGCGCCCCACTACCATCCCAGCCCGATTGCAGGAGGGAGACTACATCCACCGTTCTTCTGATTTGGTCAGGACCTTGCCTACCCGGGATAAACCCCACTTGGTCCTTATGGATGTAGGATCCAATAAAGGAGGCCAAACGGTCTGCCATAATTTTAGTCATAATTTTTAGATCATTATTGATCAGGGATATGGGTCTATAGTTGGATACTTCTCCCTGGTCCTTGTCTGGTTTCGGTATTACGGTTATGAAAGCAGCGTTCATTTGCGGGTCCAGAGGCTCTCCCTTGGTTTTGAAGTTAATGAATCTAGGAAGGTAAGGCGCTATGGTATTTGCATAAGTTTTATAGTACGGTACGGAGAAGCCATCTGGACCCGGAGCTGACCGCCTCTTAAGATTTTTAATAACCGCTAGCACTTCTTCGGCGGAAACTGGAGCTTCGAGTCTATCTCTGTGCTCAGCCGAAAGGGTAGGGATCGGGAGATTATTCAGAAAATTCGTCAGAGTTTGGGGATTACTTGCCTTATGTTCGCTATATAGATCTGCATAAAATCCATGGAAGGCTTTCATGACCTTCAATGGGTTTGTTGTGTGGGGTTGGCCCGCTATTTTGATTTTGGGGAAGATATATGAGCGAGGGCGCGGGGAGAGACGGGACGCCAAGAGAGACCCAGCCCTGTCCTTCTGATAGTAATATTTTGCTCCTAGCCATGATAAACTTTTATCCGCTTTAGCTGTAAGAGCTAAGTTTAATTCTAGGCGTGCTGCATCCAATTGGGATACGGGTACTAAAGCAGGGTCTCTCTTGTGCTCCGTACATAACTTTTGGAATTTCTTTTCTAGGTTGACTATGTCTATCCCATGTTCTTTTTTAAGTTTGGCTGCTATTTGTATTAATTTCCCTCTGATTGTGGCCTTATGAGCTGCCCATAAGGTTTCCGCGGAGACGTCTGCCGTGTCATTTTGATTAAAATATTCCGTTATGGCCTTTTCAATTTCTACTTTCCAGGCGGGGTCAGAAAGGATGTTTTCTTTTAGTCTCCAAAGGTTGTATTTGTGGTGTGGGGTTTGGTTATTTATCAGAACACTTAACAGGGAGTGATCCGACCAGACCGTGTCAGTAATTTGTGATCTTTGGGCTGCCGGGATCAAGTCATTCGAGACTAGCAGATGGTCTATACGAGCATAGAATTGGTGGGCGTGGGAGAAATGAGTATAATCTTTTTTGGTGGGGTTTAATTCCCTCCAAATGTCAGTGAGTCCTTGTGAGTAAAACAGCTTAGCTATTTTCGAGCTGGTTTTAGTTGGACGGATGTTTTGGGCGGCTGGGGGTTTAGATTTGTCTAGTCCCTGGTCGAAGGCCACATTGGAGTCTCCCCCAAAAATTACAGAGCCTTCAATCATTGGTCCAAGTGTCTTAAACATTGAGTTAAAGAATTTATGCTGTCCTGTGTTAGGGGCGTAGTAAGATACTAGGGAGTATAATCTGCCTTCTACAGAACCCTTAACTAGGATGTACCTACCCTCTGGATCTCGTTGAACCTTATGTAGCGTGAATCTGCAATTTTTAGATATAAGGATAGCAACCCCTCTGGTCTTATCTTCCGCATTGGCTAGATAAAACAATGGGAACTGAGAGTGGATAAAGTTAGGTTTGTACCGGATCGGGAAGTGGGTTTCTTGGAGAAATAAAAGATCAATCTTGCGGGATTTCATAAAATCAAGTACTTTCCTTCGTTTAGAAGGAGAGTTCAGCCCTTGGGTATTGTGTGTGGCCACCCTTAATAGGGAGGGCAGATTTTCAGTGTCAGCCATGAAGCAGAAGAAGGGGGCCTACCCCCCCTCCCTCAACGCTTACCTGTTCCAGTTGGAGAGTGGGAACCGAAGTTGGGACCATTAAGACATCCTTTCGCTTCTTACTGGGGGAGTGGGTATAACCCAGCAGACAGCCAACTACAAGAAAATAGATTGTTAGAGAAGATAGTAGAGAAGAGAACATAGGAAGAGGGGAAGAGGGGAAGATCAAGTCCTCTCGGGACTTGTGTGAACAGTGGTGGCAGCAGAGCACACCACTCTTCACAGTGGAGGAAACGTCCAGACCCTGCTGACAGGGAGGATTCCTAACCCAGGAGACCAGTATCACCTGGTCCTTGGGATTAATGGAGGTGCAGCCTAACTGCCGCGACCTCGGCGCACCTAAGTTAAATACTGAACAAAAAAAAAACTGCTGATCGGAGCTAGTCCGACCTGGGGAACCGAAGGGGGCCCCGCCCACCCTTTTTTCCCACCTTCCTCCCCTCCCACCCAGGACAAAATTCCGGGTGGATGAGGAGGGCTCCCTGAGCTATAGCCCATGCAAAACGAAGCTCATTTTTGCGTCTAAGGCACATCATAAGGAGGAGTCATGAGATCACATTCTGTTACCCAGTGCCTTGGAGGCCTGGGTCAGAAAGTGGTGTTAAGGATCGTGTTGGTTGACATTAAAATACCTAGCGCCAGGTGGGTCCCAATAGGATTACCCCCAAGGGACCCCCCTGGGACAGAAACATTTGCTTATGGCTTTCCTATCAGGAGAAGATATAGAGGGATGAGGGGGGGGGGGAAGAGAAAGGGGACATAACGTCCCCTCCCTCCTCCCCCCCCGGCTAAAAAATCAAGTAAATCTCTAGCACAGACCATCTAATGCTGGGATGACCAAAGGGAAAAGCAAACCAGCAATAAAAAGAGAAAAAAAAGAAAAGTCAATCGTGTTCGTGTAGGAGCCTACAAAGGGAAAAAGAGATCAGGGAAAGTCCATCAAACAGCGTCTTGACTCGAGGACTCATGGAGGTTTGGCTTCCTTGGGGCGCTTGTATTTGGGTTTTTCCCACAGGGGTTGCAAGGGGCTTGCAGGGGATGGGCGCTTGTATGACCCCGCCGCCGAATTGTTGAAGTCCATTGCTGACTCTTGTGAGATGAGGCGGAGGTCTAACAGGATCCGTTCTCCTTCTTGGAGGCTGCAGAAAGAGTAGGTTTTGCCTCTGTGATCAAACTTGAGTGAAAATGGGAAGGCCCATTTATATTTGATTTTGTTTTGCGCCAACACCGAGAGTAGGGGCTTCAGCGCCCTCCTTTTTTGTATTGTGTTAGGTGAAATGTCCGCAAAGACTTGGACGGCGTGGCCTCTGCACGTGAGGGGCTGTTGGTATCTGCACTTTTTCATCACCTCTTCTTTAACCGAGAAGTAGTGTGGCTTGACCACAATATCTCTGGGGAGGCCATCTTTCCTCGGCGGTCCTAATGTCCTGTGAGCGCGGTCAATTTCCAATTTATGTGAAGGAATGTCAGGGAGAAGTTGTTTAATGAAGTCTTGGACCGCCATCGCAGAGTCGGTTATAGATTCTGGGAGACCTCTAAGTCTGAAATTTTCCCTTCTGGACCTGTTTTCAAGGTCATCGATGCGTGAGAGAGCAATGTCCAGTTGGTCCTGTATGACCTGTATGTGGTTGGAGTTCTGCCTGGTTTTAGAGATGGTCTGGTCAAGTTTATCTTCAATCGCCTCCATCCTGGAGCCCAGGGCCTGGAAATCCTCTCTAATGTCGCCCGTTATTTTGGCTGCAGTTTGGGCCAAACCTCTATCCAGCAGAGCTGATAACTGGGAGAAGAGGTCGGGGGCTGTGAGGATAGAGTGGGCTGGATTGGGCGCCATTTCAGGCCCTGTTGTAATGTGAGGGGAGGGAGGCTGCGAGGGGGGTGTCATAGGTTGTTCTGCAAGGTGCTCTGAGAGGGCCGTGAACTGAGCCAAGTGTTGAGGAGTACTCACTGGGGTCCCAGAGGGGAGAGAGCGGGTCACTGCGGCATAGGAAAGTTTATCTCCTGGGCTCTCTGCAGCTGTCTGTGCGCCGTGCAGCATGGCGCCCGCCATCTTGGATTCGGCCCGCTCTGCCGAGGCTCTGAACAGAGGCTCCAGGACCTTCCTGGACGATCCGGCCGGCATAGGGTTGTTCCCCAACCCTTCCTATTCGCCTTGAGGTGGGTGACGTGGCCTACGGGGTCCCGGTTCCCCCGCTATGTGCGCCGGGTGGTCAGGGCAGTGCGGAGCTCCGGGCTTAAGCAGCCATCTTGGAGGAGTCCGCGCATGCGCCTCTGTGAGGACCTTCTTTATAAAGTCTTAACTAAGGGGGTGAGGGGCGAAATCACACCCAATACCCACGTGATTGAGTTGGAACATCCTCCTCCTCCTCCTGCCATAACTCCACCACCACAGCCACAGCATGGAAGGAAGCATGGCAGGAAGACCAGAGAGTGATGACCTGGGTTCAGTCTGGTCTGGCAAAAGATGCAGTCTCTTGTATGACCACAGCCTGGGGACATACATGTCATCTGCTGCTTTCATGATCTCTGGGACTTCTGGACCAGACTGCACTCCCTTAGATATGAACTCCTCAGGCCACCAATTTTGCAGTAAAATAATTGATGTCTAACCTGGGGGTCAAAGACTTCACCAATTTCTGCTGTTTCTCCAGCGTTGCCTCCCTCTTTGTTTGGTTATGAGCCCTTAATAAAGGTTTTTTGGTTTCAACTAGACTCACCTATGTGTGTTTTCCTTAAAAAAGGACAGTTTGTTTGTGAGGATTCAGGTACATTTCAAAAATACAATGTGAAATTAACAAGAGACACCAACACCAAGCAACCTCCTTGAGATTAAATAATACAAGATAATAATGGTGTTGTGGTAACTTGACACACAAAACACACACAAAAATATTCTGGATGTTAAATAACTAAAAAAACAAAACAAAAAAAAAACGAGATCAGCCTTGAAAAAAATACGAACCAAAAAAAAAAAAAATCACATCAGGGTTTAAAAAAATAAAAAAACACAAAAAAAATGATATAGATTTTTGGTCAGATGTGACAAATCATAATATATTGAGGGAATCATGATAAATAAGAAAGAGGTTTGTGAGAACTCTGTGTGAATATCAGCAGCAAAACTAGTTCGTTCTTCCTGCATTATAAAGAAGAAGAGAGTGCACTGTATTAAACAATTTTAAAGATTGCAGCGTGACGAAAGTGCTCTATCCATTCTGAACGCTAATTTTACCAGAACTAGCTGTTCCGTCTCGGAATTTCTTCTGAGCATGAGTGGCACTTTGTGCGTCGGAATTGTCCACACGCGGTTGGAATTGACGCGATCGGATTTTGTTGTCAGAAAATTTTATAGCCTGCTCTCAAACTTTGTGTGTCGGAAAATCCGATGGAAAAGGTCTGATGGAGCCCACACACGGTCGGAATTTCCGACAACACGCTCCGATCGCACATTAGAGTTTTGGCGAAAAAAAATATATATATTTTTATGTGACCGATATGTATTGTTTTCTGGGAGCTGCCTTCTAAAGTCCCTTTGGTACAAAGATTTAGCAAATAATGAGAAATTGTTGGGACAGTAGTACCTAGACTATGTATAAGTGTCATAACATTTGAAAAGTTCTCACTACCTTTAAAAATATAAAATAAATTAAAAGTCCAACAGGGAGAGTATGTATGCAGAACCAGCACCACAAGTGCTGCTATCTCACCAATAGAGTTCTGAAGAAATGTAGGAAAATTGGCACATGGTTTGACTCTTCAACATTTACCACAAACTGAAATCTCAGCTTTGTGTGGCCTGGATATTTTAGAAAAAAAGGGATGCCAATACAACTTAATTCAGCTAGCAGAGTATCCAGTGGCAAAATATGAATTCCTAGATTAGTTGGGAACCATTCACCGAAACATTATGTTCTCTCAGCTAATTTAAATTAAACATTTATTTGTTGACTGGAGTGTTTCAGTTTAACTGTACAAAAAGTATCACATGCATCATATTTAATTAAGCTACTAATGACTATATGACTGTATGACTATAACTCATTGTATTATGTGTTTGAAAATACAGGGATCCCGTTTATCCATCTGAATTCTACAATATGTGCCCATTAACCACTTGACCACTGGGCACTTAAACCCCCTTAATAACCAGACCAATTTTCAGCTTTTGGTGCTCTCACATTTTGAATGACAATTACTCAGTCATGCAACACTGTATCTATATGAATTTTTTGTCCTTTTTTTCACACAAATAGAGCTTTCTTTTGGTGGTATTTAATCACCGCTGGGTTCTTTATTTTTTGCGCTATAAAAGAAAAAAGACCGAAAAATCTGTAAAAAAATAAATTTTTCTTCGTTTCTGTTATAAAATTTTGAAAATTAGTCATTTTTCTTCATATATTTTGGCCAAAATTTATACTGCTACATATCTTTGGTAAAAATAACCCAAATTAGTGTATATTATTTGGTCTTTGTGAAAGTTATAGCGTCCACAAGCTATGGCAGTGTTTCTCAACTCCAGTCCTCAAGGCGCACCAACAGGTCATGTTTTCAGGATTTCCATCAGATGAAACGGCTGTGGTAATTACTAAGGCAATGAAACTGATCAAATCACCTGTGAAAAATAGTGGAAATCCTGAAAACATGACCTGTTGGTGTGCCTTGAGGACTGGAGTTGAGAAACACTGAGCTATGGTACCAATATCTGAAAATTGATCACACCTGAAGTACTGACGGCCTATCTCATTTCTTGAGACCCTAACATGCCAGAAAAGTACAAATACCCCCCAAATGACCCCTTTTTGGAAAGAAGACATTCCAAGGTATTTAGAAAGATGCATGATGAGTTTTTTGAAGTTGTCATTTTTTCCCACAATTCTTTGCAAAATCAAGGTTTTTTTTTTTTTCTTTTTTTTTTTCACAAAATTGTCATATTAGCAGGTTATTTCTCACACACAGCATATGCATACCACAAATTACACCCCAAAACACATTCTGCTATTACTCCTGAGTATGGCGATACCACATGTGTGGGACTTTTACACAGCGTGGCCACATACAGAGGCCCAACATGCAGGGGAGCACCTTCAGGCGTTCTGGAGCACCCAGGCCAATTCTGACATTTCTCTCCTACATGTAAAAATCATCATTTATTTGCTAGAAAATTACATAGAACCCCAAAACATTATATATGTTTTTTTAGCAAAGACCCTAGAGAATACAATAGCGGTCATTGCAACTTTTTATCTCGCACGATATTTGCGCAGCAATTTTTCGAACGCGTTTTTTTTGGAAAAAAAACTGTTTTTTGCTTAAAAAAAAAGCAAAACAGTAAGATTAGCCCAATGTTTTTGCATAATATGAAAGATGAAGTTACGCTGAGTTAATAGATACCTAACATGTCACCTTTCAAAATTGCACACGCTTGTGGAATGGCGCCAAACTTCGCCACTTAAAAATCCCCATAGGCGATGCTTTAAAATTTTTTACTGGTTACACATTTTGAGTTACAGAGGAGGTCTAGGGCCAAAATTATTGCTCTCGCTCTACCGATCACAGCGATACCTCACATGTGTGGTTTGAACACCGTTTTCATATGTGGGTGGGACTTACGTATGCGTTTGCTTCTGCATGCGAGCACACGGACAGGGGCGCTTTAAAAAAAATTTTTTTTTTATTGTTCATTTTACTTTATTTATTTTAGTTTGACACTTTTTTCCAAAAAAAAAAATTTTTTTTGATCACTTTTATTCCTATTACAAGGAATGTAAACATCCCTTGTAATAGGAATATGGCATGACAGGTCCTCTTTACAGTGAGATATGGGGTCAATAAGACCCCACACCTCACCTCTAGGCTGTGCCTGAAATAAAAAAAAAAAAAAAAAAGATCCTGGCTTCGATCGTAGCGGTGAGTCGGTAGAAGCACCGGAGGGCGGCGGGAGGGGGGGGCGTCCCCTCTCGCCTCCCGTAAGAACGATCAAGCAGTGTAACAGCCGCTATGATCATTCTTATGGTAAAGGGAATCTACGGCTGAAAAAGATGATATCTGAATGATGCCTGTAGCTGCACCCATCATTCAGATATCCCCGCACAAAGTCAAGGACGTCGTATGACGGAAGGCGGGAAGTGGTTAAAACGCTTTTTTTTTTAACACAAAGTTGTCCATTTATACAATATATCTAACACATAGCATGTACATACCAAAAATGACCCCCCAAAATAGATTCTCCTACTCCTCCTGAGTACGGCGATACCACATGTGTGAGACTTCCACAGCCTGGCCACATACAGAGGCTGGGTATGGCTGAGCATGGCTGGGTATGGCTGAGCATGGCTGGGTATGGCTGAGCATGGCTGGGTATGGCTGAGCATGGCTGGGTATGGCAGAGCATGGCTGGGTATGGCTGAGCATGGCTGGGTATTGCAGAGTATCGCCGAGTATGACTGGGTATGGCAGAGTATGGCTGGGTATCACCGAGTATTGCAGAGTATGGCTGGGTATTGCGGGGTATTGCAGAGTATGGCCTGGTATGGCAGAGTATTGCGGGTTATGGCAGAGTATTGCAGATTTTTGCGGGGTATTGCAGAGCATGGCTGGGTATGGCAGAGTAAGGCTGGGTATGGCAGAGTATGGCTGGGTATCACTGAGTATTGCAGAGTATGGCTGGGTATTGCAGGGTATTTCAGGGTATTGCAGAGTATTGCGGGGTATTCCAGGGTATTTCAGGGTATTGCAGAGTATTGCGGGGTATGGCAGGGTATTGCAGGGTATGGCAGAGTATTGCGGGGTATTCCAGGGTATGGCAGAGTATTGCGGGGTATTGCAGGGTATGGCAGAGTATTGCGGGGTATTGCAGGGTATGGCAGAGTATTGCAGGGTATGGCAGAGTATTGCAGGGTATGGCGGAGTATTGCAGGGTATGGCAGAGTATTGCGGGGTATTTTGGGGTATGGCAGAGTATTTCGGGGTATTGCAGGGTATGGCAGGGTATTGCGGGGTATTGCAGGGTATGGCAGAGTATTGCGGGGTATTTCAGGGTATTGCAGGGTATGGCAGAGTATTGCGGGGTATTTCAGGGTATTGCAGGGTATGGCAGAGTATTGCGGGGTATTTCAGGGTATTGCGGGGTATTTTGGGGTATGGCAGAGTATTGCGGGGTATTGCAGGGTATGGCAGAGTATTGCAGGGTATGGCAGAGTATTGCAGGGGTATTCCAGGGTATGGCAGAGTATTGCGGGGTATTGCAGGGTATGGCAGAGTATTGCAGGGGTATTCCAGGGTATGGCAGAGTATTGCAGGGGTATTCCAGGGTATGGCAGAGTATTGCAGGGTATGGCAGAGTATTGTGGGGTATTCCAGGGTATGGCAGAGCGATCACATGGTAAACGGCCGCGATCAGCGGCCATTTACCGGGATCTGTGATGCGCCGGGTCCTCTGGACCCGGCGGTCACGGATGCTCTCGAGTGCGCGCCCTAGGGGGCGCGCGAGAGCAGAATTCTGGGAGGACGTCCCTGGACGCCCTCCCAGAGTTAAACAACCGCCCTGTAGCCGTCATTTGGCTATGGGCCGGTTGTTAAGTGGTTAAACTTAATGATGACTTATTGTTATAAACTCATTAGGCTCTTCTCTAAATAATGAATAATGCACAAGTGATTGAGGAGGTAAGGCAACTAAAATGTAACCTTTATTACAATTGTTGTAGTCCATCAATAGAGGTTAACAAGATATGCTCTAGATCAGCCTTTCTCAACCAGTGTGCCGCGGCACACTGGTGTGCCATCAGAGGTTCTAAGGTGTGCTGTGGGATCAGGGGAGAGAAGGGCTGTCAGATGAGCCCGATCTCCTGATCCCCTGCCAAACTGTACATCGGCACTGTGAGAAGCTCCGTCAACCTCAGCAAAGTGATAGAAAAGTGCAGGGCAGTGTGGTGTGCTCTCTGCTTCCCCCTACAGTGCAGTACCTGGCTAAATGAGGAAACTGGAAAGGTACTGTGCTAGAAGCTAGATTTGTTTTAAAAGGGCTTTATACTTGTGTCTGTGTGTGTGCATGTGAGTGTCTGTCTGTGTGTGTGTGTACATGTGTCTGTATGTGTGCGTGTGCACTTGTCTGTATGTGTGTGTGCATATGTCTGTATGTGTGTGTGTGCATGTGTCTGTATGTGTGTGGGCATGTGTCTGTGTGTGTGTGTGGGCATGTGTCTGTATGTGTGTGTGTGCATGTGTCTATATGTGTGTGTGTACATGTGTCTGTATGCATGTGTGCATGTGTCTGTATGCATGTGTGTATGTGTCTGTATGTGCGTGTATGTTACTTTTAATCCTGACACCCCCCCATTCCTATACCATCAGAACTGCTTTTGTAGGGCTTGTTTGTGATAGCAGCAAGGAATGCTGCACATCTGAAAAGCAATATATGCACAGATCGATTTTCAGAGGCATTTGACAGGTGGTAAAGAGGCATTACGTTGCCTCCTCACCACCTGTTTTAATGCAGCATCACTACACCGCAATGCACACAGTTCCGGGGTAGTTGCAGTGCAGCCCCATTCACCCTGGGTATACCTCCAGCTGCAGCCACATATTGTATACACCCCCAGCTGCTGCCTCTGCAGCTAAAGGGGGAGAAGTTGGGGGTGGTAAAAACAATTCAACCATGTGGTTTTACCGCCCCTCCAACCTGACATGTGAACAAGCCCTTGGTTCACATCTGTGTGGCTGCGTGCTGCATGTAGGGCAGCCCATTCATTTCAATGGGCTTCCCTACCCACAAAAATGCCGGGAAAGAATTCCTCAACCTTTTTTTTTAAATTGCACTGCACGAAAGCACCCCACGTTTTCCAATGTGTGGGGTACCATTAAGAATTAATGTGAAAGTGGAAACTCCTGCGCTGTCGGGGGGGGGGGGGCTACGCTAAAAGGACACTGCTGCAACACCTAAGTACTGATCCAAGGCAGGACAAATGAGACAAAAGTGGGAGAAGATAGTAGTTGCGCTGTGATAAAGGGGGGGGGGAAGCTACAAAGATGACTAAGGTGGCAAAGTGAACTAAAAAAGCAGAAAAGGGCCAATGCATGAATGAATCCTACATGCTAAAAGAACATGGTGGGGATGCAGTGCAGTGCAACGTAGATAATCAACATGGCTATAATGTTGCGGGCAGACAAAGCCTAATATATAAAGGTAATTGTGAAACAGTGACTGCTTGAATATAGCAAAGCAAAATTACATATACTAACAAAAATAGGATGAATGACACAATGCAAAAAAATATATAATGCAAGAAAAATATATGTGAGCTAGTGCCCCATTAGCAAAAACGTGCCAAATCCTGGTGAAATACAAGTGACAAATCCCTAGGGCTAACATGAATATTAGTTCTATCATCCAGTCCAAAAAACAAAAACTCGTGATGAGAAACACAAAACAATTCCAATCGTGAAGGGAAGGGGGATCTTTAGTGAGGACACCTCCGTATTTGCAAGCCGCTTACCTTACAGCTGTAAGGTGTACAGCCTGTGTTGCAAATGACCCGCAGGTGTAGACGTTCCGTGTATAAGGTAGTGACAATGATGAACATGCCAAGTAAAATATAAAGAATAAAAAATATACAGCATGTAAAATAACTCTGCGACGACCACAGTGGAGGGGGGCAAGACACACACGGGGGAAGGTTGCACTCACTTTCATGAAGTGAGTGTGGGCATCAATCCACGAGCGCCGAGCTCGTATGCCTCCAGGGGTATCACCAATCTGGAATCTGTCCCTGTGCCTGGAAATTGGAATATGTCCCCGTGCCTCTCTCCTCAGTGTTCGTCAGGTAGAGTAGTGATGTACAGTGTGAGGGGGAAAGAGACGCACATAGCGTGATCCCATATAAAAGGTATATTTATTTAATAAAACAAGTTCAATCGACTTACATTTAAAACAATGCTGCAGTGTGTAGTAACTACGAGCGCCGAGCTCGTTTCCTGTTGTTTGTCTGTGGCAGTGTCCCGTGCTCCAATCCTAATGCATATCGTCACGTCATGGCACCTCTAAAGAGCAGAGCATTTGTCTGTGTGTCAGGAACGAGCATGACTTTGCATGTGTACCGTGACACACAGTAACGTGAACCAAGCCTTGGACTGGGGTGCCTCAAGATTGAAAATACTCTTTAAGGGCCCCCCCGACAGGAAAAAAAGTTGAGAAACACTGTACTTGATAAACATAAGACATAACCTAAATTCTGTGGGCTACATTTCAAATAGTAAACCCTGTGAACAAGCTTGATTCAAATTGTTGTGGCATGTTTTATTATTTTAAATTCCTCTGCATACTTTTTTTTTAATACCAATTCAAAATACATTCTTTCTAGCACAATAATATTATGTTCTAAGGAATCAATCTATTTTTACACCTTATAGGCACCACAAATCACATTATTACTCTTTGTTAAATTCATAAATTACGAACTTTAAAAAAAAACCCACTGATGGTTTTTATTTGCCGGCAATAAGTCAGAAACTAGAGAGTTGAAGTAGTAGACAAAACACATGTAAAAGCTATCAAAAAGGTTTACACTTTAGAAACAATAAAGCTAAACCCCTCAATTTCAAATCAGAAAGTTTCACGTCAACACTGCACAAAAACGCTTCAAAACCACAATACCACATTCCAAAGATGAAGCAGTTGTCATGAAAATATAAATGTACAAAGCCATATTTCAGAGACAATAGCCAAACATATAGCAAAGCAACTGGGCAGTATGTAAATAGCTTTAATAGTCAGCAATAGGGATGAGCTTCGAGTTTGAGTCGAACTCATGTTCGACTCAAACATCGGCTGTTCGCAAGTTCGCCGAACAGCGAACAATTTGGGGTGTTTGCGGCAAATTCGAATGCCGTGGAACACCCTTTAAAAGTCTATGGGAGAAATCAAAAGTGCTAATTTTAAAGGCTTATATGCAAGTTATTGTCATAAAAAGTGTTTGGGGACCTGGGTCTTGCCCCAGGGGACATGGATCAATGCAAAAAAAAGTTTTAAAAACGGCTGTTTTTTCAGGAGCAGTGATTTTAATAATGCTTAAAGTCAAACAATAAAAGTGTAATATCCCTTTAAATTTCATATCTGGGGGGTGTCTATAGTATGCCTGTAAAGGGGCGCATGTTTCCCATGTTTAGAACAGTCTGACAGCAAAATGACATTTCAAAGGAAAAAAGGTCATTTAAAACTACTCGCGGCTATTGCATTGCCGGTCCGACAATACACATAAAAGTTCATTGATAAAAATGGCATGGAAATTCCCCACAGGGGAACCCCGAACCAAAATTTAAAAAAAAAAATAGCGTGGGGGTCCCCCTAAATTCCATACCAGGCCCTTCAGGTCTGGTATGGATATTAAGGGGAACCCCACGCCAAAATTTAAAAAAAAACGGCGTGGGGTCCCCCCAAAAATCCATACCAGACCCTTATTCGAGCACGCAACCTGGCAGGCCGCAGGAAAAGAGGGGGGACAAGAGAGCGTCCCCCCTCCTGAACCGTATCAGGCCACATGCCCTCAACATTGGGAGGGTGCTTTGGGGTAGCCCCCCAAAACACCTTGTCCCCATGTTGATGAGGACAAGGGCCTCATCCCCACAACCCTGGCCGGTAGTTGTGGGGGTCTGTGGGCGGGGGGCTTATCAGAATCTGGAAGCCCCCTTTAACAAGGGGACCCCCAGATCCCGGCCCCCCCTGTGTGAAATGGTACCCCTACCATTTCACTAAAAAACTGTCAAAAATGTTAAAAATGACAAGAGACAGTTTTTGACAATTCCTTTATTTAAATGCTTCTTTCTTCATCATCTTCTTCTTCTTCTTCTGGTTCTTCTGGCTCTTCTGGTTCTCCCTCCGGTTTTCTCGTCCAGCATCTCCTCTGCGGCGTCTTCTATCCTCTTCTCCTCGGGCCGTTCCGCACCCATGGGATGGGGGGAGGCTCCCGCTCTTCTCTTCATCTTCTTCTTCATCTTCTTCTCTTCTTCTCTTCTTCATCTTCTTCTCCGGGCCGCTCCACATCCATGCTGGCATGGTGGGAGGCTCCCACTGTGTGACGCGTCTCCTCTTCTGACGGTTCTTAAATAATGGGGGGCGGGGCCACCCAGTGACCCCGCCCCCTCTGACGCACAGGTCATGACGGGACTTCCCTGTGGCATTCCCCGTGACGTCACAGGGAAGTCCCGTCAAGTCACCGTGCGTCAGAGGGGGGCGGGGTCACAGGGTGGCCCTGCCCCCTGTTATTTAAGATCCAGTCAGAAGAGGAGACGCGTCACCCAGCGGGAGCCTCCCACCATGCCAGCATGGATGCCGAGCGGCCCGGAGAAGAAGATGAAGAAGATGAAGAGAAGAGCGGGAGCCTCCCCGCTTAAGCATATATGCTTAAGCATATTTACATTCAACCCTGGAATATAAGGGGGAGGCTGAATATGAACGCACTCTCCTCCTATAAAACCTAGCAGAGGGAAGAGTGTGACACCGTTGCTGAGGACGTCATGTGATGAAGCGCGCACAACGGCATCACGCTCTGTCAGTCTGCTCTAGGGCATACGAAAGAGGAGGACGCTGTTTAGCAGCTGGTGCTTACACACCTCCATCGTACTGTTTATGCCTGATTGGAGGGACTGCTCTATCTGTCTACTCAGCCTGGTATTAATGCTGTGCTACCTAACTTGGACAGAATCACACAATAGTGCCTGGATTTTTTAGTTTCATTTTTTATTTTGCCATTTTTTACATTTTTTATTATTTTTTATTTTTCTTCATTTTTTTTGCTACTTTTATTAATTTAGTATCAATTTTTTCCTTTTGGATTTTAAAATTTTGGTTTCCTTTTTGCTAATTAATTTTGCTCTATTCATACCCATTATGTTTAAATATCCCCGGATTGCGGGCGTATGAAGTTTAAATAAAGTGGTCAAACTTTATTACGCTATGGAAGCTCTCTTTTTTTACAATATATGAGGGGAAGCAACACCTCCAAGGATTGGAAAGCATAGGAGACATCCAACATAAAACACAGTAGCAAGGCGATCCATTCCCAATTCAGGTGGACCACCCCGGTGCGGATTCTGGTAGCTGATTATCTGTCATACGGAACAACAAGTGAAGTGACCCAGCGAACTACACCACAAGCATCATACCCCTGGTGGGGTTCTGGGAGTTGGTGAGTAAGTAACCAAAGGGGGAGCACGAGAGTCACCTGACAAATTGTTGGAGCACCTAAGTCACCTGTGGGAACCTGAATAAATCATAGAACAGCAATATATGGGACTGTTGCAATACATGTTGAAGATTTAACTGTTGGATTTCCTGGGCTGTTATATCTGTTTTGCTCTATGCGATTATAATATATGTCGATTACGCATATGGTATCAGACCAGGACAACACAATATATATATATCACCGCATTGTTATATGGTTATTAATAAATGCATAGCATGGAATGCAGCCTTTGGCTTCCCTTCCAGACGCTGTAGGACCCAGCAAGCTGTGCGACACGTGTTTTTTACCAGAGACCCCATAGTATATGACCAGTGGGTTCACACTTACTGTAGGACCACCCATACTGTAAAAAGGGGGTTCATACATGTTGCACACCTCATAAGATTTATGAATACGATTAGGGGTGTTATACTTCAGGCTATCCCAGTGAACAACTATTTTAGGTAGCGCCAACATACCCAATTTTTCATTTTAATTTTCTGGCAAAGAACCTTGTTAGGAACTTTGTGTAAGGGAGGCAGCAACCTAAGTTTCTGAACCCATATATTTATCCTAAAGCGCAGTTTTGTTTCATATATAAAAATTACATTGTATTATGTAAAAGACAAGAACCAGACAATATACTTTTTATTAAAAACATTTCAAAATGTAATATTAAAAACTTTGTCATAGTACAGGAGCAGTTATGATTTAAAATATAACAATAATATAAATATTTTCAATGGTTTGTAGCAAGAGATATACAAATAAACCGCCCCTGAATCTCTCTTACTCCACTGCACCAAAGAAAAGTGCAAAGCTATATAAAAGATGTGTAAATTAATACAAAATGTGTGTACATACACAGTGTACAGTGAAAAAAGCTGCCACTTAAATAAATACGTAAACTGATCAGAATCCCAAAACTATACCTCTCACACGTGTACAGATAGAGATAGCGCCGCTAATATAGATTGTGTAAAATAATGGGTCAGAGCAGAATAATGCCTATGACCCTCTACTTATACATAAAAATAATAATAGTGTCATGAAAAATATTATTTTTATCATGAAAAGAAATTTCTTTAACACCCAGTGAAAAGTGTCACTATAAATAATAAATTACAAGAAATAAATGAATAAGTTCAACAGTTGTTTTTCAATCTTCTTGTGTGAAAAATCTTCTACTCTTCCACCACACCACCGTGATAGTGACACCACTCCCTCTGAAGAGCGCACTCACCAGATTGTATAGCCTCCCACTCTCTTGTTCGGCAAAACAGCAATTGAACCACACCTGGGTTGCATGTGATGAACCGTGAATCCAATCAAGCAAAGCTCCATATGTGAAAAAATGAATAAAGTGCTCCACATAGCGTGATACCATTTTGACAGATTTATTAAAATCACTTCAAACACACTTCAATGGTTACACTCACTTTTAAACTGAAACATAAAAGCCTTTTAATATTTATAAATATTTTGTTGCCAGCAGTTTAGGCATTAATGACTGTGTGTTGAGTTATTTTGAGGGTACAGCAAATTTACACTGTTATACAAGCTGTACTCTGACCACTTACCATGCAATTATACAATTTATAATATGCCATATATGTTCACTGAGTAGCATATATACTATGTAGGCCCTAATAAGGCATCCCCCCTGAAGTTTTATTGTACACGGAGTCACTTCATCAATCTGTAATCCAAGAATTGGGACAAACATTCAATACACAGTGAGCATCCTATGGCAAAATAGGTTACATGCACTGAACCTCCTCTCATAAAGGACAATTCAGTGCCCACTCTGGGAAAAAGGGAACAATTTTATTATTAGAACTGTCACTTTACTATCATTTTTTTTAGCTTTCCAATGCACTCACTCATGGTATAACAAGGTGTTAACGAAGAATTATATTGTTTCTGAAATACAATTGCTTTTAAGATCAAGGTATTTTTTACACTAGCACACGAACGCCAATAAGGTATTCAGAATAAAAAACAAATCTCCCAAACCGACCTCTTCTCTAACCAACTATTAGACTAATGCCGCGTACACACGAGCGGACTTTACGGCGGACTTTGCCCGGCGGACTTTTCGACGTACTTTCCGACGGACTTTCTGAATGAACGGACTTGCCTACACACAATCCACCAAAGTCCGTCGAATTCGTACGTGATGACGTACGAACGGACTAAAACAAGGAAGTTCATAGCCAGTAGCCAATAGCTGCCCTAGCGTGGCTTTTTGTCCGTCGAACTAGCATACAGACGGCGGACTTTTCGACCGGACTCGATTTCAACGGATAAATTTTAAACAAGTTTCAAATCTAAGTCCGTCCAACTTTTGAGAAAACAAAGTCCGCTGGAGCCCACACAGATCGAATTGTCCGACGAAATCCAGTCCGCCGGGCAAAGTCCGCCGTAAAGTCCGCTCGTGTGTACGCGGCATTAGACTTCTCCCACTATACCCTCTCTGCCATCAAATGAAATCACCCTCCCCCTTAACACATACAAACTGAATATAACACCCATCATCCAACTACCACCTACCTATCCCATAACTTACCCTCACACACATGCACATTTACTTTTCAGCCCAAGAGGACCTAATGAGTATCGCAGACATTCAACACTCAAACCTCCCACTAATACATGTTAACCTAGGGCATCATCTCCAGCCCTAACACCTCCTACACCAGCACAGCCCGTATTGTTGTGCTGACCTACTCCGACACTTTACTCTAATCAAGGCAGGATAGCTAGCCTACCCTAGCCATTGGATTATCCCCTAACCTTCTTATCCCAGTCTCTCCCTACTCAAATCATCCTTTCCCTTACCCCCTATAATTTCTCCTCCCCTCCCCCTCACACACAAAACCATTCCCATTATCAAAATCTAGTGATACCCCCACATCCCTCTGCTTACAAGATTATAACCGGACATTTAAACTCAAAATGACCCCAAAGCAACTGAGTTTTAAAACGGCAAAATAGTCTCCCTCAACGAAAAGGGATAAAATCTACTGGAAAAAAGATCACAACTCCTACTCTAAATGCGGAAAACTAAAGCTGATATAATTCTTCTCCAAGAAACACAATTTAAGTCAAACAATATTCCTAAACTGACAAACAAAGACTACCCAACAGCATTCCACGCAACATACATGCTAGCCAAAACAAAAGGGGTCTCAACACTAATTTCCAAAAACCTCCCTTTAGAAATATCTGACTCTCTAATAAACAAAGAAGGACAGTAAATTTTTATCAAAGGATCCGTATGGGGGAGACCAATAACAGTTGCAAACATATATATCCGCAACTCTGCCCAAGTCACCTTTTTCCGCAACATAACAACAACCCTAACTTCCTTCCAAGTTGGTATTCTTATATAGAGAGGAGATTTTAATGTAGCCTTAAACTCAATTGAAGACACGTCCTCAGGAATAACTTCCCTACCCTACAAAGCCCTTCGCCAAATCAAGATCCAATTACAATACTTACTCTTTCACAACACTTGGTGCACCTTACACCCTGGAGTAAAAGACTACTCCTTCTACTCCCCCCCCCACAACCACTACTCCAGAATAGACTAGCTTTTCATCATGTAAAAAGACCTCCCACTAATCTCCGTAGCAACTATCAAACCCACATTTCTCTCTGATCACCACCCAATCACCGCAACACTAACACTGCCAGAACAATTACAGGTCACAAAAACATGGAAACTGGACGCATCACTACTCACAGACCCTCTTCGTACCTCCACAATTAATCAAAACATTGCAGATTTCTTTAAACAAATAACACCCCGACACAAATCCCCTGACTAAGTGAGAAGCTCACAGATGTGTTGGGGCTATCTAGGGGTATCCTACTAAAAATGGCAGCTTTCCGCAAACAGGCTAAACAAGAATCTATAAACGCCCTTCTGAAGCAAATACAGACTCTCAGAAAGGCCCACAAACTAACTAAAGCCAGATATGCTCAAACAGAACTAAACTTACTACACACTCGTCTAAGGGAGGAACTAGGGAGGAAAATCAGAAAACATTTTGCACTATCACAAAAGCTCTTCTATGAGCATAGCAATAATAGCGTAAGATTCCTAGCTAGAGCCCTGTAGTCTAAAAAAAGCAAGCACCACATTCCATCTTATATGTACACCCACAGGAACACTTTTATCTAAGAGCGACGATATCGCTAATCACTTTGCACAATATTACCCTGAATTTTACAATCTACATGCTGAACAGAAACTCCCCGTGACAATAGATTGCATTAATCTTAAAGACTTGAAAATTGAAGACTTCCTTACTCATTATAGCCCAACACCAATATCTAAGGAACAAGCAGATAAAATAGATGGCCTCTTGACAACTGAAGAATTCAAGTCGCCCATCAAACAAATGAAGTTAGGAAAAAGCCTTAGCCCAGATGACTTCTGCATGAAATACTACAAAACCCTTTCAGAACTAATAACTCATCCCTTCCTAAGAACATTCAACCAATTATCAAAACCAAACATTCCCCCTAACAATCCACTGGAAGCTCACATCTCTGTCATCCCAAAACCCAGCAAAGACCACAAATTTGCCTCAAACTACCACCCCATCTCACTTCTAAATGTAGACTTAAAAATGTTTGCAAACATACTAGCCAACCGCTTATGCCCTGTACACACGGTCGGATTTTCCGACGGAAAAAGTGCGATCGGATTGTGTTGTCGGAAATTCCGATCGTGTGTGGGCTCCATCACGCATTTTCCATCGGAATTTCCGACACACAAAGTTTGAGAGCTTGCTATAAAATTTTCCGACAACAAAATCCATTGTCGGAAATTCCGATCGTGTGTACACAAATCCGACACACAATGTGCCACGCATGCTCATAATAAATTAAAAGACAAAAGCTATTGGCTACTGCCCCGTTTATAGTCCCGACGTACATGTTTTACGTCACCGTGTTCAGCACGATCAGATTTTCCGACAACTTTGTGTGACCGTGTGTATGCAAGACAAGTTTGAGCCAACATCCGTCTGAAAAAATCCATTAATTTTGTTGTCAGAATGTCCGATCAATGTCCGACCGTGTGTACAGGGCATAACTCCCCCTGCTCACAAAATGAATAACAAAAGACCAAGTAGGATTCATCCCAAGTAGGGAGGAAACTAGGGATAACACACTAAAAGCGTTAAATATTCACCACTGGCTTACTAAATCCAACTTCCCTGTTTTTTTCCTATCACTTGATGTGGCGAAGGCATTTGACAGGCTAGCCTGGGACTATCTAGAAGCTGTCTTACAAACACTAGGTCTTGGCAATTGCTTGATATGCTTCATAATGTCCCTTTACGTGAATCCCACACCAAAAATATGTGTAAACTGTTTCCTGTCAAACTCCTTCTCCATCAAGAATGGAACGCGACAAGGGTGTCACTTATCCCCCTACTGTTTATTCTCACTCTCGAACCCCACTTAACTCTGCCAAACCTCTTAAAAGACTTTCGTCTGTTCCAATTTATAGCTCACTTCAAAATAAACTTCACAAAAGCACACGTCCTAAATATATCACTAACAGAATCTCAAATTCTAAAATGCAAACAAAATTTCCCTTTTATATGGCAGCCAGATACAATAACTTATCTAGGAATCAAGCTGCCGACAAATCTAACCAATCTTTACTCGAAAAATTACCAACCAACCCTTAAGACTATTACGGAAGATCTTAAAAAAAGGAACAAATCACACTTCTCTTGGTTTGGCAAAGCTGCAATCATTAAAATTAACATCCTACCACACATACTCAATCTCCTCCAAACACTACCCATCAGACTACCAAATACTTTTCTTTTATCCTTCAAAAAATAGGATTTTTATAACAGCTTACCTGTAAAATCCTTTTCTTGAAGTACATCATGGGACACAGAGTCTTAAGTAATTACTTAATGAGTTATAGGCCACCTTCAGGTGATGGACACTGGTATACCCAATCCAGGAAGTTCACTCCCTGTATAACTCCTCCTCCTTCCAGGACCACATCAGTTTTTGTAGCAAAGCAACATATTTAAATCCCAAAAAAGAGGAGAGGGACCTCTGTGTCCCATGATGTTCTCCAAGAAAAGGATTTTACAGGTAAGCTGTTAAAAAAATTCTATTTTCTTTATCATACATCATGGGACACAGAGTCTTAAGTAATTACTTAATGGGACATCCCATAGCAATGCTACTTGAGGGGAGGGAGACACTACCCAGAGGGTACCCGCATACTTGAGGACCTATACTGCTGCCTGCAGCACACTGCGCCCAAAGGCGATATCCTCATACCTCCTTACATCCACCTGATAAAATTTTGTGAATGTATGCACTGAAGACCAAGTTGCAGATCTGAGCCATGGAGGCCTGATGACGCACTGCCCAAGAAGCACTAACCGCCCTGGTAGAGTGCGCCTTAACTTGAAAAGGGGGTCACACCCCTTAAATTATACGTTTGAATTATAACTTGCCGAATCCACTTAGCGACAGTGGATTTTGACGCTGCCTGTCCTTTCTTAGGACCCTCTGGCAGACTAAATAAGACATTAGTCTTACAAATCTGAGCAGTTGCCTTTAAATAGATTTTCACTGCTCTCACCACATCTAGACAATGTAGTGACTTTTCTTCCCTGGAACATGGTTTTAGAAAAAACAATGGCAGGAAAATATCTTGGTTCAGGTGAAAACTTGAAACCACTTTTGGCAAAAAGTCTGGACGAGGGCTTAACACCACTCTGTCTTCATGAAAAATCAAATGTGGCTCTTTACAAGAAAGAGCAGCCAATTCCAAAACCCTCCGTGCTGAGGATATAGCAACCAAAAATACCAACTTCCTTGTCAGAAGGACTAGGGGAATATATGGTATTGGTTCAAATGGCTGTTTTTGTAACACATACAAAACTAAGTTCAAGTCCCAAGGGTTCAAGGGAGGTTTGACTGGCGGATTAAGCGGCATCACCTCTTGCATAAAACCCAGAACTAAAGTATGTTTAGCAAGTGGTCTTTGAAATAAGACCGATAAAGCTGAGACTTGGCCTTTAATAGTACTCAAGGCCAATTTCATTTCTACCCCTAATTGTATAAAGGCAAGAATTCTGCCTATAATATATCTCCAAGGGTGCCAACCCTTGGATTCACACCAGGAAACATAAGCCCTCGAGACCCTATAATATATAGTTCTAGAAGCTGGCTTCCTTGCATTAATCAGGGTAGAGATAACTGACCCGGAAAGCCCACGCTTGATCCTGCAAAGAAGTCGAGGCAGCAACTGAATAGGGGGGAAAGCATAGATCAGAGAACTGATCCCACGGGGTCACCAACGCATCTGCTCAGCATGCAAGTGGATCCATTGTTCTGGCCACAAAGTTGAATAACTTCATGTTGAATCTGGACGCTAGAAAATCTACGTTCGGAGTCCCCCATCTTTGGCAAACAGCCCGAAAAATGTCGGGTGAAGAGACCATTCCCCTGGGAATAACTGCTGGTGACTCAAGGAGTCCGCCTGCCAATTCTCTACTCCTGGAATGAAAACTGCCGATAGGCATGGAACATTCACTTCTGCCCAAGTTAGAATATGGTTCACCTCTCTCTGCGCTGAGAGACTCTTGGTGCCCCCTTGGTGATTGATATAGGCCACAGCTGTGGCATTGTTGGATTGGATCCTGACAGGACAATCCCGTAACCTGAAAGTCCAGGCCTTTAGAGCCAGACGCACTGCCCGAATCTCTAGGATATTAATGGCAAGGTTCTTTCGGCTCTTGACCACTGTCCCTGGACAGTTGTCTTTTCTAGTACTGCTCCCCAGCCTGAAAGGCTGGCATCTTTCGTTACCACTTTCCAGATAGCTGGTCTGAAGAATTTCCTTTCAGCAGATTCTGAGTTAGTAACCACCAACTGAGGCTTTGTGACACCCTTGGGGACAGCCGCATTGGCAAGTCTAAAGCTTGAATCATTTTGTTCCAAGCGGACAGGATACTGTTTTGCAACAGTCTCAAACGGAACTGGGCATAGGGAACTGCTTTGAATGAAGCCACCATGGTTCCTAGCAATCTCATGCAAAGGCAAATGGAGGGATCGCCTTTTGCACTGACCATCCACACCAGCTCTCTTATGGAGTTGATCTTTGCCTGAGGCAAGAACACCTTTTTCTGGGCTGTGTCTATGATCAGACCCAAGTACTCCAGTCTTTTTAGCGGTATTAAGGAAGATTTCTCTAGGTTGAGAATCCAACCCAAACTTCCCAGGTAACTGGTTGTAATGCGTATGCTTTGCTTCAAACGTGCCCCTGACTGGTCTATTAGCAATAGATCGTCTAGGTACGCCACGACTGTTATGCCCTGTGCCCTTAATATGGCTAGAGGTGGGGCCAGCACTTTTGTGAACACCTAAGGTGCTGTGGCTAGCCTGAAGGGCGGGGCTACAAACTGTAAATGCTGCTGTTCTAATTTGAACCGCAGAAACTTTTGGTGAGTGGGAAATATAGGAACATGCAGATATGCATCCCTGATGTCAATAGATGCCAGAAGTTCTCCTCCTAGAAGGATAGAAACTACTGACCTGATTGTCTCCATGCGAAAGGAGCGGATCTTCAGGAACTGATTTCGATTTTTTTAGATCTAGAATGGATCTGACATCTCCATTTGGCTTTGGTACCATAAAAAGATTTGAATAAAACCCCAAACCTTGCTCTTTTGTGGGGATCTGTATCATCACCCCTTGAGATATTAATTGGTCTAGTGCCTGAAACGGAGATTGTCTTTTCTCTGGATCCTTGGGAACGCTTGACCTCAGGAAACGAGTCCCGAAATTTCAGCTTGTACCCCAGCGTTACCGTCGAGATGACCCATCTGTCCTGAATTTCCTCTTACCAGACTTCTAAAAACTGCAGAAGTCTTCCCCCCAACTTGGTGAGGGGGTTTGCCTTTTCGTGATGAGGTTTTAGGCTTCTACTTTGCTGGTTTCCCATGACTTCTTTTGAGCCTGGGTCTGACCCTGAGGTTTTCCTCTAGAGTCTGACGGTGGAGGCCGTTGCCACTGCCTAGAGGTGGAGGCCCCTGGTGAAGGGGAAAGAGCCCATTTAAATGAAGGGCATTTATACTTTCTTTTGACTGGCAAAATTGTTTGGATATATTTGTCCAAATCTTCTCCAAAAAGCCGCTCCCCATGAAAAGGAAACCCAGTTAGGAGGCTTTTACATGGTACTTTGGCTGACCAATTTTTTAACCACAGGATTCTACGCATATGTACAAGCATAAGCGTAAGGTGGGACGCCTGGTGAATAGAAACTTTAATGGCGTCTATGGCAAAGCATAATGCCTTTGGTAGTTCAGCCAATTCCCGGGATTGTTGTGCAGGAACCTCTTTAAGGGCCTGTCTAAATTGGTCCTTTAGGAATTGACAGATGCCTATTGCAGCGACTGCAGGCTGAGTAACCGCACCTGCCATGGAAAAAGTAGATTTTAACAGGGATTCCAACTTTTTATCTGTTGGATCCTTAAGCATTTGTGCATTGTCTACGGGACAAGTTAGGCTTTTACTTACACTGGAAATCGCAGGGTCAACTGCTGGTACTTTCCATTTTTTGGAGAATTTCTCCTCCAAGGGATAGAGAACTGAAAATCTCTTAGGAGGGAGAAAATGCTTATCCGGATGATCCCATTCAGCAAAAATAAGCTGTTCTAATAATGCATGGATAGAAAACGCATGCAAAGGCTGAGAAGGTTTTAAGGAACCCAAGGAAGAAACTGAGCTTTCAGGAGACTCCATAAGGGGTAGCATGAAAGTAGAACAAACCATCTCCAAAAGAGATTGTATCAACAATTCCTCAGATTGTGAGGCTGAAAAAGGTTCATCTAACATTGTTTCCTCCTCAGAGGAATCATCGGTTTGTTTTTCTTCCTAATCGCCTGAGAGTAACATCTCATCCTGTGCCCACTGTTCCCCTTGCAAGGGGTCTGAAGTGGGGGAGGGGGATCTAGCACGCTTCCTATCCATTTGAATGGAGGATGCGATTAAAGTTGCTAATCTTTCTTCCAGACCCTGTAGGGTGTAGGAAAGGACATCTTCAGTCATGTATACAGGGGCTGAGATGTGAGAAGCAGTTGCACCATCAATTTGTTCTAATGGCTCACCCTGGCTTGCCATAATTGGTAATTCAGGCGAGGATGACAGCGTGGAAATGCGACTTGAGATCCTAGTACCTGGGGGTGAAACCTTTAGTACCTTTTTGGTCTTTGTGGTGTCTTTTTTAGCAGGCATATTCCTAAACACAAAAACAGAGGCACTGTATAATTGCACTTAATCGCTGAATATAGTCATGACATTAAAAGCCGCTCTAAAGTTCAGCCTAGTGCTAGGAAAAAAGTGTCCTTCCTGTATCAGGAATGACAATTCCTCCTTGTCAGCCGATGAGAGACTGTCCCAGCTGTGGTTTTATTGTCTTTGTCTGCCATGCAACCTCGTGGACGTTCACGGTGCTGCACTTAGGCCCCACCCCCTCTGAAAAGACCCACCCCCTGTTTCATTTTGAAATTGTTCCCACGCTCGTGAGCATCGGCTTTCGGGTCTACAGACCCAACACGAGGTGGAGGGAGGGATGGCAGAGCCCTGTCGAAAAAAAAAAACAATAACAGTAATAGCAGTAACAGAAAACAGTAATTGCGGGACCTCCGCCCCCTCGCGGTGAGGGGGGTAATGTAAGGGGGGTACACCGCTGATGTTTCCCTAACCCTCCAGTCCCTTCAGGGGGGAGAAAGAAAGCATTTGGCAGATTTCTTTACCTGAGAAAAATCCCTGTGCACATGCTGCTGCGGCCACACAGAGACTGACTGAGCTTTACAGTGAAGACAACAGATTAAAGTATGTGCATAGACTCCCTCTAGTGGAGAATTAAGGCATGACAACATTTTTTCCCTGATAGAAGAATACATAGGTGGACTTTTCAGTTCCTAAGTTTTTTCCCTTACCTTATCCCCACTGCAGGATTTTCTGAATTAACAGACAATCCAACCTTCATCCATCACGGCAGGCCGCATTTAGCAAACCTTTAAGGACCAGGTCCCTTGATATCGGGGTTCCACTCCATTGGACCTGTAAAAGCACCCCACTAGGAAAGCTTTAGGTAATGTAGAAAGACCTAAGCCCTGGGTCCCGGGGTCCAGCCCTACAAAGAGAGGCGTTTTACGGCCAAAATCCTTGTGCTTCAGATACGAGGCCCCAGGTACCATCCACTTAGGCCTCAGTGGCACTTTGGATGGATCTGGTCTATTGTGACCAACACCTTAGACACTGGCGAAAAAACTGATGTGCTCCTGGAAGGAGGAGGGATTATATAGGGCGTGAAATTCCTGGTTTGGGTATATCAGTGTCCATCACCTGAAGGTGGCCTATTACCCATTAAGTAATTACTTAAGGCTCTGTGTCCCATGATGTACGATAAAGAAAAGCCTGCAGAACCTTTCTTTGAAACCATAGCCACCAGTGGCGGCCCATCCATTAAAAAAAAACACAACGTCCTTTAAGTGCAATGTGTACGGACGCCAGACGCAGTGCACTATGGGTAGTGTGACGTCTATGCAATTAAGTGATTGCTGGTGATAAGCTTCATTTGCCTGGTTTTGGGAGTCCTTGTGGCGCAAAGCATTGCGCCGCAACACTCCCATCCTCCAGCCAATGTCCTTGTTGTGGGGTTTTCTATTGGCACCGCCGTAAGACATGGGCGGTGCTTTCCCCAGAGGCGCATTGATACTTCTGGTTTCCCCTGGCCCAGTGTCCGCACTATGGAGGGGAGTGTAGACACAGGAGGATTTGCAGCCTGATGCACAGCCCAGTAAGTGCCAGACCTCCCATGGGGGCGTCTTGTCATAAGTGCTGCGAGCCCCGCCCCAGGGGGAATTCTGTGGAGCTGTCAGTGCCGCGATTCCCACACGGGGGTGGTATGCTGACAGTCCTGTGAGCCCCGCATGGGGGGAGATGTCAGTGCTGCGATTCCTGCACGGGGGGGTTCTGTCAGTCCTGTGAGCTCCGCATGGGGGGTTGCTGTCAGTGAGGGGTGGCCACCTGGTTACCATTTGATTACTACCCGTTCAATGGCAGACTTAAAGTTTTTTATTAATAAGTGCTCTTGTGGACACAACTCCCAGGCCACCCACATGTTGAAACTTGCCTTTTACACAGTGGGAACTTGATTGGTGCCATTAGTAATAGAGCATTGCATGCTTGCACCTGTTTCAGAGAGACATTAATGCTTGCATTTGCTCATGCAGGCGCATGCCCCTGATTACTCAATGGGTGGGATCTCCCTGTACCATGAGGGTTTGTGCATCTGGGCTCTACTGTACCTTGCCTAGAGATGCAAGTGTCAAAAGGTACTCTTGTAGCCATATTGCCTGCTGACCTATATACACCTATCTGTAATGCTGATCTATATACCCTATCTGTAATGCGACCTCTAAACCATATCTGTAATGCTGAGCTGTACACTCTGTCCTGTGATGCTGAGCTGTATACTCTGTCCTGTGATGCTGGGTCTGTATACTCTGTCCTGTGATGCTGGGGCTGTATACTCTGTCCTGTGATGCTGGGGCTGTATACTCTGTCCTGTGATGCTGGGGCTGTATACTCTGTCCTGTGATGCTGAGCTGTATACTCTGTCCTGTGATGCTGAGCTATATACTCATGACACTATGGGTGGAAGCAAGTGAAATACAGGGGATGGAGTGGGTGGGTTCTATAAGGGGTGTGGCTTATGAGAAGTGAGACGGGTCGAATGGTAAGGGTGGGGTCTGGCACCACTTATCCTAAAACTTCATCAGCTGTCACTGATAGCCACCCAAGAAATAGGTACACACAAATAATAAAACGCAAAACCAAAGGGGGGACAGGTTTACCTGACATCCAGTACTACTACTGGTCCTGTCACCTGCAACTCATCATAGACTGGTACACTCACCACCAAATAAAAAGACTGGGTAATACTGGAAAAAACTTTTTCGACCAAGCCATTAGCATGTGCTCAATGGCTTCATCGCAACCTTATACCGAAGGACCTAACAGCCCACCACCATAGGTCCCTCTCTCCATTGCTTTACAGATATATGTCTCAAACTCAATCTCTCTATATCTCCAGGCCCTCTATCACCAATCCTAATGAAACCAGACTTCCCTCCAGGGATGACCTCCCACCCACTCACAAGCAAACAACTAGACATTGGTTTACGTATCCACCACCTCCTTCAGAATGGTAAATTATACTTGAAGGAAAACATGAACACACTCTGGCCTGACTTACATCTAAATACTTTGCAATACATGCAAATTAAACATTACATAGACTCTATCCAATGACCAACAAACCTATCTAAAACCCTAACCCCCTTTGAAGAACTTTGTCTAAGCCACATGTCCCAACGACATGTTGGGGCATGTGGGCACAAGACCTACATACAAATCTAACAAACACTAACTGGGAAAATATATTGGGGTTATTTACAAAAGGCAAATCCACTTTGCATTACAAGCCCACTGCAAGTGCACTTGAAAGTGCACTTGGAAGTGCAGTCGCTGTAGATCCGAGGGGGATATGCAAGGAAAATAAAAAAACTGCATTTTAGCTTGCACATGATTGGATGATAAAATCAGCAGAGCTTCCCTTAATTTCAGATCTACCCCTCAGATTTACAGCGACTGCACTTGAAAGGGCACTGTGCCCTTTCAAGTGCACTTGTAGTGCAAAGTGGATTTGCCTTTTGTAAATAAACCCCATTGACATGTTCACAAGGGCTCCATTAATGTCTCCATTCAAGAGAACAACTATAAAATAATATCCTGTTGGTATCGCACTCCCAAAATTCTACATAGATTTGAAGACACTATATCAGACCAATACTGGAGATGTCAACATGCCAGAGGTGACCTCCTACATATGTGGTGGGAATGCCTGCCAATCCATTCTTTCTAGAAATGGATCCTTGAAAAAAACAAGAAAATAACCACATACTCTTTAGAATTTACACCTGCACAGTTTCTACTCCACCCCCAAGTCTCAAAAGACATACCTTATCACAAATCTCTAGCTATGATGCTAGTAAACGCAGCCAAAATGTGCATACCCAAACCGTGGGGTACTTCCAAAACCCCTTCTGTCGCTGACTGGTACAAACGCATAGATAAAATAGCTGTGATTGAAGAACTTATTTCAATCTCACAAAACTCCCCTCATAAATTTTCATCCTCATGGGCCTGTTGGATTCACTTCTGGTCATCCAAGGATTACTCACAAACGATGGGAACGCACTCTTCAAATCAGACCTAGTCACTTAATTTATCAGTTTCCAACTACTATCCCAAAACTAACCTTTGCCTATAAAGTAATCTAAGATATAATCTAAACTGATTGTGGTTAAGTCCTGTTCCTACCTACCCAATCTACATATATGTCAAAACACAATACTCACAAAGCGGAATCTCAATCACACTTCCAGAAACACACACACATTAACAAATGTAAGTATTCAGTCTTATCTTCCAAACCTCAGCCTCAATAAATATATCATGTTCTCCTCTTTCTCATTCTTCATACCCCTACCATCCCCCCTACTGATATGGAAATTTGGCTGCACACAGCCAAATCTCCTGTTTCTAATAATAATAACAATTTCGTCTAATGATATAAATGCATCTCACCTTCTGATCGTATGCCATCCTCTGGTGTAGCCCTCCTCTGGTGTGTGCCCCTTCCCCACAAACAGACACAACACATCCTTACGTTCTCAGCTCCAGCATCACACTGCCCCCTCCCCCTGCCGAGCAGTCTCCTGGCTCTTTATTAGCACAACAGGAAGTCCCAAAACTCGAGGGTTGGGCTTCCAACAGCCAAACACCTTTTACAAAGCTTGTGACCTCACAGAAAATGAACACATAAGGACATGACCAAATAAAGACATGTATACATTCAAAATAGAAATGCAGTAGTGACGTGTGCAGACGGTGGTGTGCAAAACCATGTGGCAAGCACATGGCTTTGAACACGACCGTGTGCACACTCCCACTGTTACCAGTGATGCGAACCATAGAAAACCATGGCTCAGTGAGCCATAATTTTCATATAGTTATGCTATAGTTCCCATTTACGCAGACATGTATGCTCAGAGTCATTAATGCATGAGGTGGCCAAGCTCCTGATGAATGCATAATCTAACATCCCTAAAAGAGCAACAGATCTGCCGTGTCCACGGCAAGGTTTCCACATCCAATGGTCTTCCACCAGCGTCTGTATGTGCGAATACCCTCACATGAGAGTATTGCAGCAAAACTAACATTGGGGGGCATCTGACAACATACATTCATAAAATTTTCCACAACAGCTCCTCCTCTTTGTCATATCCTCCCATGTGTCCCTCGATGAATCTTGATCTTCTTCTTACACCTGGAAATGTATCAGTCCTTACAGTCCATAAAAAGGAAAACACAGCGACTCTGCTCTTCAGGAGGAATGACTTCTAGGTAGGACATGACATGGTGAGCTGTAGTAATCGCCGGTCGGTTTGGGATCTTCTGTGTCTTGTACGTGGGTTGGGCTTCGGGGCATCTCATCAGGGAAGATGTGGTCATCTGCTCAGGCTCTGGTCACGTGTCCAATCAGGCAACAGGAGCACCTCATCATGGCATATAGAAGGAATAGAAACAAAAACAACATGAATATATATACCCCTACTTCCTTCACTATGATCCGCTGTAAAATAAAAATTAAATCCCCAACGATTCCCAAACCCTTAAAAAGGATTCCAACCTTCACTAGCTATAGCTCTGGCTATGCCTTGCAGGGATCTAAGCCTTATCCATATGGGCCTGAACTTTGTCACTACTATCCCCGATCCAGATATAACAATCTTTACTTATGAATTCCCAGAAACCCCCTTGGACTGTGTGAACTTCCTTGTAGCCTCAAAAGTTACATGCAAGCGTTTCATAAGCTCAAGCCCCCACCGTGTACAAGCAATTCCCTTCCAGCTGTCCCTGCCATTCTTACCTTCTCATGCGCCATCAGATCCTCACGATCGGCTGCAAAATAAGATGTTGGGATGAGTTTTACCAGCACACATGAACCTCTTGCCTTATGGGAAATTCCCTATAAGCTGTAGATCTGTATTAATACCAAACTACAGTTGAAGCACACTTGTGGGCTACCTAGTTAACCCGATACCAAAGCTGGCAAGAACCAGAGCTATTGTTAAAATTATAATTAATTTTACCCTCTAGAAATGTTTTGTTGTTAAGTTCTATTGACAAGTGTCTGTTGATTTTACTAGTTTGTCAAAACTCCTCACACCAATATGAACATCACATATAGCATGTACCGCCGTCATCGCTGGGGCACTAATACCTGACCATGTGTCCTGTTCTCTTTCTTAGCTAGTTGGGATGCTTTTCATTGTTACCCTTGCCAAAATTTATTAAACAAAAAATATAAATTAACGAAGATACTTCTCTACTCTTTGTAGTTGATCCGCTTCTTGCAGTGGCTGGCGTGGTCTCATCCCTCAAGCTTCTTTACAATGACCCAGTCACCTGTTTGGAAAGAATGTAAAATGGTTATTGTGTCAGGGTCCAGGATGGACTCGTTCACCCTGTGGTGGACCTTTTGAAGTTCACGTTACACTGATTGCACCTACCCCATCAGCTGAGAATGTAGGTGACAGCTAATGAGGAAAGTACAACTCTGGTTTTGATTGACCTCCAAACAAACCTCATATGACAATAACCCAGACATCGGGACTGTGGTCACTGCATAACCTGTGCGTGGCTTACCATCTGGGGTGTAATACCTGGAACCAGTGACAAAAAGGTTCTTAGCATCTGGGATGGGAGCCTCTTTCACCAGATTGCTGCTTGCTGATTCAAATTCTATTAAAGAAAGACAGTCTTGGCACAAACTTGGTTAGAATTACAAAGGTTAGTATTATTGGTTTGAAAAATTGTCATTCTCACCACTATCATCCCCCCTTTTCTTCCTCCTCATTACAAACTGGAGGAAGACATGCAGGGTTTAGAATGGTGCAGAATAAAACAGTGAAATAGCCTATGATACTTTTACCTTCTTATACACCTGTACACACACTTCCAGAAACACTTTGGACCTGAAAAGATACTTATAAACAAAGGTTATTAACTCTATCCTTCAAAGAATAGTAAACAATACAACATTCATGTACATTGGTAAATTGTCACTGACATTCCACAAAACCGATAATAACTAAACCCTCTGTAAATCTTACTCTCACGTTTTTACTAAACTACAACAGCCGCGACACACAAGAGGGCTGTCGCGGTAGTTTCAAACATCTTGTTACCACAAACAATGAGACAAACATTTAGATACAAATGTGGGGGAGATATTTCATAGTTCCAAAAACGAAAATGAAAAAAAAATGAAAACGACCACATGGAATGCTGCCTTCACTCTTTTAGCAATAGAAAAAGAATACAATTTGAAAAGCACGATAGCATCTCAAAATCTTTGCATGGACCAGCCACACAAAGTTCAAAAACAGGCCTGTGTATTTTTAATCACACAAACGTGTACTACGCATCCATCAACTCACTCAACATTACAGATTTCTGAAGCCGCAGCTGAACTACTTCCAAGGTATTTTTATTCTGGGGTCTCGTACCTCCAGACATCAAAAGTACCTTCCAAAGGAATACACCTTACTGTACCCTCTGACCATATCTGCCAATCTTTAAGGGGTCTCAAGTCCGGAGCCCCAAACCCAGATCTCATGTGAGGTGCAGCTGTCTGACTGGTGTGGAGCCTTATTTTTTCCTCCAACACATGGATGGCACATTACCCATGATGATTCAAATCGCTTTTTTGGCGAACTCTGCGTCCAGAGAACCCTGCGTTTTATTTTGTAGCGATTATGGTTTGCGCCTTTATCACCATAATCGACCCCCCCCGCATTCCGATTATCATACACGGCCTGAGTGGGGCTGTTAGCATACTACTCCTCACATTTACATGCTCTACAACCGGTTATCGGCAGCCCTATAAATGTGTTGTCAGACAAACTACAAAGCACCATGAAATCCTCCACTATTCAAAACAATATTATGGCTTCTATCTGTACCTAGATATTACAATAATAACGTGGATGCCTCCTGTTTGCTCTATACCCAAAACTGTATTACAGTATAAACCTTAATTTAATTTAAAAATAAAAATGATTTTGTCCTTCCAAACACAAGCCAAAAAATCCTAAGCCCCTCCCACCAACTTCCTGTTGTACACCTGAGTAGGAAGAGGAGGGGGAGGGGAAGCCTTGAATAGCTTCATATTTTGTCTATCAAGACATTAGAAAAATCTATGGCTAACATCAACAAATAAAAACTTTTGTCCAGGAGTGGGTGGAATAAGCCCCCATATTGCATATGGGAGGGAATCCCCCTTGACTCACATATCCCCTGAGAAGTCAAACCACAAGTTTTGAGACCGAAATACCACACAACAGTGTAACAAAAGCCAAAAACTGAAACTCCTGCAAAAAGACAGCTGAAGGAGTTCAACCAAAGTCTTTCCCTTCCACTGCAAGCCACAAACAAAATGGCGCCATTAACACATGAAATTTAGTTGTTGATCCCATCAAAATCAAGATTTCTTCACTAGAAACATAATCTTCTTTAAAACAACTGGAGTAAAAACCTAAATGAGTCTACTGGAAATGGAATTCAGTACAAAACCAGAGATATTTCGCTCGAGACTAAAATCAGCAGAAACAAAAAGGCAGTTGCAGCTATCGAAAATCGGTCCATGGCAAAATGGTGAATGAAACCCGGACTACGGAAAAAAGGCTGACATTAAAAAATGACAAGACAAACCAGGATTTCTCCCTACCAAAACTGACTATACAATTGAGACACCAATTTTAACACTTATCCCTAAACAAACACTTTAGGCTATGTCAATTAGGGCCTATACTGAAATATAGGCATATTTAACTAAACAATATTGGGTGGCACAGTGGTATAGTGGTTAGCACCCCCGCCCAGCAGCAAAAAGGGCCACTGGCTTGAATTCCAACCACAACACCACCTGGCCGGTCTCTGCATGTCCTCCCTGCGCCTGCGTGGGTCTCCTCCGGGAACTCCAGTTTCCTCTCACACTCCAAAGACATACTGGCAGGCCAATTGGCCTCCGTCCAAAATTGGCCCTAGTACATGAATGCAAACCGGGGACCCTGGAGTGTGGACTCCCCGAGGGCAGGGACCAACGTGAGCATGCTATGCACGTGTGGAGCCCTGCGCAAACCGATGGCGCTATATGGGTACCTTTAAACAAATATGAGCATCTCAATGAGACACAATGCACAGGGACAACAGCAGACACACACCCACACTCACTCAGGCTGAACTGGATGGACTGGTGTCTCCACCCAACCCCACCAACCATGCAATTATGTAATATATCCAAAACGCCAAAGTTACATAAAACATGAACTAAAACGTAACTCCCCCCATGCTATTACCCAGAAACCTGAAACCCCCACAGGGTGTAAACAGCTCCTATTGTGATGTCCCAACAATGCATAGGCACTTGGATATGTGGCAGGCATTTCAACTTAAAACCAATATTCAATACAGAAAACGCAATAGTTTCCTTGAAAAAGTATGTAAACAGTACAAAAATAGAATTCACAAAATGGTGCCTAGAAGCCAGATTGTAGCTTATAGCACATGGCTTTGCACACACAAAGGAATACACAATGGAGCAGCTTCCCCTGTAGGAAGGCCCACAGGTCTTCAAAATGGCCGCCGCACCACATGGTGACTCCAACAAAAGCCAGACCCCAACAAAATGGCGCATTTTCCCGCCAAATCCAATACAAAGATGGATAAACATTTCAAAGTTCACACACAAAGGAATAGAAAATGGCCGACCGTAGTCACATGGTAGACAACAAAAGGAAATAGCAGACAAAAACTATTTTCCTGCCAAAACCAAAAATTTCTCCCAAAAAAATTACACATTTGAAATACTAAATGAATGCTTAGACAAACATTTAAAAGTGTTAAAGTTACCAAAAAGCACAACTTAGGAACACATGGTAGATGAAATCTGGACCACAGCAAGATGGCCGATGACAAAAAGACCACATTAAAAACAATAGCACACGGCTGAGACATACCCTCTTTTCTCAAACAAATCAGCTTTCACAGGAACAAGACATTGAGAGATACAGACAGTGAATGCGTGCATGTCTATTCAGAACAGTATAGTTCCCTTCCCACAGGGCGTAGCCCCTTTCAACACAAAAACAACAATGCCTGCCCCTTCACTAAACTCATGGCATCTTTACAAACAGATTCAGCTAGTTACAAAACTACTCAGTCACACACACACATTGCAGGCTGCAAATAATCCCAATTCATACATTTCTATTTCTCATATACTTATTAGGGATGAGCCGAACACCCCCCGGTTCGGTTCGCACCAGAACCTGCGAACGGACCGAAAATTTGCACGAACATTAGAACCCCATTGACGTCTATGGGACTCGAACATTCGAAATCAAAAGTGCTCATTTTAAAGGCTAATTTGCATGGTATTGTCCTAAAAAGGGTTTGGGGACCCGGGTCCTACCCCAGGGGACATGTATCAATGCAAAAAAAACTTTTAAAAACGGCCGTTTTTTCGGGAGCAGTGATTTTAATGATGCTTAAATAAAAAAAAAAAAAAAGTGAAATATTCCTTTAAATATCGTACCTGGGGTGTGTCTATAGTATGCCTGTAAAGTGGTGTGTGTTTCCCGTGTTTAGAACAGTCCCTGCACAAAATGTCATTTTTAAAAGAAAAAATCTCATTTAAAACTGCTTGCGGGTTTAATGTAATGTCGGGTCCTGGCAATATGGATGAAAATCAATGAGACAAACGACATGGGTACCCCCCAGTCCATTACCAGGCCCTTTGGGTCTTGTATGGATATTAAGGGGAACCCCGCACCCAAATTAAAATAAGGAAAGGTGTGGGGCCACCAGGCCCTATATACTCTGAACAGCAGTATACAGGCGGTGCAAACAAGACAGGGACTGTAGGTTTGTTGTTAAGTAGAATCTCTTTGTAATTTTGAACGGGTACATTTTTAACGTGTTTAGCTCCAGCCAAAAAATCTTTTTTAAGCTTTTTGAAAAACATAGGGAAGGGTTATCACCCCTGTGACATTTGTTTTGCTGTCTTTCCTCCTCTTCAGAAGATTTCACCTCACTTTTTGTCCCAATGACAAATGTTTTTTGAAAATTTGGGGTTTTTTGTGGAACAAGGATTGGAAAGCATCAGTGGAAAGGAGAAATGTTTTTCCCATATTAACTCTTACAGGAGAGAATTTCCCTTCCTAGGGGTAGATTTCATCTCACTTCCTGTTGTCTCCTTCCCTTTGCAAGTAGGAGTCGTTTGTAAGTTAGATGTTTGAAAGTAGGGGCCTGCCCTATATACTCAGCAGAAATTTGGGCCTTAGGTGTTGTTGTGGCCACAACACTGTAAGCCCTAACAGGGCCCTGCTGTGAAATATTAGATCAAGAATTGTAATTACATGCTCCTGTTGAACAGGGGCAAAAAAATTGGGCCTTTAGTGGTGGTGGTGGTGCTGGTGCCACAACACTGTAAGTCCTCACTCGCTCTTGGTGGGTGCAGAAATGGGCCCTTCTGTGAAATATAAGATCAACAATTGTAATTACATGCCCCTGTTGAACAAGGGCAGAAAAATTGGCCCTTTGGTGGTGGTGGTGCTGGTGGCACAACACTGTAAGTCCTCACTCGCTCTTGGTGGGTGCAGAAATGGGCCCTGCTGTGAAATATAAGATCAAGAATTGTAATTACATGCCCCTGTTGAACAAGGGCCGAAAAATTGGGCCTTAGGCACTGGTGCTGGTACCACAACACAGCAACCCCTCACAGACACTCTAGTTGGAACGCAGGAACGAGCCCTGCTGCAAAGTATTGCATCAAAAATTGTAATTACACGCCCCTGTTAAACAGGGGCTGAAAAATTGGGCCTTAGGCTGGTGCCACAACACTGCAACTCCTCACAGATAATCTAGTTGGATTGCTGAAATGAGCCCTGCTGCAAAGTATTGCATCAAAAATTGTAATTACACGCCCCTGTTAAACAAGGGCTGAAAAATTGGGCCTTAGGCACTGGTACTGGTGCCACAACACTGCAACCCCTCACAGATACTCTAGTTGTAATGCAGAAACAAGCCCTGCTGCAAAGTATTGCATCAAAAATTGTAATTACACGTCCCTGTTAAACAGGGGCTGAAAAATTGGGCCTTAGGCACTGGTGGTGGCGCCCAGAACCAAAAATGTTCTTACAAGCTATCAGCGTGATGATTGAGGAGGAAGAGGATAATTACTTAGGGATAGTCACTCAGCATCAGCATAGGCAGTCTTTGAAGGGATCTGAGATTTCAAAAAAAAATTATTCGGTTACATCAGCATCAGGTGCTGGTAGCTGGTGGTGATCCAAGACTGATTCATTTTTATGAAGATCAGTCGATCGACCGAGTCGGTGGACAGACGCACCCTGTGATCGGTTACAAAGCCTCCAGCAGAACTGAATGTGCGTTCCGAAAGAACGCTGGATGCAGGACAGGCCAGTAGCTCAATTGCATACTGTGCAAGCTCTGGCCAGTGATCCATCCTCAAGACCCAGTAACCCAGAGGATTTTCAGTGGGAAAGGTGTCCAAGTCAGATCTTGCCCCTAGGTATTCCTGCACCATGTAAAACAGACGCTGGCGATGGTTGCTGGCAGTGCTGGGACAAGGCCATTTGGTGCCCAGGGCAAAGATGGCAAACTGCGCCCCCCCCCCGTTTTTAATTCAGATATCCCCGCACAAAGTCAAGGACGTCGTATGACAACCGGCGGGCGGGAAGTGGTTAAAACGTTTTTTTTTTTAACACAAAGTTGTCCATTTATACAATATTTCTAACACATAACATGTACATACCAAAAATGACACCCTAAAATAGATTCTTCTACTCCTCCTGAGTACGGCGATACCACATGTGTGAGACTTCCACAGCCTGGCCACATACAGAGGCCGTGTACAGCCGAGTATGGCTGGGTATAACTGAGCATGGCTGGGTATAAATGAGCATGGCTGGGTATCACCGAGTATTGCAGAGTATGGCTGGGTATGGCAGGGTATTGCAGAGTATGGAGGGGTATTGCAGATTATTGCGGGGTATTGCAGAGTATGGCGGAGTATTGCAGAGTATGGCAGAGTATGGCAGAGTATGGCAGAGTATGGCAGAGTATGGCTGGGTATTGCACAGTGTTGTGGGGTATTGCAGAGTATTGCGGGGTATTGCAGAGTATTGCACAGTGTTGTGGGGTATTGCAAAGTATTGCGGGGTATTGCAGAGTATTTCGGGGTATTGCAGAGTATTGCACAGTGTTGTGGGGTATTGCAAAGTATTGCGGGGTATTGCAGAGTATGGCAGGGTATTGCAGAGTATGGCGGGGTATTGCAGAGTATGGCGGGGTATTGCAGAGTATGGCGGGGTATTGCAGAGTATGGCGGGGTATCGCCGAGTATCACAGAGTATGGCTAGGTATTGCAGGGTATTGTACGGTATTGCAGAGTATTGTGGGGTATTGCAGAGTATTGCGGGGTATTGCAGAGTATTGCGGGGTATTGCAGAGTATTGCACAGTGTTGTGGGGTATTGCAAAGTATTGTGGGGTATTGCAAAGTATTGCAGAGTATTGCGGGGTATCGCCGAGTATCACAGAGTATGGCTGGGTATTGCAGGGTATTGTACGGTATTGCAGAGTATTGCGGGGTATTGCAGAGTATTGCACAGTGTTGTGGGGTATTGCAGAGTATTGCAGAGTATTGCGGGGTATTGCAGAGTATTGCGGGGTATTGCAGAGTATTGCGGGGTATTGCAGAGTATTGCAGAGTATTGCACAGTGTTGTGGGGTATTGCGGGGTATTGCAGAGTATTGCGGGGTATTGCAGAGTATTGCGGGGTATTGAAGAGTATTGCGGGGTATTGCAGAGTATTGAAGAGTATTGCGGGGTATTACGGGGTACTGCACAGTGTTGTGGGGTATTGCAGAGTATTGAAGAGTATTGCGGGGTATTGCAGAGTATTGCGGGGTATTGCAGAGTATTGAAGAGTATTGAAGAGTATTGCGGGGTATTGCGGGGTACTGCACAGTGTTGTGGGGTATTGCAGAGTATGGAAGAGTATTGCGGGGTATTGCAGAGTATTGCGGGGTATTGTGGGGTACTGCACAGTGTTGCGGGGTATTGCAGAGTATTACGGGGTATTGCGGGGCATTGCAGAGTATTGCACAGTATTCTGGGGCATTGCAGAGTATTGCACAGTATTCTGGGGCATTGCAGAGTATTGCACAGTATTCTGGGGCATTGCAGAGTATTGTGGGGCATTGCAGAGCATTAGGGATGGCAACCTCGCCTCAGCCTCCTCCCCTCCCCCAATCCAGCCATTTATTAATCTGTTTTTGAGTGTTTACTTACACAAGTTCAGACTCAGAACACTGGCACACAGTGGCACTGCAATCTTCTACCTTCGCTTCCTTCCAGAATCCAGAAGCAGCTACTAGAGCCAGCCAGCCAGGCAGGCAGGCAGCAGCTCCTCAGCTCGGATCGGCTCGGCTCCTTGAGGTAACAGCGCGCCGACACCGCTCCCGCCTCCCTGCGCTCCTCTGCGTCCTCCCACCTCGCCTCCGGCCGTGAGTGACGTCACGGCGCTGGCAGGGACTACGGGACTTCTCCGTAGGGGAGTATTGTGCTGAGGGAAGGGAGGATGCAGGAGCGCGCAAAGTCAGCAATTTGTACAGTGCCACTGGGCGCTGTAAATGCACTGTAGACAGTAGTTGTATTGTACACACTGGCGGGCGGCGGCCGTGACAGAACTTCACCTGCAGGCTGCGCCCCCTCCCCCCATAGCAAATGGTACCGCCCAGGGCACGTGCCCCTTCCGCCCCTGCCTTGTACCGGCCCTGGTTGCTGGAACCGATCATACCTTGGGGCTGCGGACCAAAAAATTGTCTGAACGCATCGGTCAGACGGCCACCTTCTCCACCGCTCCTTCTTTGACTGACCGAAGCCTCAGCAACACGTTGTCCAGAAACAGGAGTTTGTAACCTCCTAGTCTCTGGGAACGCGTTGCACAGACCTTTCTGCAAGGCCTCCCGAAGATGTTTCATCCTCTGCTCCCTCTGCGATGGCAAGATAAGGTCCGCAACCTTACCCTTGTAACGTGGATCAAGGAGGGTTACCAGTCAGTATTGGTCCTTCTCCTTGATACCACGAATACGAGGATCCTTACGCAGGCTTTGCAGGATCAGGGAGGCCATGCAGCGTAGGTTTGCTGAGGCATTCAGTCCGGAGTCCTCTGGGTCACTAAGGACAACATGGTCCGCAGCCACCTCCTCCCAGCCACGTACAAGTCCATGTGTTTCTTGGGACTGATCCCTTAAAGACTGCTGCTGATGCTGAGTGCCAGGCTCCACCTCCATACTGACACAATCTTCCTCCTCCTCCTCCTCCTCTTCCTGTGTGATCGGCGGGCACGCAGGAACACTGTCTGGATAAAGGGGGCCTTGAGAGCTAAGGAAGTACTCCACTTCCTGCCTCTGTTCTGCCTCAAGTCCCCTGTCCATTATTCCACACAGCGTGTGCTCCAACAGGTGGACAAGGGGGACAGTGTCACTGATGCATGCACTGTCACTGCTCACCATCCTCGTGGCCTCCTCAAATGGTGACAGGACAGTGCATGCATCCCTGATCATGGCCCACTGGCGTGGGGAAAAAAAACCAAGGCCCCCTGACCCTGTCCTGGTGCCTTAGTCGCACAGGTACTCATTGATGGCCCTCTGCTGCGTGTGCAGCCGCTGCAGCATGGCCAACGTTGAGTTCCACCTGGTGGGCATGTCACAGATTAGGCGGTTCTTGGGCAGGTTAAACTCCTTTTGGAGGTCCGCCAGCCGAGCACTGGCATTATATGACCGGCGGAAATGCACACAGACTTTCCTGGCCTGCCTCAGGACATCCTGTAAGCCCGGGTACCTGCCCAAGAACTGCTGCACTACCAAGTTAAGGACGTGAGCCAAACAGGGCACATGGGTCATTTGTCCCTGTCGGAGGGCAGAGAGGAGGTTGGTGCCATTGTTGCAAACCACCATTCCTGGCTTAAGTTGGCGTGGCGTCAACCACCTCTGAACCTGCCCCTGCAGAGCTGACAGAACCTCTGCCCCAGTGTGACTCCTGTCCCCCCAAGCACACCAGCTAAAGCACCGCATGGCATCTTTTGGCCTGCGTACTTGTGTAGCTCCTTGAACGGCTACGGAGCACCGCTGGTTCCGAGGACAAAGCACAGGAAGAGGCCATGGAGGAAGAAGAAGAGGAGGGGGTGGAGGAGAGAGGTGTGTCACAATCATTAGCATTTTGGAGGCGTGGTGGCGGAACAACCTCCAACACTACTGCACCTTGTCCTGCATCCTTCCCAGCTGCCAGCAGAGTCACCCAATGCGCCGTGAAACTTAGGTAACGTCCCTGTCCATGCCTGCTGGACCATGAGTCAGCGGTAATATGCACCTTACCGCTGACCGCCCTGTCCAGCGAGGCATGGACATTGCCTTTCACATGCCGGTAGAGAGCCGGAATCGCCTTCCGTGAGAAAAAGTGGCGTTTGGGTACCTGCCACTGAGGAACCGCACATTCCACAAACTCACGGAAGGGGGCAGAGTCTACCAACTGAAAAGGCAGCAGTTGTAGTGCTAGCAATTTTGCTAAGCTAGCATTCAACCTCTGGGCATGTGGATGGCTGGGAGCAAACTTCTTTCGGCTGTGCAGCAGCTGGGGCAGGGAAATTTGCCTGGTACAATCTGACGTCGGTGTACCAAAAGCAGATTGCCCACAAGTACTTGGCTGTGACACACCTAATTCTACAACTTCATTCCTCTCAGTGCAGGTCTCAGAGAGGACTGAAGGTATAGTGGAGTTGGAGATCTCAGCTGATGAGGACCAAGGAGAGGTCCTCTTTGTTCTTTGATGTGGGTCTTTTAGATACGCTTGCCAACGAACTGCATGGCAGGTCAACATATGTCTGGTCCAGCATGTGGTACCCAAGTGGGAGATGTTTTGGCCACGCGAGATACGCTTGAGACATATGTTGCAAATAGCAGTGGTGCAATCTGATGCACTCGTCTCAAAAAAGGCCCACACCAAAGAACTTTTTGAATAACGTGCAGAAACTGCAGCACCCTGCACATGTGGAGCTTTGGGGTGTGATGCAGTCAATGTGCTGCCCTTAGGCTGGCCCCTGGAGGGCATCCTGCCTCGTTGGTGATGTGCCGCCTCCTCCTCCTCTCTCCTATCAGGCACCCACGTTGAGTCAGTGACCTCATCATCCCCTTCCTCCTCATCACTGGAGCAAACCTGGCAGTATGCTGCAGCAGGGGGAGCATGACTGCCAGATTGCTGTCCTTCTTGGGCACCCCCTCTGTCTGTGCTCATGTTACTGCCTTCATCGAGCTCAGTATCATCATCAGAGCCTTCCAAACGCTGGGCATCCTCCTGGAGCATGTACCCAACACTGTGGTCAAACAGTTCGAGGGACTCCTCAGGAGGACATGGTGGGGCTAGGGAAGGAGTCAGTGATGACATTGAGCCAAGGGAAGAGGACGCTGCTTTGCCAGACAAAGTACCCTGGGCATGGGTGAGAGAGGATGAGGAGGATGAGGACGGCTTGGTCATCCACTCGACCAAGTCTTCCGCATGTTGTGGCTCAACACGGCCAGCTGCCAAAAAAAAGGCGTGTCCCACGGCCACGTGCTGATGAGGATGCACCGTCTCCACGACCAGCGCTAGACACAGAGACTGCTTGCCCTCTCTTATTGGCTTGTGACTGTCTGCCTCTCCTTCTTGGCCTTCCAGACATACTAATGGCCTGTAGCTGCACTAAGCTGGGATAGATATATATATATATATATATATATATATATATATATATATATGTACTGATACTGCAGCTAGCAAAATCAACTGCCTGCCTGTAGTATTAGAACACCACCAACCTTCTACAGGTAGCTTTAGCTGAACACTGTGCAGAGCTCGCAAAAAACTAACTTGTAGCTTTTTTAGCTGCCTGCGGTAGTGATAGGATCAAGAAAACACCATCAACCTTCTACAGGTAGTTTTAGGTGAACACTGTGCAGAGCTCGCAAAAAAATAACTTGTAGGTTTAGCTGAACACTGTGAGGTGGACGCACTACACTAACTTGTAGTTTTAGCTGAACACTGTGAGCAGGACGCACCCCACTAACTTGTAGGTTTAGCTGAACACTGTGAGCAGGACGCACCCCACTAACTTGTAGTTTTAGCTGAACACTGTGAGCAGGACGCACTGCACTAACTGTAAGTAGTCTAGCTGCCTGACTGTGGTACTAATAGGATCAAAAGAACACCAGCAATTTTCTTCAGGTAGCTGTATATACTGTAACAAGACAAGCCTGCCTGTCAGTAAGAAGATAACAGGAACGGATCTAGCTGAACACTGTGAGCAGGACGCACAGCACTAACTTGTAGTTTTAGCTGAACACTGTGAGCAGGACGCACCGCACTAACTTGTAGGTTTAGCTGAACACTGTGAGCAGGACGCACCCCACTAACTTGTAGGTTTAGCTGAACACTGTGAGCAGGACGCACTGCACTAACTGTAAATAGTCTAGCTGCCTGACTGTGGTACTAATAGGATCAAAAGAACACCAGCAATTTTCTTCAGGTAGCTGTAAATACTGTAACAAGACAAGCCTGCCTGTCAGTAAGAAGATAACAGGAACGGATCTAGCTGAACACTGTGAGCAGGACGCAATGCACTAACTGTAAATAGTCTAGCTGCCTGACTGTGGTACTAATAAGTTCAAAAGAACACCAGCAATTTTCTTCAGGTAGCTGTAAATACTGTAACAAGACAAGCCTGCCTGTCAGTAGGAAGATAACAGGAATGGATCTAGCTAAACTGAATACAGTGTATATATATATATATGCAACACTTGGGATGCATATATATACACAATACACTGTAAGTGCAGCTAACTGACTGACTATTCTGCCTAATCTATCTAACTCAAATCAACTCTCTCTGTCTATCTCTTTCAACGCCCGAACACACACTACACAGGGCCGCCGTGCAGGCGCCCTTATATAGTGTGGGGCGTGTACTAAATCCCCTGAGCCATAATTGGCCAAAGCCTCCTTGGCTTTGGCCAATTACGGCTCTCTGTTCAGACGGCGCTGTGATTTGCCAAGCATGCGGGTCATAGTGCATGCTTGGCCAATCATCAGCCAGCAATGCACTACGATGCCGCAGTGAATTATGGGCCGTGACGCGCCACGCGAATTTGGCGCGAACGGCCCATATCGTTCGCAATTCGGCGAACGGGCGAACAGACGATGTTCGGGTCGAACATGGGTTTGACTCGAACACGAAGCTCATCCCTAATACTTATTACACAACATACAGTTACTTACACGCACACACAGTCTCCTTACACAAAGATTTGAGATACAAATCACGCAGGCACACACCAGACATACGATCAAACTTCCAGCATTATTTCAACGAAAAAATTAGTTCTTTTCGTGAAGCAGACCCTCCCCAACACATTTTAACCACTTGATGACCGCCTCACGCCGATGTACGTCGGCAAAGTGGCACGGACAGGCAAAATCACGTACAGGGTACGTGATTTGCCTTCCGCGGGTGGGGGGTCCGATCGGACCCCCCTCGGTGCCCGAGGCGGTCGTCTTTTGTCCAGCGGCGATCGGTGATGAGGGGGAGACCATCCGTTCGTGGCCCCCCCTCGCGATCGCCGCCGGCCAATGAGAACACTCCTTTGCTGCTGTATGCTAAACAGCAGCAAAGGAAGTGATGTCATCTCCCCTCGGGTCGGTATTTTCCGTTCCGGCCCGAGGAGAGACGACATGTGAGTGAGTGCACAACACTACACACACACAGTAGAACATGCCAGGCACACAAAACACCCCGATCCCCCCCCTCGATCGCCCCCCGATCCCCCCCCAATCACCCCCCCCCCCCCCTGTCACAAACTGACACCAGCAGTTTTTTTTTTTTTTTTTTTTTTTTTTTTCTGATTACTGCATAGTGTCAGTTTGTGACAGTTACTGTGTTGGGACAGTGAGTATTACCCCCCTTTAGGTCTAGGGTACCCCCCTAACCCCCCCTAATAAAGTTTTAACCCCTTGATCACCCCCTGTCACCAGTGTCGCTAAGCGATCATTTTTCTGATCGCTGTATTAGTGTCGCTGGTGACGCTAGTTAGTGAGGTAAATATTTAGGTTCGCCGTCAGCGTTTTATAGCGTCAGGGACCCCCATATACTACCGAATAAATGTTTTAACCCCTTGATTGCCCCCTAGTTAACCCTTTCACCACTGATCACCGTATAACCGTTACGGTTGACGCTGGTTAGTTCGTTTATTTTTTATAGTGTCAGGGCACCCGCCGTTTATTACCGAATAAAGGTTTAGCCCCCCAATCGCCCGGCGGTGATATGCGTCGCCCCAGGCAGCGTCAGATTAGCGCCAGTACCGCTAACACCCACGCACGCCGCATACGCCTCCCTTAGTGGTATAGTATCTGTACGGATCAATATCTGATCCGATCAGATCTATACTAGCGTCCCCAGCAGTTTAGGGTTCCCAAAAACGCAGTGTTAGCGGGATCAGCCCAGATACCTGCTAGCACCTTCGTTTTGTGCCTCCGCCCAGCCCACCCAAGTGCAGTATCGATCGATCACTGTCACTTACAAGGCACTAAACGCATAACTGCAGCGTTCGCAGAGTCAGGCCTGATCCCTGCGATCGCTAACAGTTTTTTTGGTAGCATTTTGGTGAACTGGCAAGCGCCAGCCCCAGGCAGCGTCAGGTTAGCGCCAGTACCGCTAACACCCACGCACGCACCGTACGCCTCCCTTAGTGGTATAGTATCTGAACTGATCAATATCTGATCCGATCAGATCTATACTAGCGTCCCCAGCAGTTTAGGGTTCCCAAAAACGCAGTGTTAGCGGAATCAGCCCAGATACCTGCTAGCACCTGCGTTTTGCCCCTCCGCCCGGCCCAGCCCAGTCCACCCAAGTGCAGTATCGATCGATCACTGTCACTTACAAAACACTAAACGCATAACTGCAGCGTTCGCAGAGTCAGGCCTGATCCCTGCGATCGCTAACAGTTTTTTTTGTAGCGTTTTGGTGAACTGGCAAGCACCAGCCCCAGGCAGCGTCAGATTAGCGCCAGTACCGCTAACACCCACGCACGCACTGTACACCTCCCTTAGTGGTATAGTATCTGATCGCATCAATATCTGATCCGATCAGATCTATACTAGCGTCACCAGCAGTTTAGGGTTCCCAAAAACGCAGTGTTAGCGGGATCAGCCCAGATACCTGCTAGCACCTGCGTTTTGCCCCTCCGCCCGGCCCGGCCCAGCCCACCCAAGTGCAGTATCGATCGATCACTGTCACTTACAAAACACTAAACGCATAATTGCAGCGTTCGCAGAGTCAGGCCTGATCCCTGCGATCGCTAACAGTTTTTTGGTAGCGTTTTGGTGAACTGGCAAGCGCCAGCGGCCTAGTACACCCCGGTCGTAGTCAAACCAGCACTGCAGTAACACGTGGTGACGTGGCGAGTCCCATAAGTGCAGTTCAAGCTGGTGAGGTGGCAAGCACAAGTAGTGTCCCACTGCCACCAAGAAGACAAACACAGGCCCGTCGTGCCCATAGTGCCCTTCCTGCTGCATTCGCCAATCCTAATTGGGAACCCACCGCTTCTGCAGCGCCCGTACTTCCCCCATTCACATCCCCAACCAAATGCAGTCGGCTGCATGAGAGGCATTTTCTTTATGTCCTCCCAAGTACCCCTACCCAACGAACCCCCCCAAAAAAGATGTCGTGTCTGCAGCAAGCGCGGATATAGGCGTGACACCCGCTATTATTGTCCCTCCTGTCCTGACAATCCTGGTCTTTGCATTGGTGAATGTTTTGAACGCTACCATTCACTAGTTGAGTATTAGCGTAGGGTACAGCATTGCACAGACTAGGCACACTTTCACAGGGTCTCCCAAGATGCCATCGCATTTTGAGAGACCCGAACCTGGAACCGGTTACCGTTATAAAAGTTAGTTACAAAAAAAGTGTAAAAAAAAAAAAAAATAAGAAATAAAAAAAAATAGTTGTTGTTTTATTGTTCTCTCTCTCTCTATTCTCTCTCTCTATTGTTCTGCTCTTTTTTACTGTATTCTATTCTGCAATGTTTTATTGTTATTGTTATTGTTATTATGTTTTATCATGTTTGTTTTTCAGGTGTGTAATTATTTACACTTTACTGTGCTTTATTGTTAACCATTGTTAACCATTTTTTTGTCTTTAGGTACGCCATTCACGACTTTGAGTGGTTATACCAGAATGATGCCTGCAGGTTTAGGTATCATCTTGGTATCATTCTTTTCAGCCAGCGGTCGGCTTTCATGTAAAAGCAATCCTAGCGGCTAATTAGCCTCTAGACTGCTTTTACAAGCCGTGGGAGGGAATGCCCCCCCCCCCACCGTCTTCCGTGTTTTTCTCTGGCTCTCCTGTCTCAACAGGGAACCTGAGAACGCAGCCGGTGATTCAGCCAGCTGACCATAGAGCTGATCAGAGACCAGAGTGGCTCCAAACATCTCTATGGCCTAAGAAACCGGAAGCTACGAGTATTTCATGACTTAGATTTCGCCGGATGTAAATAGCGCCATTGGGAAATTGGGGAAGCATTTTATCACACCGATCTTGGTGTGGTCAGATGCTTTGAGGGCAGAGGAGAGATCTAGGGTCTAATAGACCACAATATTTTCAAAAAAGAGTACCTGTCACTACCTATTGCTATCATAGGGGATATTTACATTCCCCGAGATAACAATAAAAATGATTAAAAAAAAAAAATATGAAAGGAACAGTTTAAAAGTAAGATTAAAAAAGCAAAAAAATAATAAAGAAAAAAAAAAAAAAAAAAAAAACACCCCTGTCGCCCCCTGCTCTCGCGCTAAGGCGAACGCAAGCGGCGGTCTGTCGTCAAACGTAAACAGCAATTGCACCATGCATGTGAGGTATCACCGCGAAGGCCAGATCGAGTGCAGTAATTTTTCCAGTAGACCTCCTCTGTAAATCTAAAGTGGTAACCTGTAAAGGCTTTTGAAGGCTTTTAAACATGTATTTATTTTGTTGCCACTGCACGTTTGTGCGCAATTTTAAAGCATGTCATGTTTGGTATCCATGTACTCGGCCTAAGATCATCTTTTTTATTTCATCAAACATTTGGGCAATATAGCGTGTTTTAGTGCATTAAAATTAAAAAAAGTGTGTTTTTTCCCCAAAAAATGCGTTTGAAAAATCGCTGCGCAATTACTGTGTGAAAAAAAAAAATGAAACACCCACCATTTTAATCTGTAGGGCATTTGCTTTAAAAAAATATATAATGTTTGGGGGTTCAAAGTAATTTTTTTGCAAAAAAAAAAAACTTTTTCATGTAAACAATAAGTGTCAGAAAGGGCTTTGTCTTCAAGTGGTTAGAAGAGTGGGTGATGTGTGACATAAGCTTCTAAATGTTGTGCATAAAATGCCAGGACAGTTCAAAACCCCCCCAAATGACCCCATTTTGGAAAGTAGACACCCCAAGCTATTTGCTGAGAGGCATGTCGAGTCCATGGAATATTTTATATTGCGACACAAGTTGCGGGAAAGAGACAATTTTTTTTTTTTTTTTTTTTTTTTGCACAAAGTTGTCACTAAATGATATATTGCTCAAACATGCCATGGAAATATGTGAAATTACACCCCAAAATACATTCTGCTGCTTCTCCTGAGTACGGGGATACCACATGTGTGAGACTTTTTGGGAGCCTAGCCGCGTACGGGACCCCGAAAACCAAGCACCGCCTTCAGGCTTTCTAAGGGTGTGAATTTTTGATTTCACTCTTCACTGCCTATCACAGTTTCGGAGGCCATGGAATGCCCAGGTGGCACAAAACCCCCCCAAATGACCCCATTTTGGAAAGTAGACACCCCAAGCTATTTGCTGAGAGGTATAGTGAGTATTTTGCAGACCTCACTTTTTGTCACAAAGTTTTGAAAATTGAAAAAAGAAAAAAAAAAATGTTTTTTCTTGTCTTTCTTCATTTTCAAAAACAAATGAGAGCTGCAAAATACTCACCATGCCTTTCAGCAAATAGCTTGGGGTGTCTACTTTCCAAAATGGGGTCATTTGGGGGGGTTTTGTGCCACCTGGGCATTCCATGGCCTCCGAAACTGTGATAGGCAGTAAAGAGTGAAATCAAAAATTTTCACCCTTAGAAATCCTGAAGGCAGTGATTGGTTTTCGGGGTCCAGTACGCGGCTAGGCTCCCAAAAAGTCCCACACATGTGGTATCCCCATACTCAGGAGAAGCAGCTAAATGTATTTTGGGGTGCAATTCCACATATGCCCATGGCCTGTGTGAGCAATATATCATTTAGTGACAACTTTATGAAAAAAAAAAAAAAAAAAAAGTGTCACTTTCCCGCAACTTGTGTCAAAATATAAAATATTCCATGGACTCAATATGCCTCTCAGCAAATAGCTTGGGGTGTCTACTTTCCAAAATGGGGTCATTTTGGGGGGTTTTGTGCCACCTGGGCATTCCATGGCCTCCGAAACTGTGATAGGCAGTGAAGAGTGAAAGCAAAAATTTACACCCTTAGAAATCCTGAAGGCGGTGATTGGTTTTCGGGGCCCCGTACGCGGCTAGGCTCCCAAAAAGTCCCACACATGTGGTATCCCCATACTCAGGAGAAGCAGCTAAATGTATTTTGGGGTGCAATTCCACATAGGCCCATGGCCTGTGTGAGCAATATATCATTTAGTGACGACTTTTTGTAAATATTTTTTTTTTTTTTGTCATTTTTCAATCACTTGGGACAAAAAAAATAAATATTCAATGGGTTCAACATGCCTCTCAGCAATTTCCTTGGGGTGTCTACTTTCCAAAATGGGGTCATTTGGGGGGGTTTTGTACTGCCCTGCCATTTTAGCACCTCAAGAAATGACATAGGCAGTCATAAACTAAAAGCTGTGTAAATTCCAGAAAATGTACCCTAGTTTGTAGACGCTATAACTTTTGCGCAAACCAATAAATATACGCTTATTGACATTTTTTTTACCAAAGACATGTGGCCGAATACATTTTGGCCTAAATGTATGACTAAAATTTAGTTTATTGGATTTTTTTTATAACAAAAAGTAGAAAATATCATTTTTTTTCAAAATTTTCGGTCTTTTTCCGTTTATAGCGCAAAAAATAAAAACCGCAGAGGTGATCAAATACCATCAAAAGAAAGCTCTATTTGTGGGAAGAAAAGGACGCAAATTTCGTTTGGGTACAGCATTGCATGACCGCGCAATTAGCAGTTAAAGCGACGCAGTGCCAAATTGGAAAAAGACCTCTGGTCCTTAGGCAGCATAATGGTCCGGGGCTCAAGTGGTTAATGAACTGATTGTGAAGGAGGTTCTGCTCACTCCTACGAATCTGGCTCGCCATCCTGATATGGAAGTTTGGCTGCACACAGAGCACACAGCCAAACCTCCTGTTTCTAATAATAATAACAATTTTGTCTAATGATATAAATGCATCTCACCTTCTGATCATATGCCATCCTCTGGTGTTTGCCCCTTCCCCACAAACAGACACAACACATCCTTACGTTCTCAGCTCCAGCATCACAGTGCCAGCCAGCCCCCCCTGCCGAGCAGTCTCCTGGCTCTTTATTAGCATAACAGGAAGTCCCAAAATTCGAGGGTTGGGCTTCCAACAGCCAAACACCTCTTACAAAGCTTGTGACCTCACAGTAAATGAACACATAAGGGCATGACCAAATAAAGACATGTATACATTCTAAATAGAAATGCAGTAGTGATGTGTGCAGACGGTGGTGTGCAAAACCATGTGGCAAGCACATGGCTTTGAACACGACCGTGTGCACACTCCCACTGTTACCAGTGATGCGAACCATAGAAAACCATGGCTCAGTGAGCCATAATTTTCATATAGTTATGCTATAGTTCCCATGTATGCAGACATGTATGCTCGGAGTCATTAATGCAGTCGCCATGAGGTGGCCAAGCTCCTGATGAATGCATAATCTAACATCCCTAAAAGAGCAACAGATCTTCGGGAAGGTTTACGCGTCCAATGGTCTTCCACCAGCGTCTGTATGTGCGAATACCCTCACATGAGAGTATTGCAGGAAAACTGACACTGGGGGGCATCTGACAACATACATTCATAAAATTTTCCACAACACTACACACTTATCCACAATTTCCTGCCCCCACCCACACCATTTTCTAATACAAGACCAGAGCTCATGGGAATGCCTGTGCTAGACACAAGCATCCACCCTTAAGTAGAGCAACCTATCACAAGATCAGATCAACTCCCCAAAGTACACCAAACATATTAGAACACTTTCCTGATATTTATCATACCAAGTAATGATTAGTCAACAAACTAAAACTATTCTAGACACCTTGTTTACTACCTACATCAGTTGAACCATGTTACTTACTTTGGCGTTCTTATTTGACTATTAACTGTTATGTTGACGATTTTGTCTTTCTCTTTAAAGTCTCAACTCAAATGTTTTTGATGCAACTTACCAACATTTAACTTTGACAACTTACTGTCTTTTTGTCATGCTCCAATCAGAAATTAGTTTTGATATTGTATTATAACCATACACTGTTCTTGTATTCTTTGTCAATAAAATTGTTTGGAACAAAAAAAACACTTACCAAATGCAGTTTAGCAGCCCAAAGATCCTCATTTAAGTGTATATACTTTATATGAAAAAGGAAGAACTATTTCAATATCTTCACAGAAAGTTTTTAAGCACTTTTGACTGGCTGCATTTTGAACAAGGGGGGGGGGGGGGTTACAGTCAGCTTATTATAACAAAAACCACTTCAGAGTGAATGATCAACAGGAGAGACGCCAGACAGCTTTTAATCAAAATACTGACACTAAAGTTTTACCAAAAACAAGTCAGCAAAATATTTTACTGACTCTGTGAACAGTATGTAAGCAGCATTTACCAGGCTGAAGTTTATTGTGGAGCGACCAGGAAGTTTTAATAAAAAAAAAAAATCTCTATTGAACCACACTTTTTCACAGAGACAATAGCCATAAATAGATAACACCTAAAATAGGGGACAAATAACATGATTTAACCTGCAGCAAACACTATAAATTTTACAACTGCGGAACAACTGCAGAAAAATTGCCCATAATTTGGCAGCTGTGGAACACATTATATGTGGCACCCTGACAGTGTCAAAGCACCAGACTAAACCAACACAAGATGGTAATGACAGGCCTGTTGTGGTGGCAGAAGATAGTAATCGTGGCAGGTAGACATGTGAAGTTCATTTAGTTCCGAATTAACATTCGGACACATTTTTCGTTATTCTGAGATTCGGATATATCTGAATTCCTGAATTACAAAATAAACAAATTTTACCGAATGCTCCGAATAACATAACGAAATTCGTCTGAATTTCAGAAATTCGGTCTGAAATTCAAATTAAATTTTACATTGAACTCCAGTCGAATTCTAAATACACATATTGCTGAAATCAAAGACTGTGTGTGTTATCAGAGTACCATTTCGAAATAATGCTGTTTTTGATAAGCCAATGGTGATTCAAAGAGTCATTGTAATCATTTGATGAAGATTTCTCTTTTGTTTGTTCACTTTGCTGCATTCAAATCAAAAACAATATAACATTTTAGTTTTGACTGATTTGAAAATGTGTCGATTTGAGCGGTTCGAATCGCAAAAATCAGTAAATTCGAAGAAAATTCTAAAATTGTGAATACGAATTTTGAATACAAATTCTGAATACAAGTCAACTGAATTGAACTAAACAAAAATAACTAGATTAACGAATCAAAATGAAATGAAACGAAAACATAATCTTTAGCATCAGCTACAGGGGTTTGATACTCATTTGCTGATCCAGGACAGTTTTTTTTTAGTGTCTGGGAATTCTTTTTTTCTGTCAGGAAACCTGCTGAGTTAAAAGTATGTTTTGAAAACATGCAGGAAAGCCCAGCAGCTCCATTGTATACAGGCTAGGCTCTGACAAGTTGTCCATTCTAGACTCCCAGTAGTCAAGTGGTTGTGGTTGTACTTAAGTACTGCCTTGAATGCTGCCTAAGCAAGGTTTTCAAGACTTTCTTCACAGTGCATCACCCAGGCCTGGCTGCTGGCAGCAGTCAAGGTAGTACTTAACTTATAATTAGGCATACCACAGCCACTCCTGCTCCTCCTTAAATCAACCTGATAGTCTGACCTGAGGATCCAAGGCAAGATGACCATGAAAGGGACTCATACCACTCTCTGGATCACTCTCACACCAAATTCTTGGCTGAGCTTTACCAAGAGATTAAAGAACTGGGACACTGCACAGCCTCTTTGGAAGGGCACATGGATAGCTGCACTGCAGTCCTTGGTGGTCACAAACAAAATCTCGAGACATTGCAGGTAGAACTTCATGACATATTAAAGGACTCTTTAAGTCTGAGGTCTGCTGTTAAATACCTTGTGGGCTCTTTTTCAGGAACTTGCACCAGATTTACTGCCTGACCATCTAGAAATAGATAGAAAATGGATAGAAAATGGACCAAAGTCCAATGGCCCACCTAAGGGCATTATTGTTAAACTCCATTATGTTAAGATAATGGAGTGGATAATGCAAGGATGTGAATTATATCTCAGAGCCATGAATAAAAAAATCTTGCAGATTTGACCCAACAAGCCCTCTGACCTTTCTCACAACCTCTGCCATCCAGAATTGTATTCTACGGAAGGGACTTTCCATTTAAGCTGATATTTACATATCAGGGTTATATTATTCAACTGGAACTGGAACTCAACTGGAACTCCTATTTTACCTTTAAGGTTCCCAACATATTTCTCAGTCTTTCTGTCATGTAAGGCCAGGAATTTTGGACCCACTGTGCAGCCTTCATGCTTGATAGCAGTGTGCTTGGGGGTGCTTACCAGATTCAGCAAAGCACTGCAGACAAGAATCTGGAAAAGCACAAGAAGGAATGTAGTGCAAGGGTTTCTAGAGGAATGAAGGTGTTAAAATTATAGGTAGGCAGGAGTGCAGGGGTATCGTGCAGCAATGGAATTCTGAACTTACAGAAAGGCAGGAGTACTTGCAGCACAGGGATGCTGGACACCCATGGTGGGATATCTTGTTGTACTGGAATGCTGGACTTGGTGGAAAGCAGGAGTACTTGTAGAAGTCACTTGCAGCACAGGGATACTGGACTCACAGTTGTGATAGGATGTACAGAAAACTTAAAGGTGCACAGGGGTCCCAGTGGATGTTAGAAGCCACACATAAGATAAAGGAAGACAAAAAGTGTCACAGAAAATGTCAGTATGCCAAATAAGGGTGGAGTGATTAAGGAGTCTTGGCCCTCCCTCTTAAAGGGTTAATTGTGTGGTCCAATAAATAAGTAAAAACCAGTGGTATACTGACCTGGATCACTACATTCTGGTGTGAATTGGCCCTCATTCTACAAATATGTACACTTTCAATGTACCAAACAAATCTCAGAACCAGAAGAGAGATATCTATTGTTGCAGGGCTCTATCCAAAGCAGAGATACAGGTAACGATAATCTTTTGTTAAATCACAAACTATAGGTTTTCCCCCACGTATACCTGGCATTTCAGATTCTGTTTTTTTTACACTTTTGCTGACTGAACATTCCCTATTTCAGTTGATCTAAGGCGAGATCATCTGCATTTGTCCTGAGACTATGTTTACTATTCAGTGCCCCATAGAGTACGTTCTTGAATTGACCACATTTTTGTTAACTGCTCCTTTTTACCCCTAATCCCTTGTGTATATATACCTAAAATACATCTCAATCTGCAATCTTTGGACTTTTTTCAAACAAATTCCCTTTGAACCAAGGTATGGGAAACATTTAAGGCAACTATAAAGCCACGTACACACGAAGTCCAATAGCCAGTGCGCCACTCTTTGGGCTCCTTCTGCTAATCTCGTGTTCATCTCATGTTAGTAGAAGTTTGGTGAGAGACGATTCACGCTTTTCAGACCCACGCTTTTCAGCTCATTTCTGCTTGTCAGTTTGTGCTTGTGGGTTTGTATCTGTTCTTCAGTGTGTGTTGTCAGTTTGTTCCTGTCTTTCAGTGCATTCTGTTTAATAGTTTGCCTTTATTTTTTAGTGTGTTCTTGTCCACTCGTTTCGGATTTTCAGATCGTTCTTCCCAGGTCCTTTCTGATTTTCAGTGCGTTCTGTCAGTTCGTTCTGACCAGCCGACCGTTTTAAAGCCATATTGCAGGTATGTTCTTGTCATAGAGTTTGTGTTGTGCTTGGGTTTGGTGTTGGAGTTCTTGCTTTGACCCAAGTCCAGTCCATGAACAGCGTGAGGAAGAGTTCATGGGCTAAGAATTGGTTGCTCCAGTGTGACCAATTCTCGCACATGCCTTTGTTGCGGGAAATCCAGTAGAATAATCCTGATGATTTCAGGAATTATCTCCGGATGACGGATCCCGTTTTTCATCGTCTGTTGACTTTGCTGTCCCCTTATATTATGAAGCAGGACACCTGCATGTGGCAAGCCATCACTCCCGAGCAGAGGCTCATCGCCACCTTGCAGTACTTGGCGATGGGGAGAAGTCTCCAGGATATCAAGTTCATGACTGGAATCTCCCCCCAGGCTCTGGGAATCATTATTCCAGAGACCTGTTCTGCCATAATTCAGGTCCTGCAGAAGGACTATATAAAGGTAAATTTATCCTTTAACATCACATTCTATGTATTTAATGTTTGCCAATGTATTGTATTTATTTCATCATTCCATAATTACCATGATTGTAATATGCTGTGAATGTCCTCTTCGTCCTCATTCATGCTGTAAGCTTTTAATGCTCCTTTTTTGTCCTTCATGCATATTTGCCTTCACTAACCTCCTAAGGATGCTATCCTGGTCCCATACACACCTAGTCTAGTCACCTAACAATGTATTTTGTAAGCTCCATTGTAGTGCTTACACTAAACACCCCCTAACATGTGTACAAAAGTTATTGTTGACCTTAAATTCAGGCAGAGTGCAAGAGGCATTTTTGTGGGCCCAAACTCATTTGTAACCCTCCCTCAACCCAACCGCTAAGTCAACCGATACCAATACTCTATCTGCTGACCTTGCCAAACCCATACACACTATACCTACCTCTTTTGTGGTCAGATTTATGGATGAATTCACCAAAGCATGTAGTGAAAGGGCCTGCTTGAATACTTTCAAATGGTACTGTTTAAAGTGTTGTTCTCCTATTATTATTATTATACACGATTTATATAGCGCCAACAGATTACGCAGCACTTTACAATGTATAGGGGGGCAACACAATCACAGTACAGTTCAATACAAAAGGTACAGGAGGGCGCTGCTCGTAGAGCTTACCTTCTAAAAGTTGGGGGTGGTGGTACAAAAGGTAATAGCTGCAGAGAATTTGATGGGGTGGCTCGGGGACAGTTGTTATGTGGATGTGGAATAGGCTTCCCTGAATAAATGAGTTTTCAGAGATCTACTAAAGGTGGATAGGGTAGGGGCTGATCGGACATACTGGGGCAGGGAGTTCCAGAGGATGGGAGAGGCTCTGGAGAAGTCCTGAAGGCGAGCATGGGAGGAGGTAACAAGGGAGCTAGAGAGCAGGAGGTCCTGGGAGGAGCGGAGGGGACAATTTGGGCGATATCTGCAGATGAGGTTGGTGAGGTAGATGGGGGCGATGTTGTGAATGTAATAGTCTATAGTCCTATGAGCCTCCAAGTACTAACAGACCAAATATGGTCTCTGAACTGATGTATCCTACAAATGATCAGCTGCTAAAGTTACACATGTCTCATAAACCATGCAAATGATCAAACAAAGTTATAAGTACGCTGCGCTATCAAGATGGCAAATATATAAAATTTTGTGCTATATTGCAAATCAAGTGATACTGTGCTCTCTCATAACATGTGGAATATATGTTTATAACATCCAAAATATAAAATCATTTATTAATATATACTTGTATGCGATACTTCAATAAATAAATAAAGTGCTCCAATATGCTTGTGCAATGTCCTAATAATGATAGATGAGTATTCCAATGGGCTTGTGCAATGTTCCAACAATAATGCCCCGTACACACGGTCGGATTTTCCGATGGAAAATGTCCGATCGGAGCGTGTTGTCGGAAATTCCGACCGTGTGTGGGCTCCATCGGACATTTTCCATCGGATTTTCCGACACACAAAGTTGGAGAGCAGGAGATAAAATTTTCCGACAACAAAATCAGTTGTCGGAAATTCTGATTGTGTGTACACAAATCCGACGGACAAAGTGCCACGCATGCTCAGAATAAATAAAGAGATGAAAGCTATTGGCCACTGCCTCGTTTATAGTCCCGACGTACGTGTTTTACGTCACCGCGTTTAGAACGATCGGATTTTCCGACAACTTTGTGTGACCATGTGTATGCAAGACAAGTTTGAGCCAACATCCATCGTAAAAAATCCAAGGATTTTGTTGTCGGAATGTCCGAACAAAGTCCGACCGTGTGTACGCCCTATAATAGATAAAAATTCCAAACAATTATCCATGTGATTCAGTACTGCATCCTTGCGATTTAGTGCTGCAGTGCTTTGTGCAATAATCAGATTAGTAGTCCATAAATATTCCAAAATACATCCATGCGTTTCAGTGAACAAAAGATAAAGTGCTATGTGCTCATACAAGTGCTCCCCCCAAGTAATAGCCCCTCACCTTAGGGTGTGTGACCTTGCTATTAGGCTTGGTCAAAATATGCCTTAGAACCTCTATGGGTTCGGCAGTATATGCAGGATCCTGGATGGATTACACTTGTGCCTCTGTTCCTCACAGCAGTTCTGCTTATTACCTCGGTATATTAACACAGAGAGAACTTCATGGTGCAGTATGTACTAAGCATTTATTAAAACCAAAATCACTCGCTGCTGACAATTTCGATAAGTATAAATAATAAGAAGGTTGATAGGTTATGGAAAATGAACCCAATGTGGTTTGGAATAATAGAGGATCAGAATGGGATAATAGCCAAGGTAAACGAGTTTATAAGCTTTAATACGGACACCACAACAAGAGGGATGATGTGGGATGCACTGAAGGCTTATCTGAGGGGTTTATTTATACAACAAGTTTCTAAAATAAAAAAATCTTCGCTGGATTAGGAGGACAAGGTCAGGAAAGAGGTAATAACAGCAGAAAGGGAGTATGTGAAGGATCCAACTCCGGACAAACAAAGTAAATGGGAAAATAAACAACAAATATACAAGGATGTAATGATTAGGAAGTCCGAACATAAAAGGTTATTTCAAAACCAAATAGTATATGGGGAGGGGGAAAGGGTTGGGAAGATGTTGGCCCATTTAGTTAGATCTGGATCCTCACCCTCCATGATACCCGCTATTAGGACAATGAGTGGAGAGATCTCATATCAGGTAGATGAGATTACAGATATATTTAAAAATTATTATGAAGAATTGTATACATCTAGGGGGGCCGTGGAGGGAGAGGAGCTAAATAAATTTTTTGGTGACATTGAGATGCCCTCCCTTACAGAGTCTGATAGTGAGGTATTGGAAGCCCCGATAACTCTGGAGGAAATCAAATTAGCCGTAACAGAAATTAAAAATCAGAAATCCCCTGGCCCTGATGGCCTCCCTGTTGAAACTTATAAAAATTATGGGACGGTGTTACTCCCGGAGCTTCTTAAAGTGTTTGAGTGGGCAAAGAAGGAGGGGAAGCTTCCCATATCAATGACTGAAGCCACGATAATAGTGCTGCACAAAGAAGGGAAAGATCCTTTAGATCCCGGGTCCTACAGACCTATCTCTCTACTATGTTCAGATTTGAAAATCCTAGCAAAGATTCTGGCTACCAGACTAAAGAAAATAATCCATAAATTGGTCCATCCTGACCAGACAGGTTTTATACCCCAAAGATCAACCAGTAGGAATATCAGAAGGTTATTTCTGAACCTGCAGATACCAACTGAATATACTGGCTCAAGGGCTGTGATGATGCTAGATGTGGTAAAAGCGTTTGACAGTCTTGAATGGGGGTATATATGGCGCGTAATGAAGGAGTTTGGATTCGGGCCTTCTTATATTAGTTGGGTTAAAATTCTCTATAACAACCCCAGGGCAAAGATCAGAGTGAATAATGTTCTTTCAGATGGATTCCGACTTGAAAGGGGCTCTAGGCAGGGTTGTCCCCTGTCACCTCTGATCTTTGCTCTGGCAATGGAACCAGTAGCCATTGCAGTAAGGCAGGATAGGATTATGGAAGGGTTCCGGAGAAGGGACAGAGAAGAACGGATTGCGTTATATGCGGATGATGTCCTCATTTTTCTGGGGGATACAGAGAGATCGCTTAGACAGGTGATGGACATCTTTTCGAGGTTTGGAACACTCTCAGGTCTTACCATAAATTGGGAGAAATCAGCATTGTTACCAATAGATCCCATTAGAAAGAGTTCCTGTTTGGAAAATATCCAAGTAGAAATAGTAGAGAAAACAAAATACTTAGGCATATATATAACCAATGACCCAAATAATTATATAAATAACAATTTAGTCTCTCTACTATCTAAATTTAAGAATAAGAGTGATATATGGAAGGGACTCCTTTTATCAGTAGTTGGTAGATGCAACCTGATCAAAATGCTGTGGTTACCCCAGTTATTGTATCTGTTGCATAATTCACCAATTTGGATTCAAAGGAAATGGTTTAAAAAAAATAGATACACTACTAAGAGCTCTTATATGGAAAGGAAGACAGCCTAGAATTGGCCTTCAGACCTTACAACTGCCAACTCAGGAGGGGGGTCTTGCAGTACCACATCCGCGTAGTTATTTCTTAGCAGCCCAATTACAACATCTGGTATCAGACACTGATCCAGAAGGAAATAAAAGTGGGGGACTGATGACTGTAGATGCACCACATAAGACACTAGTGGAGGTCTTGGAGGCAAATTCTTTTGCCTATAGACCCCCTACGGTTAAGCTAATAATAAAAGTGTGGAAAACTATAAAGGATCTGAGGGGAATGGGGGGTATGGTTAAAGGTGCCCCGCTCTGGGATAACAAGAACCTACAAGAGTTAAGATCAATGGGGAAAATAAAGACATGGGAAATAAAGGGTATAGTTAGCCTGGATCAACTATATAATGGTAGCTCCCTAAAAACGTTTACTGCACTAAAAGAGGATTTTGATATACCAAACAATTCATACTATAGCTATTTGCAAATCAAACACGCTCTAAAAGCTCAGTTTGGGGAACAAGGTCCGGTGTGGAGTACCTCCCCCATATATGAAAGAATAAGTAGGTCTGGAGGACCTAATGGATCCATAGCGGAATTCTACCCACAGATATGCAGAAACAGTATTATGAGTTCAGAAAACCTTAATTGCAGAAGTAAGTGGGAAAGAGATCTCGGTAGAATTTCGGGCGAGCAATGGAAAAAGATATTGGTGGGGGGGAACCAAGTTTCGGTTTCACCCGCCCAGAAGATGTCATATCTAATGCTCTTACATAGAACATACTATACTCCTAAAAAAACTGTTTGAATGGGGGCGGAGGGGGGATGATAAATGCCCTAGGTGCCAAAATACCGGGGACCTGATGCACATGATTTGGAAATGTCCAAAACTATACCGTTATTGGACTGAAATATTAGACACCATAAATAAGACCTTTAAGCTGTCACTCAAAATGGACCCAAAACTGTGTATCATGGGAGTGGGGGAGAGGTTGGGGAATATTAAAACTAAAGTAGTGCTAAGGTGCTTGTTCCAGGCAAAGAAATTAATAGTGCAGAGATGGCAGGCAGAGAAACCTCCCTCCAAAGATGACTGGTTTAAAACAGTAACGGAAACAATATGGAAAGAAAAGGTAGTATATGCAAGGGGAGGAAATTTAAAGGAATTTAAAAAAATTTTGTTGCCTTTGTTAGAGGAAGTGGGTTATCCCATGTAAAATGTATGTAGGAAGAGATAAGGTAATGGATGTACGATATTAAGTAATAGGAAGGTGTGGTAGTAATAAGGATCAAGATAGGGGGGAGGGTAAGATGGGGATATAGAGGGGGGTGGGTAGGGGAAAAAAAGGGGGAAATTGGATAGTAATGTTTTTTGTTATTATATATATATATTATATATATAAAAGGCTCATTTTATATATTTTGGAAAATTGAATAAAGATTATTTAAACAAAAAAAACAAAATAAAAACCCACAATGGGTACTCACAATGTAAAGGCGCTTACAGGGCGCCACTCTAAAATAGCAATAACGAACGGATAACGGCGGCCGATATCGAGGTGGCGTGCTGATCATTCCCAACAGGTTGTTTGTGGGACTTTCCGTCCTGTCCCCTTCCCCAATGCGTGTCGATACAAGGGGTATTACGTATCTTCATCAGAGGGTGATTTGATTGGACGATGAACCTTTCAGTTAATATAGCTCATCCGTGGCCATTTTGTTGTGGCCTGGAGACACTCTAGTAAGCAACTCATGTAATCCTATGGAAGAAACGTCTATGTTCAAAATAGACGGATACAACTGTTGAAGGCTAATAGCCATGAATTCCCCATTTTGCCTGTTACATATAGTAAAACATTGAACGTTGACAATAATGCGTCAACATGCTCAAGACGGACGTGGGAAGATCAGATCAGCACCCCATGCGTAAACCAGCTAACATAACTATATAAATATACAGTACATCAATACAATATAGAATTACATTTATTGTTAAAAAACTAATATATGATTGATAATCGAGGGATAAATTACTACTAAGATTATTAGTGCACGTATGTAACCATACATAGCCATACTTTAGTAAATATCATATATATGCATAAAACCACACATGATAATTAAATTTAGATACAACATACTGCTAACAAACACGAATAGACCAGATCAACAATAAAAATTTAAATTAAAGTCTGTTCTCTTTCTTTCTTTCCCACTCCATTTCTGTTTTCCCTCTCCCTATCTTACCTCTATGTTTATCACCTAGACGGAGGAACCATACTTACCCTCACCGGATTTTACAGATCCCGGAAGGTCGTCTGGACGAACCCCTCTGATGCAACATGGCTACAATTAAGGTAGTGTCATACAATGTACGTGGTATGTGCTCTCCCAACAAACAAAATAGGCTGTGGTTAGAATTAAGAAGATTGGGGGCACAGGTGTTGTTCTTGCAGGAGTCCCATTTCACAGACCCACTTCACTCCCCAAGCTACCCACTTATTTTCACAATGGTACCTGAGTAATTCACCAAAACCCAAATCCAGGGGTATGGCCATAGCTATACACAGAAATTGCCAATTCCAACCCACACTTCACAGAATAGACCCCCAAGGCCGCTATGTGTTCCTCAAGGGTACTATAATGGGACAATCATACACATTTGCTACATTGTTTGCCCCTAATACCCAACAACTCACATTCATAGACCAAGTTCTCTCTAAGCTGGCAGACTTTCAGGAGGGTAGACTGATCCTAGGAGGGGACTTTAATGTCAGCCCAGATCCTGTGTTGGATATCTCAGCAAAAAGATCAACACACTCTCATGCATTTTTGCGACACTTCCGGAGGTCCCTCCAGGGTTATACCCTGGTGGACTACTGGAGAGCACTACATGCGTCTGAAAGAGATTATAGCTATATTATAGTCTGCACAAGGTATACACTAGAATTGATCTACTACTAGTGGATCAAGGTTCCCTTGACCTGATATTGGGAGCAAACATAGACCAGATAACGATTTCTGATCACGCCCCGGTGACACTCACACTCTCACTATCCCAAGCTCTAACTAAAGCGAGGACCTGGAAACTGAACGAGAATCTGCTAGATGACCTGGGAGTGGTGACAGGGGTACAAGAGACTCTGACACACTATTTCACAGAGAATGCCAACGGAGAGGTCAATGACAGTGTTCTATGGGAAGGCCACAAAGCAGTGGTCCGTGGCACCTTCATTGCCCTGGGAGCAAAACTCAATAAAGAGAGGCAGGCGGATTTCCAGAGGGTACTGCAGGCTCTACAGCGCGCCGAGCTTGGTCATAAATGAATTACAGATCCTGAGGAATTTTGACGCCTGACTGAGCTACGACAGCTTTTCTCTAAATTGCTAGATCGCAAAATAAACTGTAAATTACGCTACCTGGCTCATACCTATTATCAAAAGGGTAACTAATGCGGCTTTTACTGGCGCAAGCTCTCCGTAAAAAAAGACTCCTAGCACACGTGCATAAGCTACACTCCCCTACGGGAGAACCTGCACAACACACCTCAAAAATAGCATCTATGTTTCGCAACTACTACGCAACCTTGTACAATCTGGACTCTGCCTCCTCTCCAGCAGATGTAGCCCGTAAACAGTCTCGTATAAAAACGTACCTCTCTTCCATAGGGCTCCCCACCCTATCCCCGGAACAGGCGACTGACTTGGAATGCCCAATCACTACAGCTGAATTACTAGCCACAATTAAGTCTCTGCCTACTGGCAAAAGCCCTGGACCTGACGGCTTCACTAGGTGAAACTACCTAAAGTTTTTTGACACATTACAGGCCCCTCTGTGTACCCTCCTTAACTCCCTGGCGACCACTGGATTTCTACCACAGGAATCTTCGCTGGCACACATTACAGTGCTCCCAAAAGAAGGGAAAGACCCCACCCAACCGCAAAGTTATCGCCCAATTTCCTTACTGAACACGGACCTTAAAACCCCTTCTAAAATTATCGCTAACCGTTTGAAACATTTATTACCTAAACTGATACACGCAGACCAGATGGGCTTTATAGTGGGAAGGGAAGCTAGAGACAACTCCAACAGGGCCCTCCAGCTTATTCACTGGGCGCATGCACGCGATCGGATGCCTCCATACTTGATTCTGTCTACGGACACAGAGAAGGCATTCGATCGCGTGGACTGGGACTTCCTGAATGCTGTGCTTGGGGGCACCGGTTTGGGCCCACACATGCTGTGATGGATTTCAGCACTTTACATGTCTCCCACTGCCCAGGTCAAGGTGAATGGTGGCCTCTCCTCATCATTCCCTATCCGGAACGGCACGAGACAGGGATGACCGCTCTTGCCCCTTTTGTTTGCGCTGGTCCTTGAACCATTATTGCAGAAGGTCAGAGCCAATCAAAGCATCAAGGGGGTGCAGGCGGGCTCCCTAGAGCACAAACTCTCTGCATATGCAGATGATATACTGTTCCACGTAGTGGACCCCCAGGTCTCGTTGCCAAATCTGATGGAAGAACTGACTGCTTATGGAGAGGTATCCGATTTTCGGATAAATTACACCAAGTCAGAAACATTACCAATCACTATTCCACCAATCATGGTGGCCTCTCTGAGGGGATCTTTCCTTTTCATGTGGGCCACCCCTTCCATGAAATATCGAGGCGTTCAGCTCACAGATCGACCGGATTCCCTGTATACACACAATTATATACTATTACTCAAGAAGATTTCTCATGATTTATTGTCCTGGGACAAGGCAATTTTCACTTGGGTCGGACGGACAAACATCTTAAAAATGGCCATACTGACCCGCATCCTTTTCCTCCTATAAATGATACCGATACAAATACCAAAACAATTTTTTACGGACCTATGTAGCCTCTTTATTAGGTTTGTGTGGGGTGGTAAGATGCCACATCTCGCTATGGCAATACTACAAAGAACTAAGTTTAATAGAATGATATTGTTAACATTCACAACATCCATAAGCTCAAAAGTGCAGGAGATGGCATATAAGTTCCTGGCGAGATGGTATAGGACACCAGTAAAACTAGCACAAATCTTCTCAGTATCTAGCGATAGATGTTGGAGGGGGTGTGGACAGAGGGGAACATTTCTCCATCTTTGGTGGACATGCCCAATAATTAAATCATTTTGGGAATCAGTGGCCCCATGGATTGAGAAACTAACAGTGGATTCCTTGGAATTCGGGCCCATACAATATTTGTTCCATGGGAACCCTGGATCTGTCAAAAAGTATAGGGAAAGCATAACCCCACACTTATTAAACGCAGCAAAAAAACTGATCCCGAAGTACTGGAGGCGGGATCGGAGCCCGTCAGTCATGGAGTGGAGAAATGAGGTTAACATAATAAAGGAAGCGGAGAGGTGGGTTCATGTGGTCAAAAACCAAAAAGAGAAATTTGAAATTATATGGGCAAAATGGGAACAGTGCGCCAGGGAGATAACGGAAGAGGGAAATAATAATGGATAACGAAAGTAGAAATGGTATAGTCATTAAGAAATAAGATAAGCCCAGAAAGAAAGAGTTAAACATTAACATGACTTCTCCAATGCCAATTAAGTAAAGGGGGTGGGGGGCAAGATAATGTATGGATATATGGTCTCATTTTTCCGAGGGAGGTTTTCCCCTTTTTTTTTTTTTTTGTCTTCCATTCACCCTGATTCCCCTAATTAACACTGAGTGGTGAGGGTGATGTGGGGTAGGGGGTTTGTTTGTTTTTTTTGTTTTTGTTTTTTTTTTTCTTCTCTTTCTTATTAAATAAATAGGAATTATAATGATTACAATGATTTATAACACGATTCAGAAGAAGGGGGATTTCACTGTATAATTTAGTCTATTAGGTTTGCACATCGGGGGGAAGAGTAGAGGTAAACCAATACTAAAGAAAGGGGGGAGGGAAGAAGGCACAATTTATTGATTATGGTCTATAGTGATCTAAGACACGTATTGAATGAAGGGGAAACTTACTGTATACATTTAGTTAAGCACGTTTGGATATGGGGGGAGGAGTTGAGTAAAGTGATATTAAAGATGAGGGGGAAGAATTACAGAAGATTAAGGAAGGGAAGGGAAAGGAAAGGGAAGGGGAAAGGAAGAAAGGGGGAAGAGGGAGAGAGGAGGGGAGAAAGGGAAAGGGAAGGGGAAAGGTGTTTTTTTTCTTTTTTTCTCTCACATATGCACAAATTATGCAACTATGAATTTTAGGGGTTCACGATACAAATTAGAATAAGGGGGAATTCACTAATGTTAAATAAATATGAATACACGTTTTGGGATTTTTTATTTTTTTATTTTTTTTTTCTCTGTGTTATAGTTTGGGGAAGTCACTTATAACTTATAATATTGTTAATCACGTTTGTATGTTGGGGAGAGGGAGTTGGAGTAATATAAGGATAGGGGTGGATGGAGATTCTAACAAAGAGGAAGATTGTGTTGGTTTTTTTTTGTTGTTTCTTTTTTTTTTTTTTTCCTACCCTGGTTAAATGGGATACATGGGGTAATTGGTGTCTTGTTATTGGATTTTGGGTTGAAAGTAGGGGTATAGTATGTTGTATGAATGTTAATGTATTATGTATCATATAAATGAATAATTATGTATTATGTATCATATAAATGAATAAAATTTTGATTATTAAAAAAACAAAAAAAAAACAAAACAAAGAACTAAGTTGAAGGGGGGACTAGGCATACCCAACATATCCCAATATTACCAGGCAATTGCCCTGCAGCGCATATTGAATTGGAAGTTCCATACACCCTTTAAGCTGTGGGTTCCCCTGGAGAAAACGATGGTGGGTAGAGACCTATCCTATGCACCATGGGTCCCCAAAGGAGACAGGGGGCTCTCTGAATGGGTCCCCCCACTGATGGTTCACTCCCTGAAAATATGGGACAAAGTGAATGCACGTTTAGCTTTGGCACCACAGACATCCCCACTGTCACCAGTGAGCGGATACCCGTGGTTTCCTCCGGGGGAACAGATAGCCTCGCTTGGAACATGGACGAGCGATGGAATTGTTAGCCTGGCAAGATTCGTGGAGGGAGGCTCGGTGACATCGCTCTCCACCCTACGGGAGCGATACGGTAGCTATCCCTTTGATTTTTGGCGACACCGCCAACTAGAGACCTTTGTAGCCAAATGCCACAAACAAGCGCATATTAGAACCACGCTGACAGAATTTGAAAATATGTGGGCATCTACAGACCCGCAGCCCCATATGATCTTGGCACTATACGGGATATTAGAGACAGCTACACCCAGCCCCAAACCCCTCTATATTAAAGAGTGGGAAAAGAACCTCCAACACGAATTCACAGAAGACCAGCTCCATCACCTGTACCGTCTGACTCACTCAAGCTCAATAGACTCTAAGACCCAAAATCTTATGATGGTATAAGATGGTTGCCCACAACCCTGGCTAGAATTTTCCCCACCGCTTCTGATAGATGCTGGAGGGGGTGTGGTATGAAAGGCACATTCCTCCACATTTGGTGGGAGTGCCCTGTGTTAACACCTTTTTGGGCTATGATGGGCAAACATATTACAAACAGCCTGGGAATAGATATTCCGGCCCTACCAAAACATTTTCTGCTACACATCCCCCCCATGCCCCTGTCTCGCTATAAACAAAGTGCTCTCCCCCACCTCCTCAATGCAGCAAAGCGCCTAATACCAATACATTGGAAGAGCTCGCATATTCCAAGCAAGCAGGACTGGTTGGGAAGGTGGGGGAGATCATGGAGGCAGAGAGTTGGCTAGCCACCTGTCGAGACACTCGTGAATGCTTTGAGCTTACATGGGCAGCCTGGAGAGCTCACGTACATGACACAACAATGGCCTCATCTAGTCTGGATGTTGCACTTTTTGCTTTACCAGATCTATCCTTTGGGAGACGTGTCCATGCAAACCTTCCGTCAACAACTACAGGATCTACTTAAGTGTAGACATCAGCAAATCCGGTGAGACTCATTACACATGCTTCTTCCTACCCCCTTAGCCTTCCTTTCCCTCTATTTCTTTTCTTCCCTCTTTCTTATTTGTTATATGTATATTGCTGTGTTACAACCCCAGGATACCCAGTATCCATTTTTTTTTTTTGTGTCACCTGGGTGGTCACTAGGTTTTGGACCGACCCAGGTACTCCGAGTTCACCCATAATGTTTGTAATGAGGGAGCCATGTATACAAGGACTCTAGATTTACAGCTTATGTACACCTTATCCCCTTCCAGTTTGGAGGGGAGGCCTGCTCATATAGACTGAATGTCTGGGACAGGACTCGGACCATGTTATATGTACCCCCTCCCCTATGCTCTCCCCTCCCTACCTCCTTCCCTCTCCCTCTCCCTGTATCCCCCCATTAATGTTACCTTATTGTGATGTTAATCTGTTTAAAAATTGAAAATGAAAATAAATATTATACAAAAAAATTAAAGTCTGTGGAGAATCACACCAAATTCTCATTAGACAAAGGACACCAAACATACATTACAGTTATGAGTGCACCTCTAATGAGAATTTGGTGATGGCAACCGGCGACGTGGCATCTCTCTACACCAGTATAGACCATCAAAGTGCCATAAGGACAGTGGAATGGGCCCTAAAAAATAATGATGGAAAAGGAAAGAACCTACAGGGATTCAAATTAAGATGTTTACGTTTCTGTTTGGAACATAACTTTTTTTGGTACCAGAACACTTTTTATTTACAGATTAAGAGCGTCGCGATGGGCGCAAAATTTGCCCCAAGTGTCACCAATTTATATATGGCCATATAGGAGTCTGAAGGTATTTTACACAATAGAGATCCCAATATTTTACTCTATAGGCGTTTTATAGATGATCTTTTGATCATATGGAAGGGAAAATTTCCTGGAAAAGGAGAAAAATAAAGTTAAGAATCTCAATCGGGAGGATTTACTCAAGGATGACATCAAACATATGACTGCCAACGATGATACGGGTCCCTGTATTGTTCTGGACTATAATCTACAGAATAAAGATGTTCAGAGAATTATTCATAAATATTGGAACGTCCTAAAACAGGACGTCCACCTAAAAGGAAGTTTGTCAGAAAAGCCTAATGCCGCGTACACACGAGCGGACTTTACGGCAGACTTTGCCTGGCGGACGGGATTTCGTCGGACAATTCGATGTGTGTGGGCTCCAGCGGACTTTGTTTTCTCAAAAGTTGGACGGACTTAGATTTGAAACATGTTTTAAATTAATTCATCGAAATCGAGTCCGGCCGAAAAGTCCACCGTCTGTATGCTAGTTCGACGGACAAAAAGCCACGCTAGGGCAGCTATTGGCTACTGGTTATGAACTTCCTTGTCTTAGTCCGGTCGTACGTCATCACATACGAATTCAACGGACTTTGGTGGATTGTGTGTAGGCAAGTCCGTTCATTCAGAAAGTCCGTCGTAAAGTACGTCGAAAAGTCCGCCGGGCAAAGTATGCCGTAAAGTCCGCTCGTGTGTACGCGGCATAAGATAATATACAAGAGAGCACCGAATCTACGTGACCTACTGGTGCACAATGTGGTAGAACCTCCCCTCCCAAACCCAAATTGTTTTGGGCTATGAAAGGTTTCCACAGTTGCGGTCGTTGCTACAGTTGCACCAGAGTTCCAAATAATGTTAGGAAAGTAAAGGATTTTGTCAATCCATATAATAACCATACATATATCATTAGGGATTTTATCTCATGTGAAACGGTTGGCATAGTTTACGCGGTCAAATGCCCTTGTAATTTAATATATGTGGGCAGAACTGTAAGGGCATTAAAAGAGTGTATTGAGGAGCACGTGAGGAATATTAAAAAAGGGTTTGACAAGCATTTTTTATCTGTACATTTTAGAGACAAACATAGTAAGAGTACAGAAGGTATGCAGTTTTGGGGTATTGAGGCACCCAAATGTCATTGGAGGGGTTCAAATTATGTTAGGGAAATCAGCAGAAGAGAATCATGGTGGATACACCAGTTGGGTTCCCTGGCCCCTGGAGGGTTAAACAAAGATTTTGATCTTAAATGTTTTTTAAGTAATCATTAAGTATACACAGTAGTATAATTTTGTTATGTCTCAACACCATGTCATAGTAGTAAGACCATATATAGATGAATGTTGAGACTATGGGGTATACACCATCCCCCAGTGGATATATCCTTTCGCGTATGGGGATACCCTGATGATATTAGTATTATTATTAAAGTATTTATAACAGTATTATTTTATCGGTTTTGGTGGATTTGCTGTGTGAGATTATCCACGGACTTTAATTTTAATTTTTATTGTTGATCTGGTCTATTCGTGTTTGTTAGTAGTATGTTGTATCTAATTTTAATTATCACGTGTTGTTTTATGCATATTTGTGATATTTACTAAAGTATGGCTATGTATGGTTACATACGTGCACTAATAATCTTAGTAGTAATTTATCCCTCGATTATCAATCATATATTAGTTTTTTAACAATAAATGTAATTCTATATTGTATTGATGTACTGTATATTTATATAGTTATGTTAGCCGGTTTATGCATGGGGTGCTGATCTGATCTTCCCACGTCCATCTTGACGCATTGTTGTCAGTGTTGAATGTTTTACTATATGTAACAGGCCAAATGGGGAATTCATGGCTATTAGCCTTCACCAGTTGTATCCGTCTATTTTGAACATAGACGTTTCTTCCATAGGATTACATGAGTTGCTTACTAAAGTGTCTCCAGGCCACAACAAAATGGCCGCGAATGAGCTATATTAACTGACAGGTTCATCGTCTAATCATATCACCCCCTGATGAAGATATGTAATACCCCTTGTATCGACACGCATTGGGGAAGGGGACAGGACGGAACGTCACACAAACAACCTGTTGGGAACGATCAGCACGCCACCTCGATATTGGACGCCGTTATCCGTTCTTTATTGCTATTTTAGGGTGGCGCCCTGTAAGCGCCTTTACAATGTGAGTACCCATTGTGGGTTTTTATTTTGGTTTTAATAAATGCTTAGTACATACTGCACCATGAAGTTCTCTCTGTGTAAATATACTGAGGTAATAAGCAGAACTGCTGTGAGGAACAGAGGCACAAGTGTAATCCATCCAGGATCCTGCATAAACTGCCAAACCCATAGAGGTTCTAAGGCATATTTGACCAAGCCTAATAGCAAGGTCACGCGCCCTAAGGTTAGGGGCTATTACTTGGGGGGAGCACTTGTATGAGCACATAGCACTTTATCTTTTGTTCACTGAAACGCATGGATGTATTTTGGAATATTTATGGACTACTAATCTGATTAATGCACAAGGCACTGCAGCACTAAATCACATGGATGCAGCACTGAATCACATGGATAATTTTATGGAATTTTTATCTATTATTGTTTGAACATTGCACAAGCACATTGGAATACTCATCTATCATTATTTGGACATTGCACAAGCATATTGGAGCACTTTATTTATTTATTGAAGTATCGCATATAAGTATATATTAATAACTGATTTTATATTTTGGATGTTATAAACATATATTCCACATGTTATGAGAGAGCACAGTATCACTTGATTTGCAATATAGCACTACATTTTATATATTTGCCATCTTGATAGCGCAGCGTGCTTATAACTTTGATGTTGTGAATGGCCTTGTATGTTATGGTTAACATTTTGAATTTTACATGGTGGGGTAGGGAAAGCCAGTGAAGAGATTGGCAGAAAGGGGCGGCAGTCACAGATCGATTAGTGAGGTGTATTAGTCTAGCAGCAGCATTCATAATAGACTGAAGGGGGATAGCCTGCTTAAGGGTAGGCCATTAACAAGAGAGTTGCAGTAGTCAAGGCGGGAAATAATCAAGGAGTGAATAAGTTGCTTTGTGGTGACATTAGTCAGGAAGGGTTGAATTCTGGAGATGTTGCGGAGGTTAAGGCAGCAGGATTTAGCCAGTGATTAGATATGGGGGCTGAAGGAGAGGTCAGAGTCAAGGATTACACCCAGGACCCTGGCATGTGTGGAGGGACTAATGGTTGTGTTGTTGATATTAATGGTGAAGTCACGGGGGGGGCCATTAAGGAGGAAATATAACAAGCTCAGTTTTAGAAAGATTAAGTTTGAGGAAGGGGTGTGACATCCATACCGATATGTCATTCAGTAAGTTTGAGATCCGTGAAGAGATTGAGGGGGTGAGTTGAGGAGTAGAGAGATAGATCTGTGTGTCATCTGCGGTAGGTGGTATTGGAAGCCACGGGAGGTTATCAACTGGCCCAGGGAAGAGGTATAGAGTGAGAATAGGAGAGGCCCAAGGACGGAGCCTTGGGGTACCCCAACAGAAAGAGGAAGGGGAACGGAGGAGATGAAGTTGTAAGTGACACTGAAAGTGCGCTGAGATAGGTAGGAGGAGAACCAGGATAATGCAGAATCATGGAGGCCAAGGGAGTGTAATTTGCTGAGGAGGAGCAGGTGGTCAACTGTGTCAAAGGCAGCAGAGAGGTCTAAAAGTATGAGTATGGAGTAGTGGCCATTGGTTTTAGCAGTTATTAGGTCATTGGTGAGTTTTAGTAGGGCAGTTTCAGTAGAATGTTGTGGGTGGAAGCCAGACTGTAGGGAGTCGAGAAGGTTGTTGTCCGTGAGGTAGCGACTCATTTGGTCATGAACAAGGCGTTCAATGAGCTTGGAGGCAAACGGGAGCAGGGAGATGGGTCATAAGATATTCAAACAGGTGGGGTCTAGTGAGTCTTTTTTGAGTATGGGGGTAACCAGTGCATGTTTGAGCAGGGAAGGAAAGGTGCCGGAGGAGAGGGAGAGGTTGAAGATGTGGGTTAGGGAGTTGAGGATAGAGTGGGAAGGTGGTCGCAGTAATTGAGAGGAGACGGGGTCCAGGGGACAGGTAGTGAGGTGGGCCATGGAGAGGAGTTTATCAACTTCATCTGTGGTAACTGGGCAAAAGGAGGAAAGTATTGAGTGTGTTATTACCTTGATATGTAATTGCAGAATGTAAAAATGTGCTTCAATTTGTACAGTGTGTATTCATACTTTTGTATTATGATACTCCTTACCTGTCCAGTGGGCTGCCAATAGTGTAAGTAAGGAGGGGCTGGCCAAAGTAACACACATTATTTACGCATTCAGCTCTCAATGAAGTGGAGAGGGTTACCTGTCCAAAACATCCCCCCCACCCTAAAATTTATACACTGAGCCATCAGAGGGGGGAGGAATCTGAGAAGTAGACCTTATACTTTTGTCTTTAAATACTCCTTAAAATAAATTTATACATATGTTGGCCAAGAATGTTTGTGTCTAATCTGCTTGCAATGTTATGTGCAAAAGTACTATTTTTATTTTTTCTTGTTTGTCTCCACAGTTTCCTTTAAACCCACAGGAATGGCAGACTGTAGCCTCCCAATTTGCCCAGCAGTGGAACTTCCCCAACTGCGGTGTAGCAATAGATGGAAAACCCGTCCACATTGTCCCACCCCCCAACTCGGGGTCATACTATTATAATTATAAGGGGTATAGTAGTATAGTGTTTTTGGTGGTGGTGTCAGCGACGTACGAGTTTTTGTATGTGAAAGTGGGAAAAAATGGCTGGATGTCAGATGGTGGAGTCATCTCCCAGACGGAGTTTAACAGACAGCTCCAGAATGGTAGCTTGGGCCTGCCACCTCCAAAAGACAATGTGGCGGGACTCCCGTTCGCCTTCGTCGTGGATGAAGCTTTTGCGCTGGCGGACCATCTTATGCGGCCATTCCCAATGAGGACCCTCTTTCTGGACCAGAGGGTTTTTAAAGTACCGGCTAGCCAGAGGCAGAAGAGTGGTGGAAAATGCCTTTGGCATAATGGCCAGCCGGTTCCGGTTATTTTTCACTGCTATTAATATGGCGGAATATAAACTTAATCACATAATTCTTTCATGCTGCATTTTACATAACTTTTTGCGCAAAAATGCATCAAACTATGTGGCCTCAGTCGGGACTGAGGCTGGCTTACCCGATTCAACAACTCTGACGGAACTTGAAGCTGGCTGTCCTGGCTTGCCCCCCCAAAGTGCCCGCAAAGTACGCCAAAATTATCTAGAGTACTTTGCGGGTAGGGGGGCCATTGATATGCCAGAGAATGTGGAACCTGTTTTAAATAAATTGTTTGTTAAAAACTGAACTCATATTTCATTTGATTTACTGCTTGTGTTTCTTTTAGCTGTCTCCTAGATTCTCCAATGGCCTTTTATTTTTGTCCATTTTCTTCAATAGTGCAAACATAACTTATTTGATACATGAGGTGACAATCTCTTCTTCAGCTAACTATTATGTTGTGCTGTGGGTGTGCTGTGCACATACATTGTTTTTGTTGTTAATGTATGTAATACATTAATGATAAAAATGATCATCCTTTTCAACTCTATGAATTAATTGCTTGCAGTCCCTAAAATGGCCTGATTGTGGCAATTTTTAGAGCACTGTGGGGGTTATTTACTAAAGGCAAATCTACTTTGCACTACAAGTGCGCTGAAACTGCACTGAAAGTGCACTTGGAGTGCAAAGTGGATTTGCCTTTAGTAAATAACCCCAATTGTGACTGTAGCTACACCAACTTACTCCAAAAACTGGTATTGAGCATTGAAAGAATAAGCCAAACATTGTTGAGTATAAAACATTTTACTCAAAGCACATTCACACTTGTGCATTATAGAAGGGTTTTTTAACAAACCAACATCTTTGGTGTATAACATTATTGTGTGATATTATATAGCCTTTTTGTGGCTAAACAGGCATGTTTAAAACCATAATAACATACACAACTCAGGAACTTACAAAGTTCAACTTTTTGATAAAGTGAAGGCAATAGGAGACATTAGTTAAAATGTCAAAACTGTTTTGATTTTGCCTTCATCAGATGGGGTGATGTCACCCCTGTAAAAGCCAAATTTTGAAGATTCACACAAATTGGGACTCAAAAATGTGGATTTCACTCATGATCCCATGCCTAAAATATGTGTCTTTTCCCTACATCTATTTAGATAGATGTAGGGAAAAGACACACAGTGTGTCAACATGTGCTATCTGCCATCATGGGATATCAATGTACGCGTTTTGTGGGTGCAACACCTTCCTCGCAACTAAAGTAGATGAGAGTAAGGGGTTGCACCCACAAAACGCGTATATTGATATCTCATGATGGCAGATAGCGCATGTTGACACACTCTGTGCATCTGCAAAATTTGGCTTTCAAATTACTTTAAAATTTATATAAAAATATTTAAAATACCAATAACATTGATTTTTTTGGTTAGATTTTGCCTAAAACATCAATGATGTTGGTGAGTCTTTTTTCAACATCATTGATGCTTTCCTTGACCTTCTCTAAATCCCGATTGCACACCATTATTTTGCTGATCAGGATCTGTGTACTTGCACTGTTGAAGTGAGTTTCTTCTTCCACAACATCCACATCACCTAAAAATAAAGAAACACACCATGTATTATAAATATGCAGGCATACATCTATTACCTGAAGCTGTGGTCTCAGACACTCACCTGTTGTGGTCCCCATTTTGCCCACTTCATGTACCTCGGAATCCACATCTTCTTCATGGTGTGTGGGGATTTCCCCTTCTTCATGAGTAGTGGGGTTCCTGGGGTCCTCGAATGTCCGATTCTTTTCTCCCCTATGTGAATGCAAAAAAGGTATACTTAGCACACAGATATTTGAGGCAAGAAATAGTAATATGAAACATTGCTTGGAAGTAAGTTCCAATTGTCTGTTTAGGCAGAGTTCCAAGCTGAAGACATTATTTTTTCCCTTTCCAAAGCTGGAATACTTACCTGTTTTGTGCAATTTTCACACATGGAGAGACCCCTAGTATGCACTGGAGAACCCGCGTGGGACACCATAAAAAGGGTGTTCTGGTGTCCCACACTAGTGCTCCTGCATCCAGATGTGAAAACAGCTGCTGAGTGTCCTTTCCCTACACTGAATCAAGTTTGCATTTCATTCTAGTTACAAACACATCTAGACAACAATGTAATAAACTTCTTTTCATACAAATAGGCATGAACAAATGTAGTTAACCACTTGATGACCGCCTCACGCCGATGTACGTCGGCAAAGTGGCACGAACAGGCAAAATCACGTACAGGGTACGTGATTTGCCTTCCGCGGGTGGGGGGTCCGATCGGACCCCCCCCGGTGCCCGAGGCGGTCGTCGTTTGTCCAGCGGCGATCGGTGGTGAGGGGGAGACCATCCGTTCGTGGCCCCCCCTCGCGATCGCCGCCGGCCAATCGAATCATTCCTTTGCTGCTGTATGCTAAACAGCAGCAAAGGAAATGATGTCATCTCTCCTCGGCTCGGTAATTTCCGTTCCGGCCCGAGGAGAGAAGACATCAATGTGAGTGCACCAACACACACACACACAGTAGAACATGCCAGGCACACAAAACACCCCGATCCCCCCCCCGATCGCCCCCCGATCCCCCCCCAATCACCCCCCCCCTGTCACAAACTGACACCAGCAGTTTTTTTTTTTTTTTTCTGATTACTGCATAGTGTCAGTTTGTGACAGTTACAGTGTTGGGACAGATACTGTTACCCCCCTTTAGGTCTAGGGTACCCCCCTAACCCCCCCTAATAAAGTTTTAACCCCTTGATCACCCCCTGTCACCAGTGTCACTAAGCGATCATTTTTCTGATCGCTGTATTAGTGTCGCTGGTGACGCTAGTTAGGGACATAAATATTTAGGTTCGCCGTCAGCGTTTTATAGCGTCAGGGACCCCCATATACTACCGAATAAATGTTTTAACCCCTTGATTGCCCCCTAGTTAACCCTTTCACCACTGATCACCGTATAACCGTTACGGTTGACGCTGGTTAGTTTGTTTATTTTTTATAGTGTCAGGGCACCCGCCGTTTATTACCGAATAAAGGTTTAGCCCCCTGATCGTCCGGCGGTGATATGCGTCGCCCCAGGCAGCGTCAGATTAGCGCCAGTACCGCTAACACCCACGCACGCAGCATACACCTCCCTTAGTGGTATAGTATCTGAACGCATCAATATCTGATCTGATCAGATCTATACTAGCGTCCCCAGCAGTTTAGGGTTCCCAAAAACGCAGTGTTAGCGGGATCAGCCCAGATACCTGCTAGCACCTGCGTTTTGCCCCTCCGCCCGGCCCAGCCCAGCCCACCCAAGTGCAGTATCGATCGATCACTGTCACTTACAAAAGACTAAACGCATAACTGCAGCGTTCGCAGAGTCAGGCCTGATCCCTGCGATCGCTAACAGTTTTTTTGGTAGTATTTTGGTGAACTGGCAAGCACCAGCCCCAGGCAGGGTCAGGTTAGCGCCAGTACCGCTAACACCCACGCACGCACCGTACACCTCCCTTAGTGGTATAGTATCTGATCGGATCAATATCTGATCCGATCAGATCTATACTAGTGTCCCCAGCAGTTTAGGGTTCCCAAAAACGCAGTGTTAGCAGAATCAGCCCAGATACCTGCTAGCACCTGCGTTTTGCCCCTCCGCCCGGCCCAGCCCACCCAAGTGCAGTATCGATCGATCACTGACACTTACAAAACACTAAATGCATAACTGCAGCGTTCGCAGAGTCAGGCCTGATCCCTGCGATCGCTAACAGTTTTTTTGGTAGTATTTTGGTGAACTGGCAAGCACCAGCCCCAGGCAGCGTCAGGTTAGCGCCAGTACCGCTAACACCCACGCACGCACTGTACACCACCCTTAGTGGTATAGTATCTGAACAGATCAATATCTGATCCGATCAGATCTATACTAGCATCCCCAGCAGTTTAGGGTTCTCACAAACGCAGTGTTAGCGGGATCAGCCCAGATACCTGCTAGCACCTGCGTTTTGCCCCTCCGCCCGGCCCAGCCCAGCCCACCCAAGTGCAGTATCGATCGATCACTGTCACTTACAAAAGACTAAAACACATAACTGCAGCGTTCGCAGAGTCAGGCCTGATCCCTGCGATCGCCAACAGATTTTTTGGTAGCGTTTTGGTGAACTGGCAAGCGCCAGCGGCCTAGTACACCCCGGTCGTAGTCAAACCAGCACTGCAGTAACACTTGGTGACGTGGCGAGTCCCATAAGTGCAGTTCAAGCTGGTGAGGTGGCAAGCACAAGTAGTGTCCCGCTGCCACCAAAAAGACAAACACAGGCCCGTCGTGCCCATAGTGCCCTTCCTACTGCATTTGCCAATCCTAATTGGGAACCCACCGCTTCTGCAGCGCCCGTACTTCCCCCATTCACATCCCCAACCAAATGCAGTCGGCTGCATGAGAGGCATTTTCTTTATGTCCTCCCGAGTACCCCTACCCAGCGAACGCCCCCAAAAAAGATATTGTGTCTGCAGCAAGCGCGGATATAGGCGTGACACCCGCTATTATTATCCCTCCTGTCCTGACAATCCTGGTCTTTGCATTGGTGAATGTTTTGAACGCTACCATGCACTAGTTGAGTATTAGCGTAGGGTACAGCATTGCACAGACTAGGCACACTTTCACAGGGTCTCCCAAGATGCCATCGCATTTTGAGAGACCCGAACCTGGAACCGGTTACAGTTATAAAAGTTAGTTACAAAAAAAGTGTAAAAAAAAATAAATATATATATATATATATATATAAAATAAAAAAAAATAGTTGTCGTTTTATTGTTCTCTCTCTCTCTATTCTCTCTATTGTTCTGCTCTTTTTTACTGTATTCTATTCTGCAATGTTTTATTGTTATTATGTTTTATCATGTTTGCTTTTCAGGTATGCAATTTTTTATACTTTACCGTTTACTGTGCTTTATTGTTAACCATTTTTTTGTCTTCAGGTACGCCATTCACAACTTTGAGTGGTTATACCAGAATGATGCCTGCAGGTTTAGGTATCATCTTGGTATCATTCTTTTCAGCCAGCGGTCGGCTTTCATGTAAAAGCAATCCTAGCGGCTAATTAGCCTCTAGACTGCTTTTACAAGCCGTGGGAGGGAATGCCCCCCCCCCCACCGTCTTTCGTGTTATTTCTCTGGCTCTCCTGTCTCAACAGGGAACCTGAAAATGCAGCCGGTGATTCAGCCAGCTGACCATAGAGCTGATCAGAGACCAGAGTGGCTCCAAACATCTCTATGGCCTAAGAAACCGGAAGCTACGAGCATTTTATGACTTAGATTTCGCTGGATGTAAATAGCGCCATTGGGAAATTGGGGAAGCATTTTATCACACCGATCTTGGTGTGGTCAGATGCTTTGAGGGCAGAGGAGAGATCTAGGGTCTAATAGACCCCAATTTTTTCAAAAAAGAGTACCTGTCACTACCTATTGCTATCATAGGGGATATTTACATTCCCCGAGATAACAATAAAAGTGATTTAAAAAAAATAAAAATGAAAGGAACAGTTTAAAAATAAGATAAAAAAGCAAAAAAATAATAAAGAAAAAAAAAAAAAAAAAAAAAAAAGCACCCCTGTCGCCCCCTGCTCTCGCACTAAGGCGAACGCAAGCGGCGGTCTGTCGTCAAACGTAAACAGCAATTGCACCATGCATGTGAGGTATCACCGCGAAGGTTAGATCGAGGGCAGTAATTTTTGCAGTAGACCTCCTCTGTAAATCTAAAGTGGTAACCTGTAAAGGCTTTTAAAGGCTTTTAAAAATGTATTTATTTTGTTGCCACTGCACGTTTGTGCGCAATTGTAAAGCATGTCATGTTTGGTATCCATGTACTCGGCCTAAGATCATCTTTTTTATTTCATCAAACATTTGGGCAATATAGTGTGTTTTAGTGCATTAAAATTTAAAAAAGTGTGTTTTTTCCCCAAAAAATGCGTTTGAAAAATCGCTGCGCAAATACTGTGTGAAAAAAAAAAATGAAACACCCACCATTTTAATCTGTAGGGCATTTGCTTTAAAAAAATATATAATGTTTGGGGGTTCAAAGTAATTTTCTTGCAAAAAAAAAAAAACTTTTTCATGTAAACAATAAGTGTCAGAAAGGGCTTTGTCTTCAAGTGGTTAGAAGAGTGGGTGATGTGTGACATAAGCTTCTAAATGTTGTGCATAAAATGCCAGGACAGTTCAAAACCCCCCCAAATGACCCCATTTTGGAAAGTAGACACCCCAAGCTATTTGCTGAGAGGCATGTCGAGTCCATGGAATATTTTATATTGCGACACAAGTTGCGGGAAAGAGACAATTTTTTTTTTTTTTTTTGCACAAAATTGTCACTAAATGATATATTGCTCAAACATGCCATGGGAATATGTGAAATTATACCCCAAAATACATTCTGCTGCTTCTCCTGAGTACGGGGATACCACATGTGTGAGACTTTTTGGGAGCCTAGCCGCGTACGGAACCCCGAAAACCAAGCACCGCCTTCAGGCTTTCTGAGGGCGTGAATTTTTGATTTCTCTCTTGACTGCTTATCACAGTTTCGGAGACCATGGAATGCCCAGGTGGCACAAACCCCCCCAAATGACCCCATTTTGGAAAGTAGACACCCCAAGCTATTTGATGAGAGGTATAGTGAGTATTTTGCAGACCTCACTTTTTGTCACAAAGTTTTGAAAATTGAAAAAAGAAAAAAAAAAAAGTTTTTTCTTGTCTTTCTTCATTTTCAAAAACAAATGAGAGCTGCAAAATACTCACCATGCCTCTCAGCAAATAGCTTGGGGTGTCTACTTTCCAAAATGGGGTCATTTGGGGGGGTTTTGTGCCACCTGGGCATTCCATGGCCTCCGAAACTGTGATAGGCAGTGAAGAGTGAAATCAAAAATTTTCACCCTTAGAAATCCTGAAGGCGGTGATTGGTTTTCGGGGTCCCGTACACGGCTAGGCTCCCAAAAAGCCCCACACATGTGGTATCCCCGTACTCAGGAGAAGTAGCTAAATGTATTTTGGGGTGCAATTCCACATATGCCCATGGCCTGTGTGAGCAATATATCATTTAGTGACAACTTTGTGCAAAAAAAAAAAAAAATGTGTCACTTTCCCGCAACTTGTGTCAAAATATAAAATATTCCATGGACTCAATATGCCTCTCTGGAAATAGCTTGGGGTGTCTACTTTCCAAAATGGGGTCATTTGGGGGGGGTTTTGTGCCACCTGGGCATTCCATGGCCTCTGAAACTGTGATAGGCAGTAAAGAGTGAAATCATAAATTTACGCCCTTAGAAATCCTGAAGGCGGTGATTGGATTTCGGGGCCCCGTACGCGGCTAGGCTCCCAAAAAGTCCCACACATGTGGTATCCCCATATTCAGGAGAAGCAGCAGAATGTATTTTGGGGTGCAATTCCACATAGGCCCATGGCCTGTGTGAGCAATATATCATTTAGTGACAACTTTTTGTAAATATTTTTTTTTTTTTTTTGTCATTATTCAATCACTTGGGACAAAAAAAATAAATATTCAATGGGTTCAACATGCCTCTCAGCAATTTCCTTGGGGTGTCTACTTTCCACAATGGGGTCATTTGGGGGGGTTTTGTACTGCCCTGCCATTTTAGCACCTCAAGAAATGACAAAGGCAGTCATAAACTAAAAGCTGTGTAAATTACAGAAAATGTACCCTAGTTTGTAGACGCTATAACTTTTGCGCAAACCAATAAATATACGCTTATTGACATTTTTTTTACCAAAAACATGTGGCCGAATACATTTTGGCCTAAATGTATGACTAAAATTGAGTTTATTGGATTTTTTTTATAACAAAAAGTAGAAAATATCATTTTTTTTCAAAATTTTCGGTCTTTTTCCATTTATAGCGCAAAAAATAAAAACCGCAGAGGTGATCAAATACCATCAAAAGAAAGCTCTATTTGTGGGAAGAAAAGGACGCAAATTTCGTTTGGGTACAGCATTGCATGACCGCGCAATTAGCAGTTAAAGCGACGCAGTGCCAAATTGGAAAAAGACCTCTGGTCCTTAGGCAGCATAATGGTCCGGGGCTCAAGTGGTTAACCTGCATCTGCCAAAAACATTGTATAAGTGGTCGAACAAACAATGTTTAATACGAACAATTACTATACCCACAAACCTCAAACTTGCCATTTTAAAATCTACAACAGTAAAGAAAAGCACATGTACTAGCACGAAAGTAAAATAATAATAATAGGAACACAGGACAAGTACTTACTTTTTAGAAGCAGTTTCCTGATCCTTCTGTACTGATTAGGAGAGTTTAGCCTGACATTAGGGTTTGTCTTGTGTTGTGTCTTGCAGATAAAATGGATAAATTAACTTACCCAGACTTCCTGCCAAACTTTATAGACAAGTACAGGGAGCTGCCATGTCTGTGGCAAGTCAAACACAGAGAATACTCCAACAAGCTAAAGAGGAAGGCAGCGCTGGAGCAACTGTTGGAATTGGTGAAGCTAAGGCTAAAATTGGTGGCCTGAGGAGCACATATAATAGGGAGCGCAAAAAGGTCCAGGATTCCATGAGATCAGGAGCAGCAGCAGATGACGTATATGTCCCCAGGCTGTGGTACTACGACAGACTGTGGTTTTTGTCAGACCAGAGTGAACCCAGGCCATCACTATCTACACTTCCTTCCACAATTCCTTCCACATCAGATGAGGCTTCAGAAGTCCAACCTAGGCCTTCCACCCAGGAAGAAGATGTGGAGAAGCCTGACTTGAGCCAGGTATAGCATTGTTCAACATATTTCTTGTCAAAAGTTGAATGATGTTAACTAGATAGCTATTATTAATCACTAATTTCTGATTTAACAAAGTGGTTTACATATCAATAGACAATAGTAGCCAAAAATGATTGGGACAAGAATGAAAAATGCTATGGTCAGAAGGATAGTCTTTTCTATTTGTTAACATTCAATTTGCAACAGTCATGAGCTCAAAATTGTGTGTGATTGATGACCAAACTAAAACTGTGTCTCAGCCAGAAAGAGGCCATGGAAAGTGGCAGCCAGAAGGTGGCCATGGAAATGGCAGCCAGGAGGTGGCCGTGGAAAGTGACAGCCAGGAGGTGGCCGTGCCCAGCAGCCTCACCCAATCCCAGGTTTCTCCCCTCCGCCTTCCAACAAAAAGGACCAGGAAGGTGAAGAGCATGGAGGAGTCAGCGACTGTTTTGATTAGGCAGGCTACTGCGGTCCTCACCCGGTGGGCCCAAGTCGTATGGCTGTCTGACAGCCAGTAAACTGGAACAAATGGAGGAGGGTCAATGTTTCCTCTGTGAGGAGGTAATACTTCAGGCCCTAAACAAGGGGATGAGGGGCCAACTCACAACTAAAAGCCACGTGTGTGAGTTGGACCATACTACTCCTCCACCACCTCCAGCAACACCTCCAACAACACAGCCACCTAACCCATGACAGCAGCCTAGAAGGAAGCATGGAAGGAAGTGTTGAGAGTGGTGGCCTGGGTTTGGTGTGGTCTGGTAAAAGATGCAGGCTGTTGTAAGACCAAAGCCCTATTAAATGGACTCTTCAGGTTACCAATTTTGACAGTCAAATAATTGATGTCTGTCCTGAGGTACAAAGGCTTCAACAATTCCAACTGTTTCTCCAGCGTTGCCTTCCTCTTTATTTTGTTAGGACCCCTAATACATTTTTAATTTTTGTTTTGACAAATACTTGGCTATGTGTTTTACTTCAAATAGGACAGTTTGTTTGTGAGTAGGCAGGCACATTTCAAAAATACAATGTCAAATTATCAAGGGACACCAACACAACCAACCTCTTTGAGATAAAAAAAATACAAGATAATAATGGTGTTGTGGTAACTTGACACACAAAACGACAAAAAAAATATTATGGAGATCACTAGAAAAAAAAAGAAAAAAAAAGCTTTTATTCTGGAGATCTGGAGAAATAAAAAAAAAAGGAGATCACTATAAAAAAAAAAAAAAAAATATTCTGGAGATCGTGATAAAAAAACCCAACATAAACAAAGATTATTCATGAGATCACGAGAATTAATAAAAAATCAGTTTGTCAGAACTCTGTGTGAATATCAGCAGCAAAGCAACTTCATTATTCTAGCATTATGAAGAAGAAGAGAATGCGCTGCATTGAAAGATTTAAAAATTTGCTTTGTGACGAATGTACTATCTCCATTACGAACGCTAGTTTTACAGGACCGAGCGCTTCCGTCTCGTACTTGATTCTGAGCATGAGTGGACTTTTGTGCGTCGGACTTGTGTACACATGATCAGAAACTCCAACAGCAAAGCTTTGTTGTCGGAACATTTGAGAACCTGCTCTCAAACATTTGTGTGCGGAAATTCAGATGGAGCATACATACGGTCGGACTTTCCGACAACAAGCTCACACCGAACATTTCCCGACGGAAAATCAGATCGTATGTACGTGGCATTAGAGGATAAATGATCAAACTAGCTAGTATCAGGAAATGGGAATGGACCCAACAGACATTAACATTGGTAAAGATTAGTCTAATATCTCTATTAGATGTTACACAATTTCTGTGTATTTGTGCTTCATTCTGTGTATACTCACGTAATATAGTTGGACAAATATCCCATTATCATTTTGATATGTGATCTTTCTGAATTGAAATCAATAAAAAAGTAGTACCTCCCTCCAAAAAAATAAATAAATAAATAAATAAATAAATAAATATATATATATATATATATATATATATATATATATATATATATATATATATATATATATATATATATATATATATATATATATAAAAAACACACACATAATTATAGACCTAACAAGAACTGTTAGGTGTATTCACTGTGCATACAATGGGTGATACACACTGCAATATATTTCAACTTGAATCTCATCCCTGGTTAGAAATAGCTGTAATTTTACTTCTAGATGTGTCCTATTGACACCTTGTTACTTCTAATAATTCCAATTCCAGGTTTTAGAAATATTCATAGAGTATCGCTTTGAAAATCTCACTTATGCATTAAATTGATTCTAGAAATAAGGGGACATTAGAATTGTATGCATTAGTTATACATTACTGCTAAATTTCCAGCTGAATGAAACGCAATGCTGGATATGTAGAAACAGACACAGTTACACAGAAATAGATACAAAGAACATTTGTCCTGCCATACTTAGATTTTTGTAAATGCATTTTTATCATTCTTTAAAAACAAAATATACCAAAATAATAATGAAACGTTTTAAAAGCAATGACTGCCCAACCAAATCAAGTAACCTTGATATACTTGTAATACTTATAATAATCGTAATCATTACTATCATTATCACTGAAATGAACCACTTAAGGAGCGAAAGATTTGCCCCCTTAATGACCAGGCCATTTTTTTGCGATACAACACTGCGTCGCTTTAACTGACAATTGCACGGTCGTGCGAAGCTGCACCCAAGCAAAATTGACATCCTTTTTTTCTCACAAATAGAACTTTCTTTTGGTGGTATTTTATCACCTCTGTGGTTTTTATTTTTTGCGCTATAAACAAAAAGAGAGCGACAATTTTGAAAAAAAAAATACTTTTTACTTTTTGCTATAATAAATATCCCCCCCAAAAAAACTAATTTCTTCATCAGTTTAGGCCAATATGTATTCTTCTACATATTTTTGGTAAAAAAAAAATTCCAATAAGTGTATATTGATTGGTTTGCACAAAAGTTATAACGTCTTCAAAATAGAGGATAGATTTATAGCATTTTTATATATATTTTTTTTTTACTAGTAATGGCAGTGACCTGCGATTTTTAGCAGGACTGCTACATTGCAGCGGACAGATCGGACACTTTTGACACTTTTTTGGAACCATTGACATTTATACAGCAATCAGAGCTAAAAATGACCACTGATCACTGTATAAATGTCACTGGCAGGGAATGGGTTAACACTAGTGGGGGCGATCAAGGGGTTGTGTGTTCCCTGGGAGGTGTTGCCAACTGTATGGGGTCTGAGCTGACTGGAGGTGGAGACAGATCGCTGTTTCTAATCACTGGGAACAGACAATATCTCTCTCCGCCCCTGACAGGACAGGGATCTGTTTGTTCACACTGATAGATCCCCGCTCTGCCTGTCTCTGGAGCGATTGTGGGTGGCCGGCAGACATCGAGGCTGCTGGACCCATTGGTTGGCCCCCCTGCTCGCGAATGGGCGCACAACCACAAATCACCGTGTACGCACCCGATGTACAATGATGGCGATTTGCGCAGGAGAGCCAACTTGCCGCAGTACAACTGCGGTGGGCGGTCCGTAAATAGTTAAAATACTATTTTTTTTATGTAATCTTTATTTTATTTTACATTTTATAAAGAACATACAAACACATAGTCTATGGTCGGTCTTTCCAAATTACAGTGCATATTTTACAGTGCAGACCTAGACGTTTAGACAAAAACAAATTATAGAACAAATTATAAAACGGAGGGGTGAGGGAGGGAGGGGAAAGGGGATGAGGGATTAGGTTATCTCCAAACTGTATTACACTATTAAAATGTCATAATGAATCCTAAAGGGTGTCCCGCCATATCGGCTTCGGCCGGACCTATCTTTCTTCAGCCCTCCATTCAAATACTGGAGGAGGGGTCTAGACTCTGCCTCAAGGCCCCAGGATGCCCGTTGGGCGGGTCCCTCGGGAGGGGGGCCACAAGCCTCCAACTAACCTCCACCAAGATGGAAGCACCCCCCTGGCATCCCGCTAGGCTAATGCAGTCACAAAGGTGCCTATGCCACCAGGCGGAACCCCTATCCAATACATCTAAACAAGTAACGACTTAGTAATATTTAAAGAGTGAGACACAAAAACATGCCTTTAATCACTAGTGGCGCATAGCGCCTCGTATGAACCTTCAACTATAGACCTTGTGAACCACACATAAGGAAAGGAAGAGCTTACACATTGCGCTACCAGTAGGGCAGTGAGACATGTTATTCAGGTACGTACATCACCATACACAGGCCTCCTTAGCTTCAGGGAGGGCTCCGCTAACTCCAACAGCGTGACATCTAGACTAGAGGACACAGGATTGGTGTCAACGGTGAATCTCCGCCACTTGGCCCAAATGCTATTAAAATGCTCACTCCTATCTTTGCACCTCGCCACCCACTCCTCCGCCTCTCTGATATCGTCCACCTTCTGTAGCCATTCTTTTAAGGTAGGGATCTGCGGACGTTTCTAATAGAGAGGTATAAGCCTTTTAGCGGCATTTAGTAGATGAGGAAGGGCGCTTTTTTTGTAATGGCTCAGAGGGAGGGTAGGGAGGTGCAAGAGGAAATGCTCAGGGGAAAACGGGATCTCAATCTGCAGGGCATTTTTAATGGTAGTCTGTATTTCCATCCAGAAAGGCTTGATTGCTGGGCATTCCCACCACACATGAAGGAGGGTGCCTTTCTGACCACAACCTCGCCAGCAGCAGTCAGAAACCGAGGGGTAGATACGTGCTATGACAGCTGGTACACGATACCAGTGAGTTAGTAGCTTGTAGTTAGTTTCCTGCGTTCTAGACTCTATGGAGCTAGAGTGTGCTAGTTTGTACATGTGTAGACGTTGTTCCGGCGTGAACTCTACTCCTAGGTCTCGTTCCCATTCCCGTATGAAAGCCGGCTTGCCCACGGTGGAAACTGAACCCAGGAGCCTATATAACTCAGAAATCAGATGGGGAGTTGGCTCTTCTTCTATGAAAAATCTTTCCAGTGTGGTGATAGTGTCCAGCCCTCTCATCGAGGCCCCCTCTGCCGCAATAAAGTGTTGGAGTTGCTGGTGCTTCCACCAATCCATTAGGAATCTGCCATGACTATTCCGTAAGGCGTCTGGGGGTATCAACTTACCATTATCTACAAATTTGCCGCAACTATAATTGCTGTCTGTAACCCAAGTACCGAAAAAGGTCCTCTGCTCCCCAGGAGGGAACCACCTAAATCCCCCCAGCGGTGCCAGTGGGGTGCCTGGGGGCACCAAAGCATACAGAGCATTTGTGTGGTCCCAGACCCGCAGGGTATGAGGGGTTAACGGGGAGGACGTCTGTGAGAGTCCCCTGTATTCATGGGGTAGCCAAGGTGCGTATGATAAGTCGCGGCCGGCTAAGCTCTTCTCCAAGGAGACCCACATTTTTGAACCCCCATGATGACGCCAGTTAAGGATATGTTGGATCGCAATGGCTCTGTAGTATCGCCGTATATCCGGGAGGCCCAAGCCTCCCATCTCTTTGGCCTTCTGCAATAAAGACGCAGCCAGCCTTGGTTTTTTACCATGCCAAATGAAATTAATCATTAGGCTTTGAAGCTGTGTAAAAAAGCTCCTGGGGAAGGGGACGGGCAGCATCTGCAAATAAAAGAGCACCCTAGGGAGGATGTTCATCTTGAGTATGCTAAGTTTGACCAGCCATGTGAAGGAGGTCTTGGCCCAGTTCTGTAAAGTCTCTACGCACCATTCTCAGAAGGGTAGGGAAATTAGCTGAGTAAATAGTATCAAATCGATTTGTAAGTTGGATACCCAAATACTTAATAGATGTTTTAGCCCAACTAAATGAGAAAGCTTGTTGTAGGTCAGTGGCCATTTTTACAGGAATGGTAATGGGTAGAATTTCGGATTTCAAAAAGTTTATTTTAAAATTTGACACATGATCAAAAATTTTAAGTTCCCTCATAAGGTTTGGCAGTGACACCAAAGGCTGGGTAAAATGAAAGAGCACGTCGTCGGCATAGGCCGACAGTTTGTGTTCCGTTGACCCCACCGTCACCCCTCTAATATCAGCGTTCGCCCGTATTGTTCTAAGCAGAGGCTCCATAGCCAGAGCGAACAGAAGGGGAGAGAGGGGGCACCCTTGCCTCGTGCCATTCCATATGGGGAACCCCAGGGACAGATGGCCATTTACCTTGACCTTCGCACTGGGGGTCGTGTAAAGTGCCATGATCCATCTAAGCATATGAGGGCCCAGTCCCCAAGCCTCCAGAACCGCCTTAAGGTATGACCAATCTATTCTGTCAAAAGCCTTTTCAGCATCCGTGGACAGAATGAGGTAGGGGGTGGAATCCCTATGGGAACAAGCCCACTGAATGAGCTGCATGGCCCGGATGGAATTATCCCTAGCTTCTCTACCCGAAATAAATCCCGTTTGATCGGGGTGAATAAAGGAGGGTAAGACATACTTTAATCGATTTGCCATAATCTTAGCAAAGATTTTTATATCGACATTAAGTAGAGATATTGGTCGATAGCTTTGTGGGAGAGTGGGGTCTTTGCCTTCCTTCGGAAGTACAGTGATGTGGGCAAGTAATGCCTCAGGGGGAATCTGGTGATTTGTGGCTAAAGAATTAAAATACCTACACATATGATTTTGTAGCAAGGGAAGAAATTTTACATAGTACGCTTTGGAATATCCATCCGGGCCAGGGCTCTTCCCATTAGGTAGGGACTTCACCGTCGAGATGATCTCCTGAGGGGAGACGGGGGAGTCAAGGTCTAGCTGCTGTTCGGGTGTCAAAGAGGGGAGTCCGGCCGAGGCGAGGTAGTCGCCAATAGCTTTCAGTTTTGCTGTCCGCTCTGTGTGGGAGGTATCTTTATCTAGGTGATATAAGTCTGCATAATAATCCCTAAAGATGCAGGCAATCCCAGAGGAGTGTAAAGTTGCCGTACCATCAGGGGACCGAAGCGAGTGTACGTGAGCTGTCAGTCGTTGCTTCCGAAGCGCTCTAGCTAACATTCTGCTGCACTTATTTCCCTGTTCGTAATATTTATGTGAAAGGTAGCGTAGTTGTCTACATGCACGACGATTAAGGAGGCGTGAAAACAGCTCCCTCAATTCAGTCAACCGTTCGCGGGCTTTAGCATCTCCCTGACGTTTGTGTCTAAGTTCTTCTTGCAAGGCTGTCAGTACCCTCTTGAAGTCCATCTGTCTTTCCCTTTTGAGTTTAGAACCCAAGGAGATCAATTCTCCCCTGAGTACCGCCTTATGACTTTCCCACACAACTCCGTCTGCCATATCCTCAGATACATTTTCGGCAAAATAATGCGTGATGGTCTCAGAGACCTTAGCTACTACCGAGGCGTCGTCCAGGAGGTTTTCATTGAGCCTCCAAGACCAGGTCCTCGGAGTTCCATCTGGAACCCTTAACATGGCCCACACTGGGGCATGATCTGAAATGGTGATATTGCTACTTCAGCTGACTGTAATAGCTCAAGGGTGTCATGATCTACACACATAAGATCTATGCGCGTATATACGTCATGCACCCCCGAGTAGTAGCTGTAGTCCCTATCCGACGCACAAAGAGCTCTCCACGTGTCTATAAGGAAGTTATTCTGCAGTGACTTACGAAAATGCTTGAGGAAGGCTTGGGAGTGAGTGGGGCGGCCACGGGACGTCTCAACGAGCGGGTCTGGGCTCACGTTAAAGTCCCCTCTAAGGATTAAGTGACCCTCCCTGAATTTGTTTAACTTATCTAGCACAGAATCAATAGGGGAGTTGTTGGGCATTAGGTGCGTAGAGAGTCGCAAATGTAAATTTTGTGTTGGCCAAGACCCCCTTCACAAAGACGTATCTACCCTGCGGGTCAACCTGGCTCTCCGAGAGTTGGAGTGGGCATGACTTATAAAATGCAATGGCGGTACCTCGTGATTTGGCCACCGGGGAGTTGCTAAAGAACCATTGGGTGTATAGGTGTGTGGGTATCTTAGAAAGGGACTGTTGCCTGAAGTGAGTCTCCTGCAGGAAAACCACCTGGGCCCCCAGCCGCTTTAACTCCAGCCAGAGCCTGTTGCGCTTGTGTGGAGAGCAGAGCCCCCTGACATTGTAAGACAGTACCTTTAGTGACGGCGTACCTGAATTGGATGATAACGGATCGGTCTCACCCCCTCTGGGTCCTCTGCGCATGGTTCAGACGATCAAGAGGCAACCTGAAGGTCAAAGCAATGAACGTTTAGCTTTAAAAAGCGATATAAGGCACAAAGTGATGTAAAGGGGGAAATGTGGGGGGGGGGGGGGTTAAGGTGGGGTAGGGAGGGAGAGGGGGGGATTTAGAGAGGGGTAGGGGCAAGAGTAGGAAGAGTAGGGAGGGAAGAGGCAGGAAAGAGATAAAGATGAGGAAAATAAAACAACAATACCACAGGGACCGGACCGTATCTAACAGGTCCGGTGTATTGCACCGCGGTAAACTACAGAGCTCACCCGGGAGGGGGGTATCTACCCAAAAACCACCCGGGTGAGAACTCGGAGTCCCTCAGGGGACTGTCACCTAGTAAGGTGAGGCCTAAGTGGGGTACGTGGGCAACCACCAAGGGGACGAATAGCCCATCCTTCCGTCCAGTCCATTACAACACATAAACAGGGTGGAAAAAAGATGTGCAAAAAAGGGAAAAAAAACAGCAACAAAAAGAAAAAGGAGATTATGTAACTCGAACTCCCAAAAAGTGCAAAAAATGGGGAAAACAAGACAGCCAGACGAAGGGCTGAACCGCAGACCCCCCAGTCCATCACGGTGCATAATGGTTCTCAAAGTTGGGTAGTAGTGCAAAGGGCCCAGTGTGCAGCGTCTTGCATGAGGAGGTATAATGTGAAAGCAATGCATCCATTGGGCCCAGTGTCCCGGTTGAAATACCAATGATGAAGAGGGGATTACGTCCAAAAATTAGAAAAAGAAATAAGGGTGGCAGTAGCTTGTTCAGTCACTGGTTGTGGAAGTGCCCAGATGTGGGCCCTCTGTCTGCCTGTTGCAACCACGGGAACGCCTGCTTCCGGCCGCCTGGATCCATGGCTAAGGTAGCTGGGGTATCGCGATGTCCGGAGTGGTGCGCCAGTCTGGGAAGTCCACAGGGTTAAGCTCCAAGGTGTGTAAGAAGCGGGGGAGGTCATCCTTCGTGCGTAGTATAGCCCAACGGCCATTTTTGGACGCCTGGAGGCTGAATGGGAAGCCCCAGCAGTATGTGAGGCCTGCCGCTTGAATTTCTGTTAGGAGTGGGCGTAGGGCCCATCGCTGCATTAGGGTGCGCCGCAAAAGGTCCTGGTAAAAGGACAACTGAGCTCCATCAAAGTCAAAGACTGGTCTGTTACGCATCTTTTGCAATATGCGATCCTTTAGTGTAAATTTGTGCAGCTTGCAGATCACATCTCTGGGGTTGTCGGGGTCCTCTGATGGGGGCCTAAGTGCCCTGTGAGCTCTGTCTATCTCAATCGGCACCGACGGAGGCAAACTCAGGATTTCACGGAACACTCCCTGTAACGTGGGAACAATGTCTTTAGGTGCGGTGGCTTCTGGAAGGCCTCGTATGCGAATATTCGCTCGCCTGCTGCGGTTCTCCATGTCATCTAATTGGCACAAAAGGGCCTCAATTTGGTGACTACGGGTACGGTCTGTTCTCTGAGCTGGGAGATGGCGGGTATAGTATCATCAAATTTCTGCTCCAAAGTTAAAATACTATTTAAATAACCATACCCTATCCCTTGAAGCAAATTCCAGAGTAGGGATCTAATTTAGGGGGAAAATATGAAATGGCAGGGTGAGGGCAAGCAGGAATATTAATTTAGATTATGAAAATGTTTTTATGTATGCTTTTTGTTATTTTTATGTTACCTAAATAACAAAATGAAAGACATAAAAATGGGACAACAACCATTATATACAGTGGCTAAATAAATTCCTTACTGAAAGATTGAGCCTTGTTGGATCTTAGAGACAGATACTTTAGTATTTGAACATCACCTGAAAACTGTAGTTCCTCCATCTCCATGAGATAATTCCCCACAGCTATGTACCACCTCTCCCTCCCTTTAGATTGTAAGCAACATGAGCAGGGCCCTCCTATTCCTTCTGTATTGAAATGTATTATAATTGTACTGTCCCCCTTTATATCATAAAGCGCAGTGCAAACTGTTGGTGCTATATAAATTGTGTTTTTTAATATTAATCTCATGAAAACTGTAGATATCAGATACTGAAAGGAAGATGATGACTTCTGACAAATTATCCTTTTTTTGGCTAGGCAAAAACCAAGAGTTTCCATAATTGATTTCCTATACATGAGTCTCAAATGTGTCTGCATACCCTAATACATTTCTGTTATTTTCTACCTTGTGGTCTGTTAAACATACCATTGAGAACATTTTGATAAGTGCAAAAATACTTGATCTGGCCAGAATCCAATGCTGTGTCCTGTGCACCATGCAGTATTATCTCAAGAAGTCTTACCTTCCTGTCCAGGTTACATAGAAGAAAAGAGGGAAAGGCGTTCTGTAGTCCTAACATACCTCCTGTCCTAGATTAAAAATGATTATTTTCCAAAAATACAGTACAGTGAATGAACATTCTCACCTAGGATAGGAAGTGTGTTATCAATTGGAACACTAGGTGAAAACAAAGGGAAAATGGCTAAAAAAAATGATTGCAACCACCATATTTAGGGTCTAGTAAGACAAGATTTCACTTCAGTGTAGGTAAAACATTGAGCAGGAATATATATTTCCATCAACTTTTTTAAAATTCTGTCTATGTGTAATTGTTACAGCAGTTTTTTTTTTACCTTATTTTTTTTTGGGGGGGGGGGGGGCAGTCTGGAATTGTCAGTGTGGTTGGTATTCAGTTTGATGGAAATTGGTGTTTTCACTAAATAATCAGTGATGATCAATTCATCTGAATCAGTTCCTGGAGGCTGAGTTAAAACTGTAAAACATTTCTTTGCAATTGTGGAATTTGTTTAAAAATTTGTATTTATTTATTTGTTTTGATTTTTGTTTTTTGTTTTCACATGTGCAAGTCTTTGATAACTGGCAGGCCTCTAAGTTATACCTTAGATGCATTGCAAACCAGATAAGTCTTCCTAACCTTGCCAGCAGTCAATCAGTAAAATTACGTTATTGCTGTTGTATTGTCAATAATTGTGTACAATTGTATTTGCTGATTTGTTTAAAGGTAATTGAATAAAATGAGGCTGTAGAAATAGCAACAGGTGACAATTTAGTGACCATGCCAGCTTTAAAGGAGAGACCAAGAGGGAGGTTAAAGCCAACAGCACTCAAAATATTGGCAGTAGAATTAGCCAGAGATGTTGTCAATTTAGTTGGTAAAGAGTCTGGTGCAATAAACCTCAATAAGCAGGTCCATGTGCTAATTCTTTTGCATGGAATCACTACCTTATGTCTGCCTGATTCTTCAGACGTAAGCAAATTTTTAGCTTCACAAAAATCTGTGGAAATGAAGGCTAATTTACATGTTTTTAATAATAATAATTTATAATAATAATAATAATTTATTATTCATTAATTATTATGCCGCGTACACACGAGCGGACTTTTCAGCATCAAAGGTCCGGCGGTCTTTCCAATGGACCTTCGACTGAGTTAGGACAGACTTTCGAACAACCGGACTTGCCCACACACGAGCGGACTAAAGTCCATTCGAAAGTCTGTTGGTTTGAACGTGATGACGTATGAAGGGACTAGAATAAGGAAGTTCATAGCCAGTAGCCAATAGCTGCCCTTGCGTCCTTTTTTGTCCGTCGGACTAGCATACAGACAAAAGGATTTTTTGACCGGACTCGAGTCCGTCGGAAAGATTTGAAACATGTTCCACATCTAAAGTCCTTCTGATTTTCGACAGAAAAAGTCCGCTGAAGGTCCGATGAAGCCCACACACGGTCGGATTGTTTGACGGATTTGTTCCGTCAGACCAGTCCGGTCGAAAAGTCCAGTCATGTGTACACGGCTTTAGCCTTTCCACACATTGATAAAGTGGATTTTAAACATCAAGGAAAGACATGTGTGAGTGAGGAGAGGGATATTTATCAGGAAATTTATCAAAGAAAACTGATTTTAAAAAATGTGATACACAACAGGGATACAAGTGAGTCCGACCTAACCCGTAATCTCACCACTGCGCTCTAGGAAATGTGAAAGAGTGATCCTATAGCTGCCACTTACGTCACATGTTTCGTCACGAGGGGAAAAACAGAGAGAAAGATTCTCTTAAGAGGGTCAACAAAGAACACAGAGATAGATACAAACCAGCTTTATATATTACCAAAGTTATACCAAAATTATAAATACACCAAATGAAAAAAGCAGTATAGCTAGACGGCTATCACAGGCCTAATTAAAATTGGACAACGTTGTCACAGGGGATAGTAAAAACAATTGGGAGCCGCGGCTACACACTCATACATGCACATCAAACAATCATCATCCATACAGGTTTGGATATACTAATGTTGGTAAGTTCAAGCTCGGATGAACGGTTTATGGATAAGTGATAGTCCTATATGGAGGCATCCAGCATGGTAAGGACAGTCATATACCAACAATGTGAGTGCTAATTATGTGGGTGGATGATCTGGCCGTAAAGTCTGTTGTAATGTTAGTCAATATAGTTTGGTCGTTCACGTAGAGATGCAGAACCATAAGCATAAGTAGATGAAAACAGCTTATAAATCAAACAGCATAGCGGGACGCTTCCAAGTAACAACATAGGATGGTTAAAGTATTACATGCAGGAACAGCGGGATATAAGTCCATGGGAACAGCAGTAGGGGGATGCTTTAAATATTGACATACGTTTTGAAGTGCTAAATGGGGTATGAAAATCTCACCAACCGCACAATATCCGTCGTCAGACTATAGTAATCCTTTATCCCTGGGTCGCTGTATAGATGAATGCCGCTTCACAGCTCAATGGATAGAGGCAGACAGGGAGACGTCCCTCGCTGTGGAGCCGCTGCCTCGGTATAGTACGTAGCTGAAAGAGGAAGCTGAAATCAGCTGTTGGTTCTGTGTGTAAACAAGCCAGATCGAATAGCGCGCGGTTCCCGATGACGTGTTTCACCAGCCAATGGACGCTGGTTTCTTCAGAGCAAGAAGGAGTCTGCTGAGGAAGGCTTAAATAGATAGTAAAGGATGCAATTGCTGCCTATATCCACTAGATGTCATTCACAACACCTCATATGACATTCAGCAAAGGGAAGGAAAGTACTCAATAAGTATATTTATAAAATAATAAAGACAATCGTAGGGTGGGAACGGGAAGTTGGGAAGTTGGGAAGGGAAGGAGGGAGAGGGAGGGGGGGGAGGAAGGGAGAGGGGAAAGGGGGGGAAAGGAAAAAGGGGGATGGGAAGATGGGAAGTAATGATTAAGAGAAAGTGGCAAAGACGGGAAGAGTGATGAACCTAATTACTTCATTTATTGGCTTTATTGTAAGCCTGCCCAATATATGGGAAGGCTAATCATTTCTCCAAAAAGGGCTGTAGACTACACTCTGTGTTTAAACCTTTTGGTACCAAGGAGTCCAAGTAATACATCCACATTTTTTACTTTTGAGGAAGGATGGTGTCAAAATCACCTCTTCTTGGGGGAAGATTCAACATGTAAATCCCCTTGACTGTGAGGCCCTTGGGGTCACCATTATGAAATTTGGCAAAATGTAAGGGAATGGGTCGATCATCGTCCTTTTTCTTAATGCTACTGATGTGTTCGCCAATCCTGATACGGAGTTGACGTCTCGTTTTTCCTATGAAGTTTTTATTGCAAGGACATGTAAGTATATATATGACACGTGTTGTCGAACAATTAATAAATTGTTTAATTTTGTAATCCTTGCCTCCTCTTGGATTGGCGAACACATCAGTATGATGCACGTGTTTACATATGGTACAATGTCCACATGCATGCATGCCAGAGGGGGGTTTTGACCTGGTGAGCCAGTTTTTACTGATGGTTCTCGTATATTCAGAGTGGACTAAAACATTGCCTAGGTTACGTGCCCTTTTAGCTGTAAGTAGTGGTCTGGGGATAATTATGTTGGCGATTAATGATGCAGATTTTAGAATATGTCAGTGTCTATTAAGAATCTCCTGGACTTTAGTCCACTGTGAACCGAACCTGGTGATGATTCTTGGAAAATCGTGTGCTGACTTACCAGATTTTTGGGTATTTCCCTGTGTAACTAGAAGGTCTTCACGTTTCTTTCCTAATGCATTGTTTTTTGAGGGAACTATGTGAGTATCCTCTATTCCTAAACCTTTTATAAATCTCATGTGCTTTGGTTTGAAACGGTTCCTCCTCTGAGCAGTTTCGACTAATCCTTAAAAATTGTCTTGTAGGTATCCCTTTAATCAGTGTCAAAATCACCTCTTCTTGGGGGAAGATTCAACATGTAAATCCCCTTGACTGTGAGGCCCTTGGGGTCACCATTATGAAATTTGGCAAAATGTAAGGGAATGGGTCGATCATCGTTTCAGCCATCAAGGGTCCCCTGGAGAAAGTTGGTAAGTTTGTGGATTCGATGATCAAAGATATGGTATCTAAATTACCATCTTTTGTCCGTGATAGTAGAGATATACTCTCAAAACTAACCGACTTTTCCTTGCCATTTGATGCCCTACTAGTGGGAATAGATGTGGAGAGTTTATACACATCAATTCCCCATGACTGGGGTATCAAAGCCACTAAATCCTTCCTTGATGTTCATTTCCCACTATTGCGAGCCCACAATGAATTCATTGTCGAATTACTCGAATTTATGTTGGATAACAATTTTTTCCAGTTTCTAGGGAAATTCTATCAACAGGTGAGAGGCATCAGTATGGGTGCCCCTTGGGCTCCCTCCAATGCCTGTCTCCACCTTGGCCTCTGGGAGGAGGAGGTTGTGTACAGGTCCTTGATGTACCTCAGCCACTGTTCCTTGTGGCTGAGGTACATCGATGACATGCTCATGGTATGGGAGGGCTCAGCAGAACAACTTTTGTAGTTTTTGTCTCAATTAAACATAAATGAAAGAAACATACATTTGACTTACTCCTACCATGCTAATACCCTCTCTTTCCTTGATCTACAAATTACCAGATGTGGAAATAGAATTGTAACTAGTACTTTCCGAAAGGAAACAGCAGCCAATACCCTCCTCTTAGCACAGAGCCATCACCCGAAATCCTTGATTAAAGGGATACCTCCAGGACAATTTTTAAGGATTAGGCAAAACTGCTCAGAGGAGGAACAGTTTCAAACCGAAGCACATGAGATGTATTTAAGGTTTAGGAATAGAGGATACTCACATAGTTCCCTCAAAAAACAATGCATTAGGAAAGAAACGTGAAGACCTTCTAGTTACACAGGGAAATACCCAAAAATCTGATAAGTCAGCACACGATTTTCCAAGAATCATCACCAGGTTTGGTTCACAGTGGACTAAAGTCCAGGAGATTCTTAATAGACACTGGCATATTCTTAAATCTGCACCATTATTCGCCAACATAATTAGCCCCAGACCACTACTTACAGCTAAAAGGCACGTAACCTAGGCGATGTTTTAGTCCACTCTGAATATACGAGAACCATCAGTAAAAACTGGCTCACCGGGTCAAAACCCCCCTCTGGCATGCATGCATGTGGACATTGTACCATATGTAAACATGTGCATCATACTGATGTGTTCACCAATCCAAGAGGAGGCAAGGATTAAAAAATTAAACAATTTATTAATTGTTCGACAACACGTGTCATATATATGCTTACATGTCCTTGCAATAAAAACTTCATAGGAAAAACTAAAGGTCAACTCTGTATCAGGATTGGCGAACACATCAGTAGCATTAAGAAAAAGGACGATGATCGACCCATTCCCTTACATTTTGCCAAATTTCATAATGGTGACCCCAAGGGCCTCACAGTCAAGGGGATTTACGTGTTGAATCTTCCCCCAAGAAGAGGTGATTTTGACACCATCCTTCTTGAAAAGGAAAAAATGTGGACGTATTACTTGGACTCCTTGGTACCAAAAGGTTTAAACACAGAGTGTAGTCTACAGCCCTTTTTGGAGAAATGATTAGCCTTCCCATATATTGGGCAGGCTTACAATAAAGCCAATCTATGAAGTAATTAGGTTCATCACTCTTCCCGTCTTTGCCACTTTCTCTTAATCATTACTTCCCATATTCCCTTCCCCCTTTTTCCTTCCCCCCCTTTCCCCTCTCCCTTCCTCCCCCCCTCCCTCCTTCCCTTCCCAACTTCCCATTCCCACCCCACGATTGTCTTTATTATTTTATAAATATACTTATTGAGTACTTTCCTTCCCTTTGCTGAATGTCTTACATATGAGGTGTTGTGGATGACATCTAGTGGATATAGGAAGCAATTGCATCCTTTACTATCTATTTATGCCTTCCTCAGCAGACTCCTCCTTGCTCTGAAGAAACCAGCGTCCATTGGCTGGTGAAACGCGTCAACAGTGTGACGTCAGCACGTCATCGGGAACCGCACGCTATTCGATCTGGCTTGTTTACACACAGAACCAACAGCTGATGTCAGCTTCCTCTTTCAGCTACGTACTATACCGAGGCAGCGGCTCCACAGCGAGGGACATCTCCCTGTCTGCCTCTATCCATTGAGCAGTGAAGCGGCATTCATCTATACAGCGACCCAGGGATAAAGGATTACTATAGTCTGACGACGGATATTGTGCTGTTGGTGAGATTTTCATACCCCACTTAGCACTTCAAAACGTATGTCAATATTTAAAGCATCCCCCTACTGCTGTTCCCATGGACTTATATCCCGCTGCTCCTGCATGTAATAATTTAACCATCCTATTCTGTTACTTGGAAGCGTCCTGCTATGCAGTTTGAAATATAAGCTGTTTTCATCTACTTATGCTTATGGTTCTGCATCTCTACGTGAACGACCAAACTATATTGACTAACATTACAACAGACTTTACGGCCAGATCGTCCACCCACATAATTAGCACTCACATTGTTGGTATATGACTGTCCTTACCATGCTGGATGCCTCCATATAGGACTATCACTTATCCATAAACCGTTCATCCGAGCTTGAACTTACCAACATTAGTATATCCAAACCTGTATGTTTGATGATTGTTTGATGTGCATGTATGGGTGTGTAGCCGCGGCTCCCAATTGTTTTTACTATCCCCTGTGAAAACGTTGTCCAATTTTAATTAGGCCTGTGATAGCTGTCTATCTATACTGCTTTTTTCATTTGGTGTATTTATAATTTTGGTATAACTTTGGTAATTAATAAAGCTGGTTTGTATCTATCTCTGTGTTCTTTGTTGACCCTCTTAACCCCCCTGGCGGTATCCCCGAGTCTGGCTCGGGGTGGATTTTTCATACCAAAAGCGGTATCCCCGAGCCAGACTCGGGATCGCATCGCAGGATCCAGGAAGAGTTTACTTACCTTGTCTCCTGGATCCTGCGATGTCTCCCCGCTGTGATCGGCGAGCCGCTGTGTCTCGCTCGATTCACAGTGCCGAGCTCCGTTCCCTGCGAGCGTTGCGACGCACGGGGACGGAGTTCGGCGGTAAATTCAAAAGTGAAACACACAGTATAGATACAGCATACTGTAATCTTAAATTATAAATTATAATCACTTGCAGAATTGAGCGATAGTGATTTGTGAGGAGATCCGTCATCAAACACTAAAAGTAACAAAAGCTACAATTCTGCAACTGAGCAAATTTCAGTGTTTTTGATTTGATTACATTATTATATAATTTTTATTATTATTATATTATTATTTGTTATAATTATTTATAGTTATTTATTATATTATAATTTTTTATTTCGTTTTTCAAACTTTATCATACCCGGGATGTCTACTAGACTCTTGTTTGGACAGATTTAAGTGAACTATTCCTAAGAATTACAGGCCTACAATATAAAACGCCAAATTTCTGTGCAAAATAATTGTACCGCTTTCAGCACCTAAAATCTGAAATAATCATACCGCCAGGGAGGTTAAGAGAATCTTTCTCTTTGTTTTTCCTATATGCGATTAGGGTAACTTGAACTGCATCCAGACTTATGTCTGCATGATTGATTTATACTCACCTGCAATTATGGCTAATTACTGATTAATTGATTGGTTGATCTTGGCAAAATCCCCGTTTTTGTTGTTTATGTTTCGTCATGAGGACTTCTTCATGGGATGGAAATTTGTGAATGGTATCACACTATTGGAGCGCTCTTTTTCATTCACATGTGGAGCTATTACTTCAGGAAGAGTACTTGATATATACACCATTGGGCTCCGGAGATCGTATTTTAAACCCTCATATGAGTGGGTTTAGGCGATTCTGGCCAAACACGAGAGTGTGAGGCTATAGCAGCTGGTGAGTTTGCATTTTAGAAGGGAGTGGAATCACATCACTGAGCTGCGGTGGATGATTACAAGATTCACATTTTGTTTTTCATACCGGATATTTCATCACTTTTTTAATTTTTGTTCACACTGCATATGGACTGTTTTCTCATATTATCATTCCTTGATAAGTTATATATACCTTGCATACTTGTCACAGGGTGTATTTCATCTGTTTTGGTCCACGTTACATATGGATTGTTATCATTTAATTATTTTTCTTTGAGAAGTGACACATTTACCTCACAACGTTTGTTTGTTGCTTGTTGCTTACATTGTATATGGACTGTTCTCATGCATTTGTACCATTCACTCATTATTTTTTGAGAAGTGTTACATATATTTTACACTTGTCACAGGTTGTTATATATTTGCTCGAACACATTATTTAGATGTTTCATGCTTTTATATCTAATTTTTTATTTTACTTTCACTGAGAATTTGATCTCTTATTCATATAGATTTCAAAGTATTTGTTCTTTTCACAGTAGTGCCACTATTCATTCTCACATTTATAGAGGTTTGAATTTGGTTCACATATACAACAGGGATGCAGTTTGTTAGAAAGGAGTGGATTCAGACTGCAAATAAGTATAATGCTGCACCTAGTTAGACAACTGCTGTAGTGACCGCTAAAAACATTTAAATAATCAGCTCAACCACTATACCCATTTCCCATCTGGACTCTCTCTTTACTAAAAACCTGTACCCTGGTGAAGGAGGAATGTTTGTAATGAAAACATGTTGGCTGTCTTTCATATTTGTACTGTTATTAATAAGTGTATTTCAGACTTTAACCTTAAACACGAGTGCTTTTTTTTCTCCACAATTATCACCCTTAGAACATTTTACAAGTGTTTTTTGGTTAAAAAACAATGTTATTTTCGTGACAGTATAACATCTTACAGCCTTTTCTTCAGTACTTTCAGTATTTTGAAACATCTTGAAAAAAAAGCTTCTGGGGGCATGGTCAGATTTTGAGGACTATGAATACATTCTAAGGGAACTCCTGATCCCTAGCTAGTACATCAGACAAATAATGTGCATCAGAGAATCCTAAGCCCTATTGCACACGTCATCACACACCAATAATCTCTGGGATCAATATGGGCAGATGGAGAGGAGAAGATTGGGCTGACAGACATCTTTCTGTCGGCAGCAGCTGTCTTCAGCCAAGGTGGCACCAGATTATCTAGAGCAGATACTCCTTCCCTGCAACATCCACATTGCACCTACTCAGTCTGGCAAAAGACATGGCCCTGTATGCCATCCAGGGTCTGTCATGGGAAGGCTGGACTAATCACTACTTTAGAGAGACAGTGAAGGGCAGATGGAGCTGAAGGTAAGAGAACCAGATCTCTCATTAGAACCTGATCTCTGATTAGAACCTGATGTTTTCATACGTGATGCTATATCAGACTTTCCTGCTACTAACCAACCCATACTGGACATCACTTTCAAGGACATGTTAAGGAGTTGCTTTCAAAATTATGTTTTCTGTTTTTCACCAATTCTTACATTCATTGGTGATAAAGTCAGCCTATAGAAGGTAAGAGGGGCAACTACGCAGAAGCCCAAAATGACTTCTGTTTGCAATTGAAGGAGGATTTCAAATGCAGGCTACAAAACTTGCTGACCTTGTTGACAGATCTCACTGCAATAACATGAAGTCCCAGGATATAATCAAGAACAAATCTCCTGTGACCTTGGTCAATTTCTCCAAAGTCCTGAAAACCATCTTACTACCTTTCTTGTCCCCATAATTTATCTGTTAATTCAAATTCAGACAAGATCTCATCCCAAATTGCCAGTGGCAATCAGGGTTGTCAACCTTCCATAAATTTATGGACAGTCCATAATTGTTAATCACTTCAGCCCCGGCCCATTTGGCTGGCCAAAGACCAGAGGACTTTTTACAATTTGGCACTGCGCTGCTTTAACTGGTAATTGCATGGTCATGCAATGTTGTACCCAAACTAATATTGCGTCCTTTTCTTCCCACAAATAGAGCTTTCTTTTGATGGTATTTGATTGCCTCTGCGATTTTTATTTTTTGCAATAAAAATAGAAAAAGACCGAAAATTTTGAAAAAACTTATATTTTCTACTGTTTGTTATAAGAAAGAGCCAATAAACTCAATTTTAGTCATACATTTAGGCCAAAATGTATTCAGCCACATGTCTTTGGTAAAAAAAATGTCAATAAGCATATATTTATTGGTTTGCGCAAAAGTTATAGCGTCTACAAACTAGGGTACATTTTCTGAAATTTACGCAGCTTTTAGTTTATGACTGCCTATCCCATTTCTTGAGGTGCTAAAAGGGCAGTGCAGTACACCCCCCCCCCAAATGATTGCATTTTGGAAAGTAGACACCCTAAGGAAATTGCTAAGAGGCATGTTGAGCCCATTGAATATTTTATTTTTTTGTCCCAAGTGATTGAATAATGACAAAAAAAAAATTTACAAAAAGTTGTCACTAAATGATATTTTGCTCACACATGCCATGGTTATATGTGGAAATGCACCCCAAAATACATTTTTCTGCTTCTACTGAGTACAGGGATACCACATACGGGACCCAAAAAAACAATCACCGCCTTCAGGATTTCTAAGGGCGTAGATTTTTGATTTCACTCTTCACTACCTATCACAGTTTTGAAGGCCATAAAATGTGAAGATGGCACAAAACTCCCCCAAATTACCACATTTTGGAAAGTAGACACCCCAAGCTATTTGATGAGAGGCATGTTGAGTCCATGGAATATTTTATATTTTGCCACAAGTTGCGGGAAAATGACAAACTTTTTTTTTTTGCATAAAGTTGTCACTAAATGATATATTGCTCACACATGCCATGGGCATATGTGGAATTACACCCCAAAATAAATTCTGCTGCTTCTTCTGAGTACAGGGATACCACATGTGTGGGAGCCTAGCCGCGTACGGGGCCCTGAAAACCAGGCACCACCTTCAGGATTTCTAACGGCGTAAATTTTTGATTTCACTCCTCACTACCTATCACAGTTTCGAAGGCCAAAAAAAATGCCAAGATAGCACAAACCCCCCCAAATGACCCCATTTAGGAAATTAGGCACCCCAAGCTATTTTCTGAGAGGCATGGTGAGTATTTTGCAGCTCTCATTTGTTTTTGAAATTGAAGAAAGAAAAGAAAAATTTTTTTTTTCTTTTTTCAAATTTCAAAACTTTGTGACAAAAAGCGAAATCTGCAAAATACTCACCATACCTCTCAGTAAATAGCTTGGGGTGTCTACTTTCCAAAATGGGGTCATTGGGGGGGGGGTTGTGCCATCTGGGCATTCTATGGCCTCTGAAACTGTGATAGGCAATGAGGAGTGAAATTAAAAATGTACACCCTTAGAAAGCCTGAAGGTGGTGATTGGTTTTCGGGGTCCCGTACACGGCTAGGCTATCCCCGTACTCAGGAGGAGCAACAGAATGTATTTTAGGGTGTAATTTCACATATGCCCATGGCATGTTTGATCAATAAATCATTTAGTGACAACTTTGTGCAAAAAAAAAAATGTATTTTTTTCCGCAACTTGTGTCAAAATATAAAATATTCCATGGACTCGACATGCCTCTCAGAAAATAGCTTGGGGTGTCTACTTTCCAAAATGGGGTCATTTGGGGGCCTTAAACTGTCCTGGCATTTTATGCACAACATTTAGAAGCTTATGTCACATATCACCCACTCTTCTAACCACTTGAAGACAAAGCCCTTTCTGACACTTTTTGTTTACATGAAAAAATATTTTTTTTGCAAGAAAATAACTTTGAACCCCCAAATATTATATGTTTTTTTAAAGCAAAGGACCTACAGATTAAAATGGTGGGTGTTTAATTCTTTTTTTTTACACAGTATTTGCGCAACAATTTTTCAAACGCATTTTTTTGGGGAAAAACACACTTTTTAAATTTTAATGCACTAAAACACACTATATTGCCCAAATGTTCGATGTAATAAAAAAGATGATCTTAGGCTGAGTACATGGATACCAAACACGACATGCTTTAAAATTCCGCACAAACGTACAGCGGTGACAAACTACATACATTTTTAAAAGCCTATAAACGCCTTTACAGGTTACCACTTTAGATATATGGAGGAGGTCTACAGCTACAATTACTGCCCTCGATCTGACCTTCGTGGTGATACCTCACATGCATGGTGCAATTGCTGTTTACATATGACGCCAGACCGACGCTTGCGTTCACCTTTGCGCAAGAGCAGGGGGGAAAGGGGTGTTTTTTTTTTTTTTAATTATTTATATTGCTTTTTTATTTGATTTTTAAACTGTTCCTTTCATTTATTTATTTTTTAATCATTTTTATTGTTATCACAGGGAATGTAAATATCCCCTATGATAGCAATAGGTAGTGACAGGTACTCTTTTTTGAAAAAATTGGGGTCTATTAGACCCTAGATCTCTCCTCTGCCCTCAAAGCACCAAGATCGGTGTGATAAAATGCTTTCCCAATTTCCCAATGGCGCTGTTTGTATCCGACTAAATCTAAGTCATAAAATGCTCGTAGCTTCCGGTTTCTTAGGCCATAGAGATGATTGGAGCCATTCTGGTCTCTGATCAGCTCTATGGTCAGCTGGCGGAACCACCAACTGCATTCTCAGGTTCCCTGTTGGGACAGGAGAGCCAGAGAAAACCATGGAAAACGGTGGGGGGGGGGACATTCCCTCCCACTGCTTGTAAAAGCAGTCTAGAGGCTAATTAGCCACTAGGATTGCTTTTACATGAAAGCCAACCGCTGGCTGAAAAGGTTGATACCAAAATGATGCCTAAACCCGCAGGCATCATTCTGGTATAACCACTTAAAGTCCAGCAACATACCAGTACGTTGCTGGTCCTTGTTGGGCATATATTGTAATCTTTTTTTTCATGCAGCCTGTGGGCTGAACGAAAAAAAGAGATTGATCGGTGGGTATGCCCACCATTATAATACCTCCCTTCATCCACCCACTACTAATGATGGGCATACATGCACCGTTTATATATAGCGAACATGGGGGCATCCGCCCCAAAAGGTAAGAGCAAATCGCTCCTCCGCCCCTGCTGCCCCCATGCTTCGGCATATATGCTCTTTTTTTTAACTGTGGTGGTGAAATCACCTCCCACAGCGCTGGAGTCGCGGCTTTATGTATCGTGGTAGCAAACGCTGTTGCTGTCAAGATAAATAAATCCGCGCTGCAGCTGAATGGCGTACCTGCTAAGCAAATGATGGTTAACAATAAAACCAAGTAACATTACAGTATAAGAGTAAGACTTACCAAACCTGCAAAGCAAATACAAAAAAAAACATAGTAAAAAAATAAAACATTTTTTAACGCAACCTGTGCCTAAAATATATATATGCCGAAGCATGGGGGCATCCACCCGCAAAAGTTAGGAGCAAATCACTCCTCCTCCCTTGCTGCCCCCATGCTTCGGGATATATGCTGAAGTATGTAACTGTGGTGGTGAAATCACCTCCAACAGCGTTGGAGTCAAGGCTTTATGTATAGTGGGAGCAAACGCTGTTGCTGTCAAGATAAATAAATCCGCGCTGCAGCTGAATTGCGTACCTGAAAACAAAAAAAACGGTTAACAAGAGAACACAGTAAACAGTAAAGTATAAAAAAATTACATACCTGAAAAGCAAACAGGATAAAACATGATAACAATAAAACATTGCAGAATAGAATACAGTAAAAAAGAGCAGAACATGAGAGAGAATAGAGAGAAAGAGAACAATAAAATGACAACTATTTTTGTTTTTTTTATTTTATATATTTTTTTGTTATTTTTTATTTTTTACTTTTTTTGTTTACACTTTTTTTGTAACTAACTTTTGTAACTGTAACCGGTTCCAGGTTCGGGTCTCTCAAAATGCGATGGCATCTTGGGAGACCCTGTGAAAGTGTGCCTAGTCTTTGCAATGCTGTACCCTACGCTAAAACTCCACTAGTGTATGGTAGCGTTCAAAACTAATGTAAAGACCATGATTGTCAGGACAGGAGGGACAATAATAGCGGGTGTCATGCCTATATCTGTGCTTTCTGCAGACACAACATTTTCTTTGGGGGGCTCGTTGGGTAGGGGTACATGGGAGGACATAAGGAAAATGCCTCTCATGCGGCCGGCTTACTGCATTTGGTTGTGGATGGTGAGGTTGAGCACCGTCTGGAAACAGAAGGGCTCTGACGATCTCTTCCTGGAATTTAAGGAAGGATCCAGTCCGTCTTGAAGCTCTGTATAGCACATGAGCATTCAGCAAAGCCAATTGAAATAAATAGACACTTTTTTATACCAGCGTCTGGCCTTATGGACAACTAGGTACGGCACCAACAACTGGTCGTTGAGATCCACCCCTCCCATATTTTGATTATATTCATGGACACAGAGGGGTTTCTCCACAACACCAGTCACTGTAGTAATTTGGACCACGGTGTCTGCATGAAGGGAGGTAAGAACGAAAACATTCTTATTATCCCTCCACTTCATAGCGAGCAAGTTATTACACTTCAAGCAGGCTCTCTCCCCCAGCCTAAGACAGGAATCTACAAGCTGCTGGGGAATGCCCCAGCGATTAGATCGCACGGTGCCACATGCTCTAATCCAGTGGTTCTCAACTCCAGTCCTCGGGACCCACCAACAGGCCAGATTTTATGTATTACCTTGGGGAGATGCAGACTAGAATACTGCAATCACTGAGCAGCAAATTATATCACCTGTGATGTATTTCAGCTATCTTGCAAACCTGGCCTGTTGGTGGGTCCTGAGGACTGGAGTTGAGAACCACTGCTCTAATCTGATGATCAAAAAGGTGACTAAAAATTGGCATGCTCATGTAATAATTGTCCACATATAAGTGGTACCCCTTTCCGAATAAGGGTGATACCAAGTCCCACACAATCTTGCCAGCGCTTCCTATGTAGTCAGGGCGGTTTGTCGGCTCTACGTGGCTGTCTCTTCCCTCGTAAACCATAAAACTACATGTATAGCCTGTGGCCCTGTCACAGAGCTTATACATCTTGACCCCCTATCTGGCTTGCTGGGAAGGTACTGTTTGAATGACAAGCAGACAGAAAACTTAATCAGGGACTCATCAACGCAGACAACTTCATGGGGAGTAAACAAGTCTGCAAAAGGTTGGTTGAAGTGGTTTACGAGGGGCCGAATTTTGTAGAGCCAATCGTATCCAGGGTCTCGACGAGGACAAAAGAGTTCATTGTTGTTGAAGTGCATGAACCGCAAAATCTGCTTGTATCGTGCCCTGGCCATGGAAGCAGAGAACACGGGCATATGGTACATTGGGTCAGTGGACCAATATGACCGCAATATACTCATTTTAACTATGCCCATATTGGGGGATAGGCCCAGAAAGGTCTTAAATTCGGAAACCGTAATTGGTCTCCAGTCTCTGGCAAGGGAGGACTGGGGAATAGTGGCGATGTGTTGAACAGCGTACAAATTGCTTTGGTCAACAATAGATCTATAGAGATCTTCGGTGAAAAACAGCGAATAGAAATCAAATGACGTTAAATCAACTGTTTCCACCTGAATGCTGGGTTGGCCAGTGAATGGGGGAAGTCTGGGTGCTGCAGAAGTGGTGGGTTCCCAATTAGGATTGGCGAATTCTGCAGGAAGCACACTATGGGAACGACGGGCCTGTCTTTGTCTTCTTGGTGGCAGCGGGACACTACTTGTGCTTGCCACCTCACCAGCTTGAACTGCACTTATGGGACTCGCCATGTCACCACGTGGTACTGCAGTGCTGCATGTACGACCAGGGTGTACTAGGCCGCTGGTGCTTGCCAGTTCACAAGAAGGAATAGCGGCTCTCGTATGGAGCTAGTGCTCCATACGAGAGCCCTGCGGTTCTTGCACCTCAACAGCAGAAGAAGAAGATTGGGGTCTGGTACGCCTGACCTTAGCAGGGACCACAACTCCGTCGTCAGAGCTATCTGTCATGGAGCTGCTGCTGTCTACAGGTTTGTATTCTGAGCCTGAATCTGACAGATGAGTGACTTCCTCTTCACTATCTGTCATGCTCAGAAACATGTAGGCTTCTTCATTAGTGTACCTTCGATTTGCCATTTTGGGCTCTAAATTTAGTGGTACACTAGTGAGACTCACAGGTAAAAAAGCTCCTAGACTGTTAGCGACTGTATCAAAACGCTACCAAAAAAACTGTTAGCGATTGCAGGGATCAGGCCTGACTCTGCGAACGCTGCATTTATGTGTTTAGTGTTGGCTGGGCGGAGGGGCAAAACTCAGGTGCTAATAGGTATCCGGGCTGATCCCGCTAACACTGCATTTTTGGGGACCCTAAACTGCTGGGGACGCTAGTATAGATCTGATCAGATCAGATATTGATCCGTTCAGATACTATACCACTAAGGGAGGTGTATGCTGCGTGCGTGGTTGTTAGCGGTACTGGCACTAACCTGACGCTGCCTGGGGCGACGCAGACCCTATTTGACCCTAAAACCTAATTATATCACCGCCGGGTGATCAGGGGGTTAAACCTTTATTAGGTAATAAACGGCGGGTTCCCTAAAACTATAAAAAACAAACTAACTAACCAGCATCACCCATAACAGTTATACAGTGATCACTGGTGAAAGGGTTAACTAGGGGGCAATCAGGGGGTTAAAACCTTTACTAGATAGTATATGGGGGTCCCTGACGCTATAAAAATCTGACCTAAACCTAAATACTTACCTCCCTTTCTAGCGTCACCTGTGACACTAATACAGCGATCAGAAAAATGATCGCTTAGTGACACTGGTGACGGGGGGTGATCACGGGGTTAAACCTTTATTAGGGGGGTTAGGGGGGTACCCTAGACCTAAAGGGGCCTAACACTAACTGCCCTACCACTTTACACCAATGCAATAATCAGAAAAAAAACTGCTATTGGTGTTACTGTGACAGGGGGTGTAGGGGGGTGATTGGGTGGTGATGGGGGGGTGACTGGGGGGTGAAATGTGTGCCTGAGTGTTCTACTGTAAGTGTTGTGTTGGTGCAAACATACTTGATGTCTTCTCTCCTCATAAGCAGGAACTAAAAGGCTTCACGAGGAGAGATGACATCACTTCCTCTGCCGCTGGTAACATTACAGAGGCAGAGGAAGCATTTCATTCGCCAGGAGCGATCGCCAGGGGGTGGCCACGAATAGATGGCCTCCCCTCAGCATGGATTGCTCCTGTAACGAAGCCGACCGCCGCAGGCACCGGGGGGTCCGATCAGACCCCCTGTCCGCGGGCAGGCAGGGACGTACAGGTAAGCCCTTATGATGCCCGTGCCATTCTGCCGACGTACATCGTCGTGCGGCGGTCGGCAAGTGGTTAATCCATTTATGGACTTCCATAAATGTCATTACGGACAGCGGTGGTCTGTAAAAAATATGGCCATAGGCTTGAGCAAGCTTGGCCATTTTTGGCTGTTCTCGGGTGGGCAGGCACATACAGTACCTTGAAAAAGTATTCATACCCCTTACAAATTTCCACATTTTGTCAGGTTACAACCAAAAACATATTTTTTTTATTGTGATTTCATGTGATAGACCAACACAAAGTGGCTGATGATATGTTTTCAACATTATTTTCAAATAAATATCTGAAAAATGTGGCGTGCATCAATACTTTGTAGAACTACATTTTGCTGCAATTACAGCTGCAAGTCTTTTTGGGGATGTCTCTACCAGCTTTGCACATCTAGAGTAAAATTTCTGGATGGAGAACGTCTGTGAACAGCAAATTTCAAGTCTTGGCACAGATTCTCAATTGGTTTAGGTCTGGACTAGGGATGAGCCGAACACTCCCCGGTTCGGTTCGCAGCAGAACATGCGAACAGGCAAAAAATTTGTTCGAACACATGAACACCATTAAAATCTATGGGACACGAACATGAATAATCAAAAGTGCTAATTTTAAAGGTTTATATGCAAGTTATTGTCATAAAAAGTGTTTGGGGACCTGGGTCCTGCCCCAGGGGACATGTATCAATGCAAAAAAAAGTTTTAAAAAAGGACGTTTTTTCGGGAGCAGTGATTTTAATAATGCTTAAAGTGAAACAATAAAAGTGAAATATTCCTTTAAATTTTGTACCTGGGGGTGTCTATAGTATGCCTCTAAAGTGGCGCATGTTTCCTGTGTTTACAACAGTCCCTGCACAAAATGACATTTCTAAAGGAAAAAAAGTCATTTAAAAGTACTCGCGGCTATAATGAATTGTCGGTCCTGGCAATACACATAAAAGTCATTGAAAAAAACGGCATGGGGTTCCCCCACAGTCCATTACCAGGCCCTTTGGGTCTGGTATGAATATTAAGGGAAACCCCGAACCAAATTTTTTTTTAAAAATGCGTGGGGGTCCCCCCAAATTCCATGCCAGACCCCTCAGGTCTGGTATGGATATTAAGGGGAACCCCGTGCCAAAATTTTTAAAAAAATGGCGTGGGGTCCCCCAAATCCATACCAGACCCTTATCCGAGCACGCAACCTAGCAGGCTGCAGGAAAAGAGGGGGGATGAGAAAGTGGCCCTCCTCCTGAATTGTACCAAGCCACATGCCCTCAACATGGGGAGGGTGCTTTGGGGTAGCCCCCCAAAGCACCTTGTCCCCATCTTGATGGGGACAAGGGCCTCATCCCCACAACCCTTGCCCGGTGGTTGTGGGGATCTGCGGATGGGGGGGTTTATCAGAATCTGGAAGCCCCCTTTAACAAAGGGACCCCCAGATCCCGGCCTCCCCCCTGTGTGAAATGGTAACGGGGTACAAATGTACCCCTACCATTTCACAAAAGAAGTGTGAAAATGGTAAAAATGATATGACACGGCTTGGGGACAAGTCCTTTATTAAAAAATAAAAAAATAAAATGTCCCACGAAGTCTTCTTCTTTTTTTCTTGTTCCGCTGACGGACCGAAAAAGAAAGAAACCCACACGCTGCCATCGATCCGCCTCCACAGGAGGCACCGGCGGTAATGACAGTCCTCTCAGGTGACAGTTCTTTTATAACTGAGGGCGGGGCCACATGGTGATGTCGCCGGGTGACCCCGCCCCCCCCTCTGATGCAGGTGGACATCGCTATGGCTTCCCTGTAGTGTCAGTCTCAAGTCTTTGGCAGAATCTAACAGGTTTTCTTCTAAGTTTGCCCTGTATTTGGCTCCATTCATCTTCCCATCAACTCTGACCAGCTTCCCTGTCCCTGCTGAAGAAATGCATCCCCACAACATGATGCTGCCACCCCTATGTTTTATGGTGGTGATGGTGTGTTCAGGATGATGTGCAGTGTTAGTTTTCCGCCACACATAGCGTTTTGCTTTTAGGCCAAAAATTTCAATTTTGGTCTCATTTAACCAGAGCACCTTCTTCCATGTTTGCTGTGTCCCCCACATGGCTTCTCGCAAACTGCAAACGGGACTACTTATGGCTTTCTTTCAACAATAGCTTTCTTCTTGTCACTCTTTCATAAAGGCCAGTTTTGTGGAGTGCAAAACTAATATGCCCGAACACGCGGTCGGATTTTCCGATGGAAAATGTGTGATAGGACCTTGTTGTCGGAAATTCTGACCGTGTGTAGGCTCCATCACACATTTTCCATCAGATTTTCTGACACACAAAGTTTGTAAGCAGAATATAAAATTTTCTGACAAAAAAATCCGTTGTCAGAAATTCCGATCGTGTGTACACAAATCCGACGGACAAAGTGCCACGCATGCTCAGAATAAATAAAGAGATGAAAGCTATTGGCCACTGTCCCGTTTATAGTCCCGACGTACGTGTTTTGCGTCACCGCGTTCAGAATCATCGGATTTTCCGACAACTTTGTGTGACCGTGTGTATGCAAGACAAGTTTGAGCCAACATTCGTCTGAAAAAATCCTAGGATTTTGTTGTCGGAATGTCCGAACAAAGTCCGACCGTGTGTACGGGGCATTAGTTGTCCTATGGACAGATTCTCCCACCTGAGCTGTGGATTTCTGTAGCTCCTCCAGAATTACCATGGGCCTCCTGGCTGCTTCTCTGATTAATGCTCTCCTTGCCTGGACTGTCAGTTTAGGTGGATGGCCATGTCTTGGTAGGTTTGCAGTTGTGCCATACTCTTTCTATTTTTGGATGATAGCTTGAACAGTGCTCTGTGAGATGTTCAAAGCTTGGGATATTGTTTTATAACCTAACCCTGCTTTAAACTTCTCCACAAGTTTATCCCTGATGTGTCTGGTGTGTTCCTTGGCCTTCATGATTTTGTTTGTTCACTAAGGTTCTCTAACAAACCTTGGAGGGCTTCACAGAACAGCTGTATTTATATTACACACAGGTGGACTTTATTTTATAATTTGGTGACTTGTGAAGGCAATTTTTTCCCCTAGATTTTAGTTTTCAGATATTTATTTGTAAAAAAAAATGTATCATTTTATTTCCACTTCACAAGTATGTGTCACTTTGTGTTGGTCTGTCACATAAAATCTCAACAAAATACATTTATGTTTTTGGTTGTAACATGACAACTGTGAAAATTTGAAGGGGTATTAATGCTTTTTCAAGACACTGTACACAGTGATTTCATGGCATCGCTTGGCGCCATTTAAAAATGGGCTTGCATCCCAAAAACTGGTAGTCGGCAGATGGATCCCCCCGATCCTGCATCCATGGTCTCTCTCTCCCACTCTCTCTCTCTCTCTGCTGTCAGTGACACCAACCAAGGCCAGAGTGCATCCTGACCAAGGCACCATTCCCGGGCTGCCTGTGACTGTCCATGGGAAAATCATCAATGAGAGCTCTGCTAGGCTCTGAGCAAAGGGTGCTGGATCCTCCTTAGGCATGATCCCTATAGTATGCTGCTGTAGTTCCAACACAGGGAGGACTGTCAGCTCTTTGAGTCTGGAACCGGGACGACTGAGTGAGTAATCACCATCTCCTGTATCCTGCCTGCAGGCTGCAGCCTCTAACCATGTCCTGTATACTGCCCACAGCTTCTAATCATCTCCTGTATACTGCCTGCAGCCCTTAACCATCTCCTTTATCCTCTCTGCAGCCTCTAACTTTGGTTGGACCAAATGACCCGCTGTTCGGTTGGCACCAGAACTTTTGAACTTCGGGAAAAGTCGGAACTGAATAATGAACCCCATTGAAGTCTATGGGACCCGAACGTGAAAAATTTTAAAGTGCCAATTTTGAAGGTTTATATGCAAGTAATTGGGCATGCAATGGTTATAGGGGTCCAGGTACTGCCCTGGGAAAGATGTATCAATGAAAAAAAATTTTGTTTAAAATGTTATTTTTAAATGAGCAGTGATTTATTGATGCTTAAAGTGAAAGTATAAAAATGAAAAATTCCTTTAAATATAGTGCCTGGGGGGTCCCCTTAGTCCACATGTAAAGTGGCACATCTGTACTGTGTATAGAAGCTGCTGCAGCAATAATTGAATTTATAAAGCCCAAAAATGAAAATTTTCTCCGCAAGCTTTCTTTATTTTGTAAGCAAGGCTTGGGGAGCCATGATGAGGCCACAATGTAGTGCATGGGGATCAAGATTAGAGATTTTTTGGGTAAATTCTGGTGTCTCTACCACAGACTTTGGATTTCTACTTCTGTAACGGGTGTGGAAAAATTGTTCTTTGGGTGTCGGTGGCGCCTTCACACCATAACCCTATCCACTTAAAGACCGAGCCTCTTTTTCAGACTTGGTGTTTACAAGTTAAAAACAAGTTTTTTTGCTAGAAAATTACTTAGAACCCCCAAACATTATATATTTTTTTCTAACACCCTAGAGAAAAAAATGGCGGTCATTGCAATACTTTTTGTCACACCGTATTTGCGCAGCGGTCTTACAAGCGCACTTTTTTTGGAAAAGATTCACCTTTTTGAATAAAAAATAAGACAGCAGTAAAGTTAGCCCAATATTGTTTATATTGTCAAAGATAATATTATGCCAAGTAAATTGATACCCAACATGTCACTCTTCAAAATTGCGCCCGCTCGTGGAATGGGGTCAAACTTTTACCCTTAAAAATCTCCATAGGTGACGCTTAAAAAATTCTACAGGTTGTTTTTGAGTTATAGAGGAGGTCTAGGGCTAGAATTATTGCTCTCACTCTAACGATTGTGGCGGTACCTCACATGTGTGGTTTGACCACCATCTTCATATGTGGGCGCTACTCACGTATACGTTCACTTCTGCGCGCGAGCTCGTCGAGACGGGGTGCTTTAAAAATGTTTTCTTTTTCTTATTTATTTTACTTGATTTTATTTATTTTTACACTGTTTTAAAAAAAATGGGTCACTTTTATTCCTATTACAAGGAATGTAAACATCCCTTGTAATAAAAAAAAGCATGACAGGTCCTCTTAAATATGAGATCTGGGGTCAAAAAGTCCTCAGATCTCATATTTGGACTTAAATGCAATAAAAAAAAATTGTCATTTGAAAAAATGACAACAAAATAATGGCCCTTTAAAACGTATGGGCGGAAGTGATGTTGGGTGGGGGCAATCTTCCCCTCACTCGTCTCCATACCCAGCCACAGACAGGTCCCGATCACCTCTGCTGCTGCCGATGGCTCCGGTAAGGGGCGGAGGGTGCTGAAGAGCAGCGGGAGGGGGTCCCCTCTGCCGCCGCAGATAACGGTGATCTTGCAGAGAATCCGCCGCAGAGACCACCATTATCGTAAACAGGACCGCTCACTTAAAAGATGGATACCTCGGTTGTGGCAGCAGTTGCTGCCGTTACCGAGATATCCATCTTTAAAGTGCCGACGTATATGTACAGGAGCCGGTCGGCAAGTGGCTATAGAGGTACTCTTGATGAAAGCAAGAATTGGCCTTGCTGTCAAAAATTGTAATGATATGCACCTGTCAAACAGGTGCGGAAAAATTGGTCTTTGGGTTTTAATTGTGCCCATGAAACCTACACCAAAAACATTCTTCCAGATGAAATCAACACCCACAACACTAGGAAACCTAGAAGTCCTGCAGAAATTCCACATCCCAAAAACACTTAATCAGCGACATCGGCATCACGGGCTTCATAGCTGCTGGTAATCCAGGACTGATTAATTTTGATAAAAGTCAGACGGTTTACAGAGTCTGTCAGTGGACAGACGCATTCTATTATCAGTAACAAAACCTCCAGCAGCACTGAATGCCCATTCGGAAAGCATGCTGGATAAAGGGCAGCCCAGCAGCTCAATAGCATACTGGGCAAGTTCTAGCCAGTGGTCTATTTTCTTTTTTTTTTTTTTTTTTTTTTTTTTTTTTTTGCAGAATTAATTTCTATATCAGCAGTTATCTTTTTTTTTTTTTTTTTTTATTTTCAAAGAAGTTTTATTGAAGAGCAGTACATTACACTTCATAGGCTGACAGTGCTGTGGGGCGCAGCCCACTTCTGTGATCAAGCTCAAATAATGAACAATAACAAAGAAGTTGATCAAAAACGTAGGATTATACGTAAGTATAGGGAGAGAAGAGCCCTCAGGGGAGGCAATGCGCGGCCTAGTGCAACATGTGGGCTCGACACCCCTAACGGGAACATACTGTGTCGAGCACCAGAGAGTGGCCTTCGATATCCATAAGGTGAGTGGCTAATCTTTTAAGACCCATCGCACCTTCCGGGAGATTAAATGTCCCAGACTGCGTGAGGGAACCTTCCCAGGCTCTCTCTGGCCAGAAGACCAAAGGGGCCAGGGGAGCCGTAAAGAAATCCTGAGGGTTCCAGCTTAGAAGAGCGACCCATGGGGAATGGGTCAAGGTACCGTCTGGATACAAACAAGTGCATATAAAACTGGGAGGAACCGTGTGAAGCCGTATAATTACAGTAAATATTTAGTAACAACTTCCTGAGACATAAGAAGAGAGAGAAAAAGGACAGGTAGGAAGGAAGACAGAGGAGAAGAGAGGATGGGGGTGGGGTGTGTTGACAGAGTGTAAAATCACAATGGCACCAGGTCAAGCTTCAACTCCCGGTATGAGAGAGATGCCTACATGCCGCACCCAGGGTTCCCAAACCGCCAAAAATGCTTTATTTGAGTCTGCTATGGTACTGACTAAATTTTCCTGAGACATGATCCATGAGATCTTTCTCTTGGCGGACGCCAGGGAGACCCCTGGTTGTTTCCAAGCCTTTGCTATGGAAATCTTGGCGCCTGTCAGAATAAAAGCGATAAGTTTAGCAGATGTTTTGGAAATTTTGGGAATATTACCATTTAAGAGAGCTATTTGGGGGGATTTTGGAATGGGAGTGTCCGTAATTTTCCTGATCAGGTGGAAGATCCCGTTCCAGAACCCCCTGATTTTCGGACATTCCCACCAAATGTGTAACATGGAACCCTGGGCTTGGCAGTTTCTGAAACATAAGGGAGACGAGGAGGGGAACATCAGTGCAAGTTTGGAAGGAACCAGGTACCATCTCGTAAGGACTTTCATGTTAGCTTCTATTATTGCAATATTAACTATACCTTTGTAGGCTCTTGTGCTCATTCTGTTCCAGCTCTCCAGGTCCAAAGACTCGCCCAAGTCTCTCTCCCAGTCTGTCATGTATGTAAGTTTGGAAGTGGGAGTTGACAGGGCTTCATAAATCAGGGATTTGCCTCCTTTTTGCTCTGTTGCTTGTCCACACCATTGCTCGTACAGTGTGCACACTGGGGGTATTGATTTGACTTTCCAAATGGTGTGAAGGAAATGGGAGATTTGAAGAAATCTAAATTTCTCGGATTCTGGGAGTTCTAGTTTATTAACGCAATGTTTCATGGAGATTGGACCCGAGGCGACGAGGTAATGTCCGATACGGTACATTCCCTTATCAAGCCACCATTGGAAGGATTTGATGTCCAATCCTGGCTTGAAGAGGGGGTTGCGGAAAATGTGTGAGAGAGGGCGGATCTGTGAGGTCAGGGCTGGGTTTTGGATCAGGGTGTCCCAAAGTTTGAAGGAGTGAGAAAGTGTGGGAGCCATGATAGGCGGTCTAGATTTGCTGGGGGTCCAGAGTAGATAGTCTAGTGTGTGGGAAGGAACCGCTTGGCGTTCTATTTGTATCCAGTCGGGTTTTTTGCCTCTGAAATATAAGGTGGAGAGTTGGGCCAGTCTAGCTGCTTGGTAGTATCTGAAAAGTTCTGGGAGACCCAGACCTCCCTTGGATTTTGGGGCATAAAGGGTGTTTCTCGAGAGTCTATAGCCTTTCCCCCCCCAGATAAATTTTATGATCTTCCCCTGGAAGTGTTTGAGGTGGCTTCTGTTAATCGCGATTGGGAGGGCTCTAAATAAGTACAATATTCTGGGGAACAGGGTCATTTTGATGGCATGGATTCTCCCCAGCCATGATAATTTGTGGAAGGACCAAGCTCGTATGTCTTCCTCCAGTCTACGATACATAGGAGGGAAATTAGCTTGGTAGAGGGAGTCTATGCTGGGTGTGAGGTTTATACCTAGGTATCGGATTGAGGAGTCACTCCAGTTGAAATTAAAGGACAGTTTTAACCTCTCAACTAGGGCTGGATTAAGGGAGATGTTTAAAGCTTGTGATTTGGTCATGTTGACCCGGAGGCCTGAGACTTCGCCAAATGTCTGGAGAAGTCTGTTGATGTTGGGGAGAGTGGTAATTGGCGATGTGACGAATAGAAGAAGGTCGTCTGCAAAGAGGGCGCATTTATGGGTGTTCAAGCCGCAGTTGACACCTTTAATGTTTGGGTCTGACCTGATCGCAATGGCTAGTGTTTCTATTATTAGAGCGAAAACAAGTGGGGAAAGGGGACAGCCCTGTCTTGTGCCCCTGGCAATTTTGATTGGGGATGAGAGGAAGCCCTGTAGTTTGACTTTCGCTTCCGGTTCTGAATAAAGAGATTTGAGGATTCCGATGAAATGTTCTCCGAATCCCCAGAATTTAAGGGAAGCGAAAATGAATGGCCAGGACACAGAGTCGAAGGCCTTTTGAAGATCTAGGGAGAGGAAGAGACCCTCCTGCTTTGGGCCTCCGTCCCATCCCGAGTGCAAAATTGAGGCTATGTCTATGGCCCTTCTGACCTGGTCAGGACCCTGTCTGCCGGGAATAAAACCCACCTGGTCCTTGTGGATATAAGTGTTGATGAATGTATTTAATCTGTTGGCGTAAATTTTCGTTAGGATTTTTAGATCGTTATTTATTAGTGATATTGGTCTGTATTTTTCTACCTGATCTGGATTTTTGTCAGGTTTAGGGATGACAGTAATGAAGGCAGTATTCATCTGGGGATCTATGGGGTCTCCCTTGCGTTTGGAATTGAACATTTTAGTTAAATGTGGCGCTAAGGTCTCGGCAAAAGTCTTGTAGTAAAGATTGGAAAGACCATCTGGACCTGGGGCTGAGCCCCCTTTCAGATTTTTTATGACCTCCAAGGTTTCCTCCACTGAGATCTGAGCCTCCATAAAATCTTTGTGGGATTTTTGTATAGTGGGGATAGGGAGGAGCTCTAGAAATGCTTCTATAGCTCGTGAATCGTTTGATTCATTTGCTCTGTATAGTTGTGAGTAGAAGGCTTGGAAAGAATCCAGGATTCTATGTGGATTTTGAGAAGACGTCCCATCCTGTAGTTTTATTTTGGGGAGAGCGAAGAGACGGGTCCTGGGGGATAATTTGGAGGCCAGCATCGTGCTCATTTTGTCCTGATTCAGGTAGAATTTCACCCCGTTCCAACGCAGAGAGTCCTCAGCTTTAACCGTGAGCGCCAAGTTTAGTTTAATCCGAGCAGCATCAAGCTGGTCGGACTGAACCAGGGATGGGTTAGCTTTATGGTTTTTGCGTAAGAGGAGGAAATCTCTCTCCAGTTTTGCAATGTCCATGGTTCTCTCCTTTTTGAGTTGGGAGGATATTTGGATCAGTTTGCCTCGTATCACGGCTTTGTGGGCTGCCCAGAGGGTCTCGGCTGAGATATCGTCTACGTTGTTCAGAAGAAAATATTCTTTTAGTGTCTTGGTGAGTTCCGATATCTGAATGGGGTCTTTAATGATGTGTTCTTTAATACGCCAGATGGGGGATGAGGGTCTGAGAAGCGAGCCTTGGATAGAAAGAGAGAGCATAGAGTGGTCGGAGAGGGGGGTGTCCTTAATTTTAGCTGATATAGCGGCGGGAATATGCATGGAGGAGATCAGGATATGGTCAATTCTGGAGTATACTTGGTGGGGTATTGAGAAGTGGGTGTAGTCCCTTGAAGTGGGGTTGAGTTCTCTCCAGATGTCTGTGAGGCCCTGTTGGTGAATCAGTTTAGCAATTTTGGAGCTGATTTTTGTTGGCCTGGAGAGCTGTTTAGCTGGGGGTTTAGATTTATCGAGGCTCTGATCAAAGGCGACATTCGAGTCTCCTCCAAAGATTACTGTTCCTTCCAGGAGGGGGCCTATTGTTTGGAAAAGCGAAGAGAAAAATACACTCTGTCCCTTGTTTGGGGCATAATAGGATATCAGAGAGAAAGTTTGGTCTGCGATCTGACCTTTTACTAGTATGTACCTGCCTTCGGGGTCACAAAGAGTCTGGCTTACTTTGAATTGGCAGTCCTTAGCAAATAGGATCGCGACTCCCCTGGTCTTATCCTCCGCGTTTGCCAAATAAAATGAGGGGAAGCGCGCATGTAGGAATGAGGGGGAGAATCGAGAAGGGAAATGCGTTTCCTGGAGCATCACTATCGATGCCCTCTGTTTATGGTATGATTGGAAGGTTTTCCTTCTTTTAATCGGGGAATTGAAACCTTGGACGTTGTGGGAAATAATTTTTATCTGGGGACGAGATGTAGTGGTGTTAGGCATGTTTTTTGGGTGATGAGTGTGCTATTGATGATGGAACACTTACCCTGAACCAGTTGGAGAGGGGTGGGCAGGAGGCGAATGAGGGGCGAGGTCTGGAACCTGGAGATGCTGGACGAGAAGGAGCTGCAGACTTCCGTCAATCCTGGCAGGGGGGGGTAAGGGAGAAAGAAGCACAGATGGGTTAAAACATAGAGACAGAAGGAGAAAGAGAATATGTACAATATGACCTGAATTAGGCCGGAGGCGGAGAGGGGGGAAGGTGTTCCCCTTTCCGAACTCCAAAAACAAAAAAAGGTGGTCCTGGGATCGAACCACCAGTCCATCGAACGAGAATGGGGATTCCATTTTCGCAGGATGGAGGAAGTCGCAGGGCAGCTACCGCAGCCCAAGCCACCCTTGAAACCTTGCATAGGAAAATATACTTTGTAACAATATAGTTAAAAAAGAAGCATATGGAGAACAAAAAGGCTTATCAAAAACTGAAAAAAGGAAGAAAAAAAAAAAAAAAAGGAAAAGAAACTGAAGTGTTTTTAACGTGGGACCGCTCTGGTCTGGAGTACAAAAAGAGTCTTCCTGGTAGACATAACAGATTCCTCTGTGGGGATGGAGAAGGAAGATGGTGTGGGAAGTCCAAGTCCCGCTGTGGATTTGGCCAGTCCGTTGTGAGGGAAAGAGGTTGTGGAGAGGGGACAGAACATCCTGCTGACGCTGGGGGTGTCAAGGGGGACGATGAGGGAGTGAAGTTCCAGAACCGAAGAGGCCGTTCTTGTGGAGGGCAATGGGCTAGAACTTTAAACCTCCTGAAGGCGTGGGTGAGGGAAAGGAGCAATAGTAGAACTTGGGGCACTGGATACGTAACCCCGCTTGGGTGCTGGGATGCAGACTTGAGAGATAGGGACGGATGAGAAAAAAAAAAAAAAAGGGGAAAAAAAATATATATATATGTCCCCTTTGCGGGGAGAAGGCCTCTTTGTGAAGGATCCGAGAAGGGTGGAGAACATCTGGTATGAGGTGGATTGGAGGCGGTGGATCACAAAGAGGGAGAAGGGTGTTGCCGGGGTCTTGTGTAGGACCTCCTCAGGTTGGTAATTGATCTTTCAGTCGCCTGCTTTTATTAGCTTTGCAGGCTGGAGAGATGGGGCTGTTGGGAGTTTGGCGTTTAGAGGAACCCGCTTGAGTGTTGGTTATGTCCATTTCCGAGTCTAGGGAGATGAGCTTAAGTGAGAGGAGGATTCGTTCGCCTTCAGTGAACGTGGTGAATGAGTGGGTTCTGCCTTTAAGGGAAAATTTTAGGGCGAAAGGGAATGCCCACCAATATTTAATCTCCTTCTGGGAGAGGACGAGCAGAAGGGGTTTGAGGGCTCTGCGTTTCTGGATGGTCGTGGGGGAAATGTCCGCGAAAATTTGCACTTCCTGTCCTTGAAAAAGGATGCGGGATTGCTGGCGTGAAATTTTCATTATTTCTTCCTTTACACTGTAGAAGTGTGGCTTCACGACCACATCTCTGGGGGATCCATCTTTTCTGGGGGGACCCAGGGACCTGTGTGCCCTGTCCAGCTCCAACTTGATGGGGGGCAGCTCAGGGATGAGTGATTTGATTAAATCCTGGATAGCTTTGGGGACGTCTGTGATTGATTCGGGGATACCTCTTACTCTGAAGTTGTCCCTTCTCGACCTGTTCTCCAGGTCATCGATTCTGTTCAGTGCCACCTCTAGTTGTTCTTGAATAGTATGAATGTGCTCAGTGTTCTGGTTAGCTCTGTCTAATTTGTGTTCTATGGCTTCCATCCTTGCTCCCAAGTTTTGAAAGTCTGCTCTTATCTCGTTTGTGATTCTTGTGGCTGTGTTTGCTAAGCCTCTGTCTAGTAGATCTGACAGTTTGAGGAATAAATCTCCTGTATTGAGGGGTATGGCAGCCTCCGGATCTCCTATGGATGATCCAGCTCCCTGATGTGGTGGTGTAGTGTTCAGTGGGGACAGGGAGTAGTTCTCAAAGGTGCGCTCTAGGAGGGATACTGTGGATGCTGGGGATGGGGTCCCCAAAGGCTGGTTATGGGAAGCAGGTAAGGGTGTGTAGGCCAGAGTGGCAGGAGCAATCACTTGCCTGGTTTCCACGTGTCCCCCTGCATACTGCTCCTTGTGCTGTGCTGCGGCCGCCATCTTGGATAAGGCCCGGGAATCCTTTGCTGAAAACTGCGGTCCCAGGTCCCTGCGGACCGTGCTGTTTGGCATGGATCGATGCAGCGGGTGTTCCCGGGTCCGGTATCGCTAGTGGTGGGCGAAAAGGCGGCCTTAGTCCAGCTCTTGGGTGGCTTGCTGGGCTGGGTAGAGCGGAGCTCCCGGCTTACGCGGCCATCTTGGGAGTCCCGCGCCTGCGCACTTGCCAGTGGTCTATTTTCATGACCCAGTAAGCCAGTGGATCATTTACTGGAAAGCTCTCATCTCTGTTTTCTCCCCTAGATAATCGTCCACCATGTGATGCAGACGATGCCGATGGGATGTGGAAGCTGACAGCCCCGGGCGGCGAGGACTAAAAAAAATCAGAAATGCATCACTTAGGCGGCCGCCTTCTCCATCGCTCCTCTCTTGACCAACAGAAGCCTCAAAACTATATTTTCCACAACACTGTAACCTACCATAGTCAGGAAAAGCGTTCAATAATCTTCTCTTTAAGGTGTCCTCAAGAGGTTTCATCTTCTGCACTCTCTGTGGGGATAGAATGAGTTCTGAGGCTTTCCCCTTATAAAGATTGTGAAGGAGGGTTGCCAAACAATAGTAATCCTTTTCCTTTACGCCACATATTCTTGGGTCCTTTTGTAGGCTTTGGGAGCCCATTAGGGATGAGCCGAACACCCCCCGGTTCGGTTCGCACCAGAACCTGCGAAAGGACCGAAAATTTGCACGAACGTTAGAACCATTGACGTCTATGGGATTCGAACGTTTGAAATCAAAAGTGCTCATTTTAAAGGCTAATTTGCATGGTATTGTCCTAAAAAGGGTTTGGGGACCCGGGTCCTGCCCCAGGGGACATGTATCAATGCAAAAAAAACTTTTAAAAACGGCCGTTTTTTCGGGAGCAGTGATTTTAATGATGCTTAAAGTAAAAAAAAGAAGTGAAATATTTCTTTAAATATCGTACCTGGGGGGTGTCTATAGTATGCCTGTAAATTGGCGCGTGTTTGCCGTGTTTAGAACAGTCCCTGCACAAAATGTAATTTTTAAAGGAAAAAATCTCATTTAAAACTGCTTGCGGGTTTAATGTAATGTCGGGTCCTGGCAATATGAATGAAAATCAGTGAGACAAACGGCATGGGTACCCCCCAGTCCATTACCAGGCCCTTTGGGTCTTGTATGGATATTAAGGGGAACCCCGCACCCAAATTAAAATAAGGAAAGGTGTGGGGCCACCAGGCCCTATATACTCTGAACAGCAGTATACAGGCGGTGCAAACAAGACAGGGACTGTAGGTTTGTTGTTAAGTAGAATCTCTTTGTAATTTTGAACGGGTACATTTTTAACGTGTTTAGCTCCAGCCAAAAAATCTTTTTTAAGCTTTTTGGAAAACATAGGGAAGGGTTATCACCCCTGTGACATTTGTTTTGCTGTCTGTCCTCCTCTTCAGAAGATTTCACCTCACTTTTTGTCCCAATGACAAATGTTTTTTGAAAATTTGGGTTTTTTTGTGGAACAAGGATTGGAAAGCATCAGTGGAAAGGAGAAATGTTTTTCCCATATTAACTCTTACAGGAGAGAATTTCCCTTCCTAGGGGTAGATTTCATCTCACTTCCTGTTGTCTCCTTCCGTTTGCAAGTAGGAGTCGTTTGTAAGTTAGATGTTTGAAAGTAGGGGCCTGCCCTATATACTCAGCAGAAATTTGGGCCTTAGGTGTTGTTGTGGCCAAAACACTGTAAGCCCTCACAGGGCCCTGCTGTGAAATATTAGATCAAGAATTGTAATTACATGCCCCTGTTGAATAAGGGCAGAAAAATTGGGCCTTTGGTGGTGGTGGTGCTGGTGCCACAAGACTGTAAGTCCTCACTCGCTCTTGGTGGGTGCAGAAATGGGCCCTGCTGTGAAATATTAGATCAAGAATTGTAATTACATGCCCCTGTTGAACAAGGGCAGAAAAATTTGGCCTTTGGTGGTGGTGCTGGTGCCACAACACTGTAAGTCCTCACAGACACTCTAGTTGGAATGCAGGAACGAGCCCTGCTGCAAAGTATTGCATCAAAAATTGTAATTACATGCCCCTGTTAAACAGGGGCTGAAAAATTGGGCCTTAGGCACTGGTGCTGGTGCCACAACACTGCAACCCCTTACAGATACTCTAGTTGTAACGCAGAAACGAGCCCTGCTGCAAAGTATTGCATCAAAAATTGTAATTACACGCCCCTGTTAAACAGGGGCTGAAAAATTGGGCCTTAGGCACTGGTGCTGGTGCCACAACACTGCAACCCCTCACAGATACTCTAGTTGTAACGCAGAAACGAGCGCTGCTGCAAAATATTGCATCAAAAATTGTAATTACACGCCCCTGTTGAACAGGAGCTGAAAAATTGGGCCTTAGGCACTGGTGCTGGTGCCACAACACTGCAACCCCTCACAGATACTCTAATTGTAACGCAGAAACTAGCCCTGCTGCAAAGTATTGCATCAAAAATTGTAATTACACGCCCCTGTTAAACAGGGGCTGAAAAATTGGGCCTTAGGCACTGGTGCTGGTGCCACAACACTGCAACCCCTCACAGATGCTCTAGTTGTAACACAGAAATGAGCCCTGCTGCAAAGTATTGCATCAAAAATTGTAATTACATGCCCCTGTTAAACAGGTGCTGAAAAATTGGGCCTTAGGCACTGGTGCTGGTGCCACAACACTGCAACCCCTCACAGATACTCTAGTTGTAACGCAGAAACGAGCCTTGCTGCAAAGTATTGCATCAAAAATTGTAATTGCACGCCCCTGTTAAACAGGGGCTGAAAAATTGGGCCTTAGGCAATGGTGCTGGTGCCACAACACTGCAACCCCTCACAGATACTCTAGTTGGAATGCAGAAACGAGCCCTGCTGCAAAGTATTGCATCAAAAATTGTAATTACAAGCCCCTGTTGAACAGGGGCTGAAAAATTGGGCCTTAGGCACTGGTGCTGGTGCCACAACACTGCAACCCCTCACAGATACTCTAGTTGTAACGCAGAAACGAGCCCTGCTGCAAAGTATTGCATCAAAAATTGTAATTACACGCCCCTGTTAAACAGGGGCTGAAAAATTGGCCCTTGGGCACTGGTGCTGGTGCCACAACACTGCAACCATTCACAGATACTCTAGTTGTAACGCAGAAATGAGCCCTGCTGCAAAGTATTGCATCAAAAATTGTAATTACATGCCCCTGTTAAACAGGGGCTGAAAAATTGGGCTTTAGGCAGTTGTGCTGGTGCCACAACACTGCAACCCCTCTCAGATACTCTAGTTGTAACGCAGAAACGAGCCTTGCTGCAAAGTATTGCATCAAAAATTGTAATTACACGCCCCTGTTAAACAGGGGCTGAATAATTGGGCCTTAGGCACTGGTGCCACAACACTGCAACCCCTCACAGATACTCTAGTTGCAACGCATAAACGAGCCCTGCTGCAAAGTATTGCATCAAAAATTGTAATTACACGCCCCTGTTAAACAGGGGCTGAAAAATTGGGCCTTAGGCACTGGTGGTGGTGCCCAGAACCAAAAATGTTCTTACAAGCTATCAGCGTGATCATTGAGGAGGAAGAGGATAATTTCTCAGGGATAGTCACTCAGCATCAGCATAGGCAGTCTTTGAAGGGATCTGAGATTTCAAAAAAAATTATTCGGTTACATCAGCATCAGGTGCTTGGTAGCTGGTGGTGATCCAAGACTGATTCATTTTTATGAAGGTCAGTCGATCGACCGAGTCGGTGGACAGATGCACCCTGTGATCGGTTACAAAGCCTCCAGCAGCACTGAATGTGCGTTCCGAAAGAACGCTGGATGCAGAAAAGGCCAGTAGCTCAATTGCATACTCTGCATGCTCTGGCCAGTGATCCATCCTCAAGACCCAATAGCCCAGAGGATTTTCGGTGGGAAAGGTGTCCAAGTCAGATCTTGCCCATAGGTATTCCTGCACCATGTAAAACAGACGCTGGCGATGGTTGCTGGAACCGATCATACCTTGGGGCTGCGGACCAAAAAATTGTCTGAACGCATCGGTCAAATGGCCACCTTCTCCACCGCTACTTCTTTGACTGACCGAAGCCTCAGCAACACGTTGTCCAGAAACAGGAGTTTGTAACCTCCCAGTCTCTGGGAACGCGTTGCACAGACCTTTCTGCAAGGCCTCCCGAAGATGTTTCATCCTCTGCTCCCTCTGCGATGGCAAGATAAGGTCCGCAACCTTACCCTTGTAACGTGGATCAAGGAGGGTTGCCAGCCAGTATTGGTCCTTCTCCTTGATACCACGAATACGAGGATCCTTACGCAGGCTTTGCAGGATCAGGGAGGCCATGCAGCGTAGGTTTGCTGAGGCATTCGGTCCGGAGTCCTCTGGGTCACTAAGGACGACATGGTCCGCAGCCACCTCCTCCCAGCCACGTACAAGTCCATGTGTTTCTTGGGACTGATCCCTTAAAGACTGCTGCTGATGCTCAGTGCCAGGCTCCACCTCCATAATGACACAATCTTCCTCCTCCTCCTCCTCCTCCTCCTCCTCGTCCTCTTTCTGTGTGATCGGCGGGCACGCAGAAACACTGTCTGGATAAAGGGGGCCTTGAGAGCTAAGGAAGTCCTCCTCTTCCTGCCTCTGTTCTGCCTCAAGTGCCCTGTCTATTATTCCATGCAGCGTGTGCTCCAACAGGTGGACAAGGGGGACAGTGTCACTGATGCATGCACTGTCACTGCTCACCATCCTCGTGGCCTCCTCAAATGGTGACAGGACAGTGCATGCATCCCTGATCATGGCCCACTGGCGTGGGGAAAAAAAACAAGCTCCCCTGATCCTGTCCTGGTGCCATAGTCGCACAGGTACTCATTGATGGCCCTCTGCTGCGTGTGCAGCCGCTGCAACATGGCCAACGTTGAGTTCCACCTGGTGGGTTCTTGGGCAGGTTAAACTCCTTTTGGGGGTCTGCCAGCCGAGCACTGGCATTATATGACCGTCGGAAATGCACACAGACTTTCCTGGCCTGCCTCAGGACATCCTGTAAGCCCGGGTACCTGCCCAAGAACTGCTGCACCACCAAGTTAAGGACGTGAGCCAAACAGGGCACATGGGTCATTTGTCCCTGTCGGAGGGCAGAGAGGAGGTTGGTGCCATTGTCGCAAACCACCATTCCTGCCTTAAGTTGGCGTGGCGTCAACCACCTCTGAACCTGCCCCTGCAGAGCTGACAGAACCTCTGCCCCAGTGTGGCTCCTGTCCCCCAAGCACACCAGCTCAAGCACCGCATGGCATCTTTTGGCCTGCGTACTTGCATAGCCCCTTGAACGGCTACGGAGCACCGCTGGTTCCGAGGAAAAAGCATAGGAAGAGGCCATGGAGGAAGAAGAAGAGGAGGGGGTGTGTCACAATCATTAGTAGTGGCATTTTGGAGGCGTGGTGGTGGAACAACCTCCAACACTACTGCACCTTGTCCTGCATTATTCCCAGCTGCCAGCAGAGTCACCCAATGCGCCGTGAAACTTAGGTAACGTCCCTGTCCATGCCTGCTGGACCATGAGTCAGCGGTAATATGCACCTTACCGCTGACCGCCCTGTCCAGCGAGGCATGGACAATGCCTTCCACATGCCGGTAGAGAGCCGGAATCGCCTTCCGTGAGAAAAAGTGGCGTTTGGGTACCTGCCACTGAGGAACCGCACATGCCACAAACTCACAGAAGGGGGCAGAGTCTACCAACTAAAAAGGCAGCAGTTGAAGTGCTAGCAATTTTGCCAAGCTAGCATTCAACCGCTGGGCATGTGGATGGCTGGGAGCAAACTTCTTTTGGCAGTGCAGCAGCTGGGGCAGGGAAATTTGCCTGGTACAATCTGACGTTGGTGTACCAAAAGCAGATTGCCCACAAGTACTTGGCTGTGACACACCTAATTCTACACCTTCATTCCTCTCAGTGCAGGTCTCAGAGAGGACTGAAGGTATAGTGGGGTTGGAGATCTCAGCTGATGAGGAGCAAGGAGAGGTCCTCTTTGTTCTTTGGTGTGGGTCTTTTAGATACGCTTGCCAACGAACTGCATGGCAGGTCAACATGTGTCTGGTCAAGCATGTGGTACCCAAGTGGGAGATGTTTTGGCCACGCGAGATACTCTTGAGACATATGTTGCAAATAGCAGCGGTGCGATCTGATGCACTCGTCTCAAAAAAGGCCCACACCAAAGAACTTTTTGAATAACGCGCAGAGACTGCAGCGCCCTGCACATGTGGAGCTTTGGGGTGTGATGCAGTCAATGTGCTGCCCTTAGGCTGGCCCCTGGATGGCATCCTGCCTTATTGGTGATGTGCCGCCTCCTCCTCTCTCCTATCAGGCACCCACGTTGAGTCAGTGACCTCATCATCTCCTCCCTCCTCATCACTGGAGCAAACCTGGCAGTATGCTGCAGCAGGGGGAGCATGACTGCCAGATTGCTGTCCTTCTTGGGCACCCCTCTGTCTGTGCTCATGTTACTGCCTTCATCGAGCTCAGTATCATCATCAGAGCCTTCCAAACGCTGGGCATCCTCCTGGAGCATGTACCCAACACTGTGGTCAAACAGTTTGAGGGACTCCTCAGGAGGACATGGTGGGGCTAGGGAAGGAGTCAGTGATGACATTGAGCCGAGGGAAGAGGTCGCTGCTTTGCCAGACAAAGTACCCTGGGAATGGGTGAGAGAGGATGAGGAGGATGAGGACGGCTTGGTCATCCACTCAACCAAGTCTTCCGCATGTTGCGGCTCAACACGGCCAGCTGCCGAAAAAAAGGCCAAGCGTGTCCCATGGCCACGTGCTGATGAGGATGCACCATCTCCACGACCAGCACTAGACACAGAGCCTGCTTGCCCTCTCTTATTGGCTTGTGACTGTCTGCCTCTCCTTCTTGGCCTTCCAGACATACTAATGGCCTGTAGCTGCACTAACTTGGGATATATATATACAGGGGGGCCCCGGGTTACAAACAAGATAGGGACTTTAGGTTTGTTCTTAAGTTGAATCTGTTTGTAAGTCGGATCAGGTCAATTTTTTAAGTGTAGCTCCAGCCAAAAAATCTATTTTTAAGTTTTGTAGATAGCATAGGGAAGGGTTATCACCCCTGTAACATTTGATTTGCTGTCTGTGCCCCTGTTCAGAAGATTTCACCTCACTTTCTGTCCCAATGACAATTGGATTTTGAAAATTTGGGGTTATTAGGGAAATAAGGATAGGTGATAAAGCATCAGTGGAGACACCTTTTTCCCATATTAACTCTTACAGGAGTTAATTTCCCTTCCTAAGGGTAGATTTCTTCTCACTTCCTGTTGTCTCCCTCCGTTTGTAAGTAGGAGTCGCTTGTAAGTCGGATGTTTGTAAGTAGGAGACCCCCTGTATATACATATATATATATATATATCCCAGCTTAGTGCATATGTACTGATACTGCAGCTAGCAAAATCAACTGCCTGCCTGTAGTATGAGAACACCACCAACCTTCTACAGGTAGCTTTAGCTGAACACTGTGCAGAGCTAGCAAAAAACTAACTTGTAGCTTTTTTAGCTGCCTGCAGTAGTGATAGGATCAGGAAAACACCACCAACCTTCTACAGGTAGCTTTACCTGAACACTGTGCAGAGCTCGCAAAAAAATAACTTGTAGGTTTAGCTGAAGTAGCTTCAACATGAAATACAAGAAATATGATTCTTAGCTAAAATTATAAATCAGTCTTACTACACACATAACTATGGCCATATAAACTGACCCTTGTTGCCACTTCACTATGAGGCTGCATGAATATTTTTTGGGGGAGCTTCAGCACACCCAAGCACCCACCTGGTGCCACCACTGCTAAGGTGGCTTTGGGGTCCAAGGAGGGCCATCTCTTCCTCTTACCAGTTGATCCAAGGGCTCTTACTGGCTTAACTGGAGGCCCTGGCACACCATCCCTGGGTAGTGGTTGGCCAAAGTCGGCGCCTGACTCCTCCTGCTACCTGGCTTCCTCCAGCTTCCTGATCAGCTGTTCCTTAACCACTTCAGCCCCGGAAGGATTTACCCCCTTCCTGACCAGAGCACTTTTTACAATTTGGCACTGCGTTGCTTTAACTGCTAATTGCGCGGTCATGCAATGCTGTACCCAAACAAAATTTGCGTCCTTTTCTTCCCACAAATAGAGCTTTCTTTTGATGGTATTTGATCACCTCTGCCGTTTTTATTTTTTGCGCTATAAATGGAAAAAGACCGAAAATTTTGAAAAAAAATGATATGTTCTACTTTTAGTTATAAAAAAAATCCAATAAACTCAATTTTAGTCATACATTTAGGCCAAAATGTATCCGGCCACATGTCTTTGGTAAAAAAAATGTCAATAAGCGTATATTTATTGGTTTGTGCAAAAGTTATAGCGTCTACAAACTAGGGTACATTTTCTGGAATTTACACAGCTTTTAGTTTATGACTGCCTATGTCATTTCTTGAGGTGCTAAAATGGCAGGGCAGTACAACCCCCCCCCCCCCCCCAAATGATGCCATTTTGGAAAGTAGACACCCCAAGGAAATTGCTGAGAGGCATGTTGAGCCCATTGAATATTATTTTTTTTGTCCCAAGTGATTGAATAATGACAAAAAAAAAAATTACAAAAAGTTGTCACTAAATGATATATTGCTCACACAGGCCATGGGCCTATGTGGAATTGCACCCCAAAATACATTCAGCTGCTTCTCCTGAGTATGGGGATACCACATATGTGGGACTTTTTGGGAGCCTAGCCGCGTACGGGGCCCCAAAAACCAATCACTGCCTTCAGGATTTCTAAGGGCGTAAATTTTTGATTTCACTCCTCACTACCTATCACAGTTTAGAAGGCCATAAAATGCCCAGATGGCACAAAGCCCCCCCAAATGACCCCATTTTGTAAAGTAGACACCCCAAGCTATTTGCTGAGAGGCATGTTGAGTCCATGGAATATTTTATATTTTGACACAAGTTGCGGGAAAGTGACAATTTTTTTTTTTTTTGCACAAAGTTGTCACTAAATTATATATTGCTCACACAGGCCATGGGCATATGTGGAATTGCCCCCCAAAATACATTTAGCTGCTTCTCCTGAGTATGGGGATACCACATGTGTGGGACTTTTTGGGAGCCTAGCCGCGTACGGGGCCCCGAAAACCAATCACCGCCTTCAGGATTTCTAAGGGTGTAAATTTTTGATTTCACTGCCTATCACAGTTTTGGAGGCCATGGAATGCCCAGGTGGCACAACCCCCCCCCCCCAAATGACCCCATTTTGGAAAGTAGACACCCCAAGCTATTTGCTGAGAGGCATGGTGAGTATTTTGCAGCTCTCATTTGTTTTTGAAAATGAAGAAAGACAAGAAAAAAATTTTTTTTTTCTTTTTTCAATTTTTAAAATTTTGTGACAAAAAGTGAGGTCTGCAAAATACTCACTATACCTCTCAGCAAATAGCTTGGGGTGTCTACTTTCCAAAATAGGGTCATTTGGGGGGGTTTGTGCCACCTGGGCATTCCATGGCCTCCGAAACTGTGATAGGCAGTGAAGAGTAAAATCAAAAATTTATGCCCTTAGAAAGTCTGAAGGCGGTGCTTGGTTTTCGGGGTCTCGTACATGGCTAGGCTCCCAAAAAGTCTCACACATGTGGTATCCCTGTACTCAGGAGAAGCAACAGAATGTATTTTGGGGTGTAATTTCACATATTCACATGGCATGTTTGAGCAATATATCATTTAGTGACAACTTTGTGCAAAAAAAAAAAAAATTGTCTTTTTCCCGCAACTTGTGTCACAATATAAAATATTCCATAGACTCGACATGCCTCTCAGCAAATAGCTTGGGGTATCTACTTTCCAAAATGGGGTCATTTGGGGGGGGTTTGAACTGCCCTGGCATTTTATGCGCCACATTTTGAAGCTTATGTCACACATCACCCACTCTTCTAACCACTTAAAGACAAAGCCCTTTCTGACACTTTTTGTTTACATGAAAAATTTTTGCAAGAAAATTACTTTGAACCCCCAAACATTATATTTTTTTTTTAAGCAAATGCGCTACAGATTAAAATGGTGGGTGTTTCATTTTTTTTTTCAAACAGTATTTGCGCAGCAATTTTTCAAACGCATTTTTTGGGGAAAAAACACACTTTTTTAAATTTTAATGCACTAAAACACACTATATTGCCCAAATGTTTGATGAAATAAAAAAGATAATCTTAGGCCAAGTACATGGATACCAAACATGACATGCTTTAAAATTGCGCACAAACGTGCACTGGCAACAAAATAAATACATTTTTAAAAGCCTTTAAAAGCATTTACAGGTTACCACTTTAGATTTACAGAAGAGGTCTACTGCTAAAATTACTGCCCTCGATCTGACCTTCGCGGTGATACCTCACATGCATGGTGAAATTGCTGTTTACATTTGACGCCAGACCAATGCATGCGTTCGCCTTAGCGCGAGAGCAGGGGGGGACAGGGGTTCCTTTTTTTTTTCTTTATTATTTTTTTGCTTTTTTATCTTATTTTTAAACTGTTCCTTTCATTTTTTTTTAAATCATTTTTATTGTTATCTCAGGGAATGTAAATATCCCCTATGATAGCAATAGGTAGTGACAGGTACTCTTTTTTGAAAAAATTGGGGTCTATTAGACCCTAGATCTCTCCTCTGCCCTCAAAGCATCTGACCATACCAAGATCGGCTTTCCCAATTTCCCAATGGCGCTGTTTACATCTGGCGAAATCTAAGTCATGAAATGCTCGTATGAAGTAAAAATAGGGGTGAATGGCGCTCCCTTACGGGGGGGTTTTTGAAAAATTGGGTGAGCTAGTGAGGTGAGTGATCTGCAACCACCCCCTACATACGTAAACCTGTGTGAAAACTGTTATCACTAATATTAGTGTACACAAATCTCATTAAGCTATACGATGATCAATAACATCAAAAAGTGAAAAAGTAGTGACAAATAAATTGTGAAACAAAACATCCCATCCACATACTAATGGGTAAATATACAGTGCTGGTCAATTGAGTGCTAGTAATATATTTATACTAAAGTACAGTCTCTGTCAAGAGTCCAATGTGCTCCACCAATTGGTATCAAATGCAAGCCAGTAATAAAAATAATATATTTGAAAGTCTGTTCACAAAAAGTAAATATCAAAAAGAAGTTCCAGATGTATTGGTGACTGTGGTGCCCAAAAAAGAAAATCTGTGACTTCTGTGCTCCCCTTTTGGCTCCCCACTCACCGACTCCTAAAACCCCTGCAGGGGTGGCAGGCACTTTAAGATTCCAAGGCAGTCCTCATAGATGGTGTCCCGTGGTCGCTATAGTATGGTTCTCCTCTATCCCAGGGCTCCCGGGTTAATCATCCATAGCAACTTCCACCACCACATCCGAGAGAAGAAATCGCCAAAGAATAATCCTCATAGGAAGAAATAGCACTTCATAGTGTAATATGTACTAAAAGGCTTTATTAAAACAAAATGATCCCCATAGGGGAACAAATAAAACCAACACTACACCATGAGTTAAAAAACGATACCTGGAAGAGCCTTCCCGCAGCGTGCGGTCCGGCTGCGTTCCAGGCTCGCTAGCTCCGTACCCAGAAGTGACGTAAGCGCGTAGCCCCTTGTGGGTCTAAATAGGGGAGGCTGCACACCTTGTTCTCTGTCTTTTTCTTTCTCTTTCTCTTCTCTTTCCCCCTTTCCCTCCCTTCCTTTCTTCTTCTTGGAGTAGTCCTACCTTTCTTCTTTTTCATTTGTCGGTCCTAAGCGCGGAGCCTTTTTGTGTCTTATGAAATGCTCGTAGCTTCCGGTTTCTTAGGCCATAGAGATGTTTGGAGCCACTCTGGTCTCTGATCAGCTCTATGGTCAGCTGGATGAATCACCGGCTGCATTCTCAGGTTCCCTGTTGAGACAGGAGAGCCAGAGAAAAACACGGAAGTCGGTGGGGGGGGCATTCCCTCCCACTGCAAAAAAAAGCAGTCTAGAGGCTAATTAGCTGCTAGGATTGCTTTTACATGAAAGCTGACCGCTGGCTGAAAAGAATGATACCAAGATGATACCTAAACCTGCAGGCATCATTCTGGTATAACCACTCAAAGTCGTGAATGGCGTACCTGAAGACAAAAAAATGGTTAACAATAAAACACAGTAAACGGTAAAGTATAAAAAATTGCATACCTGAAAAGCAAACATAATAAAACATAATAACAACAAAACATTGCAGAATAGAATACAGTAAAAAAGAGCAGAACAATAGAGTGAGAATAGAGAGAGAGAACAATAAAACGACAACTATTTTTGGTTTTAATTATTTTATATTTTTTTTTGTGTTTTTTATTTACTTTTTTTTTTTTTTTTTACACTTTTTTTTGTAACTTTAACTTTTGTAACTGGTACCAGGTTTGGGTCTCTCAAAATGCGATGGCATCTTGGGAGACCCTGTGAAAGTGTGTCCAAGTCTGTGAAGTGCTGTACCCTACGCTAATACTCAACTAGTGTATGGTAGCGTTCAAAACATTCACCAATGCAAAGACCAGGATTGTCAGGACAGGAGGGACAATAATAGCGGGCATCATGCCTATATCCGCACTTGCTGCAGACACGACATCTTTTTTAGGGGGGTTCATTGGGTAGGGGTACTCGGGAGGACATAAAAATGCCTCTCATGCAGGCGACTGCATTTGGTTGGGGATGTGAATGGGGGAAGTACGGGTGCTGCAGAAGCGGTGGGTTCCCAATTAGGATTGGCGAATGCAGCAGGAAGGGCACTATGGGCACAACGGGCCTTTTTGTCTTCTTCTTGGTGGCAGCGGGACACTACTTGTGCTTGCCACCTCACCAGCTTGAACTGCACTTATGGGACTCGCCACATCACCAAGTGTTACTGCAGTGCTGGTTTGACTACAACCAGGGTGTACTAGGCCGCTGGTGCTTGCCAGTTCACCAAAACGCTGCGAAAAAAACTGTTAGCGATCGCAGGGATCAGGCCTGACTCTGCGAATGCTGCAGTTATGCGTTTAGTGTTTTGTAAGTGACAGTGATCGATCGATACTGCACCTGGGTGGGCTGGGCTGGGCCAGGCAGAGGGGCAAAACACAGGTGCTAGCAGGTATCTGGGCTGATCCCGCTAACACTGCGTTTTTGGCAACCCTAAACTGCTGGGGACGCTAGTATAGATCTGATCGGATCAGATATTGATCCGTTCAGATACTATACCACTAAGGGAGGCGTATGCTGCGTGCGTGGGTGTTAGCGGTACTGGCGCTAACCTGAAGCTGCCTGGGGTGATGCATATCACCGCCGGGCGATCAGGGAGCTAAACCTTTGTTGGGTAATAAACGGCGGGTGCCCTGACACTATAAAAAATAAACTAACTAACCAGCGTCACCCGTAACAGTTATACAGTGATCACTGGTGAAAGGGTTAACTAGGGGGCAATCAAGGGGTTAAAACCTTTATTAGGTAGTATATGGGGGTCCCTGACGCTATAAAACGCTGACGGCAAACCTATATATTTACTTCACCAGTGACACTAATACAGCGATCAGAAAAATGATCGTTTAGTGACACTGGCGATGGGGGATGATCAAGGGGTTAAAACTTTATTAGGGGGGTTAGGGGGTACCCTAGACCTAAAGGGGGCTAACACTAACTGCCCTACCACACTAACTGTCACAAACTGACACCAATGCAGTAATCAGAAAAAAAACTGCTTGGTGTCAGTGTGACGGGGGGGGTGATCGGGGGTGTAATGTGTGCCTGGCATGTTCTACTGTGTGTGTGTGTGTTGGTGCACTCACATTGATGTCTTCTCTCCTCGGCACCGGAACGGAAAATACCGAGCCAAGGAGCGATGACATCACTTCCTCTGCTGCTGTTTACTATACAGCAGCAGAGGAATGATCCCATTGGCCGGGAGCGATCGCGAGGGGGGCCACGAATGGATAGCCTCCCCCTCGCCCCCGATCGCCGGGGGACAAATGTCGACTACCTCGGGCACCGGGGGGGTCCAATAGGACCCCCCGCCCGCGGGAGGCAGATCACGTACAGGTACATGATTCTGCCTGCCCGTTCCATTCTGCCGACGTATATCGTCGTGAGGCGGTCAGCAAGTGGTTAATGAGTCCCCTGTAGCTGAGACCTAATTATCAGGTTTTTTTCTTGTAGGTTGTTTGTAGTCCAATGATGGTATTCTGGGACATCTGTGCTCATGGTATGCAGACTTTTGTCACCTATCTTAAGTGCACTTGTCCTGCTGCTGCAAACCAGTTTGTGGTGTATTAAAAGTGCAGAAAGAGAGCACACAGAGGTGAATTACACCAAATACTAGGGTTGTCCCGATACCACTTTTTTAGGACCGAGTACAAGTACCGATACTTTTTTTCAAGTACTCGCCGATACCGATTACCGATACTTTTTTTTAATGTCACGTGACAGTTTTTTTTTTTTTTTTAACAATGCTTTCTTTTTTTCGGGGGGGGGGGGGGGGTGAACGGTGTCTGTGTGTTTTTTTTTTTTTTATTTACAATTTTTATTTTTTACAATAATAATTTTTTTTATTCATTTTTGCAATATGTGTTTTTTTTTTTTTTTTTTTAAATCAGCCCTGTTGGGGGGCTTTGGTGAGATATCAGGGGTCTTAACATACCCCTGATATCTCCCCCTTGAGACAGAGAAAGAGACAGAGGATAGAGATTCCCCAGTCCCTTTCTCTGCAGCCTCAGCTGCACTGAGAATGAATGGAGAAGACAGCGGCTCCTCTCCATTCAGAAACTGACACATTGTAATCACAGGAGATTACAATGTTTCAGTTATGTGAATGGACAGAGTCAGCTGACTCTCTCCATTCACACAGGAAGGAGGAGGAGGACGGCGGACCGGAGGGGACAGCGGAGAGGCAGAGGAACGGAGGAACAGAACGGAGGGGGACAGATAAGGAGAGGGGGACAGAGGAACGGAATGGAGGGGACAGCGGAGAGGCAGAGGAACGGAGGAACGGAACGGAGGGGACAGCGGAGAGGCAGAGGAACGGAGGGGGACAGATAAGGAGAGGGGGACAGAGGAACGGAACAGAGGGAGACAGAGGAGAGGGGGACAGAGGAACAGAACGGAGGGAGACATAGGAGAGGGGGACAGAGGAACAGAGGGGGCATGGAGGAGGATGCAGTGACAGTCAGCGGTGATCGCGTGGGGAAGTTACAAGCACCGATCACCGCTGTATGTCACTGAAAGCCGCGGGGGGGGAAGCTTGTAACTCCCCCACACGCCGATCACCGCTGACTGTCATAGTATCGGCGGAAGCATCGGGAGCATTTGCCCGAGTACAAGTACTTGGGCAAATGCTCGGTATCTGTGCCAATACCGATACTAGTATCGGTATCGGGACAACCCTACCAAATACAATGTACGGTCCACAAAGTGAGGGCTGGCAAAGGTGTCCAGAAAGTAGCAAAAGTCCATGTGGGCAGCAGTCCTGAACAAAATACCTTCTACAAATTCTGGATGGACTCTTTGCACACTGCTATACATCCTTTCCAGAAAACTATGCAATAAAAAACAGGGATCTTTAGTTCACACATATTGCAATACATGTTTAAGCCGGCCAACTGCATCAAAGTAATCCCTCTTATGGCCAGTCCTGTGCTGCTTTGCCACTGCAAATGCTACAGTGGACACCATGCCAACCTGGGGCAAAAAGACACAAGGTGGGGGAGAGCGACTAGGTTCAGGTCTGACCACTGACCTGTGTTACAACAGAGAAAAGATATACCTGTGCTCAAATCCCAATAGCTTGCACATGTATTTAAACTATCAGGTGCTAAAGAGGTAACACAGGTCAGTGACAAGACCTGAACCTAGTCGCTCTCCTATACCTTGTGTCTTTATGCCCCAGGTTGGCATGGTGTCCACCATACCATTTACAGTGGTAAAGCAGTGTAGGACTGGCCATAAGAGAGATTACTTTTACGCAGTTGGCTCTGAATAGTCTGACCCTTTTCTTCTAGCTATGGGATGTTATCTGGCAATTCAAATTCAGCAGAGATCTCAGCCCCAAATCGTCGGTGCTGAGGTGCCTGGCTCTATCCTGGTACAAGATACAATAACTTCTGTGCTACCTGCTGATAGAAGCTTCATATCATAACCCCTGTGGGACAAGTTTCCCTATATTATGGTACAAAAAATAAACATTGGAATGTGCTGATATGGCTATTTTAGTGATTTTTTTTATAGCATAAATATATGGAATACCACATTTTAGTTACCATGTATTGTTTTTAGAAGCTGGGCTTCCTCTATTCATATGCTAATTAGCCATTTTGACTAGTTTTAGGGAGTTCACGGAACAGGAAGTGTTGCCAGGAAGTAGGGGGAGAGAACAACAGCCATGTGCTGAAGACACGTCACCCGCAGTCATCTCACAGCTGTTCGGACGCGAACAGTCTGTTTTTTCTCTGCTCTTGAATTTTACTGGTTTTAAATAGCGTTACCTTGATGCACTCTTTTATGGATTGTATCCTGATTTGTTAATAAATTACCAATTGAACCATACGGAAAGCTCTTAGATGTCCCTTTTCTTTCCTGCTATACTGCACCTTGGAGGGTATTTTTTCACCTGTCGCATTGGAGGAAAAGCTGCCGGTTATCATTAAAGACCATCAGATCATCTGATCCGGGTGTATCCAGCATCGGTGGTAATTATGCCTATTTGATCTTCAATCTGGTAAGCAGTTTATATGCTCAGTAACGGTGAAGAGCTTGTGGTGTCTTATAACAAGAAGAAAGATTACAGGAGAGCAGTATTGCCCCATATAGGACTTTAGTTCTCATATGATTTTGCGCTGCACTTTATCTTGTTTGTTTATTATGTCATTTGGGCTTGGTGTTAACCCTTAAGTGTTCAGCTTGCAATTAGGTTGATTTCATTTTTGTTTGCGCTGATTTTATATATCTTTGGCATGTGCTGAAGACAAACTAGTACTTAGAAGGAAGATGACTTCATAAAAAGGAGCAAGGGGACTCCATAAGACCAAGGAATGTCTGTGCTGATAGGAGCATGCACGGAGCCGTCTAAGCTAGACATGTCAGCTTAGAGCTCCGCTCCGACCGGGACCCGATGGCCTCTTTCCCGGAGTCAAACCGGACTGAAACTTCACAGAATAATACCTAATCTATCCCCAGAGTAAGTGGGCATATTTTGGCACTATGTACAGTGGGCGAAAATCTAAACTGAAGCAAGTAAAGTCACAGGACGCGCTGACTAAAGCCGCTGCTAAAATGGCGGCAGTGCCCGCTTACCTCTCCTCACAGCCTGCCTCACAGAAACACTACGAGTCTCCCTCCTCAGCACAGCTCAATGAGCCTGATTTTACTTCAGGAATGACCCCTCTTATTCCACAGAACTTCACTATTGGCCCTGACCTGCTTGCTCAATTTGAAAGGGTCCTACACAAGGCATTACAGAACACCTCAGATGCCATTACAGACAAATTGACACGTGAAATTCGTGAAGTGGGCCGACGCACCTCAATCGTAGAACAAAGAGTAGATGAATTTGATATCACTTGGATATCCAATTCTTCACATGGAAGAATTGGAGTCCCTTAAAGAAGATTACACTAATCTCCAAAACCGCCTTGAAGACTTCGAGAAAAGAGCCAGAAGATCTAATCTGTGAATATGTGGTATCCCTGAGGAAATTGAAGACTTACAATCGACTGTAACAGCACTCTTCCAAGAACGTGTCCCATCAATCCCGATCAAATGTCTAGAAATGAACCAAATACACAGAGCCCTAACTTCACGCAAAGTAGATGGACCACCTAGAGATATTATACTGAAAATGTATTATTTTCGTACTAAAGAACAACTTATGGAGACAGCAAGAAACAAAGATTCCTTGATTTTTCAAGGGCACAGATATCAAGTCTTTCAAGATCTTTCTTAAATTACACTTCTCAAGCGTAAGGAAATGAAACCACACCTACAAGTTCTTCAATACCACCGCATATCATATCGCTGGGGCTTTCCCTTTTCTCTTTGTTTTTCCTACAAATGTACTCCATACACATGCAAATCAACGGAAGATCTTCTCAATATAATTAAAGCCCTCCGCCTGTCCAATCCAACCGCAACTACAGATGGATCCAAATGTCAACTGTCCTCTTTCCCTTCTCCACAACTCCAAGATCTTCAGGACCCTCAAGCTACTCAGGCTCCACTCAACCCCCACAAGAGAGGATGCTTTACTTCATCACCTCCTGCTGAAGAAGACTTTACAGACTGCTGAACTCTAAATAGGTGATACCTATGTATTCATTACCTTTTTCATACTACTGACACAATCCTCTCTCTCCATCACATGTTATACCTTTGTAATATTACAACGTAGTCTCTAATACGAAACTCTCTTAATTGTTATACCCGTTATGATATTGCTGGGTTTGGTTGCATTCACTCGTTCTATTCCCATGGCTCTATCTTTAGCCAATCTCTAACTAGTTGCCTATAAGGTACACCCAGCAACTGTAACCTGGACATTCTAATGTCCCAAATCATTTATCTTACAGTATATCCATCCTTAGCTATTAGCTGCTAAGTAGGTCTACTAGCTGACCTCTCTAAATTTTCTTTTTCTCTTTTGAATAGTTAATTCACATCATTTGCAAAGGTTCATTTAGCCAATTGTGTTCGGAATTGTCTTACACTAAAATATCCTATAAATATTAACAGTTTATTTTTCTCAAGTTTAATTTGCATCTTTTGACTTGCTAGTTCAATGATAAATTTTTCAATATTAGCAGGCTGTCGTAGTCCCGGAGACAGTTCACTGCACCTCCATTTTTTTCCCTCGAGTGTCCAATATATATTGGACGCTCTTTGGAACACTTATATCTATTGGTTGGTGATTTTTTTCACCACCCCTTAGATATTCGCTTCAATTAGGAGCACCTCTTTTTCTTTTTTTTAAATTATTCTTTTTATTTAGTTTCCCTTTAACACATTCTCTACTAACGTGTATCAATACTGCACAACCCCTACTTAACCTCTCTTTCATATTTTTAGTACATAGAGTAAATCTACATTCCCTAACACTTATGCTACAGAGAAATATTGATTTTTAATAATGTCTTCCCTGAATATATTAACACTTAATGTACAAGGTCTCAACTCTCCTCCAAAAGGCACTAAAGTCTTTAATTTTTTCTCCAAACAATTGGCACATGTGGTGTGCCTACAAAAGACACATATTGACATAAGCAAGGGGCGTGGCGTCTGAGCCCGAAGATGGCCGCTTAGCCTGAGAGCTCCGCCACACAGCCGGGGGAATCCGTAACCATCGGAGCGCAGACACGGCTTACCCGCCCTCGTCTGACCCAGCACAGTCCGGAGAACCGATCGGGATGCCGAGGAGGAGAAAAGATCCGCCGCCGCAGCTTCGTAAGCTGCAGGGCTACTTCCCTAATGCAGCGCGGCTCCAACAAAATGGCGCCCGAATGGAGAATGAGAACAGGAAGGCCTATCCTTCTCCACACAGAGGGAACAGCAAGGGGAATCCCTCCAGCGGATCATCATCCGCGGCCTCCACACCCACGACTAGAAGCCCTGCCAAGTCTAGGCAACGCACGGCTTCTCCACAAGACGGCCCACGGCCTCTGGAAATGGAGGTGAGTGGGCATGGCTCATCACAGCCTCACACTACAGTAACTCCAGACCCCATAGCTGGATTCCCTACCACTGGGCAGCCTGTGTCAGATACAGTTTTAAAAGACATGCTAATGTCCCTGAGATCATCACTCCATAATGATATGCTGCACACAATGAGCAAATGACAGGCAGAGTGGGAGAGAGGGTGAATCAGATAGAGAATGCTATGGGAGAATACGCTACCTCTTTCAACAAGATGGTGGACGCCAACAGTGCCCACAATGTTGAAATCTCATGGATTAAAGATAAAATACAGACCTCGAGGACAGGTCCAGAAGGAATAACCTAAAAATAAGAGGTATCCCTGAGACAGTAGCTGCGTCACAGCTACCATAATATGTCCATGATTTATTTTCCGCCATAATGCCCACAATGTCTGCATTAGAACTCACAGTGGATAGAGTACATAGAGTTCCAAAACCGTCTTTCTTAGCTGACGATATACCCAGGGATGTTTTGCTGAGATTGCACTTCTACAGAGCAAAAGAGAGTTTATTGGCTGCTTTTCGCAAAACTGACCAACGCCCAGCTCAATATGCCTCCCTACAACTACTCCCGGACCTCTCCAGACACACTCTTCAGCGTCGCCGCAACCTAGCCACCATAACTAAGGCCCTGCGCAACCATCACATCCTACACAAGTGGAAATACCCTGCCACACTCTCCATCACTTACAACGGAACTGATACCAATGTCTCAACCCTTGAGGAAGGATTGACAGCCCTCCGCCAATGGGGAGTTTTATTGGACTTACCTCCAGTCCCCATTCAAGTGGATGGTCCCCCACACATACAACCTGAGTGGCAAGTGGTGAACCGAAAGAAAAAATGACAAGCAGAATGTACACCTCAAAAGAATCCTATTACACATCTAAATATGATCTATTGCTAAATACCCCCCGGCAATGGTACGCATCACATGGAAATTCTTCCATTTCCCCCCACCTCTGCTGAACAGTACACACGGTTCAAGAATCCCCCAGTGGATTCTCCTTTTACCCTGTCAACTGTTCCTTTTCTCTATTTCAGTTTGCTATGTTTTGCATTTCTCTTTGTTTTTTCTGTTTTTTTTTCGGATCAACAACCAGCATCAGAGACATCTTCAGGATTCCTTCCACTGAACCTCATCGACCTGCACTGTACCGACATCCATTCACATGGCATTCCAGGACTTGAAGAATATGCCAGGATTCTCCTTTCCATTCACCCAGGTCATGGTACATCTACAAAACATCATCGCCTGTGAACATAAGAAACTACTCCTCCCTTGGCCCATCGATAAGCATCTCAATTGTGAGTACAATCGACACCCGACATTTAACGAACCCCCAAGTTACCACATGCCAGTTAAAATACTCTCCATTAATGCTCATGGCCTGAACCATCCGGCCAAAAGAGCATCTCTTTGGAAAGAAGCAGACTCTTCCCAATGTGACATCTTATGTGTCCAAGAAACACACTTCCACCACACAGCTCCGCCCAGATGCTCTCACAGATGCTTCCAACATTATTTTTTCTCCAATATGCCAGCGAAAAAGAGAGGGGTTATGGTGGCAATCAAGGACTCGATATCCTTCCAACTCCACTCAGTAACATCTGATCCAGCTGGTCGCTATCTCATTATAGTGTGTGACATAAATGCCACCCGATATACTCTAGTGAACGTATATGTTCCCAATAACCACCAAATTCGATTCCTGAACAGGTTGATGGAAAAGCTCAAGAAGCTCCAACAAGGTTCTCTAGTACTATGTGGAGACTTTAACATTACACCAGATCCACGCATGGATTCCACATCGGTATCCTCCAATAGGTCACCCTCTTTGGCTAATTTCTTACGTTCCCAGGACCTGTATGATGCATGGCGATGCACACATGCCAATGAAAGGGACTTTTCGTTTTTCTCTCATAGACACTGCACATATACGAGGATTGATCTGTTTCTAATGGACAAGTGACTGCTTCAAAAAATAATTCAAATCAAAATCAATAATATAACGTGGTCGGACCATGCTTCCGTCCTCCTGACTCTAGGGGATAACTACCCCAACAATAGGGCATATGTGTGGCGCTCTAATCCCCAGGTAATACAAAACCTGGCAACTAAAAAGATACTAGAGGGTCACTTGTCCGATTATTTTCAGATCAATTCCTCCTCTACAAAAGATCCATTTGTACTCTGGAACGCACATAAGGCGTACATTAGAGGAATGTTTATCCAACTGGGCGCAAGGCTCAAAAAGCGGAGACAGCAGCGGCTTAATACCCTACTATCAGAAATTAGTACCCTTGAGGCTCAAAACAAAATAAATCCAACGCACTACATTAGCGCGAAAATCACCTCCCTAAGACACGACCTTAGAATAGAACTTCTGCAGTCTTTTGAACAAACTGAAAGAAGGGTGAAAATGTCCTTCTATTCGTCTAGTAACAAAGCTGGTAAAGCACTTGCTCGCAAACTACAAGGCCAGCGCTTTAAAACCAAAATACCTCATATCATCAACCCTAAGTCTAAACAAAAAGTATTTGATCCCCAAAACATTGCAGATGCCTTTAGTGAATACTATGGGTCCCTTTATAACCTAAATCAGGATAGCAATACTGCACAACCTTCTAATTCAGCTATAGTTGATTTTTTTAAAAACATTGACCTACCACAACTCTCCGTTTCACAATTACAGGAGTTAATACCCCCTTCTCCGTGTCAGAAATAATGAAGGTTATCAATACTCTTCCCAATAACAAATCCCCAGGACCGGATGGGCTGACAGGGGAATACTACAAAAATTTTAAACAAACTTTAGGCCCACACCTTCTTAGGGTGTTTGAGACCGCTGCTGCCTCTGCTTCCTTTCCATCTGAGATGTTAGAAGCTCTAATAGTTACTCTGCCTAAACCGGGCAAGACACCGGACGTCCCCCAAAATTTTAGGCCCATTTCTTTATTAAACAATGACCTAAAGATTTATGCTAATCTAATAGCACTGAGACTTGTGGACACCCTGCCCACCCTAGTGGACTCGGACCAATCTGGATTTACTAAGGGTAGACAGACCTCTGATGCCACTAGACGACTAATAGATATAATCCACTTGGCTAAGAAACACAGGACACCTTCTCTTGCTTTGGACGCAGAGAAGGCGTTCGATAGAGTACACTGGATGTACCTAACAACAACTGTATACTTCCCCGTCAGCTCGAGTGTATACTTGTGCATGCTGTCTAAACCCTTTAGGATTACAAATGGCACTCGCCAAGGATGCCCACTGTCTCCCCTTATTTTTAATTTGTTAATAGAGCCATTAGCCGCCAGCATTAGACAAAACCCTAACATACAAGGTTTTATGATCAACAAACGCAAACACGTCATAAGTCTCTTTGCAGATGATGTGATCCTAATGCTCACTAATCCGGTATCTTCCCTGGAAAATGTATCTCAACTATTGCATAGGTACGGTATGGTATCATACTACAAAGTAAATGACGCCAAATCTTATATATTGGATCTAGGTGTAAATCCAATTGACAAAGCAGACCTACAAAACAGATTCCCGTATGTATGGAACCCCCAAGAAATTACATATTTAGGGATTAAACTCACCTCTCAACCTAAACAATTGTTCAATGCTAACTACCTGCCGCTAGAACGCAAATTACAAGCAGGACTTCAAACCTTAAGCAAACATACATTATCATGGTCAGGAATACTGGCAGCCTTCAAAATGCAACTCCTACCACAATTACTTTATATATACCGAACAGTACCCATTCCGGTCCCCAGAAAATTCTTTCAAACCTTACAAACCATTCTTTCCAAATACCTTTGGGAAGGCAAGAAACCCAGAAGCGCTTTCTCCAAACTTCGTAAGACAAAACAAGCGGGCGGAGTAGGACTACCAGTCTTAGCTGACTACCATTTAGCTGCCATATTAGCTCAACTTAGAGGATGGTTTCCTGACCAACCTACCCCACTCTGGGGGAGCATTGAACAAGCCGCAATACCAGGAGGTAACCTATACGAATATGTCCTAGCTTATCCCCATCTTAAAACTAAAACCACTGATCTTCCTCTACCAATTCTAGCAACTCTGTACTCATGGAAGACTATGGTGACTTCCAAATCTCTGTCATCCCCCACTATTCCGTTATCCATACCCATCTCTATCCTAGCTTTGATAATCCCGGAATTGAACCTAAATAGATGGAAAAGCGGGGGACTGAAATGGGTATCGGATCTATACTCGGGCATTAATATCAAACCATTCGCTAAGAAACAACTGGAACATGGTTTACCTGCCTCAGAACAATTTAATCACTTCTGAGTTACATCTTATCTGAAGAGTAACGGCACCCTTCAATACAAATTATTCTGGCAGATCAAAATTTACCTTACTGCCAAACATTCTCGTAGAGGTGGTATCTCACTGTTCTACAATTTCCTCCATGACAAATCCATACTCACCAAAACAAACTCCATGCTAGCATGGGAAAGAGATCTTAACGATTCCTTCTCAAAGGAACAATGGCACAAAGCCTTACAATATATCCATTCAGCCACTAAATGCACCAATCTCTGGGAACTCTCTCACAAGATTATACAGAGATGGTACCTAACACCATATCGGTTAGCTAAATTTGACTCCTCCACATCTTCTTTGTGCTGGAGAGGATGTGAACAATCAGGCACCATCTTTCATGTTCCCTGATGTTGTAGAGGACTGGCCAACTTTTGGTCCAACATCTTTACTATCCTACACCAAGTGACAGGCATACGGATTCCATACTCTCCTTCATTAGCTCTATTTAATGTAGGAATTGAAGACATACCACCACTCCATAGGAAATTCACCATCCACTTATTTCTAGCAGCCAAGTTAGTGATACTTAGACTGTGGAGATCACCGAATCCCCCAGAAGTAAAAGAAGCTATATGCACACTTTCCATACACTATACCTATGAACGCATGCTCGCAACCATTGAGGGAAAATACAAGACATTTCTTCCACATTGGCAACAATGGATAAATTGGTACAATATGAACCACACATAGCTAAATTCCTAATAAGCGTATAACCTATATACCATCCCTATTCTCCGAGTAGAACTGAATAAAAACACTCTAATTGAGGTTCGAACCCCTCCTTTTCTCTATTGTCTCTGAGCTAATCCTTGTTTGTTTGTTTATTTTACCTATTAGTTACGAGCAATACGCTCTTGATGTAAAAATGCTAACAGTAATTGTCTAGTTGAACTTCTCCCATATTGTTACAACAGAGGAGAGGACGTTTGGGGAAGGTCCCTTCACAGAGTCACAGTAAGCTCCCACAGGGGTGACTTGTGGAGAGAGGCAGCACCTTCCATCCTCTACACATTCTTCAATAACCATACTAATGTTATGTAGATGCACGATTCTGTTAGCTATTATAATTATAATTATCTATACAACAGCCTATGCTACATGTTGATGATTGACAACTGTTGTTTACCTTTTGTATGTTGAAAAAAATTAAATAAAAAACAATTGATAAAAAAAAAAAAAGACACATATTATCCCACAATCCACACTGAAATATTTCAGCTGTAAATACCCCCAAGTTTATACTGCCTCGGCCAATACTAAACAAAGGGGAGTTCTAATAGCATTCCATCGCACAACACCATTCACCCTCACCAAAGAGACCCCAAAGGGAGATACTTAATCTTATCTGTATTGTTGTTAGATAGTGAAGTTACTATCGTCTCCTACTACGCTCCTAATAAAAACCCACTATTATTCCTCTCACACCTTTTTTCAGTAATTGATTTGCATAAACAAGGTACCCTTATAATTGGAGGAGACTCAAATCAATCATTATACCCATTCCTCGACAAATCTCCATCCCCTCATACCACACCTAAACTTTCCTACCAGCAACTACTAAATCAACACTCACTACTTGATACCTGGAGAGAACATAACCCTGCAAAAAGACAGTACACATATTACTCTCATCCTCATAAACAATTTTCCCATATAGATCATCTTTTCATTCCAGTTAGTACCTCTGCATTTATTCTGAACTCCAATATTATACCTTGTTCATGGTCAGATCATAATTCAGTCATGACAACTCTCTCTTCATTGGTTCAAAAACCCAATCATAAAACATGGTGCATAAATGACAGTCTCTTGGCGAATTCTACATTTAGGTTAAACTTGGAAGAAGCCATAAAGGTTATCTTATGCCGCGTACACACGAGCGGACTTTCCAGAGGACTAGGTCCGACGGTCTTTCCGACAGACTTTCTGACTGGGTCCAACGGACTTTCCGAACCAACGGACTTGGCCACACACGATAGGGCTAAGTCCCTTCATAAGTCTGTTCAGTTTGAACGTGATGACGTAAACGGGACTAAAAAAAGAATGTTCAATAGCTTCCCTTGCGTCGTATTTGGTCTGTCAGACCAGCACACAGACAAACAGTTTTTCCCAATTTTAGTCCATCGGACTTTGAGTCCATCGTACAGATTTGAAACATGTTCTATTTCTAGGTCCGTCAAAGACGAGAGGGGTTCCCCTGAGTGGACTTTTAAGGCACCTAGTAGTATCTTGTGCAAAAGTGTACCGAAATATACAAAATAATATAGTAATAAACAAATTTTATTTATGAGTAAACAGAGTTAAAAAATTGTAACAAAACATTGATTTATCTAAACAATTCATTTCTATCACCATACAAAATAAAAACATTAAAAAAACCTCCTCACACCCATTTCTAGGTCCGTCTGATTTTTTTTTTTTTTTTTTACTTTCAATAGATGTTTATTGATTTTAACAAATGTATACAAGGTACAGTTGTGGCATATTAAACTTCTCCGGGGGGGAAGTCCTCCGAAGTGATATAAAAACATACAAACAATATAAGATAGTAAATGAAAGAATAAACAACTGAAATAAAAGGTATGGGTGGGTCGTCTTTATGTCTCTCTTGAGAATGTCAACACAACAGCAAGATAATGGCTGGGCCCCTAGAGTAGTGGGGATCCACCCACCCCCAGCACCCCTGTCGGAATCAAGCTGTGCCAGGGATAGAGTCCCCCCACCCTCACCAGGCGCCCGCTTCCGTCATGTCAAGACAGCTGGGTAGTGATGACCGGGCCATAACGGTAAGCCCATCATCCGTTGGACAGACCCTTTCCAACTATAATTTGAAAATCGTATACTGTAAACTGGTTTGTATGAAGAGAATAGAGGAAGAGAAAGAAAGAAGAGAGACTGGATGAAGAGGGGGAGAGGAAATGGGAAATGGGTTGAGGGAGAAGAGTATTAACGAAAGTGCCTATGGATGTTATGCTATATTATGATACCAGGAATAAGAGAAGTTCCCAAATAGTTGGCCCATGGTTCCCAGATCTTCCGAAATTTACCATTGGTATTTGTTAATATGCTGGATAGCTTTTCTTGTGTCATAATCCACAATATTTTCCTTTTGACTGCTTGTATGGATGGTTTAGGTTTTTTACATGCTTTAGCGATTGTGATTTTAGTCCCAAGTAGAATAAAGTGGATTAAGGAGAGCGTGGCTTTGGGAAGATGTGGTATGTGTGCATTGAGGATGGCAACTTCAGGAGATCTAGGGATCTGGCAACCCGTTACCTTATTGATAATGTTAAAGATCAATCTCCAAAACGTGCGGATCTTGGGGCATTCCCACCATACATGAGCCACAGAGCCCAGTAACTTACATCCTCTAAAGTATAGGGGATCTGCTGATGGAAAGATGGCTGCTAGCCTAGTGGGGGTGAGATACCATCTAGTTAAAATTTTTATGTTAGCTTCCATCAAAGAGACATTTTGGATCCCCCTATAAGATTTATCGAATGCCGCTTGCCAGGTCTCTAGATCCCAATTGTAATTAAAGTCAGCCTCCCAGGCCAACATGGAAGGGGTTTTTCTGTCAGGGCGAGTGAGGGCAGAGTAGATCACCAATATACCTCCCCTCCGCTCCACGGCCCCTCCACCACACCTCATATGCCGTAAATTTGGGGGGCAGAGGTTTGTCTTGCCATATTTTGTTTAAGAAGTGGGAAATTTGTCTGAAGCGAAACTGTTCTGATTCTGGAAGCTCTAAGTTGTTAACACAATAACTTAGGGTAATGGGGCCTCTAGAGGTAAGGTAATGACCTATCCGATATAGCCCCTTGTCCAACCACCATCTAAAGTCTGTGATGTCGAATCCAGGCGGGAAAATCAGGGTTGTGGAAAAGGTGTGCGAGGGGGCGTCCAGAGGAGACCAATGAAGGGTTTTTCCTAATACTGTCCCAGAGGGTGTAAGAGTGTGAGAGGACTGGACATAATATGGGCGGTCTGGTGTTCTGAGGGCACCAAAGGGGATAATCTAAAGTGTAGCCTGGGGTAGCCTGTCTTTCGATTTTTACGCAATCTGGTTTTTCATATCTGGAGTAAAGTATGGAAAGTTGGGTCAGTCTGGCTGCAATAAAGTATTTGTATAAGTCAGGAAGGCCCAGCCCACCCCTGCGTTTAAGTATAAAGAGGGTGCTCTGGGGAACGCGATACCCTGAGTTTCCCCATGTGAATTTCAATATTCTACTTTGCAGTGAGCGTAGATGTTCTCTTTTGATGGGGATGGGGAGGGATCGGAAGAAGTAGAGGATTCTTGGGAGTAAAGTCATTTTAATTGAACTGATCCTACCTAACCAAGAAAGTCTGTGTTTGGACCAAAGTTTGAGATCTGCCTCTAATTTCTTGTATAGTGGGGGATAGTTGTATGTGTATAAGGTTTCTATTTTAGCCGTCAGCGAAATTCCTAAGTAACGAATCGTATAGTCGTGCCAATCATATTTAAAAGATTGTTTCAGTTGAGATACCGTCTGTGGATTAAGAGAGATGTTAAGCGCTTGTGATTTAGAGTAATTGTCCAGAGATTCTAGCGAAGTTTGCTAATGAGTGATAGAGGTTGGGGAGAGAGGTGAGGGGGGAAGTCAAGAACAATAGGATGTCGTCGGCAAAAAGACCGCATTTGTGCGTCTGATCTCCACAGATGACTCCATTAATGTCAGGGTTCTGACGTATCGCAATCGCTAGGGTTTCAATCGCTATTGAAAAAATTTGAGGGAATAGAGGGCACCCCTGTCTCGTCCCTCTGGCGATGTCTATAGTTTTGGAGTAGTGCCCTTGTAACCTAATGAGAGCCTTTGGTTGTGAATAGAGGGCCTGTAGGATACCCATAAATCTGGCTCCAAAGCCCCAGCACTCCAATAGGGAAAAGATGTAGGGCCAGTATACAGTGTCAAAGGCCTTCTGTAGGTCCAATGACAGAATGAATCCCTGTTGTTTGGTCCCCCCCTCCCAGTTCCATTGCAGGATTGATATCAGGTCTATTGCCCGTCTGATTTGGTTGGGGCCTTGTCTACCAGGAATAAAGCCCACCTGGTCTTTATGTATGTATTGGCTTATGAAAGAAGCCAATCGGTTTGCTAATATTTTGGTGAGAATTTTAAGATCATTATTAATGAGGGATGTTGGGTGATAATTGCTGATGTCTTCTAGGTTTTTTTCTGGCTTGGGGATGACTGTGATATAAGCCGTATTCAGGTGAATATCTAGGGAGTCACCTTTGCTTTTAGAGTTAAAGAATTTGGTCAGGTGTGGCGTTAGGGTGTCAGTGAAAGTTTTGTAGTAGGGTGTGGATAGGCCATCTGGACCTGGGGCTGTCCTCGTTTTGAGGTTCTCGATCACCTCCCTAACCTCCTCCTCTGTAATGAGAGAGTCCATCATGTCTTTGTGGACATCTTTTAGGGAGGGGATGGATATACCCTCTAGGTACCGTGAGATTGCATCTGCGTGGGTCTGCGTGTCTGGACTGTATAATTTCATGTAAAATCCTCGGAAGGCTTCAAGAATTTTGACTGGATTGGACGTGGGGGTTTGACCCCCTATCCTGATTTTGGGCATATTGTGGATTCTAAGCCGAGGGGAGAGTTTTGTCGCCAATAGTGGGCCCATTTTGTTTGCCTGTGCGTAGAATTTATGTCCGTTCCATCTGATTGATTTGTCTGCTTTCGCCGTGAGGGCGAGGTTTAGGTCTAATCTAGCTTTATCTAATTGGTTTATGGGCACCTTGGATGGGCCCTTTTTGTGTAGAGTTTTTAATACAGCAAAATCCTGCTGTAGTCGTGTTATATCAGCCCTCCTTTCTTTCTTGACTCGGGTAGAGATCTGAATGAGCTTGCCCCTGATGAAGGCTTTGTGTGCTGCCCAGACCATTTCTGCTGAGGTACCTTCAATGCTGTTTAGTATAAAATACTCTTTAAGGGCTTTTCTCAATTCTTTTACTCTGACAGGGTCAGAGAGCAAGGACTCATTCAGTCTTCATTGTCTGTTTGACCCTCCCGGGATCCCTGCCAGGATAGAAATAATCACTAATGAGTGGTCGGATAGTGCTGTGTCCTTAATACGGGCTGTGAGTACAGCTGGGAGAAGGGTGGAAGGCGTAAGGATATGGTCTATCCGTGCGTAAGTATTGTGGGGGTGGGAGTAATGGGTGTAATCCCTCTTGAAGGGGTTTAGTTCTCTCCATGTATCAGTCAGACCGTATGCATATAGAGTTTTTGCTATTTTGAGGCTCTCTTTTGAAGGGCGAATCAGTTGGGATTTAGGGGGCTTGGATTTGTCTAGACCTTGATCGAAGGCCACATTCGAGTCTCCCCCGAATATGATTGTTCCCTCCAGTTTCGGTGTGAGAGTGGACAATAGGGTGCTGAAAAATTTGGAATGTCCTCTGTTGGGTGTGTAATATGATAGTAGGGAGATAAGTTGGTCCCCAGGCATACCTTTCACTAGGATAAATCTCCCTTCCGGGTCAACAAAGTCCGATAATTTCACAAAGTGACAGGATTTTGAGAATAAGATCGCTACACCCTTAGTTTTGTTATCTGTGCTGGCTAGATAGAATTGCGGGTAATGTGAGTGAAGGAACTTGGGGCTATATCGGGCAGGGAAATGTGTTTCTTGTAACATAAGTATGTCTAGTTTTAGTGATTTATAGTAATTTAGTACCTTTCTCCTCTTAATCGGGGAGTTAAGGCCCTGAACGTTGTGAGAGGCTATGAGGATTTTGGTGTCTGGAACCTTAGCCATGGAGCAAAAGGGAGAAACAACGGCATGATCCACCTCCACTCACCTTAAGAAGTGTTGAGGCTAAGTTGGTTTCGGAGGTGACTCCCTTGGGATTGAGGGAAGTCTCAGAGCTCAGGTCTCGGTTGTCGATGTGGTGGTCTGCAAAAGATAATGGAATTAGGCACTGTGTTAGGAAGTAGGGGTAGAGAAGGAGGAAGGAAGGGGGACAAGGAAGAATAGAAAAAAAAGTTCTCCTAAGCAAGATAACAGGACTAAAGGGGGGGAGATGCCCTCCGTAGACCGTGAGTGGTACAAAAGTCGAGTCTGCCCCAAGTGGGCGCAGACTACCCAGCCCTCGGAGACCATTGGGTGTCCAAGGGTTGGGTGGAGGCACAAGTGTTCCATTCCGAAACAGGACGCCCTAATATATTAAAATACTTGCTAGTTAATGAGGAAGATGTGCACAGCCATCAGTCTCGGAAGTCCTGGGGTCATCCCTGGGCTGTTCTGGAAACTTGAACAGGAAACAACAACTTTTAAATTGAATAAATTAATGGTGAGAGCTCTACAGAAATCCCATGACCAGGGCTGAGGATAGCTCACAACAGTATGGTCACAAGACCCCCGGATCGAATTTCAGGACCAGAAAAAGAGGGGGTTGATCTCTGAGGGAGCTTGCTTCAGGGGGGTCCGTTGTCCTTGGCCTTCTTTGCTTTACCTTTGGTCCATAGGGGGGACTGGGGGCTGGTGGGTACAGGTCTTTTGTTGGAGCCAGAGCCAGTGTTGGAGATGTCCATATCGGATTCTTGAGAAATGAGCTTCAGGTGAAGGAGCAGTCTTTCACCTTCCGGTAGGGTCGAAAAAGCGTATTGTCTCCCTTGTTCATGGAATTTGACTGCAAAGGGGAAGGCCCACCTGTATTTGATATCCTTCTGGGTTAAAGCAAGCAGCAATGGTTTTAAAGCTCTTCTCCTCTAAATAGTGGATGGGGAGAGATCTACAAAGATCTGTACTTGGTGGCCCTGGCATAACACAGAAGGCGCAGATCTAGCATGTTTCATTACTTCCTCTTTTACAGAGTAGTAATGGGGTTTCGCGATGATTTCCCTTGGGGTGCCATCCTTCCTGGGGGGTCCATGGGCTCTGTGGGCTCTGTCAATTTCAAGGCGGTGGGGAGGGATATTGGGGATCAGGGTTTTGATTAAGTCCTGCACTGCCTCTGGTATATCTGTAATGGTCTCTGGGAGACCTCGGATTCTAATATTGTACCGCCTGGATCTGTTCTCCAGGTCATCGATACGAGACATGGCCAGATCCAGTTGCTCCTGTACTGTGTGAATGTGCTTGGAGTTTTGGTTCGTCACCGCTATGGTTTCATCCATTTTGTTTTCGATCATGTCAATTCTATTGCCCAGATTGTGGAAATCAATTTTTATATCCCCTGTGATTTTTGCGGCCGTTTGAGACAGACCTTTGTCGAAAAGTTCTGAGAATCTGTGAAAGAGATCCTCCATTTGGTGATCTGGGTCTTTGGTCTGGTTGTGGTGAAAATGACAGCCTGCTTGTGGGACCGCAATAGGCCCCAGGGGCGATAGAGAGAAGTCCATCATTGATCGTTCGATGAGGGACGCAGTGGATGCAGGGGATGGTGTGTCAGACATCAAGAATTCTGTGTGCATCCCTGGGGTGAGGTATTGAGGGATGAGGGGAGGCTCTGACTTGAAATTCGCTTGTCCCTCCATGCAGGGCTCCTGTGTCTGAGGAGATGCTGTGGCGGCCATCTTTAATTTCTCTGCTGTGCCCGCCGTCTCTAATTGTGGCCAAAGATTTAGTTTTGCCACTGAACCGGGCATTCAGGAATGTGCCCGGGTGTGAGGGGGACACTCCTCTTTATTTTGTAGAACCCTGGGCCCGCTGTGCCGGGTGCTATGGGCGCCGCTGCTGCGGTCTGGAGCAGCGCTCTTGGCTCAGGCGGCCATCTTCCGAGCTCCACTCTGAGGTCCGTCGGATTTTTATCCAGAAAAGCTATCGGACTAGCCCACACACTATCGGATTGTCCGCCGGACTAATCCCGTCGGACCTAGTCCGCCGGAAAGTTCACTCGTGTGTACGCGGCATTACTCACAATAAGGCCTCCGATATGGATCCTTTGACTCGATGGGAAGCTCTCAAACCCTATGTTAGAGTGGTCTGTATTAGCCAAGTGTCTCATATACGTAAGCAAAGACAACAGCTTCAAAATGCCTAAAAGAAGCATTCTACAAAGCTTCTGAAACTTTTCAAACCTCACCATCCCCGCATAATAAACTAAATTATGATAAATCACGCATAGAACTCGATCTTTTTTTAACAGAATCAGCTGAGAAAACTTTACATAAAACTAAACACACTTTTTACATGCAAGCTAATAAACCAACTACATTCCTGGCTTTAGCATTGAGAAAGATGAATTACACCCCGAAACCTATCTGCCTAAAATTTACTAAAGATATCTATACTAGCAACCCACTGAAAATCCTTAACTAATTTAAGAAAAAACTAACAGAACTAAACAAATAAACTAAAATATTCAACCAATCACATTTAAACAATCTCTTATCTACAATTCACCTTCCTTCAGTCTCTCAAACTCAATGAGAATCACTAGAGAATCCTATCAATGAGAGAAATACAAACTGCCATTAAATCACTTAAACTAAGCAAACGCCCGGGTATCGATTGTTTATCGGCCACTTACTACTAACGATTTTCTTTACTATTATCACCCCTCATGGTTGATGCCTTTAACCTTCTTCTTAATGATCACTATTTCCATACGGAATCACTCACTGCCTCCATTTCCATGATCCCTAAACCCAATACAGATGATACTTCTTGGACTAATTACAGACCAATATCCATCTTTAACATTGACATCAAAATATTAGCCAATATTCTCTCTTCCAGACTCAATCCTATAATTGGTTCCTTAATACATAAAGATCAAACAGGATGTATTCCCTTAAGATAAGCGAGTGACAATACCGCCGAGCCACAATTCTAGCCCATATAGCTCATTCCCGCCGTATTTCTACATGTTTCCTTTCATTAGACATACGAAAGGCATTTGACTTTCTGATGGGTATTTGGACCACACTATCACTACATTATACCAACATCCAAAAGCACATATTGCCTACTCAGGATTTAAATCTGATTCTTTTAATATAGAAAGAGGAACTAGACAAGGTTGCCCCCTTTCCCTTCTTCTTTTTGCTTTAGCAATAAACCCCTAGCCCAACTTATCAGATCTAACCCAAACATTAAAGGTCTAGAACTTGGTGGCTACCATCATAAGTTATGTATGTTCGCAGACGATGTCCTAATCTTTCTAACATCTCCTATAATATCAGCACCAACTCTTCTCGATATCGTCTCTAAATTTGAATGAATATCGGGTCTCTCAATTAATCTAACCAATTTAAAAGCCCTAAATGTCTAATTACCTCCTGATCTTCACATCCAATTAATCCATTCTTTACCATTTACATGGTCACCTATTTCTATGTCCTACTTGGGAGTTAACTTCACGGCTAATCCAAAGGACCTCTATGCTACAAACTACCCACCGATGCTGTCACAACTTTCTAAACTCCTCTACAATTAGTCACATTTACCTTTGGCATGGATGGGTAGGATTGCAGTGATAAAAATTTCTATCCTTCCAAAAATTTTATATCTATTCAGAGTTCTTCCTATTGCTATCCCATTACATTTCTTACGTATCTTACAATGAAAAACTTTACAATTCATTTGGGGCAATGCCAAACTTTGACTACTTAAACCAAACTTGTACTCCCTCAGAATTCGAGGGGATCTGGGTGTAACAGACTTTACCAAATACTATTATGCAGCCCAATTGTCACAATTACCTAAATACAGGGGCGGACTGACCATTCGGGCATTCGGACGCCGACCGAGGGCCCGCGGCCAGTAGGGGGCCCATGAGAAGCACCTAAGAGATGCTCGTCGGATCTAGGGGTATGCTGCTGGCAGTGCTGCGGCAGGGCAGTTCTGCAGCTGTGGGGGGGCCCAAGACACAGCATCTACCCCCTGCACCTCTGGCTTTCAGTTTGGGATGCAGTGGTGGGAGTGGGAGGTAGCGATCGGCAGCTCTATGGTACTCGCGGCATCTCCCTGGGGCTAGTATTTCTCCTCCAGAGTGTATACAGTGGAGAGGGGAGGGGCCTCTGACCCGGGTAGCTACAAGTTTCACTCTTCAGTGTACAAGTAAGTTGCTCTGCTTGTACACTGTTGCCGACTGCTGCCTGGGTCAGAGGCCCCTCCCCTCTCCACTGTACAGAATCAGGAAGAGAACTACAAGCCCCAGTGAGATCCTGCGGTCCACAGGCACCATAGAGCTGCCGATCGCCACCTCCCCCCTCCCCCTGTTCTGGGGGTTGGAGGTGCACAGCCAGGTACAGGGGAACCTTCGGGGGGGTTAAGTCTGGGAACCCTGATGTATGGGGGGAGGCTCTCTGGGGACCCTGATGTAAGGGGGGCTCTCTGGGGACCCTGATGTATGGGGGGGCTCTGGGGACACTGATGTATGGGGGGCTCTATGGGAACCCTGATGTATGGGGGGCTCTCTGGGGACCCTGATGTATGGGATGGGGCTCTCCGGGGACCCTGATGTATGGGGTGGTGCTCTCTGGGGACCCTGATGTATGGGGGGCTCTGGGGACACTGATGTATGGGGGGCTCTCTGGGGACCCTGATGTATGGGGGGCTCTCTGGGGACCCTGATGTATGGGGTGGGGCTCTCTGGGGACCCTGATGTATGGGGGGCTCTCTGGCGACCCTAATGTATGGGGGGGCTCTCTGGGGACCCTGATGTATAGGAGGGCTCTCTGGGGACCCTGATGTATGGGAGGGCTCTCTGGGGACCCTAATGTATGGGGGGCTCTCTGGGGACCCTGATGTATGGGGGGGCTCTCTGGGGACCCTGATGTATGGGGGGGGGGCTCTCTGGGGACCCAGATCTATGGGGGGGCTCTCTGGGGACCCTGATGTATGGGGGCTCTCTGGGAACCCTGATGTATGGGGTGGGGCTCTCTGGGGACCCTGATGTATGGGGGCTCTCTGGGGACCCTGATGTATGGGGGGCTCTCTGGGGACCCAGATCTATGGGGGCTCTCTGGGGACCCTGATGGTTGGGGGCTCTCTGGGGACCCTGATCTATGGGGGGCTCTCTAGGGACCCTAATGTATGGGTAGCTCTCTGGAGAGCTTGATGTAAGGGGGGGGCTCTCTGGGGACCTTGATGTAAGGGGGCTCTCTGGGGAGTGGACCCCGATGTATGGGGGGCTCTTTGAAAACCTTAATGTAAGGCGGGGCTCTCTGGGGACCCTGATCTATGGGGGGGCTCTCCGGGGACCCTGATGTATGGGGAGCTCTCTGGAGAGCTTGATGTAAGGGGGGGCTCTCTGGGGACCTTGATGTAAGGGTGCTCTCTGGGGACCTTGATGTAAGGGGAGACTCTCTGGGGACCCTGATGTAAGGGGGGACTCTCTGGGGACCATGATGTAAGGAGGGGCTCTCTGGGGACCCTGATGTAAGAGGAGGTTCTCTGGGGACCCTGATGTAAGGGGGGCTCTCTGGGGACCCTGATGTAAGGAGGGGGCTCTCTGGGGACCCTGATGTAAGAGGAGGTTCTCTGGGGACCCTGATGTAAGGGGGGCTCTCTGGGGACCCTGATGTAAGGAGGGGGCTCTCTGGGGACCCTGATGTAAGAGGAGGTTCTCTGCTGACCCTGATGTAAGGGGAGGCTCTCTGGAGACCTTGATGTAAGGGGGGGCTCTCTGGGGACCTTGATGTAAGGGGGCTCTCTGGGGACCCTGATGTAAGGGGAGACTCTCTGGGGACCCTTATGTAAGGGGGCTCTCTGGGGACCCTCATGTAAGGGGGGTCGGGGGCTCTCTGGGGACCCTGATGTAAGAAGGGGGCTCTCTGGGGACCTTGATGTAAGGGGGCTCTCTGGGGACCTTGATGTAAGGGGAAACTCTCTGGGGACCCTGATGTAAGGGGGGACTCTCTGGGGACCTTGATGTAAGGAGGGGCTCTCTGGGGACCCTGATGTAAGAGGAGGTTCTCTGGGGACCCTGATGTAAGGGGGGCTCTCTGGGGACCCTGATGTAAGGAGGGGGCTCTCTGGGGACCCTGATGTAAGAGGAGGTTCTCTGCTGACCCTGATGTAAGGGGAGGCTCTCTGGAGACCTTGATGTAAGGGGGGGCTCTCTGGGGACCTTGATGTAAGGGGGCTCTCTGGGGACCCTGATGTAAGGGGAGACTCTCTGGGGACCCTTATGTAAGGGGGGCTCTCTGGGGACCCTGATGTAAGGGGAGTCGGGGGCTCTCTGGGGACCCTGATGTAAGGAGGGGGCTCTCTGGGGACCCTGATGTCAGGAGGGGGCTCTCTGGGGACCCTGATGTAAGAGGAGGTTCTCTGGGGACCTTGATGTAAGGGGGGCTCTCTGGGGACCCTGATGTAAGGAGGAGGCTCTCTGTGGACCCTGATGTAAGGGGAGGTTCTCTGCTGACCCTGATGTAAGGGGAGGCTCTCTGGGGACCCCGATGTAAGGAGAGGGCTCTCTGGAGACCCTGATGTAAGAGGGAGGCTCGCTGGGGACCCTGATGTAAGAGGAGGTTCTCTGGGTACCCTGATGTAAGGAAGGGGCTCTCTGGGGACCCTGATGTAAGAGGAGGTTCTCTGGGGACCCTGATGTAAGGGGGAGGCTCTTTGGGGACCCTGATGTAAGAGGAGGTTCTCTGGGGACCCTGACGTAAGTGGGGGAGGCTCTCTGGGGACTTGTTTACATTGGCAGACCACCGTTCTGCCTCTGTTGGAAATGATCATCGGGACCCAGCTGACATCAGGTCCTCCGGACCCGCTGATTAGCTCTCGGTGTGTCCAATCACAGCGGCAGCGGGTCAAACAGCATGCAGACCCGCAGGTACAGAATCAAGTACCTGTATGTGATTCTGCTCACAGAAAACGCAGCTCCGCAGTAAATGTACGTGGTTAATGTGAGTTTATTTTTCTTTTTTTTCCTAACTCTTTAAACATTTATTTTGAACATACAGTAGAGAAATTCTGTGACCAATGCATGTAATGTAGCAGTGCAATATATGTGGGGCTTTGTGAGGGTGTGGCTTGTGTGTGGGTGGGTACAAAGGGGGCCCCATAATCCCCTATTGCCCGGGGCCCCATGAGTTGTCAGTCCGCCCCTGCCTAAATACCATGCTACATCTGAAACTCCACTATGGGTGGCATTAGAATCGGTTGACTGTGATCCTCTTTCTACGGCAAATCTTTTATGGCTTTCTCCATCACAACATCGGAAGATTAATAACCCTTTTACCAAACATAGCCTTTCCATCTGGGATAGACTGAAAACTCGGTTTGGCCTCCAATCTACACACAATCCTCTTTTCTTCTCCTTACATAACCCATCATTCTACCCAGCCTGGTCTTCCCCAACCTCTTTCCTAGCTTGTTCAAAAGCGGGATTGACGAGGGCACATCACTTCTATAAATCCCGGGTTATCATACCTTTTCCAACTTTCTGTGAAACATGTAATCTCCCACCCCAGAAATGTTCAGATACTTACAAATCAAACATTTTCTGTCTTCTAACGCACCTTCAGACTCAATGTCTCCTGATCTCACTGTATTTGAACAAGCTTGCAACAAAGATCCTCATAGAAGAGGACTCATCTCAGATCTATATATTCAACTACTCTCACACAATTCTTCATCCCCACTGACTTATACCAAAAAATGGGAAACAGACCTTCAATTATAACCAGAACAAATAAACTTGACCCAAATATGGCAGAATACCCAATTAGCATCACCTAATATTATCGCTCTTGAAACTAACTACAAAGTTCTCACTAGATGGTACCTAGTCCCTGCCAGAATTTCCAAGTTTTCTCCACAATATCCATCTCACTGCTTCCGAGGATGTTCAGCACTACTGTAGGAACACACATGCACATTTGGTGGGAATGCAAAGTAGCTAAATCCTTTTGGTTAGAGGTGTTTAAAATACTTTCCACTATGTTTAATATACCATTGCTTCCTGATCCAACCACAGCACTCCTAAATGACAAACCAAATATCTTATCCCAACGCCAGTTAAAACTTATGATCTTCATAACCACAGCAGCTAAACAGACCATAGCGAAAGCATGGAAATCTGACTCACTCAGTATTTTGTCATTTAAGAACAGGATAACTGCATTCATGATCCACGCAAAAACCTAAGCAATCTTACTTGACAATTTATCGAAGTATGAAGTCTTATGGAGACCATGGTTTGAACATTTTCTACCTCCAGGATTTGGTAACTCATTATTTCTTCTTTGAAGACATTTTATAGACAACCTATAACACTAATATATGTTATACATACTACCTTTAATTGGTGGTTTTCTCTGGAAATTCCCCCTTGTCCCACCTCCTTATCTCCTTACCTCCAACACTGTGCAGTTACTACCTTCTTTACTTACTACCTGACTTTCTTGAAGTGTGAATAATTAATGATAGTTGGGAATGTTCTTTTACCTCCAGATAAAGCCAAGCCATATTGCAGGAACTTAGCCCTGGAAATATCTACCGATTTCCCCCCAACTATCTTACTCCCTTTTCTCTGTTTTACTAACTTCTATGCATCTTACTCTCCCTCACACTTCTTAATACATTTATTCCATCTCCTTACCTTCTATACCTTACCTTTAATTTGTATAATTCTTGTTTTCTGTAATAACTTTATATGATGTAAAAGTTTACGGTATATTGTATATTACTTTTCATATAATAATCACTTGAGTGAAATATTACAATTGCCTGTTACCTTATATACAAGAGTATTATCTTTATTTGTAAACATGAACTTTGATTAACTTAAAACAATAAAATATTTTAAAAGAGGAATTTCTGTGCTAGGAGAGATACTCTCCTAGGGATGACACTAAATCTACAACCTAAGTTAAGTAATTGTTTTTTTGTATCCCTGTAGCAGATATTGTCCATGCTCATTTGCTAAGAAGAATAGATAGCTTGTGCATGTTTACTTTGTATTCATAATTTGTAATACACTGTAATTCGTGTATTGTTTTCCTAAATACAGTATGTAAGTATTTTGTAAGTACAGCCTTTTTGTTTAGTATGGCACATTATTACACCACAGAGGTTTTGATGCTTCCTTGCTTTTACTGTAAAGTGACCTTAAAAGACACAGCAGAAAACCATATAGTGTAACAGCAGAATAATCTGTTGCCTGCCCAATGGTATAAAAAGCAGAAAATATAAAGGACTCACTGTAAGCTTGTTTGTGTGTGGTATTTTGATAAGGCATAAACATTTTTAAGCACTTGGGTGTATCACTTCACTCTTGAAAGTTTTCATTTAAATCACAAAGCAACTATTACTGTGCAATAAAAGTGGCCCCAGGTTGCACAAACCAGCCACAGATGCTCTACGAAAATGAAATGACAACTCATTGGGGACTCTCAAATATTGAAAAGGCTCATGCTATTAAAGATATTCTTTGTCTTATGGTTACAAATAGAAAACTATAAAACTCAGTGGCGGCTCTATATCGAGGAGAATGCTCTCTGCCCGGCTTTTTGATGACAAATAATAAACAGTTAATGTCTATTTTCTTACTTCAGAATAATATTCATTTATTTGCATCCCTTTTATCCTTAACAGGTAAAAATTAAATTTTTGTATCTCATATATGATCTTGTGTTTTCAATCTTAGTTTATTTTCAAAAGTAAGAACACAAAGAATATAACAGAAAAATACCATTCTTTACAGTTTGGCAACACATATAGTATACATAGAATAGTGAGGTGTACTTTACCCATGTATAAACAGGAGTGATCATTTTAACATACAGCTTTCGGTGAACTACTGGTATATCATATTGTATATTGAAATCTTTATTCTAAGAGAGGAATAATATGCGGGTGGGGGCCAACATATAATGAACCTTGTAGTTTCGCGGGTTGGTGTTATCTGAGGGTTCCCTCTCAACGAATTAGACTGCTGTAGAAGTCTTTTATTCACCTATTATAGATAATCAAGTCATTTAGCTAGTCCAAAGATATGATCTTTAACTATATATGTGAGTGGTCGGTTCAGTACTTAACAAAGAGGAGACAGAAAAAGTCAGAAATAAGAACGTGAGTAGAAGTGTGGGATGGTACCTGAGGCACCAGGCACTCCAGCATGGCTAATCGGCGGGTAAGGGTGGGGTATCTCTGACCCAAAGGGAAAACTCATCAGAATAGCAAAACATGGACCATGAGGTCCAGGTGGCGGTAAACTGCTCCTCCTTTCCCACTTCCTCCGCCAACAGGCGCTCCAGATCTCTTATCTGGTCCACTTCAACCACCCATTCTCCCAAGGAAGGCACATCTGTCGTTTTCCAATGTCGGGGGATCACTGTCCTAACTGCTGCCAGAAAGTGGCGCAGTACATCTTTTTTAATCGACTTGAGGGGGCCTGGGAGTATAGATAATAGGGCTATCTCTGGTGTGGGTTTGATTGATGTCGCCATCAGCCTGCTGTAAAGATCAAAGACCTTTTGCCATAGTTTCCAGATTGGAGGGCAAGCCCACCAGATGTGAAGCATTGTCCCGCTAGAGGACAGGCATCTCCAACACACGTCTGTCAAAGAGGGGTTAAACTTTTTAATATCTACTGGGCATCTGTACCACCTCGTTAATAATTTAAACCCTTTTTCTTGGTTCTTGGTTGCCAGGGAAATCCTATGCGTTAGGATAAAGCTTTTTTGCCAATCAGTGGGGGAGATGGAGTGTTGCAGCTCCGCTTCCCATTTCTGTGTATATGTTGGAAGGTCAGGGGCATATTCGTTCAGTAGTAGGGAATACAACAGTGATACTACATGTATTGGTGGGTCTGGTTGTAAAAGCAGTTCGTCAAAGTCTGATGGGTCGGCCAGTATCTCTGAGATGGATGAGAAAGTGCGTATGTATGACGTTATTTGACCCCTTTGTAACCACATTGTTGAGGTCCCTAATTCCGTCCGAGAGGGTATGTCCGTTCTCAAGGATGGGTCAGCGCGTAAGACCTGTGCTAAACGTCTATGGCTATCCCTACTCCAGGGTCCAAATCTTAACTTGTTCGCTGCTGGGAGGAAAGCCGGAGTCCCGAAGAGAGGGGTCATTGGGCCCTGGATTTTAGACAATTTACTCGCTGAGATCATGCGGTCCCAAATCTGGAGAGTTTGGCGAGTAAGAGCAGTGGAGAATAAGCCGTCCCCACGCCCAGCCATAGGGGTCCACGGCAGGGCGCAAAGATCAGCCTCATTAAGATATTTCTCTAGTTGAACCCAAAGTTTGGAGGAAGAGTGGTGGAACCAATCCACTATACGCACGAGTACCGCTGCCTTATGGTATATAGAGGCATCTGGGACCCCCGCACCCCCCCTGACTTTCGGGAGAATCATTGTGTCATGTTTTATCCTGGGGCGACTCATATATGATCTTGTATTATTAACTCAAGTTCACCTGTTACATTAAAGAGGTTTTAAGCTGGCCATACAGTATACAATTTTCTTATTTAATTTCCTTTAACTAAGTAATGCAAGGGACTTCCTGAAAAGTGTTTAGGTCTGATCTCATAATATATGGTTTTGGTAAATCTAAAGGAAAATTGTGCAAGGAAATTGTATAATGTATGGCCAGCCTTATCCAAGAATCTGTTTATGAGGTCTTAAGTATTAATATTAAGTGTCCCCCCAGGCGGAGATCCAGCACTACTTCCATGGTACATGATCCGCAACATCCTGGGCCCATGCAGCGAGGCCGCGTGGCGGGCATCACTGGACATCACCGTTGGTGGCGCCTCATGCATCCCCAGCCTCATCCTCTGCCTCAGAGTCGCTATCCAGGTTCTCAGACGCCCTGTCCTCACACCTGCAGCATACCCCTGTGCCATCGACATCCTCGGCCATGGCAATAGGAGACCCCGACCTCAGAGCCCTTATTCAGACACTGCCCACGAAGGCTGATATGGAGGCGTTGGTCCTCTGCCTCGAGCAGACTCATCGGTGGGACATGCAGCTAGTCTGGAATGATGTCCAACAATTAGCAGACAGAGTCTCAGCCGCAGAATCTACGTTTGCCTCCCTGGAAGGCCGTATCCTGCAGCTGGAACAGGCCCAGGTCTCTCAGGCTTCGTATGTTACTGCCCTACAACTAAATCTCGAGGAGCTTAGGGATATAAGCCACCGCAATAACCTATTGTTCCGCGGTCTCCCGGAGGCCTCGGGGCAGGAGTCATTACAACCTACGGTAGTAGCTATTTGCCAGCAACTAGCCACTGTGATACCTCCCCAGGACCTAGAATTCGATTGAGCCCATAGGGCACTGGGCCCCGATCACTGGATCCCAACAGGCTGAGAGATGTTTTCTGCCGCCTACACCGCTACACCCATAAGGACCCTTATTCTCTGTAAAGCCTGGGAGGTAGGAGAGGTGGACTTTGATGAGGCATCTGTAAAAATACTCCTGGATTTATCAAGGGCTACCCTGCAACGCCGTGCGCTGCTCTTTCCTCTGCTTGATAGGATCAGACAGCTGGGATGTACGTACAGATGGGGTTTCCCCATCTCTTTATCTGTGCCCAAAGACACACTTCACACTCCACCACCTGGATGGCCTGCCGAACTTGTTTGCCTTCCGGCATTGAGGCATTCCCGGTCCCTAACTGGCTCCAGCCCCTGCTGCATCCTACTAGACGATCTACTCCCTCGGCTGCTGCTTCTGGAACCCATCTTTGAGCTACAAGGGAGGGCCGCAGTTCTCATGGCCAGCACTACTCTTCTCAACCTGGTGATCGTGAGTCTTAACCCGCACAGCTGAACAGCCATGGTTGATACCGCGGATTTATGACATGTCTGACAGCTATACCTAGGCTATTCCCTATAGGATGTACCTGCATGACCCACGTATGTTTTGTTGCTTGAGCTTATGAAGAGCTTTGCTCCTTAATTTTTATGTAATGGTTTTGCAGTCCTGCCTGTTTGGCCGGTTATGTTGCGACTATCTAGTGGAGACCTCTGCTACCCATGAAGAACACACTATGGACTCAATATAACATAAAGGTACCTCAATGCCTCAATGTTTTCATGTTTTTTTGTTCCGGCAATACTAATGTCTTTCCCTTTTAACCTCATTACATTTGGGTTATATTTTGTATTTCCAGGTCCTGATTTACTGCATGTCTCACTGCCTGTTATGTTCAACTTAAAGTTCCTGGTCTATGTTGCATGTTTTTTCCACTTATTTTTATGTTGACTATGTTCTGCTCACTATCTAGCCACCTGCAGCACACCGCTGTTAAGCGGTGTACATGTAAGGCTAAAACTGATAGCAGGAGTGGGATGAGTTTTCCTAAGTAGGGAGACATCTGCCCTGTAACCATGAATGGTGTCTCACAGTCTTCCTGGCAATGGGCCCCCTTCCCAGGGATCTTCCGTGCGTTATGCTTCTCTCCCCTGTATTTGTGTGCTCCGTGAGTTGAGGGCTTTTCTAGGCGGGGGCCGGGGGTGGGAGATGGTGGCGGTGGGAGGGCTCCGGGAGTGACGCTGCCCCAGGAGGAATAGTATGGGGCTTGCTGTGAATCCTGGGGCATGATGTCTGCCTGAGTCTCTAGCAACCCACTCAAGAAATCTCTGGTTACTGAGTCACGGATGACAGTGGCATGGGGTAATTTAACCATCTGAAAATGCTTATCTGATTTCTCCCTCCCACCCCAGGCCACAGAGGTATCATGGGGGCTGAACTGTACAAATGGACACCCTGACCCCACTCACTCTGGCCCTGCAGGGGTGGATGTAGGTTGATGTGAAGTTAGCCTCTTTTGCATTGTTCAAGGTATTAAAACTCCTTATATTAGCAAAATGTTAATGTCCTTTTCTTGTTTGCCTTCTAAACAGGATCTCCTGTTTCTGCTCTACATCTTCTTGTTTTTATTGTAGCTGAAGAGCTCTGGCAAAGGGCAACTACCTCCCCATTTAGGCCCACACTTACAAGAATGGGTGCGTTCTAAAGTGCATGCATTTACATGTTTTCTTGTACTTTTAGTCTCTTAAACACTACCTGCTAGGCTCTCTCTCTTTCCTCTTTTCCACCTGACAAACCCCTCCCACCTCCGTTGGGTGTCTTTTTTTTGTGTGTGTGTTTGGTCTCTCTCTTCCCCGGGTGTGATGGATACGGTGTGTATCACTTCTCTAAATGCCAAGTGGCTCAATATCCCCGAGAAGCAGAGAATGCTTTTTAATTATCTGACGTAGCGTTTGTACAAGAAACTCATTTTAAGGCGGGCGGACTTCCTTTCCTTCAGAACTGGTTCTTTCCTTATACCTACCATGCCTCCAATCAGGTGGCAAAGTCTAAAGGTGTCTCCATTTTGATCTCTAGTGGAAGCCCGTTGTCTCTCTCGGACAGGCGCTCTGACACAGGTGGTCGCTATCTTTCTCAAAGGACACATTGGTGGCATTAAGGTTACGTTAGCTACTATATATGCTTATCTGATTTCTCCCTCCCACCCCAGGCCACAGAGGTATCATGGGGGCTGAACTGTACAAATGGACACCCTGACCCCACTCACTCCGGCCCTGCAGGGGTGGATGTAGGTTGATGTGAAGTTAGCCTCTTTTGCATTGTTCAAGGTATTAAAACTCCTTATATTAGCAAAATGTTAATGTCCTTTTCTTGTTTGCCTTCTAAACAGGATCTCCTGTTTCTGCTCTACATCTTCTTGTTTTTATTGTAGCTGAAGAGCTCTGGCAAAGGGCAACTACCTCCCCATTTAGGCCCACACTTACAAGAATGGGTGCGTTCTAAAGTGCATGCATTTACATGTTTTCTTGTACTTTTAGTCTCTTAAACACTACCTGCTAGGCTCTCTCTCTTTCCTCTTTTCCACCTGATAAACCCCTCCCACCTCCGTTGGGTGTCTTTTTTTTGTGTGTGTGTTTGGTCTCTCTCTTCCCCGGGTGTGATGGATACGGTGTGTATCACTTCTCTAAATGCCAAGTGGCTCAATATCCCCGAGAAGCAGAGAATGCTTTTTAATTATCTGACGTAGCGTTTGTAGAAGAAACTCATTTTAAGGCGGGCGGACTTCCTTTCCTTCAGAACTGGTTCTTTCCTTATACCTACCATGCCTCCAATCAGGTGGCAAAGTCTAAAGGTGTCTCCATTTTGATCTCTAGTAGAAGCCCGTTGTCTCTCTCGGACAGGCGCTCTGACACAGGTGGTCGCTATCTTTCTCAAAGGACACATTGGTGGCATTAAGGTTACGTTAGCTACTATATATGCCCCGAAACTTCATTAAGACTCTTTCCTTTGTAATCTCCTCTGAAAGCTAGTGGAGTTAGCGGAAGGTACACTGATCCTCGGTGGGGACTTTAATGTACCTCTTGAGCTGGAAGTGGACACTTCCTCGGGCACTTTCTCTGTTCCTCATGGTGCCCGGAGATGTATCCTGCATAAACTGCATGAACTACAGTTGGTCGATGCGTGGCGCATTTTGCATCCTGGGGAGCAGGACTATACCTTCTTTTCTACACCTCACCAACTTTATTCCCATATAGACCCCTTCCTCGTGCCACATCAATTTCTCTCTTCAGGCCTGGACACTTCCATAGGTCATATAACTTGGTCAGACCATGACCCGATTATGTTGTGTCTTGCCTTAAACATCTCGGCCTTCTCACCAGAATGGTGCTGGTGCCTAAACAAAAGCCTCCTGCAGACTCCAGAAGTCCTCGCCGATGTATACATAGAACTCGCAGCGTACTTTCAGACTAATGATACCCCGGAGAGTGATCCTGGTATAATAAGCTGCGCTATGAATTGATTTGAAAAAATCGAGGAAAAAAGAAGAAAGAAAAAAACCATTGAAAGGTTGTGTGAATACACATATATGCATATATACAATATCACATTGACATTCCTTATCACCAGTGATATGTGCAAAAAAAAGAAAACAAACAGTGAAAAATATATATATAACAAAATACAAAAAATAAAGTCCACTCGAATAGGCTGATGTAAAAAGCCCACTTATATAGACAGTCCTCCAGGGGGTGAATTTATATTTTTCCTACAAGCGGTGACATGCAACTTCGACACTGGAGGTGGTATGTGCTGGGGTACAATACAAAAGTGCCTCCACCCACGAGAAATGCTGCTCTTACCAGCTCCCTAGATCTCTTTTTACGGAGATCTAACGTGCCTTTGGCTTCTACCCCAGCCTCGGGTCTTTCGGCGGCTGTCAACGCTAAGGGGATTCCTCACAGTCTCAGCATAAGATGTCATCTCATATGGCAAGTAAGTGTTCATAAGCCGTGAAATGACATAAAGTTTCCGTAGCGTAATATGTTTTTAAAAGTTTATTATAATAAAAGAATATTGCACTTGCATCAGAATCACGAGCCGGCTGGCTCTCGTATGCTGCCCGTAGCTTCCGGGTCTAGCGCAGTATGTGGTGACGTCAGCACATACCGCGCTAGAAGCTACGGGCAGCATACGAGAGCCGGCCAGCTCGTGCTTCTGATTTTAATCCATCGCTGAAATTTATCTGCATAATTGTAAGTGCAATATTTTTTTATTATAATAAACTTTTAAAAACATATTACGCTATGGAAACTTTTTTTTTTTTTTCTTTACCACTCAGTAAGATAATTTCTCTGGGAGTCATTTTTCAGTTGTCAATACTTCAAACTTTGTCCCATTCTTTCTTCACATCATCGTGGTTGCGATAATTAAATTTTTATACACCTCAAAGCCTATTTAGGTGGTGTTTAATTAATACATTTGCCTTTGCATATTACCCCCCACCCCCCCTTCCCCCCTACTCCCCCCGAGACCGTACCCCCCCTGCTCCCCCCCTCTCCTTTGATATCTTCACTTCCACCTCTGTTTCAGCCTCCAGGCCCTCTTTACCGTTCGTCTTAGGATCTCTCTCGTTTCCTACCTAGGATGTCCATATCTCGGCCGCTCTCAGGGACACTTTGAATTCTACCCACCTTCTCCATTTTGTCTCAAAGGCTCCCATTTTTATCCCTTCACTATACCTTAAATATTCTAGGCTGTATATTTTGTTGATTTTATCAAACCAGTCCCTCATTGCGGGTCTTTCTATCTTTCTCCAGTACTTGGGTATCAAACTTTTAGCCGCATCAATAGGATGCGGCAGGAGCGTTCTCTGGTAAGCCTTATTGGGCATTTCGCTCATATGAAATAAACAGACCCAGGGATCATCTGGAACGTTGATCCCCGTTATATCTTTAATAAATCCCCTCACTTCACTCCAGAATATTTTAATTGTCGGGCATTGCCACCAGATGTGAGCCATTGATCCTGTTTCCTTGCACCCCCTCCAACAATATTGTGGAGGTCCATTTTGAAATTTATTCAGGCGATCCGGGGTCAGGTACATCCTGGCCAAACATCTGAAATTTAGCTCCAGGATTTTACTATTAACAGACGTAGCTGATGCTCTGCTTAGGATCAATGACCCCTCTGGGGCAGTGAGCTTCCTTCCTAGCTCCTTCTCCCATTTATGTATAAACGACGGGGCTTCTGTGCTCCCCAAGCCTATCAACATTCTATACGTCTGGGAGAACCCCCCTTCTTGTCATTGTCCATACACATTTTCTCTAATGGGCGTAGATTCTCCCTTGATCTAATTGGTTGTGGGAGGGTTCTTATGAACTGACTCAATTGGTTGTACTGCCAAGTGTTTATAACCAGTAAGCTTTTTTTGTCCTTAAGCTCTTGATATGTACATATTTTATTCTGTTGCATTACGTCTTTTAACTGTATGTTCTCGTCCAGTAGCCACCCCCCAAACCACTCCCCTATGCCTGGTGCAAAATAGTCTGAATCCTTAAGTGACATTAGGGGAGAGTTATATCACCAGTGCTCCCTTTTGTGGACATTATCCCATATTTTAAGTGCGTGTTTAGTAATCTCGTGCGTTTCGGTACCTAATTTCCTTAAGTGTGGTGGGATCCAAATTATTTTATTTAACTTAGTGTCGCTAATTTCCTTCTCCATTTTTACCCAATGTTTATATGCTTTATTTTTTTGCCAAGTCAATTACTCTAGCAAGAGCTATGGCTTCATAATATTTGCGTACATCTGGTGCTCCCCATTGCCCTTTACCCTTGGCTTTTGTCAGTTGTGTGAATTTTAGTCAAGGTATTTTTTCTCTCCAAATAAATCTTAAAAAAATCGAGTGCAGTTTTCTAAGGTAGGCCTGAGGGAGCGCCACTGGCAACATTTGCATTTTGTAGGTTATTCTTGGCAATACATCCATTTTATAAATGTTTATTCTCCCTCCCCAAGATAGTTGTCCTAGATGTACTCTCTTAAGTTCTTGCTTTATCTCGTTGAGAAGTGGTAGGAAGTTGACGTGAAAGAGCGTCTCTTGTGAAGTCGTAATTTTTATCCCTAGGTAATTTAATTCTTTTTGCCCCCACATGAAGGGGAAATGCTTTTGATATGAATGATCTCTGGTTTTACTGGTGTTAAGGCTTAATGTTTCAGATTTGTTTTGGGTTAATTTTAAAATTAGAAAGCTTTCCATATTCTAATAGAGCTGTCATTATGTTCGGGAGGGATATCCTTGGGCGCGTGATGTAGAGCAGGATATCATCCGCAAATACGGCTATTTTATATTCATCCCTACCTATCGTTACCCCGCTGATATCCGGACACTGCCTAATCTTTTCTAGTAATGGCTCTAGAGTCAGTACAAAAAGGACAGGGGAGAGCGGACACCCCTGTCTTGTCACATTGTACATATCAAACGACTCCGACATGACTCCATTTATCCTTACTCTCGCTGTAGGTCTGGAGTATAGTGCCCCTATCCTTCTACGGATCTTAATCCCAAAACCCATCTCCTCTAGTGTGCCCATCATGAAGTCCCAGTCCACCCTATCGAACGCTTTTTCAGCGTCTATTGATAAGAGTAGACCTGGGACTCCACTTTTCTTCATCTGTTGCACCGCCAGGAGGGTCTTGATGCTATTATCCCTTCCTTGTCGGCCTGGCACAAACCCTACGTGATCTGGGTGTATGACCCTTTCTATTATAGGTTTTAATCTATCCGCAATTACTTTCGCATATATTTTCGTATCTACGTTTAGGAGGGATATCGGCCTGTAGCTTAAACATAGTGTACTATCTTTGCCTTCCTTTGGAATGACAGCAATATTAGCTGCCAAAGCTTCCTTTCTCATTTCTCCTTTGTCCCCAGTGTCATTCATATAAGAGCACATTTTTGGTATCAGGTAATCCTGATATTTTCTATAATAGAGCACCGTCAGTCCATCCGGATCTGGGCTTTTTCCCAATTGCATCCCTTTGAGCGCTTTTCTCACTTCAAGTTCCGTATAGGGGGCTTCTAAGGCGGCTTGTTCTCTTTCTGAGAGATTAGCCAGGCCGCTATCTTTTAGATAATTTTTGATTTTCACTTGTTTTTCTTCCCTCTCTTCGATACTTGTATTTTTGTTTATGGCATACAGCCCCCCGTAAAACTTCTGGAAGGTCCTTGCAATGTCTTTATCTTTATAGGCAATCTCGCCTGTTTTAGTTTATATTTTGTCAATGTAGTTATTATTTTTCTTTTTACTTAGGACCCTGGCCAGCAGTTTTCCGGGTCTGTTACCTTCTATGTATCTTTCTTTTTTAACCCGATTGTATACCTTACGGTTCTCTAATTCTATAAGCTCACGCATGGCCTCTCTACTCTTATGTAAGTCCACCATTATCTCCTTTTCCCCTGTTTGCTTATGCTGTTGTTCTAGCTCCTGAATGTTTTTCTGTAGGGCGAGTCTTTCCTTGGCCTCCATTTTTTTCCTTTCTGAGCCCGCCTTTATTATAATGCCTCTGATATATGTTTTATGGGCCTCCCATACTACAGCTTCTGAGGTTTCCCCCACCAAGTTAGTTTTAAAGTAGAATTCAATTTCCTCCTTAATGCGCTGATCGATATCTCTATCTATCATGTAGTAGATCCTCATTTAGTTTCCAGCTATTAGAGGGAGAATTCCCTTTAACTAGTTTCCACTGAAGGCTTACTGGGGCATGGTCAGAGAATGTTATTGACCCAATTCTTGTGCCCTCTACTTCATCTATATACCTGTGTTCCACCAAAAAAAAATCTAGTCTAGAGTACGTTGAGTGTACGGGGGAGTAGTAGGAATAGTCTCTTTCATTCGGATGTTGCAGCCTCTGACAATTGACATTGGTGCAGTTTCTTTTTAAGCTTATTCATCCATATCCCTCCGGTCCCCTGGGCACTCGACGTACTATCTTTACCCGGGTCAAGGCACACATTAAAGTCTCCTGCTATGATGGCCCTCCCACTCTTAAAACATTCAAGTTTTGAGAGAATGCCCAACAGGTACCTTCCAGGGTTGATATTTGGACAGTAGATATTTGCCAGCGTACATTCCACCCCGTTGAGATTGCCCCTGAGAAATAAGACCCGTCCCTCAGGGTCAGTCATTCTCTTGTCCAGCCTAAATCTGACATCTTTGGCAAAACCTTTAGCTATACCTTTTGAGCCCTTAGTTGGGGAATCCCCGTATTCCCACTTAGGAAAGTCCCTCGAGAGTATTCTTTGGTTCTTACCCACATAAAAGTGCGTCTCCTGCAAGAAGACCACCTCTGCTTTGAGAAGTTTCAATTCTCTCATTATGTTCGCACACTTTATGGGAGAACCAATCCCCCTCACATTGTATGAGATTAAATTTATCCTAGTCATCTTATTATTGTACCTTTATGTGGGCTGAACCTCTCTTCTAATTCTAGGAAGCGGGGAGCAGTGCCATAAGTACAGGTCTCTCCCCCCCCCCCCCTCTATTATTTCTTGTAGGTTCTCAAAACCTCCTTCTATCTGGGGCAGGCCTCTGATTCTCCTGATCTTCCAGTTTATACCGTAGATTTCTTTGTTCTTTCAGGATTTCTTCTATCTGCTGTTTGAGGTTTTTTATCTCCGTTCCCTGTATGTCTGTTGTTACTTCCAGCTCTTCCACTCTTTTTAGTGTATGGCCCATATCTTGTCGAATTGTTTCGATTTCTCCTTTAATTGATGTTTCTAATCTTGCAAACATTTCTGCCATCTCGCTTTTTGTTGGTAATTGTTTGTCCTCCTGGAGGTCCCTTGAAGCCTCTTCTGTTATCTCCGTACCCACAGTGTGGGAATCCATCTCCGCCAGTTGTCTTCGTGTGCTTATTTTGGTTGGGGGTTCGGGGGTTTTGAATTTGGACCCACCTGCCTTCCCTGGGCTCCCTTTATTACCATCTTGGACCATACATTTCCTTATAGCGCCCGGGCTTACGCTTGTTCTATTACTGCTGACTGTGCTGACTGTGGCCCCCTTCCCTCCCCTCCCCCTCATTATGCTGTATGCACTGCGGGGTCCCGTGGGAAAATTGTAAGTATCCTACCGGTGTGGCTCGTATTGTATTGTGTATGACCAATCCTCTCAGGCGCTCTGTGCGGTCAGCCGAGGGGTTAATTTCTTCTAGAATCCCGACCTCTTTGGGTCGGGTATTCCAGAGGCCCTCCTAGCTTTCCTTAGCTTACGCCCACACCCTATATCCACACTATGCAAATGCTCTTGTTTTAAATCATCAAAGAAAGAAAAGAAAAGAGATCACACATAGACATAAGGGGTAACCGTCAGAGAGAGGACTTTTTAACTGATAACAGTCCTACTCCTTTAACATGAGTCCCGATCCAGATTATCTTCCGGAATATATCCTGTGCAGGAGCAGGTAATACAAAGGTAGGTAACATAAGCTGTCATTGCACAGATTTTGCTTACTTTCTGATTACTTTCTTACCGTACTGGGGAGGGGGGTCCTGCATGTTGCATTCAGAGTGAGACACTTACCCCCTCAGCCGCTTTTGCACGATCTTACCCAGTTTTTTCCTGCAGCACAAACTTTTCTTCCACGAGGTCTCCGTGCGCCTGTCGGACGTTCAGTTCAGCATGACTCACCGTCGCCTGTAGATTGTCCTCCTCGTTCACTCCCTGACGTGCTTAATCCCGCCCGAGATACTTCACAGTCGCTGCGGGGGTCCGTGCCCGAGATGCCTACGGGGTTATGAGGCGCAGGGTGTCAGACTCCAGAGCGGGGGGTGGACGAGCTACCGGGGGGGTGAAGCTGCTCTCGGCCGCACGCCGGAGCTAGAGGGAGAGACGTCCGGCATCCCGGGATTAGCAGCCGATCCAACTAGACACCCACATCCGGCTCCTCCCTCCCTCCTATGGAAGCTTTATGTCATTTCACGGCTTATGAACACTTACTTGCCATACGAGATGACATCTTATGCTGAGACTGTGAGGAATCCCCTTAGCATTGACAGCCGCCGAAAGACCCGAGGCTGGGGTAGAAGCCAAAGGCACGTTAGATCTCCGTAAAAAGAGATCTATGGAGCTGGTAAACGGCAGCATTTCTCGTGGGTGGAGGCACTTTTGTATTGCACCCCAGCACATACCACCTCCAGTGTCGAAGTTGCATGTCACCGCTTGTAGGAAAAATATAAAGTCACCCCCTGGAGGACTGTCTATATAAGTGGGCTTTTTACATCAGCCTATTCGAGTGGACTTTATTTTTTGTATTTTGTTATATATATATTTTTCACTGTTTGTTTTCTTTTTTTTGCACATATCACTGGTGATAAGGAATGTCAATGTGATATTGTATATATGCATATATGTGTATTCACACAACCTTTCAATGGTTTTTTCTTTCTTCATTTTTCCTCAATTTTTTTCAAATCAATTCATAGCGCAGCTTATTATTTTGTATGTTACTTTGAGTGTGTGTGTCTCGCATTGTTAGTTGCAGCTTTTTTCACAGTATTTAAGTTGAACCTTATACACATGATCACTTTTTGGATAGCGCAGTAATTTTGATCCTGGTATAGTCTGGGAGGCCCACAAAGCTGTCATCAGAGGTATTCTGATGAAACATGGCTCTTGCATTAAAAAAGCATGGGAAAAGCAAATGATGAAGTTGCTTTTGGAAATTCAAACCCTCGAAATGCAACATAAGAGAATGCCAACTCCCTCTTTGGGGGCTGACCTTACGCATCGCTGTAGACAGGTTTTAAACCTTCTCTGATATAAAGCCAAAGCAGCTATGCAATCCGGCACGAAACTGTCCTACGAAGCGGGGAATAAATGTGCTAAGTACCTCGCCAGGGCCCTCAGGGACCAATGTGCAACTTTATACATACCCCATGTATGGAAAACTGATAGGCAAAACATACTACAAACATATTTTTGCCTAAGGAAATTGCGCGTGAGTTTGGGAACTTTTATGCCTCCCTGTATAACATCTCCTCCCCTTCTTCGTCTCCACCTGCTATCCAGGAATATCTCTCCTCAGCCCATCTTCCCCGCCTCCCCTCCCTAGTCCGTCAAGACTTGGACGCCCCTATTACCTTCGGTGAGCTTCAGACGGCAGTGGGTGCTGCGAAACCCGGTAAAGCACCCGGCCCAACCAGTTTCTCTATACTGTATTACAAGACTCTTCTGCCTTTATTAGGCCCACGCATGCTCAAAGTCTTTAATGCTCTGGGCCAGTCCACCTCCTTTCCTCCCGCTACCCTCTTAGTTCTCATCTCAGTCATTCCGAAAAAGGGAAAGGACCCTTTGGTTTGTGGCAGTTACTGACCAATTTCACTGCTCAACGTAGACCTGAAACTATTCACCAAACTCTTAGCCTCGTGACTGCAAGTCCAATTGCCCCAGTTGGTCCATCTGGATCAGGTGGGCTTTATACCATCCAGGGAGGCACGTTATAATACTATTAAGGTACTCAACTTGGCCCACTTAGCTAACCACAATAAGTTCCCCTGTATCTTCCTAAGTACTGACGCCGAAAAGGCCTTTGATAGGGTGAATTGGTCCTTTATGTTTGCGACTTTGTGACATATGGGTTTTGGAAATTGGCTACTTCAGTGGATCTCCAGTGTGTACTCTAATCCACAAGCCTGAGTCAAGGCAAATGGTGTGTTTTTGGCCTCATTCACCATATCAAATGACACCCGGCAGGGATGTCCCCTTTCACCCCTCTTATTTGTCCTATCACTGGAAACCTTTCTGAATAAAGTACGGTTAAATGATGACATCTCCGGAATTCAGCTGAAAAATCATAATTTTAAGGTCTCTGCTTACGCAGATGACCTGCTTTTCTCCCTGTTCAATCCACATATCTCTTTACCTCATCAAACTTAAAGATAAACCTTACCAAATCTGAAGCCATGGGGGTGGCTTTACCCCCCCATGCTCTGGCCTCTACAACATAATTTTAATTTCAAATGGACATCCACAGCACTAAAGTATTTAGGCACCTATATCCCCCCAAGATTAGCGGATGTCTTCGCCCCAAATTTCCCACCTTTAATCAGCAAAGTCCACATCCTACTGGAGAAGTGGCACCAAGGAATCCATTCATGGTTCAGTCGCTGCAACATCATCAAGATGTGTATTTTACCTAAGTTTCTTTATCTCTTTTAGACTTTGCCCATTTATATTCCCTCGGCCTTCTTCCGTCAAACTCATGCTCTTTTTACCAAGTTTATTTGGGCACATAAACGACCCAGACTAAGTAGACGGCTCATGACATTACCCAAATGCCGCAGCGGCGTAGAGGCACGGTGGGGAGACGCGTCTCCCCACACATGTGCTTCCACGGTGGGACCCATTCTTGTTTGGGCTACTGGAGGGAGCTCCTCTCTGTGACGGCGGCGTTCCTGGATCACCGCCGGACGTTTAGGGGTTTCGCACGTGCGAGGTTTGACCTGCGTATGCGTGAAACGTCATGATGTCACGCATATTGCGTCGGGGCTGATGGCTGTTGCCGGGGCATCGCCTTCCAGAATGCAGAGGGGGCCACGCTAATACCGCCAATTTGCGGTTGGGTCTCCAGTTGCAGGGGGAGGATGTGGGGTGGAGATGAGCACCTGTGATCAAGAGGCAATTAACTCTATTAAATAAAGGTGCAGCTTCCTGAGGATCTTCAGATGATCCCTGGATTGCTGCTGTGGGGTGGAAATGAGCACCTGTGATCAAGAGGCAATTAACTCCAATAAATAAAGGTGCAGCTTCCTGAGGATCTTCAGGTGATCTCTGGATGGCTGCCAACACATGCAGTAAGGGTCAGAACCAACAAGTAAGTGCTTGTACTGGATATGTCCTGCCAGTCGCAGCTCACATAATATGGAATGTATTCATATATTTTTTTATGATTTAGGCTTCTCAGTACATTTATCACATTGACATCTTATACACATAGTCCAATAATAAGTAATAATAACAGTATTATTATTTTCACCACTTGTTTATAACCTTAGAAATTCCTTTATTAGGCACTTCACATTACTTCACCTTGTATAGATTGTTTTCACCATCCCACATCACTAGCCTTCTTAGTTCTTTTCCCTTTTTCACATGTTTGTTACATTTTTTTACACGTTTTTGGCACACATCAATAACACTTTATTTATGCTATATTTCATTACACAGACCCCATACTTTTGGCACTTATCAATAACATTTTATTTATGCTACACTTTATCACATAGATCCCATCACTTCATTTTTTTCACATACTACCTCACCACCCAGTATCATCACCTTTGTAAGGTGATGCATGAAAATATAGAACTTGTTTAAAGTGATTTTTTTTTTTTCATCAAGTACTCTTTAAACTTAGTTCAACCTATCATATATTCACATATCACAATTTAGATCCAAAAATTATTAAAATATGAGCAAAGGGACAATATTAGTCGAGACCACCCTATTAATTGTTTTGAATATTAAGCAGTCTGGCTTTATAGGACAATACGGAACACTCACCCGACACCCGCTGACTACATACTAATTTTTACAAATATCAAATTACAGATGCCTCGCCCTACACCTTCCCCACTGGGTCCAAATACGTGGCTCCTTGCAAGCCCCGTGGACTATGGACGCGTCCAGAGGTGACAGAGGGAATGAGCAAACATTGTGGGACCACCGCACGCAATGTTTTTTATTATCTCAAACTATGCGACACAAGCCCACTTTCCTATTCCCAAATGGTAAGTACTTTGCCATATGTATGGAGATGTACTTTCAAAACTTTCAAAATATCACAAAATGATCTATCATGTTTTGTATATTGTAGAAAATCCTAATGGAATTCTTTGATGTATCTCTTTAGCAGCTAAAACCCCCCTGAAGAAGACCAGAAAAGGAAAAAGGGTCGAAATGCATTGGGGTATTCATGGGGATTCATATGAATAGTATTGATACAATGTAACTGTTCAATTAGAACTTTTTTAATGAATTGATTACCATGGGAGATGGTCCTTTATTGTTGCTTGTGTCGACTACTGGAAATTTTATGTGATATTGATTGTATCTATGTAATGCATTCTATGTCTGAATTAAAAAATATACCGTATTTATCGGCATATAACACGCACTTTTTTTCCCCTGAAAATCAGGGGAAAATCGTGGGTGCGTGTTATAGGCCGATCCCCGCTGATCTGTGTCATCGGAGCGATCGCGGCGATTGCCCCGGTCGCCGCCGACATACACAGCCGTGGGTAGATTTAAATATGGCGCCGAGACTGCAGGGAGCCGAGACACACATACCCGAGTGTTCTCGGCTTTTTTTCGGCGCTGCCGTCACGCCCAGTCCCGCCCCTGAACCTGTGTTATGTCCATCATAGGCGGGACTGGGCGTGACTGTGAGCGGCGCCGAAAAAAGCCTAGAACACTCGGGTATGTGTATCTTGGCTCCGACAAGAGCCGAGATACACATACCCGAGTGTTCTCGGCTTTTTTCGGCGCCGCTCAGTCACGCCCAGTCCCGCCCTATGATGGACATAACACAGGCCCAGGGGCGGGACTGGGCGTGGCGGCGGCGCCGAAAAAAGCCGAGAACACTCGGGTATGTGTATCTCGGCGCCATATTTGAATCTACACCGAGTGCACAAAGCTGCACTGACATGGCTGGACTGGGGCAAACCTGCACTAACAAAGCTGCACTGGGGCAAGGCTGCACTGGGGCAAAGCTGCACTGACAAGGCTGCACTGGGGCAAAGCTGCACTGACAAGGCTGCACTGACAAGGCTGCACTGACAAGACTGCACTGGGGCAAGGCTGCACTGACACTGAAAAGGCTGCAGATGGACAGATAAGGCTGCATTGATAGGCATTTTAATGTAAGTTTTTTTTCCTTAAACTTCCCTCCTAAAAGTTTTTTTTCCTTAAAATTCCCTCCTAAACTTGGGTGCGTGTTATACGCCGGCGCGTGTTATACGCCGGCGCGTGTTATACGCCGATAAATACAGTATTCACTAAACATGGTTACTAAACATTGTTTCAGAAATATTTTTCTGCTTAAAAGCCCCCTGGAGAAACATTTTCACTAATTTTGCAATGCTTTTTGGGGTGTGCAGCTGTGTCAACTCTTGCATGTGTTACTTCACTTTGTTAGAGATCTCAATAGAACCTTTACATCAGCTCATCACCAGGCCATTGTATACCTGGCGTTGAAATCTTCCATCTGCACCCGTATTCAAGAAAATAACTATTGGCTTTTAACCTGTTGGTATTGTACTCTTTCAGTTCTTTGAAAATACTTTCCCGAAATCTCTGACCACTGCTGGAGATGCCAGGGGGAGCGAGGGACCTTGCTCCATATCTTTTGGAACTGTCCGAAAATTAGGCATATTGGCAAGAGGTGCAAAAGATTACCCAACAGTTTACCGACTTCCCGGGACCAGCGGACCCTGCCTTCTTCCTACTCCATTGCTCACACAATCTCACACCCTAAGAACCTACAAGAAATTGGTTCTTCATCACATGATTAATGCTGCCAAGGCTTGTGTCGCCCTGTGCTGGAGAGACCCTAGTCCCCCCTCTATATCCAAGTGGCTTCACAAAATCTGGGATTTTAATGCTCTAGAAGATCTGGGTCTCACGACCCAAAACAAAAGAGAACAATACACCAAAACATGGGTGTATTGGAACATGTTTGTGTACTTAGATGAGGGTAAGGCACTTTTTGCTGCCTCTGTTGGAAACTGAGGACCTTCTGCCCTTCTTGTATAGATGTATAGATGCACACTGTCACACCGTCACCCTGATTCCTTCCAACCATCTCCCCCACCCTTCCACCTTTTTCTTCTCTTTTCCCCACTTCTCTGTGCTTTACTTCTAAGATGCCTAAAGGCACATTCTTAACCCTTAATTTCCTTGTCTCTATTTTTTCTTTTATGAATATCCATATATTCATATGGGTGAACCCTCTTCAATGCCCTGCTTTTTGTATAGGATACTTTTAATATAGGATTTTTATTTGGGAACTGCTTTTTTCTTTTTTCTTTTACTTTGGAAATATACAGTGGGTAAACAAACAGTTAAAAACATAAGGACACTGATACTAGTCTGCACAAAATATCACTCTCTTATCCGCATTATTTCTTGTCATATGCATTGTTTATAATTTGCTGTGTATTTGTATTTATTTTTATCTGAACTCTGATGTACAGTGCATGATGTTTCCAATTTATACTTAATTTTTGTATGCTTTCTGGGCTCTTTTCCCTTGTTACCTTCTGTACTTATTTTGTATTGCTTTATTTTTTATAAGAATAAAAATAATGAAAAAAAATGAATAAAAAAAAATAAATATAAATATATATATACATATATGTATATACATACATATACAGGGGCGGACTGACCATTGAGCCACTAGGGGGCCCCATCAGGGTTGCCAGCCTCAGTAAAAGCAGGGACAGTATGTATAAATCTGTGTTTTTTTTACATCTGCCTGTGTATACTGTGTGTACATGTATGTGTATACTGTGTGATTGTATACTGTGTGGCCCCATAATCTCTGATTGCCTGGGGGCCCCATAATCTCCTATTGCCCGGGGGCCCCATGAGCTATCAGTCCGCCCCTGTGTGTGTATATATATATATATATATATATATATATATATATATATATATGTACATTCATACATTTAAAAAACAACCCAAAAAAATTGACTTTAAGCTATTAGAGCTTGTTCACACATGGTACAATGACTGGAGTTTTTCCCTCACTGGAAGAACACCTATCACCGCTGCATTTTATCACTTCCCTTATGCACTTCAAATAAAAATACAACAAAAAAAAGGTGCAATGTTTTTTTATGCACTGTGAAATGCTCACTGCACCTGAATCCAAAAGGTGACCACACACTGAACTGGTCCAAGTTTAGTGTGTGGGGAGTGTGAATGGGCCCTTATAGTTTCACCTTCAAATTTCTCTTTGTATTATTTCAGGTCCAGGGAGTCAGAGGCAAGAGGTCATCTGAAGTCTTAGCCCGGGTTCACACCTATGCGAATTAGATGCGGCTTACACCGCATCCAATTCGCAGGACATTTTAAAATACATTCATATGAATGCATCTGGTTCACATATGTGCGTTGCATTCGCACTGCGCATTGCACAAAAAACGTGTGCGTTTATTGGGCATTGCGGTGCGAACTACAAGCCTATTATCTCCTATGGGAACGCATCTGATTCGCAGATGCATTGCGTCCTGAACAAGGATTTTCTACTTCTCCTCACTACACCCCCCCCTCCCTCCCCCTCTCCCTGCTCACTGGTCCTGAGCTAAAATGCAATGATTCCTTTGAACAGGAGATTTTTATCTCCCCAGTGAAACCTGAGCTTCAATTCGCACCGCACATGTCTGAAACCGGGCTAATTGCTGCTGTGCTGCCAACTGCTTGACCTTATGAAGATAACAAGCTCCTAAGTTTAGATTACAGCATAACTTGAGGCTGGGTTCACATTGCTGCTGGATGCAGCTCGCAACAGGAGTCAGGTGCGTCCCTGTTCTCCATTTCAGAGATGAATCAGGGATGAATTTTTGCCTGAATTCGGCCCTGAAACGGATCCAAAGGTGCACAGGGCTCCTGTGCAAGCCACTCCGCATCCGCAATGGAGATATGTGAACCGGCTCCATAGAATTAGATGTGGGGAAACCCACATCCAATTAGAACCAGTGTGAATGCAGCCTTAACCCTTTCGCTGCCAGGTCCTGTGCTCCATTTTGTACACTCAGGTGGCCAGACCATTTTTGCAATTTTTCCTTTGCTTTTTTATTTTTCATTTATTGCTTTCAGAGTTTGAAATAGACCCCCCCCCCCCACCATATATTTTCTTAAAGCACATGACCAGTAGAATAAAAAATGCTACTGATTTGAAAGGTCCCACGATATTTGCGCATATTTATCAAAACTATATTTTTGCTAAAAATCCACTAAAATCATGATTAGCAGATAAATACACAGCAAATATTACAAAAGTCCTACAAAATATAAAAGCCTAACCTGTATTGAGTTAATAAAAAGGAAAATTTATTATCAAATACTTACCGTAATTTTTCTTTCCTGATGGACTCCATGGCAGCCTATGTGTGGGTTAATCCCGCCTCCTCTCCAATGCTATAGGACCCCATTCCCATAAATGAGTACTCACCACTAGCTACTGCGTTCCGTAAATAGCCTACTCTTTGACCAATGGGTGGGAACTCCGTCTGCCATGGAGTCCATCAGGAAAGGAAAATTACGGTAAGTATTTGATAATAAATTTTCCTTTTTTCTGACAGACTCCATGGCAGCCTACGTGTGGGAAATAACTAGCCGACCACACGAGTGGGTATGCTGAAACAAACATCATTTTAATTTGTCCTATCAACCGATAGGATTCTCAAACCAAAGTTTACAGAGGACAATGAAGCAGGCTCAATACAGTAATGAGACATGAAAGTGTTGATAGAGGCCCACGAGGCCGCTTTGCAAATGGTGTCTGGGGCCACATGTCGAGCTGCCGCCCATGAAGCTGCCATTCCCCTGGTGGAGTGAGCTGTCACCGCCTGTGGAGGAGCCAAGCCCTTTGCCTTGTATGCTTGTTGAATAGTTTGAACAATCCAAGTAGCGAGTGTCCTAATCGAGGCTTTCTTTCCTTTGTTACTTCCCGAGTGTAATATGAATAGATGGTCAGAACGTCTGAAGGGAGAAGTCACTCTCAGATATTCTTTAATTGCTTCTCCTACATCCAGAGGATGAATCTCAGAGGACCCCGGAGACCTAAACGTAGGAAGTACTATCTCCTGATTATCATGGAACACCGAGGACACTTTAGGGTTAGAGCCCAGCATAGGGATAAGAACTACTCAATCCGCCCCACACAGACGGGACGGAATGGGAGGTGAGGACGTGAGAACGTAGCATCCGTCAAGGAGGGAGGGGTCCCAGTGTGGCAGCAGGAAGCCGCCTCGAGGAACGCTCTGTGAAGCCGCCGGTATACACATCACAACGGGAGGAGAACCACCGCTTGTCAGCAGGGAAGATGACAGCCATATGAAAAAAAAGATACCGTTGGAGAAAGATCTTAGCATACCGAGAAACGGCCGGAGCAATAAGATAAGTGTAAACTGAAAGTGATCTGTGAAATAGCTTGTAAGCCCCGGCATCCCGCCCCTCCTCCTCCCCCTCGTCTCCCCTGTCTTACGAACGGCTGGATGTCTGTGAAATAGCTGTGAGCCTCGGCTTCCCGTCCCCCCCTCCTCCCCCTCGTCGCTCCTGTCTCCCGAACGGCAGGCTAGAGGATTTACTGTCTGCAGCAGCCCTCAGCCATTAGAACTGGAGGAATCAAAGGAAGCTTTTTTTTTTTTTTTCTCTGAGACACAGAGCCTGTAGGAGTGGAGAGTGGAGAGGGTAAGAGGTGGATGGATGAGAGAGAATTGATTAACAGCATGTGAAGTGAAAGTCATGAAGGACACAAGTCAATTGTATTTTGGAGACATTGAAGTTTAAACTCTGAGTGAAAAAAACTTAACTGAACATCACGGAGAAAGTTGGTAATTGTGATAAAACATCAAGGGACTGCATTTAAAAACGCCAGGGAAGCATAAAGGAATATATGTGATCATCAGTATCAATAGTGTTGTCAGCATAAAGTAGCTGAGTTGCAGATGGTGAAGGAATATACACTGGCTTAAGAGATAAATGGTTAAAGTCTGGACTAGAGCTGTGGTGGGGGAGGGGTAGAAGAGAGAGGGAGAACTAGGACCAGGAAGAACCAACAAACCACCAGAAGTATAACACCTAAAAATAAATAAATAAATAAACATAACCAGCTGGGAAAACATCTAAATCACTATAAAACACAATAGGATTGACATATGGGATATCCCTAGATAGGGGTAAACCCTGGAACAGCTCTCTTACCCTTTACCTCCACTACCCATCCTCATAAACCTCTTTCGGTATCCCCTGCTCCAGTAAGACATACTGCTCCCCCCTAATTACGGGAGAGCGGGGAATTAAGGCTGGGTAAACGGATAAGAGGGATAAGAAGGGTAAAGATGAGTAAAAGTACAAATAAAACGACAAGAGGAGGCGCCCCTAAATCTCCAAAAGACAAACCAGGGGTTAGTACATTGAAGCATTACATGACACAAGGAGCCAGCCCAAGAAATACGGAAGCGGAGAAGCAGGGGAAGGCGAAGGTGGAAAATAAAAAAGGGACAGATAAGAAGGCGGGTGAGACCCCAGAACACTCCAGGGAAGATTTCATATCAGAAGGGGAGCTTGAAAGCAGTAGGATAGAGGGGAGACCACCCGAGTCTCTCCCCCCCCACAAAAGGAGAGATGAATGAGATGTTACTGAGACTAGAAAAGTCGATTAAAACAGACATCAATATGATGAGAGGAGATCTGGGAAGCCTCCTGGATAGGGTAGAAGAAACAGAAAAAACAGTAGAAAATCAAAAGAAAGAACTAGAAACCCTTAAACAGCAAATGAAAATAGCACAACAAACCCAGAAGGAAATCCTCTATAAGCTGGAAGACCAGGAAAATAGAAATAGAAGACAGAACATAAGGTTACGATCAGTCCCAGAAAAAGAGGGAGAAGATCTGAGGAAAATGAGTGCTGGGCCCCCTTATAGATAAAAAGGATGAAGAACCCCTAAGAATAGAAAGAATACATTGGGTTTGGATACCGGCGAAACCCAGAAGAGAGACCACGGGACATTATTATTAGATTTAGATTTTATGAGGATAAAATGGAGATTTGGAGAAAATTAAGAGGAAAACCACCCTTGACATATGAAGGAGTGGAGTTACAGGTATATGCCGATCTATCCCAAGAAACTCTGATAAGAAGAAGACACCTTAAACCCCTCTTTGAAAAAATGAGACAACAAAACATTAGATACAGCTGGGGGTTCCGAGCCTGCCTGATAGGATATAAAGAGGGGAGATCAGTGAAATTGCGCTTCCCCGAAGATCTAGAAGAGTTCTGTAGAAAACTGGACTTACAGATACCAGATATGCTGGGTTGGACGGGGGGGACTAGGGGGGAGGGGGAGGGGAAAAAAAAGGGAGGAGAGAGGAAGGAAAAAAAAAAAAAAAGAGAAAAAAGAAGGAAAACAAAAAAAAAAAAATAGGGAGCACAGATCATGAAAAATAGAGGACGGCTGATTAACACCCCATCAAATTTTCAATCTAAGGAAGGGGTGAGAGGCTACACTGGGTCCCACACCTTGGGACAAAGGGATTTGTCAGACGCCTTGATTTTCAGGGCGCCGGACAAACCAGGGGCCCATACAGGGCCAGGTGGGGAGAGGAGGGGGAGGGTGGATGGGTGGGGACGGAGGGAGGAAGGGGAGGGAGGGGTAGGGGGGAGAGGGGACACTGGGCCCCATATGTTGGGACAAACGGGTCTGTTGGTCGCCCTGATCTTCAGGGCAGGGAAAAAACTAGGGGCCCATTTGGGGCCAGGAGGGGAGGGGGGGGGGAGGGAGGATGGATGGGGGGAGGTGGGGGGAGGAAGGGGAAGGGGTAGCAGGGGGGTACATTGTGCACATGACCCGATAGAAAAAGGGGTAGTTCAAGGTAGGCCAGAGGTACAAAAGATAGCAAACTCAGAAAAATGACAACACTGAAATTCCTATCCTATAATGTAAAAGGGTTAAACTCAAATTTGAAAAGGCACAAAATTTTGAGGGAACTACAAACTTATGGAGCAGGGGTGGTGTCCCTGCAGGAGACCCATTTAACACATGAATCAAATATTAGATTAAGATCAAAAGAATTCCCAAATTGGTTTTATGGAGATGCAATATCGAAAAGAGCAAGGGGAGTGGCGATAGGATTGGCTAAAGGGGTACAGTTTAAATTAGGAGGTATGATGCAGGACCCAGGAGGGAGATTTCTATTCATCAGAGGAATACTCTGAGAAATGGAATGTACCCTCGCCAACATATACGCCCCTAACAAAAACCCAGTAAGGTTCCTGAAGGACACACTGGAGAAATTAATGGACTTCAGGAAGGGAGAACTTATAGTAATGGGTGACCTCAATATGTGCTTAGAACCAGAGATCGATAGTACGTCCGGGGCACAGGGGACGAATAACGGACAGATGAGGAAGATAAAACAGGAACTACATAAAAATCAATTGGTAGACATCTGGAGGGTGATGAATGGTAAAACACGAGATTATACGTTCTACTCCCCTGTGCACCGGACGTACTCTAGGATTGATTACATATTAGTAGACCATAGACTTTTAGACAGGATAGTAGGCTCAAAAATAGGAATAATCACAATATCAGACCATGCCCCTATTGAGATGGAGATGCAGATATATAGGGCCCAAGGGAGGCAATCACTGTGGAGAATAAATGAAGACTTACTGCAAAACGAAGAAATCTCCAAAAAAATAGAAAGAGAGCTAAAATATTATTTTGAAACAAATGAAACAGGAGATACATCGGGATCGGTGACATGGGAAGCACATAAAGCCTACATAAGGGGAATAATAATAAAAGAGGGAGCAAGGGGAAAGAAGGAAAGGAAAAATAGGATGGGAAATGTTATAAAAGAAATCTTTAATTTAGAACAAGAACATAAAAAACACAGAGGACACCACCAAACAACATACCTTGCACTGATAAATAAAAGGGATGAACTAAAAAAGTTGATGGAACAAGAAACAAAGGAAAAATTTAACCAAATAGCTAAAGAAAGATATATGTGGGGAAATAAGGCGGGAAAACATCTAGCCAGAATGCTCAGGAAAAAAAAGCCCTAAACTTTATAGGAAAGATACAGGATAAACACGGGAAGATGGTGTATGAAACCAAAGAGATTGGGGAAGTATTTAAAAACTACTATAGTGAACTATATACGGAGGAGATGAATGGAGACCAGATAAATGAGGAAAATAAAAACAGGAAGATAGAGGAGTTCTTAAAATGTGCAAAATTAACCAAGATTACAAAAAATTCTAGAGAGGCCCTGGAGAAACCAATAACAGAGGAGGAGATATATAGAGCAATAGCAGATAGTACACAGGGGAAAAGTCCGGGTCCGGATTGGTTCACCACATATTACTACAAGAAATTTAAAGACATACTAGTTCCGAAAATGTGTAAGTACATGAACGGGGTGGGAAATGAGTATGAATTAAGTAGTGAGGCGCTTTTTGCTACAATCACCGTAATCCCCAAAGAGGCCAAAGACGCGACTCTATGCACTAGTTACAGACCGATATCATTGATTAACGTAGACACAAAAATATACTCAAAAGTACTGGCCACGAGGATAAAAGAATTGATGAATGGGGTGATTCATCCGGACCAAGTAGGCTTTATAGCAGGAAGGGAGGGAAGAGACAATGGGGTGAGAACCCTATTGCTGCTCCAGAAGAGAAGGGAGGAGGGACTCCCAGGCCTGCTCCTGTCAAGTGATGCCGAAAAGGCGTTTGACAGGGTGGACTGGGAGTTCCTGTTTAGAACCCTAGAAATAATATGAATAGGCCCAAAGATGATAGGACGGATCAAAGCACTTTACAGGAAACCTAAGGCGGCCATTAAGATCAATGGAACCCTGTCATCACCTTTCGAGATGAAGAGAGGGACAAGACAGGGATGCCCCCTGTCCCCCCTTCTCTTCGTGCTGGCCCTAGAACCCCTCCTGTCAACAATCAGAAATAACCCTGACATTGAAGGATTTAAGGTAAGAGAAGAGGAGCACAAACTGGCCGCTTATGCGGACGATGTGCTCTTCTATATAAGTAACCCCGGAAATACATTACCAAGATTGGGTAAAATATTAAAACAATATGGAGAAGTAACAAATTTTAAGATCAATATGGGGAAATCGGAAATTCTAAAGATAAAAGTGAGTAAAATAGAGGAGGAAAAACTGAAGAGAGATTTCCAATTCCGCTGGAAAAAAGAGATTAAATATCTGGGAATAATGCTCTCGAACTCCCCGGAAAAGTTATATAGAAAAAACTATATCCATCTCTTAGATGAAATAAGGAGGGAAGGGAAAAAACTCCAGACAAAACCTCTTTCATGGATGGGGCGTATTAACGCCATAAAAATGGTCCTCTTGCCTAAGATCACGTATAAATTCCAAATGTTACCTATTAGACTCCCACAGGAATATATTAGAAAACTGAAATCAATAATCTCTAACATAATATGGAAGAACAAAAGATCAAGAATATCTCTCAAGACCCTAAAACAAGATAAAGACAAAGGGGGCCTCGGGGTCCCAGATATCCTAAAATATTATAAAGCAATAATTATATCAAGAGCAATAGAATGGGCTAGGGATAACCAAGAAAAAAGATGGGTGAACATAGAGAATTATTATAGTAAAACACGTTTAGGATCTATTATTTGGAACCCACCGAATCACAGAACGGTAGATGAGGAAACGCACGGCTTGACAAAAATAGTTTTAAAGACATGGGATGTAGTATATAAACAGTTAGATAAGATTTATAATTCTCCCCTGATAGAATTAAAGGAGAATGAATATTTTGCACCAGGGAAAAGAGATATAGGGGGGAACTGGATAAAAAAAGACAAAGTACAGCTTAGAGAAATACTTAAAAAAGGGAAAATTGTCACAATTACTGAATTGAAACAAAACACTGACACATGGGTGATAGATGAATGGAGGTACATGCAATTAGACCGCTTCGTGAAAAATTTACCTCAACCGATAAGATCTGGAGAAAACTTGACAGCGTTAGAAAAATTATGTTGTTCGGAAAAAACAAAAAACACAATATCTAAGCTATATAAACTAATATTAAAAGAAGAAGAAGCAGAGGTACCCACATTCATCAAAAAATGGGAAAAGGAATTGGGAACACAAAAAGACACGAGCACGATTAATAAAATGCTATTTTTGGCCCATAGCTCAGCGGCAGATATAAAAACGGCCGAGATGAATTATAAATGTATGGCAAGGTGGTACGCAACGCCAGATAGGATGAGTAAATTCCAACATGGGAAATCGGCAGAGTGTTGGCGGGGCTGTGGAGAGATGGGTACTATGGCTCACTTATGGTGGAATTGCCCGGTAATTAAAAAATATTGGAAAAAAATCTTGAGCTTGATAAAGGAGATTACAAAAATAGAGGTGAAAGAGGATCCATGGGTGGTTCTCTTCCACGGCATAGAAGGGAGTGTGAAACAATATAAAACATCTCTGGTCCCACATCTATTAAACGCAGCAAAAAGATTAATCCCCAAAAATTGGTGGGGAAAAGAAAGTCCGGAGATGTGGGACTGGATAAATGCCGTGGAGGAGACCCACACCATGGAGCAGTTTTCTTTGTACAAAGAGGAAAAGAGAGAAGTAGACAAATGGAAATGTTGGAAGGAGTTTAAAAAAACATAGAGTTATGCAGAAAAAATCAGGATGTAACTACCTACCAAATAAGATCATGGGCATTGCACAAGGGTCAGGGGGGGAGAGGGGAAGGAAAAGGGAGGGAGATGGGAGGGAGGGGGGGTTATATACATATATACGTATATGGTTTCTTGTCTTTTTTCAATTAGATATGTGAAACAGAGATTTATAAATAAAGATAAAATTTTAGAGAAGGGGAACTAAGGGCTGAGCCTTATTAGGTGAGGTTAAGTTTTATATAATTAATTTTTGTAAACCCCTGTTTTGTCCTCCCGTGGAAAACAAAAATAGATACGCCACAGTGATGAAGAGATGAGAAGAGACATATATGAGCGAGAAAGCTGAATTAGTCTCTCTAGGAATTTTCTGAAGTGGCAAAAAAAAAAGAGAGAAAAAAAAAAAGAACTACTCAATCCGGGAAGAACGTTAAGAAGGGTTCTTCACAACTCAGAGAGCCAATCTCAGAGACTCTTTTTGCCGATGTGACAGCTACTAGAAAGACCACTTTAGCTGAGAAGTCCTTGATAGAGTGCGGGGAAGGACCGGTAGTACTGAGTCCGGAGATTGAGTCTAGGACAAGTGGCAGGTCCCATTTGGGGAATCTGGATTTTCTTTGGGGCTTGAGCCTTGAAGCTCCACGAAAAAATTGCCGGATTAGCGTATTAGTTGCCCAAGAGAACCCAGAGAAGGCCGACAGTGCAGAAACCTGAACCCTAAGCGAGCTGATGGATAATGGTAGATCTAAGCCTGTTTGAAGGAAGCTGAGTATATCTTGCACCCCCGGGTGTCTAAAAGAGCTGCCGCTAGAAGAGCAAAAATCCACAAATTGGACCAGATTCTACTATAGACTCTATTTGTGCTAGATCTTCTTGAACCCATAAGGGTTGATATTACTGTAGGAGCGCAGCCAAGCGAGATTACCCTCTCCCTCTCAAGAACCAGACCATCAGTCTCAGCACTGCTGGACACGGGTGCAGGACTGACCCCTGAGAAAGAAGGTCCGGCCTGAGAGGGAGAGGCACCTGGTCCCTGAAGCTGAGTTGGACAAGGAGAGGGAACCAAGGCCTGTTCGGCCAGTATGGAGCTATCATCAACACTTCGGCTGTTTCCGAACGGAGTCTCTGCAGGAATCTCGGGATGACTGGAAGCGGCGGGAAGGCATATGCCTTGCTCAACCTCCAGAGATCCGTCAGTGCATCTGACCCGACAGCCTGGCTGCAACGGCCTCTGGTGTAGAATTTCTCCAGCTTGAAGTTGTGGCGAGAGGCGAACAGATCTACCTCGGGGTTGATCCCTAGTGAGGAGGCCCATCTGAACGTCTCCATATGAAGGGACCACTCGTTGTTTTCCAGTTCGGTGCGTGAAAGGAAGTCCGCTTGAGAATTCTGGACTCCTGGGATAAACACTGCTGAGATATTGCAAAGGTTCTTCTGCGCCCACGAAAGGATGGGCTCTACTTCTCGAAGGAGAGTGGGACTCCGGGTACCCCCTTGCCTCTTCACGTAGGTGACGGCCGTTGTGTTGTCCATCTTTAACAGTACTGACTTCCCTTTCAGTAGGCGAGAGAAAGATTGTAGAGCACACCAGGCCGCCCTGAGTTCCAGGACGTTTGAACCTGGGACTGGGAGGCAGGAATCCCATTTGCCCTGGGCGAGGTTCGAACCGCAGAGGGCTCCCCAACCAGTCCCGCTGGCATCGGTCATAACCGTGATCCAGGAGATGGGGGCGATGGAATGACATGCCAGGAGATTCTTGCGTTGAAGCCACCAAAAGAGGCTGTTCCTCATTGATGACGTCACACAGATGACCTGACTCTTGTCCCCTGTTCTCCACTGCATCAGGAACCCCGACTGGAAGGGACGTAATCTCCACAAGGCCCACTTGACCATGGGGGTCGTAGAGACCATCGTGCCGACGATCTCCAGGCACTGAGAGGCTTTTAGGTGTGGGGAATGCAAAGCCCGAGAAATTCTGTCCCGAACAACCGGAATTTTCTGTAGTGGAAGGGAAATAGTGCTTCTCACGGTGTCGAACTGAGCTCCTAGATATTTTAGGCGTTGAGCTGGGATTAAGTGACTTTTTGCTAAATTCAGGAGCCACCCGAAGCTGGACAGGGTGGAGATCACCTGTTCCCGGTGGGCCAGCAGCTGCTCCCTGCTTTGCGATAGTACCAAGAGGTCATCGAGGTAGTGGTAAAGACGCACCCCCTTTAACCTTATGAGAGCTACCGTGGCTAAGAGAATTTTTGAAAAGACCTGGGGGGATGTTGTCAACCCGAACGGGAGGCAGATAAACTGCAGATGATCCTGTCCCACCTGGAAACATAGATATTTGTGAAGCCCCTTTTCTACTGGGACGTGGAAATAAGCGTCCTTCAAGTCGCTGGAAATCATCCAGTCGCCTGGCTGAATAGCTTGCTGAATGGTCGACAGGGTTTCCATTTTGAATTTTCCTTGCTCTATAAACTCGTTCAGGTAGGTCAGGTCTATGACCGGGCGCCAAGAGCCACTCTTTTTTCGAACTAAGAGAGGGGAGTATACCCCCTGAAACCATTCATCTCTGGGGACGTGTACCACTGCTCCCTGAGACTTCAAAAGGTCCATGTAGGACAGTAGAGCTTGCTTTTGATCTTCCGACCGGGGCAGAAGAGTGGAGACAAATCTGAGAGGAGGAGTATTGGAGAAGGTCCATCTGTGACCTGTCGAAACTGTTTTTATCACCCAAAAGTCCGAGATCGAGGCCACCCAGACGTGCTGGAAGAGACGCAGCCGTGCCCCTACCCGACCCGCCTGGGCGGGCGCAATCTCAAAAAGACTTTGCCTGCTCATGACCACTGGATGTCTGGCCCTTGGTGGACTTGCGAAAGGATGTCTGACCTCTGCTCCAGTTTTTCCTGAAGTCCCTGCCGGGCTTGTATGAGCGCGCTTCCCTAGAGCGCTCCGGAGAACGTCTCCTGAACTGAGGCTTCTTCCGACCAAGAAGACGTCTGTCTTGGGTAAGGAAGCCCGACTTGCCACCCGTGGCACGTATTATGGCATCGTCGAGCTTGGTGCCAAACAGTGAAGACCCCTCAAAGGGAATCTTACACCAGGCCTGCTTGGAAACCGGGTCAGAAAGCCACGGACGTAACCATAAGGCCCACTTGGCCGTGACTGACGACAGCATAATCCGTGCCAATAGGCGTATCAAATCAATGGATGCCTCCCCCAAGAAGACTGCCGCTAGCTTTAATTCTGTAGCTGCTGAACTTCCCGCTAGCTCCTCCGAAACTCCCTTAAGGAAGGAATCCACATTCTCCGTCCAGGCCTCCATGGCTTTTGACATAGCTGCTAGAGCCAAGGCCGGTTTACAGGCCGTGCCGGCAAGCCCCTAAATCCTCTTCAAGTCCTGGTCAATCCTTCTCTCAAGACCATCCTTGAAGGACACCGCATCCTCTAGGGGAAGTGTGACATGCTTAGAAAGACGCATTAAGGCCGTGTCTACAAGGGGAGCATTCTCCAGATACTTCACTTCTTCCGACTTGAAGGGATATAATCTGGAGGTTTTATTTGACATGGAGGACTTCATGTCCATCTTACTCCATTCCTCATCTATAATATCTTTCAGTTCTGAAAGGAGCGGGAAACTTGAGCGTTCGTTTCCCAGGTGTTTAAAGACTTTTTTCTGTTTAGTTGGGGGAGTAGCGGGATCCTCCCACTTGAGGGCCTCCTTGATTGCCTTAATTAATGGTGAAACCATGTTGAAGTCAAAACCACCGATTTTCCTCTTCCTCCTAAGGATCATCGTCTGAGGAATCAAGAGAGGCCGCATAAGGCTGGGAAGTGCCCGGATCTTCCCGGGCCTCATCAGCCGGGGGGGAGACAGTGAAGTAGACTGGCTTAGCGTGCGGGGAGAATCCAACTCTTTCAGGGATTGCTGTACCTCATGTTTAACAAGAGATTCCAAACGTTGGTTCTCCATGTCTTTTTCCCTGACCGCCCGGGCATAGCACCGATCACATAATGACTTGCCCTCCGGAAGTCGCGTTCCACATCCCCAGCAGGCTCTTCGATCAGAACGGCTGTCATGGCGGTCAGAGCGGTGTCTGGAGGAGGAATGAGAGCGTCTCCTCTGGTGGTGGTCTCCAGATGCAGAGTCTCGTCTGGATCTTGAAGGAGATTGGCGTTGTGGCCTGGCAAGGTCTTTGTCATTCTGGACCAAAATCTGAGGGTCCGATCTAGAAGGACTGGAAGAAAAAACACAGTAGGGAAGGGGAAATGGCGGGACCAACATCAGATAACGCACATTACAATGCGACTGACTTTCCACCCCCTCCCTCATAAGCACATACCTTGTGCGAGAGGGCTGGCCACTTAAAGGCTGTGAGTTATCAATGATTTTCAGATAATGAGCGACACAGTGTAGCCAATCTGTAGAAAATGACCTGAATAGGCTGAGGAACCAGTAAGAAAAAGTCATCTGCCCCCAAAACAAACATATGTGTATTTGCGACATATGCTAGAGAAAAACACCTCATACTTGATTATAGAAACCATGATAAAGGAAGAGATATTCCTCTTTTTTTTTTATATATAGATATATTGCATTAAGCTATGTTAAACTGCTTTCTCTTCTGGCCTTTTTTTTTTTAAACCAAAAACCACAGAGAGTAACCAAAAACAGGCAAGTACTCACGTGGAGATGACCAGAGCTGGGTATGGGGAAGACCGCTCCGCTCCCGTTGACTGTGAGGAAATTCCCACTGTGAGGGAGTCTATGAGCGATATTTAAAGCTCCCCGCCCATGACGTCACCGCCCACCACGCATCTGCGTCGTAGGCCGGCGATCGTACTGCGCATGTGCGATTTGACGAGAATCCGCCATACTGCACATGAGCAAGCCAAGCCTCGGTCTCGGGGAGGCTACTGCGCATGCGCGAACAGCGCAAACGGCCGCACCCGGAAGTGCTGAGGCGAGCTGGAACACACCAGTGCTCCAGCCGCCATGAGGGGTGAAAACGATCCCAAAAACGACCACCTTTGATCGTAACAAGAGCCGGGGGGGGCCTAGGGGGAGACAGATTATACAAAGAAAACACTGCCATGGAGACAAAAATTATGCTTCCGACCTTGCCAGCCGTTAATGCGTCCAGAAGTTCCGGCATACAGAGGAGACCATCCCTCCACCAAAGGGGTAAACTTCAGCCTCTAAACGCTACTTGCCCACCCATGGCTGGGCCCTGAGCTGTACCGCAAGAGGTATGCCCTGATCTTGGTTCCATCCGACCGGACGCGAACATCTTGTGTAGGTCCATTGGAGGAGGACAAAAAAGAACGCAGTAGCTAGTGGTGAGTACTCATTTATGGGAATGGGGTCCTATAGCATTGGAGAGGAGGCGGGGTTAACCCACACGTAGGCTGCCATGGAGTCTGTCAGCAAATAACAAATATTTGTAACTTTTAAATTGCACCTTTTTGAAAAATGGTGAAAATTGAACAGACCCAAATGTCTAAATATCCAAATTTCTTTCAAAATCTGAAGGTTTTAATTTTTCCCTTACAGCTTTCAGAATTTGTGAAATGTATTTTCTGAACGCATATGACCAGTAAAATAAAAAGAAGGTGCAACTGATTTTTCAGACCCCGCAGTATTTGTGCAAATGTTTATCAAACCAATATACTCGCAAAAAATACACTAAAACCATTATTGGCAGATAGGGATGAGCTTCGAGTTCGAGTCGAACTCATGTTCGACTCGAACATTGGCTGTTCGCAAGTTCGCCGAACAGCGAACAATTTGGGGTGTTCGCGGCAAATTCGAATGCCGCGGAACACCCTTTAAAAGTCTATGGGAGAAATCAAAAGTGCTAATTTTAAAGGCTTATATGCAAGTTATTGTCATAAAAAGTGTTTGGGGACCTGGGTCCTGCCCCAGGGGACATGGATCAATGCAAAAAAAAGTTTTAAAAATGGCCGTTTTTCAGGAGCAGTGATTTTAATAATGCTTAAAGTCAAACAATAAAAGTTTAATATCCCTTTAAATTTCGTAGCTGGGGGGTGTCTATAGTATGCCTGTAAAGGGGCGCATGTTTCCCGTGTTTAGAACAGTCTCACAGCAAAATTACATTTCGAAGGAAAAAACCCATTTAAAACTACTCGCGGCTATTGCATTGCCGACAATACACATAGAAGTTCATTGATAAAAACGGCATGGGAATTCCCCAAAGGGGAACCCCGGCCAAAATTTAAAAAAAAATGATGTGGGGTTATCCCCAAAATTCCATACCAGACCCTTCAGGTCTGGTATGGATTTTAAGGGGAACCCTGCGCCAAAAAAAAAAAAATACGGCGTGGGGTCCCCCCAAAAATCCATACCGGACCCTTATCCGAGCACGCAACCTGGCAGGCCGCAGGAAAAGAGGGGGGGGACGAGAGTGCGCCCCCCCCTCCTGAACCGTACCAGGCCACATGCCCTCAACATTGGGAGGGTGCTTTGGAGTAGCCCCCCAAAACACCTTGTCCCCATGTTGATGAGGACAAGGGCCTCATCCCCACAACCCTGGCCGGTGGTTGTGGGGGTCTGCGGGCGGGGGGCTTATCGGAATCTGGAAGCCCCCTTTACCAAGGGGACCCCCAGATCCCGCCCCCCCCTGTGTGAAATGGTAAGGGGGTACTTACCCCTACCATTTCACTAAAAAACTGTCAAAAATGTTAAAAATGACAAGAGACAGTTTTTGACAATTCCTTTATTTAAATGCTTCTTCTTTCTTCTATCTTCCTTCATCTTCTTCTGGTTCTTCTGGTTCTTCCTCCGGCGTTCTCGTCCACCATCTCCTCCGCGGCATCTCTTCTTCTCATGGCATGGGAGGAGGCTCTTCTTCTCATGGCATGGGAGGAGGCTCCCGCTCTTCTCTTCTTCTTTTCTTCTCTTCTTCTCTTCTTCATTTTCTTCTCCGGGCCGCTCCGCATCCATGCTGGCATGGAGGGAGGCTCCCACTGTGTGACAGCGTCTTCTCGTCTGACGGTTCTTAAATAACGAGGAGACGCCGTAACACAGCGGGAGCCTCCCTCCATGCCAGCATGGATGCGGAGCGGCCCGGAGAAGAAAATGAAGAGAAGAAGGAAGAAGAGAAGAAGATGAAGAAGATGAAGAGAAGAGCGGGAGCCTCCCCCCATGCCACGGGTGCAGAGCGGCCTGAGGAGAAGAAGATAGAAGACGCCGCGGAGGAGATGCTGGACGAGAACGCAGGAGGAAGAACCAGAAGAGCCAGAAGATGAAGGAAGATAGAAGAAAGAAGAAGCATTTAAATAAAGGAATTGTCAAAAACTGTCTCTTGTCATTTTTAACATTTATGACAGTTTTTTTAGTGAAATGGTAGGGGTAAGTACCCCCTTACCATTTCACACGGGGGGGCCGGGATCTGGGGGTCCCCTTGTTAAAGGGGGCTTCCAGATTCCAATAAGCCCCCCGCCCGCAGACCCCCACAACCTCCGGCCAGGGTTGTGGGGATGAGGCCCTTGTCCTCATCAACATGGGGACAAGGTGTTTTGGGGGGCTACCCCAAAGCACCCTCCCAATGTTGAGGGCATGTGGCCTGGTACGGTTCAGGAGGGGGGGCGCTCTCTCGTCCCCCCCTCTTTTCCTGCGGCCTGCCAGGCTGCGTGCTCGGATAAGGGTCTGGTATGGATTTTTGGGGGGACCCCACGCCATTTTTTTTTTGGCGCGGGGTTCCCCTTAAAATCCATACCAGTCCTGAAGGATCTGGTATGGAATTTAGGGGGAACCTCATGTCATTTTTTTTTAAATTTTGGCCGGGGTTCCCCTTAATATCCATACCAGACCTGAAGGGCCTGGTATGGAATTTAGGGGGACTCCCACGTCTTTTTTGTTTTTAAAATTTTGGTTCGGGGTTCCCCTGTGGGGAATTCCCATGCCGTTTTTATCAATGAACTTCTATGTGTATTGTCGGCAATGCAATAGCCGCGAGTAGTTTTAAATGGGTTTTTTCCTTCGAAATGTAATTTTGCTGTCAGACTGTTCTAAACACGGGAAACATGCGCCCCTTTACAGGCATACTATAGACACCCCCCCAGCTACGAAATTTAAAGGGATATTACACTTTTATTGTTTGACTTTAAGCATTATTAAAATCACTGCTCCTGAAAAAACGTCCGTTTTTAAAACTTTTTTTTGCATTGATCCATGTCCCCTGGGGCAGGACCCGGGTCCCCAAACACTTTTTATGACAATAACTTGCCTATAAGCCTTTAAAATTAGCACTTTTAATTATTCATGTTCGTGTCCCATAGACTTTAACGGTGTTCGCGTGTTCGAACAAACTTTTTTCCTGTTCGCATGTTTTGGTGCGAACCGAACAGGGGGGTGTTCGGCTCATCCTTATTGGCAGATAAAAACACTGCTCATTTTACAAAATTCCTGCTAAATCCCTACTAAATACAAAAGCTTAACCTGTATGGAGTATATAAATAACATAAAAATGTAATTTTTACATTGCGCCTTTTTGCAAAATGGTGAAAGTCGAACGTGCGCAAAAATGTAAATATCCAGACTTCAGTAAAAATCTGAAGGTTTCCATTTTGCACTCAAAGCTTTCAGAATTTGTGAAAGACCACCAAAACCATATATTTTCTGAAAGCATATGACCTCTAGAATAAATAGAAGGTGCTACTGATTTTTTTTTTTTAGACACACAAATGTTTATCAAAGCAATATAATCAAAAAAAATACACTAAAATCATTATTAGCAGATAAACACAAATAATTTAAAAAAATTCCTGCTAAATCCCTACTAAATATAAAAGCTTAACCTGTATTGAGTTAATAATTAACAAATATTTGTACATTTTAAATTGTGCCTTTATGAGAAATAGTGAAAACCAGACATACGCAAAAGTTTCTTAAAAAAATCTGGAGGTTTTCCTTTTTCACTTGCAGCTTTCAGAATTTGTAAAAGACCCCCCAAATTATACATTTTCTGAAAGCACATGGCCAGTAGAATTAGAAGAAGGTGCCACTGATTTTTAAGGCAGCGCAATATTTGTGCAAATGTTTATCAAAACAATATTTTTGCAAAAAATACTATAAAATCATTTATAGTGCACATAAACACAAAAACAAAATTCCTGTTAAACTACTACTAAAGCATCGTTCACATGTGGCATACTAAATGCCACATGTGAACCATCCATCTAGCAGATTGCGTATAAAGTGAATATCAATCTGCGCAACCTCGTGAAATAAAGTGGTGTAAACAAATTTTGAATAATTTAGCTGCTATCATTAACAAGTGTTCTCACTTCACCTAAAATGTGCAAAAAACACAGCCCACTGTTCACTATTGGGTGGTAAGATGGAAACGGATTGCCTGTCCATTTTTATCTGACTGTCATCCGATCTGCTAGGTGGATGAGGAGCAGATTCCTTTCTGTCTGTTTTTGGCAGCCCGGATCGGATGCCTGCGAGTGTCAGCAAACACATATCTGCTGACATACACTGCTCCATAGAGAGCTATGGATGGTCTGATCGGGTCCACCTGAAAAACTGATAGGCAGACCTGATCGGTCTGTCAAAGTGAAAAGGGCCTTAGACTTTTGATTATATTGTTGTTTTATAATGCGAAAAGTCAAAATTTCATACAAACTTTGTTTAACACATTCAATTTTTAACAAATGTTTTGATAACCTATGCAAATAATGTACAATATAGTGCTCAGATCAGTAGCATTACAACTAATCATATATTTCATGACAGTCCTTAGTCTTTTCATAAACTAGCAGTTTGCTGTAAATTTCAAAGACAGGTAGGAAATATATACAATGATAAAAAAAATAACCATCTTGCTCATTTGGAAACATTTCTGGCTGTAATACAAAGTTATTTACTGTGCAGTGACGCTGCCTCTGCAGCTACGACCCTTTTCCAGGCACTTACGAAAGTTAAATTAGTCTCAGTGAGGAAGCTCTGCTTCAGGGCCTTATCTGTAACACTACAGACTAAACAATTTTGCAGTATGTCATTTAGAAATTCTCGAAAATTGCAATGCTCTGCTATGTAAGTAGAAATAGGCTCATTTACTTTTTTGATTCTCTTTATAAACCTGAAATCAGAAATGGTGAAAATATACTTCCAGCATTGCTCGAAGTCTCTCATCAGCCTGTGTTTTTGGTGCATCTAATGAGCAAAGTGATTTTGAGTGTTTTGTTCTTATGAGCTGTCAGCTCTACAGCTCTTTACTGATGTGGGATGTTTGCTCCATTTGTTTACATAAAATCAGGAAAACATATTGCTGAAGCAATGTACTAACATTTCAGCTTTGTGATATTAGGCTTTTTAAAGGCATCTTCAGTCTAGGATTCTATCAATTACATTAATTGATCTATTGATTGACTCTTTCATTGAATTGGATTTACCTGTGTAACACCAACATATGCCTTAGTAGTGTACAGAACATTTGGAGAAAATGGATCGGAAATGCCAGTTGGCTGATTCTAAATGTCCAAGATCCAAGCAGCAAAACAGATTAAAACAATGAAGGACCTAGGCAATGGGCATGACATCAGTCCTCCCCTCCCCCATTTGCATTGTCAGTACCAGTTGGCCCCATCAGACACCAACTGTCTACAAATGCATTCTTCCTTGTATGATCACAGGTGGCCACACAGCTTTGACTAATTACACTGGTTCACTGTAGGAGCATGAAATTTGGACCTCTGGACATGGACAACATTGCCTAGTGAATGATCCAATTCTGGGTCCATGGCCGTCATTCTTCTCCTTGCTTCATCAGCTGGAGTGTCACTGACCCAGAAAAAATATGCATCTGTAAACTCCTGATTAATGTTATGCGAATGGTTCAGGCTGAGCAAATGTTTGGCTCGAACATCGCCTGTTCACCCATTCAGTGAACACTCAAATTCGCTCGCCAAGCACCTCCCAATGCACTGCATTCTAGGGCCCTAATCGGATGATGGATGAGGGCCCTAAGTGATGATGACTTTGTCCAATCATGGTTCAGTGCTCGTAGTCCCACCCCACACTATAAAAGGTTCCTTACCATAGGAACCTTTCGCAGTGCTGTCGGAGTAAAGATAGATTCAACAGGGCTCAGTTTGCTACTAGTGAGTTATGCCGCGTACACACGGTCGGACTTTTCATCTACAAAAGTCTGATGGACGCCGATGGACTAAAGCCGGCTGACAATCCGATCGTGTGTGGGCTTCCCCGAACTTTCAGCGGACTTTTCCAGCCGCAAATCTGACAGACTTTAGATTTGAAACATGCTTCAAATCTTTACGTCGTAACTACGCCGGACCCAGAAATCCATGGACAAAAACCCACGCTAGGGCAGCTATTGTCTACTGGCTATCAACTTCCTTATTTTAGTCTGGTGTACGTCATCACGTATGAATCCATCTGACTTTTGTGAGATCGTATGTAGGCAAGACCGTTCGTTAGAATGTCTGCCGCAAGTCCACCAAAAGTCAGTCGAAAGTCTGTCAGACTTTTGTAGCCGAAAATTCAGACCGTGTGTACGCGGCATTAGTGTGTTCACTTATTGTGACTATTGGGTGTAGAGTGTTATGCCGTGTACACACGGTCGGACTTTTCGGCTACAAAAGGCCGACAGCCTGTCCGACAGGCTTTCGACTGACTTTTGGCAGACTTTTGGCGGACTTGCGGCAGACTTTCTAACGAACTGACTTTCCTACATACAATCACACAAAAGTCCGACGGATTCGTACATGATGACGTACACCGGACTAAAATAAGGAAGTTGATAGCCAGTAGCCAATAGCTGCCCTAGCGTTGGTTTTTGTCCGTCGGACAAGCATACAGATGAGCGGATTTCTGGGTCTGGCGTAGTTACGATGTAAAGATTTGAAGCATGTCTCAAATCTAAAGTCCGTCAGATTTGCAGCTGGAAAAGTCAGCTGAAGGTCCGGGGAAGCCCACACACGATCGGATTGTCAGCCGGCTTTGGTCCGTCGGCGTCCGTCGGACTTTTGTAGACGAAAAGTCAGACCGTGTGTACGCGACATTAGTGTAGTGTTAGTGTGTGTCAGTATAGTGTAGTGTGAGTATAGTGTGTCAGTATAGCGTAGTGTGCCAGTATAGTGTGTTAGTGTAGTGCAGTGTTTAACACAGCATTACGTAACATTTAGTGCTGTATACGCCCTTTTTTTATTTGGTTGCTGCGTCATTTTTTTGGTCCCCTGTCTGCCCCCTTTTTTTTTAAGTGTCAGCTGCAGTTTTTCTGACTGCGACACAGGTGTTCCTCCTTTATTATTTTAGTTTTTTATAGATTTTACATTTCTGTCAGCATCAGTCCTTAATTTATAGCGCACCAAACACCACTTTTCATTCACACATTTCCCAGTTTCTATTAAATTTGCATAATAAGCCCCCCATCATGTCTGGGAGGCCAACAAGGAGAGGCAGATGTTCCCATTCCACTATAAGGGGTCCAGCAGCGTCTGTGTCTACAGGCAAAGGTGGACGTGGTCCGTCTTCAGGCAGGACACCTTTGTCTCTGTTTAGTGATGTTGTCTGTGCTATCCAGCCACAACATGCAGAGGAGGTGGTGGACTGGCTTACTAAACCATCCTCATCCTCTATCACCCAAGCTGAGACTAGTGTGCCATCCACTGCAGCTGCGAGAGCAGCTTATTCTGCCTCCTTATCCACAGCTACTCCTGCCATAGCCCCAGCATCATGCATGAAGGGGTCAGCTGAATTATTTGAACACAGCGTCAGCCACTTACTTCCTGACAATGCACTGGCATTACTTGATTCTGATGTTAGTTCTAAGGTTGAGGAAGGGAGTAACATGAGGCTACCAAGAGGGGAGGACACTGATAAACAACAAATTAGCAGTCATGTTTCCTTAGCTGCAGTGTATTGCCAAGTTGGCCCCAGTGATGATGAAGATGGAGGGAATGATGATGATGAGGTCACTGACTTCATCTAAAAAAAAAATGTTATACCTTGGCCTGAGTGTACTATCATTGGGCTTCTTCACATTAGGCTTGCTCACTGTGGTGCAAAAATGTGTTATTTCCATCCAACGTCCCCCAAAGACACACAAGAATGTATCCAAAAAATCTCTAATCTTGTTCTGAGTGCACTAAATTATGGCCTCATCACACAGACTGGCTCCCCGAGCCTTTGTTTACAAAATAAACAAAGCTTGCAGGAAAAATCAATTTAAATGTAATTTTTTCTTTATAAATGTCAGTTTTGTTGAAGAAGGTTTTGTACACAGTACAGCTGTGCCACTTTACAGGCAGATTAAGGGGACCCCCCAAGCACTGTATTTAAATGCATTTTTAATTTTTATTGTTGCACTTTAAGCATCATTAAAATCACTGCTCCTTTAAAAACAATCTTTTATAAAAAAAAAACATTTTTCATTGATACATGTCCCCCGGGGCAGTACCTGGGCCCCATACACTTTTTATGGCCAATAACTTGCATATGAGCCTTCAAAATTAGCACATTGATTTTCAAGTTAGGGTACCATAGATTTCAATGGGGTTCGGAGTTCGGGTCCAAACTTTTGCAATGTTTGAGAGTTCTGGCGCAAAGCGAACTGGGAGGGGGGGGGTGTTTGGCCCAACTCTACTCCTGATATGCATAGTTTCTCCAGGCCACTGGCTCACTTACTATTAAACTAAAGATAAGAAACCATCATCTTTAAGAAGAAGTATGGCCAAAACTATTTTGGCTATACTTGTCCTGTAGGTCACAGGATTTCAGTTCATTCTGCACTCCTGTGACCCCATTTCAGCCGCACTTAGCCGCGACTTTACAGTTGGGATCCACCCAGATGCCTGGACTGGCAGCTGACTCAGCCTCTCAAAAATGTGCTGAGAACCTGAGTCAGTGGCTCCTGCACCCCCCCCCCCCCCACAGCCCAGCTTCAGTGAGTGTTGGAGGGGTAGAACAGAGAGACAGTGACGAACAGTCACAGCTCTCTGTTCAGAGCAGAGGGGGAGAACTAAGCACTATCAGTGGTGTTTAAATGCTTAGTTCTCACTGGAGGGCCGATGGGGGAAAGATGCAGCATTGGATCATTGCTGCATCCACCTTCGGTGAGTATAAATGAGCTATGAGTAAGCACCAGTAGTTACGGTGTGAAACATGTTAGCAATCTACTTCATCGTTTGCTGTATGGATTTTTACCAATAAAGATCCATCCTGTTTCAATTTTTCTTTGTATGCCATTTGCATACTGAGCCAGCACCTGCACCTGACGGGGTTGGAGATTTTGTGGATCAGACACCTGGAGCGCGGTTTTCCTGTCTAGGTGAGTATAAATGTTTGGGGTTTTTTTTAACGTCCATACCTCTCCTTTAAAGCTTGTACTTTTAAAAACAAAATAGCAATGGCATCTCCTACCCTGAATGGTTGCCAAAAGTCTTGTTTTTGCATGTAAAAAGGAGAGTTTCCTGAAATGGGGAAAAAATGGTGATGTGGCACCTGCTGCTGCACCTGCTCTGATGCGTTGCCTGGTGGGACATTCATTAGGACATGAGGTGCAAGTAGCACTTTGAAAGAAAGGAGAAATAGCACCTATGATTTTTACAAATTCCCTTTAACCATAATCACAGCAAATTTTTTTTTTGCAATCCTTACCACCAATTTATCTACTTCAATACCGGGCTATAGTCATATGATGTCCGCAGATGGGATCTCCCATCCTGGGTAGGGATGAGCTTTGTGTTCGAGTCAAACCCATGTTCGACTCGAACATCGTCTGTTCAATCGTTCGCAGAAATGGAAACGATATGGGCCGGTCGCGCCAAATGCAAGTGGCGCGTCACGGCCCATAATTCACTGCGGCATTGCAGTGCATTGTTGGCTCATGATTGGTCAAGCATGCACTATGACCCGCATGCTTGGCCAATCACAGCGCCATCTGTACAGAGAGCTGTAATTGGCCAAAGCCAGGGTGGCTTTGGCCAATTATGGCTCAGGGGGTTTAGTACACGCCCCACACTATATAAGGCCGTCTGCACGTCAGCCCTGTGTAGTGTGTTCCGGCATTGAGAGACAGAGACAGAGAGACAGTGTCATTTGATTTAAGTTAGATAGATTAGGCAGGACTGTAAGTCAGTTAGCTGCACTTACAGTGTATTGTGTATATATATGCATCCCAGGTGTTGTGTGTGTGTGTATGTGTATATATATATATATATATATATATATATATATATATATATATATATATATATATATATATATATATATATATATATATATATATATATATACACACTGTATTCAGTTTAGCTAGATCTGTTCCTGGCAGGTGTTGTTACAGTATTTGAAGAAAATTGCTGGTGTTCTTCTGATCCTATTAGTCCTATTAGCTACAGTATTTACAGTTAGTGTAGTGTGTCCTCTGCACAGTGTGCACCTAAAGCTACCTGTAGAAGATTGGTGGTGTTTTTCTGATCCTATCACTACCGCAGGCAGCTACATTATTTTTTAGTGTAGTGGGACCTCTGCACAGTGTTCAGCTAAAGCTACAAGTTAGTGTAGTGCGACCTCTGCACAGTGTTCAGCTAAAGTTTGAAGTTAGTGTAGTGCGACCTCTGCACAGTGTTCAGCTAAAGCTACAAGTTAGTGTAGTGCGACCTCTGCACAGTGTTCAGCTAAACCTACAAGTTAGTGTAGTGCGACCTCTGCACAGTTGTCAGCTAAAGCTCCAAGTTAGTGTAGTGCGACCTCTGCACAGTGTTCAGCTAAAGCTACAAGTTAGTGTAGTGCGACCTCTGCACAGTGTTCAGCTAAAGCTCCAAGTTAGTGTAGTGCGACCTCTGCACAGTGTTCAGCTAAAGCTACAAGTTAGTGTAGTGCGACCTCTGCACAGTGTTCAGCTAAAGCTACCTGTAGAAGGTTGGTGTTGTTTTTCTGATCCTATCAGTACCGCAGGCAGCTACATTATTTACACGTTAGTGTAGTGCGACCTCTGCACAGTGTTCAGCTAAAGCTACAAGTTAGTGTAGTGCGACCTCTGCACAGTGTTCAGCTAAAGCTACAAGTTAGTGTAGTGCGACCTCTGCACAGTGTTCAGCTAAAGCTACCTGTAGAAGGTTGGTGGTGTTTTCCTGATCCTATCACTACCGCAGGCAGTTACATTATATACACGTTAGTGTATTGCGAACTCTGTACAGTGTTCAACTAAAGCTACCTGTAAAAGGTTAGTGGTATTTTCCTGATCCTATCACTACCGCAGGCAGCTACATTATTTACACGTTAGTGTAGTGCGACCTCTGCACAGTGTTCAGCTAAAGCTACCTGTAGAAGGTTGGTGTTGTTTTCCTGATCCTATCACTACCGCAGGCAGCTACATTACTTACATGTTAGTGTATTGCGACCTCTGTACAGTGTTCAACTATAGCTACCTGTAGAAGGTTGGTGGTGTTTTCCTGATCCTATCACTACCGCAGGCAGCTACATTATTTACACGCTAGTGTAGTGCGACCTCTGCACAGTGTTCAGCTAAAGCTACCTGTAGAAGGTTGGTGGTGTTTTCCTGATCCTATCACTACCGCAGGCAGCTACATTATTTACACGTTAGTGTATTGCGACCTCTGTACAGTGTTCAACTAAAGCTACCTGTAGAAGGTTGGTGGTGTTTTACTGATCCTATCACTACCGCAGGCAGCTACATTATTTAAACGTTAGTGTAGTGCGTCCTCTGCACAGTGTTCAGCTAAAGCTACAAGTTAGTTTAGTGCGACCTCTGCACAGTGTTCAGCTAAAGCTACAAGTTAGTGTAGTGCGACCTCTGCACAGTGTTCAGCTAAAGCTACCTGTAGAAGATTGGTGGTGTTCTCATACTAATAATACTACAGGCAGGCAGTTGATTTTGCTAGCTGCAGTATCAGTATATATATATATATATATATATATATATATATATATATATATATATCTATATATCTATCTCTATATCTATATCCCAGCTTAGTGCAGCTACATCTCACTGCAACCGATTAGTATGTCTGCAAGGCCAACAAGGAGAGGCAGACAGTCACAAGCCAATAAAAAAGGGCAAGCAGGCTCTGTGTCTAGAGGCAACAGTGCTGGTCATGGACACGGTGCATCCTCATTAGCACGTGGCCGTGGGACACGCTTGGCCTTTTTTTCGGCAGCTGGCCATGTTGAGCCGCAACATGCGCAAGACTTGGTCGAGTGGATGACCAAGCCGTCCTCATCCTCCTCATCCTCTCTCACCCATGCTCAGGGTACAATGTCTGGCAAAGCAGCTGCCAACGTGGCCTCTTCCCTCGGCTTAATGGCATCAGTGACTCCTTCCCTAGCCCCACCATATCCTCCTGAGGAGTCCCTTGAACTGTTTGACCACAGTGTTGGGTACATGCTCCAGGAGGATGCCCAGCGTTTAGAAGGCTCTGATGATGATACTGAGCTAGATTAAAGCAGTAACGTGAGCACGGACAGAGGGTGTGCCCAAGAAGGACAGCAATCTGGCAGTCATATTCCCCCTGCTGCAGCATACTGCCAGGTTTACTCCATTTATGAGGAGGGAGGGGATGATGGGGTCACTGACTCAACGTGGGTGCCTGATAGGAGAGAGGAGGAGGATGAGGAGGAGCAGGAGGCACATCACCGACGAGGCAGGATGCCCTCCAGGGGCCAGCCTAAGGGCAGCACACTGACTGCATCACACCTCAGAGCTCCACATGTGCGGGGCGCTGCTGTCTCTGCGCGTTATTCCAAAAGTTCTTTGGTGTGGGCCTTTTTTGAGACGAGTGCATCAAATGGCACCGCTGTTATTTGCAACATATGTCTCAAGCGTATCTCGCATGGCCAAAACATCTCCTGCTTTGCGACCACATGCTTGACCAGACATATGTTGACCTGCCATGCAGTTCGCTGGCAAGCGTACCTAAAAGATCCACACCAAAGAACAATGAGGACCTCTCCTTGCTCCTCATCAGCTGAGATCTCCAACCCCACTATACCTTCAGTCCTCTCTGAGACCTGCACTGAGAGGAATGAAGGTGTAAAATTAGGTGTGTCACAGCCAAGTACTTGCGGGCAATTTACTATCGGTACACCGACATCAGATTGTACCAGGCAAATTTCCCTGCCCCAGCTGCTGCACCGCCGAAAGAAGTTTGCTCCCAGCCATCCACATGCCCAGCGGTTGAATGCTAGCTTGGCAAAATTGCTATCATTTCAACTGCTACCTTTTCACTTGGTAGACTCTGCCCCCTTCCGTGAGTTTGTGGAATGAGCGGTTCCTCAGTGGCAGGTTCCCAAAGGCCACTTTTTCTCACGGAAGGCGAATCCAGCTCTCTACCGGCATGTGGAAGGCAATGTCTTGGCCTCGCTGGACAGGGCGGTCAGCGGTAAGTTTCTTATTACCGCTGACTCATGGTCCAGCAGGCATGGACAGGGACGTTACCTAAGTTTCACGGCGCATTGGGTGACTCTTCTAGCAGCTGGGAAGGATGCAGGACAAGGTGCAGTAGTCTTGGAGGTTGTTCCACCACCACGCCTCCAAAATGCCACTACTAGTGATTCTGACACACCTCTCTCCTCCACCCCCTCCTCTTCTTTTTCCTCCATGGCCTCTTCCTGTGTTTTGTCCTTGGAACCAGCGGTGCTCCGTAGGTGTTGAAGGGGCTACACAAGTACACAGGCCAAAAGATGCCATGCGGTGCTTGAGCTGGTGTGCTTGGGGGACAGGAGCCACACTGGGGCAGAGGTTCTTTCAGCTCTGCAGGGGCAGGTTCAGAGGTGGTTGACGCCACGCCAACTTAAGGCAGGAATGGTGGTTTGCGACAATGGCACCAACCTCCTTTCCGCCCTCCGACAGGGACAACTGACCCATGTGCCCTGTTTGGCTCACGTCCTTAACTTGGTGGTGCAGCGGTTCTTGGGCAGGTACCCGGGCTTACGAGATGTCCTGTGCATTTCTGCCGGTCATATAATGCCAGTGCTCGGCTGGCAGACCTCCAAAAGGAATTTAACCTGCCCAAGAACCGACTAATCTGTGACATGCCCACTAGGTGGAACTCAACATTGGCCATTCTGCAGCGGCTGCACATGCAGCAGAGGGCCATCAATGAGTACCTGTGCGACTGTGGCACCAGGACAGGGTCAGGGGAGCTTGTTTTTTTTCCCCACGCCAGTGGGCCATGATCAGGGATGCATGCACTGTCTTGTCACCAATTGAGGAGGCCACGAGGATGGTGAGCAGTGACAATGCATGCATCAGTGACACTGTCCCACTTGTCCACCTGTTGGAGCACACGCTGCGTGGAATAATGGACAGGGCACTTGAGGCAGAACAGAGGCAGGAAGAGGAGGACTTCCTTACCTCTCAAGGCCCTCTTTATCCAGACAGTGTTCCTGCGTGCCCGCCGATCACACAGGAAGAGGAGGAGGATTGTGTCAGTATGGAGGTGGAGCCTGGCACTCAGCATCAGCAGCAGTCTTTAAGGGATCATTTACAGTCCCAAGAAACACATGGACTTGTACGTGGCTGGGAGGAGGTGGCTGCGGATCATGTCGTCCTTAGTGACCCAGAGGACTCCGGACCGAATGCCTTAGCAAACCTATGCTGCATGGCCTCCCTGATCCTGCAAAGCCTGCGGAAGGATCCTCGCATTTGTGGTATCAATGAGAAGGAACAATACTGGCTGGCAACCCTCCTTGATCCACGTTACAAGGGTAAGGTTGCAGACCTTATCTTGCCATCGCAGAGGGAGCAGAAGATGAAATATCTTCTGCTCCCTCTGCGATGGCAAGATAGTTTGTCCAGAAACAAACTCCTGTTTCTGGACAACGTGTTGCTGAGGCTTCGGTCAGTCAAAGAAGGAGCGGTGGAGAAGGTGGCCGTCTGACCGATGCGGTCAGAGAATTTTTTAGTCCGCAGCCCCAAGGTATGATCGGTCCCAGCAACCATCGCCAGGGTCTGTTTTACATGGTGCAGGAATACCTAGGGGCAAGATCTGACTTGGACACCTTTCCCACCGAAAATCCTCTGGGTTACTGGGTCTTGAGGATGGATCACTGGCCAGAGCTTGCACAGTATGCAATTGAGCTACTGGCCTGTCCTGCATCCAGCGTCCTTTTGGAATGCACATTCAGTGCTGCTGGAGGCTTTTTAAGGGTGCGACTGTCCACCGACTCGGTCGATCGACTGACCTTCATAAAAATGAATCAGTCTTGGATCACCACCAGCTACCAAGCACCTGATGCTGATGTAACCGAATATTTTTTTTTGTAAATGTCAGCTCCCTTCAAAGACTGCCTATGCTGATGCTAAATGACTATCCTGTTATGCTGAGTAATTAACCTCTTCCTCCTCAATGATCATGCTCATAGCTTGTAAGAACATTTTTGGTTCTGGGCGCTGTCACCAGTGCCTAAGGCCCAATTTTTCAGCCCCTGTTTAACAGGGGCATGTAATTCCAATTTTTGATGCAATTCTTTGCAGCAGGGCTAGTTCCTGTGCTCCAACTAGAGTATCTGTGAGGGGTTGCAGTGTTGTGGCACCAGTGCCTAAGGCTCAATTTTTCAGCCCCTGTTCAACAGGGACATGTAATTAGAATTCTTGATCTAATATTTCACAGCAGGGCCCGTTTCTGCGTCCACTAAGAGTAACTGTGAGGACTTACAATGTTGTGGCACCAGCACCAGATTTTTTGGCTGGAGCTAAACACGTTAAAAATGTACCAGTTCAAAATTACAAACAGATTCTACTTAACAACAAACCTGCAGTCCCTGTCTTGTTTGCACTGGCTGTATACTGCTGTTCAGAGTATATAGGGCCTGGGTGCCCCACACCTTTCCTTTTGTTTAATTTGGGTGTGGGGTTCCCCTTAATATCCATACAAGACCCAAAGGGCCTGGTAATGGACTGGGGGGTACCCATGCTGTTTGTCTCACTGATTTTCATCCATATTGCCAGGACCCGACATTACATTAAAGCCGCAAGCAGTTTTAAATTACTTTTATTACTTTAAAAATGTCATTTTGTGCAGGGACTGTTCTAAGCACGGGAAACATGCACCACTTTACAGGCATACTATAGACACCCCCCAGGTATGATATTTAAAGGAATATTTCACTTTTTTTTTTACTTTAACCACGGAAGGATTTACCCCCTTCCTGACCAGAGCACTTTTTACAATTTGGCACTGCATCACTTTAACTGCTAATTGCGCGGTCATGCAATGCTGTACCCAAAGGAAATTTGTGTCCTTTTCTTCCCACAAATAGAGCTTTCTTATGATGGTATTTGATCACCTCTGCGGTTTTTATTTTTTGCGCTATGAACGGAAAAAGACCAAAAATTTTGAAAAAAAATGATATTTTCTACTTTTTGTTATAAAAAAAAATCCAATAAACTCAATTTTAGTCATAAATTTAGGCCAAAATGTATTCGGCCACATGTCTTTGGTAAAAAAAAGTCAATAAGCGTATATTTATTTGTTTGCGCAAAAGTTATAGCGTCTACAAACTAGGGTACATTTTCTGGAATTTACACAGCTTTTAGTTTATGACTGCCTATGTCATTTCTTGAGGTGCTAAAATGGCAGGGCAGTACAAACCCGCCGCCCAAATGACCCCATTTTGGAAAGTAGACACCCCAAGGAAATTGCTGAGAGGCATGTTGAGCCCATTGAATATTCATTTTTTTTGTCAAAAGTGATTGAATAATGACAAAAATTTTTTTAAAAAAGTTGTCACTAAATGATATATTGCTCACACAGGCCATGGGCATATGTGGAATTGCACTCCAAAATACATTTAGCTGCTTCTCCTGAGTATGGGGATACCACATGTGTGGGACTTTTTGGGAGCCTAGCCGCGTACGGGGCCCCGAAAACCAAGCACCGCCTTCAGGATTCCTAAGGGCGTAAATTTTTGATTTCACTCCTCGCTACCCATCACAGTTTTGAAGGCCATAAAATGCCAAGATGGCACAACACCCCCCCCCAAATGACCCCATTTTGGAAAGTAGACACCCCAAGCTATTTGCTGAGAGGCATGTTGAGTCCATGGAATATTTTATATTTTGACACAAGTTGCGGGAATATTACAAACTTTTTTTTTCTTTTTTTTTTTGCACAAAGTTGTCACTAAATGATATATTGCTCAAACATGCCATGGACATATGTGGAATTACACCCCAAAATACATTCTTCTGCTTCTCCTGAGTATGGGGATACCACATGTGTGTGACTTTTTGGGAGCCTAGCCTTGTACGGGGCCCCGAAACCAAGCACCGCCTTCAGGATTTCTAAGGGCGTAAATTTTTGATTTCACTCCTCACTACCTATCACAGTTTTGAAGGCCATAAAATGCCAAGATGGCACAAAACCCCGCCAAATGACCCCATTTTGGAAAATAGTTGCCCCAAGCTATTTGCTGAGAGGCATATTGAGTCCATGAAATATTTTATATTTTGCCACAAGTTGCAGGAAAATGACAAACTTTTTTTTTTGCACAAAGTTGTCACTAAATGATATATTGCTCACACAGGCCATGGGCATATGTGGAATTGCACCCCAAAATACATTCTGCTGATTCTCCTGAGTATGGGGATACCACGTGTGGGACTTTTTGGGAGCCTAGCCGCGCACGGGGTCCCGAAAACCAAGCACCGCCTTCAGGATTTCTAAGGGCGTAAAGTTTTGATTTCACTCCTCACTACCTATCACAGTTTTGAAGGCCATAAAATGCCCAGATGGCACAAACCCCCCCAAATGACCCCATTTTGGAAAGTAGACACCCCAAGCTATTTTCTGAGAGGCATGTTGAGTCCATGAAGTATTTTATATTTTGACACAAGTTGCGGGAAAGTAACCAATTTTTTTTTTTTTTTGCACAAAGTTGTCACTAAATGATATATTGCTCAAACATGCCATGGGCATATGTGGAATTACACCCCAAAATACATTCTGCTGCTTCTCCTGAGTACGGGGATACCACATGTATGGGATTTTTTGGGAGCCTAGCTTCATACGGGGGTCCTGAAAACCAATCACCGCCTTCAGGATTTCTAAGGGCGTAAATTTTTGATTTCACTCCTCACTACCTATCACAGTTTCGAAGGCCATAAAATGCCAAGATAGCACAACCCCCCCCCCCAAATGACCCCATTTTGGAAAGTGGATACCACAAGCTATTTGCTGAGAGGCATGGAGAGTATTATGCAGCTCTCATTTGTTTTTGAAAATGAAGAAAGACAAGAAAAATTTTATTTTTTATTTTTTCAATTTTCAAAAAAAGTGAGGTCTGCAAAATACTCTCAGCAAATAGCTTTGGGTGTCTACTTTCCAAAATAGGGTCATTTGGGGGGGTTTGTGCCACCTGGGCATTCCATGGCCTCCGAAACTGTGATAGGCAGTGAAGAGTGAAATCAAAAATTTATGCCCTTAAAAAGCCTGAAGGTGCTTGGTTTTTGGGGTTGTACACGGCTAGGCTCCCAAAAAGTCTCACACATGTGGTATCCCCGTACTCAGGAGAAGCAGCAGAATGTATTTTGGGGTGTAATTTCACATATTCCCATGGCATGTTTGAGCAATATATCATTTTGTGACAACCTTGTGCAAAAAAAAAAAAAAATGTGTCTTTTTCCCGCAACTTGTGTCACAATATAAAATATTACATGGACTCGACATGCCTCTCAGCAAATAGCTTGGGGTGTCTACTTTCCAAAATGTGGTCATTTGGGGGGTTTGAACTGTCCTGGCATTTTATGCGCCACATTTAGAAGCTAATGTCACACATCACCCACTCTTCTAACCACCTGAAGACAAAGCCCTTTCTGACACTTTTTGTTTACATGAAAAAATTATTTTTTTTTGCAAGAAAATTACTTTTAACCCCCAAACATTATATATTTTTTTTAAAGCAAAGGCCCTACAGATTAAAATGGTGGGTGTTTCATTTTTTTTTTCACACAGTATTTGCGCAGCAATTTTTCAAACACTTTTTTATTTTTAATGCACTAAAACACACTATATTGCCCAAATGTTTGATGAAATAAAAAAGATGATCTTAGGCCGAGTACATGGATACCAAACATGACATGCTTTAAAATTGCGCACAAACGTGCAATGGCGACAAACTAAATACATTTTTAAAAGCCTTTAAAAGCCTTTACAGGTTACCACTTTAGATTTACAGAGGAGGTCTACTGCTAAAATTACTGCCCTCCATCTGACCTTCGCGGTGATACCTCACATGCATTTTTTTTTGCTTTTTTATCTTATTTATTTAAATTGTTCCCTTCATGTTTTTTTTTTTTTATCATTTTTATTGTTATGCCAGGGAATGTAAATATCCCCTATGATAGCAATAGGTAGTGACAGGTACTCTTTTTTTTAAAAAAAAATGGGGTCTATTAGACCCTAGATCTCTCCTCTGCCCTCAAAGCATCTGACCACACCAAGATCGGTGTGATAAAATGTTTCCCAATTTCCCAATGGCGCTGTTTACATCCGGCAAAATCTAAGTCATGAAATGCTCGTAGCTTCCAGTTTCTTAGGCCATAGAGATGATTGGAGCCATTCTGGTCTCTGATCAGCTCTATGGTCAGCTGGCCGAATCACCGGCTGCATTCTCAGGTTCCCTGTTGGGACAGGAGAGCCAGAGAAAAACATGGAAGACGGTATGAGGGGGGGGGACATTCCCTCCCACTGCTTGTAAAAGCAGTCTAGAGGCTAATTAGCCACTAGGATTGCTTTTACATGAAAGCTGACCGCTGGCTGAAAAGAATGATACCAAGATGATACCTAAACCTGCAGGCATCAATCTGGTATAACCACTCAAAGTCGTGAATGGCATACCTGAAAACAAAAAAATGGTTAACAATAAAACACAGTAAACAGTAAAGTATAAAAAAATTACATACCTGAAAAGTAAACATGATAAAACATAACAACAATAAAACATTGCAGAATAGAATACAGTAAAAAAGAGCAGAACAATAGAGAGAGACAAGAGCGAGAGAGAACAATAAAACGACAACTTTTTTTGTTTTTTTTATTTCGTATATTTTTTTTGTTTTTTTTACACTTTTTTTTGTAACTTTTATAACTGTAACCGATTCTAGGTTTGGGTCTCTCAAAATGCGATGGCATCTTGGGAGACCCTGTGAAAGTGTGCCTAGTCTGTGCAGTGCTGTACCCTACGCTAATAACTAGTGCATAGTAGCATTCAAAACATTCACCAATGCAATGACCAGGATTGTCAGGACAGGAGGGAAAATAATAGCGGGTGTCACGCCTATATCCACGCTTGCTGCAGACACGACATCTTTTTTGGGGGGGTTCGTTGGGTAGGGGTACTCGGGAGGACATAAAGAGAATGTCTCTCATGCAGCCAACTGCATTTGGTTGGGGATGTGAATGGGGGAAGTACAGGTGCTGCAGAAGTGGTGGGTTCCCAATTAGGATTGGTGAATGCTAGGGATGAGCCGAACACCCCCCTGTTCGGTTCGCACCAGAACATGCGAACAGGAAAAAAGTTCGCTCGAACACGCGAACACCGTTAAAGTCTATGGGACACGAACATGAATAATCAAAAGTGCTAATTTTAAAGGTTTATATGCAAGTTATTGTCATAAAAAGTGTTTGGGGACCTGGGTCCTGCCCCAGGGGACATGGATCAATGCAAAAAAAAGTTTTAAAAACGGCCGTTTTTTCAGGAGCAGTGATTTTAATAATGCTTAAAGTCAAACAATAAAAGTGTAATACCCCTTTAAATTTCGTACCTGGGGGGTGTCTATAGTATGCCTGTAAAGGGACGCATGTTTCCTGTGTTTAGAACAGTCTGACAGCAAAATGACATTTCGAAGGAAAAAAAGCCATTTAAAACTACCCGCGGCTATTGCATTGCCGACAATACACATAGAAGTTAATTGATAAAAACGGCATGGGAATTCCCCACAGGGAAACCCCAAACCAAAATAAAAAAAAAATGAAGTTGGAGTCCCCCTAAATTCCATACCAGGCCCTTCAGGTCTGGTATGGATATTAAGGGGAACCCCGGCCAAAATTTTAAAAAAAAATGACGTGGGGTTCCCCCTAAATTCCATACCAGACCCTTCAGGTCTGGTATGGATTTTAAGGGGAACCCCGTGCCAAAAAAAAAAAAAAACGGCGTGGGGTACCCCCAAAAATCCATAACAGACCCTTATCCGAGCACGCAACCTGGCAGGCCGCAGGAAAAGAGGGGGGGACGAGAGTGCGCCCCCCCCTCCTGAACTGTACCAGGCCACATGCCCTCAACATTGGGAGAGTGCTTTGGGGTAGCCCCCCAAAACACCTTGTCCCCATGTTGATGAGGACAAGGGCCTCATCCCCACAACCGTGGCCGGTGGTTGTGGGGGTCTGCGGGCGGGGGGCTTATCGGAATCTGGAAGCCCCCTTTAACAAGGGGACCCCCAGATCCCGGCCCCCCCCTGTGTGAAATGGTAAGGGGGTACTTACCCCTACCATTTCACTAAAAAAGTGTCAAAATAGTTAAAAATGACAAGAGACAGTTTTTGACAATTCCTTTATTTAAATGCTTCTTCTATCTTCCTTCATCTTCTTCTTCTTCTGGTTCTTTTGGCTCTTCTGGTTCTTCCTCCGGCATTCTCGTCCAGCATCTCCTCCGCAGCGTCTTCTATCTTCTTCTCCTCGGGCCGCTCCGCACCCATGGCATGGGGGGAGGCTCCCGCTCTTCTCTTCATCTTCTTCATCCTCTTCTCTTCTTCCTTCTTCTCTTCTTCTCTTCTTCTCCGGGCCGCTCCGCATCCATGCATGGAGGGAGGCTCCCGCTGTGTGACGGCGTCTCCTCATCTGACGGTTCTTAAATAACGGGGGGTGGGGCCACCCGGTGACCCCGCCCCCCTCTGACGCACGGTGACTTGACGGGACTTCCCTGTGATGTCACGGGGAATGCCACAGGGAAGTCCCGTCATGTCCCGTGCGTCAGAGGGGACGGGGTCACCGGGTGGCCCCGCCCCCCGTTATTTAAGAACCGTCAGATGAGGAGACGCCGTCACACAGCGGGAGCCTCCCTCCAAAATCACTGCTCCTGAAAAAACGGCCGTTTTTAAAACTTTTTTTTGCATTCATCCATGTCCCCTGGGGCAGGACCCAGGTCCCCAAACACTTTTTATGACAATAACTTGCATATAAGCCTTTAAAATTAGCACTTTTGATTTCTCCCATAGACTTTTAAAGGGTGTTCCGCGGCATTCGAATTTGCCGCGAACACCCCAAATTGTTCGGTGTTCGGCGAACTTGCGAACAGCCAATGTTCGAGTCGAACATGAGTTCGACTCGAACTCGAAGCTCATCCCTAGTGAATGCAGCAGGAAGGGCATTATTGGCACGACGGGCCTGTGTTTGTCTTCTTCTTGGTGGCAGTGGGACACTACTTGTGCTTGCCGCCTCACCAGCTTGAACTGCACTTATGGGACACGCCACGTCACCAAGTGTTACTGCAGTGCTGGTTAGACTACGACCGGGGTGTACTAGGCCGCTGGCGCTTGCCAGTTCATCTGTTCAGATACTATACCACTAAGGGAGGTGTATGGTGCGTGCGTGGGTGTTAGCGGTACTGGCGCTAACCTGACACTGCCTGGGGCTGGTGCTTGCCAGTTCACCAAAATGCTACCAAAAAAACTGTTAGCGATCGCAGGGATCAGGCCTGACTCTGCGAATGCTGCAGTTATGCGTTTAGTGTTTTGTAAGTGTCAGTGATCGATCGATACTGCACTTGGGTGGGCTGGGCTGGGCCGGGTGGAGGGGCAAAATGCAGGTGCTAGCAGGTATCTGGGCTGATCCCGCTAACACTGTGTTTTTGGGAACCCTAAACTGCTGGGGACACTAGTATAGATCTGATCGGATCAGATATTGATCCGTTCAGATACTATACCACTAAGGGAGGTGTATGGTGCGTGCGTGGGTGTTAGCACTACTGGCGCTAACCTGATGCTGCCTGGGGCAACGCATATCACTGCCGGGCGATCAGGGGGCTAAACCTTTATTAGGTAATAAACGGCGGGTGCCCTGACACTATAAAAAATAAACTAACCAGCATCACCCATAACAGTTATACGGTGATCACTGGTGAAAGGGTTAACTAGGGGGCAATCAAGGGGTTAAAACCTTTATTAGGTAGTATATGGGGGTCCCTGTCGCTATAAAACGCTGACGCCGAACTTAAATATTTACCTCTCTAACTAGCGTCACCAGTGACACTAATACAGCGATCAGAAAAATGATCGCTTAGTGACACTGGCAATGGGGGGTGATCAAGGGGTTAAAACTTTATTAGGGGGGTTAGGGGGGTACCCTAGACCTAAAGGGGGCTAACAATAACTGCCCTACCACACTAACTGTCACAAACTGACACCAATGCAGTAATCAGAAAAAAAAAAACTGCTTGGTGTCAGTGTGACGGGGGGGGGGGTGATTAGGGGGTGAACGGGGGGTAATCGGGGGGTGATGGGGGGTGTAAAGTATGCCTGGTATGTTCTACTGTGTGTGTTGGTGTAACTCACTCGGATGTCTTCTCTCCTTGGCGCCGGAACTGAAAATACAGAGCCGAGGAGAGATGACATCACTTCCTCTGCCTCTGTGTACTATACAGAGGCAGGGGAAGATTCTCATTGGCTGGATGGATGGATGAATGGATGGCCTCCCCCTCATATCTGAACGCTCCCAGACAGAAGCCGACTGCCTCCGGCACCGGGGGGGGTCCGATCGAACCCCCCGCCCACAGCAAGCAAATACGTACCAGGTACGTGATTTTGCCTGCCCGTGCTATTCTGCCGCAGTATATCTGCGTTAGGCGGTCGGCAATTGGTTAAAATGGTGGGTGTTTCATTTTTTTTTTCACACAGTATTTGGGCAGCGATTTTTCAAACGCATTTTTTTGGGAAAAAACACACTTTATTAAATTTTAATGCACTAAAACACACTATATTGCCGAAATGTTTGATGAAATAAAAAAGATGATCTTAGGCCGAGTACATGGATACCAAACATGACATGCTTTAAAATTGCGCACGTGCAGTGGCGACAAACTAAATACATTTTTTTACAGGTTACCACTTTAGATTTACAGAGGAGGTCTACTGCTAAAATTACTGCCCTCGATCTGGTATAAGCACTCAAAGTCCAGCAACATACCAGTACGTTGTTGGTCCTTGTTGGGCATATATTGTAAACTTTTTTTTCATGCAGCCTGTGAGCTGAACGAAAAAAAAGATATTGATCGGTGGGTTTGCCCACCATTAGAATACCTCCCTTCATCCACCCACTTCTAATGATGGGCATACATGCACCGTTTATATATGCCGAAGCATGGGGGCATCCTCCCGCAAAAGGTAGGAGCAAATTGCTCCTCCACCCACTGCTGCCCCCACGCTTCAGCATATATGCTGAAGTATGTAACTGTGGTGGTGAAATCACCTCCGACAGCGCTGGAGTCACAGCTTTATGTATCGTGGGAGCAAACGCTGTTGCTGTCAAGATACATAAATCCGCGCTGCAAGTGAATGGCGTACCTGCTAAGCAAATGATGGTTAATAGGGATGAGCCGAACACCCCCCGGTTCGGTTCGCACCAGAACCCGCGAACGGACCGCAAGTTCGCACGAACGTTAGAACCCCATTGACGTCTATGGGACTCGAACGTTCGAAATCAAAAGTGCTCATTTTAAAGGCTAATTTGCATGGTATTGTCCTAAAAAGGGTGTGGGGACCCGGGTCCTACCCCAGGGGACATGTATCAATGCAAAAAAACTTTTAAAAACGGACGTTTTTTCGGGAGCAGTGATTTTAATGATGCTTAAAGTGAAAAAAAAAAAGTGAAATATTCCTTTAAATATCGTACCTGGGGTGTGTCTATAGTATGCCTGTAAAGTGACGCGTGTTTCCCATGTTTAGAACAGGGTTTAATGTCATGTCGGGTCCTGGCAATATGGATGAAAATCAGTGAGACAAACGGCATGGGTACCCCCCAGTCCATTACCAGGCCCTTTGGGTCTTGTATGGATATTAAGGGGAACCCCGCACCCAAATTAAAATAAGGAAAGGTCCCTATATACTCTGAACAGCAGTATACAGGCGGTGCAAACAAGACAGGGACTGTAGGTTTGTTGTTAAGTAGAATCTGTTTGTAATTTTGAACATTTTTAACGTGTTTAGCTCCAGCCAAAAAATCTTTTCTAAGCTTTTTGGAAAACATAGGGAAGGGTTATCACCCCTGTGACATTTGTTTTGCGTCTTTCCTCCTCTTCAGAAGATTTCACCTCACTTTTTTGTCCCAATGAAAAATGTTTTTTGAAAATTTGGGTTTTTTTGTGGAACAAGGATTGGAAAGCATCAGTGGAAAGGAGAAATTGTTTTCCCATATTAACTCTTACATGAGAGAATTTCCCTTCCTAGGGGTAGATTTCATCTCACTTCCTGTTGTCTCCTTCCGTTTGCAAGTAGGAGTCGTTTGTAAGTTAGATGTTTGAAAGTAGGGTCCTGCCCTATATACTCAGCAGAAATTAGGGCCTTAGGTGTTGCTGTGGCCAAAACACTGTAAGCCCTCACAGGGCCCTGCTGTGAAATATTAGATCAAGAATTGTAATTACATGCCCCTGTTGAACAGGAGCTGAAAAATTAGGCCTTAGGCACTGGTGCTGGTGCCACAACACTGCAACCCCTCACAGACACTCTAGTTGGAACGCAGGAACGAGCCCTGCTGCAAAGTATTGCATCAAAAATTGTAATTACACGCCCCTGTTAGACAGGGGCAGAAAAATTGGGCCTTAGGCACTGGTGCTGGTGCCACAACACTGCAACCCCTCACAGACACTCTAGTTGGAACGCAGGAACGAGCCCTGCTGCAAAGTATTGCATCAAAAATTGTAATTACACGCCCCTGTTAGACAGGGGCAGAAAAATTGGGCCTTAGGCACTGGTGCTGGTGCCACAACACTGCAACCCCTCACAGACACTCTAGTTGGAACGCAGGAACGAACCCTGCTGCAAAGTATTGCATCAAAAATTGTAATTACACGCCCCTGTTAGACAGGGGCAGAAAAATTGGGCCTTAGGCACTGGTGCTGGTGCCACAACACTGCAACCCCTCACAGACACTCTAGTTGGAACGCAGGAACGAGCCCTGCTGCAAAGTATTGCATCAAAAATTGTAATTACACGCCCCTGTTAGACAGGGGCAGAAAAATTGGGCCTTAGGCACTGGTGCTGGTGCCACAACACTGCAACCCCTCACAGACACTCTAGTTGGAATGCAGGAACGAGCCGTGCTGCAAAGTATTACATCAAAAATTGTAATTACACGCCCCTGTTATACAGGGGCTGAAAAATTGTGCCTTAGGCACTGGTGGTGGCGCCCAGAACCAAAAATGTTCTTACAAGCTATCAGCGTGATGATTGAGGAGGAAGAGGATAATTACTCAGGGATAGTCACTCAGCATCAGCATAGGCAGTCTTTGAAGGGATCTGAAAAAAATTATTCAGTTACATCAGCATCAGGTGCTTGGTAGCTGGTGGTGATCCAAGACTGATTCATTTTTATGAAGGTCAGCCGATCGACCGAGTCAGTGGACAGACGCACCCTGTGATCGGTTACCACACCTCCAGCAGCACTGAATGTGCGTTCCGAAAGAACGCTGGATGCAGGACAGGCCAGTAGCTCAATTGCATACTGTGCAAGCTCTGGCCAGTGATCCATCCTCAAGACCCAGTAACCCAGAGGATTTTCGGTGGGAAAGGTGTCCAAGTCTGATCTTGCCCCTAGGTATTCCTGCACCATGTAAAACAGACGCTGGCGATGGTTGCTGGAACCGATCATACCTTGGGGCTGCGGACCAAAAAATTGTCTGAACGCATCGGTCAGACGGCCACCTTCTCCACCGCTCCTTCTTTGACTGACCGAAGCCTCAGCAACACGTTGTCCAGAAACAGGAGTTTGTAACCTCCCAGTCTCTGGGAACGCGTTGCACAGACCTTTCTGCAAGGCCTCCCGAAGATGTTTCATCCTCTGCTCCCTCTGCGATGGCAAGATAAGGTCCGCAACCTTACCCTTGTAACGTGGATCAAGGAGGGTTGCCAGCCAGTATTGGTCCTTCTCCTTGATACCACGAATACGAGGATCCTTACGCAGGCTTTGCAGGATCAGGGAGGCCATGCAGCGTAGGTTTGCTGAGGCATTCGGTCCGGAGTCCTCTGGGTCACTAAGGACAACAACGTCCGCAGCCACCTCCTCCCAGCCACGTACAAGTCCATGTGTTCCTTGGGACTGATCCCTTAAAGACTGCTGATGCTGAGTGCCAGGCTCCACCTCCATACTGACACAATCTTCCTCCTCCTCCTCCTCCTCCTCCTCGTCCTCTTCCTGTGTGATCGGCGGGCACGCAGGAACACTGTCTGGATAAAGGGGGCCTTGAGAGCTAAGGAAGTCCTCCTCTTCCTGCCTCTGTTCTGCCTCAAGTGCCCTGTCCATTATTCCACGCAGCGTGTGCTCCAACAGGTGGACAAGGGGGACAGTGTCACTGATGCATGCACTGTCAGTGCTCACCATCCTCGTGGCCTCCTCGAATGGTGACAGGACAGTGCATGCATCCCTGATCATGGCCCACTGGCGTGGGGAAAAAAAACCAAGGTCCCCTGACCCTGTCCTGGTGCCATAGTCGCACAGGTACTCATTTATGGCCCTCTGCTGCGTGTGCAGCCGCTGCAGCATGGCCAATGTCGAGTTCCACCTGGTGGGCATGTCACAGATTAGGCGGTTCTTGGGCAGGTTAAACTCCTTTTGGAGGTCCGTCAGCCGAGCACTGGCATTATATGACCGGCGGAAATGCACACAGACTTTCCTGGCCTGCCTCAGGACATCCTGTAAGCCCGGGTACCTGCCCAAGAACCGCTGCACCACCAAGTTAAGGACGTGAGCCAAACAGGGCACATGGGTCAGTTGTCCCTGTCGGAGGGCAGAGAGGAGGTTGGTGCCATTGTCGCAAACCACCATTCCTGCCTTAAGTTGGCGTGGCGTCAACCACCTCTGAACCTGCCCCTGCAGAGCTGACAGAACCTCTGCCCCAGTGTGGCTCCTGTCCCCCAAGCACACCAGCTCAAGCACCGCATGGCATCTTTTGGCCTGCGTACTTGCGTAGCCCCTTGAACGCCTACGGAGCACCGCTGGTTCCGAGGAAGAGGCCATGGAGGAAGAAGAAGAGGAGGGGGTGGAGGAGAGAGGTGTGTCACAATCAGCATTTTGGAGGCGTGGTGGCGGAACAACCTCCAACACTACTGCACCTTGTCCTGCATCCTTCCCAGCTGCCAGCAGAGTCACCCAATGCGCCGTGAAACTTAAGTAACGTCCCTGTCCATGCCTGCTGGACCATGAGTCAGCGGTAATATGCACCTTACCGCTGACCGCCCTGTCCAGCGAGGCATGGACATTGCCTTCCACATGCCGGTAGAGAGCTGGAATCGCCTTCCGTGAGAAAAAGTGGCGTTTGGGTACCTGCCACTGAGGAACCGCACATTCCACAAACTCACGGAAGGGGGCAGAGTCTACCAACTGAAAAGGCAGCAGTTGAAGTGCTAGCAATTTTGCCAAGCTAGCATTCAACCGCTGGGCATGTGGATGGCTGGGAGCAAACTTCTTTCGGCGGTGCAGCAGCTGGGGCAGGGAAATTTGCCTGGTACAATCTGGCGTCGGTGTACCAAAAGCAGATTGCCCACAAGTACTTGGCTGTGACACACCTAATTCTACACCTTCATTCCTCTCACTGCAGGTCTCAGAGAGGACTGAAGGTCTAGTGGGGTTGGAAATCTCAGCTGATGAGGAGCAAGGAGAGATCCTCTTTGTTCTTTGGTGTGGGTCTTTTAGATATGCTTGCCAACGAACTGCATGGCAGGTCAACATATGTCTGGTCAAGCATGTGGTACCCAAGCGGGAGATGTTTTGGCCACGCGAGATACGCTTGAGACATATGTTGCAAATAGCAGCGGTGCGATCTGATGCACTCGTCTCAAAAAAGGCCCACATCAAAGAACTTTTTGAATAACGCGCAGAGACTGCAGCTCCCTGCACATGTGGAGCTTTGGGGTGTGATGCAGTCAATGTGCTCCCCTTAGGCTGGCCCCTGGAGGGCATCCTGCCTCGTTGGTGATGTGCCGCCTCCTCCTCCTCCTCCTCCTCCTCTCTCCTATCAGGCACCCACGTTGAGTCAGTGACCTCATCATCCCCTCCCTCCTCATCACTGGAGCAAACCTGGCAGTATGCTGCAGCAGGGGGAGCATGACTGCCAGATTGCTGTCCTTCTTGGGCACCCCCTCTGTCCGTGCTCATGTTACTGCCTTCATCGAGCTCAGTATCATCATCAGAGCCTTCCAAACGCTGGGCATCCTCCTGGAGCATGTACCCAACACTGTGGTCAAACAGTTCGAGGGAATCCTCATGAGGACATGGTGGAGCTAGGGAAGGAGTCACTGATGACATTGAGCTGAGGGAAGAGGCCGCTGCTTTGCCAGACAAAGCACCCTGGGCATGGGTGAGAGAGGATGAGGAGGATGAGGACGGCTTGGTCATCCACTCGACCAAGTTTTCTGCATGTTGCGGCTCAACACGCCCAGCTGCCGAAAAAAAGGCCAAGCGTGTCCCATGGCCACGTGCTGATGAGGATGCACCGTCTCCACGACCAGCACTAGACACAGAGCCTGCTTGCCCTCTCTTATTGGCTTGTGACTGTCTGCCTCTCCTTCTTGGCCTCCCAGACATACTAATGGCCTGTAGCTGCACTAAGCTGGGATAGAACACCTGTAATTTTCTTCAGGTAGCTTTATATACTGTAACCAGACAAGCCTGCCTGTCAGTAGGAAGATAACAGGAACGGATCTAGCTGAACACTGTGAGCAGGACGCACTGCACTAAATGTAAATAGCAGGAACGGATCTAGCTGAACACTGTGAGCAGGACGCACTGCACTAAATGTAAATAGCAGGAACGGATCTAGCTGAACACTGTGAGCAGGACGCACTGCACTAAATGTAAATAGCAGGAACGGATCTAGCTGAACACTGTGAGCAGGACGCACTGACTGCACTAAATGTAAATAGCAGGAACGGATCTAGCTGAACACTGTGAGCAGGACGCACTGCACTAAATGTAAATAGCAGGAACGGATCTAGCTGAACACTGTGAGCAGGACGCACTGCACTAAATGTAAATAGCAGGAACAGATCTAGCTGAACACTGTGAGCAGGACGCACTGCACTAAATGTAAATAGCAGGAACGGATCTAGCTGAACACTGTGAGCAGGACGCACTGCACTAAATGTAAATAGCAGGAACGGATCTAGCTGAACACTGTGAGCAGGACGCACTGCACTAAATGTAAATAGCAGGAACGGATCTAGCTGAACACTGTGAGCAGGACGCACTGCACTAAATGTAAATAGCAGGAACGGATCTAGCTGAACACTGTGAGCAGGACGCACTGACTGCACTAAATGTAAATAGCAGGAACGGATCTAGCTGAACACTGTGAGCAGGACGCACTGCACTAAATGTAAATAGCAGGAACGGATCTAGCTGAACACTGTGAGCAGGACGCACTGTACTAAATGTAAATAGCAGGAACGGATCTAGCTGAACACTGTGAGCAGGACGCACTGCACTAAATGTAAATAGCAGGAACGGATCTAGCTGAACACTGTGAGCAGGACGCACTGCACTAAATGTAAATAGCAGGAACGGATCTAGCTGAACACTGTGAGCAGGACGCACTGCACTAAATGTAAATAGCAGGAACGGATCTAGCTGAACACTGTGAGCAGGACGCACTGCACTAAATGTAAATAGCAGGAACGGATCTAGCTGAACACTGTGAGCAGGACGCACTGACTGCACTAAATGTAAATAGCAGGAACGGATCTAGCTGAACACTGTGAGCAGGACGCACTGCACTAAATGTAAATAGCAGGAACGGATCTAGCTGAACACTGTGAGCAGGACGCACTGCACTAAATGTAAATAGCAGGAACGGATCTAGCTGAACACTGTGAGCAGGACGCACTGCACTAAATGTAAATAGCAGGAACGGATCTAGCTGAACACTGTGAGCAGGACGCACTGCACTAAATGTAAATAGCAGGAACGGATCTAGCTGAACACTGTGAGCAGGACGCACTGCACTAAATGTAAATAGCAGGAACGGATCTAGCTGAACACTGTGAGCAGGACGCACTGCACTAAATGTAAATAGCAGGAACGGATCTAGCTGAACACTGTGAGCAGGACGCACTGCACTAAATGTAAATAGCAGGAACGGATCTAGCTGAACACTGTGAGCAGGACGCACTGACTGCACTAAATGTAAATAGCAGGAACGGATCTAGCTGAACACTGTGAGCAGGACGCACTGCACTAAATGTAAATAGCAGGAACGGATCTAGCTGAACACTGTGAGCAGGACGCACTGTACTAAATGTAAATAGCAGGAACGGATCTAGCTGAACACTGTGAGCAGGACGCACTGCACTAAATGTAAATAGCAGGAACGGATCTAGCTGAACACTGTGAGCAGGACGCACTGCACTAAATGTAAATAGCAGGAACGGATCTAGCTGAACACTGTGAGCAGGACGCACTGCACTAAATGTAAATAGCAGGAACGGATCTAGCTGAACACTGTGAGCAGGACGCACTGCACTAAATGTAAATAGCAGGAACGGATCTAGCTGAACACTGTGAGCAGGACGCACTGACTGCACTAAATGTAAATAGCAGGAACGGATCTAGCTGAACACTGTGAGCAGGACGCACTGCACTAAATGTAAATAGCAGGAACGGATCTAGCTGAACACTGTGAGCAGGACGCACTGCACTAAATGTAAATAGCAGGAACGGATCTAGCTGAACACTGTGAGCAGGACGCACTGCACTAAATGTAAATAGCAGGAACGGATCTAGCTGAACACTGTGAGCAGGACGCACTGCACTAAATGTAAATAGCAGGAACGGATCTAGCTGAACACTGTGAGCAGGACGCACTGCACTAAATGTAAATAGCAGGAACGGATCTAGCTGAACACTGTGAGCAGGACGCACTGACTGCACTAAATGTAAATAGCAGGAACGGATCTAGCTGAACACTGTGAGCAGGACGCACTGACTGCACTAAATGTAAATAGCAGGAACGGATCTAGCTGAACACTGTGAGCAGGACGCACTGCACTAAATGTAAATAGCAGGAACGGATCTAGCTGAACACTGTGAGCAGGACGCACTGCACTAAATGTAAATAGCAGGAACGGATCTAGCTGAACACTGTGAGCAGGACGCACTGCACTAAATGTAAATAGCAGGAACGGATCTAGCTGAACACTGTGAGCAGGACGCACTGACTGCACTAAATGTAAATAGCAGGAACGGATCTAGCTGAACACTGTGAGCAGGACGCACTGACTGCACTAAATGTAAATAGCAGGAACGGATCTAGCTGAACACTGTGAGCAGGACGCACTGCACTAAATGTAAATAGCAGGAACAGATCTAGCTGAACACTGTGAGCAGGACGCACTGACTGCACTAAATGTAAATAGCAGGAACAGATCTAGCTGAACACTGTGAGCAGGACGCACTGCACTAAATGTAAATAGCAGGAACGGATCTAGCTGAACACTGTGAGCAGGACGCACTGCACTAAATGTAAAGAGCAGGAACAGATCTAGCTGAACACTGTGAGCAGGACGCACTGCACTAAATGTAAAGAGCAGGAACAGATCTAGCCTAATCTAGCTCTCAAATCAAATGACACTGTCTGTCTCTCTCTCTATCAGCACACCGGAACACACTACACAGGGCCGCCGTGCAGGCGGCCTTATATAGTGTGGGGCGTGTACTAAATCCCCTGAGCCATAATTGGCCAAAGCCACCCTGGCTTTGGCCAATTACAGCTCTCTCTACTGACGGCGCTGTGATTGGCCAAGCATGCGGGTCATAGTGCATGCTTGGCCAATCATCAGCCAGCAATGCACTGCGATGCCGCAGTGAATTATGGGCCGTGACGCGCCACACGAATTTGGCGCGAACGGCCCATAACGTTCGCAATTCGACGGACGGTCGAACAGCCGATGTTCGAGTCGAACATGGGTTCGACTCGAACACGAAGCTCATCCCTAATGGTTAACAATAAAACAAAGTAACATTACAGTATAACAGTAATGCCCCGTACACACGGTCGGATTTTCCGATGGAAAATGTCCGATCAGAGCGTGTTATCGGAAATTCCGACCGTGTGTGGGCTCCATCAGACATTTTCCATCGGATTTTCCGACACACAAACTTGGAGAGCAGGAGATAAAATTTTCCGACAACAAAATCCGATCGCGTCAATTCCGACCGTGTGTGGCCTGTTCCGACGCACAAAGTGCCACGCACGCTCAGAAGAAATTCCAAGACGGAACAGCTCGTTCTGGTAAACTTAGCGTTCGCAATGGATACAGCACTTTCGTCACGCTGCAATGTTAAAAATGGTTTAATACAGCACACTCTCTTCTTCTTTATAATGTGACAAGAATATATTAGTTTTGCTGCTCATATTCACACAGACTTCTCACAAACTTATTTCGTCACTATTTATCTGGATTCCCTCAATATATTTTGATTTCTCACATCTGACAACATATTTTTGTTTATTTTTTATATATTTTTTTGGCTTTAATGTAGATTCTTTTTTGTGTTTGTATTTTTTTGAAGGGTTTTTTTGAGATTTTGATTTGTACTCCCGAAAATGTTTGTGTGTGTTTTTTGTGACAAGTTCCCACAACACCATTGATATGTTGTTCGATTTAATCTGTAGGAGATTGTTTGATGTTGTTGTCCCTTGTTAATTTCACATTTTATGTTAGAAATGTACCTGAATCGTCACCAACAAACTGTCCTTTTTGGATGAAAACACACACAGGAGAGTATAATTTCCAAATACATTTTTTTTTAAGGGGTCACAACTAAACAAAGAGGGAGGCAACGCTGGAGAAACTGCATAAGTGGGTGAAGCCTTGTACCCCCAGGGCACACATCAACTATTTTGAAGCAAAATTGGTGGCCTGAGGAGTCCATATCTAAGGGAGGGCAGTCTGGTCCAGAAGTCCCAGAGATCCGGAAAGCAGCAGATGACATCTGTGTCCCCAGGCTGTGGTCATACGAGAGACAGAAAAAGAAGGAGGGCGCACTAACCTAGTGCATTACCACTGATAGACTTTATTGCAGCATAAAAAACAGCAAAAATTATACTCACAAACGAGCTATCAAAACCAGCTTTAAAAAGGGCGCAAATGCGCTGTTCTGTGGATCGACACACCAGGACCTATTGCCAAGAGGGTCAGACCGGTGCAAATGGCCAATGGCTAACGCGTTTCAGGGGAGCACCCCCTTCTTCAGAGCCTGAACGGGCAATGGCTGGTCTCTCGAAATTGCCTCTCTATAGATGTATATATGTGTGTGCATAAGTACCTGTGTCTGCCACACCCAATTGGTAGCGTTAGATAATGAAATAACTATAGTTTCTTACTATGCTCCCAACAGAAATCCTCTTTCGTTTCTCTCACACTTGTTCTCAGTAGTTGAATCTCATAAAAAAGGTACCCTCATGATGTGTGGAGACTCAAATCAAGTTTTATACCCAATTTTAGACAAATCCCCTACACCACTACAACCTCAACGCCTTAATTTCAGACAACTCCTTGAACAACATTCTCTTATTGACTCTTGGCGTGAACAAAACCCTAGAAGAAAACAATACACTTACTATTCCCATCCCCACAAAACATTTTCTCGTATAGACCACCAATTCGTCCACATTGGCACGTTACCACAAATACATAATTCCTTAATCATCCCATGCGCATGGTCAGACCACAATGCGGTCATGACGTCCTTCTCATCCTTGATCCCGAGGCCTAGCCATAGATCCTGGACTATAAATGATAATGTATTAGTTGACCCAACATACCGTCTAAAAATAGAAACAGCCATACAAGATTACATCGCTAATAATTTACCAACAGATACTAATCCACTGAATCTATGGGAAGCTCTTAAACCTTCCATTAGAGGAGTCTGTATCAGCCAGTCGTCTTACCGACGTAAATTGAAACAGCAAATGCAAAACAAATTAGAGGAAGCTTATTATAAAGCCTCTGAAATTTTCCAAAATTTGCCCTCTCAAACTACAAAGCTAGACTATGATAAAGCAAAGTTGGAGCTTGATCTTTTTTTAACAGACTCGGCTATACAGATTCTTCGCAAAACTAAACATACAATATATATGAAAGCTAATAAGCCAACCACATTCTTGGCATTAACTCTACGCAGAGCAGACCACATTCCGAAACCAATTCGGCTACAAATCACCAAAAACAATTTTTCTAGTAATCCACAGAAAATTATCAATGAGTTCCGTAGGAAACTCAAAGATTTATACCAAAATACACAAACATTCGACTCAACAAAATTAGACGCACTGTTATCTTCTATTCTTCTCCCAACCCTTTCTGTTACCCAACAAGAAACTTTAGATAAGCAGATCACTAATATGGAAGTCATATCAGCAATAAAATCCCTAAAATTGCATAAACGCCCAGGCCCTGATGGATACTCAGCCACATTTTATAAACACTTTACTACACTACTAGCCCCACTTATGACAAACGCATTTAATTCTCTATTAGAAGGCTGTGCCTTTAATGCGGAATCCCTACTAGCTTCAATATCCATGATTCCAAAACCGCATGCAGATGACACGTCATGGTCCAATTACAGACCAATCTCAATCCTTAATATAGACATAAAAATATTAGCAAAGATTCTATCTAATAGACTTAATCCAATTATTGGCACATTAATTCATAAAGACCAAACGGGTTTCATACCTTTCAGACAAGCAGGTGATAACATACGGCATGCTACCCTACTGGCTCATATAGCCAGGTCTCGCCAAATCCCTGCCTGTTTCCTCTCTATCGATATACAAAAGGCGTTTGACACTCTGTCATGGTCTTATCTTAAAGCCATTCTTCATAAATGGGGATTTGGTGAGCGGTTCCAGGGATGGATTTCCTCACTTTATCATAATCCAAAAGCGTATATAATCTATTCAGGTTACCGCTCAGACCCCTTTAATATTGAAAGAGGAACCAGGCAGGGATGTCCATTATCCCCTCTTCTATTCTCCTTGGCTATTGAGCCCCTAGCTCAACTTATTAGATCCAATATAAATATAAAAGGACTTGAATTAGGCAGTCACCAATATAAGTTATGTTTATTTGCCGATGACGTCTTAGTATTTCTTACTTCGCCCCTACTATCAGCTCCAAACCTCATTGAAATTCTTACAAAATTCGGTAAAATATCTGGTCTTAAGATAAATCAGCAAAAATCAAAAGCCCTAAATATATCGTTATCACCTGATTTACAGAAACAGTTACAAGACTCCCTTCCATTTACATGGTCAACAACACATTTACCATATTTAGGGATCTCACTAACGGCTAATCCAGCTGACCTATACTCTGCAAATTATCCTCCCATGCTAACTCAATTATCAACCTTACTGAGAAAATGGTCTTCTTTACCGTTAGCATGGATGGGTAGAATCACAGTAGTAAAAATGTCCATATTGCCTAAAATCCTATACCTGTTCCGTGTACTTCCTATAAACGTTCCGGCTTATTTTTTCCGAATACTACAACGCAAATCAGCCCAATTTATTTAGGGCAAACTTAAACCACGATTACCACAAAATACACTACATATGGCCCGAACCTGTGGAGGTTTGGGTGTTCCAAATTTCTCAAAATACTATTATGCTTCTCAATTAGCACAAATTATTAAATACCATGCCACTAAAGAAATCCCTCTTTGGGTAACTATAGAATCGGTGGAATGTGATCCACTTTCTATATCAAATCTGTTATGGCTTTCACCACCCCAACGACGTTCAATAACAAATCTAGTCACAAAACATAGCCTCTCAATATGGGATAGACTTAAATTCCGTTTTGGTCTCCAATCTCCACTAAATCCTCGCCTCTCCTTTCTAAACAACCCCTCCTTCTACCCAGCTTGGACTTTACCTTCCTCCTTTAAAGCTTGGATAAATGTGGGTCTTACACGAGTTCATCACTTCTACGACTCTGATAAACTTATTTCATTTCCTACAATAAGCAAGACACACAACATACCCAGTAATGAAACATTTAGATTCTTACAAATTAAAAACTTTTTATCCCAAAACATCCCCACAAGCTTGACAACTCCAGAATATACTTCATTTGAACGATCATGTATGTCAGATCCACACAGACGAGGACTTATCTCTGACATATATGCTCAACTACTTTCACAAACAAATTCCTCTCCCCCGTCTTATACTACCAAATGGGAAGCTGATTTAAACCTTCCTCCAGACTCACTGGATTGGTCACAAATCTGGCAATCTACAAAATCAGCCACACCCAACATAGTTGCCCTAGAAACAAATTATAAAGTTCTTACCAGGTGGTATTTAGTGCCAGCACGTATATCAAAATACCTTCCCCAATACCCCCCTCACTGTTTTCGCGGATGCAGCGACATTGGTACACATCTGCATATTTGGTGGACTTGTCCAATAGTCCAAACATATTGGTCAAAAATATTTCAAATTCTCTCTACAATGTTTGAAACCACATTACAACCGGATCCATTGGTAGCCCTCCTAAATAATAAGCCACGAAACATAACGTCAATTTAAACTTTTACTATATGTCACAACAGCTGCAAAACAATCGATAGCAAAAGCCTGGAAAACCAATAAGCTTTGTGACATATCTGTAAAACAACGTGTAACTCAAGCTATGATCCATGCTAAAATGGAGGCAATCATACTTGATAAACTGGACAAATTTGAATCTCTTTGGCTTCCATGGATAACACACATACTACCACCGGATTTGAACTATTCACTTCTTTTACCCTGATGAGATCTACCACCTTCACGGTCTATATTATTACATGTTCCCATAAATATTTAACACTCGCTTCTCTCTGGAGACCCCAAATTCCCTCCATAACTATTTCAGATCCCACCACATATTCCCACTTATAAAATTTTATTTTTAGTGATGTATAATAATAAAATATGTCTTTATCTATTTCTATTAAATTATTATTTGGTTAGGCAAACTATGTCTTTTTCGGATGCAAACTATCTATACCTTTGATGGGGATGCTTTGGAGGGACACCCATACACCCGGGATATGCCGGGCCAAATAGCCGGACCTTGGCCCTGGTTGTTTGGGTGTCTCTCTAGGTCATCTCATTAATACCCAATTTATCTAATTTAGTTGCATTTTATGTCTCACTATTGTGACATATTGTATTTTTTTTTTATATATATTTATCTTCTTACTTATTTATTTATTTTTCCAATTACAAAAGCTCTATTAATTATTATAACCATATAATTCAGATATGTACACTGGATAATAGATTTTCTTACTGATTTCTACAAGATAACTTAAGTATTATTATTCTAAGTTATTATTGAGAAGTTCCTTTTCCTCATATTTTGTAACCTTACATAAATTTAAAACCAGTACTGTAAAATTGTATTGTTGTATTCTCAATAAATTATTTGAAAAGAGAATAACCAAAGTGTGTGATTTTTTAGATGAGGCTATTGGTCAGGATTGGATTAGGGAGATGCGGCTATTTAACAAATCCTGGTTAGGAATGATTATTAAACAGAGGGAGAGAAATCTAGTAAATGTGAAGTCGGATATTATTAGTATTCAAGAACAACTAGAGGCATTTTCAGATCTAGAATCTTTCTCTACATGGGATACGAAAATCAACGAACAAACTACAAAGTTTGAGGCAGATTTAATAGTCAAGAAATCTGGGAAATTTGAAAGGGATAGGCAGGACTATATGGCAGGGCGGGAGTTTAATTGGAAGAAAGATAAGACGCCTGGACCCTCTACCCATGTACAAGAAGTTGTTCCCGAGATAAGAGACCGCCCTGAGGCCAGCACTTCATCCAATGCTGGCAGTGGGATGAATAGTAATAGAAATAGAAATAGAAATCGTATTAGGAACCACTTTAAAGATAAGAGCAAACATTGGGGTAGAAACAATAGGATCAGAAGTAGGAATAATGGGAATAGGGAACCTAATGATTGGTCAGACCTGGGCCCCTATAGATGTAGTGTGCACGAAGACTTTCCGCCCCTTCGAGATCAGAGGGGTCTATTTGGCAACTGTGAACACAATGAGAAAAGCAAGCAAGGCAATCAGAAGGCTGGAGACCTCATTGGACATGATCCTGTTACCGACGTGACTCTGCTACAGCAGAAGGAGATCACAATACAAGAGGAGAGAAGCGACCTAGTGACACCGATACAGTCCACGTTGAATGCAATTGAGAAACAACAGGAGTCCCCTCTAAAATCAAGATCCAATGACGTATTGGGGATAGGTAAGACTGGTACCAATACAATTAAATCTAAGGTTGAGATTCCTTTTTTTGTGCAAGGAGCTGCGGGAAGAACGAAACCCGCAGCGCAAAAAAGCATCGCATTCCAACCTCTATCACCCCCGAATATCAGGAGGCAGTTAAAACAACGAGAAGAGGGTGTAGGGGAGGGCGGAAATCCAAAGAGAGATAAAAACATCAGAGAGCCACTCCACTATAAAAATTTTCAATCTGTCGAAATGTGAGTTCCTTGACACAGAGCTTGAATTGCTTAGAAGGGGACTCAACTATGCCCCTGAGAGTCCTCCAAATCTGTTTGAGCTCTTTATCGATCTCAATAAGTTTGTGCGGAATCTTACTGTGAAGCGCCATTTTAGGTTGAAGGAAATAAATGGAACAAATGAGGGTCCAGAAACGACTATCCCCATTGCCCATGCTGAACCTCTAGACAAAGAGATATTGGAGATTTTGGAGGAGCTATACCTGGAAGGAGGTCAAGAATCTGTGGAAGTCTTTCCTCCCTTAACCCTGGAGGGTGTGACAATCAATACTAACTTCAGACCAAAATCAAGCTTCTACCCCCACTGGAATAAGGGGAACTTCATACCCACTTTTTACGAAGTGGTGATGGAGGAATTCAGGAAAATCTGTGGGGACAATAAACGGAAGTTTATCAAGGGCCACGAAGTAAGTCTGGAGGGCCCTTTGGGTAGTCTGAAAAAGAACTCTGAAATAGTCATAAGAAAAGCAGATAAAGGTGGAGGTCTGGTTATTCAAGATAGAGATCAATATTTAGAGGAAGCCTACAGATTGATCGGCGATACCAACACCTATGAGAGACTCACTTGGGACCCTACGGTCAACTATAACATCGAATTAAAAGCGATTCTGAACAAAGCACTATCAGATCAAGTCCTGACTAAAAACGAGTATAATTTTCTGTATACAAAGCACCCAGTGGTCCCTCACTTCTACCATATCCCAAAAATACACAAGGATATGGAGAAGCCTCCAGGAAGACCTATTATAGCAGGGATCGACAGCTTGACCAGCAATCTTGGCAACTATATTGATCACTTCCTCCAGAGACTGGTGGTCAACCTGCCATCATACATCAAGGACTCAGGCCACGCTTTAGAGGTACTTAGTGCATATACTTGGGAGCAGGGATATAGATGGCTATCACTTGATGTGACATCTCTATATACATCTATCCAGCACGAGTTCGGGCTTAGGGCTATTGAATATTATGTTGCAGAAGCACACCTATTCGATTCCAGGCAAGCTCGATTCATTTACGAATGCATTGAGTTTACTTTGACTCACAATTATTTCACCTTTTTGGACAAGTTCTATAGGCAGGTAAGGGATACAGCCATGGGTGCTAGGTTCGCTCCCAGCTATGCGAACCTGTTCATGGGTTATTGGGAGCTGAATTACATCTGGGCCAATAACCCTTATGGGAGGAACCTAGTGTTGTACTCGCGTTATATAGACGATATCCTTATCATCTGGAGCGGTACCGATGAGGAACTGAAGGGATTTCTAGCACATTGTGCAGGAAACCCTTATGGGATTTCCTTCACACATGTGGTAGACGATAAGTCCTTGATCTTCCTGGACTTAGAGCTACAGGTTGACGACACTGGGGCCATTTACTCAAAAACCCATTTCAAACCGAGCGCTGGTAATTCATATCTCCACGCCCGGAGCCACCGTCACCATAGATGGATTAGGAATGTACCTTTTGGTCAGTTTTGCAGACTCAGGCGGACCTGCACCCTGAAGCACGATTACGAAGAACAAAGCCTTGTCCTCAAGACGAAGTTCAAGGAAAAGGGTTACGAAGAGGAGCATATAGAGGAGGCGTTCCAAAAATACCTTGTGCTATATGACAATACTCGTGTTGGAGGGGAAAAAAAGACAAATCCTCACATGGATGAACGACCACAAGTACGTTTTTGCACTAGGTATAACAACAAGGCCCTCATAATACAAAAAATCCTCAAAAAGAACTGGAGGATCCTTGAATCAGACCCTATCTTGAAGACAAGCCTTCCTTCGCATCCCAATTTGGTCCTTAGGAGACCGAAGGACCTAAGGAGCATTTTTGCCCCTAGCAGAGTGAGAAAACAAAGAAATGGAGGGCTCAGCAGCATTTGGAGCACGATTTTTGACCAGAAGGGTAGTTACAGATGTGGGAGTAACACTTGTGGGAACTGCGTGCATATGTGCCATAGAAAGAAAGAAGTCGTTGGAACAGACGGTAGGATTCACAAGATGAAGCAGTTTATCAACTGCGGCACCCCGTATGTCATCTATGGCCTTCTGTGCCCTTGTGGCCTCCTTTATGTAGGACGGACGTCAAGACCCATGAGGACCAGAATGAACGAGCACAGGAGCAGTATCCTAACAGAGAAGGACAACTATTCAATACCAAAACACTTTAAAGAAACCCATAGTAGCAGTACAGACGGCCTCAAAGTGTTCGGTATAGAAGCGATGCCGAGCGACTTGGATAGCGGCAAAAAACATCAAATGCTGTGTAATAGAGAGGCCTTCTGGATTTTTTCCCTAGGAACTCTGGCCCCAAAAGGCCTGAACGAGGAAATCGAACTGCACAATGTTGTCTAACTCCTTCAGTTCCCGTCAAAGCCCCCGAGTCATTGGTGGCACTAGCCAGGTCAATTAGGGTTTGAACTTTCAAGTGTGCTTATTGCCACCAATATGCAGGTTGGGGCTCTCTTTTGGGTCATATGGGGTACACTAGGTTCAGTGACTAGGAATTGGGGCAGATAGGTTTGACAGATGTAGTAGTAGTTTTACAGTTTTTAGTTCCATGTGTAGAAGCTTAATTTGTCAATTTGTCAACATTATGTAGTCTATGTCATTTTATGTACTTCACCGCCATTGGGTTATAGTGTATTATTTCCATTAGGTGCAAGCGGGCAATGGTCTCTCTCGTCTTTGGTATGCCAGTCCGCAGAGGTATCCTCCATGGCATTTGCTAGGGGGACGGTCACTATGGTCATTTGACATAGCATGTTCTATCCTGCCATAGGTTATTTATTCTACTATATTTATATTTTATTATATCTACATGGAGTGGTGCTTAGTCTCTTAGCTGGCATTCTCCATTGCTGTTTTTTAATGGTGTTATTAATGGTTTAGGCCGATGAGCATTTGTTTTTAGATCTCATATTTATTGTAATTTTATTTTTTTGATCAGTATTATTTAGGTATCATCGTGCACGGATTCCTTTTTGGTTTTATTTTTATGATCAGCGACTAATTGCTATGGATTTTCATGTTTTGACCTTTTTAAGATACTATATTTTATGAAAAATATATATATTATATGTTGTTTAATCAACCGTATTTTAAATCTATGAACCATACATATATTATTAAGTGTTGTTTAACTTATCGCACCTTGGAAGGATACCTCTGCGGATCACATCAACGGAATATCATCTATTAGTATTTTCATTGGTATCGATTTGATCTCCTCACCAACCTCCCCATTTGAGATTGATCTCTATTTTTTACTATATATATATATATGTGTTTTTTATTAATACACCTTTACCCTCTATATCCATCCCAAGAATGGTCCTTGTAGAGTGATGTGGGCTGCGAGCTGCCTGTGGCTGTGACTAGAATGCTGCCTGTATTGTGCAGGCATTGTCAGCCTAGGATAGCTGACAGCAGTGGAGCTATTGGTGGGAGGCGCGCGGACCTACGGAGATGCGCGCGCACCAACGTTTCTGGCCATTCACAGGCAGCTCCATGACGGCCGGAAGCAGCGGGTGGAACGCAAACACACCCAAGCTTCTGGGCCGTGTCCCCTGCACACAGCGTCTTCTGATGCTTGTGGAAGGGGAACTGACGTCACGATCAGCCTGAAGTTGCGGGTGGAACGCAGGAACGCCCGCACTTCCTGGTCCTTCGGGCGGCGTGCGTTCCACACGCTGTGTGCAGTGCTTATATGGCTCCTGGGAGCCAGAGAAGCCCCGTACTATCCACCGCGGTTTGTCCATGGCATGGGGCCATCTACCAGGGCTGCTTGCAGGAGGAGAGGTATGTGTGGTCGGCGCCACCCCCCACTCCTTTTTTTTTTTGCGGTCTATACTGATTTTGCTATAGATTTGTTGGCTCAGTATATAGCAAGCAACATAGAGTGATGCCTGTTGCTTGTTGTTATTAGTACTATCCTTTGGCTGCAAATGGGGTTTGCACACAGAGGGAGGGGTCCAGGGAGGGTAAGCCTAAATGGGTGGGTGTTGCCGATTGTGAGGGGGCGTCGCTACCAATTGGGTGTGGCAGACACAGGTACTTATGCACACACATATATACATCTATAGAGAGGCAATTTCGAGAGACCAGCCATTGCCCGTTCAGGCTCTGAAGAAGGGGGTGCTCCCCTGAAACGCGTTAGCCATTGGCCATTTGCACCGGTCTGACCCTCTTGGCAATAGGTCCTGGTGTGTCGATCCACAGAACAGCGCATTTGCGCCCTTTTTAAAGCTGGTTTTGATAGCTCGTTTGTGAGTATAATTTTTGCTGTTTTTTTTTTTTTTTGAAAAATATTTATTGGGTTTTATGACATATATAAGTACAGGACTTAGTGTTACAAAAGTCACAAAATAATAAACGTACATTCTATAAGTAGCATAACTTCCCATGGTAGTAAAAGTAAACTCTTGTCATATCAATTGAACCAGATGAGAAGTAGCAGAGAGACAAAAATAACATAAAAATAACAATAAGAAAAAAAAGAAAAAGAAAAATTAAGGGAAAGGGAAGATGGGGGGGTTCATGTTTGCCATCCCTTCAACATTACGGGTAGAGTTTTTCTCGAGACACAAAATCTTAACATCTAAGTACCTTCAGGAGTGGAGGCAGCGTCTGACTAAACTCAAGAGGGTGGATGTCAAGGGGTACAATAAATTTATGGATAACCTACGGTGGGTTAAAAATAAAAGAATCTGGGGTGGGAGGTATTTTGAGTCGACCTAGGGAATTGGTGACATCATTTGTTAAGTACCATTTCGAGTATCGAAATGGGTTCATTATTTCGACCATAGCCTGCGGAGCGAATGTAGCTTCAATGTATTTCCTCCATCTTTTGAAGAAACGGGAAGTTGATCGGAAATTAAGGGTGATGGTGTCCAGCCTCTCTAGATTAAAAAGTGATGTTAAAGCTGTTTTGAACGTTGTTAGGGAAGGAGGAGTAGCTGATATCCAGTGAGACATGATAGTCCTGCGGGCCACTAGAAGACACAGGTGAGCCCAGTGTGGAATATTTTGTGAGACCCTCGTTGGTGATGAGGGTGAAGGGGGTATACTGAACAGGCATAGTAGGCGGTCCTTTGTGCACTGAAGTTTGTGGACCTCGTTGATGTAGTTGATCACCTTAGTCCAGTAAGCATCGATCTTGTTGCAGTCCCAGAGTCTATGTAGTAACGTGGGTCGAGGCATGTTGCACCAGGGACATTGGGCTTGGGTGGGGTCTACCTTGTTGTAGCGGAAGGGGAAATAAGCTCTGTGAATGATCTTGAATTGCGTTTCCCTCCAAGATTCAGAAGAAGTAAGGTTGCGGATTGTCTTGTATCCCTCAAGGATTTTTTCTGGCAGAGATTCGTCACCCAAGACGTGTGTCCACTTTTGAAAGGGTTTGAGGGCATACTTCCGTGTTTGATGTTGTATAAGATAGGAGTAAATATTGGAGATGGAGTAGTTATTATTTTTGATGAGAGTATCAATGCAGGATGTTTCAAGTGGGTTGGTATGAGGACTAGAACATGATTTGAGGTAATTGATGAGTTGGTGATAAAAGAAAGCATGTGTTGGTGGTAGGGAATATTCCCACATTAGGGTATGAAATGGTTTGATTTTGCCTGGCTTGTTGAGGTAGCAGGAGGAGACATCTGTGAGGCCTTTAAGTTTCCATTGGCCAAAAGCTTTATGGATGAGAGATGGAAGGAACATAGGATTGCCTTGTATTTTGAGGTATTTGGAGATGCTGGATGGAACTTTAAGCAATTTTCTGACTTCTCTCCATGCAATAACCGTATCTTTAATTATTACACTTGTTTTGAGGTGAGGGGGTAGTGTATTGGGATTAGAATGAAGGATGGCCGAGAGGGTATATGGGTGTACCATAGCCTCCTCCAAGTATAGATTAGAGTATCTAGAACCACCAGTTAGCCAGTCTAAGCCCTGTCTAAGTAAACATGCCAGGTTGTAAAAACGCATATTGGGCAGTCCCGCCCCACCCTCGCCCTTCGGGAGACATAATTTCTGTAGCGCTATGCGAGGTTTTTTGTGAGACCATATAAAGGTAGTTAGGGCCCTCTGGATTTTTTGGATGTCTGAATGTTTAATTAGGAGAGGTATGGTCTGCATTGGGTAGAGCAGGCGCGCAAAGGACACCATTTTGAATAAATGGCATCTCCCAAAGAGCGAGAGAGGTAGGGACCCCCAAGCCTCCAACTCCTTTACAATTTTGGTTATCAAAGGGGGGTAGTTCAAAGAATATAAGGAGGATGGCTCACGTCCTATTTTAATGCCCAGGTATGTAATGTGTTGGTTGGCTATGGTCAAGGGGGATAGGTGTTTCCATTTACTGGAGAGATGGGGGTGTAATGGTAGGATCTCACTTTTGTCAAAATTGATTCTGAATCCCGAGCAGAGTCTAAAGTCTGAGAAAAGTCGTTTGAGTCTGTCAAAGTCTGTGATAGGGTCGGTGGAGAATAGCAGTATGTCGTCCGCGAATAGCGCCGAACGAAGAGTGTGGTTCTCTAGAGTGATGCCACTGATTCCATCAGCCGAATTTAATATTCTGGACAGGGGTTCGATTGCTAGATTGAACAGGAGTGGAGACAGGGGGCATCCCTGTCTCGTTCCTTTTGTTAATGGAATCGTGTCCGAAATGAAATCAGGGGTGACAAGACGTGCGGTGGGGGATGCATACATTTGAAGCAAGAATCTCATAATCGGTCCTGAGAATCCAAATTGTGTCATCACTCTAAAGAGCCAGGAGAAACTGATGTTATCGAAGGCCTTTTCCGCGTCCAATGACATGATGGCAATGTCTTGGTTGGGGTGAGTTTTGGCGTATTCTAGAGCCATTAAAACCTTACGGATGTTTAGGGTGGCCGATCTGCCCGAGACAAAGCCAGATTGAGCTGGGTGCAATAGAGATGGAAGTAAGGGAGCTAGCCGTGACGCAATTATTTTGGACAAAATTTTGACATCAACATTTATTAATGAAATTGGTCGGTATGAGCCCGGTAATAGGGGGTCTTTCCCTTTTTTAGAGATTAATTTGATGTGAGCCTGTGTACCCGTAGGAAGATAGGGCCCTCCGTCCCACATAGCTGCGTAGACATGTTTTAAAGTATCAGGGATGAATTCTCTAGTCATTTTATAGAATTCAGCGGTATAACCGTCGGGTCCCGGGGCTTTGGCCGAGGCCATGTTTTTGATCGTGAACCGAATATCATCGACGGTGATGGGGGCATTAATCGTCTCTAATTGTGTGTGGTGGAGTTTGGGTAAGTGTATTTTGTCGAGTAGTAAGTCAGTGGTAGGTAAGTCAGTCGGGTCAGCTTTGTATAGATTGGTATAGTATTCCACGAGTAGGTTGCTTATTTCAGCTGGGGAGGTGGTCAAAGACCCTGTCTTAGCTCTAAGAGCTGAGATACGGGTGGGATGTCTGGGGCCTGAGCACATCTTGGCCAGAAGCCTACCAGCCTTGTTTCCAAATCTATGAAAATGTAATTGGGAGTAAGATGTTTTGGCCGCTTCATGTTGTTCTGCCCACAGGTCAAAGGTGCTTTTGGCCTGTCTCCATTTTTGTATGTTTTCTATGGTGCGATTTAACGAGAGCTGCTCATGAGTCTGTCGTAGGGCTTCGCTTGATTTACTATACTGTTGCTTGGCTTTCTTTTTAAACTGGGCTGTGTACGAAATTATTTTACCTCTTAAGAAGGCCTTGCCTGCTTCCCAGAACAGGTTAGGGTCCGTAATGTGTGCTCCATTAGTGGAGATGTATTCCTCCCAGGCGCAGTATAGTGTATGTTTAAAGTCTTCATTGTCACTTAAATAGGAGGGGAAACGCCAAGTAGGGGAGGGAGATGAGCGAGCTGTTTGGGTGAGATGAATCACGATTGGGCTGTGGTCTGAGATCACTGCGTCTTGTATGTCTGGTGCACTGATTATGGAGCTCAGGGATGGGGAGGCAAAAAAATAGTCTATACGTGAAAACGTGTTGTGCGGGGGCGAAAAAAAGGAGTATTCCCGTTCCGTTGGGTGCATTAGGCGCCATACATCCTCAAATTGTATGGAGGCAATGGTTTGTGCCAATAGGGTGGTTGTACATGATGGGGAAGTACGGGTTTGTGTTCTGTGTGTAGGGGGGCCCGAACGATCAGCCAAGGGGGACATGACTGAGTTAAAGTCCCCGCCCAATAGGTGTAGCGTCTCTGGTGTAGTCAGCACCCATGTCACTAAGTCCTGGAAGAAGGAGGTGTCAGGAGAGTTGGGAGCATAGATGTTAGTAAGTGCTATGTATTTGTCATCTATGGTCAGATGTAGAGTCATTTTTCTTCCCTCTGAGTCAACCTTGATATCTCTGACTTTGTGTTGTAGATTTTTATGCAGGAGGATAGCAACCCCTGCTTTACGCCCCCCTGCTGGTGAGCCATATACAGAGCCCACCCACAATTTACGTAGACGTTGCAGATCGTCTGCAGCCAGATGTGTCTCCTGAAGTAGAGCCACATCTGCCCGGAGACGCCGCAGGTGTCTGAGAATGGACATACGTTTGTTGGGGGAACGCAGCCCCTTAACATTCCATGAGACAAACTTTAGGTGACTCCCTGGTGTAGACTGTGACATAGTTGGCATTTGAAAGTGTTTTGGTTTAGGGGCTTGTATAGAAGCCCCTGAGTGGATGTATTATCTACCTCCTGGGAGCCGCCAAAGCGCCTCGGAACCCCTGAAGACATAGGAATTAGGCTGGCAAACATGAACTTAAACTTCTCTAAGTAACAATAATATGTAAACATTAGTAAGGCAGTATATCGTGTAAGGAAATACAAATCTCGAGTTGTGGACTTCTCTTTTTTCCACATGAGGTCTCACCTATCTAGCCAGCGTAGCTCCCATTGATTGCCAGCTCCTCAGCTAGGGGCAGGGCGGTAGCAACGGGGGGTGGGGATAGGGAGGGTGAGGGAGAGGAAAGGGGAATAGGGAGGGGGGGGGAGTAGGATAGGAAGGGGGGGTGGTTCGGGGGGGGATCTCCTGAGGCGGTAGTGCAGGCGTAAAGTAATCAATGGCGAGGTATACTGAACATAGGGGAGAGCCCTCCTCTTAAAATTAGGCTTAAGTAGCCGAAAATTAGAAAATACATACAAACATAACATTTCAAGTGTCTTTGTAAGGGAAGGTTTCCCAGGTAATGGGGGGTTATGGCAGTCATTGATTAACATGACTATAACATTATAACGTTATAATTCTTAACTGTGTAACTTTAGCCACAGGCTGGAAGGGGTAGTGCTCTATAGGGAGCATGTACGGGAGTTTATAAAACCCTCAAAAAGAAAAAAGAAAAAAAAAAAAAAAACATCTTCATCTTAATGATAAAGATTTTTATAGGACAAAATATAAAAGATGGGTTGATACTTCCCGTCCTAAGGTGACGATGTCAAAAGGGTGGTGATGTGGAGTCCACCATCAGTTCCTTCAGCGATTCCCAGAACGGTCTTCCTGGTTGGTGAAGCGGCTGCGCTTATATGGAGGTTTGGTTGGGCTTCGGGGGTGTTTAGGGGGTCCATAGGTATGTTGTGAAGATGACGATGGTGACCCCTCTGCTGCGGCACTGTGTTCCATTTCGGAGCTTCTGTTAGTTAGGTAGGTCTCCGCCTCTTCTGGTGTATGGAAGGTAAGTTGCTCCCCTTCAGATGTTTGAACACGGAGGACAGCTGGATAGGCTAGGGAGAATCGGATCTGATTGTGGTGCAGAGTGGAGCATACCGAGGAGAATGCCTTGCGTTGTTTCATTACCTCTATGGAGTAGTCCGCGAAGAGTAGCAGTTTGGCGCCATCCACCACCAGGGAGCGTGTGCGACGGAATTTTTGCATTATGGCGTTTTTGTCGGCGTAGTTTAAGTATTTCACTATCACATGCCGGGGTTTAGCACGTGTGTCAGAGTATTGGCCCATGCGGTGTGCTCGTTCAACCGTACATGGTATGCGGAGGCCAAGTTGTTCTGGAATGGTTTTTGCACAAATGTTTGTAAGGTGGGAAGCTGGGATCGACTCTGGCAGACCAATGATGCGCAGATTATTTCTTCTTGAGCGATTTTCCAAATCGTCTAATTTGTCCCATATGTCTCTGTGGGAAGCATTTATGCGTGCAAGTGCTGCAGATGAGGCAGTGCAGTCATCTTCTAATACTGAAATTCTTTCCTCCGTCTGGGAGATGCGTTGGGCCTGGGCCTGGAGTTCTATGTGCAGCTGTTCAAGCCCCCTGTGTACCGCTGCGTCCACAGTGGCTGTAAGGGATGGCCCCAGAAGTTGAACTACCGCCTGGGCAATGTTGGCAGGGGATGCGGGGTCGGATTCTGTCACAGCTGGGGCAGGGAGAGGCTGTGGCTGCTGCTGAGGCCGCTCTGTTAAGTCCGGAGCGGCCGCCATCTTGGCCGATTCGTCCGCTGTGTCTCCCGCCGGCGGAGCTGTGGAGGGGGGCGAGGACAGCGCCCGAGCGTATGATCGCTCCACAAAGCGATCCATGCCTGCCTGGGATGAAGCGGAGGCGATGGGGGTTTCCCCGGTGCTGTGGCTGGCTTATATGCCGGTTTTGTGAGGAGCTGTGCGGGAGCTGGAGCCGCTTACCTCCTCCTCATGTGGCGCCGGAACCGGAAGTGATTTTTGCTGTTTTTTATGCTGCAATAAAGTCTATCAGTGGTAATGCACTAGGTTAGTGCGCCCTCCTTCTTTTTCTGTTTTTTCTAGCTTGAATACCCATTGTTCAGAGGAGGGCTGCAAGACGCTAGGCAATACCTTGTTATAGGTGGTCGCACCACATGTTCAGTTCCTGGACACCTGAGCGCAGGAGAGATTTTTTCTTGTGTCATACGAGAGACTGCATCTTCTGTCAGACCAGACTGAACCCAGGGCAATCACTCTCTGGTCTTCTTTCCATGCCTCCTTCCACGCGATGGCTGTGGTGGTGGAGTTGTGGCAGCAGGAGGAGGAGGAGGGGGATGGTCCAACTCAACCACGTCGGTCTTGGGTGTTAGTTCCCCACTCACCCCCTTACGTAGCACTTTATAAAGCAGATCCTTACAGAGCCTGCGTTGACCCTCCTGCATGCCCTGCAGTTTTGTGGCAGCCATGCAGGCAAAGGCCTCTTCAGAAGTGGGTAAGGCTCGTAGGGACGCCGAAGCCTCCTGGATCAGCCTGAATGCTGAATCCTGCACGGGACTCAGAGTCGTCTTCCTGGCTCTTTTATATGGAAGGCGGAAGGGAGGAACCTGAGACTCAGTCAGGCTGCGACTGGTCCCAGGCTTCTCTTGGTTGCCACTTAGCCCCGATTCCTCCTGGCTGCCACTAATCACTGCCTCCTCCTGACTGCCACATTCCACAGCCTCCTCCTGGCTGAGGTCTTCCTGTGTATGAAAAAGGGACATAGTTTTAGTATTTTTTTCATCAATCACACACAATTTTCACCTCCTGACTGTTGCAAATTGAATGTTAACAAATATAACAGACTATCCTTCTGAGCCCAGCATTTTTCATTCTTGTCCCAATTTTGGGTGCCCACTACTGTCTATTGATATGTAAAACACTTTCAAGCAGCAATTAGTGATGAATACTAACATCTAGTAAACATCATTTCTTTATTGACCAGAAATCAGTAGAAGAATGCTATACCTGGCTCCAGCTGGGCTCCTCTACTTCTTCCTGGCTAGAAGGCCCAGGTTGGACATCGGAAGCCTCAGCTGGGGTGGAAGGAAGCGTGGAAGGAAGAGTAGAGAGGGATTCCCTGACTTCAGTGTGGTCTGACAGAAATCGCAGTCTCTCATAGTACCACAGCCTGGGGACATAAACGTCATCTGCTGCAGCTCCGGACCTCTGGGAATCTGTGACCTTCTTGCGCTCCCTAAGATATGTGCTCCTCAGGCCACCAATTTTGGCTTTTAAATAGGGGATGGTTGCTGTGGGGACCACCGGCTTCACCAACTCCAGCAGTTTCTCCAGCGCTGCCTGCCTATTCTGTTTGTGATTATAGTGGGGGTGTCTGACCTGCCACAGACAGGGCAGCTACCTGTATTTGTCAATGAACAGGGGGAGGAAATTGTGGTCGTTGAACCCATCCATTTTCTCTGCAAGATACAACACAAGACAAACCCTAATGTCAGGCCAAACTCCCCTAATCTTGTTACAATATAGGCTTCCATTTCAAAGCAGTATAGGCCCAAGTTTAGATCCTACCTTCGTTATCACGATCGGCGCCTCCAATGCTCCTTCCTCCACTCACAGATCGTACGTAAGACGCACGCGTGTTACACTTTATACACACTGCGCATGCGTGTAACTCCGCCCGCCCCTGATGTTCTTTCTAGTCTATTCCCCGCCACTTTTCGTTCAGCGCAGTGGGGGAAGAGTACATGGCGGATACACAGCAGGTGCGTGCTAATTGTAGCAACGAAGAGGAGGAGGAGGAGGAGGAGGAAAGGCCGGATCCGGAGATGTCCCGATCCAGAAGGAGATTTAAGGACTCAAATATGTCCTTTGGGGAGATGTTGGAGATGGTGGACATCCTGAAGAGTGCCGACTATGATGGAAAGTATGGGCCTTACCCCAACCCCAATATCAGAAAGGCCAAAATCATGGCGAAAGTGGTCAGGAGTCTGCACCGGAATTTTGGGGTACGACGATCGAAAGATCAGCTCAGGAACTGGTGGTCGGACCTCAAATTATGAGAACATGAGCAGTACAGAAAGATCCGGAGAGTGCTGCAAAAAAGTAAGTAGTTGTGCTGTGTTCCTATTTTTTTGGTGTTTATTACGTTTGTGCTGCTCCATGTGCTTTTAGGAACTGTTGTACAGTTTAAAATGGCAACTTTCATGTTCATGGGCACATTATTCGTTCGGATCAAACATTTTGCTTTCGGACTCTAAAATACCATTGTTTAGGCCATATGCATTTGGCCACCATTTTGACGCCCTATATTTGTCTTAAAAGAATTGGGTTGTGTAGATGGCTTTGTTACTAGAATGAAATGCAAACTAGATTCTGTGTAAGGAGAGGACACTGAGCAGCTGTTTTCACATCTGGACACTGGAGCACTAGGGTGGACACAAGAACACCATTTTTATTAGGGGGGCCACACAGGTGCTCCAGTGTATACTATAGGGGGGGGCTACATCTGTGAAGCTTGTACCAAACAGGTAAAGTATTGCAGCTTGACAACGGACACTGAAAATGCTACATCTTGAAACTCTGCTAAAATTGCCAATTGTACCCCACTTCCAAGCAATGTTTCCTATTTCTAGTTCTGCCATCAAATATCTGTGTGCTAATTATACCATTTTTGCTTTACATAGGGGATAAAAGACTCGGAGGACACCCCTCATCCGAGGAGACCAGAGCCCCCCCCCCCTCTGGAAGAAGGGGAAATCCCACCAACACAATCTGAGCAGGAGGAAGAAGACGTGGTGGAACTAGTCACCACAACAGGTGAGTGTCTGCGACCACAGGCTCAGATAAGAGATGGATGGCGGCATTTTTTTTAGACCTAATTTATTTTGGGGTTCCTATCTTTTTAGGTGATCGTGAGGTTGTGGATCCAGATCCTTTCACATCCGAAAGTGCCCAGATCCTGATCGGGGACATCATGGGGTGTAATTTACAATTGGAAATCCTCAAGAAAAATATCAATGATGTTATTCCAAAAAATAAAAACATCATTGATGTTTTGGGGCGAGTTTAAAGCCCCTCCAAATCACTTTCTTCTTTTGTGTGCTACAATGTGCTAAATGTTTTTGTGATTTTTCCCAAAGCCAAATTTGGAGGATGCACACAGTGTGTCAACATGTGCTATCTGCCATCACGGGAGATCAATGGACGTGTTTTGGGGGTGCAACCCCTTCCTCAATAATAAAGTAGCGGTGAGGAAGGGCTTGCTCCCCCAAAACACATCCCTTGATCCCCCGTGATGGCAGGTCGCACATGTATAAATTGTTAAATTGGTGTGCATCTTCCAAATTTGGCTTTTCCTGGGGTGACTTCACCCCATCTGAACACTATATCAAACCCAGTTCCTAAATACTCATGTCTGATATTGCCTTCAAGTTCTAAAAAATGTGACGTTTGTAAGTTCAAGATTTGTGTCTTTCTTGATGGTTTTACACAGGCCTGTTTTATCTAAAATGGAAATTTTGAGTTTTGATAATGCCACCCCAAAAATTGGTATACAACAAACAGGTTGGCTTGTTTGAAAAACCTTTGGTAAATGCACATGTGATTGTGCAGGTATTAAAAAGATTGTTAATCAAGAATGTGTGGATTATTGTCTCAACACTACAACACTTTTGAGGTGATGTCATTGTTGTTTTGTCAGAAAATGGGGGTTATTTACTAAGGGCAAATTCTCTTGGCACTACAAGTGCAGTTTCAGTGCAGTTGCAACTGCACTTGTAGTGAAATGTGTTTTTGCATTTTAGTAAATAACAGCCAACAGTGCTTTGTATAATAAGGTTACACAATCACGACATTTTCTGGACTCAACACATTTCTGTCAGGGTCAGCTAAAACAAACACAAGCAGTAAATGTCCACAAAGAATTTCTTTTTTTGTTTTATTATAAAAAGGCTTCACAGATTTGCTGGCATATTGATAGCCCCCCTACCCGCAAAGAACTCCAGGTAGCGTAACCGGACATCACGGGCACTCAGGGAGGGCAAGCCAGGATGGCCGCTTTCAAGCGCCGTCAGTGTGGTTTGATGTATCATTCCGGCCTCAGGCCCAACTGAGCCAGCATAGTTGGCTGAATGTTTTCTTAAAAAGTCACGGAGAACACAGCACGCAAGTATAATATGGTTCAGTTTATACTCCGCCATATGGATGGGTGTGAGAAATAGGCGGAACCAGCTGGCCAGGATTCCAATGTGTTCTCCACCACTCTTCGGGCTCTGGCCAGCCGGTAATTAAAAACCCTCTGTTCCGGGGTGAGGGTCCTCATTGGGAATGGCCGCATCAGGTGGTCCCCCAGCGCAAACGTTCATCAGCAACGAACACAAATGGGAGTCCTTCAACATTGTCCTCTGAAGCTGGCAAGTCCAAGCTGCCATTCTGGAGACGCCTGTAAAACTCAGTCTGGGCGATGACTCCACCATCGGACATCCGGCCATTCTTCCCCACGTCCACATACAGAAAGTCATAATTAGCCGACACCACCGCCAACATCACTATACTATTGAACCCCTTATAGTTGAAATAGTATGACCCAGAGTTGGGTGGTGGGACGATGTGAACGTGTTTCCCATCAATTGCCCCTCCGCAGTTGGGAAAGTCCCACCGCTCGGCAAAGTGGGAGGCCACAGTCTGCCATTCCTGTGGCGTGGAAGGAAACTGTTGAGGAAAAAACAATAAACATTACTATTTTTACTCAGAAACATGGCAAGCAGATTAGACACAAACATTATGGGGCAACCTCCAGAGAGCATTTATTAATGGGAATTTAACAACACCAAAGTATAAGGTACACCTATCATATTCCCCCTGCCCCCCTCTCATGGGCCATTTCTAACATTATAGGGGGTGTGTGGAAATCTTGGACAGGTAACCCTCTTCACTTCATTGAGAGATGAATGCCTAAATAATGGGTATTACTTGGAACAGCCCCTCCTTAGTTACACTATTGGCAGCCCAATGGACAGGTAAGAAGTGTCATAATACAAAGATAGAAATACTAACTGTACACATTTGAGGACATTTGGACATTCTGCTATTACCTATCAAGATAATACTAGGATCCCTAAACTTTAAACAGTACCATTTGAAAGTATACAGGCAGGCCCTTGCACTACATGCTTTGAGGAATTCATCCATAAATCTGACCAGTAAAGAGATGGGTATAGTGTGTATGGGTTTGGAAAAGTCAGCAGATAGATGATTGAGGATAGATAGAGAATTGGGATCAGCTGACTTAGCAGTTGGGGGAGGGAGGGTTACTAAAAATTATTTGGGGACACCACAAAAAAAAAGCCTCTGGCACTCTGCCAGAATTTAAAGCAAAAATAACATTTCCAAACATTTTAGGGGGTGTTTGGGGTAAAGCACTACTATGGAGCTGAAAAAATACATTGTTAAGTGACTACATGAGGTGAATATAGGCCAGGAGACACCATGCTGGGGAGGTTATTGAAGGGCAAATATGTATGAAGGACCTAAAATAATAATTACATAAAAATCCAGCATGCATGAGAACAAAGGGGACATTCACAGCATATTACAATCATGGTAATTAGGGAATGAGGAAAGAAATACAAGATATTAGCAAACATTCAATACAATAAAATGTGATGTTAAAGGATAAAAATCTTACCTTCATATACTCCTTCTGCAGGACCTGTATGATGGCAGAACAGGTCTCTGGGATGATGATACCCAGAGCCTGGGGGGAGATGCCTGTCGAGAACTTCAAGTCCTGCAGGCTTCTCCCTGTCGCCAAATACCGCAGGTTAGCGACCAACCTCTGCTCCAGAGTGATGGCTTGCCACATGCAGGTATCCTGCCTGCTAATATAAGGGGTCAGTGAAGCCAACAGATGGTGAAACACGGGGTCCGTCATCCTGAGAAAGTTCCTGAAATCATCAGGATTATTCTCACAGATCTCACGGAGCAAAGGCATATGACAGAACTGGTCACGCTGAAGCAACCAATTCTTGGTCCATGAACTCCTCCCCACCCTGTTCATGGACTGGACTTGTGTCAAGGTCAGGACCCCAACACCAAGCCCCCCGCATAGCACGAACTCTACGAGGAGTACGTATACGCAACATGGCTAGAAAACGGTCGGCTGCTCAGAACGAAGTAACAGAACGCACTGAAGAACAGCAAGGCCTGTGAAGAGCGACCTGAAAAACAGTAACGAGCGGACAAGATCGCACAGAAAACTCCAATACGAACTGACTGCACGCACTGAAGAGCAGATACAAACCCACAAGCACAAACTGAATGGCAAAAAACGGTCTGAAAACCACAAGTCTGAAAAAGCGCGAATCGTCTCTCACCAAACTTTTACTAACACGAGATTAGCAAAAGGAGCCCAAAGGGTGCCGTGCTTGGTTCTGAACCGGCCTTTTCTAGTCTCGTCGTACGTGGTGTACGTGACCGCGTGGTTGGCGATCGGAAATTCTGACAACTTTGTGCGACCGTGTGTAGACAAAACAAGTTTGAGCCAACATCCGTCGGAAAAAATCCTAGGATTTTGTTGTCGGAATGTCCGAACAAAGTCCGACCGTGTGTACGCCCTATTAGACTTACCATACCTGCAAAGCAAATTAAAAAAAAATAATAAAAAATAAAACATTTAAACGCAACCTGTGCCTAAAATATATATATGCCGAAGCATGGGGGCATCCTCCCGCAAAAGGCAGGAGCAAATCGCTCCTCCACCCACTGCTGCCCCCATGCTTCGGCATATATGCTGAAGTATGTAACTGTGGTGGTGAAATCACCTCCGACAGTGCTGGAGTCACGGCTTTATGTATCGTGGGAGCAAACGCTGTTGCTGTCAAGATAAATAAATCCGCTCTGCAGCTGAATGGCGTACCTGAAAACAAAAAAATGGTTACCAAACATGATAAATACATAACAACAATAAAACATTGCAGAATAGAATACAGTAAAAAAAGAGCAGAACAATAGAGAGAGAATAGAGAGAGAGAACAATAAAACGACAACTATTTTTGTTTTTTATTATTTTATTTTTTTTTGTGTTTTTTTTTTTTTTACTTTTTTATTTATTTATTTTTTACACTTTTTTTGTAACTTTAACTTTTGTAACTAGTACCAGGTTTGGGTCTCTCAAAATGCGATGGCATCTTGGGAGACCCTATTAAAGTGTGTCCAAGTCTGTGCAGTGCTATACCCTACGCTAATACTCAATTAGTGTATGGTAGCGTTCAAAACATTCACCAATGCAAAGACTAGGATTGTCAGGTCAGGAGGGACAATAATACAGGGTGTCACGCCTAAATCCGCGCTTGCTGCAGAAACAACATCTTTTTTGGGGGGCTCATTGGGTAGGGGTACTCGGGAGGACATAAAGAAAATGCCTCTCATGTAGCCGGCTTACTGCATTTGGTTGGGAAAGGTGAGGTGGAGCACCGTCTGGAAACAGAAGGGCTCTGACGATCTCTTCCTGTAATTTAAGGAAGGATCCAGTCCGTCCTGAAGCTCTGTATAGCACATAAGCGGTCAGCAAAGCCAATTGAAATAGACAGACACTTTTTTGTACCAGCGTCTGACCTTACGGGCAACTAGGTACGGCGCCAACAACTGGTCGTTGAGGTCCACCCCTCCCATATTTTGGTTATATTCGTGGACACAGAGGGGTTTCTCCACAACACCAGTCGTCGTAGTAATTTGGACTGTCGTGTCTGCATGAAGGGAGGTAAGAACGAAAACATTCTTATTATCCCTCCACTTCATAGCAAGCAAATTATTACACTGCAAACAGGCTCTCTCCCCCAGCCTAAGACGGGAATCTACAAGCCACTGGGGAAAGCCCCGGCGATTAGGTCGCACGGTGCCACATGCTCCAATCTGATGATCAAAAAGGTGACTAAAAAGTGGCCGCTCGTGTAATAATTGTCCACGTACAAGTGGTACCCCTTTCCAAATAAGGGTGACACCAAGTCCCATACAATCTTGCCAGCACTTCCTATGTAGTCAGGGCAGTTTGTCGGCTCTACGTAACTATCTTTGCCCTCGTAAACCATAAAACTACATGTATAGCCTGTGGCCCTGTCACAGAGCTTATACATCTTGACCCCGTATCTGGCACGCTTGCTGGGAAGGTACTGTTTGAATGACAAGCGGCCAGAAAACGTAATCAGGGACTCATCAACGCAGACAACTTGATGGGGAGTAAACAAGTCTGCAAAACGTTGGTTGAAGTGGTTTACGAGGGGCAGAATTTTGTAGAGCCGATCGTATTCAGGGTCTCCACAAGGACGACAGAGTTCATTGTTGTTGAAGTGCATGAACCGCAAAATCTGCTCGTATCGTGCCTTGGCCATGGAGGCAGATAACACGGGCATATGGTAAATTGGGTCAGTGGACCAATATGACCGCAACTCACTCTTTTTATTTATGCCCATGTTGAGGGAAAGGCCCAGAAAGAGCTTAAATTCGGAAACCGTAATTGGTTTCCAATCTCTGGCAAGGGAGGACTGGGTAATAGTTGCAATGTGTTGACCAGCGTACAAATTGCTTTGGTCCACAATAGATCTATAGAGATCTTCGGTGAAAAACAGCGAATAAAAATCCAGTGATGTAAAATCAAGTGTTTCCACCTGAATGCCAGGTTGGCCAGTGAATGGGGGAAGTACGGGTGCTGCAGAAGTGGTGGGTTCCCAATTCGGATTGGCGAATGCAGCAGGAAGGGCACTATGGGCACGACGGGCCTGTGTTCGTCTTCTTGGTGGCAGCGGGACACTACTTGTGCTTGCCACCTCGCCAGCTTGAACTGCACTTATGGTACTCGCCACGTCACCAAGTGTTACTGCAGTGCTGGATATACGACCAGGGTGTACTAGGCCGCTGGTGCTTGCCAGTTCACCAGAAGGAATAGCGGCGCTAGTACTTCTCTGCTCCATACAAGGGACCTTCGGTTCTTGCACTTCAAGGACAGAAGAAGAAGATTGGGGTCTGGTACGCATGACCTTAGCAGGGACCACAACTCCGTTGTCAGAGCTATCTGTCATGGAGCCACTGTCGTCTACAAGATCGTATTCTGAGCCTGAATCTGACAGATGAGTGACTTCCTCTTCACTATCTGTCATGCTCAGAAACGTGTAGGCCTCTTCACTAGTGTACCTTCGATGTGCCATTTTGGGCTCTAAATTTAGTGAGACTCACAGGCTAAAAAGCTCCTGACTGTCAGCGACTGTATTAAAACGCTACTAAAAAACTGTTAGCGATCACAGGGATCAGGCCTGACTCTGCGAATGCTGCAGTTATGTGTGCTTAGTGTTTTGTAAGTGTCAGTGATCGATCGATACTGCACTTGGGTGGGCTGGGCAGGGCTGGGCCGAGGGGCAAAACGCAGGTGCTAGCAGGTATCTGGGCTGATCCCGCTAACACTGCGTTTTTGGGAACCCTAAACTGCTGGGGACGCTAGTATAGATCTGATCAGATCAGATATTGATCCGTTCAGATACTATACCACTAAGGGAGGTGTATGCTGCGTGCGTGGGTGTTAGCGGTACTGGCACTAACCTAACGCTGCCTGGGGCGACGCAGACCTTATCTGACCCTAAAAACTTAACTTATATCACAACCGGGCGATTAGGGGGTTAAACCTTTATAAGGTAATAAACGGCGGGTGCCCTAAAACTATAATAGACTATAAAAACAAACTAACTAACCAGCGTCACCCGTAACAGTTATTTGGTGATCACTGGTGAAAGGGTTAACTAGGGGGCAATCAGGGGGTTAAAATCTTTATTAGGTAGTGTAACGGAACGTCCCACACTCCGCTTTAGTGTTTCCATCAGTATACCACTTGCTCCCAGTATGAATACAGATATCAGATATTCCAACCGCTCCCAAGCATAAAACAAGGCGACACTTGTTTCACTGCTAACATGGACTATTTTTTATTAGAACCAGAATACAAGACTTTATACAACGTTAGAGGAGGTTCCCTCCTCCCGCTCATATTACTCTAACAATACACCTGTAACAAATAAACATGAGCTAATTAACTAATCCTTTATACAGCCTAGGTGACTGAGACATGACCTTTTGCCCAGACTTGTGGTCACCGAGCTTCACACAGTAACAGAGTTAATTATCATAAGTACAACCACAGGACATTTTCTCACAATAGCAGGAGCTCCAATAGGAGTCGGCCCGTCTCCTACATTGTATAGAGGACAATGTGATAGTCTCTACATACATCCTGGGAGATATTGTGGACAAATATTACTGTCCCATTTTAAGTAGTCCAAGATATATTTTCTCACTCACCCTGTGCCAGGATAGCACAGGGTGACTTAGACATAAGAGGTGTATGGGGAGCTGAAACAAGGGCATCCCCTACTTTCCAAGGGACTCTGAGTTCCACGGGCCCTCCCGTCACATCTCTCCACTTTCAGCAGAAGACTAACACAGGAGGAGACCCCAGATGGGTTGACTCCGAAGTTAGTCAGTAGTTCCAGTCCTCTAATGCCTGTACCCACACAGTACCCCAAACAAATTGTTCCAAACAAAGCATTACTCACCCAGCCAACCTCTGCCTCTCTCAGAGAACATATCTGCCGCTGGGAAGAGGCCTGGACTGGCCCTTCTCCCTGGAGTCCTTTCTGCCGCTGGAGAGAAGACAGGGTGACTCGGCTCACTCCGACATGCTGTTGGGGATCTGTGTTGACTGCCCAGCATCCCTGGGGTATACAGGTGGAGACTGAAGTCCCATCCACCTTCACAGGAAATCCATCCTCTGTTAGTTGAGGGCAGAGTCCAGCAGTACTCGGCCCTGTTGCCAGCCCTTCTGCTGGAAACCCCACACCATCTGCTCTGGCTAACTGTTGGGGAGGGAGGCCGACTGCCCCGCCTCCCTAGAAGTCTGTAGTTGTTGCCGGTGCTGGGCAGAGGTTGGTAGCACTCTGCCCGGTTGCCAGTGCTTCAACTGGGGGAGTTCCTTGTAACTCCACAGATAGTTCTGTTTGTGCTGGGCAGAGCACAGTGAAGTTTGGCCCCAATATCAGCTCTTCTGCTGGAGGCTCATCAGGTTGTTCTTCCTCAGCAGAAAAGTCTATTAAATCCCCTATCTCTATAACTGGTGTCTGGGGATAGAGGTTCACCATCTCCTGTCCATGGAAACCAGAAGATGTTATCAGTGCTGGGCAGAGGTTAGCAGAGCTCTGCCCTGTGGTCAGCACTTCAGGTTTGGGGACGGCAATCTTCAGATTTTCCACTGCCGATTCTCTGGCATGCTGCTGAACGTGTTCTAGCAGTTTCCTGTATGCCCTTTCCAGATGCTGTTCCTTCCTTAGCAAATGGTCCAGATCAGGTTTGAGCTCTGAGACCCCTGCAAGACCGAGCATAGCCTCTCTATATTCTCGCAGGTCCTCAAGGTCAGGTTCCCCTTCATCGCCAAACACAAAATGATCTGTAAGGCTCTCCCACAGCAATCCAGGGCCTCCAAAGTCATATCCCTCCAGAGAGCATTCTGTTGTCTCCCCTAAATATCCCTGCTCTGCGTGCCATTGCAGAGCCCGATAATGATTGTCCAGCTCTATCTCCTGCTGGACCAGCCTGTCCAACTCAGTTACCCATTGCTCCTGGGGCCGCTCTCCCAGGAATGCCATCCGCAATGCCCGTTGCTCACTGGCCCGTTGCTCTTGGGTTGGAAAGCACTTGGCCTGTTTTATACCAGCGAGCTGGAGGGCTCCAATCCAGAGCTCCACCCGAATTTGCTGCCTAAGCTCCAGGTATTCATCCTCAGACACAGTCCTGGTGTATGTTGAAAGGATGATCCGCAGCAGCCCCGGGAACTCTGATGCCAGGTCCATATCTCTGCTGGGGTGACTGAAGTCTGCTATCCTGATCTTGGATGCAGGTGGAGGTTTAGATTTCCTAGACTGCAGGAAGCTTCCCGCTGCTTGCCACCAATGTAATGGAACGTCCCACACTCCGCTTGAGTGTTTCCATCAGTATACCACTTCCTCCCAGTCTGAAAACAGATATCAGATATTCCAACCGCTCCCAAGCATAAAACAAGGCGACACTTGTTTCACTGCTAACATGGACTATTTTTTACATATACACCTAGGTGACTGAGACATGACCTTTTGCCCAGACTTGTGGTCACCGAGCTTCACACAGTAACAGAGTTAATTATCATAAGTACAACCACAGGACATTTTCTCACAATAGCAGGAGCTCCAATAGGAGTCGGCCCATCTCCTACATTGTATAGAGGACAATGTGATCAGCTCACTCAATTAACATGTTGAGTTCAGAATCAATCAAACCAAGAATAGTCTCTACATACATCCTGGGAGATATTGTGGACAAATATTACTGTCCCATTTTAAGTAGTCCAAGATATATTTTCTCACTCACGCTGTGCCAGGATAGCACAGGGTGACTTAGACATAAGAGGTGTATGGGGAGCTGAAACAAGGGCATCCCCTACTTTCCAAGGGATTCTGAGTTCCACGGGCCCTCCCGTCACAGGTAGTATATGGGGGTCCCTGTTGCTATAAAACGCTGACGGCGAACCTATATACTTACCTCCCTAACTAGCGTCACCTGTGTCACTAATACAGAAAAACGATCGCTTAGTGACACTGGCGATGGGGGGGTGATCAAGGGGTTAAAACATTATTATGGGGGTTAGGGGGGTACCCTAGACCTAAAGGGGGGTACCCTAGACCTAAAGGGGGCTAACCCTAACTGCCCTACCACTTATAACTGTCACAAACTGACACCAATGCAAAAAAAACTGATTTTGGTGTCACTGTGACAGGGGGTAAAGGGGGGTAATCGGGGGGAGATGGGGCGTGAAAAGTGTGCCTAGTGTGTTCTACTGAAAGTGTAGTGTTGGTGCAACTCACATTGATGTCTTCTCTCCTCGGCGCCGGAACGAAAAGACTGGCTCGAGGAGAGAAGTCATCACTTCCTCTGCCGCTGTTTACATTACAGCAGCAGAGGAAGATTTTCATTCCTGGGGAGCGATCGCGAGGGGATGGCCATGAATGAGTGGCCTCCCCCTCAGCCTGTATCGCTTCCCCAGCGAAGCCGACCGCCTCGGACACCGGGGGGGTGCGATGCACCCCCAGCCCGCGGGAGGCAGATCACGTATCAGGTACGTGATTTTGCCTGCCCGTGCCATTCTGACGCAGTATATCTGCGTTAGGCAGTCAGCAACTGGTTAAGCATCATTAAAATCACTGCTCCCCAAAAACAGCCGTTTTTAAAACTTTTTTGCCTTGATACATGTCCCCTGGGGCAGGACCCGGGTCCCCAAACACTTTTTAGGACAATACCATGCAAACTAGCCTTTAAAATAAGCACTTTTCATTTTGAACGTTCAAGTCCCATAGACGTCAATGGGGTTCTAACGTTCGTGCAAATTTTCGGTCCATTCGCAGGTTCTGGTGCGAACCGAACCTGGGGGTGTTCGGCTCATCCCTAATCCTGGGCGGGCGTCATATGACGTCCTCGGTTTCTCGCCGCTCCAGTGCGGCGATCAGGGATAAGATGTGTCCCTCGGACACAGCCCATCCCAGAGTCGTGTAAAGAGCCAATAAAAGATGGCTCTTTACCACGTGACCGGCTGTGTCTGATCACAGCCAGTCACATGTACTGCCCTCGTGCACGACGCTCGTGCATGCCCCTAAGGAGCGCACAGAGCGGCGATCGGGGATGAGGCTTGTCACCCTGACACAGCCCAAACTCGATCACAGTAAAGAGCCAATGAAATTGGCTCTTTACCACAGGACCGGTTGTGTCCAATCACAGACGGTCACAGAATGTCAACAAACCACGGTAACGAGATGTTACCGGGTTCTCCTCCTCACAAACTGATTGTGTGTGAGAAGGAGATTGCGGTAACATCTCCTTACCTCTCACAGTGTACACCAACCACATTGATTGCCCCCCCAATAAAGAGGACCTGTCACCAGCCATCAAAGTACCTGTCACCACCGATCAAAGTACCTGTCACCACCCATCAAAGTACCTGTCATCACCCATCAAAGTACCTGTCATCACCCATCAAAGTACCTGTAATCACCCATCAAAGTACATGTCACAGCCCATCTGAGTACTCAAGTACCTTTCACAGTTCATCTGAGTACCCGAGTACCTGTCACAGTATATCGAGTACCCAAGTACCTGTCATTTTATATCTGAGTAACTGAGTATCTGAGTACCTGTCATAGCCCATCTGAGTACCTGAGTACCTGTCACAGCCCATCTGAGTACCCGAGTACCTGAGTACCTGAGTACCTGTTACAGCCGATCTGAGTACCCGAGTACCTGAGTACCTGTCACAGTAAATCTGAGTACCTGTCACAGTTCATCTGAGTACCCGAGTACCTGTCACAGTCCATCTGAGTACCTGAGCACCTGTCACAGTTCATCTGAGTACCCAAGTACCTGAGCACCTGTCACAGTCCATCTGAGTACCTGAGTACCTGTCACAGCCCACCTGAGTACCTGAGTACCTGTCACAGCCCACCTGAGTACCCGAGTACCTGTCACAGTTCATCTGAGTACCCGAGTACCTGTCAAAGTCCATTTGAGTACCCGAGTACCTGTCACAGTCCATCTGAGTACCCAAGTACCTGTCACAGTTCATCTGAGTACCCGAGTACCTGAGCACCTGTCAAAGCCCATCTGAGTACCTGAAAACCTGTCACAGCCCATCTGAGTACCAGAGTACCTGTCACAGTTCATCTGAGTACCCAAGTACCTGTCACAGTTCATCTGAGTACCTGAGTACCTGTCACAGCCCATCTGAGTATCTGTCACAGTTCATCTGAGTACCTAAGTACCTGTCACAGCTAATGTGAGTACCTGAGTACCTGTCACAGCCCATCTGAGTACCCGAGTACATGTCCCAGTCCATCTGAGTACCCGAGTACCTGTCACAGTTCATCTGAGCACCCAAGTACCTGTTACAGTTCATCTGAGTACCCAAGTACCCAAGTACCTGAGTACCTGTCACAGTCCATCTGAGTACCTGAGTACCTGTCACAGTCGATTTGAGTACCCGGGTACCTGTCACAGTTCATCTGAGTACCCGAGTACCTGTCACAGACCATCTGAGTACCTGTCACAGCCCATCTGAATACCTGTCACTGCCCATCTAAGTACCTGTCACCACCCATCAGAGTACCCAAGTACCAGTCACCAGCCCATCAGAGTACCCCAGTACCTATCTGTAGCCCATCAGAGTACCCGAGTACCTGTCACCAGGCCATCAGAGTACCCGAGTACCTGTCACCAGACCATCAGAGTACCCGAGTACCTATCTGCAGCCCATGCCTCATAGAATATACGTTGGGGTTTTTGCTTTCCAAAATGGGGTCATTTTGTGGGTAATTCCACTGTCCCGGTGCTCAAGGACCTTCAAAATGTAATGGGTAGGAATGAAATGAGATGTGTAATTTATGCTCCTAGAACGCCTGTAGGTACTACTTCAATGTTATGCCTCTGTATGTGGACTGGCTGTGTAAACGTTTCACACATGTGGTATTGCCATACTCAGGAGGAGTAGCAGAATGTGTTTTGGGGTGTAATTTTTGCTATATACATACTATGTGTTAGAAATGTCTTATAAATTGACAACTTTGTGTAAGTTCAAAAGACTGATAATGCCTCATAGAATATACGTTGGGGTGTTTGTTTTCCAAAATTGGGTCATTGTGTGAGTAATTCCATTGTCCTGGTGCTCCAGGGCCTTCACAAATGTAATAGATCGTTAGGAAATTAGAGGTGTAATTTATGCTACAAAAGCGCCTGACGGTGCTCCCTGCATGTTGGGCCTCTGTATGTGGCCAGGCTGTGTAAAAGTCTCACACATGTGGTATTGCCATACTCAGGAGGAGTAGCAGAATGTGTTTTGGGGTGTCATTTTTTCTATATACATGCTTTGAGTTAGAAATATTTTATAAACTGACCACTTTGTGTAAAAAAAAAATGTTTTAATTTTCTTTCCACGTATTCTGAAGACTCGTGGAAAAAAATGAACTGTTCAAAAGACTAATTATGCCTCATAGAATAGACATTGGGGTGTTTGCTTTCAAAAATGGGGTCATTTTGTGGGTAATTCCATTGTCCTGGTGCTCCAGGGCCTTCACAAATGTAATAGATCGTTAGGAAATTGTAAGTTGTAATTTATGCTCCTAGAACCCCTGAAGCCCTGCATTTTGGACCTCTCTGTGTGGCCAGGCTGTGCAAAAGTTCAACACATGTGGTATTGCCATACTCAGGAGGAGTAGCAGAATGTGTTTTGGGGTGTCATTTTTTCTATATACATGCTTTGAGTTAGAAATATTTTATAAACTGACCACTTTGTGTAAAAAAAAAAATGTTTTAATTTTCTTTCCACGTATTCTGAAGACTCGTGGAAGAAAAAAATGAACTGTTCAAAAGATTAATTATGCCTCATAGAATAGACATTGGGGTGTTTGCTTTCAAAAATGGGGTCATTTTGTGGGTAATTCAATTGTCCTGGTGCTCCAGGGCCTTCACAAATGTAATAGATCGTTAGGAAATTGTAAGGTGTAATTTATGCTCCTAGAACCCCTGAAGCCCTGCATTTTGGACCTCTCTGTGTGGCCAGGCTGTGCAAAAGTTCAACACATGTGGTATTGCCATACTCAGGAGGAGTAGCAGAATGTTTTTTGGGGTGTCATTTTTTCTATATACATGCTTTGAGTTAGAAATATTTTATAAACTGACCACTTTGTGTAAAAAAAAAAAATGTTTTAATTTTCTTTCCACGTATTCTGAAGACTCGTGGAAGAAAAAAATGAACTGTTCAAAAGATTAATTATGCCTCATAGAATAGACATTGGGGTGTTTGCTTTCAAAAATGGGGTCATTTTGTGGGTAATTCAATTGTCCTGGTGCTCCAGGGCCTTCACAAATGTAATAGATCGTTAGGAAATTGTAAGGTGTAATTTATGCTCCTAGAACCCCTGAAGCCCTGCATTTTGGACCTCTCTGTGTGGCCAGGCTGTGCAAAAGTTCAACACATGTGGTATTGCCATACTCAGGAGGAGTAGCAGAATGTGTTTTGGGGTGTCATTTTTTCTATATACATGCTTTGAGTTAGAAATATTTTATAAACTGACCACTTTGTGTAAAAAAAAAATGTTTTAATTTTCTTTCCACGTATTCTGAAGACTCGTGGAAGAAAAAAATGAACTGTTCAAAAGATTAATTATGCCTCATAGAATAGACATTGGGGTGTTTGCTTTCAAAAATGGGGTCATTTTGTGGGTAATTCAATTGTCCTGGTGCTCCAGGGCCTTCACAAATGTAATAGATCGTTAGGAAATTGTAAGTTGTAATTTATGCTCCTAGAACCCCTGAAGCCCTGCATTTTGGACCTCTCTGTGTGGCCAGGCTGTGCAAAAGTTCAACACATGTGGTATTGCCATACTCAGGAGGAGTAGCAGAATGTGTTTTGGGGTGTCATTTTTTCTATATACATGCTTTGAGTTAGAAATATTTTATAAACTGACCACTTTGTGTAAAAAAAAAATGTTTTAATTTTCTTTCCACGTATTCTGAAGACTCGTGGAAGAAAAAAATGAACTGTTCAAAAGATTAATTATGCCTCATAGAATAGACATTGGGGTGTTTGCTTTCAAAAATGGGGTCATTTTGTGGGTAATTCAATTGTCCTGGTGCTCCAGGGCCTTCACAAATGTAATAGATCGTTAGGAAATTGTAAGTTGTAATTTATGCTCCTAGAACCCCTGAAGCCCTGCATTTTGGACCTCTCTGTGTGGCCAGGCTGTGCAAAAGTTCAACACATGTGGTATTGCCATACTCAGGAGGAGTAGCAGAATGTGTTTTGGGGTGTCATTTTTTCTATATACATGCTTTGAGTTAGAAATATTTTATAAACTGACCACTTTGTGTAAAAAAAAAAATGTTTTAATTTTCTTTCCACGTATTCTGAAGACTCGTGGAAGAAAAAAATGAACTGTTCAAAAGATTAATTATGCCTCATAGAATAGACATTGGGGTGTTTGCTTTCAAAAATGGGGTCATTTTGTGGGTAATTCAATTGTCCTGGTGCTCCAGGGCCTTCACAAATGTAATAGATCGTTAGGAAATTGTAAGGTGTAATTTATGCTCCTAGAACCCCTGAAGCCCTGCATTTTGGACCTCTCTGTGTGGCCAGGCTGTGCAAAAGTTCAACACATGTGGTATTGCCATACTCAGGAGGAGTAGCAGAATGTGTTTTGGGGTGTCATTTTTTCTATATACATGCTTTGAGTTAGAAATATTTTATAAACTGACCACTTTGTGTAAAAAAAAAATGTTTTAATTTTCTTTCCACGTATTCTGAAGACTCGTGGAAGAAAAAAATGAACTGTTCAAAAGATTAATTATGCCTCATAGAATAGACATTGGGGTGTTTGCTTTCAAAAATGGGGTCATTTTGTGGGTAATTCAATTGTCCTGGTGCTCCAGGGCCTTCACAAATGTAATAGATCGTTAGGAAATTGTAAGTTGTAATTTATGCTCCTAGAACCCCTGAAGCCCTGCATTTTGGACCTCTCTGTGTGGCCAGGCTGTGCAAAAGTTCAACACATGTGGTATTGCCATACTCAGGAGGAGTAGCAGAATGTGTTTTGGGGTGTCATTTTTTCTATATACATGCTTTGAGTTAGAAATATTTTATAAACTGACCACTTTGTGTAAAAAAAAAATGTTTTAATTTTCTTTCCACGTATTCTGAAGACTCGTGGAAGAAAAAAATGAACTGTTCAAAAGATTAATTATGCCTCATAGAATAGACATTGGGGTGTTTGCTTTCAAAAATGGGGTCATTTTGTGGGTAATTCAATTGTCCTGGTGCTCCAGGGCCTTCACAAATGTAATAGATCGTTAGGAAATTGTAAGTTGTAATTTATGCTCCTAGAACCCCTGAAGCCCTGCATTTTGGACCTCTCTGTGTGGCCAGGCTGTGCAAAAGTTCAACACATGTGGTATTGCCATACTCAGGAGGAGTAGCAGAATGTGTTTTGGGGTGTCATTTTTTCTATATACATGCTTTGAGTTAGAAATATTTTATAAACTGACCACTTTGTGTAAAAAAAAAAATGTTTTAATTTTCTTTCCACGTATTCTGAAGACTCGTGGAAGAAAAAAATGAACTGTTCAAAAGATTAATTATGCCTCATAGAATAGACATTGGGGTGTTTGCTTTCAAAAATGGGGTCATTTTGTGGGTAATTCAATTGTCCTGGTGCTCCAGGGCCTTCACAAATGTAATAGATCGTTAGGAAATTGTAAGTTGTAATTTATGCTCCTAGAACCCCTGAAGCCCTGCATTTTGGACCTCTCTGTGTGGCCAGGCTGTGCAAAAGTTCAACACATGTGGTATTGCCATACTCAGGAGGAGTAGCAGAATGTGTTTTGGGGTGTCATTTTTTCTATATACATGCTTTGAGTTAGAAATATTTTATAAACTGACCACTTTGTGTAAAAAAAAAATGTTTTAATTTTCTTTCCACGTATTCTGAAGACTCGTGGAAGAAAAAAATGAACTGTTCAAAAGATTAATTATGCCTCATAGAATAGACATTGGGGTGTTTGCTTTCAAAAATGGGGTCATTTTGTGGGTAATTCAATTGTCCTGGTGCTCCAGGGCCTTCACAAATGTAATAGATCGTTAGGAAATTGTAAGGTGTAATTTATGCTCCTAGAACCCCTGAAGCCCTGCATTTTGGACCTCTCTGTGTGGCCAGGCTGTGCAAAAGTTCAACACATGTGGTATTGCCATACTCAGGAGGAGTAGCAGAATGTGTTTTGGGGTGTCATTTTTTCTATATACATGCTTTGAGTTAGAAATATTTTATAAACTGACCACTTTGTGTAAAAAAAAAAATGTTTTAATTTTCTTTCCACGTATTCTGAAGACTCGTGGAAGAAAAAAATGAACTGTTCAAAAGATTAATTATGCCTCATAGAATAGACATTGGGGTGTTTGCTTTCAAAAATGGGGTCATTTTGTGGGTAATTCAATTGTCCTGGTGCTCCAGGGCCTTCACAAATGTAATAGATCGTTAGGAAATTGTAAGGTGTAATTTATGCTCCTAGAACCCCTGAAGCCCTGCATTTTGGACCTCTCTGTGTGGCCAGGCTGTGCAAAAGTTCAACACATGTGGTATTGCCATACTCAGGAGGAGTAGCAGAATGTGTTTTGGGGTGTCATTTTTTCTATATACATGCTTTGAGTTAGAAATATTTTATAAACTGACCACTTTGTGTAAAAAAAAAAATGTTTTAATTTTCTTTCCACGTATTCTGAAGACTCGTGGAAGAAAAAAATGAACTGTTCAAAAGATTAATTATGCCTCATAGAATAGACATTGGGGTGTTTGCTTTCAAAAATGGGGTCATTTTGTGGGTAATTCAATTGTCCTGGTGCTCCAGGGCCTTCACAAATGTAATAGATCGTTAGGAAATTGTAAGGTGTAATTTATGCTCCTAGAACCCCTGAAGCCCTGCATTTTGGACCTCTCTGTGTGGCCAGGCTGTGCAAAAGTTCAACACATGTGGTATTGCCATACTCAGGAGGAGTAGCAGAATGTGTTTTGGGGTGTCATTTTTTCTATATACATGCTTTGAGTTAGAAATATTTTATAAACTGACCACTTTGTGTAAAAAAAAATGTTTTAATTTTCTTTCCACGTATTCTGAAGACTCGTGGAAGAAAAAAATGAACTGTTCAAAAGATTAATTATGCCTCATAGAATAGACATTGGGGTGTTTGCTTTCAAAAATGGGGTCATTTTGTGGGTAATTCAATTGTCCTGGTGCTCCAGGGCCTTCACAAATGTAATAGATCGTTAGGAAATTGTAAGGTGTAATTTATGCTCCTAGAACCCCTGAAGCCCTGCATTTTGGACCTCTCTGTGTGGCCAGGCTGTGCAAAAGTTCAACACATGTGGTATTGCCATACTCAGGAGGAGTAGCAGAATGTATTTTGGGGTGTAATTGGAAGTATGCATATGCTGTGTGTGAGAAAAAGCTTGTTATTTTGACAACTTTGTGAAGAAAAAATCTTAATTTTCCCAAGAATTGTGGAAAAAAATGACTTACAGAAACTCACCATGCCTCTTACTTAATACCTTTGGCTGTCTACTGTCAAAAAGGGGTCATTTGGGGGGTAATTGTACTTTCCTGACATTTCAGGGCCTCAAGAAATGAGATAGGCTGTCAGTGCATCAGGTGTGATCAATTTTCAGTGATTTGCACCATAGCTTGTAGTCTCTATAGCTTTCACAGAGACTAAATAATATCCACTAATTTGGGTTATTTTTACCAAAGAGATGTAGCAGTATAAATTTTGGCCCAAATTTATGAACAAAAAAGTCTTATTTGCAAAATTTTATCATAGAAACTAAAAAAAAGTGTTTTTTTCTTCAAAATGTTCGCTCTTTTTTCACTTATGTTTCAAAAAATTAAAATACCCAGTGGTGATTAAATACCACCAAAAGAAAGCTCTATTTGTATGAAAAAAAGGATAAAAATTTTGTTTGGGTACAGTGTTGCATGACTGAGTAATTGGCATTCAACGTGTGAGAGCACTGAAAGCTAAAAATTGGCCTGGGCAGGAAGGGTGTATAAATGTCCTGTATTGAAGTAGTTAAGGAGTGTACAGGCAGATCTTTGGCCATCTTCTATTTGTTACCAAACTTTTTAAACGAAAAAGTAAGAAATGCTGGGTGACATAATTGAGCAAATATGGTTATTACAGGTCCCACACTAGCCAATAAAAAAAAAACGACAGTGTAATTATTTTACTGTATCAATCACCCACAATATTTTAGGGAAAACTTGCACAGTTTTTTAACACATTGATTGGGTTGCTTTCTCACAGATGATATCACAGATGATATCAACAAACTAACTCTATGATTTACTTACAACTCAGTTCCCAAGCAAAAAAAAGGACATGACAACAATTTGACCAATTAATCCAAAATATATGAGAAGTTGAAGAGATGAATAAATAGGATCCCTCTTTTTCTAACACAACAAAACGTGTTCAGTTCAGATGCTTGTTAGGTAACCCACTACTATAGCAATATAAGCAGTAGTTAGATCAAGCAGTTAGATCAGGATTATTAAAGTCACTTCTTATACCCTTAGTAACAAAGCAGGCTTATACCTAGCCAGGCATTTCAAACAAAAACAGCTCACCAGCAGAATACCTTACCTTCTTAACCAGCATGATGGCTCTAAGGTCTCTGACTCCATACAAATAGCTAAACTATTTAAAGAATACTACTCTACTCTCCATTATTTGTGTTGAGACAGTACCACACATCAACACACTATTGAACGGAACCAGAATTTCCCCCAACCACTATCCCTATCCAAGCTTTATGATACCCAAGTAGAACTCCTCTTTCGCCCTTTCGCTATCATTAAAATTTTGACAATTATTAATAGTCTTCCTACTTCCAAAGCACCTGGTATTGATGGCCTTCCAAATGAATATTACCAGACAAACCAGATAAGTGTAGATCCCTACCCAGTAATTATAGGCCAATTTCCCTTTTAAAATCAGATATTAAAATATACACAAAAGCTCTAGCCCTTAGATTACTTGATGTTCTACCCTCCCTGGTTCACCTGGATGAAGTGTTTTTTTTTTTAAACTGTCAGGCCCTGGATGCTACCAGGAGAATCCATGACATACTAAAATCACACTGAATTACACAAGATCCCCTCACTCTTTCTAGCTTTCAATGTCGAAAAGGCATTTCATTACGTGCACTGGGGGTTCCTGGAGGCAGTTCTAGGAAAATTTGTCTTCCCAGGCCAGATACTTTGAGCTGTCTCTCTATACAGTACATGCCCTTCAGCCAGAGTATAAATGAGCCAGCAACAGAAAAAAGTTAATAGCAATTTTAGGTCCAAAGATACTAGAGGTAAAGGAAACTGGTAGGCATTTTAATACAAAAATGTAGAGGCCAGAAAGGATTTAGCAGTGCAAAATAACTTATATTTTATCTATGGGAAAAGAGGGTGCTTTGAATTTAAATGATTGTTACCATATAAAGTTTTGCTTGTGTAATATATTCAATATGTATTCTGATACTGTATATAGGAAAACACCAATCAGCCATAACTGTAATGCCCCATACACACGATCGGATTTTCCAACAACAAATGTTGGATGTGGGATTGTTGGCGGAAAGTCCGACTGTGTGTATGCTCCATCAAACATTTGTTGTCGGACTTTCCGCCAACAAATGGTGGCTAGCAGGTTCTCAAAATTTCCGCCAACAAATGTTTGTTGTCGGACTATCCGATCGTGTGTACACAAGTCCGTCGGACAAAAGTCCATGCATGCTCGGAATCATGTATGAGCCGGAGATATAACTAGCGTTCATAACGGAGATATCAGATACATCTTGTACGTCACTATGTTCATAATTGTTGGCCAACATTTGTGTGACCGTGTGTATGCAAGACATGTTGGAGCCAACATCCTTCGAACAAAAATCCACGGTTTTGTTGTCAGAAAGTCTGATCGTGTGCACGGGGCATAAGACCACTGAATGGTTAAGTGAATAAAATAAATCATCTTGTTACAATGGCATCTGAATATCAGTGGGTGGGTTTATTAGGCAGCAGGTAAACATGTTGTCCCTGAAGTTAATGTGTTTAAAGCTGAAAAAAATGGGTATTGTATTTTGTTGTATATATGGGGCTGTGTAGCCACAGTCCAGTCAAGGTGCACATGATGACCTGTGTCCACAGCCAAGAACAACTACAACTGTGAGCATCAGAACTGGACCACAGAGCAATGGAAGAAGGTGGCTTGGTCTAAAGAAACAAAATGCCATAGAAGGGAAATTCATGAATCGCTGAGGACCTTTTTGCCAAGAAAAAGATATTGGGTTAGACTGAATAAGCCATTAGTAGAGTAAATTTTAGGGTCCATTCACACTTGTCCATTCTGTTGTGTGAAAATCTTTTGTGTTACATGTTAACATGCATTGCATTCATTTTGAATGGACTGCCAACACACAGGGACAAACAAAAAAAATGGACATATTTTCTGATGCAAAATGTTACCATGCATTGTGGTGTGTCACAACACATTTGCATCTGAGCTGTGTTGCCTTCATGTTTTGGAGTGATAACACAATAACAAGCTAACACACATAAAATAATGAGTGTGTGAAAGGAAATGTCAGGTGAATATACCTTATAAGCTTACTTATAAATTCATGACTGAATTGTTCATTAATGGTGCTTTTTTTAGGACCTGTTTAATAATTAAATCTCCACGACCTTTTCGGTTTCTATTTAGTGAGTAACTGTTTCCTTTCATTTACACTGTCATATGTCCTTGTGACCACAACTGCACCCATAAAGTAACCTGTGGCAAAATAAAAACATTAGTTTAATTCTAAAAAACAAATTTGGTGGGCCTATGCAAAGACTGGACCCATAATTTCTCTGAATCTTTGGCTTTGCATAAAAATGATACCCTTTGACAAATCATAGTATATCCCAAATTGACTGTCAAATCCTGTTAGATTTTGCTAGAGTCTTACTTCATAATTATACACTAAGCAGAATTAGGATCAGTGCACATACTATATGTTTGGACCACTGTATTATGATATGATCTGTTGATCTTCTGATATTTTTGGTACTGCTTAGCCATTGATTTGTTTTTGTCATTACAAAAATGTCTAATAACTTATGGCACTACATTTGTTATTTTATATGTTATTAAAAAAATACTACTGATATATGGTAGGGTCAGCAGTATTTTGACTTGATCTACTGGACTGGCAAGGTTTGAGGAACCACTTGACTGTGAAAGTATCTAGTACACCAATCATGATTATATGGTTAGTTACTGGTCAAAAATGGCTCATAGGAAAAAAATGCTATCAAGATAAAAAATAGGAAATACCAATCATAAGTATTAAATACTACACTGACTTTATTTCAAACATAAACAAAAAATAAACTGTCAAAATCTTTGAACTACAGTAAGGACCCACTTAAGAACATGATAAAGTAGATACACTAATCAAGTAAATAATACGATCCACATAAATATTCAGGCAAATTTAAACTCCCTCATGATTAATCAATATATAAGCAGTTGTAAACATGATTAGTGTATATCCATTAGTTTTAAAGTCTCATAATGTCCCGCCAGCAACACCAAACTTAGCAAGTCCTTTGTCATGAGTATATATATTATAAGTATATAAGTATAAGTATAAGTATATATTCAAAAAATATTAACCTATCACAATTGCAGACTGTACAATTATAGAATCCTTTTGAGAAGACTGTTGTCTCCATAAATGTTAGATTATAGTCAAAAAGGTCATGTTAGATTATAGTAGAAAAGGTCATTTGGTCTGTATATTTCAAGAGAGATGCTGTTTTACATATGTTTGAATTGTAGATTTTTTGCTCAGGAGCATTGTATCGTCTCTGCTAGACATGTGCGGTTCGCTTCGTTCTGAATTGAAATTCGGACAAATTTTTTCGTTATTCAGAAATTCAGATGTATTCGAATTTCCAAAGTACAATAGCCAACGAATTTAAACTAATTTGGAAAATACCAAAACAAAATTTCGGATGAAATTCAAATTTGAATAGTTTTTAAATGAATTTCGAATAATTTTCTAATTTGAATTTGAATAGTTTTTGATTTTGAATCATTTTCAAATCGAATTCATATTTCCGAAGAGCATAAAATAGAAAACAAAGGAATAGAATAGAAAACAATATAATGGAATAGAAAAGAATAGAATAGGAAATACAAGAATAGAATACAATAGAGTAAAACAGAACAGAATACAAAATAAAAGAATAGAAAAAATAGAATAGAAAATAAAGGGATAAAATTGAAAAAAAAGAATAGAATAGAAAAGTATATAGTAAAACAGAACAAAATAGAATAGAAAATAAAAGAACAGAATAAAATAAAAAATAAAGGAATAGAATAGAGTAGAATAAAATAGAAAAAATAACCATCATCTGAAATTCGAATTTCAAGTAGAATAAATTTATATAAAATTAGAATAGAAAAAGAATATAATATAATAGAATAAAATAGAAAGAATATAACATTTTTTCCAAAATTTCAATTTTAAATAAAATAAATTCAAATTTGAATAGAATAGAATAGAAAAGAATAGAATAGAAAATAAAATAAAAGAATAGAAAAGAATACAATACAATACAAGAAACAATACAAAAGAAGAGAATAGAATAGAAAGAATATAACAATATGACTGTTTTCTGAAATTCTAATTTTATATAGAATAAATTCAAAATCATATAGGAAAGAATGAAATAAAAAGAATATAACCATATTCCAAAACTCAAATTTTGAATAGAATACATTTGATTCAAATGCAATTCAAATGGAATTTTATTCACATTTGAATACAGATCAAATCAATTAAAATTTCCTAAATTAGGAAAGTTCGAATCGATTTAAATTCGCATAAACAAAACTAATTCCGAAAACAAATTAAATTAATTAAACAAATTTATGTAAATACCGAAACAAAGGAAACAAAACAAATTTTTTCGTTCTCCACTAATCTTATCTTTGCATTTACAGGCAGTCCCCGAGTTACGAACCTCTGATTCGCGAATGACTCCTACTTACGAACAGGAGGGGGCGTGACATTCTGCACATGCGCAGCCACTTTTTGATGGTGGGCACCTCGGAAAACATTGGAAAACATCAGAAAACTACGTCTGCGCATGCACGGCTACTTGACAGAACATTGGAAAACATCGGAAAACGACGTCTTTGCCATTCTGCGCATGCGCTTCCGACTTACGAACATTTACAACTCAAGAACAAACCAGCAGTCCCTAACCCATTCGCTGCCTGTATGTGTGTCATTTTAAATGTAAAAATAAATGTTTAAAGGTAATATAAGAAGTTATTAGATGTAAACAAAGGTTAGTAGTCGATATGTCATAAGTGCAGGAAGAAACAGTTTTAGTATTGTTGAAATATTGTAAATATTGAAATACTGTACATGAATTTAAGTGAATTTATGTAGTCTTCTATCTAGCCATCACGTGAAGCTTGTAAAATAAAATGGTTGTTTACAGAGATCAATAGCTCAAGCTGTGATTTGCACAAAGTGAAGTGAAGAGTCAGAGTACTGACTCATCTCTAAGGATGTGCAATTTTTTGGGGATTTTTGCAAGGCCAGTTTACAACTTTTGTTGAAAAAAGGGCATGGGAAATATATACTGTTCAGCAGGGAGAGAGTAAACATAAAAAAAAATATATAACACACATCCTTTAAATAACATGCTTTAAAATGCAAAATAACACCCTGAACTTGCACATGAAGTTTTGGCTTACTCCTTTAAAAGGTACAATTTGAGTTTGCAAACATCTGCCAAGGATCTGTCATTTATAGGTGGCAAATTCCTGGCCCATTCTGTTCATTAATAAATGAAGGGTTCTGTCATTATGATGCAGTATCACTACCACTCCTAAATTACAGATTGTGAAAGCAAGGGGCTCGTTACACAGATCCCTGACAATTTCTGTATGTAAACAAACTGTAATTTGTGATGGGAATAGAAGTGGGTGTAGATCAGACACAGTGGGTCATCATGGAGACAGGACAGCATCATGGGGTGTCAGTCATTGTAACATGATGTAGCTCTACAACGCTAGACAATCTGAATGACATTATAGGACTTAATTTTTCTTGTCAAATAAATGACTGCCCCTGCAGACCCTCTTGTTCTATTTGGGGGACAGGATTTGGGCCTTAGGCCTTGTCCCCATCAACATGAGTCTTTGCTACCCCCCCCCCCCCACGCACACACACAGAGACACCTTCCAGAGTGTGTTCCCAATGTTCAGAGTTTGTGGCCTAGTATGGTTCTTTTATTATTTCTTAGGGGGATTCCATGCCACTTTTTAATGGTCTGGTGACCCTTTAAGAGGATAAAAATACCTAAATTAATGAAAGACCCTTAACCAACCATGCAGTCTGGGTGGCAAGGATAGGAGAGCAGGAAGTGTGCACCCCCACAAATAATGCCAGGTCACATTTGAAAGGCAAAGTCTCCACCTCATTGCAGGGCATCTTGTCCCTACATTGAGGGACAAGGGCATCCTCTCCCATTCTGTCCCCTTAAAACATGTTTTCTCTTTATTGGTTGAACTAGATGGACTTATGTCTTTTTTTCAACCATACTAACTATGTAGCTATGTAACTATGTACAAATGGAAGTTAGGGCCTACAAGAGAAGACATATTGAAATCTGGATGCACTGTTTGAGGGTCCCCAATGGGAATGAGTACTGGGTAACCCTTTGTTACTCATTCAAAAACAAAAAGTTAAATAATAAATAAAAACACCCACACCTTTGAAATCGTCTTATATTACTAACCAATTCAATACAGGAAAAATCAGAGGGCCCTGCTTGTTAGAGCTTACAATCTAGAAGGGAGGGTCAAGTGATACAAAAGGTAATAGCTGTGGGGGAGGATCTGATGGAGAAAATAAAAGTACAGTTGTTAGGTGGGGCAGAATAGGCATATCTGAAGTATTTTAAGGGTTTTCAGGGATCATCTAAAAGCAAACAGAGTAGGAGAGAGTGGGATAGATTGGGGTAGGGAGTTCCATAGGATAGGAGAGGCTCAGAAAAAGTCCTGAGGGTGAGCATGGGAGTAGGTGACAGGGGAGATAGAGAGCAGGATGTCTTGGGAGGAACAACGAAAACAATTTGGTTGGTATTTTGAGATTAGGTTAGTGATGTAGCTGGGGGCCAGGATGTGGATGGCTCTGTAAATTGTTGTTAATATTAAATTTGTTGGGTGTGCAGAAGGCAGTGGAGGGATTGACAGAGAGGGGTGGCAAACACTGAATGGTTGGTAAGGTGGATAAGCCTGGCAACAACATTCATGGTGGACTGAAAGGGAGATAGCCTATTTGAAGGTAATCCCATGAGGAAAGAGTTGCAGTAGTCAAGGCAAAAGATGACCAGGGAGTGAACTAGAAGCTTTGTAGTATAATTGGTTAGGAAGGGGCATATTTTGGAGATGTTGTAGAGGTTGAGGAGGCAAGATTTGGACAGTGATTGGATGGGGGACCGAAAGAATAGTTCAGAGTCCAGAATTACACCTAGCACCTTGGCATGCAAAATCAGGACAAAATTTATCACGTTTTTGCAAGAGTAATATATGCTTCTGGATCACCATTTTCAATAGCTCAAAATGCATGTTGGCAGGAAGTTTTTAATTTATTATGAGGGAAAGGAGGTGGTTACCTGTTGTCATGGGTAGTTGAAAAATTCTTAACATATACAGGCCTCCTTTTTTTAAGTTTTCCAAAAATTTTAATTTTTAAATAGAAAAAAACCTGATCATATATGAGCTTATCCACCACTGCCACTATTTTGGATTGGTGGCTCTTTAGAAGAAAAAAACTATGGTATGTATTTTTTATTTCATGGTGGTGGTTCTTTTTTTCTTTTGCACATGATATTCCGAGCTTGTCTTTTTCTTTTCACACAGTATGTAGTGAACTCTGAGTACAATTTTGAGATGCACATTTTTTTGTTTTGTAAGTTTCACCCCACTTCAGCATTATTTGAGTGTTTTGGTCTTCTTTTCTCTATTTTCACTTATCACTGTACTTTAATACGGCACACTGTGCTTCAGTAAGTATAATGGGGTGGGATGTATTAAGTTTATCTGATAAATCTGCACCTTTTAATGTTTTCTAACACTAATTAATTGTTGACCCTTTCATGACTCTTATATGACTTGTGCACCATCTCAACATATGCATATCTCTTGCATTCCTTTGTATTCTATTTCTTTTTTTTTTTGCACTAATTTTTGGTGTTATCTGCCATTGTGATCCTTAACCATTTGCACCCAAGGGCTCCTCTGTTGTTCCTTTGTGTCTTATATGCCCCATTCCCACAGCTCCCAGGTCAGAAACCACTGGAGGATACAATTAAAAAGTTCTACAGTTTAAATTGTATATGTAAAACTTATTAGTACAGTAAGAGTTTGGCCTCTGAAGACATTTTGAGGGATTGATATTTATCTATCCCTTGGAAGATGTTATATCACCATTCTTATTTATGTAAATGTATAACTCTTAACTTATATTTATAGATACCCTGTCAGTAGCATGCTTTTCTGATGAAGTGAATGAATATTCACAAAATGTGTTGAGACTGATGATGCGTTTTCATTTCTCTTTATTTTATTTAAAATCTTTGTGAAACTTTAGTATGAATGTTGTGTTAAAACATGGGATCATTTATCAACAGAAAATCATCTTCCTTTTTTCTTTTAACTACTTGCCTACCGGACCATTTCTCTGACACTTCTCACATACATGTAAAAATCTGCATATTTTTGCTATAAAATTACTAAGAACCCCAAATATTTTTTATTTATATATATATATATATATATATATATATATATATATATATATATATATTCTAAAGCATAGGCCCTACAGAATAAAATGGTGGGTGCTGCAATTTTTTTATGACACATGGTATTTGCATGGCGGTTTTTCAAATGCAAATGTATGTGTTCACATTTATGTATGAGCACAGGAGGACAGGGCACTTTAAAATGTTTTTGATTTTCTGTCCCTTTATTTTTTTATCAACTTTATTGCTATTACAAGGGATGAACAACATCCCTTGTGATTGCATTGACCATGACAGGTCCTCTTTATGGAGAGATCTGGGGTACAGATCTCCCCTTTGGCCTCCAATGTATCAGACACAGATCGATCTGCTGGGATGATTCACTTTCCGGTAACTGGCCAGTAAACACAGAACCCAAACCAGAAGTGACAAAATCCTCATCGCTTCCTGTTTCTGACCTCACAGAGAGGGAGGAACAACATCAGTTCCTCTTACTCTGTTCACTGAAGAAGATGCCGCCAGTTGGAGTGATCCTGGGCCCCCTGATGGGACAGGAAAGTCTAGGAAAGGCAGTGGAAGGGGAGGAGGGGCACCCCCTTCCGCTGGCTGTAGAAGTGATCAAGAAGCTGTATAGTCACTCAGATCTCTTCTAAATTACAGGGCATGGCCTCCTGAAAATGTTGTTATAGGGATGATGCCTGTAACTGCAGGCATCATCTCGGTACAACCACTTAAACCTGGTGGCGACATCATCTGACGTCCACCCAGGGCAAGTGGTTAAATATTTTTGTCTTGTAGAAGGAAAATATTTTTACTTTTTGATGAAATAAAGGATTGATGTTTTATAGATTTTGTTGGGATCCCATGCAGTTTTTTTTGTGTCAAGGATCAAGGCCCGGTATGAATTCTAGTGGGGACCATTCACAGTTTCTGTGTTTGTTTTTTATTTGTGTGGTCCCCCATTACAATCCATACAGGACACTCATCTGGTATGGATGTTAAGGAGAATCCTAAATTGCTTTGTCTACAAACAGAACAAAGTGGCTGGGAAATACCATCAGTAGGGATGAGCTTCATGTTCGAGTCGAACCCATGTTGGACTCGAACATCGTCTGTTCGCCCGTTCGCTGAATTGCGAACGATATGGGCCGTTCGCACCAAATTCGTGAAGCGCGTCACGGCCCATAATTCACTGCGGCATCGCAGTGCATTTACTGGCTGATGATTGGCCAAGCATGCACTATGACCCGCATGCTTGGTCAATCACAGCGCCGTCTGAACATAGAGTCGTAATTGGCCAAAGCCAAGGAAGCTTTGGCCAATTATGGCTCAGGGGATTTAGTACATGCCCCACACCATATAAGGCCACCTGCACGGCGGCCCTATGTAGTGAGTGTTCCGGCGTTGAGATAGATAGACAGAGAGACAGTGTCATTCGATTTAAGTTAGATAGATTAGGCAGGACAGTCAGTGAGTTAGCTGCACTTACAGTGTATTGTGTATATATATATGCATCCCAGGTGTTGTGTGTATATATATATATATATATATATATATATATATATATATATATATACACTGGATTCAGTTTAGCTCAATCCGTTCCTGTTATCTTGCTACTGACAGGCAGGCTTGTCTTGTTACAGTATTTACAGCTGCCTGAAGAAAATTGCTGGTGTTCTTTTGATCCTATTAGTACCACAGTCAGGCAGCTAGACTATGTACAGTTAGTGTAGTACTTCCTCCTCACAGTGTTCAGTTAAAGCTACAAGTTAGTTTAGTGCGACCTCTGCACAGTGTTCAGCTAAAGCTACAAGTTAGTGTAGTGCGTCCTCCTCACAGTGTTCAGCTAAAACTACAAGTTAGTGCAGTGCGACCTCTGCACAGTGTTCAGCTAAAGCTACAAGTTAGTGTAGTGCGTCCTCCTCACAGTGTTCAGCTAAAACTACAAGTTAGTGTAGTGCGTCCTTGACCACAGTGTTGGGTACATGCTCCAGGAGGATGCCCAGCGTTTAGAAGGCTCTGATAATGATACTGAGCTAGATGAAGGCAGTAACGTGAGCACGGACAGAGGGGGTGCCCAAGAAGGACAGCAATCTGGCAGTCATGCTCCCCCTGCTGCAGCATACTGCCAGGTTTGCTCCAGTGATGAGGAGGGAGGGGATGATGAGGTCACTGACTCAATGTGGGTGCCTGATAGGAGAGAGTAGGAGGAGGAGGCACATCACCAAAGAGGCAGGATGCCCTCCAGGGGCCAGCCTAAGGGCAGCACACTGAATGCATCACACCCCAAAGCTCCGCATGTGCAGGGCGCTGCTGTCGCTGCGCGTTATTCCAAAAGTTCTTTGGTGTGGGCCTTTTTGAGACGAGTGCACCAGATCGCACCACTACTATTTGCAACATATGTCTCAAGCGTATCTCGCGTGGCCAATACATCTCCCGCTTGGGCACCACAAGCTTGACCAGACATATGTTGACCTGCCATGCAGTTCATTGGCAAGCGTATCTAAAAGACCCACACTAAAGAACAAAGAGGACCTCTCCTTGCTCCTCATCAGCTGAGATCTCCAACCCCACTATACCTTCAGTCCTCTCTGAGACCTGCACTGAGAGGAATGAAGGTGTATAATTAGGTATATCACAGCCAAGTACTTGTGGGCAATCTGCTTTCGGTACACTGACGTCAGATTGTACCAGGCAAATTTCCCTGCCCCAGCTGCTGCACCACCGAAAGAAGTTCGCTACCAGCCATCCACATGCCCAGCGGTTGAATGCTAGCTTGGCAAAATTGCTAGCACTTCAACTGCTGAATTTTCAGTTGGTAGACTCTGCCCCCTTCCGTGAGTTTGTGGAATGTGCGGTTCCTCGTGGCAGGTACCCAAACGCCACTTTTTCTCATGGAAGGCGATTCCGGCTCTCTACCGGCATGTGGAAGGCAATGTCCATGCCTCGCTGGACAGGGTGGTCAGTGGTAAGGTGCATATTACTGCTGACTCATGGTCCAGCAGGCATGGACAGGGACGTTACCTAAGTTTCACCGCGCATTGGGTGACTCTGCTGGAAGCTGGGAAGGATGCAGGACAAGGTGCAGTAGTGTTGGAGGTTGTTTTGCCACCACGCCTCGAAAATGCCAATACTAATGATTGTGACACACCTCTCTCCTCCACCCCCTCCTCTTCTTCTTCCTCCATGGCCTCTTCCTGTGCTACGCAAGTACACAGGGGCTACGCAAGTACACAGGCCAAAAGATGCCATGCGGTGCTTGAGCTGGTGTGCTTGGGGGACAGGAGCCACACTGGGGCAGAGGTTCTGTCAGCTCTGCAGGGGCAGGTTCAGAGGTGGTTGACCCCACGCCAACTTAAGGCAGGAATGGTGGTTTGCGACAATGGCACCAACCACCTCTCCACCCTCCGACAGGTAACAACTGACCCATGTGCCCTGTTTGGCTCACGTCCTTAACTTGGTGGTGCAGCGGTTCTTTGGCAGGTACCCGGGCTTACAGGATGTCCTGAGGCAGGCCAGGAAAGTCTGTGTGCATTTATGCCGGTCATATAATGCCAATGCTCGGCTGGCAGACCTCCAAAAGGAATTTAACCTGCCCAAGAACCGCCTAATCTGTGACATGCCCACCAGGTGGAACTCGACGTTGGCCATGCTGCAGCGGCTGCACACGCAGCAGAGGGCCATCAATGAGTACCTGTGCGACTATGGCACCAGGACAGGGGCAGGGGAGCTTGTATTTTTTCCCCCACGCTAGTGGGCCATGATCAGGGGTGCATGCACTGTCCTGTCACCATTTGAGGAGGCCATGAGGATGGTGAGCAGTGACAGTGCATGCATCAGTGACACTGTCCCCCTTGTCCACCTGTTGGAGCACATGCTGCGTGGAATAATGGACAGGGCACTTGAGGCAGAACAGAGGCAGGAAGAGGAGGACTTCCTTAGCTCTTAAGGCCCCCTTTATCCAGACAGTGTTCCTGCGTGCCCGCCGATCACACAGGAAGAGGACGAGGAGGAGGAGGATAGTGTCAGTATGGAGGTGGAGCCTGGCACTCAGCATCAGCAGCAGTCTTTATGGGATCAGTCCCAAGAAAACATGGACTTGTATGTGGCTGGGAGGAGGTGGATGCAACCATGTCGTCCTTAGTGACCCAGAGGACTCCGGACTGAATGCCTCAGCAAACCTACGCTGCATGTCCTCCCTGATCCTGCAAAGCCTGCGGAAGGATCCTCGTATTCGTGGCATCAAGGAGAAGGACCAATACTGGCTGGCAACCCTCCTTGATCCACGTTACAAGGGTAAGGTTGTGGACCTTATCTTGCTGTCGCAGAGGGAGCAGAGGATGAAACATCTTCGGGAGGCCTTGCAGAAAGGTCTGTGCAACGCGTTCCCAGAGACTGAGAGGTTACAAACTCCTGTTTCTGGACAACGTGTTGCTGAGGCTTCGGTCAGTCAAAGAAGGAGCGGTGGAGAAGGTGGCCGTCTGACCGATGCGTTCAGACAATTTTTTAGTCTGCAGCCCCAAGGTATGATCGGTTCCAGAAACCATCGGCAGCATCTGTTTTACATTGTGCAGGAATACCTAGGGGCAAGATCTGACTTGGACACCTTTCCCACCGAAAATCCTCTGGGTTACTGGGTCTTGAGGATGGATCACTGGCCAGAGCTTGCACAGTATGCAATTGAGCTACTGGCCTGTCCTGCATCCAGCGTTCTTTCGGAACACACATTCAGTGCTGCTGGAGGCTTTGTAACCGATCACAGGGTGCTTCTGTCCACCAACTCGGTCGATCCACTGTCCTTCATAAAAATGAATCAGCCTTGGATCACCACCAGCTACCAAGCACCTGATGCTGATGTAACCGAATAATTTTTTTTGAAATCTCAGATCCCTTCAAAGACTGCTTATGCTGATGCTGAGTGACTATCCTGAGTAATTATCCTCTTCCTCCTCAATGATCATGCTGATAGCTTGTAAGAACATTTTTGGTTCTGGGCGCCGTCACCAGTGCCTAAGGCCCAATTTTTCAGCCCCTGTTTAACAGGGGCGTGTAATTACAATTTTTTAATGCAATACTTTGCAACAGGGCTCGTTCCTGCATTCCAACTAGAGTATCTGTGAGGGGTTGCAGTGTTGTGGCACCAGCACCAGTGCCTTAGGCCCAATTTTTCAGCCCCTGTTCAACAGGGGCATGTAATTAGAATTCTTGATCTAATATTTCACAGCAGGGCCCATTCCAGCGCCCACCAAGAGTAACTGTGAGGACTTACAGTGTTGTGGCACCAGCACTACCATCACCAAAGGTCCAATTTTTCTGGCCCTGTTCAACAGGGGCATGTAATTACAATTCTTGATCTAATATTTCACAGCAGGGCCCTGTGAGGGCTTACAGTGTTGAGGCCACTACAACACCTAAGGCCCAAATTTCTGCTGAGTATATAGGGCAGGCCCCTACTTTCAAACATCCAAGTTACAAACGACTCCTACTTGCAAAGGGAAGGAGACAACAGGAAGTGAGATGAAATCTACCCCATAGGAAGGGAAGTTCTCTCCTGTAAGAGTTAATATGGGAAAAAACTTTTCTCCTTTTCACTGATGCTTTATCACCAATCCTTGTTTCACTAAAAACCCCAAATTTTCAAAAAACATTTGTCATTGGGACAAAAAGTGAGGTGAAATCTTCTGAAGAGGAGCACAGACAGCAAAACAAATGTCACAGGGGTGATACCCGTTCCCTATGTTTTCCAAAAAGCTTAAAAACAGATTTTTTGGCTGGAGCTACACTTTAAAAATGTACCAGTTCAAAATTACAAACAGATTCTACTTAACAACAAACCTACAGTCCCTGTCTTGTTTGCACCGCCTGTATACTGCTGTTCAGAGTATATAGGGCCTTGGGGCCCCATGCCTTTCCTTTTTTTAATTTGGGTGCGGGGTTCCCCTTAATATCCATACAGGACCCAAAGGGCCTAGTAATGGACTGGAGGGTACCCATGCCATTTGTCTCACTGATTTTCATCCATATTGCCAGGACCCGACATTACATAAAAGCCGCAAGCAGTTTTAAATGACTTTTTTTCCTTTAAAAATGTCATTTTGTGCAGGGACTGTTCTAAGCACGGGAAACATGCGCCACTTTACAGGCATACTATAGACACCCCCAGGTACGATATTTAAAGGAATATTTCACTTTTTTTTTTTTACTTTAAGCATCACTAAAATCACTGCTCCCGAAAAAACGGCAGTTTTTAAACGTTTTTTTTGCTTTGATACATGTCCCCTGGGGATGGACCCGGGTCCCCAAACCCTTTTTAGGACAATACCATGCAAATTAGCCTTTAAAATGAGTACTTTTGATTTCGAACATTCGAGTCTCATAGACGTCAATGGGGTTCTAACGTTCGTGCAAATTTTCGGTCTGTTCGCAGGTTCTGGTGCGAACCGAACCGGGGGGGTGTTCGGCTCATCCCTAACCATCAGCAATAACTGATAGCAAGCAAGTAACTTCTGCTTTAGCACATCGTACAGATGCACCACCTCACATGCAGGTTTAGGGCATCCCTCAGGCAGGTCATTTAAAATAATTGTGTATTTTTAATGTTGCAGTTTAAACTTTATTAAAAAAAAAACTGCTCCCCACTTAATGGTATTAAATAAATGTCTGCATTGGAACGTATAGCACTTGGCAGGGTCAAGCTACCCATGCCCCTTTTTTCCCCAAAGGATTTGCTCAGTTCTCTCATCATTATTTGTTAGGGACAATGTTTCTTCATGAACCCATTGGCAGAAATACCTGCATGTGTATATAATGTGTGTATATAATCTATGTGTCTCTGTTTGTGTTCATCTTTTAATTTTTTTACTGTGCATTTTGTCTTTTTATGCACATTTAAGAAATTTGGCAGTTCCCAGAGTTACTGTACCAGAAATTGCATTAACTCCAGCCATATTATTACAACAAAAAGAAAGGGTTAGGAAAGAAAGTTTTGGGTACACTCATTTGGTGGCTTCTTTGCAACTAGACACGTGCAATTCGTTTTGGTCCGAATGTAAATTCAGACAAATTCGGACAAAGCCTATTGGTTATTTTTGGTTCAGATACATCCGAACCTCCGAATTAAATAGTGATGAATTTCATTGAAATTTGTTTTACTTTGTTTGGTTTATTCGTTTTTTAATAAATTCCAAATTTACGGTTGTTGAGGTTCAGCAGTTGTTAAGGACGCAGCAGCCGGCTTTCCAGTCTGCTCCTTAACAACTAGCTATTCTTCTCACAGAATTAAAATCGGCCCTGATCTGCATTTCAATCCAAAAATTTAGAATTCGCTAGAAAATTAATAAACAAAGTGAAACTAAACAAATTTCAAATGAATCAACAAAATTAATAACATAACAAATCTATCCAAATTAAACTACTTTTTCGTTCTGCACATGTCCATTTGCAACATGTTATAAGGTTGAAATAAAGAATGTTTACAAATCTATAAAATTAATATGATTGATATGACAACACACTTAAAGATAGCCCCAAAATTGCATAGCAGGTAGAAAAATAGTGCTCAAGCACACTACATAAGGATAGTACTTAGAATCTCTGATGTAAACATTCCTTCTAGAAGGAGAGTCAGTGCAATGAATACAATCATTTAAAATATGGAATAACAAGAAAGTAAAAATTCCACATCAAAAAATGACTCTCAGTTAAAATGCACATTAATGATTCAAATATATTGGCTTCCTCACCATGCTTGCACACTATATTTTACCTTTAACCCTTTTATGCCCATGCCAAGGTAAGTGAATCCCTGATTCCCAGATCAAATATCGAGGTTTCATATTGCCTCAGTTAACAATTTTTTTTGTTGCATAAAGATTTAATTGAAAAAATAAGGAAAGCCAAATACAGTCATGACATATACATGTACAAGCTCGGTGATCCTGTATAGTTAATGCACATCTGCATATATAATTACACACAAAGAGCTATAGTGAAATAAGATAACTGTATTTCCAATTATGAGCAAAGAATCTGATGTAACTACGTTGCCTAGGAGTGTACATTCTCAAAGGGCGATATAGGAAAGGAGAAGGGAATGTCAATGGAGCAAAAGATTATGTGGGGGGAAGCAAGCAAAGGGGGAAAGGAGGGAGGGGAGAGAAGAAGGAAAGGAAAAAAAAAAAAGGGAGGGGGAGAAAATAGGGGGGGGGGGGTACAAATTAGGAGATGGGGTGAGGTCTTCACCAACTACCCTCTCCAGCTTGTAGGGCTCACTACCCTTAAATGTATCACAATTGGGTTTGAATTTAAGTAATTTAAGTTAGGCTTTAAAAGCAGGGGTGAAGGCACACCAGTTAGGGGTTATTTCGATGTCGACTCGAGATCTTGGTATGATTGGGAATTTCTGAAAGTAATCCAGGGTTCCCTGGTATTCGTAAATTTGGAGATGTTATCCAAGTCAGTATGTATCAGCTCCTCCATCTTGGCGACACAATTTATTTTGTTAAACCACTCAGAGACAGAAGGGGGAGATGTGGACCTCCAATGGGTCGGTATGCATATCCTTGCAGCATTAATCAAGTGCATGGCAATCGACTTATGATAATGTTCTTTAGGAAGTTTAGTTAGGTGCAAAAGATACTGCGCCGGGCCAAATTCTAGAGAGAGTAATGATACTTGTGTTGTCAGCTCATGAACTTTGCGCCAGAATGGCTGAAGTGACGGGCAATCCCACCAAATATTGAGGAATGTGCCCGTCCCCACACCACACCACCAGCAGAGGTCAGGGACAGAGGGGGAGAACTTGTGCACCAGGTCCGGTGTTCTATACTATTGGGTTTTTAGTTTATATCCGTTCTCCTGAACCGATACATTCAGGGACCCTTTGTGAATGAAGAGGTGGACGTGGTCCCAGTCCTCCCCATCTATCTCCGATCCCAGGACTGATTCCCAGAAGGAACGCTCCGCACATAGAAGTGTGGATGGCTCCTCGAACAGCGACAGGTAAAGCGCGGAGATGGCGTGCCATTGGGGGGGTCGAGCGAGTGCAGAGTGACTCTAAAGTGGTGGGGGGTTTTGTAAAGCTTTGTTTGTGAGATGGGTCAGTTAGGTAATGTTTGAGCTGAAGGTAGGACCAGAGTGGGAATGTCCCCATGTTAGAGAGTGCAGCGAGGTCGGTTTGCCGTAAGAAGCGCTCTCTTTGGAAGAAGCGTTTCGCTAGCATCTCTGTGTGCGGCCATTCAGCTTTCAAAAAGGAGCCTGCTAGACCCGGGGGGAAGTCTGGGTTACCTCTAACTGGAGTGATAGGGCAGAGTTTAGCTGAGACTGCATGTACTGCGCATGCCCTCTCAAATTCCTGTAAGGTGGCTCCTACCAGGGGATGGGTTAAGGCTATTGGCGAAACGTCTCTTCTGGACAGCCAGGGAGCATGACATAGATCTGTCTTGGTCACTAGTCGCGCTAAAGATACCCAGTCTTTGCATTGGTTATGTAGACGCCAATCAACGATTCGCGCTAAGTGGACCGCCCGATAATAGCGTTGGAGATTAGGAAGGCCAATTCCTCCACTCGCTTTAGGAAGCACCAATTTCGCCCAACTTATCCTTGGGGGATTCTTACACCAGAGAAAAGTCCTACACATGGACTTATACAGTCTGAAGAAGGAGGGTGGCAGGGGAATAGGCAATGTTTGTATTTTATATAGGAGCCGAGGTAGAACTGTCATTTTAAGGATAGACGCTCTTCCAAACCAGGAGATGGTTGGTTTATCCCACTTTTGGAGATCTTGGCATATATTATGAAGTTACAACTTAAAGTTTCTATTGTAGAGTTCTGTTAGATCAGTAGGGAGTTAGATTCCCAGGTAGGTTATGGCTCCCGTTTTCCAATGAAAGGGGAAAGTACGGGGAAAGGTGTCCTGTTAGCACAGCAATCGGCGGATGATCGGTTAAAAGAACCACTGTTGATAGAGCCAGAGGACATGTGCGGAGGTGCGTTGGTACGAACAGGTGTACGCGGGTGCACGATGGTACGAACGGGCACGTACGATCGGTACACACGCGTACACGAGTGCGCGCGGGTGCACACAGACGTGCAGTGTGACAGCGTTTTTCGCCATTAGGCCAATTTAAAGGAGCCTGTCAGCATGCTTCCTTGCTGTCCGGTCTACAGCGTTCCCTGTGACCCTAAGCTTCCTGTATACCTGCCCACCTGCTTCCTGTTTACCCGGCCTGTTCCTGACTACTCCTGTTTGCTGCCAGTCCCCGACCCTGGCTTGTTTGACTATTCTCCTGCCTCTTCCTACGGTTATCCGCTACCTGGCTGTTGCCGACCCGGTCTGTATCCTGACTACTCTTCTGCCTCCGTTTGGTACCTCCTTGCCCGCCAGTGTTGACCCGGCCTGTCTGACCCTGCTTGTGCTCCAGCTGAACTACAGAACACCTCCCTGCTGCCTGCTGTCCAGGGTTCCTGCCTACTACAGTGGTTCTCCTCACAGCCAGTGGTTCCAGTGTTCCTGCCAGAGTTCCGGTGCATCTTCTTACAGTCTGCTGTTCCAGTGCTCCAGCTGAACTACAGAACACCTCCCTGCTGCCTGCTGTTCCAGGGTTCCTGCCTACTACAGTGCTTCTCCTCGTAGCCAGTGGTTCCAGTGTTCCTGCCAGTGTTCCGGTGCATCTTCTTACAGTCTGCTGTTCCAGTGCTCCAGTTGAACTACAGAACACCTGCCACCTGCCAGGCACTTGTGGCCCCCTGTGCTCTCGAGTCCCTGTTTCCTCTATCAGGGGTTCATGAGCCAGAGGCACACAAGAGGCCACTCCCTGCACTCTGGGCTCCACCATCAGGTACGTAACAGTACCGGACAGCCATGTCCGAGCCCACGCAGGGAGCCTCTCCCATGGACGAGCTCTGCCGCCATCTTGCTGGACTTACCCAAGCAGTAAAAAGCCTACAAGAGGGCTATACCCAACTGGAAGGCCGAATCCAAGCTTTAGCAGCATCCGCACCCCCTGCTTCCGGGACTTCTGCTGCGCCCTCAGTGGTGTTGATGCTGCCTGAACCCAGGGTCCCCACGCCTGAAAGATTTTCAGGCAACCGGAGTAAATTCTGGACTTTCCGTAATTCATGTGAACTCTTTTTTGCTCTTCAGCCAAGGACTTTCTCCCTGGAGGCTACTAAAGTGGGGTTCGTGATCTCGCTGTTGTCAGGCGAACCCCAGTCCTGGGCCCATCGTCTTCTAGAGAAGAAGGATGTTTCACTTGATACCTTAAACGACTTCTTATAGGCCATGTCATTGCTATATGAGGATCCTCAATTAACCGCCACTGCAGAGGCAGCTTTGCATGCTCTACAACAAGGCCGCAGGCCTGTGGAGGACTACGTGTCGGAATTCAGACGTTGGAGTTCCGACACGAACTGGAATAATACTGCCTTACAGTACCAGTTCCGTATGGGCCTTTCAGAATCTTTAAAGGACGAACTGGCCTGAGTGGGCATTCCAGAGACTCTAGAGGGTCTCATAGACCTCTCTATCCAGATAGACAGACGCCTGAGGGAACGGCGTACAGAGCAATCCTCTGGTCCTTCTCGCCCTGTCTGGATGTTGCCCCGTGTGCCTAGTTCTTCCCACTCTGCTTCTCCAGCTTCAACCACCGTTGCTTCAAATACTCCAGAACTGATGCAGTTGGGCCTCTTACGCCCTTCACTTACTCCTGAAGAGCGTCAACGCCGTCGTACTGGTAACCTGTGCCTGTACTGAGGGAATCTGGACATTTTGTACGGACATGCCCGGCAAAGCTTCGTAAGTGCTTTTCTATTTCCCCTGCTCTTACCCCTGCTGTACTGAATGACGTTTCTCATCTGGCTGTTCCGATTCTCTTACAGCTCCCAGGAGGGAATATACCAACCAGCGCTATCATTGATTCCGGGGCCTGCAGCGGTTTCATAGACTTGTCCTTCGCTTCCAGACATCACATTCCCCTTCGGCCCAGAGTGAAAGGACTTTCAGTATATTTGGCCGATGGCTCTACCCTCAGATCAGGGCCAGTAACCCAGGAGACTGTACCTCTGCATACCACCATTGCCGGCACTCATCAAGAGCTACTTTGTCTAGATGTCATTGAGTCTCTTCTATTTCCCATCATACTAGGCATGCCGTGGCTGAAGGCCCATAATCAGATTGATTGGACCTCGGGGAAGATTGAGTTTGTATCCTCTTACTGCCATCAACACTGTTTACCAGAAGTCACCAATGCCCCTTCTTCTCTACTATGCATGGAAACTGACACCGAAACCTGTTGAATTGTACCTGAAGCCTACCACAGCTTTCTGGACGTTTTCAGTCAAAAGGGGGCTGAGATCCTTCCTCCCCACCGGCCATACGATTGCCCAATTGAACTTCTTCCAGGGGCAGAGATTCTTTTTGGGAGGATTTTCCCTTTGTCAGAACTAGAACTAGGGGCATTAAAGACTTATATTGATGACAATCTGGAGAAAGGGTTCATCCGACCCTCCACGTCCCCGGCAGGAGCAGGTATCTTCTTTGTGGAGAAGAAAGACCATTCTCTACGCCCTTGTGTGGATTATCGGGCACTTTAATCACAATTAAAAACCGATACCCTTTGTCCTTGGTGCCAGAACTTTTTCAAAGACTAGGGCCTGCAGTAGTGTTCTCCAAGCTGGATCTTCATGGTGCCTACAACCTTGTCCGCATTCGTAGAGGAGATGAATGGAAGACGGCTTTCCGTACCCGGTTTGGGCACTTTGAATATTTAGTCATGCCCTTTGGACTTTGTAATGCTCCTGCTGCATTTCAACACTTTGTGAATAACATCTTCAGAGACTATCTTGATCTGTTTGTTATTATCTATTTAGATGATATCCTGATTTTTTCATCTTCTTTAGCTGAGTATCGTGAACATGTCAGAAATGTTTTGACTCAACTTCGGCTGCATGACCTCTATGCCAAACCTGAGAAATGTGTCTTTGAACAAGAGAGTATCCAGTTCCTTGGTCTAATTATCTCTGTAGAGGGTATTAAGATGGACCCTCAGAAGGTCTCCGCTATTCTGGACTGGCCCGCTTCTCCTGACAAGAAGGGAATCCAACGTTTTGTAGGTTTTGCGAATTTCTACAGGAAATTCATCAAAGGATTCTCCACCATCATTTCTCCCATTACAAGGTTAACCAAGCAGGGCCTTAAGTTCCATTGGTCTAATGAAGCTCAGGCGGCCTTCACAACGCTAAAGGATCTGTTTGTTTCAGCCTCAGTCTTAAAGCACCCTGATTCCACATTACCATACATTTTGGAGGTGGACGCCTCGGAAATAGCGGTTGGTGCAGTGCTTTCCCAGAGACAGGGGCCTAGAGCTCTTTTGCACCCAGTCGCTTTTTTTTCTCGCAAATTATCTGAAGCAGAGAGAAATTATGATGTGGGCGATCAAGAGTTGTTGGTGATTAAAACCGCGCTTGAGGAGTGGCAATATCTCCTGGACGGAGCAGCTCATCCAATTCTTGTTTATACAGATCACAAGAATCTGGAATATTTAAAGACTGCCAAGAGATTAAGACCATGACAGGCCAGGTGGGCACTTTTCTTTACCAGATTTTCATTCCACATAACCTATCGCCCCGGATCAAAGAACACCAAGCCTGACGCACTGTCACGAATGTACAATGGACCTGAAGCATCTCCATCTCCAGACACCATCTTGTCCTCAGGAAACTTTCTGTTGCTCCAAGGGGATCTACTCTCACAGATCAAGCAAGCCTCTAGGGACGCCTCTGCTCCACCTGATTCAGCCCTACAGGCCAGAGATGAGCTTCTTTGGTTCAAAGATAGGATCTTTGTACCCCAGGAGATGCGAGCGGCAGTTCTTAGTTCCTGTCATGACCACATGTTGGCTGGCCTTTTCGGCGTGCACAAGACATCTGAACTTCTTCAGCGCACGTTCTGGTGGCCGCAGTTAAGGAAAGATTGCAAGGACTATGTGGAAGCATGTGTCACTTGCATTCAAAAGAAGGGCAGCAAATCTAAGGCTTGGGGTCTTTTGAAGCCATTACCCGTCCCGGAGAAGCCATGGAGGATGATCTCCATGGATTTTATTGTCGAGCTGCCACCTTCTGAAGGCTACACTACAATCTTTGTAGTGGTTAATAGATTATCAAAAATGGCTCATTTCTTACCAATGAAAGGCACACCTACTGCTGCTGAGACTGCAAGGACATTTATCAGGGAGGTGGTGAGGCTTCATGGCATTCCTGCAAATATTACTTCAGATCGGGGGGTGCAATTTACTTCCAAGTTTTGGAGGGCGCTTTGTGGATCTCTGAAAATTGACCTTTCCTTCTCCTCTGCCTATCACCCCCAAACAAATGGCCAGACGGAAAGAACAAATCAGACGCTGGAGCAGTATCTGCGCTGTTTTTCTTCTTTCTCCCAGGACGATTGGGCTCCGCTTCTACCTCTTGCCGAATTTGCTTATAACAATTCTGTCCATTCTGCCACAAAGCAATCACCGTTCTTTGCAAATTATGGTTTCCAGCCTCTGTTCCTGTCCAGTAACATCCCGCAGTGCCCAGTACCAGCTGTCCAGGAGAATCTAAATTTCTTTGAGTCAAATAATAAAACTTCTGCAGGAGACTATGGCAAGGACTCAGAACTACAATAAAGAGGTGTTTGACAAGAAGAGAAGAGGGGAGCTTGACCTCAAGCCCGGGGATCAGGTCTGGCTGTCTACGTTGAAATTTTAAGATTGGCAAGTCCTTCCAAGAAATTGGGCCCTAAATTTGTGGGTCCCTTCCCAGTTCTAAGGAAGATTAATATTGTGGCCAATGAACTGAAGTTACCAGAGTCATTCCGGATCCACCCGGTCTTTCACGTGGCCCTACTCAAACCCACGGTTCCTGATCCTTTTGTCAACTGGAAGGTCAGTCACCCTGAACCTGTGATCATTGACGGAGAAACTCAATATGAGGTTGAGTCCATTCTGGATTGCAGGAAGAGACGTAACCAAGTCCAGTTTTTGGTAAAGTGGAAGGGGTATGGGCCCGAGGAGAACTCCTGGGAGCCGGAATCCAACATCCATGCGAGGAGGTTGATTCTTGCCTTTAAAAGGTCTCATCCAAGTAAGATGGCACAGTTGGGCATCCGGAGGCTGCCCCTTGGGGGGAGGGGCAATGTCATGAAAGGCGTCATGTTAGCACGGCCGTCGGCGGAAGATCGGTTAACAGAACCACTGTTGATAGAGCCAGAGGACGCGTGTGGAGGCGCGTTGGCGCGAACGGACGCATGCGGGTGCGTGCTAGTATGAACGGGTGTACGCGGGTGCATGATGGTACGAACGGGCACGTACGATCGGTACACGGGCGTGCGCGGGTGCGCGCGGACATGCAGTGTGAAAGGGTTTGGCACCATTAGGCCTATTTAAAGGAGCCTGTCAGCATGCTTCCTTGCTGTCCGGTCTACAGCGTTCCCTGTGACCCTAAGCTACCTGTATACCTGCCCACCTGCTTCCTGTTTACCCGGCCTGTTCCTGACTACTCCTGTTTGCTGCCAGTCCCCAACCCCGGCTTGTTTGACTATTCTTCTGCCTCTTCCTACGGTTATCCGCTACCTGCCTGTTGCCGACCCGGTCTGTATCCTGACTACTCTTCTGCCTCCGTTTGGTACCTCCTTGCCCGCCAGTGTTGACCCGGCCTGTCTGACCCTGCTTGTGCTACAGCTGAACTACAGAACACCTCCCTGCTGCCTGCTGTTCCAGGGTTCCTGCCTACTACAGTGCTTCTCCTCACAGCCAGTGGTTCCAGTGTTCCTGTCAGAGTTCCGGTGCATCTTCTTACAGTCTGCTGTTCCAGTGCTCCAGCTGAACTACAGAACACCTCCCTGCTGCCTGCTGTTCCTGAGTTCCTGCCTGCTACAGTGCTTCTCCTCACAGCCAGTGGTTCCAGTGTTCCTGCCAGTGTTCCGGTGCATCTTCTTACAGTCTGCTGTTCCAGTGCTCCAGTTGGACTACAGAACACCTGCCACCTGCCAGGCACTTGTGGCCCCCTGTGCTCTCGAGTCCCTGTTTCCTCTATCAGGGGTTCTTGAGCCAGAGGCACATGAGAGGCCACTCCCTGCACTCTGGGCTCCGCCATCAGGTACGTGACAACAGCGCAGTGAAGCTGTCAGGGCCTGGACTCTTGCCTGGTTTTGTAGATTTGAGGGCTGCTATCAATTCCTCTAGAGTCAGTGGGGCCTCTAGGGCTTGTGAATCATCCGCCGACAAGGCAGAGGGGCAATGCTCACTCAGGAACTTTGTAATCAGTTTCTGACGACTCAACTGCGCAGCATGATCGGTATCTCCGGATCGCAGGTTATACAGCCTATTGTAAAACTGGCGAGCAATGTCCTCGTTTTTCGAAATTATCAAGCCTGAGGGGTCCACAATGTGGTGGATCAAGGTGGTTAGTTTACGTTGTTGAGTGGCTCTAGCCAGCAACCTACCTGGCTTGTTACTGTGTTCATAGAACAGTTTTTGCGTCAAGATAGTATGTTGGCACGCCCTTTTGGAGAGTTCCTCTCATAAAAGGGTGCGCGTTTCTGTTAACTCCTGCGCTCGTGTCAGTGCTAGTGTGCGTTTGTGCTGGGCCTCTAGGGTGTGTATCCTGTCAGTGCGAGAACCAGGGCTTGTTGTTCCCTCTTTCTCCGCGCTGAAGCCGTCAATAGCAGGCCCTGATGACACACTTATGAGCCTCCCACTGCGTTATGGGGGAGATCTCTGGCGTGTCATTGCGGAGAAAGAAGGCTCCTGTCTAAGATTTGCCAAGTCTCCAGGGTCTGCAAGAAGAGAAGCATCTAATTTCCAAATTTTGGTGGTGGTGACTATCTCAGGAAATCGCAAGGTGGCAGTGATCCGATGATGGTCAGATATTGTCATGCTCTCTATGTTGGCGCTTTGAAGGTATGGAAGATCCGCCTGTATCACAAACAGGTAGTCCAAACATGAATACCTTTTGTGTGGAGGGGAGAAAAAGGTGTAGTCCCTATCTCTGGGGTAGAGGGTTCTCCAGGTATCATGTAACGTCAGGGACGCAAGTTGGTGCTTAATTGGCGTAAGGCAGAGAATGGAAGAGAGGAGGTCCCAGGTGAGGTATCTGTTAAGGGGTCTAGGGGTACATTGAAATCGCCCCCTAAGATTAGCAATCCCGTTTGGAAAAGTGTGAGTTTCGCCTGCCAGACACCTGGTGTCATTTACTTGGCCCAGTGTCTGTGCGGTGGCTTCTACAATGGAAAGACTAAGCAACAGTTCTTTAAACTAATAAGAGATCATATTAAACCGATTGGGAAAAAAGATGGACACAGCCATCAGTAGACACGTTGACATATATCATGAATTTAACCCTGATGTTATAAAATTTTTGGCATTGGAACACGTCCCTCTGGACTCAAGGGGGGGCAGTGTTGATAGGACATTGCTCCAAATTGAAGCCCAATGGATCTATGACCTTAGGGCTACTGTATTTCCAGGATTTAATGAGAGCCTTAGCTTTAAGCCCTTTCTTTAATTTCAGCTTTTGCGAGCTTTCCTTCCCCTTTTTCCTCTCCCCTTCTGGTTTCCATGTTTGCTCCCCCTTTCCCTCCCCCCATTTTTTGTTTCTCACCATTTGAGTCTATTTTCATTTTATTTATTCCATTTTCTTAATATACTCACTTTATGTATAACCTGTATATTTATCTGATTTTATATTCGCTCATTGCATTTAATGATATTTTCAATCTTATTTGGATTTATGTTATTATTGCATTTTTTGGTTTGAGAGTACAGTATTTTTCCGACACTAATGGGGCGTACACACGGTCGGACTTTTCAGCTACAAAAGTCCGACAACCTGTCCGACAGACTTCCGGCGGACTTTCGGCGGACTTGCGGCAGACTTTCTAACGAACGGACTTGCCTACACACGACCACACAAAAGTTTGACAGCCTAGTACACGGTGACGTACACCAAGTCCGGCGAGACTATAAAACGGAAGTTCAATAGCCCGTACGACACCCTTTGGGCTCCTTCTGCTAATCTCGTGTTTATCTCGTGTTAGTAGAAGTTTGGTGAGAGACGATTCGCGTTTGTGAGGCTCGTATTTTTCAGTTCGTTTTAACTGTTGTTCAGTCTGTGCTTGTGAGGTTTGTATCTGCTTTTCAGTGCGTTTGGTCAGTTGGCATTGAGAAACCTTTGTTTTATTGTCCGCTCGTTCCTGATTTTCAGGTCGCTCTTCACAGGCCTTGCTGTTCTTCAGTGCGTTCTGTTAAGTGCGTTCTGACCAGCCAACCGTTTTGAAGCCATGTTACCTGTACGTACTCGTTGTCGAGCTCGTGCATTGTATGTGTTTGGTGCTGTAGTTTATTCTTCAGACCAAGACCAGTCCATGAACAGGGCGAGGAGGAGTTCATGGACCAAGAATTGGTTGCTCCAGCGTGACCAGTTCTGTCACATGCCATTGCTCCGTGAGATCCGTGAGAATAATCCTGAGGATTTTAGGAACTTTCTCCGGATGACGGACCCCGTTTTTGACCGTTTGGTGGCTTTGCTGACCCCCTATATCAGCAGGCAGGATACCTGCATGAGGCAAGCCATCACTCCGGAGCAGAGGCTAGTTGCCACGTTGCGATACTTGGCGACAGGGAGAAGCCTGCAGGACCTCAAGTTCTCGACAGGCATCTCCCCCCAGGCTCTGGGGATCATTATCCCAGAGACCTGTTCTGCCATCATCCAGGTCCTGCAGAAGGACTATATTAAGGTAAGATTTTTTTTCTTTTATTAGCATCACATGTTCTTTTATTTAATCTTTGATAATGTAATGTATTTCTTAGCTCAAACACTACTTACCATCATTGCAATATAGTGTGAATGTCCCCTTTTTCTCCTCACACATGCTGGATTTTTTTCCTGTTCTTTTTTGTCATGCATGTATATTTGTCTTCAATAACCTCCCCAGCATACAATGCTGGGCACATATCCACCTAGTCTACGCAGTTTGAATGTATTTAGTCTGCTGCATTGTATTTTGTTTCCCCTAAACTCAATCCAAATAGTGTGCTTATAATTAGCAATTAGCTTGATTTCCCAACCCCCCCACCTAAACTCAATCCAAATAGTGTGCTTATAATTAGCAATTAGCTTGATTTCCCAACCCCCCCCACCTAAACTCAATCTAAATAGTGTGCTTATAATTAGCAATTAGCTTGATTTCCCAACCCCCCCACCTAAACTCAATCCAAATAGTGTGCTTATAATTAGCAATTAGCTTGATTTCCCAACCCCCCTCACCTAAACTCAATCCAAATAGTTTGCTTATAATTAGCAATTAGCTTGATTTCCCAACCCCCCCCACCTAAACTCAATCCAAATAGTGTGCTTATAATTAGCAATTAGCTTGATTTCCCAACCCACCCCCCCACCTAAACTCAATCCAAATAGTGTGCATATAATTAGCTTGATTTCAACCCCCCCCCCTAATAATTTGCTAGAATGTTCTGTGGTGTTGATTTTTAAAAAGCAAATATATGTTGCACTTTGCAAAATGCATGTACACTCTACAAGTGCATTTGCTCCAGTGCTTTAGCAAATGAGCAGAAGCTCTGCTGATTTCCATCATCAAATCATATGCAAGCCACAAAGTGTTTTCATTAATTGCCCTTGCATGTGATTGTGTACTCCTTGCAACATGAAAGCCTTTTTACCTTACCTCATTTACTTGAAGCTGGGGAGCAACTGCACTTGCAGAGTGCGACAACTGCAGTCTTGTAGCCTTTTTAGTCCATAAATCCCTGCGTGTCCTAAAATTAATATTTTTTTGGAATTTCACCACCCCCTAAAATGTAATCAATGTTCCATCAGAGGGGGTGAGCAATCTGATAAGTGTGCCTTTCCATATTATTTCTTCCAGAAGATTTAAATTATTTAATGTTATACTGATGCTGGGGAATAATGTTTTTAATTGTATAATTTTCTTGCAATGTTATATTCAAAATTACTGATTTTTGTTTTCTTGTTTGATTCCCCAGTTTCCTTCAATGCCACAGGAATGGCAGACTGTGGCATCCCATTTTGCCACCCGTTGGGACTTTCCCAATTGTGGAGGGGCTATAGATGGGAAACATGTCCACATCGTGCCACCACCCCATTCGGGGTCATACTATTTTAATTATAAGGGGTTCCACAGTATTGTTTTAATGGCGATGGTGTCGGCACACTATGAATTTCTATATGTGGACGTGGGAAGAATGGTCGGATGGAGGAGTATTTGCCCAGACGGAGTTCTGCCAGCGTCTCCAGAGTGGTGGCCTGGGATTGCCACCTGATGCGGATAACGTGGAAGGACTTCCCTTTGTCTTCATTGCCGATGAAGCCTTCGCTCTGAGCAAGCACCTCATGAGGCCATTCCCCCAAAGAACCCTCACCCCGGAGAGGAGGGTTTTTAATTTCCGGCTGGCCAGAGCTAGAAGAGTGGTTGAGAATGCGTTTGGGATTCTGGCCAGCCGGTTCCGCCTGTTTCAAACCTCCATTAATTTGGCGGAATACAAACTTAATTTTATCATTTTATCGTGCTGCATCCTGCACAACTTTTTACACAAACATTCTCCAAATTATATGGTGCCAGTTGGGCCTGAGGCCGGACTTATCGGTGAGAATCTTACGGGCCTGGATACTGTCCATACTGGCTTGGCCCCCCAAAGTGCCCGTCAAGTTAGACAGCAATATGTTAATTATTTTATGGGTAGGGGGGCCATTGCAATGGGCCAGGATATCTAAAGATTTAAAATAAAAACAATCTTGATGAAATCTTGAATTATATTTATTGCTTTCTTTCTTTTGGGCTTTCTCCTAGGTTATGGTCGAGCAGTTGTAGTGCCAACTGTATTTTCCTTGTAAATTTCTAAATAAGCTCCATTGCCACTGTAAACAACTTTTTTCAATTTATAAACAAACTGATACTGAGCATTGAAATAACAAACCACACATTTATTTAATTCCTAAGCAGATGTTTTTAATCTTTGGTATCCATTCAGTTATGCATTTAGTATAAAATATAAAATAAAATTTGTTGGGCATTTTGATTTTAACAAACAGGCCTTATTTTTTTTTTGTTTTGTTTTTTTAAAATCCGTTTTTTTTTATTTTTTTTTGGTTTTTTAAAATCTGTTTCTTTTTTTGGTTTTTTTTTTTAAATCCTTTTTTTTTTTTTTGTAAAAAAAAATTTTGTTGTTTTTTTTTTTTTTAAATCCTTTTTTATTTTTGTTTTTTTTTAAACTTTTTATGTATTTTTTTTTAGATTTTTTTGGTATTTTCTCAAAACAGGCCTCCTTTTTTAAATGTTGTTAAACTGGCATATAATTTAACAGAAAATAATAAAGAGAAGGCCCAGAATGGGGTCAGCAAACCAGGAAATGAAGGATGTTTTGGGGTTTCAAAAAGGGCATTTAGATTCAACCCAAAACATTAATCATGTCCTTCATTTCCTGCTGCATACGATCCAGCCGATTCCGCATTTGATCGATCTCCCCATTCCAGGCCATTATTTGAGCAATTAGCCGTTGGGCACTGTCTGTGGTGAAATAGTCACTTGGACCTAAAGTGGAATGAAAAAAAAGATGTGTTTAGAAATATGCACACATACATAGTTTACCTTACCATAAAGCTGGTGTCTCAGACACTGACCTGGTGGGGTGCCCATGTCGCATAATTCCTGAACATCCTCGGGGGAGGCGCTGTTGCTTGACTCAAGCACAACCAGATCCCCTAAAATAGAGTAGAAAAATTACATAAAAGAAAAGGCAGCCATGCATAGATTACCGTAAGCTGGTGTGTCAGACACTCACCTGGTGGGGTGCCCATGTCGCCCACCTCTCCTTCCTCCACATCCTCAGTGGGGCTTGGGCTGATTTCCCAAGTATGTTCTTTTGCTTGGGGGGGACTGGGTTCTTCTTGTTGGCTGAGTGATTTTTCCCCTATGTGAAGCAAAAAATTAATATACTTAGCACACAGATATTTTAGTACATAGTAATCTTCAAACATTTGTAGTGAAGTGGTGTACAAATGGTCTGTTTGTGTAGAGTTCCTAGTTGACTTAAAGATTTAAATTTCTAAAGACATATCGGATAGATAGATATCTAGATATCAATATCTAAATATAGTAAAAAATCTTTGCATCTCTCTCTCTCTATATCTATAACTAAATATAAATCTAAATATCAAACCAAATCTAAATATAAAAATATATATAAATTTAAATCTTAAAAAACAATTAAATAAATTTCTATATCTATCTATATCTATATCTACCTATATATCTATACATGCATATATATATATATATATCTATATATAGATATATAGATATATCTATATATAGATAGATATATATATATATATATATATATATATATATATATATAGATAGATATATATATATATATATATATATATATATATATATATATATATATATATATAGATAGATATATATATCTATATATCTATCTATCTCTCTATCTATATATCTATATCTATATATATATCTATATCTATATATATATATATATAGATATCTATATATATATATATAGATATATATATATATAGATATAGATATATATATATATATATATAGATATAGATAGATAGATAGATAGATAGATAGATAGATAGATAGATAGATAGATAGATAGATAGATAGATAGATAGATAGATAGATAGATAGATAGATAGATAGATAGATAGATAGATATAGATATATATATAGATATATATATATATAGATAGATATATACATAGATATATATATATATAGATAGATATATATATATATATATATATATATATATATATATCTATATATATATAGATATAGATATAGATATAGAGATATAGATATAGATATAGAGATATATATATAGATATATATATATATATATATATATATATAGATATATCTATCTATATATAGATATAGATAGATATATCTATATATATAGATAGATATATCTATAGATATGTAACGAGGTTTATTAAAAGATCGTTTCAAACGATGAAAAAAAATCGTATAGGAATGAAAAGCACATGGAGAGTATACAAGGTAATAAACACAAGATAAAAACACGACAAGTACTTACTTTTTTTCAGCACTTTACGGATCCGTCTGTACTGATCCGGCTCCCTGAGTTTGAGGTCGGACCATCTTTTTCTAATTTGATCCTTGGAGCGCTGTACCCCAAAATAAGCCTGTAAAGTCTTCACCACCTTCGCCATTATTTTGGCTTTGCGCAAATTTGGCCGGGCATACGGCCCATACTTCCCATCATAGTCCTTTTTTTTAAGAATGGCCACCATTTCCACCATTTCTTTAAAGGACATATTGGAGGCCTTAAATCTAGGCATCATTGATCTTGACGTTCCGGCCTCCGGGCTTTCTTCGCTACCTGAGGTAGTACACACCTGATGTGTCTCCGCCATTATTCACCCCACTACGCGCCGTAAATAAAAATGGGCGGAGAACATGAGTTAAAATCGAACGTCAGGGGCGGGCGACGCAGGCGGAGTTTCACACATGCGTAGTGTATAAAGAGGGGCCTTGTGCACGTGTCGTACGTACGTTCTGTGCGTAGAATTAAGGGGCGGAGAACATGAGTAAAAATTGAACGTCAGGGGCGGGCGACGCAGGTGGAGTTTCACACATGCGTAGTGTATAAAGAGGGGCCTTGTGCACGTGTCGTACGTACGTTCTGTGCGTAGAATTAAGGGGCGGAGAACATGAGTAAAAATTGAACGTCAGGGGCGGGCGACGCAGGCGGAGTTTCACACATGCGTAGTGTATAAAGAGGGGCCTTGTGCACGTGTCGTACGTACGCTCTGTGCGTAGAATTAGGGGCGGAGAACATGAGTAAAAATTGAACGTCAGGGGCGGGCGACGCAGGCGGAGTTTCACACATGCGTAGTGTATAAAGAGGGGCCTTGTGCACGTGTCGTACGTACGTTCTGTGCGTAGAGTCAAGGGCGGCTTATATGCGTAAACAAAAAGAACGTCAGGGGCGGGCCAAGTAGGCGAGTATTACGCATGTGCAGTGTATAAAGAGGGGCCTTGTGCACGTGTCGTACGTACGTTCTGTGCGTAGGTGTTAGTGGACCGGGACGCTACTAAACGAAGGTAATTTTAAATTTATATTTTTGGTCAAGACTTTGTAGCAAGCAGCCTATATGGCTTGACAGATTGATGAGGCCTACATAGGGATAAGATGATGAGGGTTTAGCAGAAACCTAATAAGTGTTTTTTGTCTTGTGACTTTATCTTTTACAGACATTATGAATCCCCTATTTAAGGATCCAGAGTTCCTTACTGCTTTTATTTCTAAATATAGAGAGATGAGGAATTTGTGGGAGGTGAAACACCCTCAGTATTATGCAAAGCATGTGAGGAAGTCAACGCTGGAGAGACTTCTGTCCTTTGTCCAGGCGACCATCCCGGAAGCAACAATGGAGACATTGCTCAAGAAAATTGGGGTCTTGAGGAACATGTATAAGAGGGAGCATAAGAAGATCCAGGAATCAATGAGATCAGGAGCATCAGCAGATGATGTTTATGTACCCAGGCTGTGGTACTACAATCAACTCCGTTTTCTTGATGACCAGACTGAAGCCAGGGCATCACTTTCAACCCTTCCCTCCACCCTTCCCTCCACCCCAGCAGAGGCTGATGAGGAGCAAGCTGGGTCTTCCATCCTGGATGAACCGGATATGACCATCTGGAGTCAGGTAAATTATTTTAACAAATATTTACTGTACTAATATTAATGATGTTAACTGGATGTTATAATTGTCTAAAATAATTTTGCCCTCAAAATTGTGTATACATATCAATTGACAGTAGTGGCTAAATATGTTTGGCACCTGCTTGAAAAAATTAGGGTGTCTGATTAGACTCTTTTATTAAAGAGATGTATTCACATTGAATTTGCTAGTCATGAGAAGCAAATTGTGTGTCATTGATGAACCCAAAAAAATATACTAAAACTATGTCCTTTTTTTATACACAGGATGTGTCCATCCAGGAGGAATGTGTGGAAAGTGGCAGGCAGGAGGAGACCGGGCCCATGGACAGCCTGGAGGAGGCCGGATTCTCCATCATCCTGGAGGAGGCTGGGCCCAGTGTCAGGCAGGAGGTGGCTGGTCCCAGTGAGGTGGCTGGGCCAAGTGAGGTGGCTGGGCCCAGTAGGAGCCTGACCGAATCCCAAGTGCCTCCCCTCCGCCTTCCCAAAAAAAGGGCCAGGAAGGGGACGGTCACACAGGAGGCATCCCTGCGCCTCATGCAAGAGGCCACCCATTTTTTGAGGAGCCCCCCCGAAGCGGAAGAGTCCTATGGCTGCTACTTAGCCAGCAGGCTTCTTCAAATGGATTGGGAGCAGCGCCTCATTTGTGAGCGACTATTTGGGGAAACAATCCAGAAGGGGCTGCAGGGCACGCTAACACGAAACACCCAACTACATGAGACAGCCCCCCCTCCTCCTCCTCCTCCTGCCACAACTGAAACACCAGAGCCACAGCCTCCAAAGAAGGCTACAGGGAAGGCTGCAGGGAAGGCTGCAGGGCAGCATGGAGGAAAGGCTGCAGGGAAGAGAAGAAAGTGATGACCTGGGTTCAGTCTGGTCTGACAGAAGACGCAGGCTGTTGTAGTACCACAGTCTGGGGACATCTATATCATCTGCTGGTGCTGTTGATCTCTGGGATTCCTGGACCAGATTGTGCTCCCTCTTATATGGACTCCTCAAGATCCCAATTTTCTGGTCCACAGACTTTTTCCAGCGTTGACTTCCTCTTTATTTTATTTAGACCATGAATAAATGGATCTTTTTTGAGTTTATGAAAAGACTTTATGTGTTTTATTTTAAATCATTGATTTTAGACACAATGTTAAATTAACAAGGGATAACAATCTCATTGAGTTTGCAAAAACACACCAAAAATACATTAATAATGTTAACAATGTTCGAGCGGTAAGTCTTTAAAAAAAAATAGATACATAACCAAAAACGGTTCTTTGGGTTAACTTTGTATACAAAAAATAAAAAAATCACTATAAAAACAAAAATAATAAAGGGTTCTTTGTGGTAACTTTACAAACATAAAAAAATAAATACAAAAAAAAAAAAGAAAAATGGGTTCTTTGTGGTAACTTTAGAAACACCAAAAAAAAAAAAAAAAAATATATATATATATATATATATATATATATATATATATATATATATATAAAAATGGGTTCCCTGTGGTAACTTTACAAACACAAAAAAAATAAATAAATATATAGATAAACAGAAAAAAAGTTCCACAACAATCATAAAATAAATATCTGGATAAAAATTACAAGAAAAGATGACTCCACCAAAAAAAAAAAAAAAGTGTAAAAAGTATTATTAGTATGGAAACATTGTTTTTAAAAAGCATACCATATCATTCATGAGATCAAAGAGAAAAAGAATCCAGAAATCAGTTTGGGAGAACTCTGTTTGAATATGAACAGCAAAACATCTTCGTTCTTTATAGCATTCGTAAAGAAGACATTAAATGCGCTGCATTCAACAATCACAGATTTTGCAGCGTGAGGAATGTGCTACCTACAATACGAACACTAGTTTTACTAGACCGAGTGCTTCCGTTTAGTTTTTGCTTATGAGCATGCGTTGTTTTTTTGTCCGTCGGACTAGCATACAGACGAGCGAATTTCGGGGTCCGTCGTAGTTACGACGTAAAGATTTGAAGCATGTTTCAAATCTAAAGTCCGCCGGATTTGAGGCTGAAAAAGTCAGTTGAAAGTCCGGAGAAGCCCACACACGATCAGATTACCAGCCAGCTTTAGTCCGTCGGTGTCCGTTGGACTTTTGTAGCTGAAAAGTCCGACCGTGTGTATGCCCCATAAGACAGACTACGGCTGTGGGTGGTCGAATATGCCATGCAGGTTTTATAGCTCCGTCTTTTGTGTCTTCTTTTTTCAGTTCACCCCTGCCTTTTCCCCACCTTCCCACCTCTGGGAGTTTTGTCTTCAGCAGTCATACAGATGCCTAGGGCATACAGTGATTTCATCACTGTATGCCCGTCTCGTGCCGCGCCCAACAGGGAGTCCGTGTCCCCTTGTTACACTTTGGCGTTCCCCCCTCTCGCATTTCCACCTGCGTTACTCTAACATCTTGCTGCTCTCCTCCCATTGGTCTGCGGATGGTGGTGGTGTACATTGCTCTGGTCCTTGCACCATGCGATTGTGCCCAGTCCGGAGCCCTCCCACCACCGCAGGGCATTTTGGGTAGTGTAGTCTTTGGGGCTTTTCGGCCCCCTGCACATGCGCACTAGGGGTCTTCACGTCCGCATCGCTTCGGTGACGTCAGACGCCGACTCGATAGTGGACAGATAAAGCAGGCTTCTCTGGCAGATTTGTTGCCAGAGCCGGAGGGTCTGACTCTACCGAACAGTGTCTTGCCACTGGTAAGCATCTCTTGCCACTGTTGACTGAGTGTTTATTTATTTCCTTAAACTCTCAGTACCTAATTTCTTCCCTCTATACCATTCCTTCACCATGAAGCTTCAACCAAGTTATTTACCTTTGATATTCTTTCGTTATCCTCCCTTCTTGTAAAACATTTTTAGACCTATAGAGACATAGTCCTTTGTATTCACAGATCTAGATATCTAATTGTATTCAATCGTTCTTTTCAATTTTCCCTACATACCCTCTTCAATTAATTTTAGTTTCTGCTCTTCATTGATTATTTTATTTTTACAATACTTTTTTTATATCCCCATCGTATTCCTCCCCCCTCTTTTTCATTTTTTAGAAAGACATCCTGTGATTTCTATCAAGCAGGCTGTCCCAAGTCACCCTTCATCCTATGCTTTGCTACTATATTATTTTAAGTAAGAACAAATTAACAAACTTTTTCCTGTTCCTGGCTGTAAGTTGTACACAGCCCGATTTTTCTTTAGAAATCCTTATTCTCCATTTTTGCACTATATTTTTGATTCAGTCTTATCCTTCTGTCCTCTGTGACTGCACACTTGATGATTTCCCGTGGGGGCTGGTGTGAGTTGCAGGTTCAGGTGGTGGTTAATGCTGGGTGGAAGTTGCTGCGGGGTAAGCTGTGCTCTCCTTATAATATATTTGCATATATATATTTGTTATATTTTTGTTTATTCATTGTTTTTTTGTTTCCATGTATGTATGTATAGTTTTTCCTGATACTAGTTTTATTCGCACATCCCCTGAAAAAGCATTTCAGTGAAACATGTCGGGTTAATGTGCGATATTATTGCTTCCATTGAACCTGCTTATTGTGACCACCATACCTGTACAACATTGCGAATATTTGTTTATGTGCTTTTTAACCTTGAATCTATTAAAAATTATAAAAATATTTTTTAATAATTTTTTCTTTGGATCTATTTGCACCTTCAAAAACCGTCAAAATTTGCTTTACTCCGATTCATTCTTCTTTTTTTCGGGATGTGGTGCCAATCATATTGGGTGTTTCACCATTAATCGGACCAAATCCATGCTTTATGTCTGAAACAACTCGATCACTAACAGATCAATTGACACTAATTCATTCAGAGTTGAGACCAACACTTCTGGAGGACTTTGAGAAAGCCTCCAGGAAGCTAAAACTGACATAATATACGAGTGGCAACAGAGCAGGGAAATTACTGGCAAACCAATTAAGAGGGCACAGATATAGGACTCACATTCAACATATTATACACCCGAAGACACAAACTATACACCAACACCCACAGGAAATAGCTGATGCCTTCAGGAACTATTATGGCTCATTATACAACCTCAAAAACGACACCACTAAACAACAACCAACCCCAGACATTATAGAATCATTCCTGCAAACACTTAATCTACCCAAGCTTACCACAGAACACCTTCACACACTGAATTCCCCTATAACAGATACAGAAACAAACCAAACTATACAATCATTACCACTCAATAAATCCCCAGGCCCGGATGGCTTCTTGGGGAAATATTACAAAACCTTTCAAAACATTCTGACCCCACACTTGGTGGATATATTTTGTTCTGCTGTTACCACCTCATCATACCCCCTGGAAATGTTAAAAGCTACTATTATTGCAATGCCTAAACCAGGTAAAAGTCCACAGAACTTTAGGCCATTCTCTTTATTGAACAATGATGTTAACATTTTTGGCAACTAGATTGATGGATATTCTTCCTGAAATCATAGATGTTGATCGATCCAGGTTCACTAGGGGAAGGCAAACATCCGACGCCACAAGACGCCTGATCAACGTGATCCACATAGCTGACTAGGGATGAGCCGAACACCCCCCGGCTCGGTTGGCACCAGAACATCCGAACAGGCAAAAAATTTGTTCAAACACGCAAACACCGTTAAAGTCTATGGGACTTGAACTTGAATAATCAAAAGTGCTAATTTTAAAGGCTTATATGCAAGTTATTGTCATAAAAAGTGTTTGGGGACCTGGGTCCTGCCCCAGGGGACATGAATCAATGCAAAAAAAAGTTTTAAAAACGGCCGTTTTTTCGGGAGCAGGGATTTTAATAATGCTTAAAGTGAAACAATAAAAGTGTAATATTCCTTTAAATTTCGTACCTGGGGGTGTCTATAGTATGCCTGTAAAGGGGCGCATGTTTCCAGTGTTTAGAACAGTCTGACAGCAAAATGACATTTCAAAGGAAAAAAGTCATTTAAAACTACTAGCGGCAATTAATGAATTGTCGGTCCGACAATACACATTCAGGTCTGGTATGGATATTAAAGGGGAACCCCGCGCCAATTTTTTTTTTTAAAATGGCGTGGGGGTCCCCCTCAAAATCCATACCAGACCCTTATCCCAGCACGCAACCTGGCAGGCTGCAGGAAAAGAGGAGGGGACAAGAGAGCGCCCCCCCTCCTGAACCGTACCAGGCCACATGCCCTCAACATTGGGAGGGTGCTTTGAAATTAGGACTCCCAGATCCCGGCCCCCCCTGTGTGAAATGGTAAGGGGGTACAAAAGTACCCCTACCATTTCACAAAAAAAGTGTCAAAAATGTTAAAAATGACAAGAGAGTTTTTGACAATTCCTTTATTTAAAGTCTTCTTCTTTTCCATCTTCTTTCTTCTATCTTCTTTCTTCTATCTTCCTTCGGTTTCTTCCTCCATCTTCTTCTTCCTCTGGTTCTTCCTCTGATCCTCTGCTTCTTGCTTCGGTGTTCTCGCCTGGCATCTTCCTCCGCGGCGTCTTCTTCCCTTCTTCATTCTTGGGTGACGCTTTTTGTCTTCTGATACTTCTTAAATAATGGAGGGCGGGGTCACCCGGTGACCCCGCCCCCCTCTGATGCACGGGGACTTCCCTGTGGCATTCCCCGGGATGTCAGAGGGGGGCGGGGTCACCCATTATGTAACAGGTGACCCCGCCCCCTCTGACGTCACGGGGAATGCCACAGGGAAGTCCCCGTCAAGTCCAGGTGTGTCAGAGGGGGCAGGGTCACTGGGTGGCCCCGCCCTCCATTATTTAAGAAGTGTCAGAAGACGAGAAGCGTCGCCCAGTTGGACCCTCCCATCATGGATGTGGAGCGGCCCAAGAATGAGGAAGGAAAGAAGACGCTGCGGAGGAAGATGCCAGACGAGAACACCGGAGTAAGAAGCAGAGGATCGGAGGAGAAACCAGAGGAAGAAGAAGATGGAGGAGGAAACCGAAGGAAGATAGAAGAAAGAAGGTGGAAAAGAAAAAGACTTTAACTAAAGGAATTGTTAAAAACTGTCTCTTGTCATTTTTAACATTTTTGACACTTTTTTCGTGAAATGGTAGGGGTACTTTTGTACCCCCTTACCATTCCACACAGGGGGGGCCGGGATCTGGGGGTCCCCTTGTTAAAGGGGGCTTCCAGATTCTGATAAGCCCCCATCTGCAGACCCTCACAACCACCAGGCAAGTGGGGATGAGGCCCTTGTCCCAATCAACATGGGGACAAGGTGCTTTGGGGGGACCCCAAAGCACCCTCCCAATGTTGAGGGCATGTGGCCTGGTATGGTTCAGGAGGGGGAGCGCTCTCTCATCCCCCCTCTTTACCTGCGGGTTGCCAGGTTGCGTGCTCAGATAAGGGTCTGGTATGGATTTTTGGGGGGACCCCGTGCCATTTTTCTTTATTTTGGCACGGTGTTCCCCTTAATATCCATACCAGAACTGAAGGGCCTGGTATGGAATTTAGGGGGACCCCTATGCCATTTTTTTTTAAATTTTGGTTCGGGGTTCCCCTGTGGGGAAATCCCATGCTGTTTTATCAATAAACTTTTATGTGTATTGTCGGACCGACAATTCATTAATAGCCGTGAGTAGTTTTAAATGACTTTTTTCCTTTGAAATGTCATTTTGCTGTCAGACTGTTCTAAATACGGGAAACATGCGCCCCTTTACAGGCATACTATAGACACCCCCCAGGTATGAAATTTAAAGGAAAAAAAAAATACAAAAAAGATGCGGCGCTTGAAAAATGTTTAGTGAAAAGAAAATAAAGGAGAAAAACTAAGGTGCAGTCTTATCCCCATAAATGAACTAATTATGTACACAAAAATAATATAGTGAACCAATGAGTGATATTTAAATATATATCAATTGAAGATATGAATGAACACTAATATCCAGATGAATAATAAATTACAACAAGTGAATAATAAATATATGTGTAAGAAAAGGACCCACAAGAATGAAATCCACAAGATAAGAAAGTATTCCTAAAAAAAGTGACTTGAAAAAAGTGCCAAAAAAGAAGAAGCAGGTGAAGATGCAGGTGAAGATAATCTTCTGTGTCTTGTCACACCCAGGGTGTAAAATCAAATGCGCTTACCGGACCGTGATGACTGCTATTACGGCAGTCTCACTCAGCACAGGGAAATCGGTCTCCCCACAACCTTAGCGTACAGCAACCGTTAGCAGCAGATGATTCCCAGGGGTATAAAACAGAAAACAATCCATAGCGTAATACGTCCAAGCAGTTGATTTATTGAATGAAGGAATTGCACTTACAAGATCGTAGTATAAAAACAGCGGAATATTGCAGCATAAAAACTTCGACGTCTCCGTCTGTAGCCTCAACTTCCTAGGTTCGTGTAAAGCTCATCCGAGAACGAACGTGATGATGTCATAGGCTCCTCCCTACGCGTTTCGTCACGATAGGACGTCATCTGGGGATTGGCCAATGCTGCAATATTCCGCTGTTTTTATACTACGATCTTGTAAGTGCAATTCCTTTATTCAATAAATCAACTGCTTGGACGTATTACGCTATGGATTGTTTTCTGTTTTATACCCCTGGGAATCATCTGCTGCTAACGGTTGCTGTACGCTAAGGTTGTGGGGAGACCGATTTCCCTGTGCTGAGTGAGACTACCGTAATAGCAGTCATCACGGTCCGGTAAGCGCATTTGATTTTACACCCTGGGTGTGACAAGACACAGAAGATTATCTTCACCTGCATCTTCACCTGCTTCTTCTTTTTTGGCACTTTTTTCAAGTCACTTTTTTTAGGAATACTTTCTTATCTTGTGGATTTCATTCTTGTGGGTCCTTTTCTTACACATATATTTATTATTCACTTGTTGTAATTTATTATTCATTTGGATATTAGTGTTCATTCATATTTTCAATTGATATATAGTTAAATATCACTCATTGGTTCACTATATTATTTTTGTGTACATAATTAGTTCATTTATGGGGATAAGACTGCGCCTTAGTTTTTCTCCTTTATTTTCTTTTCACTAAACATTTTTCAAGCGCCGCGTCTTTTTTGTATTTTTTATTATTGTGAGGTTCGAGACTAAACCTTTGGTGCTGGCTGCTTTGGTTTCACGTGTATTTCATATATTTGTTTGTATCCTTTAAGCGCAGCTTTTTTCTTGTTTTTCCAAGAAATTTAAAGGGGTATTACACTTTTATTGTTTCACTTTAAGCATTATTAAAAGCACTGCTCCCGAAAAAACTACCATTTTAAAACTTTTTTTTTGCATTGATCCATGTCCCCTGGGGCAGGACCCAGGTCCCCAAACACTTTTTATGACAATACCATGCATATAAGCCTTTAAAATTAGCACTTTTGATTTCTCCCATAGACTTTGAAAGGGTGTTCCGCGGCTTTCGAATTTGCCGCGAACACCCCAAATTGTTCGCTGTTTGGCGAACTGGCGAACAGCCGATGTTCGACTCGAACATGAGTTCGACTCGAACTCGAAGCTCATCCCTATAGCTGACAGATACAAAACGCCTTCTCTTCTCCTAGCTTTGGATGCAGAGAAGGCGTTTGAAAGAATTAATTGGCAATTTCTCTATCAGGTTCTGGGGAAGTTTGGATTTAATGGAGCTATATATTCAGCCATCATGGCCTTATAGTCACACCCATCAGCACAAGTGTTCATATCAGGAGCGCTTTCCACTCCATTTCAAATAACGAATGGGACAAGGCAGGGTTGCCCTCTCTCCCCCCTGATCTTCAATTTGTTAATGGAACCACTAGCTGCCCATCTGAGAACACATCAACATATATCTGGATTACAAATAGGTCAGAGGAAACATACAATAAGTCTATTTGCAGATGATATAATACTGATATTCACTAAAGTAGACGTTTCCTTAGCAAAAGTACACCAAGCCCTACAAATCTTGGAAAAGGGTTAAGTGTGGGTGTGGTGCTATTCTGGTATCAAGCAAGCTACTATGCCTCTGTTGTTGTCACCTCAGTTGAATCAATATGAGTGTTGAAGATGGCTTGATTTCCCAAAGCACTTTTTCCAAAGGAAAGGGAGATTCTTAAACCAAAAATAGTGTAAAATAAAAATGCTGTGTTTATGACTCCTTCAGCTCACCATCTGTCATGTGATACTTAATGATACAGAATATACTTATACATTCATTGCATGTGTTAATCAAAAATGCTGGAGTGAAGTGAGGGGGGGAAGGCAATAGAATGGGATGGGATAACCCAAACAGAGATAAAGTGATTTGTGCTCAAAGTTAACAAGTGTTTATCCAAAAAAGGACTATATTAATTTAAGTAGTCTGATTTAAAAAGCACACTAATAATGTGCAAAAAAACGTATTCCTCTTAATAGACAATATAGTGAAAAAAACGTGAAAAAACGTTAAAAACAGTCTTCTTATTCCAGTGTTCTATTCGTGACTGTGTCTTTAAACGTGCTCCTACTGTGCACACACTCACCTGATAATCTCACCCCTGCAGGGGTATTGTGTGGTCACAGTTTGTGCAGCAATTCCTGGCTTTCTGGATCGTGTTTATGTCGATATAAAGAAAGAAGGGATGCCCATAGCGTAAAAACGTTTAAACTTTTTATTCCAAAATAAATAGAATGATACTCACATTGTAAAAATGCAATTTAACCACTTGACAACTGGGCACTTAAACCCCCTTCCTAACCAGACCAATTTTCAGCTTTCGGTGCTTTCACATTTTGAATGACAATTACTCAGTCATGTAACACTGTACCCATATGAAATTTTTGTCCTTTTTTTCACACAAATAGAGCTTTCTTTTGGTGGTATTTAATCACCGTTGGGTTTTTTATTTTTTGCGCTATAAAAGAAAAAAGACTGAAAATTCGGTAAAAAAATTAAATTTTCTTTGATTCTGTTATAAAATTTAGCAAATTTAGTAATTTTTCTTCGTAAATTTTGGCCACAATTTATACTGCTACATATCTTTAGTAAAAATAAGTACAAATCGGTGTAAATTATTTGGTCTTTGTGAAAGTTATAGAGTCCAAAAGCTATGGTGCCAATATCTGAAAATTGATCACACCTGAAGTACTGACGGCCTATCTATATTCTTGAGACCCTAACATGCCAGAAAAGTACAAATACCCCCCAAATGACCCCTTTTTGGAAAGAAGACATTCCAAGGTATTTAGTAAGAGGCATGGTGAGTTTTTTGAAGTTGTCATTTTTTCCCACGATTCTTTGCAAAATCAAGATTTTTTTTTCTTTTTTTTCCACAAAATTGTCATATTAGCAGGTTATTTCTCACACACCGCATATGCATACCACAAATTACACCCCAAAACACATTCTGATATTACTCCCGAGTACGGCGATACCACATGTGTGAGACTTTTACACAGCGTGGCCACATACAGAGGCCCTGCATGCAGGGGAGCACCTTCAGGCGTTCTGGAGCACCCAGGCCAATTCTGACATTTCTCTCCTACATGTAAAAATCATCATTTATTTGCTAGAAAATTACATAGAACCCCAAAACATTATATATTTTTTTTAGCAAAGACCCTAGAGAATACAATGGCGGTTGTTGCAACTTTTTATCTTGCACGGTCCTCTTTACAGTGAGATATGGGGTCAATAAGACCCCACATCTCACCTCTAGGCTGACAAGCCTGAAATAAAAAAAAAAAAACGATCTTGGCTTCGATCGTAGCGGTGAGACGGTAGAAGCACCGGAGGGCGGCGGGAAGGGGCCTCCCATAAAAACGATCAAGCAGTGAAACAGCCGCTATGATCGTTCCTATGGTGTAGGGAATCGCCGGCTGAAAAAGCTGATATCTGAATGATGCCTGTAGCTGCAGGCATCATTCAGATATCCCCGCACAAAGTCTAGGACGCCGTATGACGGCCGGCGGGCCGGAAGTGGTTAAAACACTTTTTTTTAACACAAAGTTGTCCATTTATACAATGTTTCTAACACATAGCATGTACATACCAAAAATGACACCCCAAAATAGATTCTACTACTCCTCCTGAGTACGGCGATACCACATGTGTGAGACTTCCACAGCCTGGCCACATACAGAGGCCGAGTACAGCTGAATATGGCCGAGCATGGCTGAGCATGGCTGCGCATGGCTGGGTATGGCTGCGCATGGCTGTGTATGGCAGGGTATGGCTGCGCATGGCTTGGGTATGGCTGCGTATGGCTGGGTATGGCTGCGCATGGCTGGGTATGGCAGGGTATGGCTGCGCATGGCTGGGTATGGCTGCGCATGGCTGTGTATGGCAGGGTATGGCTGCGCATGGCTTGGGTATGGCTGCGTATGGCTGGGTATGGCTGCGCATGGCAGGGTATCACCGAGTATGACTGGGTATGGCTGGGTATTGCAGAGTATGGCTGGGTATTGCGGAGTATTGCAGAGTATTGCGGAGTATTGCAGAGTATTGCGGGGTGTTGCAGAGTATTGCGGGGTGTTGCAGAGTATTGCGGGGTGTTGCAGAGTAGTACAGAGTATTGCAGAGTATTGCGGGGTGTTGCGGAGTAGTGCAGAGTATTGCGGGGTATTGGAGGGTATTGAAGAGTATTGCGGGGTATTGCAGGGTATTGCAGAGTATTGCGGGGTATTGCAGAGTATTGTGGGGTATTGCAGAATATTGTGGGGTATTGCAGAGTATTGTGGGGTATTGCGGGGTATTGCAGAGTATTGTGGGGTGTTGCGGAGTAGTGCAAAGTATTGCAGAGCATTGTGGGGTATTGCAGAGTATTGTGGGGTATTGCAGACTGTTGTGGGGTATTGTGGGGTATTGCGGGGTATGGCAGAGTATTGTGGGGTATGGCAGAGTATTGTGGAGTATTGCAGTGTATTGTGGGGTATTGCGGGGTATTGTGGGGTATGGCAGAGTATTGTGGGGTATGGCAGAGTATTGTGGGGTATTGCGGGGTATGGCAGAGTATTGTGGGGTATGGCAGAGTATTGTGGGGTATGGCAGAGTATTGTGGGGTATTGCGGGGTATGGCAGAGTATTGTGGGGTATTGCGGGGTATGGCAGAGTATTGTGGGGTATTGCGGGGTATGGCAGAGTATTGTGGGGTATTGCGGGGTATGGCAGAGTATTGTGGGGTATTGCAGAGCATTTCAGGGTATTATATTATGGAGGGATGGCTGAGCATGGAGGGATGGATGGATGTGACTGTATTTGTCACAGAGCAGCGTTGTGGGCACTACAGATGCAGCCCACAACGCTGCTACCATCCGATCCCTCCCCCTCTCCTCCCCCTCTGTACCGATTGGTACACAGAGGGGAGGGAGGAACCGGCGTCATGACATGACGCCGGTTTGTTTACATATGATCGCTCCGTCATTTAATGGAGCGATCACATGGTAAACGGCCGCGGTTAGCGGCCGTTCACCGTGATCCGTGATGCGCCGGGTCCTCTGGACCCAGGGGTCACGGAAGTTCTCGGGTGCGCGCCCCAGGGGGCGCGCGAGAGCAGTATTCTGGGAGGACGTCCATGGACGCCCTCCCAGGATAAGCCGACCGCGCTGTGGCCGTCTTTCGCCTATGGCCCGGTTGGCATGTGGTTAAGCATGAAAGAATTTGAAATTGAACCGTCAGAGAAATCCTGTGTTCGATCAGTTTAGGAGATGACGCAAGACGTTGTTCAGGCCACGGCCTACGCGTTTTATCATTGGACGTCTACGGGAGCATTTCCTCCCCCCTTCCACTTCACTCCAGCATTTTTGATTAACGCACACAATGAATATATGAGTATATTCTGTATCATTAAGTATCACATGACAGATGGTGAGCTGAAGGAGTCATATACACAGCATTTTTATTGGTTTAAGAATCTCCCTTTCCTTTGGAAAAAGTGCTTTGGGAAATCAAGCCATCTTCAACACTCATGCTGATTCAACTGAGGTGACAACAACAGAAGCTCGCTTAATACCAGAATAGCGCCACACCCACACTTAACCCTTTTCCATTTCAGCTTTTTCCACTGTGGTGGTAATTGCATTTGTGGAGGCAGCAATTCTGAGCTATAGGTGTACCTATCTCCACTGCACACATTCATTATTACATATCTACAAACCATCAACAGCATATCATACTACAAAGTAAATTAATCCAAATCATATATTCTAAACTTAGGAATACCGGAGCAGACCAAACAAAATCTAGAACAAAAATTCCCCTACATATGGAAAAAGGAAGGGATTAAATACTTGGGTACCACACTAACTGCCAAGACAGGAGACCTTTTGGTAGCCAATTACAATCCCTTTTTGAAATCTCTAGATAGTAAACTAAAGGCACTAGCTAAAATGGAACTATCGTGGCTGGGCAGACTTGCAGCCTTTAAGATGCAGGTCCTGCCTCATCTGCTGTATGTCTTCAGAACTCTTCCTATCCCACTACCAAACTCCTACTTCAATTCCTTACAAACCATACTGAATAGGTATATACGGCAAGGAAAAAAGACCAGATGTGCCTTCAGCAGGCTAATAAAACATAGAAGAGCTGGAGGGGTGGGACACGTTCATATCCAAGACTCTTATTTTGCAACAGTTTTAGCACAACTTCGGAATTGGCTAACCCCTGAATCCGAACAAATTACACTGTGGACAGAGATTGAACAAACACCAATTACTACAGGGTCTCTGAGGGACTTTCAAATGACAGCCCATCTAAAACCCTCTTTAGACAAGAAATTATCACCAACAATACTAGCAGCAATAAGAGCCTGGACACATCTTAGAAACTACCCTAGTTGGTCTGGAACACAACTACCACAAAAACTACCTATTTTAGCACTTAGTCATATTATACCAGACATACATCTAAAACCATTGAAGGAGAAAAGTAACCATTACATAGAGGACATAATAGAAGACACATCAGTTAAGACCTTCCTTACTCTACAGAAGGAACATCTCCTACCAAAAACAGAACAATACAAGTACTTACAGGTTACTCAAATCCTTAAAAGTAACCCGAACATAATAGCCACACTACCCGCAAAGATAACCCAATACTATACTCAAACCCTATAAAAAAGGCAGTACAGCGCATTAAATAAAATAAACAAAACTAAAAAGTCCAATATAAATAGGATGCAGGCAAAATCCAGTGATTCCACCAGTGACACTAGTGACATGAGAAAATAGCAGGGTGACTGTGGTGACAAACATGGACCTCCACCTTCGGTGATACTGGCCGCTCACCTCAATAGATGGACCCCTGAGTAAATCAGTCAGGTCAAAACGGCTGTTCCCTCACAGGGATAATAACAGGAGGAGATATATGCACGGTCAGGCATCAGCAGCAGCAGCTTCAATAGCGGACACACAGGCATTATTCACATGTAAAAAATGGAAAGAATCTAGTGCTCTCTGAATAATACTCAAGATGCTTTATTAAAATAAGTGAAAACACTCACATTATAATGCACTGTGCCTCAGTGCAAAGGATGAAAGCGTAGATACAATGGATGTCCCATACAGGATGGACGAGCGGAGCGCGGGTGACGTCACGATCAGGACACATACACGATGCCGTACGCGTTACGTCCCTAGAAGTGGGCGGGACTTCCTCAGCGGCGACGGCTGAGCGTGATGACACCCATTTAAGTATATGTCCGCTCCTCCCAGGCAGCCAATAAGCATAAGTGTGTACTCATCACTATGGCAACCAAGGTCAAAGTGCTCAAAAACCAGGAAATGACAATGTCCAAAGAATAACCATGGAGACTGTTGATAAAAAGGCTATCAATGGATAACCTATATTTGGTGTACTAAAGAAACATTTCTCTAAAACTTTAGACGTATGTAATAGTAACACAGAAAACAAATATGAAAATATAAATAAATGTAAAGATATAAAATTATAAAAATATAAAAACGACGTAAGCCCCGCACATCCGCTCATCATCCTGGGTCATCCAATAACATAATCATGGATACATATATAAAAACACATGTTTAAAATTAAGGTAAGGGATACAGAGAGCAGTCGCTAACGATCAGAGATGAAGCAGTTAACATCAAACTCGACGTTCAAGCCCCCCGGAACAAGAACCTTAGTCTCGTGAATCCAATGGGATTCTCTACGGCTGAGTTGACGTAGAAAATTACCCCCCCTCCAATGTTTATTAACTCTCTCAATACCCCAGAATCTCAAACTCCTGGGGTTTTGATTGTGTACCAATTTAAAGTGCTTTGAAACATTATGTGTTTTTATGCCTTTCTTAATGTTGTTAACATGTTCCCCTAAACGAACATGTAAGGGGCGGGATGTCCTGCCAATGTATTGTAGGCCACACACACACTGTAGCATATAGACAACCCCAATTGTGGTGCACATGATGAGTTGGTCTATTTTGTATTCTTTGCCTGTGGAGGTGGCCCTAAAACTTTTGCGTTTTTTATTATTGCACTTAGAGTGCCTGCATGCTGTGCACCGCCCACAGGCATAAAATCCTGAGAGAAAGGAAAATAATCTGCTTTCTGATTGTATGGGGGGATCCACCACACCTGGGGCTAGACGATCTCATAGGGATGGGGCTTTTTTGTAAATGAACATGGGGCGGGGAGGCAGCAGGGGACCCAGCACATGATCCTGTTTGAGAATAGACCAATTCTTCAAAACAAGTTTTTCAAATTGTTTGTGCTGAATATTATAATTCAGCACCATTTTGAAATTAGAGACATCTGAACTAGTGTTTTTGACCCTATCAGAGATCAGGGAAGCTCTGTCCATAGCCAGAACCTTCTCAACCTCGCTGTTTAATGTGTGTGTATATCATATCCTTTTTCTACAAACCTTGATGAAAGTAAGGCAGATTGGGAAATGAAATCACTGTCTCGTGTACAATTTCGTCTAAGTCTGACGAATTGTCCCCTGGGAATGTTACAGAGCCATGATTTATGATGACAACTTCTCAGGGGAATGTATGAATTACGGTCTGTGGGTTTAAGATAATTGCATAATCTGAACCCTTCATTATCCTTCCAGATCTCAAGGTCAAGGAACACTATTTTTTCTTTGCTAAAATTCCAGGACAACTGAATGTTCTTAGTGTTATTGTCAAGTTTCTGGACGAAGGACTCCAAGCTAGGCTGATCCCCTTCCCAGATCATGATAAGGTCGTCTATGTACCTTTTGTAGCACACTAGTTCCGGGGGGCGATGCTTGAACACTACGTCTTCCTCCCAGTGGGACATGAAAAGATTGGCCACACTGGGAGCAAAACGAGCGCCCATTGCAACGCCCCTTTTCTGAAGAAAAAATTGGCGATTAAACCAAAAATAATTCTTGGCTAGACAAAAAGACAAACCTCTCAATAAAAACTTTTTATGTTTCTCAGGGAGGTCAGAAAACACAGACAAGGCCCATTGGACAGAAGATAGAGCATCCTCATGTCCAATTATGGTGTAAAGGGACCCTACGTCAGCTGTGACCAAAATACTGGAGGGGGAGCATCTGACAGATTCGATGATTTGAATAATATGTTTTGTGTCTTTAAGGAAGGCATCCGTTTTGAAAACTAAGGGCTGGAGGAAATGGTCAATATATTGGCCTAACCTGGAGGATATGGAGTCAATACCATTTACTATGGGCCTCCCAGGGGGATTATTAATATCCTTATGGATGTTTGGGAGGCAGTAAATGATGGGGGTTCTACAAAAGAGGGGATCCAAGTAGGAAGCCTCCTTCTTAATAAGAACATTCTCCTTTTTGCCCTCCTCTATTAGCCAATGGAGCTCATCCTTATAGGCAAACATAGGGTCCTTGTTCAGAATTTGGTAAGTGTCACGGTCTTCCAATAACTTATGGAGTTCTTCCAAATATTTGGACTTATCTAAAATCACCAAACCACCTCCTTTATCCGCTGGGCGGATAATGATATCATTCCTTGTTTCCAGGGATTTTATACCTTGCCTAATGGGTAATGGGTCAACTGCCTTTCTAACTCTCATTTTATCCAAATCATTAAATAACATGTTCTTGAATACTTCAAGATACTTGTTATCGGCATTGAGAGGATTGAAAGTGGATTTATTGCGTAAATTGGAGTGATAACCTCCTGCAGTAGTGGCTGGTCTACTACTGGGGGGAGTTTGTGGTTGGTATTTCCACCACTCTCCTGGGTTGGGCTGGTAGGACTGCGACCCTCTCCCCGGTCCACTCTGGGCCCCTGAAAAATCCCCTCCTTCATTACTACCCTGCTGTAATGGAGCAAACCTATTATGCAGGGGTAATTGACCCCCATATGCATAATAGGGTGGATCTCTTTTCCCATCATTGTTATGATAAGGATATGGACCTTGTTTCTGATTATCCCATCCCCGAGATGACCCATAATCCTGCTGGTAGTATGGGTGATCAAAATTATTTCTACCTGGGGTATTTGGGGGGCCCCTTCCTCTGCCTCCACCTCTCTTGGGATTCCCTCTGTTTCCCCGACCCCTCTGATGGGAGGGGCAGGTGAGGGATGACCATATGGTTTGGATGTAGCAGGGGGTGGGGCTGATGTACTAATAGAATCATTCTGTGGGATATAGGTATTGGTCCCGGGTGGATTAGACATCTTAACATGAAAAAATATTTTTTGTCAAATTCTAGTAGACCAGCCACTACTGCAGGAGGTTATCACTCCAATTTAGGCAATTAATCCACTTTCAATCCTCTCAATGCCGATAACAAGTATCTTGAAGTATTCAAGAACATGTTATTTAATGATTTGGATAAAATGAGAGTTAGAAAGGCAGTTGACCCATTACCCATTAGGCAAGGTATAAAATCCCTGGAAACAAGGAATGATATCATTATCCGCCCAGCAGATAAAGGAGGTGGTTTGGTGATTTTAGATAAGTCCAAATATTTGGAAGAACTCCATAGGTTATTGGAAGACCGTGACACTTACCAAATTCTGAACAAGGACCCTATGTTAGCCTATAAGGATGAGCTCCATTGGCTAATAGAGGAGGGCAAAAAGGAGAATGTTCTTAATAAGAAGGAGGCTTCCTACTTGGATCCCCTCTTTTGTAGAACCCCCATCATTTACTGCCTCCCAAAAATCCATAAGGATATTAATAATCCCCCTGGGAGGCCCATAGTAAATGGTATTGACTCCATATCCTCCAGGTTAGGCCAATATATTGACCATTTCCTCCAGCCCTTAGTTTTCAAAACGGATGCCTTCCTTAAAGACACAAAACATATTATTCAAATCATCGAATCTGTCAGATGCTCCCCCTTCAGTATTTTGGTCACAGCTGACGTAGGGTCCCTTTACACCATAATTGGACATGAGGATGCTCTATCTTCTGTCCAATGGGCCTTGTCTGTGTTTTCTGACCTCCCTGAGAAACATAAAAAGTTTTTATTGAGAGGTTTGTCTTTTTGTCTAGCCAAGAATTATTTTTGGATTAATCGCCAATTTTTTCTTCAGAAAAGGGGCGTTGCGATGGGCGCTCGTTTTGCTCCCAGTGTGGCCAATCTTTTCATGTCCCACTGGGAGGAAGACGTAGTGTTCAAGCATCGCCCCCCGGAACTAGTGTGCTACAAAAGGTACATAGACGACCTTATCATGATCTGGGAAGGGGATCAGCCTAGCTTTGATTCCTTCGTCCAGAAACTTGACAATAACACTAAGAACATTCAGTTGTCCTGGAATTTTAGCAAAGAAAAAATAGTGTTCCTTGACCTTGAGATCTGAAAGGATAATGAAGGGTTCAGATTATGCAATTATCTTAAACCCACAGACCGTAATTCATACATTCCCCTGGGAAGTTGTCATCATAAATCATGGCTCTGTAACATTCCCAGGGGACAATTCGTCAGACTTAGATGAAATTGTACACGAGACAGTGATTTCATTTCCCAATCTGCTTTACTTTCATCAAGGTTTGTAGAAAAAGGATATGATATACACACATTAAACAGAGAGGTTGAGAAGGTTCTGGCTATGGACAGAGCTTCCCTGATCTCTGATAGGGTCAAAAACACTAGTTCAGATGTCTCTAATTTCAAAATCGTGCTGAATTATAATATTCAGCACAAACAATTTGAAAAACTTGTTTCGAAGAATTGGTCTATTCTCAAACAGGATCGTGTGCTGGGTCCCCTGCTGCCTCCCCGCCCCATGTTCATTTACAAAAAAGCCCCATCCCTATGAGATCGTCTAGCCCTAGGTGTGGTGGATCCCCCCATACAATCAGAAAGCAGATTATTTTCCTTTCTCTCAGGATTTTATGCCTGTGGGCGGTGCACAGCATGCAGGCACTCTAAGTGCAATAATAAAAAACGCAAAAGTTTTAGGGCCACCTCCACAGGCAAAGAATACAAAATAGACCAACTCATCACGTGCACCACAATTGGGGTTGTCTATATGCTACAGTGTGTGTGTGGCCTACAATACATTGGCAGGACATCCCGCCCCTTACATGTTCGTTTAGGGGAACATGTTAACAACATTAAGAAAGGCATAAAAACACATAATGTTATAAAGCACTTTAAGTTGGTGCACAATAAAAAACCCCAGGGGTTTGAGCTTCTGGGGTATTGAGAGAGTTAATAAACATTGGAGGGGGGGTAATTTTCTACGTCAACTCAGCCGTAGAGAATCCCATTGGATTTACGAGACTAAGGTTCTTGTTCCGGGGGGCTTGAACGGCGAGTTTGACGTTAACTGCTTCATCTCTGATCGCTAGCAACTGCTCTCTGTATCCCTTACCTTAATTTTAAACATGTGTTTTTATATATGTATCCATGATTATGTTATCGGATGACCCAGGATGATGAGCGGATGTGCGGGGCTTACGTCGTTTTTATATTTTTATAATTTTATATCTTTACATTTATTTATATTTTCATATTTGTTTTCTGTGTTACTATTACATACGTCTAAAGTTTTAGAGAAATGTTTCTTTAGTACACCAAATATAGGTTATCCATTGATAGCCTTTTTATCAACAGTCTCCATGGTTATTCTATGGACATTGTCATTTCCTGGTTTTTGAGCACTTTGACCTTGGTTGCCATAGTGATGAGTACACACTTATGCTTATTGGCTGCCTGGGAGGAGCGGACATATACTTAAATGGGTGTCATCACGCTCAGTCGTCGCCGCTGAGGAAGTCCCGCCCACTTCTAGGGACGTAACGCGTACGGCATCGTGTACGTGTCCTGATCGTGACGTCACCCGCGCTCCGCTCGTCCATCCTGTATGGGACATCCATTGTATCTACGCTTTCATCCTTTGCACTGAGGCACAGTGCATTATAATGTGAGTGTTTTCGCTTATTTTAATAAAGCATCTTGAGTATTATTCAGAGAGCACTAGATTTTTTCCATTTTTTACATGTGAATACTGCCTGTGTGTCCGCTATTGAAGCTGCTGCTGCTGATGCCTGACCATGCATATATCTCCTCCTGTTATTATCCCTGTGAGGGAACAGCTGTTTTGACCTGACTGATTTACTCAGGGGTCCATCTATTGAGGTGAGCGGCCAGTATCACCGAAGGTGGAGGTCCATGTTTGTCACCACAGTCACCCTGCTATTTTCTCATGTCACTAGTGTCACTGGAGGAATCACTGGATTTTGCCTGCATCATATTTATATTGGACTTTTTAGTTTTGTTTATTTTATTTAATGCGCTGTACTGCCTTTTTTATATGCATCTTTATGGGATTTGATAAATTTACCCTCAGTATCACAGCTGCCTTTGGTTAGGGTTTGTGGTCTGCGCTGGTTGATTTTATTTACACTATACTCAAACCCTGAATAAGTTAAAATGGATCTCAACTTTATATATAGGTCTTCAAGTGAAAAACTTATGTGATAAAACGCAGAATATGATAACTTTGGAAAATGAACTGGGACAAGTTTACTCAGTTGATCAATGGGCAAAAGATTTTTAAACCACTTATAGCTCTACCAAAAGCACCAACTTACGGGAGATGCAGCAAAAAATCTCTCATAGATGGTACTTAACTCCTAGTCGTATGTCAAAGATATACCACAATGCCTCCTCTAAATGTTGGAGACAGTGTGGAGAGCATGGCACCTTATACCATATTCTCTGGAACTGTCCTAAAATCAAACCACTATGGGCCCAGATAGAACACATTATACAAAATATCACACGACTGAATCACTCCTTAAAACCAGAATTGGCTATACTCTCACTAGACCTAGAATCTATTCCACCCTCTCATAGAACAGTGTCTCATATAATGCTTGCAACCAGATTAACAATTCTCAGACCCTGGAAAGACACAGAGGCTCCATCTATATCAGAAGTTTTAGCCACCACCCACACGCACAGCACCTATGAACTATTAGACTCATCATCACTGGGGAAATATGAAAAGGTATCCAAATTATGGTTACCATGGAATGAATGGTACTTAAGGCAATTGAACACTGTATAATCCATTCACCTTGAAAATGTGGTTCTAACTGGACCAGATAAGTAATCTGACTGATTTCTAATTTTGCTTTCTATTCTGTTATCCATTTTAATTCTATTTACTTTTATGTGAAGTTACTGTGCTGTACTATAACCAAAGGTATAAAGGTTATTAAAGCATAAAAGTTATTATATACTGTATACACAACCATTAAATCCATTAAACCTAGTATAATGAAAAGGAAAGCAGTGAACAAATATAGATAAAGCATCAGCTCGGAGGATGCGACCATACTGAGAGATTGCGTAAATCCGAAGACCCAGATTGTTTTACCTATCGATATAACAATTATATCACACATAATACATAGACATATATCTAAAGAGTGATGGAATTGATACAAGATAAGCAGTATTTCTTTTCTGGATAAATGGATGTATATTATTATGTAAAGGTTTGTTAACGTTTGTAATGACTTTATACCTTGATCAACAAAAAAGTTTCAAAGAAAAAAAGCCTCAGGGTCTTACTCTCTCTATTGTGAGAGCCCGCTGCTGAGTAAAAGTCTGACTGCTGAAAGAACGATATAGGAAGCACCATGTTTGTTAGGAACTGACATGACTTTAGTTAGTGTCTTGGTTGAACAAATTTGTTGTTTATTTTGTGCTATTAACTTTCTTTACAAGCCCTCCTGCATTGAAACTGTGTTTGTCTGCATAAAAGACCTTGGACTGTTCTGGGTGTGCTTGTCTTGCACATGGTTTATCGCTGCTAGCCCCAGTTGAGTCTGTCTCCCTTACAACTTAGTGCTTGGATCTAGGCATCACCTTAAAGGGACAGTTGCCTATTATTGAATGAAATGGAAACATTAAAACAACTTTTGTTAGCCTTTTGTTAGCATATGTTAACCAACAGCAGACTAAACTGCAACTGCAAGAGATGAACTGCTCAATCAGCTGATTGGAGCCTACCAAGCATCCACAGAGGGACAATAGCAAGTGAACCTATCTTTACAGCAGCAGATACAGGCTCTGTCTAAGAGGCAAATGGTAGCACAGGGACTGAAATTAACTCCTCAACAACTGGCGCAGAGTGCTTTATGGGAATTGTCCCTGAAGGATATCCCTGAGAGAGCAGTGGGTTGAGGAGCTAACAGCCTTTTTAACGGGGGCCCTAAAAGGCCTACTTTGACTTGCAACCTCAGGATGCCAAGAAATATCCTAAAATCAGAGGAGAAATCCTAGCCATGCTCTTGGTTACCATGGGAATCTAAATGCAGCATGTATTTCTATGGGAATATGAGCCTGGAAAGCCCACAAGGTCTCTCTACCCCTCAGCTCACTCCATCAATCTCTGCTCTCATCACCAACTTACTAACAGACATATCAGACTGGATGTCATACCTCAAGCTCAATCTACCCAAAACCAAGCTCATAATATTACATCCCCCATGTGCTCCTTTGCCTGACTTCACTGTTAAGATCGACAGCGCAACTATCAACCTGTCCCCACATGCCAAGGTGATACATTTAATCCTAGTCTACTTTTGGTCCCACATCCAATAAATTAAATATGTCCCTTTCTAACCAATGACACCACAAAGCTCCTAGTCCACTTCCTGGTCATCTTTCGGCTTAACTACTGCAACTCTCTCCTCACTGGTTTACCTTTACATAGACTATCCCTCCTTCAGTCCATCAAGAATGCTGCTGCCAGAATCATAAACCTTACAAACCGCTCAGTGTCTACTGCACCTCTCTGCAGATCCCTCCACTGAACTAAACTTAAAATACTAACAATAACTTGCACAACTCTGCCCCCAGCTACATCACTAACCTAGTCTCAAAATACTAACCTAATCATTCTCTTCGTTCCTCCCAAGATCTTCTGCTATCTATCTCCCTCATCACCTCCTCCCATGCTCTCCTCCAGGACTTTTTCAGAGCCCTTCCCAGCCTCTGGACCCCAATCTGTCTGACTATCTCTAACTCTGTTCACTTTTAGATGATCCCTGAAAACGCTCCTCTTCAGAGAAGCCTATGCCACCTCCACCTAACAACTGTACTTTTATTTTTTTTTTATCAGTTCATCCCCCACAGATAATACCTTTTGTATCCCCCCCCTCTTAGACTGTAAGCTCCAACAAGAAGGCCCCTCTGATTCCTACTCTATTAAATTGTATTGTAGTAGTACTGTCTGCCCTTGTTGTAAAGTGGAGCATAAACTGTTAGCTCTATATGAATCCTGTATAATAATAATAATGAATGATTTGTTCCACCTTACAAACAAGTGGCTGCAACTGAAGGTGCTAAAACCCACTCAGATTGTGAAGTGTGTAATGATGAGCCAAACATATCTTGGTTTGACAGGGTACAGCAAACACAATTAAAACCCAACTCAATTGAAGCTGAATGTTAAAAAAAAACAGTCCTGGCCACTTTTATAGGTTAATAGGCACAAATTTAGGTTTGTGGGTAACCTTGCTGCTATAGCAGCTGCATTTACTGATCTCACCAAAAAGAGCAGGTCCACCATGGTGAAATGAAATGAGGAGTCAGGGAGCTGACCAGTATTAACAACCCAAAACTTCGAGTAGTATATGTCAGATGGGAATTAACCACTATTGAATAGAGGAAAGACCTTGATAGGCCCATAAAATAATTGCTGGTGACTTTGTATACTGATTATATTGGGAATAACAGAAACTTGTTTTGACAGCTCACACAATTAGCTGGCAAATATCTAGGGGTATTCCTTGTATCGGAAGGACAGGGAAGGTAGAAGAGGGGGAGGGAGTGTGTCTATAAGTCAAAAATGATATAAAGGTGGTAGAGAGGAGTGACATTGTGAATGGGGCAAGGGGGAGGTAGAATTGCTGTGGGTAGAACTTCAAAGAGAAGAAGTAAGTGGGAAATTAATAGTGGGGGTATGTTATAGGCCCCCCAACATAAAGGAGGAGGAGGATCTGGACCTACTATCACAGTTAGAAATAACAGCGAAACAGGGAAATGTCATCATAATGGGGGATTTCAATTATCCTGATATTGAATGGGCAGAGACGACAGCTCATTCATTAAAGGCCCGTCATTTCATGAATGTCTTACAGGACAACTTCATTTCCCAATTGGTGGATTCCCCAACTAGAAAGAATGCACTGCTAGATCTATTAATTACAAACTATGCAAGTCTGATCTCAGATGTGGCAATACGGGACAACTTGGGATCTAGCGATCATAGGATGATCACATTTAACGTAAATCATAGAAAAAGGAGGAACGAGGGGAGCACAAGAACACTAAATTTCAAACGAGCCAATTTTTCTGAACTGTGCTCATTACTACATGACATCAATTGAGACTAAATCCTAGAAACATTGACCAGGGAAGAAAAATGGGAATGCTTTAGGAACATATTAAACAAAGGTATCACATAGTGCATTTCAATGGACAATATAGAAGAGCGAAGGTTAAACCTGGGTGGCTAAACCGTAATGTAAAAAGCCTCATTAAAGAGTAAAAAATGGCCTTTAAAAAATATAAAGGGGATGGGTGATCGTCAGCATTCCAACACTACAAGGAATGCAATAAGAAGTGTAAGAACTCAATCAGGTCAGCCAAAAAAGACTTCGAGAGACACATAGCGGAGGAGAGTAAAAAAAATCCAATGCATTTTTTAGATATATTAACAGTAAAAAGGCAATATCAGAGCACATTGCCCACATAAAAGACGAGGATGGGAGAATGATTACAGATGACACAGAGCAGGCAACTGTACTAAATGCCTTCTTCTCCTCCTCAGTTTTTACACAGGAAAAGGAGGGGTATACCGCCCACGACAGTACTGTTAGTGACATATCATAGGATGTATGCTAGTTTTTAACAGAGGCCGGAGTCAAGGAAAGACTAGATAAGCTTAATACAAATAAACCACCAGGACTGGATGGGTTCAGAGAACATAGTCAGGTTATAGCCAGACTATTGTTCCTAATCTTTGCAGACAGCATACTGACAGGAATTCTACCAGCTGAGTGGAGAAAAGCCAATGTGGTACCAATATTCAAATAAGGGCAGAGACAAATCCCTGGACAATCAAAATTGTGCATAAGACAGTTTGAAACAGCATGTCTCATTTATGAATTTTCCAGTCGTGGAATATGATTATATTCACATTTATGAATTATTATTTTGTTAGTTTCAATACTTAACACTGGGTGTTTTGTAAATTGATTCTTAGCACCACTATTTGCCTGTAATTATTTACTTGGGAAATGTTTTTGTAATATAAGAAAATTGCATTGCCACATCTCTTGAATGCAGCTAGACGCCTACGTTCAGTTTATTGGAAGTATGCCCATATTTCGAGTTGTGAGGAGCAGATACGGAAGGGGCAGGAGATCAAGGAATCAGAAGAATGGGAGGCAACCTGAAGGGGCACAAGGGAGCGCTTTAATTGTATCTGGGAATTATGGCTAGAACATACCTGTGATCTACGGCAGATCTCGTCCAGCTTTGACATTGCATTACTGGAGCTAGCAGAGCCGTCATTAAAGGGACGCCTCCGACACCATAGCCCGTGGGACTAGAGCTATTCTCTGGCCTCTGAAAGACAATTTGCCTGTTATGCTTACCTTTCAGCAGAGGCCTTTGGTGTGAGCGATCATAGACAATTCTTCTTTTTTCCTCCAGTTTTCTCCCGGAGGAGGTGTTTCATCCATCTTCTCATTTTTTTCTTTTTTCTTTTCTAATGTTTGAGTATGTACTATTGCAATCGTAACAATTGCTAATGCTGACCTGCTATTCTACAGCAAAGGGTACCCCCTCTTGTGTATCTGCTGCCAGTTTATTACATGATTATTGACTGACGCTGCCCATATGTGAAATGCGGCACTCATATGATTCAGAGTAGGGATGAGCTTCGAGTTCGAGTCGAACTCATGTTCAACTCGAACATTGGCTGTTTGCCCGTTTGCCAAACAGTGAACAATTTGGGGCGTTCGCAGCAAATTCAAAAGCCGCGGAACACCCTTTAAAAGTCTATGGGAGAAATCAAAAGTGCTAATTTTAAAGGCTTATATGCAAGTTATTGTCATAAAAAGTGTTTGGGGACCTGGGTCCTGCCCCAGGGGACAAGGATCAATGCAAAAAAAAGTTTTAAAAATGGCCGTTTTTTCGGGAGCAGTGATTTTAATAATGCTTAAAGTGAAACAATAAAAGTGTAATATTCCTTTAAATTTTGTACCTGGGGGATGTCTATAGTATGCCTGTAAAGGGCCGCATGTTTCCCGTGTTTAGAACAGTCTGACAGCAAAATGACATTTCAAAGGAAATAAAGTCATTTAAAACTACTCGCGGCTATTAATGAATTGCCGGTCCAACAATACACATAAAAGTTCATTGATAAAAACAGCATGGGAATTCCCCACAGGGGAACCCCGAACCAAAATTTAAAAATAAAAATGACGTGGGGGTCCCCCTAAATTCCATACCAGGCCCTTCAGGTCTGGTATGGATATTAAGGGGAACCCCAGCCAAAATTTAAAATAAAATGGAGTGGGGTCCCCCCAAAAATCCATACCAGACCCTTATTCGAGCACGCAACCTGGCAGGCCACAGGAAAAGAGGGGGGATGAGAGAGCGCCCCCCCCTCCTGAACCGTACCAGGCCACATGCCCTCAACATTGGGAGGGTGCTTTGGGGTAGCCCCCAAAACACCTTGTCCCCATGTTGATGGGGACAAGGGCCTCATCCCCACAACCCTTGCCTAGTGGTTGTGGGGGTCTGCGGGTGGGGGGCTTATCGGAATCTGGAAGCCCTCTTTAACAAGGGGACCCCCAGATCCCGGCCCTCCACCCTCCCTCCATGCCATCATGGATGCGGAGCGGCCCGAGGAGAAGAAGGGAAGAAGACGCCGAACGAGAACACCGGAGGAAGAACCAGAAGAAGAAGAAGATGGAGGAAGAAACCGAAGGAAGATAGACGATAGAAGATAGAAGAAAGAAGAAAGAAGAAGCATTTAAATAAAGGAATTGTCAAAAACTGTCTCTTGTCATTTTTAACATTTTTGACAGTTTTTTTGTGAAATGGTAGGGGTACTTTTGTACCCCCTTACCATTTCACACAGGGGGGAGGGCCGGGATCTGGGGGTCCCCTTGTTAAAGGGGGCTTCCAGATTCCTATAAGCCCCCCGCCCGCAGACCCACCAGGCAAGGGTTGTGGGGATGAGGCCCTTGTCCCCATCAACATGGGGACAAGGTGTTTTGGGGGCTACCCCAAAGCACCCTCCCAATGTTGAGGGCATGTGGCCTGGTATGGTTCAGGAGGGGGGGCGCTCTCTCGTCCCCCCCTCTTTTCCTGTGCCATGCCAGGTTGCGTGCTCGGATAAGGGTCTGGTATAGATTTTTGGGGGGACCCCACGTCATTTTTTTTATTTTGGCGCGAGGTTCCCCTTAAAATCCATACCAGACCCTTCAGATCTGGTATAGATTTTGAGGGGGACCCCACACCATTTTTTTATTTTATTTTGGCCGGGGTTCCCCTTAATATCCATACCAGACCTGAAGGGCCTGGTATGGAACTTAGGGGGACCCCCACATCATTTTTTTTTTAAATTTTGGTTCGGGGTTCCCCTGTGGGGAATTCCAATGCTGTTTTTATCAATGAACTTTTATGTGTATTTCAGACCGACAATTCATTAATAGCCGCGAGTAGTTTTAAATGACTTTTTTCCTTTGAAATGTCATTTTGCTGTCAGACTGTTCTAAACACGGGAAACATGCGCCCCTTTACAGGCATTCTATAGACACCCCCCAGGTACGAAATTTAAAGGAATATTACACTTTTATTGTTTCACTTTAAGCATTATTAAAATCACTGCTCCCGAAAAAATGGCCGTTTTAAAACTTTTTTTGCATTGATCCATGTCCCCTGGGGCAGGACCCAGGTCCCCAAACACTTTTTATGACAATAACTTGCATATAAGCCTTTAAAATTAGCACTTTTGATTATTCATATTCGTGTCCCATAGACTTTAACGGTGTTCGCGTGTTCGAACGAACTTTTTACCTGTTCGCATGTTCTGGTGCGAACCGAACAGGGGGGTGTTCGGCTCATCCCTAATTCAGAGTCTGCTCCTGCATGGTGCTGGAAGTGCTGCTTTGCTGGAGGAGGTCTGATGGAGGCCTTTTGTACCCCCTTCCTCAGCTAAGAGCCAACAGAGCTATTGCTTGATAGACCTAACATTTTAGATATAATATCCTGTATGGATAGGTATGGTATATAGGTATGGACCCCTGGGTTTGCCTGTTACTGTACTTATTTGTGCTGGTCAGTATGTGTGCCAACCGGGATGCTTTTATCCCTTTTAAAGATACTGGTCTCTGGATACGTTATGTGGTACAGTGTACTTTTGTGTTTTGTACAAGTCTATATTTTTTGTTCTTTAACATTTTTGGATGTGCTTTTGTTGTAATTTTATTTGGTCTTAAATAAAGATTATAAAAAAAATGTATCCAGATGGGAAACATCTGACTGCCGGCCAAAGACTGTGGTAACTTGTATCTTCTCTGTTATAAATACTCATGTCAAATCTGTAATAAATTGAGACAGTTTTAGTATACATTAGTGTGTCTGTTGTCTGATCTCATCTGATCTGTAGTATGTATCTTTTAATTAGGCTTCACTGTATAACTAGGGGCAGGTAGCTGTATCTGTACTTTCAAGAAAATTCACAACAAGCGTAATTTAGCTATTACTTTTTGAACAAAGGGATCCAATTTTCCACTACAATGTATGGCTTGGAACAAAGAGAACAATGCAAGTTTCCCAATATGTTTTCTGAATCTCCAAGACTTTAAGTTTTATGTAAAACACAGTCCAGGGATCCAAAAAAAGAGAATTCTAATAGACTGTGTATGTTGACAAAATATGCCTCTCCCACAGGTCTGAGCAGAGGGAGAGGGTATGTAAGGCACTAGCTGGCAGGATTGTGGCTGGTGTATTTGTGTCACCTATGTTTCTTACCTACAAATGAATATATGGAAAAATCAAAGTTTTTGTTTACTCAAAATCATAATAATATTAACTGACTGATTCTCAATCTACCTATAAGGGCTCTCTCACTCTCTCTGCTGTGAGAGCTTGCTGCTGGGTAAAAAGGCTGATTGACTGCTGATTGGACTCTAAAAAGGTGCAAGAGATGGCTGTTTGTTTTGGAAAACCCAGTAGGGGGCACCTTGTTAAGGTTGGTACACACTGTCAGAACATCTTCTGTTATTGACCAGTTTCTTTTGAAGATTCTTCTTTTGATATTCGGCCAGCATGTACAGCAGCCTGTCTGACAGAAGCTGGCCTAACGTCCGGCTACTGTCGAACAGGCATGCTGGAAAACCAGCAGCTGATTGGCATCCGAGCAGTCCCCCTTTCAGAACATAATAGCTCAGAGGGGAGATTGCTGTACTAACATTGCATAATTACTACAACAAACCCCCTGCAAACTCCAATTTTTTTTGTTCAGCCTGCTGGGTTGAATCCAAAAAAACTGCCTGTGTGTACCAGGCAGTAGTCAGGATCTGATATGAGTTTAGTTAGTGGCTCAGCCAAACAGATTTTTTGTATATTCTATGGACTTGCTGTACAAAGCCCTCCTGCATTGATTTTTTTTCTGTCTTGCTGAATAAAAGTTTAGGTCAATTATGCATGGACTGCTCCTGTCTCTGCATTATTTACCGCTGCTAATACCAGCTGAGGTTGAGCCTGTTCCCCGTAATATGTGTGTGCAATTTAATTTTTTTAATTCAATTTTTATTACTATAATTGTATCAAATAATTACGCTTAAGCATAGGCATTATGCTATTTGCATGCTGCACTGGCCTCTGTAAGATGAAACTATGATTTGCTCAGTGACATTTTCAGTTTGCATGTTATCATCACTCCATAGTGGGCATAGTGATCACATGATCTGATTGGTTCTCAGCTGAAACAGTGACTTACGGCTGGGCTTGAAAGCTCCCAACTGCACAAAGTCAATGCTGATCACAGTGCCAGGACAAGGTAATCTAGTGCCCAGGGCAAAGATGCCAAACTGCGCCGCCTCCCCCCCCCCCCTGTTCATGATGTGCATGCTTAGGGGATCCTATGGTCAGCAGTCTCTCGCTTGTCAAAATCACTGCCGTGATCACTACTCCTGTCAGCCCTGTAACAGAAGGAAGGTGCCCCCATCCCTACAGTAAACCTATAGCACCCAGGGCAACCACCTTTCCCACCCACCCCTTGTTCCGGCCCTGGCTGATAGCTGTGAATGGAAAGATATTTATAAACATGTCCTCAACATAGGGTAACTTAATGGAGGAACTTTTATGTACAGATTGTGAGAGGGAAAGGGTTAACGTCCAAAATGATTCTTTACATTCTGTATTATCAGTACACTGGCCAAATAAAATTAACATGATTTTAAAAACAAAAATAAATTTATATACAGAAGTATAGAGAGGTATATTCTAACTTACTGTATAGAAAGTCACTTTACAGTTAGAGAGGATGAAAGATGAATCATTTACATGCCTGACGTACTCTTGTACTTATTGCCTCACTAAATGTGCACAATTCACTAATGGCACTTCAGATCCTGAAATTGTACATCTAGTAATCATACACTGTTATTAATAGCTGCTGCAAGGCATTAATAGTTGATATAATGAATGATGCAATATATATCCATTAATTAGAAATTTAGAATCATTTACTGTCTACATGAAGACAGATATTATTTTAATAACAAAGAATACTAATTATATATGTATATTTCTACCTGGAAATGCCATGCTTGTTTACTAATGATTCAGTCTTTAATGATAATAAAAACTAACCATTACTGGTACCACATATCTTCTTTCCTTTGTATGTCCTATAGGTCAGCTTTGAGTCCACATCAATGGAACACAATCATCTCAATAATGCTTCAATCATGGTCCACTTAAAAATATAAATATAAATAGCATGTAACTTCTTCCTTCCTCTCCAGTCATTAGTCCTCCACAATAAAGCAGTGGGTGTCAGTAATCGGTGAATAAACAATGATATTTACTAAAAAGGTTTGGGGTGGTTTAAGGATTGGAAGTTACCACTTTCTAAGTACTCTGAGTAACCTGTAAGCTATATAGTACTGAGTGGTATTGATGCTTGAAGTTTATGCATTCACTAAGGTTCCAGGGGAGGATGAATTCCCTAAAATATTTTCTAAAGATATTTATTATTATCCTTGATGAAATGTTTTGCTATTCCAGCCATACTTTAAACTTTTAATGTAAGAACTTTGGACCTTGGTTAGCAACAGCAAAAATATGAAATATTTTCTCGATAAGTTTCCAAATACTTTCCAATATTGCTAAAACCTCAAAGTCTATTCTGATATGTAATATCTAAAGTAAATTATTAATAAGGTGGCACACAATATCTCTGAAAATTGAAAGACTTCTCCCAGGGATCTTCCATTCATGTTTTAAAGGATGCAGGGAGCTTTGAAATTGGAACATGTATGTAAGCCTGAATAATGAGCTTCTCTTTTTTGCTGACTTTTGAGCTGTTAAATATATTTGAAGGCTTTTTGTTATATCTGTTTATTAAGTGCAAAGCAATACCCATCTATCCTGCCAGAAATCCAGTGAGCTGGTAATATGCTCTCTTCCATGTTCATTGCTACTCTTCTCTTTAGATTGATTTAATTGCTGGCTGCACCTGAAAAGTCCCATACTGTATACAGTATTAAAATTGAAGTATGGCCAAAGCTCTTTTGGCCATACTTCTCATTTGGGTCACAGGACCCTGTGTTCCTGTGACTCAAAATCAGGCGACAACGGGCTAAAGCAGGTTCTTAAAGACTGATATGTTTGATATTATTGGTATATTACATTGTAAATATCAGCACACAACCTTTATTGACATTGTGCACATTTCAATTTCTTCAGTAACCCATCTGCACCACTTAACAACCAGCCCATAGCCGAATGACGGCTACAGGGCGGTTGCTTAACTCTGGGAGAGTGTACAGTGACGTCCCCCCAGAATTCCGCTCTCGCCCGGACCCTGGGGCACGCACCTGAGAACATCCGTGACCGCCGGGTACAGAGGACCTGGCGCATCACGGATCATGGTAAACGGCCGCTGATTGCGGCCGTTTACCATGTGATCGCTCCGTGAAACGATGGAGCGATCACATGTAAACAAACCGGCGTCATACCATGACGCCGGTTCCTCTCTTCCCTCTGTGTACCGATTGGTACAGAGTGGGTGGGATCGGATGGCAGCAGCGCTGTGGGCTGGATGTGTAGTGTCCACAGCGCTGCTCTGTGACATGTGCAGTCACATCCATGGATCCATCCATCCATGCTCAGCCATCCCTCCATGCTCAGCAATACCCTGCACTACTCTGCAATACTCTGCAATTCCCTGTGCAATACTCTGCAATTCCCTGTGCAATACTCTGCAATGCCCTGTGCAATACTCTGCAATTCCCTGTGCAATACTCTGCAATTCCCTGTGCAATAATCTGCAACACCCTGTGCAATAATCTGCAATACCCTGTGCAATACTCTGCAATAGCCTGCAATACTCTGCAATACTCTGCAATAGCCTGCAATACTTTGTGCAATACTCTGCAATACCCTGTGCAATACCCTGTCTGCAATACCCTGTGCAATACCCTGTCTGCAATACCCTGTCTGCAATACCCTGCAATACCCTGAAATACCCTGCAATACCCTGCAATACTCTGCAATACCCTGCAATACCCTGCAATACTCCACAATACTCCACAATACTCCACAATACCCCGCAATACCTAGCAATACCCTGCCATACCCAGCCATACCCAGCCATACTCTGCCATACCCAGCCATACCCGGCCATGCTCGGCCATGCTCTGCCATACTCTGCCATACTCTGCCATACTCAGCCATACTCGGCTGTACTCGGCCTCACACATGTGGTATTGCCGTACTCAGGAGGAGTAGGAGAATCTATTTTGGGGTGTCATTTTTGGTATGTACATGCTATGTGTTAGAAATATTGTATAAATGGACAACTTTTGTGTTAAAAAAAAATGCATTTTAACCACTTCCTGCCGGCCGTCATACGACGTTCTTGACTTTGTGTGGGGATATCTGAATGATGCCTGCAGCTATAGGCATCATTCAGATATCAGCTTTTTCAGCCGGCGATTCCCTACACCATAACAATGATCATAGCGGCTGTTCCACTGTTTGATCGTTCTTATGGGAGGCGAGAGGGGATGACCCCCTCCCGCCACCCTCCAGTGCTTCTACCGACTCACCGCTATGATCAAAGCCAGGATCGTTTAATTTTTTTATTATTTCATGCTTCCCAGCCTAAGGTGAGATGTGGGGTCTTATTGACCCCATATCTAGATTGTAAGCTCTAACGAGCAGGGCCCTCTGATTCCTCCTGTATTGAATTGTATTGTACTTGTACTGTCTGCCCTAATGTTGTAAAGCGCTGCGTAAACTGTCGGCGCTATATAAATCCTGTATAATAATATAATAATATCTCACTGTAAAGAGCACCTGTCATGCCATATTCCTATTACAAGGCATGTTTGCATTCCTTGTAATAGGAATAAAAGTGATAAAAAAATATTTTTTTTGGAAAAAAGTGTCAAACTAAAATAAATAAAGTAAAATGAACAATAAAAAAAAAAAAAATTAAAGTGCCCCTGTGCCCATGTGCTCGCATGCAGAAGCGAACGCATATGTAAGTCCCGCCCACATATGAAAACGGTGTTCAAACCACACATGTGAGGTATCGCTGCGATCGGTAGAGCGAGAGCAATAATTTTGGACCTAGACCTCCTCTGTAACTCAAAACATGTAACCAGTAAAAAAATTTAAAGTGTCGCCTATGGGGATTTTTAAGCAGCGAAGTTTGGCGCCATTCCACGAGCGTGTGCAATTTTGAAGGGTGACATGTTAGGTATCTATTTACTTGGCATTACTTCATCTTTCACATTATGCAAAAAGATTGGGCTAACTTTACTGTTTTTTTTTTTTTTAAATCACAAAACTGATTTTTTTCCAAAAAAAAAGCGTTCAAAAAATTGCTGCACAAATACCGTGCAAGATAAAAAGTTGCAATGACCGCCATTGTATTCTCTAGGGTCTTTGCTAAAAAAACATATATAATGTTTTGGGGTTCTATGTAATTTTCTAGAAAATAAATGATGATTTTTACATGTAGGAGAGAAATGCCAGAATTGGCCTGGGTGCTCCAGAATGCCTGAAGGTGCTCCCTGCATGTTGGGTCTCTGTATGTAGCCACGCTGTGTAAAAGTCTCAAACATGTGGTATCGCCATACTTGGGAGTAATAGCAGAATGTGTTTTGGGGTGTAATTTGTGGTATGCATATGCGGTGTGTGAGAAATAACCTGCTAATATGACAATTTTGTGAAAAAAAAATCTTGATTTTGCAAAGAATTGTGGGAAAAAATGACAACTTCAAAAAAATCATCATGCATCTTTCTAAATACCTTGGAATGTCTTCTTTCCAAAAAGGGGTCATTTGGGGGGGGGGGGGGGGGTATTTGTACTTTTCTGGCATGTTAGGGTCTCAAGAAATTAGATAGGCCGTTAGTAATTCAGGTGTGATCAATTTTCAGATATTGGCACCATAGCTTTTGGACTCTATAACTTTCATAAAGACCAAATAATATACACCAATTTGTACTTATTTTTAACAAAGATATGCAGCAGTATAAATTCTGCTAAATTTTATAACCGAAACAAAGAAAAATTCATGTTTTTACCAAATTTTCAGTCTCTTTTCTTTTATAGCGCACAAAATAAAAAACCCAGCGGTGATTAAATACCACCAAAAGAAAGCTATATTTGTGTGAAGAGAAGGACAAAAATTTCATATAGGTACAGTGTTGCATGACTGAGTAATTGTCATTTAAAATGTGAGAGCACCGAAAGCTGAAAATTGGTCTGGTTATTAAGGGGGTTTAAGTGCCCAGTGGTCAAGTGGTTAAAGTTTAAACTAAACAGTAATGATCATAAAAGAAAAATGGTCATCAAACACAGTTAAAAAACACATATGGCACATATTCAAAAAGCAATAAATGTGACATTCAATGAACATTAATTGCTGATAAAGCTTCCAGGTGCATGTGTTTTAAAATACAGTGATGGTTTCACCATCAGTGAATATTTGCTCAAAGTCACAATAATTACTTATGAATATGCTATATATTGTAATTTATGTAGAAAAAATACAGTTAAAGAAATGCTGTCCATCAGTATTTTTACTTTCTAATGTAGCTGTGTTTTAATAGAGCTAGAAAGTGGTAAGGGTTAACATTAACTAACATTAGCTACACCAGCCAGATGTTTGCTTCAGGATATCTGGACAATGGGAGACTTTTGGGAACTGGATCTATGCCTAACTCTGGACATGCCTATAAAAGACAAATTACCGTACATAGATATAAGGGCCTGAAATGCAGAAACTTGACCTAATCATATACTGTGGGGTTGATATACTAAAACTGTAAAGGGAAAAATCTGGTGCAGCTCTGTACAGAAGCCAATCAGCTTCCAGATTTTTTGTCAAAGCTTAATTAAACAAGCTGAAGTTAGAAGAAGCTGATTGGCTCTCATGCAAAACTGTACCATATTTTGCACTCTCCAGTTTTAGTAAATCAACCTCTGTGCATTTAAGCATATAGCCTGAAAAAATGTATAGTAAATACATTATTTTTAAAGTGTACTTTTAAAGTTTATGTATTGAAGCGTACTAGACCTTACATGTGTAGACTGCATTAGTGTTTATATTTCAGGTATTTTGTCCCCTTTTTAACCTATGATCCTGCCAGGATACTTTAGGATGACAATGCTCACTCCCTGTACTGTATGAAGAAGGGGCATTGTCATCCTATTGTTAGCACGCTTCTCATCTCTATAACACCGGGATGGGGGGGGGGGTATGCTCTGTAGCTCATAGAGGCAAACTGGACAGGGCTGATAACTTTATTTGAGATTTCAATGAGTGTACAAGAAGTTATGATCTTACTGGATGGACCAAGAGGAGTTTTTTGGACTTGGAGCATTAAAAAAAAAAAAATCAAAACATGGGGAAATATACATGTATTGAGAGGTTGGAGAGTACTGAATGAGTTTTTTGCCATGCTTACCTTTCAACCTTCCCCTCCATGGACAACTAAAAAACTGCAGACGAATTGCTAGTTATCCACTGCTATCAAACTATATTGTTTTATTATGTATTGTTATTGGGTAAGTTCACAATTTTTTCTGAATGTATTGTACTTGAACAAAATTCTGAAGCTGTTGACTGCTAATTTTATACAACTAAAAATAAAGCTTTTTCCAGTCCTTCATACACAATTTTTGCATGTCCTGAACAAAAAATGGATTGTATAGAGCAGTGTGGTACCATTTTGCACTCAGACACCTCAGTGAATAATTCAGTTTACTGTTGGATATTTTGGTCCTCTTATACATGCAGGAAGCAATCCCAGATTTTGTTTTTAACAGTTCACAACTATAATTGCAATTGAAACATAGGAGTAGAACATGTGGACTTTATTGCTGTGATTATTTTTATAGTAAGAAACATAGAAAACCATCTTTGTTTGGAACAGTGGAGTTCAGTGGCCTAAGGCCAAGCAATTAGTTATTTTCTTTTTAAGTTGAAATCAAATGCTGCCATTGAAATGAGAACAGAAATGAATTACTGTCTCCCATCAGCGCAAGCTGAGGGATAGAACCACGCACTATAAAAGCCATTTTAAATCCATTTTTTGGCATCTACAGCTTAATTAAACTTGTGTCTAAGAAACACACGTGGAATGACTGTTGCAATAAGCTATTGTACTCCTTTTGTAATGAATTATTTCACTTTAAAGTATTCTGAGCTCTTTTCTAATTAATTGACTGGGCTCACCCCATCATAGGTCTGTAGAAATAAGGTTAATTAAAGCAGCGGGTCTGCAATACATCAAATGGTTTATCTGAGCTTCTCTCCTGTGTTTGAGTGCAGCAATTCTATTTACTTGGAGAATGGGAATTTATTGACATCCGTGCCAAATTCACCCTTTCTTGCTAAAAGAGTTCATGATTTGTGTTCCCCAACTTGCAGATTACCATTTCTAATTATCTAAACGGATCCCAATGCAAGAGATCTCACAGCAAAAGTGAAAAGGTACGGTAGGCTTTAACTGAAGTATGTACTCCAGCCTAAAGAAAATTCTCTCATATATTCATGTAATATGATAATATTCATCAAAACATTTAAAAGTGAAAAGAAAAAAAATATATATAAAGCTTAAGTGACTTGCTGAACAAGTCACTGAATACTGCTTATTTTTTGCCATTCTGGTTTTGGGTGGGGGATGCTAACAGGTAAGATCACTCACTGGCTGTCTGGGGGGCTTTCAAGCTAAGATTTCAATACCTAACTTTCCTTCAGCATCTACTACAGGGGGTTCTTATTCTCTCCATTATTAAAAAACAATGCAGTGCAATAGGGGGGTCAAAAGGATCCCTAGCTTGACCAAACAGGTGTCGAACATCAGACGTGTATAAAAATACACTATTTAATGCAGGTGTGTATTCCTTTAAAATAATTTAATCAACCTTCTGTCATATCTTGGATAGTAGCACTCTGATAATTAGGAACAGGATATCAGATCTAATTAGGCACATATACCAACAGGGAACATGCAAATAGGAGGACAGCAGAGTGAAAAATGTAAGGGATTATATATTCAACCCTGGGCCCATAACAAGTGTTTATTATTTAATTTAGGGATTTAAGTAGCACTAAAAAACACTGTAATACATTTCAGAGTGTGGAGATAATTCACATCAGTCCTTCCCCAAGTAAACTATAATTTCAGACACCGAGCAGGCATAAAGATATTTCAGGTATTTATTGGCCCTCTTAGACCAAGTATAGTCCATTATTAGATGTCCAATAGGTCAAGTATTGTAAATTTCAGTTACAAGAGGAGTTTCACATATTTGATTCATATTATTATATATACGTTTAACAAAAAACGAATACAAAATGGCTCCACATTCTTCTCCAAAGAGATTCCATGCAATTCATCAGCCAACCTGATAGTGGCCCATAGGTGTTTCAGCACTACCTGAGAGGACCAACCCAGCAAATGAGCTACAGTATGTTACTACCTATTCTTCAGTTAGTATTGTAATGGTTTTTAATACTTATGGTGTTGTTTCTTTTTCATTTTTTTAATGTACCCTGGTCAGAGGTTCACTGTGAGTTTCAGTTTACTGAAGGGCAGCACTGGATTTTTTTTTCATAAATTTGTCTCTTAAAGTACCAACTCAATGCAAATGTGCTTGCAGATTTCCCTCTATGCAGATGCCAGAAAATGTTTCCTGGTGTGTTATCTTGCAGTTGTCATTCAACTTGTTTACTATAATGTGTTGGCTCATTTTTTTGAACCTATAATGGCTTAGATTCTTGATACCTCCTCTATGCTTCAGATTGAGATTGGCAGATGAACAGATTAATGTTCTACTGTGTGTGATTGTAAGTTAAATAACAGCTCTGTACTCAAGTCAAGAACTCACCGATATGCGTCTTCTGGCATGACATAACTATAACTGGGACATTATGAAAGCAAAATTCTAGAATCCTGCATTTATAGACTCTGGAGATGTTTGATCATCCAGAGGACCTCCGAATGAGAGTGAGCAGCAAAGGAATTTGTAGCTTCCCATATCACAAGGACAGTAGCACAGAGGCTGGCCATGAGAATTTAAACAAATTAATGGCTGCTGTTTTAACCCTCTGAATACTAGGATAAAGTGCCTACATCCATAAGTTTTCTTGGAGAAGGAAAATAATGTCACCAGTACACTGTCAATGCCAGTCAAGGAATTACTTTTGTTAAGTGACCTGATTACTGCCATACATGACTGACCTGACTACTGCCATATATGACTGACCTGACTACTGGCATACATGACTGACCTACCTGACATACATGACTGACCTACCTGACATACATGACTCCTATCTGACATACACAGATTGTTGCTGCTCAGTCTTACCTGCCCTGTAGCGTGCGAGTACCCTCATCCCGGGCCCCAGCATTCACCGCCCATGTCCACCAGACAGCCCTGCAGGCAGCCAGAGCCAGGATAGAAGAGCCGCCCACCCATTTACACAGAGTGAGCGGCTCAGTGTGGATCTCCCAGTGCAGCCGCAATATCATTCCCGCCTCTTCCTGGAACAGCTATGAATTGGATGTCACACGTCCCACGATCTCGGCATTGGACAAGTGTGACGTCCGTCATAGGAGCTGGGTCCCGGAGGCGGGACTTTTGTACGTCACTCAGCCGCGCTGGCGGGAGATTGTTCCCCGTTGCCACGGCTCGGGGCTAATAATTCATTTAGTGATTTTGACACCCGGGGCTTTTTGGGGGCAGACTCGGGGGTCCAGCCCCCATCAGCCCAACCCCCCCCCCGATGCCACTGGCTCTTGTAACACTACAATAACAGCCCCAAAACCTAAAGCCCCATACACATGGGCCAAATGCTGGGCGACATTCGCCAGTACAATAAAAACTGACCGACATTTGGCCAATGTAGTTGGCCGGCTTCTTTCGGCTTAAGCATACTGGAAAACAGGCAGCCAACCAGCTCCCGATTAGCGCTCTCAGCCAATGGCTAAGAGAGTTGATCGGAGTGTTATGCCAGGGGCCAAGCCCCTGTCAGAACACAACAGCTGTACTAATGTCAGATCGTTAGTACAGTGGCTTCAACCGGAGCTGAGCTGGGTTGAACAGAAAAGAACTCATAGTGTGTGCCAGGCTTAAGGGGAACCTGTTAATAACCTGCAATTCATGTTATTATTACAATTACTTGCAGCCTCTGACAAACTAGAAAAGCTCCATCCAACATTTGGATTGTGGGGTTTCGGGAGGAGCACTAAGTCTTACTTAACTTCTTATCTAACAACATACAGTGATTTCCCCAAGTCTCAGGTCAAGTGCTTGCTGAAGACCTTTTAGGAATAATAAGTACTGACATGTGAGGCCCACAATCACATTAGCCTTAGATATTAGGTCATCTTTATTTTTAATTATACTGTATTCTATTATTTAACAAACATCCAAAATCCACATCATAATATACAGTAAAAAAGCACAGCTTAACTGCATTGGAATCTTTAACACAAAGAACTGATACCTTGGACAGTCTTACCTAGCCCCAAAAGAGTGACCCTTGTAAGAAAAAAATTACCAACCTAGGTCAAGATTATGGTGTGATATACAGAGCTGTACTTCCACAAGCCATCCCACACCACCATCTAGACCAAATCAAGAAAATATTGTGTATAGCTCGTCCTTCATAGGGTCTTTCTTCATACCTATTAATTTGTTCAGTTCTAAAAGCCAGTCTCCCATCGAGGAAGGGGCCTTAGAAACCCAGTTCACAACAACCATTCTGCAGGCTGTGAACAGGGACCTTCTCACCATTAATGATTTGTCCTGATCTAAGATGGGAGAGTTGAAATAGCCCAATTAGGTTTTTTTTTTAAATTGAGTTTAGTATTTTTTGTTTTGGGATTCAACACCAAACACATTAGTTATCTGCAATGGTGTGTGTCCCAGGGGGCTGCTTCTTGCTAATTCATTCCCTTCTATGCCTCCTTCTTAGCCACTGGACATTACTTTAAATGGCTATCTTCTGTTGCTGTGAGAGTTAACAGCCACCATTGCTGGTCTAAAAAGTTGCGCCACCCACCCCCACTCTGCCCTCTCCACTTTTCAGAGAGCTTGTGCTGCTATTATCACACAATGCATCACATTCTGTAAATGGGCAGTGGAGATCCTGTCATGCAATTCCTTATCCTCAACTCACAGAACGTGATGCATTATAGGTGAATAATATTACAAGTTTAGTGAATAGTGCATAGTGGATCAACTTTGAAGATTAGCACTAGACTAGACTAGTTAACTCTCACAGCACTAGAAGATAGATTCTCAGGGCAATATTGGTGGCTATGAAGGAGGCACAGAAAGATAGATTTTAACATGAAGCAACAGCATACAGGTAAAGGGATGCACATAATTGCACATGGCTAATGTGTTTGGTGTTGTATTCCCAATAAAAGATATTAAACTTCAACTTTAAATGTTTCTTTAAATTAACTATACCATTATTTATATGGTTATGTATGTTCGTTATACTAGCCAGAATGCTTTAATCCCTAAAGTTCAACTCTGGGAATAAGACACTGCAACAGTTAAATACTGATTACTACTTAAAGATTCTATGGGGTAGAAAAACAGTCTGTATTACTTACCCTAGCCCCCGCTCCTGCAGGCAATGGCTCTCTTCTCTTCTAGACAAAGCACTGGTCTGTGGGCAGCACCTTGTTGTCATCATGTACAATGCAGGACTATTAACCCTGCATTGTACGTGAACAAAGCAGTCGTGCGATCACAGTTGGGAACACCTTAAAGAGGAGGCTTGCAGGACCAGTCCAACTGCTGGAGTGACCCTCCTGGAACAAGGAACATGGTATTGCATTTTATTCTTGCACTACTAGGTGTAACAAGTATTTAACTCTTGCAGTACAGGGAGGTCCACTGCAAGAGTTTTTTGCCATGCCTGGATCTGGGCTTTAATATACAAAAAAGCCATTTTAAAAATACATTTTATATTTCACGCAACATTTACATTAAAAAAAAATATGGATTTTGGTATTCATTGGTAGTTTTTAATAACTTCCGCAGTAAGTAATTTCCAAACTCCTCCAAACCAGCATTTTTTCTTCACATTATGAAATCATTTGATTTCTCCATTTCCGTGTTGATAATACGCAGACAACCTTTCATATCAGATTTTCTTCTAGACATAAAATGTCAGGCTGTGATGGGGCTTTGGTCTGTCTTTATACTAAAAACAGTTGCTGGGAAACATAATGATAGTAGTTTAAGTAACCTGGAGAGCGAATGACGTTTCAGACTATTTTGTGAAGTAATCTATGAAGGAGACAGCATAGGCACCACTGTTAAGAGTCTGCACAGACAACTACACAATGTTTGAGACATGTTATATTTAGTACTCAAGTGACTCCTCTTTTATTAGATGACTAACAGAAAATCATGGCAATTACTGCTGTGGTCTGTGCACCTAAGGACTTATGAAATTAATAGTACCTCTGTTTCTTAAAGATAAAACATTTCATTCTAGACTAACAAATAGGAACTCTGATGTACTCAAATGCCATTCCCTGACATCTGTTATTTTGGACAAGTCTGAATAATAAACTGAGCAGTATGTGCATATGGAATAGCATTAGATAACCTTAAGGCACCATTATTTGATGAAAAACTAAGTGAACACTTGCTTTAAAAGCTCTTTTTTTTACTGCAACGGGAGTCATCCAATGACAATAGTACTCTGTGGCAATCCCAAGATATCACTAGACATATGTCGCATACACACGATCTGACTTTTTTTTTTTTTCATTCAATATTTTTATTGAGTATTTATAGAGAAGGGTACAAATAGATAAAAATGTGATACATTTTTACAGTACATCTTTTGTGAAAAGAGCTCACATATTATATCGTGCCAAATAAAGTAACATAACTTGAGCTGTGGAGGTCACAACAATATTTATCACACATTTGAAGTACTGTCACTTATCCTGTGCTCCCCTTCTGGGATTAGACTGTGTCCACGATAAGGTGGAAGCACAGTCAACTATACTTGAACAGTTTAGTTATTTTAGTATAAAGCAGTAATAGTCAATAACAATAGTTCGTCAAAACAGTTACACATTACGGTTTAGATTACAGGTGTAAAGAGTACTATGAGACCAGTGTTTCAGGTCCAATAACAAGGGTAGTGTAGGAAGGGACTAGCAGTGTTAAGCTTCTTCACGGTTTATTAACAGTAAGTAGTATGTCTACGCATTGGGCTGGGTTAACTCTCCCTAAATCCCTTATTGGGATCTAATTGTGTGGAAGAGAACTCAGCATTTTCAATGTTGTCAAGAATGTTAATAGGAGGTGTCAGTGGAGAGGGAGTAAGTCAGTGTTCTGATACCAGGAGGACCAAGGAGACCACTGAGTGGTGTAGGACTGGGCATGTCCAGAGCAGGACATCATGATCTGTTCATATGAGCAGTGTAAATTTACGAGGTCTATTACCTCAGAAACCTTTGGGGATGTGTGGTCTTTCCAGTGTCTAGTTAGTGTCAGTCTTGCCGCTAGAAGTATATTTATAATGGTGTTATGGAGGTTAGGAGGATAGTCCTCAATGCCTATAGAAAGTATAGCAAGTGCTGGGTTAGGTGGTATTTTGGTTTTGGTGATGTCAGAGATGATATTGAATATTCCCAACCAGTATTGGAGAATGTTGGGGCATTGCCAGAGAACGTGTAGAAGATTACCGCGTAATCCGCATTGTCTCCAACAGCTATCGCTGTTTATCGGATTGAATTTGGAGAGTTTTGCAGGTGTGATGTACCATCTCAAAGTTATCTTGACAGTGAGTTCCCACAGTGTGGAACATCTAGTGGCTCTTTGAGTGATCCTACATGCCTTCTGCCATTGTATAAGGGAGAAGGTTTGTTGTAAGTCCGTTTCCCACTGCAGGTGTGAGTTAGATTTGGAGAATGTGGTTTTCTGTTGGAATAAGTTGTAAAAGAGGGTGATACCTTTTTTCATTGGTGTGCCCGCTGTTAGGAAAGCCCATGCTAAAGTCGGTATAGTATGGTGGATTTTTGTTAGGTTCCTAAGGCAATGTTTAATATAGGTCTTGTTGAGGTATGTGGTATTCTGTTTGAATATCAGAGAAGGATTTAAGAGTTCCAGAGTCATATAAATTGTGTAGGTGTGTTATTCCTTTTCTTTTTTTTTTTTCCCACATCAGTAAACAGTGTTTGGAGGGCTAAATCAGTTTGATGTTCATTAACTGTCGCCTTCTCGTATTCACATCATAGTGGATTATACTTTTTCTCATTGCTTTTTATATCGCCATAATGACCAACGGATTCCATTACGCCTCTTTACCAACTAGTCCTCTGTCCCTTCCATCTCATAAGCCCCACTAACTAGGACTCGATAACCAAAGGGACCCATCCTTTTCCAACTCAGTTTAGAGAAAGAGGGGACCCGTAAGAAGGATGAAAAAGGACAAAAACACCAACAAAAAATACAAGAAGAGAGGTTTGTAAAAATGGTCTTGTGGGCTCCCCGTGCCCATCTTCTACTGACCCAGCCTGTATTGTGTACCAAATTCCCTATGCCCTAATACCCCGATCCCCCCCCCCCCCACCTGCTCCCTATATGTTTATCCTATGCCCTACTAAACTATATATTAACTAAAAAAGTTCATATCCAGAAACACTTTATTATAGCATCCTTTGCCTGCAAGGATACCAGTTGCCTATATACCTATATTAAGCCCATCCCTCAGTCTATTCCGTGTCTATGCAGATCCCACTATTAATGACTCTTCACTTTCTCTATCCACATCTTCCACATGCTTTCAAATTCCTGAAGATTGCCCCTTTTTATGTACTCCGTTCTTTCCCTACCCAAGGTTTCATTCATTGTAGAGATCCAGTCTTTCACAGTGGGGGGCTCCTTTACCTGCCATCTAAGTGCTATCAACTTTCTAGCCTGAAACAGGGCCCGCGTGACAGCTAAGGTAGTACTCAACCTTTCTCCCATCACTCTTCTATGCCCCAGTATACAAACCAAGGCCTCGTTTGCCACTGTCGTGCCGAAAATATTTCTCAAGTTCCCAGTCACCTCCTCCCAGTATCTAAACAGCTTGGGGCACCTCCACACCATGTGAATGAGATCTCCCGTCCTTCGACACCTGGGGCAGTTGTCATTGGAGTCTTTTAGGAGTATAATAGGCTCTGTTTAACAGCATTAAGTGTGAGAGTCTCTGTGAAGGGGTCACAGAAACCTGCGCTCCCAACTCCAAAATTCTCGCCCATTGTTCCTGGGTCATTCCTCCCACCTCCTCTTCCCATTTAGCCTTTACCCCAAGGAGTATTTCCCTGCTATTAACTGATTTGCTTAATTGGTCATAAATTCTTGAAATTACCCCTCTAGTGGGGGTTATTTGAATTATGCACTGAAATAGAGGCATCTCTTCCCATCTCGGAGTCTGGGCTTTAAATTGTGCTTTAAGGGCATGTTCCAACCGGACATATAGGAAGAAAGACCCCCGGGGAAGCTTAAACTCCCCAAACAGTTCTGAAAATTTCTTTAACCCAGAGTCGTTATATAATTGACTTAGCTTGCTGAGACCAAGCTTCTCCCACTCTCTAAATATGCCTATCTTAAGAACTTCCTGCAAATTACGGTTGTTCCAAATAGGAGAGTAGACTGTTAAGGCTCCATACCCCATCTTTTTCTTAACTGTTTTCCAAAGTTTGATTATCAATTTAATTGTTGGAAATTTATCATGGAACGCGTCCGCCTCTAGGGCTTCAATAATTGTATTATGTGTGGAGCTCAACAACAGTAACTTGCCATTAGGGGTGCCTCCTTTCGGTATCCCACAGCCCAATAATTGCTGCAACTGAGTTGAGTAAAAATAGCTCTCGGGATGTGGGAGGGCAAAGCCCCCCTCCTGGGTAGGGAGCTGGAGCACTCCAAGACGGATCCTGGCTTGTTTCCCCTTCCAAATCAATTCCCTAAAGAGACTGTCAATTTTTTTAAACCACTTCTTACCTATCCAGACAGGGGAATTATGCAAGACGTATAGCAGTTGTGGCATCCATATCATTTTTATTAAGCTACATCTTCCTGCAACTGATAGAGGTAGGCGTCTCCAAATTCCTATTTTTCGTTTAAATTTTGCTAATAGAGGGATAAGGTTTTTACTGATATATAGAGCAGGGTCCTTCGTCAGGACAATCCCTAGGTACTTCAGAGCTTCCACTGTTACCACTTGAGGCATACCAGGTGCTATTGTCTCATTTATGGGGTCTATCGGCAGAAACTCAGATTTCTCCCAGTTTATCTCTAAACCAGAAAAACTGCCGAAGTCCTCCACTATCCTCATTGCTCCCGGTAGCGATTTCCTCGAGTCTCCCAAAAATAACAGAATGTCATCCGCATACAATGCGATTCTTTCCTCGCCTGTTTTTCTCTGGAAGCCGGTTATCGCTCGACTTCCCCTTATGGAAATGGCCAGGGGTTCCATCGCTAGTGCAAACAACAGAGGGGAGAGTGGGCACCCCTGCCTCGTCCCCCTCTCCAGCTCAAACCAGTCCGACAATTCGTTGTTAATTTTTAATCTTGCCTTGGGTCGAGTATATAGCATTCTAATCCACCCTATAAAGGCAGAGCCAAATCCAAAGATCTCCAGCACGCGCCACATATAGCCCCACTCCACGCTATCAAAAGCCTTGGATACATCAAGGGTCATCAACGCTCTTGAACCCTCGTTCACCATTGGGGTCTGTACATTCAAAAACGCCCTTCTAATATTCAGGCTCGTGGATCTATTGGCTATGAAGCCCGCCTGGTCCTCGTGGATCAGCTTGTGGATAACCCCATTCAATCTTGCTGCCAGCACTTTGGCCAGAATTTTTACGTCCGCGCATAAGAGAGAAATTGGTCTATAGGCGGCCATATCCAAGGGATCTTTCCCTTCTTTCTGTAATACAATAATAGTTGCTTCTAGCATTGAGGCAGGTAATTGGCCCCCCTCAAGCGCCCCCCCCAAAACTTTCAGCAGTTCGGGGATCAACACTTCACCATAGTGTTTGTAGGTCTCAATTGGAAGACCATCTGGTCCGGGCGACTTATGGGTTGCCATGCCTGCTACTGCTTGGTGTAATTCTGCTATAGATATTGGGTCATCTAATATATCTCTTTCTTCCTGTGATATGGTGGGGATGTCTAACCCCCTTAGGAAGTCCTCCTTACCCCTCTTCTGGGAGGAGTACAGTTTTTTATAGTAATCCCTGAAGGCTTGTACTATTTTTAAGGTGCTTGATACTACCTCACCGCTCTGGGATCTAATCGCGAGAACCGTGGATGGAGCTGCATTGGATTTTGCTAGCATAGCCAGTGTCCTTCCCATTCTCTCGCCCTCCACCATAGATTCCTGTCTTTGGAGTAACCGCCTGGTTTCTGCTTTCTGTATAACCACTGATTTATATACTTGTTGTTTCTCTTGCCAGATACTCTCTGTCTCCGGGGTTGGGTTGCAAGTATAGTTGTTTTCTGCTTCAAGAGCGTCTCTCAACAAGCTCTCCTCCTCCCTTCTAGCCTCTTTGTTGAATGTAGCTATCTGCTGTATCAGGACCCCCCTAAAAAAAGCCTTAAGGGCGTCCCATAGCGTAGAAGGGGACACCGTTCCCTGATTGATCTCAACAAACTCCCTTAAGGAGGAAAGTATCCCATCCGTCTTTTTAATCATTTCAAACCAGTACGGGCTTATACTCCAGTTCTTCCGGGGCCTAGGCTCCCCAAGATTTAAAATGACTACCATAGGTGAGTGGTCTGAGATGCCTCTTGGCCAGTATGTTATTTTTTCTACCATCTGGAGAGCCCTATCATTTCCTAGGGCTAGGTCTATCCTTGAAAGCACGGAGTAAGATGCAGAACAGCAAGTATATTGCAGCACGCCTGGGTTCCGTGCCCTCCACAAATCCATTAATCCCACTTCTTCCAGAAAGAAGCTTAACCGACTCCTTACTGAGTCCTCTGAGCTTTTTCGTAGTGGGAATCTATCCAGCCCTTTATCTAGAACCTCGTTGAAGTCCCCCATTGCTACAATCGGCACCTCTTTTTTATCTAGCAAAAATTCATGCAGTTTAAGCAAGACATCCAGATTAAAGGGCGGAGGGATATATATATTTGCCACCACATACCTGGCGTTTTCAATAGAACATAATAAGAAGATGTATCTACCCAACTCGTCTATCCTGACCTGGCTGCAGGAAAACTTCACCCCAGACTTTACCAAAACACTCACTCCCCTACTGTAGGAGGAGTGAACCGCATGAAATTGGGTTTGAAATTTTTTCATCTGTAGGTGATGAATAGTTTCCTTGGTTAGGTGGGTTTCCTGCAGACAGACCAGATCTGCCCCACAACTCTCCATCATAGAGAACACTGCTAATCTTTTAAGTGGTGTACCTAGGCCCCTGACATTCCAGGATCCTATTTTCAGAGTCTTAGCTAACATCTAACGACTGAGGAATATCCTTTACCCCGACACATACAAACGTATATAACAGAAAGATATAAGAGAAATTTAATATATATAACCCTAACGCAAAACAAATTTTTTTCTCCTCCTAGTGGCTGTAATAACAGTTCCGTGTGTGTGCATACTTGGCCACTAGACCACGTATTCATTTTGGCTATATTAGCCTTACTTTGGGCATAAATTTGCCATAGACAGTGCTTGCATGTGCGTGTAGAACAACCAAAAACCTATTTACTATAAAAAGTGCCTGTATGTGCAAAAATAATCTTAAGGAAGGTCTGGATACCTCCGTTATAATTTCTAGTGGTATAAGTGTTCGTAAGGAATGATTTACCCCCCCTATTTCCCCTCCCTCCCATCTTCCCACCCCTTCCCTTCCCTTCCCTCCCCACCTAACCTCCCCTACCCTCCCACCCCATCCTCCTCCCCCCCCACCCGTACCCACCTATCTAGGTGTACCCCCTGGGGGTTTACCATGACCGTTGCCTCTTACACTAACACCAACCTTTTACACCAAATCTTCCACACACAACCCCACACCACCCTACCCACAAATAGCTGTGTGCACCCATCCCCTCCCATCTCCTTATAACAAAAAGCATTAACAGATGGCAGAAAGGGGTGGGAAAAAAAAAAAAAGAAAAAAAGCAAGAACAAGAAAAAAAACAAAAACAAAAATACAGCCCCTGTACCTCCCAATGCCTTGTCGTGCCATCCTATTGATATCCCGGCCTATTATATCTTCCCCCATTCTCTACGTAAAATTCGTGATTTTTTCCCTATTATCTTCCAGTCACTTCTCAACTTCGGCAGGGGAGTTAAAAAACAGAGTCTCCCCCAGAGCCGCAACCCGCAACCTTGCCGGATATAAAAGAGCATAGGGCAACTTAAATTTTTGTAGATTGCGTTTTGCCTGGGTAAACTCTGCCCTACGCCTCTGCAAATCCGGAGAGAAGTCGGAATAAAACAATATTTTTGCTCCTTTAAAAAAAACCTCCCCTGCTTCCCTGATCTTCCGTAATAAGGTTACTTTATCCTGGTAGTTAAGAAATCTCAGGGGGAGGGGTCTCGCGTGGCCCCCCTCCGATGGTGCCCTGAAAGGGATCCTATGAGCTCTTATGATGGAAAACGAAGCCGAGAATGATTCTTTCCCGATTAGCTCCCCCAGCCATTTTTCTAGGAATGCAATTGGGTTGGCGCCCTCAACCTATCAGCCTCACATTATCTCTTCTACTCCTGTTCTCCATCTCATCTAACTTAGAGGCTTGTTTAGATAGCTTTTCCTTCAGCCATTTTATTTCTTTGGTTATTGGGAGCACATTATCTTCTAGCCCACTGACTCTTTCTTCCAGGGCCGTTGTTCTCTCCGCCGTTTTCTGCAGATCTTGTCTAACCAATAACAGATCTGCTTTAACACCTTTCATCTGTTCACAAAGATCTTTAAGCGAGCCGTTACACACCCCTACAGCCACGTATACGTCCGTTATAGTTGGTTCTCTGTTCAAGGGTAAATTCGGGTCATTTATTAGCTCCGAGTTTACGTTTGTGTTTTGATCACTTAGCCCTGGGCCTTTATTACATAAAGATTTGGAAGGCTGGGTAGCCGGCACAGCCCCTAAGGGCTGTAATTGAGGCTGGCCCTGGCTTTTCCTATCCGATGCCCCCCCTTGTTGACCCTTCTGCTGCGACCCCTTTTTTGGAGGGGTCAGAGCAGAGGCATGGGCATATTGCTCCAGTTTTGCTGCTGCTGATACTGCTGCCGCATGCTGCGGGTTTTTCTCTTTAGAGGAACGTAGATTCTGCATCATTTACACTTATAGGTATATATATACTCTAACAGCAACAAATTAGAGACTGACAGTTACCAATGTCCTCCACAAATCCAAAAGGAACTAAGGAGAGAGGGGGAGGAAAGGGAAGCCGCTGCACCCATCAGCACTCAACTACCCGCTGTACAGAGCATATACCATAAAGTGTATAAAGCGGAGTAAATCTCTCCTCTCTACACTCTTGTACACCCCTGTAAAGAAAAAGAGAGCTCACACAGAAGGAAGCCACAGTACCTTAGATGGCAGGTGTGGGGCAACTCCCTACCCACATAAACTCCACAGCTACAACTTAAATTGGTGCAGCCCCTCACCTACACCGTAGTTCTATACAGTTGGTTAAATGCCGCTAAGGCAGTCGCCATCAAAATACGGTTAGTGGGGTTCATACGCCGAGTATCCCAACCCCTACCTAAACCTCTCTCCTTGCATCTGTTGAGGATCCCAGGGGTCCCAGGGCTTTAGCTAGTCAACAGCACACAAAAAAAAAAAAAAAAAAGGAGAATATACTTTGCTTCCTATATTAGCACACTCTGCACCCAGACTTAGTATTACCCAAGCAGCAGGCAGGTCAACACACTGACTCACATAAATAACTCTGTTACTACACAGATGTCATATTACCAGGATTTACTTCTAGTCCGAGGATTGTCTAACAATTTTTAAAACAGCATCTAGTTACTATACTAGTGACTCCATACTGTACCAGCTCTGGCCGACTTCTATTCCATGACTAGTGTAGAGATGGGAAAGTAAAAGTAAAGCTGCTTATCTCACAGCAGCATGCAGGGGATGACGTCTCACCCAGAGGATTCCTCAGCACACCTTTAGCAGAGAGAGAGGAGGGGCAGTGAGGCACCGAGCGACAAGGGAGCCAGAGCCATCCAGTATGCCGTTCATACGGCCAGGGGAGAGAGAGATGAGAACGGAGGAGGGACGGAGCACACAGCGTCCATGCTCACACTCACTCCATGCTGCCTCACAACACACACCCGCCCATCCGGTCACGCCCCCTTCCTGTCTGTTATTCCTTTTCTGGTCCATGATGTGATGGAGATCTGGGCTATGAGGTGGTGCAGAGCTATTAGGGGAATTTTCAGAAGTGTATTGGACGTATGTTGGTGGGTGCCCTGTAGTAGTCTCCTCCAGGATTTGATTGAGGCAATCATTGTAGGGGAGAAGTGGGATGGTATTTTTGCTCCTAATTGAGTGCTGTAAAGCCATATGTTCAAGGGGTTATGAGGACTTAATTCTTTCTCAATGGATCCCCACAATGTGGAAGGGTACGTCAAGAACCATTCTTTTAGTTGTGTCAATATTGAGGCCGTATAGTAGTCCTGGAAGTCTATATATCCCACTCCGCCGGACATTCTATGTTTGATCAATTTTGTATGGGAGCACCTGGATCTCTTCCCATTCCAAACGTATTTAGACAGTAGATATTGTAGGGATCTAAAATAGCTGTTTGGGATTGGAATGGGGAGAGATCTGAAGAGATACAGTATTTGTGGGAGTTGTATCATTTTAAAAGCTGCAAGCTTCCCCCACCAACAAAATTCAAATTTGGCTGTTTTTTGGAGGTCAGTTTGGATTTTGGATCTTAGGGGAATGTAATTATGTTGAAATAGGAGATTGGTGGATCTTGTGAGCTGAATGCCCAGGTATGTAATACTGGAATCTGCCCATATGTAAGGGAATTGGTTTTGTAGGAGGATTTTATTCACAGCATCCACTCCGAGGTCTAATATTTGGGATTTAGTTGTATTTACCTTGTAGTAGGATATTTTGCTAAACCAGTTTAGGGTGTGTTGGACTTCAGGGAGGGAAGAAGTGGGTTGTGTTAGGATTAAGATTACATCGTCCGCAAATAGACTGATTTTGTGTGTTTGAGGGCCAATTGTGATGCCTGTTATTTTGGGATTAGATCTTATGTGTTCAGCTAAAGGTTCCATTATTAAGTTGAAAATTAGTGGGGATAGTGGGCAGCCTTGTCTTGTCCCATTTGTAATGTTGAATGGGGTAGATAAAAGATTGGATAAGTACACTCGTGCCATTGGGTTAGTATATAGAGCAAGTATGGCCTGTAGGATTGGTCCCCGAAAACCAAATTTCTGTAGTGTGAGGGATAGATAATTCCAATTAACTCTATCGAACGCCTTCTCTGCGTCCAAGGATAGGAGCAGAGAAGGCGTTCCAGTGGAGCTCGTGTGGTGGATAATATTGATCATTCTTCTAGTTGCGTCCGAAGTCTGCCTACCCTTAGTGAATCCCGTTTGATCGTTGTGAATTAGTGATGGCATAATGTCCGTGAGTCTATTAGCTATCATTTTGGCATATAATTTAAGGTCAAGGTTCAATAAAGATATGGGACGAAAATTTTGGGGGGAGGTGGGTTCCTTCCCCGGCTTTGGCAGGGTAATTACTAGGGCTGATAACATTTCTGCTGGAAAATGCGAGGACAGTGTTGAGTGGTTGTAGAGTTTACATAGATGAGGGGCCAGGATTGAGTGGAAGGATTTAAAATATTCTCCGGTAAATCCGTCTGGACCCGGGGATTTAGAGTTTGGGAGTTGTTGTATAGTTTTTTGAATCTCCTCTACTGAAAATGGTAAATTTAGTTTGGCAAGGTGTTCAGACGTTAATGAAGGAAGTTTAATATGGTCTAGGAATGCCTCAATCTCTATTTGGTCTGGTTGGGGGGTGTTGTAATCTGTTTTGAGGTTGTAAAGCTCACCGTAGTACGTGCTAAAAGCGTCTGCTATCTCTTGAGGATTTAGAAGGGCCCGAGGAGGAGTCCATGGCATTATCCGGTACAAAGTTGAAGTCCCCGCAGATCAGTAAATGACCTTGCTGCACACTTTGAATTTTTTTCAGCGTAGATTTGAGGAACGGTATTTGTCTCTGATTTGGTGCATATATAGTTGCAATGGTGTAAACAGTGTTTTCTATAGAACATATTAAGATGATGAATCTTCCCTCTGGATCTAGAATACTGTCCTGTAGCTGGAAACTGACAGTGTCTCTAATGGCTATTAGAACTCCCCTTTGCTTCTTAGAATAGCATGCTCTGTAGACGTGAGGAAATTTTATGTGTTGGCAGTTGGGGGTCTTGTCTTGGGCAAAGTGCGTTTCTTGTACGCATATGATGTCACTGTTGTGGGCTAATGCTGTTTTCCATAACGATGCTCGTTTTGCAGGATGGTTCAATCCCTTCGCATTTATGGATAGTATGTTGATATCCATAATTGTGGAGGTGCGGGTAGTAGTGTGCTAAAATGTAGGTTTACTTATCTCTGGTTAGGAAGATGTCCACTGTTGATGGGTCTGAGATGGGCGTCCGATGGTTGTTCCTTGGAAGTCCTGGAATCAATGGATGAGCTTGCGTCTCTTAAGGGAGTAGTCTGTGATCAACAAAACATATAAAACGGTTATTGCTGTAACAAAAATGGTAAATCAAAAGAGGTGTTCCACCTGAGAATCGTGTAAGCGATAGCGTGGATCAGGTAACTTTTGTGAAGCAGCCGCTACTTAACAAAAAAAAGAGGAAAAGGAAAAAAGAAAAATATAAAAGTTTTTACCAATGTTGGCAAAATAGGAGAAAGGTCAGTGTGCTAAATAAGTAACTGACCAGGAGTGGAGGCAATGTTCAAAATGGTTAACAAATTGAGTGTGACTTAGCAGGGAGTCAGACCAGGGATGTAAGGCGCTCTTGTAGTAGTTACCAGAGGATACATCATTTTTCTGTGGTTCTTCGGAATTCCCGCTTATGATGGCCTAGTGGTGGTGGTCCTGAGTTGTGTGGGTTAGGATGGTGTGAGGACTCAGTGCTTGGGAGCTCTGGGATGATGCCCCATGTGTGTAGTAGCCGGAGGCCTTCCTTAGGGCTATACACAGTGTACGTTGTACCATTCTTGGTAATCACCACAGTAGCCGGATGGCGCCATTTGTAAGCGATCTTATGATTGTTAAGCGCTTTAGTGATGTTCTTCATTTGTCTTCTCATGTTAAGGGTGTACTGAGAAAGGTCTGCATATAGGTGAATGTCCTGATATGGTGCTGGGAGACCAGGTGCAGATCTGGCTTTTGCTAAAAGCTTTTCTTTAGTAGGGAAAAAATGAATTTTCATCAGAATGTCCCTAGGTACGGATGCATCAAGATGTTTTGGTTTTGGTATGCGGTGAATTCGATCCACAATGCGTTCAATCTGCGATACTTCAGGGATCAGTTTATCGAACATGTCTGCAGCATATTTGGGTAGGTCAGCAGTAAGAACTGTTTCAGGGACACCTCTAATTTTAACATTATTTCTTCGCGAGCGGTCTTCCAGATCCGCGAGTTTCGCTTTTATGCGATCGTTGTCGTCAGCTTGGTCTTTGTATGCGTCTATGAGGTCATTCACTGTCAGAGAGCATTCATCCACTTTATGTTCAATATGTTGAACTCTCTCCCCCATGCCTTGCATCTCAGCAGTGAATTGGTGTATCATTGTGGAGAAGTTGATCATGAGGGATGAGTGAAGAGATAATAACATGTCTTTCATTACTGTGTCCAGCACCGGCTGACCAGATGTTGGAAAGCTTGCTATGGATGGCTGTGTAGTGAGGCCTGCCGCGTCTGTGTGGGGAATGTTACTCACTGCGCCTGAGGCCTGTGTGACCGGATCCAGCCTCATCCTTGCCTTGGCAGGGCTGTTGGAGAGCGGGCTGTGTGATGAGGAATCCCGGGACGTTAATGGTCTCACTCTGTCCTCCCAATCTCCATTGCAGTGGTCAGGCAGGTCAGTGTATGACGATGAGGCCTGTGCTGCCGCGCCGCCGCCGCCATCTTGCCACGTCTCCCCTTCTGAGGCCGGCATTGTGAAGAAGTCTGTGAGTTTCTTCGGCTGTCTTATGTCCTTTCGTTTGCGGGACAGCATGAGGGCAGGTTCCGACGTGTGGTAGGAGCTCCGTGTGGGCTCCGGTGGTTCTATATCTCTCCGGATATGTCGATATGTCCCTGGTCACTGACAGAGCTAACGGCTTAAGCGTCCATTACAGTTGCGCGCAAGCCACGCCCCCCACGATCTGACTTTTTGACAACAAAGGTCCGACTGTCTTTCTGACGGACTTTCGACGGAGGTACGAAGGACTTTCGACGGACTTTCTAACGACAGGACTTGCCTACACACGATCACACCAAAGTCCGACGGAGTCGTACGTGATGACGTACGACTGGACTAAAATAAGGAAGTTGATAGCCAGTAGCCAATAGCTGCCCTAGCGTCGGTTTTTGTCCGTCGGACTAGCATACAGACGAGCGGATTTTTCGACCCGGACTCGAGTCCGTTGGAAAGATTTGAAGCATGTTCCAAATTTAAAGTCCATCGGATTTTCGACCAAAAAAGTCCGCTGCAGGTCCGATGAAGCCCACACACAGTCGAATTGTCCGCCGTACTCGGTCCGTCGGACCAGTCCGGTCGAAAAGTCCGGTCGAAAAGTCCGCTTGTGCGTACGCGGCTTTACAATATGTATACCAGAACAATTGAATACGGTCTGTGATACTTTTTTTTATTTGCACTAACATCCAAATGTTCAGGAAAAGCTTTTGGGGTGTACGCCCTTCTTCAAGGTACAAGTAGTACTAATACCAAAATAGTAATAAAGTTTTAGCAGAATGTATAGTATCTCTAAGGAAGAAAAAAAAAGAAAAAATGGCACAAACATACACAGCAATACTGTAGGATTTAAACTTGGATAGTTAGTGAGATAAGACAGGGAGAGGGCTAAAGACTGGGAGGGGGAGTAACAGTCACAATGGTAAGGATGGTCGTAAAAATGTTTGATAACGATTTAGAAAACCATATTTGGTCCATTATCTTTTTGTCAAATAGAATTATCATTCTTAGTTTAGTTTTCCTTTTCTGAGTAGTTTTGAAGTTTCCTTTAAAATCTTTAGTTTTAAATGGTGTGGTCTGGTTGTGAGAAATGATGTCCAACAGGTGTGTAGATGTCATCATCCTTACGTTCATTTGTGGTGTATCTGCATAAATTAATCTTTTTTTCAGTTTTTTAGTTGACTGACATGGCTTAGTTGACTGACATGGCTGACTTCATAATCAGAATAAAGTTTCCTGCTGATTAGTTTATGTCTAAAGTTGGGTAGTTGCCTGAGAGTCAGTATTGGGGTTTTTTGGAATATTTCTTTCAGTTTTTCATCCTCTGTTATAATGGTTACTAGAGGTTTAGGGGGATTTGTTTTTTATCTTTTTATTGTAGAAGATTTTCTCTTTGGGTTTTCAGGGCCGTGTTAATGCTTGTATCAATCGTTTTGTCCTTGTAATCTTTCTTATGGAAGGAGTCTGCTAGTATTTTGAGATGTTTATTTTTATTTTCTGGGTCTGCTCAATGGTATCCTTTGGCTTGACTGTGTATGAGGGCCCGTTTAGTTCTTTTTGGGGTTGTGGAAGCTGGAACTGTGGAGATATTTGCATCTGTCAGTAAATTTCCTGTATGCTAAAGTGTGCATCTTGTCATCCCTGATGTTTACTGGGTGTCTAGGAAACTGACATGTGGGCTTTAAACAAACAAACATACACAGCAATAGTAATTAAACTTGGGTAGTTAGTGAGAAAGACAGGGAGAGGGCTATAGACTGGGAGGGCGAGTAACATTTACAGAGGTGGGGTGTATTAGAACTGCTTGGACCTTGAAGAAGGGGACACACCCCAAAAGTTTTTCCTGAAAATGTTAATTTGAGTTGATAAAAAGTTTTGTTTTTTTTTAACAATTGCACTAATGCCACATACACATGATCGGAAATTCAGCCAGCAAAAGACCGATGAGAGCTTTTGGTCGGAAAATGCGACCGTGTGTATGCTCCATCGGACTTTTGCTGGCTGAATTCCAGCCAGCAAAATATTGGGAGCATGTTCTCAATTTTTCGGCCGGAAAAAGTTCCTATTCGAAAATGCGATCATCTGTAGCAATTCTGACGCACAAAATTTCTACGCATGCTCGGAAACAATTTGACGCATGCTCGGAAGCATTGAACTTAATTTTCTCGGCTCGTCATAGTGTTGTACATCACCGCGTTCTTGACGGTCGAAAGTTCAGCGAACTTTTGTGTGACCATGTGTATGCAAGGCAAGCTTGAGCGGAATCCTGTCGGAAAAGCCATCATATCTTTTTCCGACCAAAATCCCGATCGTGTGTACAGTACACGGCATACTATGGCTACAATTACCTGAAATAAGAAGGTATTAAAATCATACAACCCTTACATCAGTAGTCATCCCTCCTCATCTAATCTGCTGTTTGGTTTTAACCTTCCCTGATTTCAATTTGCTGTCATCCTAACATTTCCCTATTTCAATCTGAACATTTATTTTCCTTCTCTTTCTAGGAATGTTACCTATTCCAAATTGCCTCCCATGCCATATTTCAGACATTTTTTCAGATCATAAGCACAGAATTTTGGGATAGTAGATTCCCAAATTAGCTTTCTTAAAAATGTACATGTACTTTGTATGTACCGTGGGACTGTCTCAACTGGTAGTGGTAGGTAAACCATGCATGAGACAAGAACACCCAGGAGCAGTCCAAGCATGTTTGTCCTGGAATTTTAGCTGGCTTTGTACAGCAAGTACACAGCATAAAGCAAACAAATCATCTGTATGTCCAAGAAACTAACAAAACTCGTGTCAGTTCCTGACTAACAAGGTGTCCTCTAATGGGTACCTCAAAACAAACAGATAGCACATGTGCCTTTTTAGTGTCCTGTCGACAGTCAACCTTTTCACCCAGTAGCAGGCATTCATAGCAGAGAGAGTGAGAGAAAGCCCCAGAGCCCCAGTCAACTCACAAATAAAAAGGCCTGTGCACAACTGAGACTAATGAAGAGGCTTGGCTAATAGGTAAGTTCTAGATCTAAGGATGGATGTTTTTTCCTACGAAAGATTCTACAAAGCCTTCAGGACCCAGACTAAAACACATTAAAGTAATACTAACACCTCCTTGTTTTCTTTACATTATAGATAATTCTAAAAACCATACCTCCCAACTTTTTGAGATGGGAATAAGATACACCTATTAGCAAATGTAGGTAGGCATAAGACACCCCCCCTGTCATGCCCACTTAAAGAAAAATGATAAAAAAAAAAAAGATTTGTTAAACCCACAAGTGCTTTTTTTTACCACTACTTTTCCTTGTTCCTTGTTATTGGCTTTTGATATTTACAAATGCAGCAATTTAGAAATTGGATGAAAGGTTTAGCCCTAGAAAACACTTTTAAATTGATAAAAATTGCATTTATATACAACTATATAGATCAGACCTAAATGAGGGACAAATGAGGAGGAAAGAGGGAAAGAGGGACTTTGTTCCAAATCAGGAAAGGTACCTCAAAATCAGGGACAGTTGGAAGCTATGCATAAACACTTACAGTTTGATTACCTTCTAGCGACATTATACTACTTTCTGTTTGCTGCTTCCCCAAAGTTTCTTGTTGGGGGGCATATATTTAGAACTTCTAAATTGTCTAGTGATAACCTTCTCCGGGACAACATGTCCCACAATTCATTGCTCCTCTGTTTTTCCTTGTGGGCTGCCTATGCATGTTAACACAAGGCAGTATCCTCAAACTGGGCTGTATGATCCCTGCTAGGGCAAGGAGACACCTGACAACAGGAGAAGGGAGCAACAATAATGGGACCAGACAGAGAAGGAAATAAGCCAAACTTTTAAGAAAAAGAAGCAACATCAAATGTAAGTCTGGAGCTTTCCTGCTGAAAATACTATATAAAGAAATATGGTTTAATATGACTTCAAGGCCTATTCAAACTATTATAAAAACAAAAAAGCAAACCGCACTTCCAGCCTTTTAAAACTAAGAAGGAAAATAGATTACTCTATACTCTGATACACAATATACACATATAATAATGTGTGGAAGCAGAGCTAGATTGATAAACATGTAATTATATCCTAATCAACATTTCTTGAAAAAAAAAAGTGCTAATATTGTGACATCCAACTTATTTTGTGACAAACATAAAATCATACATATACACTTTTAGATGGTTATGAGGGTAATGCTAATTCTGGAAATGCTCAATGTGTATACTTATCACAATATTTAAACATTCAAAACCGCAACATTTTTAAAAGCATACAAATAATTAGTAATAAAATAGTGATTAAAATAAATAGGGCACTTGATATACTCAAAAAAATAATAATACTAAACAAAAATCAATACCAAATGTGGATACCCAAATGCATATGCTATAAAAGTGAGATAACCTCATAAAACACTATACAAAAAAGGCCAATATCTGTGTTTATAAATCACTCAATGTGCATAAAAAATAAAAAATATCCACATAATACTCAATGCAGTCAAGTCCACAGCGAAATCCATGTGTGGTTTACTACATGTTTATTCATTATGAGACCTCATACCAATCTATTCCCACTGTTGCAGTGTGCTAATGCCACGCATCATTGTGCACTGCGTTAAAGTGGAACCTCACTCTCTCAATCAACATTGACTATTTTGAATCCTTTTGCTGCTAGCATTAGTAAATAGATAGGAAAGTATATCCTATTTATGTTTTAAACATGTTTTTACATTTCTTCAGTTGCTTCCTGATTTCCATGCCTAGGCAAATGATGTCATACATCCCAGGAGTCTTCAGGAGAGGAGTAGGGGTTTTCTCAGCTAAACACACCCTACTGCCTGCATTCCTTAGCTAAGGGCAGATGGATTCCAGGAAGTAAATGCTACATGAATCATCTGCCTTACTCAAGATTTGGGATGAGCCGAACACCCCCCGGTTCGCAGCAAAACATGCAAACAGGCAAAAAATTAGTTTGAACACGCGAACTCCATTAAAGTCTATGGGACACGAACATAAATAATCAAAAGTGCTAATTTTAAAGGCTTATATGCAAGTTATTGTCATAAAAAGTGTTTGGGGACCCGGGTCCTGCCCCAGGGGACATGTATCAATGCAAAAAAAAGTTTTAAAAAATGGCTTTTTTCGGGAGCAGTTTTTTTAATAATGCTTAAAGTGAAACAATAAAAGTGAAATATTCCTTTAAATTTTGTACCTAGGGGTTGTCTATAGTATGCCTGTAAAGTGGCACGTGTTTAGAACAGTCCGAGAGCAAAATGACATTTCTAAAGGAAAAAAGTAATTTAAAAGTACTCACAGCTATGAATTGTCGGTCCCGGCAATACACATAAAAGTCATCGAAAAAAATGGCATTCCCCCACAGTCCATTGACAGGCCCTTTGGGTCTGGTATGAATATTAAGGGGAACCCCGAACCAAAATTAAAAAAAAAAAAATTGCGTGGGGGTCCCCCCAAATTCCATACCAGGCCCTTCAGGTCTGGTATGGATATTAAGGAGAACCCCGCGCCAAATTTTTTTTTATGGCATGGGGTTCCCCCCAAAATCCACACCAGACCTTCGGGTCTGGTATGGATTTTAAGGGGAACCCCGCAATAAAATTAAAAAAAAAATGGTTTGGGGGTCCCGTCAAAAATCCATACCGGACCCTTATCCAAGCACGCAACCTGGCAGGCTGCAGGAAAAGAGGGGGGATGAGAGAGCACCCCCCTCCTGAACCATACCAGGCCACATGCCCTCAACATGAGGAGGGTGCTTTGGGGTAGCACCCCCCCAAAGCATCTTGTCCCCATATTGATGGGGACAAGGGCCTCATCCCCACAACCCTTGCCCGGTGGTTGTGGGGGTCTGCGGGTGGGGGGCTTATCGGAATCTGGAAGCCCCCTTTAACAAGGGGACCCCCAGATTCCAGCCGCCCCTCGTGTGAAATGGTAATGGGGTACAAATGTACCCCTACCATTTCACAAAAAGAGTGTGAAAATGGTAAAAACGACAATACACGCCTTGGGACAAGTCCTTTATTAAAAAATAAAAAAATAAAAGTGTCCCACGAAGTCCATTCATCTTCTTCTCTTGTTCCGATGGACCAAAAATGAAAAAAAAAAAGCCGCATGTCGCCACTGATCTGCCACCATGGGAGGCACCAGCCGTAATGACTGGCCTCTCAGGTGACAGTTCTTTTATAACTGAGGGCGGGTCATATGGTGACATCGCCGGGTGACCCCGACCCCTCTGATGCACGGGGACATCCCTATGGCTTTCCCGTAGCGTCAGAGGGGGCGGGGTCACTTGGTTATGTCACTGGGTGGCCCTGTCCCTCTCTGATGCTACAGGGAAGCCATAGGGATGTCCCCATGCGTCCGAGGGGGCGGGGAAGCCGGGCGTCAGAGGGGGGCAGGGAGGCCAGGATCTGGGGGTCCCCTTGTTAAAGGGGGCTTCCAGATTCCGATAAGCCCCCCACCCGCAGACCCCCACAACCACCGGGCAAGGGTTGTGGGAATGAGGCCCTTGTCCCCAATTTAAGCATTATTAAAATCACTGCTCCCGAAAAAAACGGCCGTTTTTAAAACTTTTTTTTTTGCATTGATACATGTCTCCTGGGGCAGGTCCCAAAACACTTTTTATGACAATAACATGCATATAAGCCTTTAAAATTAGCACTTTTGATTTCTCCCATAGACTTTTAAAGGGTGTTCCGCGGCTTTCAAATTTGCCGCAAACACCCCAAATTGTTCGCTATTCGGCGAACACCCGATGTTACGTTCGACTCAAACATCGGCTCATCCCTACTCAAGATGGTCATAGCCGAAAATGCTAGGGGGATATTTTTTAAAGTGATTTCTCAGCAAAATAAATCATACAGACATGGATGGATGAGCGAGTTTGTTTTGAATATAAATAATTGACTAAATTGTGTTTTTGGTTTGTGGTGCTCAGATGCAGTGTAGTTCTGCTTTAAGGCAGCCCATTCATTTTGAACAAACAAATAATGGAGTATGTTCCATTTCTCGCAGCACACCTCAACAAACATTCGATTACAATGAATGGCACATTATTACACTGAAATATGTAACATATGTTGCAGCAACTCATGTAGTAATACAACATGATAATTTAAAAGGACCCTTAACCACTTGCTGACCAGTCGCCGCAGTTGTACTGCAGCAGAATGGCACGGCTGGGCAAAACGACATTATGTAATGTCACTTTGCCCTGTGGCCACTAGGGGCGCATGCCCCCACTCACTCCCGCTCGCCCCCCGAGCCGATGCGAGTACCCGACGGTCACGATCACCGCCGGGCTCCCGAAATTGACGCGGACACACGGAGAACCGGGATCTGTGTGTGTAAACACACAGTTTCCGGTTCTCTGAGGGGAGAACAGACAGATCGTCTGTTCATACAAAGTATGAACAGCGATCTGTCATCTCCTCTGCACAGTCCCCTCCCCCCTTCAGTTAGAACACACACTAGGGAACACATTAACCCCTTGATTGGCCCTAGTGTTAACCCCTTCACTGCCAGTGACATTTTTACAATAATCAAGTTTTTGACGCTTTTCACAACCGGGACCCCACAGGGTTGGTTTTCTACGGGATTGACTGCGTTAAGGATCACTGGCGAAGTGGCAATAAAACTACACTGGTGTCACAAAATGAAACTAGTTGGATATATAGGTTGGGATCCCTAGCTCCGAGGGGCCTCAACCTAGATATCGATTTAAACTGCTTCATAGCCAACCCGTAAGGGGAACTTGGATAGGGAACTTCCCCCCCTCTTCTGCCTTTTTGTCTCTAACATAACCAACATACCACTGAAATGCACTATTGAGAGCCACATCCTTGGGATATTGTGGGCAGGCGGCTAGGGACCTATTAGCGGGTATGGTAGTATAGCCTAGATGTGTCTCGATTGTGCACACTTATGTATATGCCCCTTATGTGGATTGTTGGGGCATGGGGGATGGTATCTGTAGGTATATATCAATGGCATAGTTGCCCATAGGATGTATATACTATGACCCTTATGCTGGCCATACACTATACAGAAAATCGTCCGAACCCCTTTTCGAAAAACTAACGTTCGACCGTGACCGCAAACGATCGTGCCATCATATAATGACCGATAATCTGTTCAGTGGACCTGAATAAATAATTTTGTGTTCGTTTTTTTACATATACCTAGTGCAGAAAGTTCGGACGGGAAACACATTAACCTTGCAATTTATCGTACGTTCGGCAGAAATTTTCCAAACATGCCGTTCGTTTTTTTTCCACAAAAACGTCACAAACGATTATCGATTTGTACCCACTAACTTGCCGAAAAACGAACGAAGTGTCCATTCGAACGATTTTTCGGCCGATTTTTCGTATAGTGTATGGCCAGCATTAGTGTGAGATTGAGGTGTAATCAACTTAGTTCACTTTAAGGCCTCCTTCCTTTATCTGATATGTATAGTTCAGTCTAAAGATATAGTATCTTTAGTTCCACGGCCTTCTTCAATATACTATATATATTTATTGTCTATTATATATTTTATTATATATTATATATTTCATTGTTTATTATTTATTATTATTTGTTATTTATTATTATTTTCTATCATTATTGTTATCATCATTATCACTCCCGTTGCACCCATTATTATGGTGATTTATGTAAAAAATGTTATAGCAGGTATACCCCTAGATTTATACTTGAATTTTTATAGCAATGGTCGCTGTATTAATGCCAATGGTCCCAAAAACATGTCAAAATTGTCAGATGTGTCCGCCATGTCGCAGTCCCAATAAAAATCGCAGATCGCCACCATTACTAGTAAAAAAAAAATTAATAATAAAAATGCCATAAAACTATCCCCTATTTTGTAGATGCTATAACTTTTGCGCAATCAATATACGCTTATTGTGATTTTTTTTACCAAAAATATGCAGAAGAATAGATATTGGCCTAAACTGAGGAAAAAAAATAGTTTTTTATATATTTTTGGGGGATATTTATTATAGCAAAAAGTAAAAAATAATGCGTTTTTTTCAAAATTGTCGCTCTTTTTTTGTTTATAGCGCAAAAAATAAAAACCACAGAGGTGATCAAATAACACCAAAAGAAAACTTTTTTTTTTTGCATTGGGTAGAGTGGAGAGGGATTTAAACACCTCTCAGTTTTTATTGCTCTCTGTGCCCAGCGAGATTCACCCTCTCTATTTTTCCGGTTCATGACTATCATTGAAAGAGAAAATCACAAATTTCAGGCTTTCCGCAGAAAAGTAATAGATGGAAAATCTTCCAATGGGGACACTCTTTTTGGTGACCTGGGGGGCCCAAAAAGATTCCCCTAATTTGCAGGGATTTCTTCTCACTTCCTGTTTTGGCTATGAGACAGAAAGTGAAGGTAAATCTCTGCAATGGGACATAGATGGCAAAAAATAAACACTACAGGGATTCTAATCCGCCCTTACTCTATCCAAATAGAAAAAAAAAAGTGTTGCCTTTAAGTTCTAATTTAAGATCTTTGAAAATAAGAAGTTTGTTTCTCAGTATCAAACACAAATCTTGGCTTCACCTCATCATGTGTTAGTTAGACACCTAGGTGACACACACAAATATATAGAAATATATATAGTAATATAGATATATGAATATACTGTTCACAACCCTGCATGCTCATGGAAGATACTGTATACATAAAAATATAAATCCTAATTTAGAATGATCATTTCAACCCCTCAGAAGAGAACCTGTCTGCCTTTACACAATCCTTTGTAAGACTGACAACTTTCCTTTTCTAATGGGAGATTAAGTAGCATTTTCAAATCCTACATTATTTTTTTAATAGTTCAGCTGCCTGTTACATGTCTACTGCAGTATACTGTCCAGGCCACATATAATATCCTACAGAGACCAGAACGGTAAAGTATATGCACCAATGGAAACACAGATCATGAATAAATCCCCTTTAATGCACAAGACTTTTTCGGTAACCTTCAGCAAGGTGAACGTCCCAGTAATCCCTCTTTAAATAAACATTTTTATTTAAATTTATGGCAAGAACAAGAGTGACAGTTTATTCAGCTAAATCCTAAAGACAAAATAGCATCCCCACTACAGTCAGAAGGATGAAGCAGAAAAGGGATAAGATTGCTCGAGATTCCCTTGGCAAAACTCTCTCTGCAATTTTCTGTCTGATACACTGTATAGTCCCTCTATGTCACTGATACACGAAGACGGATGCTGGAATTTAATTTAGGTCTTGTCAGTTTTGTAAATGGTGCTGTGCAGTCGAAATCCGGTAAATGCAATCTGTATCAGCAAGCATAAAGCAGCAAGGAACAATTGAAAGGTGACTCAAAGAGGTCTGGTAGGAAGAGCATCCTGTAAAAAAATCTGTAATGCATAGATATGTTGACAAATGTCTCTGTGTCACACAGCATTAGTACTAATGGCATCCTGACAATATAGAACCTTTAATGAACAAAGAATAAAAGTTCATTCACCACTTCATGGCCATGGACTTAATAGATACACCATTGCTTTATATCTCTTATGCCGCGTACACACAGTCGGACTTTTCGTCTACAAAAGTCCGACAGCCTGTCTGACAGACTTTCGGTGGACTTTTGGCGGACTTGCGGCGGACTTGCGGCAGACTTTCTAACGAACGGACTTGCCTACATACGATCACACAAAAGTCCGAGGGATTCGTACATGATGACGTACACCGGACTAAAATAAGGAAGTTGATAGCCAGTAGCCAATAGCTGCCCTAGTGTGGGTTTTTGTCCGTCGGACTAGCACACAGACGAGCGGATTTCTAGGTCCGGCGTAGTTACGACGTAAAGATTTGAAGCATGTTTCAAATCTAAAGTCCGTCAGATTTGAGGCTGGAAAAGTCAGCTGAAAGTCCGGGGAAGCCCACACACGATCGGATTGTCAGCCAGCTTTAGTCCGTCTGCGCCCGTCTGACTTTTGTAGACGAAAAGTCCAACCGTGTGTACGCGGCATTACATATTATGAATGTTTCTCTTACACTGTGGCAGTGAATGGGGGCTTTTGATTTAATAAAATAACCTCCACCAATGAATAAAAAAAAATCACATACCTCACATACATAACTCACAGATGTAAATAAAACCCCTTTCAGGATGCCAGATGCATGGATTCCTATGGTGGGGGTGGTACTTTTTGAAACACCTGAGTAGAGCTAGAGGCTCTAATAGTATTCAAAATAGGGTGGGCTCAGGGCGCAGAGAGTGTGCCTTGATCCCACCCAATTGTGTGACGATAGCGAATTAATTTTCACTATGTTCACATTAACCTTCTTCCCCGCCAATCAGGATGCAGGGCATCAGACCTGTTTCCTGATTGGCCAAAGCGCCAGGCCACCCTATTGGATGCCTGGTGCTTAGGAAGAGGAGCGGAGGAGACACGCTGGAGTGGAGGTCGGTAAGTCCGCTCTGTCAGAGCCGCATGCTGCGGAGTTGAGGGTGTCATGTCAAAGCCATGTGCGGGGGGTGCTGCCAGAGCCGCAAGCCCCGTGAGTGGGGGGGGTCGGTGGGTATAGTGGCTGCATATGATGGGCACAAGTGGCTGCATATACTGGGCACAAGTGGCTGCATATGATGGGCACAGGTGGCTGCATATGATGGTCACAAGTGGCTGCATTTGACAGGCACAAGTGGCTGCATATGATGGGCACAAGTGGCTGCATATGATGGGCACAAGTGGCTGCATATACTGGGCACAAGTGGCTGCATATACTGGGAACAAGTGGCTGAATTTGGTGGGCACAGATGGCTGCATATGATGGGCACAGGTGGCTGCATATGATGGGCACAAGTGGCTGCATATGATGGGCACAAGTGGCTGCATTTGATGGGCATAAGTGGCTGCATTTGATGGGCACAAGTGGCTGCGTTTGATGGGCACAAGTGGCTGCGTTTGATGGGCACAGTGGCTGTGTTTGATGGGCACAGGGGCTGCATATGATGGGCACAAGTGGCTGCAAATGATGGGCACAAGTGGCTGCATTTAATGGGCACTAGTGGCTGCATATGATGGACACAAGTGACTGCATATGATGGGCACACGTGGCTGCATATGATGGGCACAGTGGTTGCAATTGATGGGCACAGTTGCTGCGTTTGATGGGCACAATGGCTGCAATTGATGGACACAGTAGCTGATTTGATGGGCACAATGGCTGCATTTGATGGGCACAGTGAGACTGCAATTGATGGGGGGGGTTTCAGTATTTTTCAGTTTGTTTGCGCCCCCCAAAAAATTTTGAGCACCAGCCACCACTGACTAGTATTAAGCAAGTCTAGCCTAGCCCAATGGGTTTTTTTCACATCAAAGCATAGTATTAACTTTAGAAGGGCACTAATTATCCATAAGGAGGTATCAAATATACTAGGACAAAGAGGCTTAAAGTGATTGTAAAGTCTCATTTTTTTAGCTAAAAATATCAAAAATGTTATACTTACAGGGGCTTGAAATGGTATTCAAAAAAATATGGGGATTTGGTCACACTATATGGCCACATAATGCCTAAGCCCACTACTGCGTCAAATGCGTTCTATGAATAGTGTTGAACCTACTAATAATGGGGTACTTTGATGCAGTGATGGGCTTAAGAACTATGTGGCCATATAGTGTGACCAAATCCCCATATTTTTTTGCTTATTTGCTGAATATGTTCAGGTGTTTTAAATAGCCTTGCAGAATTTAAATGTCATTTCAGTATGTGTGCGCTGTAATTTTTTCCTCTGTTTGTCGGTCTTATAGCTTCACCATCTTTAATGTTATGTATTTTTAGGGTGTGCCCCCAAAGTCTATCTTTGTTTGTCTATTGTAAGGGTCCGGACCAGATCCCTTGGGCTGGAGCACCCCATCCCCCTGCCATTACCTCTTTTTAGTGTCCACCTGTGTTAAAGGAGCAGTCCTTTAATTCTCCCACATAGGAGTGTATTTATCCCATGGTTGAGAAGCAGGATCTTTCATTCTATGAATAGTCAGATAGAATGCATTAAGATAAAAAACATTCTGACTTTACAATCACTTTAAAGTGGTATTAAACCAATCCTTTGATGGGGTAGCTGCATTGTTTTTTAAACTTTTTTCCCCCTTTATTTCACCTGGTAATTAAGCCAGAAAAACACTTCCTGTCTTAGACCCCTTTCACACTGGGGCATTTTTCAGGCATTTTTTAGGTGCTTTAGCCCTTTCACACTGCCAGCACCCGAAAAACGCTGGTAAAGCGCTGCTTAAGACCTCTTTCATACTGGGGCGTTTTTCAGGCGTTTTTCAGGCGCTGGCAGTGTAAAAGGGCTTGGGCCATCTGCGCACCCAGCCCCGGGGCAAAAACACGAAAGCGCTGCAAAGAATCTGCTTGCAGGACTTTTTTTGACGTCCTGCCAGCACAGCGCCCCAGTGTGAAAGCACTTGGGCTTACACATTGAGATTACAGATGTGGCTTCTTTCAGGCGCTTTACAGGCGCTTTTTTTAACGCTAAAGTGCATGAAAAATGCCCCAGTGTGAAAGGGATCTCAGTGTGAAAGCACTAGGGCTTTCACATTGGGATTACAGATGAGGCTTCTTTCAGGCGCTTTACAGGCGCTTTTTTTAATGCTAAAGCGCCCGAAAAACGCCCCAGTGTGAAAGGGGTCTTAGGGTGTCTGCATTCTGGATGAAGTAGTCACACTTGGGTGATTGGAGAGGAGCGCATGATGTTCAAAAAAAGTCTCACTTGATTGAATTTATAGTTGTTTATTTAAGATAAAAATAAACAAGTAGAGAACTAAAAATTCCATCAAGTGAGCCTTTTTTTGGACATCGGGCACTCCTCTCCAATCATCCAAGTGTTCACTGAGGTAATGCCTCCATTGTCATTATCAAAAAGGTAGCAGCCCTAGACTCTAACAGAGTCTATCACCTACCACCTCCAATTGAAATACAACCCATTGGAAGCAATTCCTTCTATACTCTCCATACAATAACTTGCTGCTAGGCAGCCTCGAGAAACACCAGTCTAGCGCTGTCTTCCACTCAAACTGGATGAAGTACAAAGCAGACACCTTTGGACAACAGCATTATCTGTCTGGGGAGAAGGTAGTGTTAGACCAGCAGCATTAGATGGACAATAACATAATTAAAGCTGAACTTCAGCTAACACTTTGTATGCAGCTACAGCAAACGTTTTCTTTTCCTTTTGGCATAAAGGTTTTACATTATTAAATAAAAGTTGGCCATTCTAAGCAGTGTCATAGGTAAATGGTTTGTCTCAACCCTCTAACTGGTACTTTTTCCAGAAAAACAGACTTACTGGATGGATCACCAGGTGAAAAAAGGGAACACCCTAAAAAAAAGAAAACAAATGCAGCCACCAAACCTCAGAATTGGTAGGCTGAAATGTAATACATTTTTGATTTTGGTTTTAATATCACTTTAAGGCCCAGTGGTAAGATGAAAAGGAATGTAGGGAGCTGGTAAAACTTTATTTTCCACGGGGATGATGACAGATGAAAACAGCTTATGTATTGGTGCGTAGCCTTAAGTTGGATACACACTATACAACTTTTGTTGTTCAATTTCCTTTAGATTTACCTTCAACTATGTAGTGGAAGGGCCTGCCTGATTGCATACAAATAAGGCCTGAAGATAAATGTGAAACATAGACGGAAGGCCGGACATGACTGGCTAGCAGGATAGGCGAGTAAAGCAAGGGTTAAGTAGTTGGTGGTGGTCAAGCTATGTCCCTCTTCTGATTGGATTATCAGGGTAGGGCCATGTAAGAGTTAAGGGGTGGTTCTGATTCACAGATTCAGTTGAAGCCAGGACAGAGTGAGGAAGCAGCTTCTACCAGCTTCTGTAGGACGGGTGACCTAGAAGGTATGCTTCAGCAGATTCGGGCAGCTCTCCAGTATGCTGCTGGGGTCCGGACAGGGGCCTGCCACTCCTGCCCCTGTTCTCCCACGTGCTAGGAGGCCCAGGCCTCCTGAGCGCCTCAGCCCAGGATCGAGCCCTAGGTCTGGCCGCCGTGTTAAGAGCCCCACCAGGAACCCTTCAGCCCCCATGGCTAAGGGACAGCCTTCCTCCAAAGCTGTGGGTGCTGGGAGGTATCCTCATCGCAAGACCCGGGCGGGAGCCTTCCGACTGCCATCCTCTTCACTGCCCCTTCTTCTGCCACTCGGGACCATGCGGTCAGCTCTGCAGGCAATAGGCCTGTTGGGAGTGTGGCCCAGCGTGGGAAGTCTGCTGCTACTGGTGTTAGCCAGGGACTGGTGATCGCTGGGACTACCCGTGGGAGAAGCGGAGGTGACAGGGGACCCCCCATCGTTTCTGCCCATCTACTGGAAGGGGATACAGCAACTGCCATCTAGCCATTGTGGTGGAATCCTCGGCAGGATCTGCATGCATCGTTGCTGGCGGGAAAAAGCGCAGCTCGCGGAGATGATGTCATCAGCCAGGGACGGTCGGACCCAGCTCCTGGGGGTGGAGGCTGTAATTGTGGGCTGCTGGATGCTGCTGCGACTGCCATGAAGGTCAGATCAGAAGGGGAGCTGTCGGCTTCAAGGGTGGAGGAGGATGAGTCACCTGTCATGCATCGAACTTCGCTGGGAGCTGGATCGACGGCTGTGTGGAGGGACCTCCAGGGGCATCCTGGTAAGCACTTATCCATGTCTGTCTTGTCCTCTGTGTCTTCCGGTGCTGTATCTGGGGTGTTGCCTGTGGTAGTTGGTGGGTCTCCGGTGGGTTCCCTGGGGTTAAATGTGCCCAGTAGGGAGGTGCCTGGGGGATGGTATACATGGCCTGACTATGGCCACGGGTCATGAGGGGTTAATGTCCTCGGTGTTACACACTTTGTTGTTTTAAAGAGGTACTGTCACAATGCAAGCCTGGTCTTGCGGCTGCACCTGCGAGGTCTCCGTTGGGAGCATGGGGAGTGGCAGCTGGGCATGCGGGGTCCCCGGTCAGTGTCACTGTGCCTAGTGCACTGTCACTGTCTCCAGCTTAGTTGGGGTGTTCCCAGTTGAATGCTCCTTTGTCCACGGGGGGCTGGGGGGTTACGGATGCAGTAATATCCATGGCGGCCCCTGTAGGGGTGAGGGCTTCATCTAGCACTGGGACGGAGCTAAAACAATCTGAGGCGGACAAAGAGGTGGTGTGCTTGGCCGATGCGGCCCGCTGTGAGATGTATGTCTGCTTTGAAGGCCTGCTAGGAGCTCACTTGAAACCCGAGGTTAGGGAGAAAATTTGGAAAGGTGAGTCTCTGGAGACTTTCTCGTTGTTACTGTTGGAGAACTTTAATTTAGATAGGGTGAAACCAGACGAGATTAAAAAGAAAGAAAAGGAGAACCGACACTATCAGTTAATACCTCGTACGTTTGCCAACTGGTTGCAGGCATTTAGCATTCTGGCTAGTGTGATTGGCGGAAAATCGCCGGAGCAGTGTTCCCTGCTTTTTTACTACCTGGACTCTATTAGTGAGGCCCAGCGCATTTATTGGGGATCTACTTGGTTGCATTATGACGAACAATTTTGTCAGCGCAAGGCAGTCAGGCCTGCTTTGGGATGGGACCACAAGGACATTAGCTCGTGGATGAAGCTCATGACTAGGGATGAGCTTCGAGTTTGAGTCTAACCCATGTTCGACTCGAACATCGCATGTTCGACCGTTCGCCGCATTGCAAACGATATGGGCCATTCGCGCCACTGGCTGATGATTGGCCAAGCATGCACTTTGACCCACATGCTTGGCCAATCACAGCGCCATCTGTACAGAGAGCCAGGGTGGCTTTGGCCAATTATGGCTTAGGGGGATTATTACACGCCCAACACTATATAAGGCCGCCTGCACATCGGCCCTGTGTAGTGTGTTCTGGCGTTGAGAGAGAGAGATAGAGAGAGAGAGCGACAGTGTCATTTGATTTAAGTTAGATAGAGTAGGCAGGCGAGTCAGTTAGCTGCACTTACAGTGTATTGTGTATATATATGCATCCTAGGTGTTGTGTGTGTGTGTGTATGTGTATATATATATGTGTATGTGTATATATATATATATATATATATATATATATATATATATATATATATATATACACTGTATTCAGTTTAGCTAGATCCGTTCCTGTTATTCTCTTCCTACTGACAGGCAGGCTTGTGTTTTTACAGTATTTACAGCTACCTGTAGAAAATTGCTGGTGTTCTTCTGATCCTATTAGCTACAGTATTTACAGTTAGTGTAGTGCGTCCTCTGCAAAGTGTACCTAAGCACCTGAAGAAAATTGGTGGTGTTCTTCTGATCCTATTAGTACCGCAGGCAGCTGCATTATTTACAAGTTAGTGTAGTGCGTCCTCTGCACAGTGTGCACCTAAAGCTACCTGAAGAAAATTGGTGGTGTTCTTCTGATCCTATTAGTACCGCAGGCAACTGCAGTATTTACACGTTAGTGTAGTGCGTCCTCTGCACAGTGTGCACCTAAAGCTACCTGAAGACAATTGCTGTTGTTCTGATCCTATTAATACCACAGGCAGGCAGCTACAGTATTTACAGTTATGCCCTGTACACACGGTCGGATTTTCCGACGGAAAATGTGCGATCGGAGCTTGTTGTGGGAAACCCAGACCGTGTGGGGGCTCCATCGGACTTTTTCCATCAGAATTTCCGACACACAAAGTTTGAGAGCAGGCTATAAAATTTTCCGACAACAAAATCCGTTTGCATCAATTCCAACCGTGTGTGGACAATTCCGATGCACAAAGTGCCACGCATGCTCAGAATAAATTTAGAGACGGCACTGCTCGGTCTGGTAAAATTAGCGTTCGTAATGGATATAGCACTTTCGTCACGCTGCAGTGTTTTAAATTGTTTAATGCAACGCACTCTCTTCTTTATAATGCTAGAAGAATGAAGTTGTTTTGCTGCTCATATTCACACAGACTTCTCACTTCTTTCTTTGTCATTTATCGTGATTTCATCAATATAATATTTTTTTTTGTCACATCTACCGAAAAAAATATATTTTTTGATGTTTTTAGATACATTTTTTTTTATTTTTTTAAAATCCTGATATTGTGTTATTTTTTTTTTTTTTAACTCCAGAATAGTTTTGGGTGTGTTTTGTGTGTCAAGTTACCACAACACCATTATTATCTTGTATTATTTACTCTGAAGGAGGTTGCTTGGTGTTGGTGTCTCTTGTTAATTTCACATTGTAGTTTTGAAATGTACCTGCCTCCTCACAAACAAACTGTCCTTTTTGAAGCTAAACACGCAAAGGCGAGTATAATAAAACAAACCAAAAATGTATTAAGGGGTCCTAACCAAAGAAAGAGGGAGGCAACGCTGGAGAAACAGCAGAAATTGGCGAAGCCTTTGGCCCCCAGGGCACACATCAATTATTTTACTGCAAAATTGGTGGCCTGAGGAGTCCATATATAAGGGAGTACAATCTGGTCCAGAAGTCCAAGAGAACAGCAGCAGATGACATGTATGTCCCCAGGCTGTGGTCATACAAAAGCCTGCATCTTTTGTCAGACCAGACTGAACCCAGGCCATCACTTTCTTGTCTTCCTTCCACTCTTCCTTCCACGCTGTGTCTGTGGTGTTGGATTTGTGGCAGGAGGAGGAGGAGGAGGAAGAGGATGATGCAACTCATGCAGGTGGGTATTGGGTGTGATTTTGCCCCTCACCCCCATAGTTAATGTTTTATAAAGGATGTCCTCACACATGAGGCGTTGGCCCTCCTGCATGTCCTGCAGTTTGGTGGCAGCCATGCAGCCAAAGGCCTCTTCACGAGTGAGGGTGACTCTGAGGGACGCAGAAGCCTCCTGAATCAGCCTGAATGCTGAATCCTCCACGTTACTCCCCTTCCTGGGTCTTTTGTTTGGAAGGCGGAGGGGAGGGACCTGGGATTCTGTGAGGCTCCTACTGGGCCCTGCCACCTTCTGGCTGCCACTTACCCCCGCCTCCTCCTGGCTGCCACTAACCCCCGCCTCCTCCTGTGTGAGACATTCCACAGCCTCTTCCTGGGCTGAGGTCTTCCTGTGTATGAAAAAGGGACATAGTTTTAGTTTTTTCTTCATCAATCACACACAATTTTCACCTCATGACTGTTGCAAATTGAATGTTAACAAATATAAAAGACTATCATTCTGAGGCCAGCATTTTTTATTCTTGTCCCAATTATTTTTGCCCACTACTGTCTATTGATATGTAAAACAATTTATTAAATCACCAATTAATGATAAATATTAACATCTTGTAAATATCATTTATTTATTGACCAGAAATCTATAGAACAATGGTATACCTGGCTCAAGCTGGGCTCCTCCATTTCTTCCTGGCTGGAAGTCCCAGCTTGGACATCGAAAGCCTCAGCTGGGGTTGAAGATAGGGTGGAAGGAAAAGTGGAAGGAAGGGTTGAGAGGGATTCCCTGACTTCAGTCTGGTCTGACAGAAATCGCAGTCTCCCTTAGTACCACAGCCTGGGGACATAAAAGTCATCTGCTGCAGCTCCTGATCTCTGGGAATCCTGGACCTTCTTGCGCTCCCTAAGATAAGTGCTCCTCAGGCCACCAATTTTGGCTTTTAAATAGGGGATGGTTGCTGTGGGGACCACCGGCTTCACCAACTCCAGCAGTTTCTCCATCGCTGCCTGCCTCTTTTGTTTATGATTATATTGCAGGTGTTTCACCTGCCACAGACAGGGCAGCTCCCTGTATTTGTCTATGAACAGGGGGAGGAAGTTGTGGTCATTGAAGCCATCCATTTTATCTGCAATACACAACACAAGACAAACCCCTAATGTCAGGCTAAAGTATCCTAATCTTGTCCCAATATAGGCCTCAATCTCTAAGCAGTATAGGCCCAAGTTTAAATGTTACCTTCGTCATCACGATCGGCGCTTCCTATACTCCTTTCTCCGCTCACAGATCATATGTACTACTCACACGTGTTACGCTTTATATACACTGCGCATGCATGAAACTCCGCCCGCCCCTGACGTTCTTTCTAGTCTATTCTCCGCCCCTTCTCATTCGGCGCAGTGGGGAAGAGCACATGGCGGAGACAGAGCAGGTGCTTGCTAATTACAGCAACGAGGAGGAAAGCCCGGAGCCAGAAACATCACGATCCCAGAGGGGACGATTTAAGGCCTCAAATATGGCCTTTGTGGAGATGGTGGACATACTGAAGAGGGCCGACTATGACCGGAAGTATGGACCTTACCCCAACCCCAATGTCAGAAAGGCCAAGATCATGGCGAAAGTTGTGAAGAGTCTGCACCGTAATTTCGGGGTACGGTGATCCAAGGATCAACTGAGGAAGCGGTGGTCGGACCTCAAAATCGGGGAGCACGAGCAGTATAGAAGGATCAGGAGAGTGCTGCAAAAAAGTAAGTAGTTGTGCTGTGTTACTATTCGTTATTTTTAGAACATTTGTGCTGCTCCATGTGCTTTTATTTACTGTTGTACAGTTTAAAATGGCAACTTTCATGTTCATGGACACATTATTCGTTCGTAGGAAACATTGTTCGCTCGGCCAATAAAACACCATGTTTTGTCCAGATGCATTTCAATACATTTTTTCTGGCCTACTTCTCTTAAAATAAGTTTGCTGTCTAGATGGATTTGTAACTAGAATGAAATGCAAACTAGATTCTGTGTAAGGAGAGGACACTCAGCAGCTGTTTACACATCTGGACGCTGGGGCACTAGTGTGGGACACCAGAACACCCTTTTTATTAGGGGGCCCACACAGGTGCGGGTGACTCTAGATGTAAGGCTTGTACAAAACAGGTAAGTATTCAAGCTTGACAAAGGACAAAAATATTTCTTCATCTTGGAACTCTGCCAAAAGAGACAATTGTACCCCACTTCCAAGCAATGTTTCATATTCCTATTTCTGGTCTCAAATATCTGTGTGCTAAGTATTCCGATTTTTTTTTTTTTTACATAGGGGCGAAAAGACTCGGAGGACACCACTCATCAGAGAAGACAACAGACCCCCCTCCTCATGAAGAAGTGGAAATCCCCCAAACCCAACCAGGGGAGGAGGGAGACGTGGTGGAAATTGTCACCACAACAGGTGAGTATCTGCGACTACAGGCTCAGGTAAGAGATGGATATTATGCATATTTTTAATACATAGTGTGGGTTTTTTTTATATATTTTTAGGTGATCGTGATGTTGTGGAAGAAGGTCATTTCACCAGTGAAAGTGCCCAGATCCTCAACGGGGAGATAATGGGGTGTAATAGGGACTTGGAAAACATCAAGCAAAACATCAATGATGTTCAAACCAAAATGAAGAACATCATTGATGTTTTAGGGAGAATTTTAAACCCCTAGAAATCCCTATCTTAATTGTGCTTTTTGTTTTTCTGACAATTTTTGGAACATTTTGTGACATATTATAGAAAAGCCAAATTTTGAAGATGCACACACTGTGTCAACATGTGCTATCTGCCATCACGGGAGATCAATGTAAGCATTTTGTGGGTGCAAGCCCTTCCTCAATAATAAAGTAGCTGAGAAGAAGGGGTTGCACCCACAAAACACGTCCATTAAATCCTCCATGATGGCAGCTAGCACATGTTGACATTCGGCAATTTGTGTGCATCTTCAAAATTTGGCTTTTCCAGGGGTGACTTCACCCCATCTGCTGAATGCAAGATCAAACACAGTTTATAAATATTCATGTCTGATATTGCCTTCACTTTCTATAAAAGTTGAACTTTGTAAGTTCCAGAGTTGTGTATTTCTTTTTGCTTTTAAACATGCCTGTTTTACCTTAAAAGGCAATTTCTACTTTTTAATGTGACCTAAAAAATTGTTATACAACAAACATGTTGGTTTGTTTTAAAAAACTTTTATAAATGCACACGTGATTGTTGATTATCAATCTTTTTAATCAAAGCACAATGTGTGGCTTCTTCTTTCAATGCTCAAAAGCATTTTTTGTTGTAAAGTTGTTGTTTGCAGTGACAATGGGGGTTATTTACTAAAGGCAATTCCACTTTGCACTAAAAGTGCAGTTTCAGTGCAGTCTCAAGTGCACTTGTAGTGCAAAGTGTATTTACCTTTAGTAAATAACACCCAACAGTGCTTTATAATTTTACACAATCACGCCATTTTCAGGACTCCACAAATTTCAGTCATGGTCAGCTAAAAGAAAGCCAAGCAGGAAATCAAAGCAAATATTTGTTCAGTTTAAAATATATTTTTATTTAAAAAATGTGTCAGACATTGTCTGGCATATTGATGGCCCCCCTACCTGCAAAGTATTCCATGTATCTTAGACGGACCTCGCGGGCACTCTGGGGGGGGCAAGCCAGGACGACCAGCTTCAAGCACCATTAGGTTTGGTTCATTCATAATAATTCCGGCTTCAGGCCCAACTGAGCCAGCATAGTTCACAGAATTTCTCCTTAAAAAGTTGTGGAGAGCACAGCAAGCCAGGATGGTGTGATTGAGTTTATATTCCACCATGTGTATCGGTGTAAGAAATAGGTGGAACCGGCTGGCCATTATTGCAAACGTGTTCTCCACCACTCTTCTGGCTCTGGCCAGCCGGTAATTAAAAACCCTCTGGTCCGGGGTGAGGATCCTCATAGGGAATAGCTGCATAAGATGGTCCCCCAGCACAAACGCTTCATCCGCAACGAAGACGAATGAGAGTCCTTCCGCATTGTCTTTTGGAGGTGGCAAGCCCAAGTTGCCATTCTGGAGACGCCTGTAGAACTCCGTGTGGGAAATGACTCCACCATCTAACATCCGGCCTTTCTTCCCCACGTCCACATATAGGAACTCGTAAGTAGCTGACACCACCGCCAACATCACAATACTATTGAACCCCTTGTAGTTGTAATAGTATGACCCCGAGTTGGGTGGTGGGATGATGTGGACGTGTTTCCCATCAATTGCCCCGACGCAGTTAGGAAAGTCCCACCGCTGGGCAAAGTGGGAGACCACAGTCTGCCATTCCTGTGGGTTGGAAGGAAACTGTGTAGTCAAACAAGAAAAATAAATTAATCATTTTGCATATAAACATTGAAAGCAGATTAGACACAAACATTCTTGGCCAACATCAGTATAACATTTATTTTAGGGAGTATTTAAAGACAAAGGTATAAGTTCCACCTATTACATTCCTCCCTCCCCCCTCTCATGGGCCATTTAAAACATTTTAGGGGGGGAATGTTTTGGCCAGGTAACCCTCTCCACTTCATTGAGAGATGAATGCCTAAATAATGTGTATTACTTTGGCCAGCCCCTCCTTACTTTACACTATTCGCAGCCCACTGGACAGGTAAGAAGCGTCATACCCTGTTTCCCCGAAAATAAGACCTAGCGTGATTGTCAGTGATGGCTGCAATATAAGCCCTACCCCCCAAATAAGCCCTACCCTGATTCCCCAAAAATAAGCCCTACCCTGAAAATAAGACCTACAAGGACTTTAACTAGGGCTTATTTGGGGGGTAGGGCTTATATTGCAGCCATCACCGACTATCACGCTAGGTCTTATTTTCGGGGAAACAGGGTAATACAAAGAGATAAATACACACTGTACACATTTTTAGCACATTTTTACATTCTGCTATTACCTATCAAGATAATAAAAGGATACAAAAACTTTAAACAGTACCATTTGAAAGTACTCAGGCAGGCCCTTGCACTACATGCTTTGGGGAATTCATCCATAAATATGACGACAAAAGAGGTGGGTATAGTGCGTATGGGTTTGGCAAAGTCAGAAGATAGAGGATTGAGGATAGATAGAGGATTGGTATCAGCCGAGTTAACAGTTGGGGGGAGGGAGGGTTCCAAATTGTTTTGGGACCCAAAAAAAAACCTCTGGCACTCTGCCAGAATTTAAAGCACAAATCACAATTTTACACATTTTAGAGGGTATTTAGGGTAAAGCACTACTATGGAGCTGACAAAATACATTGTTAATTGAGTAGACAAGGTGGATATAGGCCCAGGAGAGCATGCTGGGGAGGTTAGTGAAGGCAAATATGTATGAAGAACAAAAAAATATTTAAAAAAAATCCAGCATGCATGAGGACAAAGGGGACACTCACAGCATATTACAATCATGGTAATTAGGGAATGAGGAAAGAAATACAATACATTAGCAAACATTAAATACAATAAAATGTGATGTAAAAGGATAAATCTTACCTTAATATACTCCTTCTGCAGGACCTGAATGATGGCAGAACAGGTCTCTGGGATAATGATCCCCAGTAGGGATGAGCCGAACACCCCCCTGTTCGGTTCGCACCAGAACATGCGAACAGGCAAAAAATTCATTTGAACGCCGTTAAAGTCTATGGGACACGAACATGAATAATCAAAAGTGCTAATTTTAAAGGCTTATATGCAAGTTATTGTCATAAAAAGTGTTTGAGGACCTGGGTCCTGCCCCAGGGGACATGGATCAATGCAAAAAAAGTTTTAAAAACGGTCGTTTTTTCGGGAGCAGTGATTTTAATAATGCTTAAAGTGAAACAATAAAAGTGTAATATCCCTTTAAATTTCGGACCTGGGGGGTGTCTATAGTATGCCTGTAAAGGGGCACATGTTTCCCGTGTTTAGAGCAGTCTGACAGCAAAATGACATTTCAAAGGAAAAAAAGTCATTTAAAACTACTCGCAGCTATTAATGCATTGCCGGTCCGACAATACACATAGAGGTTCATTGATAAAAACGGCATGGGAATTCCCCACAGGGGAACCCCGAACCAAAGTAAAAAAAAATGATGTGGGGGTCCACCTAAATTCCATACCAGGCCCTTCAGGTCTGGTATGGATATTAAGGGGAACCCCGGCCAAAATTTAAAAAAAAATGACGTGGGGGGTCCCCCTAAATTCCATACCAGGCCCTTCAGGTTTGGTATGGATATTAAGGGGAACCCCGCACCAAAATTTAAAAAAAAGCGGCGTGGGGTCCCCCCAAAAATCCATACCAGACCCTTATCCGAGCACGCAACCTGGCAGGCCGCAGGAAAAAGAGGGGGGGGGCGAGAGTGCACCCCCCCTCCTGAACCGTACCAGGCCACATGCCCTCAACATTGGGAGGGTGCTTTGGGGTAGCCCCCAAAACACCTTGTCCCCATGTTGATGAGGACAAGGGCCTGATCCCCATAACCCTGGCCGGTGGTTGTGGGGGTCTGCGGGCGGGGGGCTTATCGGAATCTGGAAGACCCCTTTAACAAGGGGACCCCCAGATCCTGGCCCTCCCCCCTGTGTGAAATGGTAACTACCATTTCACAAAAAACTGTCAAAAATGTCAAAAACTGTCTCTTGTCATTTTTAACAATTCCTTTATTTAAATGCTTCTTCTTTCTTCTATCTTCTATCATCCTTCATCTTCTTCTTCTTCTGGTTCTTCTGGTTCTTCCTCCAGTCTTCTCGTCCAGCATCTCCTCCGTGGCGTCTTCTTCCCTTCTTCTCCTTGGGCTGCTCTGCATCCATGATGGCATGGAGGGAGGCTCCCGCTCTTGTCTTCATCTTCTTGTCTTCATCTTCTTGTCTTCATCTTCTTGTCTTCATCTTCTTGTCTTCATCTTCTTTTCGGGCTGCTCCGCATCCCTGACGGCATGGAGGGAGGCTCCCGCTGTGTAACGCTTCTCCTCTTCTGATGGTTCTTAAATAATGGGGGGCGGGGCTACCCGGTGACCCCGCGCCCCTCCGACGCACGGTGACTTGACGAGACCTCCCTGTGGCGTCACGGGAAATGCCACAGGGAAGTCCCGCCATGTCCCCGTGCATCAAAGGGGGGGCGGGGTCACCAAGTGGCCCTGCCCCCCGCTATTTAAGAACCGTCAGAAGAGGAGAAGCGTCACACAGCGGGAGCCTCCCTCCATGCCGTCATGGATGCGGAGCGGCCCGAAAAGAAGATGAAGAGAAGAAGATGAAGAGAAGATTTTTTAATTTTAATTTTGGTTCAGGGTTCCCCTGTGGGGAATTCCCATGCCGTTTTTATCAATGAACTTCTATGAGTATTGTCGGACTGGCAATGCATTAATAGCCGCGAGTAGTTTTAAATGACTTTTTTTCCTTTGAAATGTCATTTTGCTGTCAGACTGTTCTAAACACGGGAAACATACGCCCCTTTACAGGCATACTATAGACACCCCCCAGGTACGAAATTTAAAGGGATATTACACTTTTATTGTTTCACTTTAAGCATTATTAAAATCACTGCTCCAGAAAAAACGGCAGTTTTTAAAACTTTTTTTTGCATTGATCCAAATCCCCTGGGGCATGTCCCCAAACACTTTTTATGACAATACCATGCATATAAGCCTTTAAAATTAGCACTTTTGATTTCTCCCATAGACTTTTAAAGGGTGTTCCGAGGCATTCGAATTTGCCGCGAACACCCCAAATTTTTCGCTGTCCGTCAAACTTGCGAACAGCCCATGTTCGAGTCGAACATGAGTTCGACTCGAACTCGAAGCTCAACCCTAATCCCCAGAGCCTGGGGGGAGATGCCTGTCAAGAACTTGAGGTCCTGCAGGCTTCTCCCTGTCGCCAAGTACCGCAGGGTGGCGACGAGCCTCTGCTCCGGAGTGATGGCTTGCCTCATGCAGGTATCCTGCCTGCTGATATAAGGGGTCAGCAAAGTCAACAGACGGTGAAAAACGGGGTCCGTCATCCGGAGAAAGTTCCTGAAATCGTCAGGATTATTCTCACGGATCTCACGGAGCAAAGGCATGTGACATAATTGGTCACACTGGAGCAACAAATTCTTAGTCCATGAACTCCTCCTTGCCCTGTTCATGGACTGGGCTTGTGTCAAAGTAAGGACCCTAACACCAAGCCCCCGCACAGCATGAACTCTACAATGAGTACGTACACGCAACATGGCTAGAAAACGGTCTGCTGGTCAGAACGAAGTAACAGAACGCACTGAAGAACAGCAACGAACGGACAAGAACACAATGACAAGTCAATGGTAACTTGCTGCACGCACTGAAGACCAGATACAAACCCATAAGCACAAACTGAACAGCAGAAATATGATCTGAAAACCACGAGTCTGAAAAGGCGTGAATCGTCTCTCACCAAACTTTTACTAAGATGAGATTAGCAAAAGGAGCTGAAAGGATGCCGCGCTTGGTATTGAACTGCCCTTTTATAGTCTCATCATACGTGGTGTACGTCACCGCTAGGGATGAACCGAACACCCCCCGGTTCGGTTCGCACCAGAACCTGCGAACGGACCGAAAATTTGCACAAACATTAGAACCCCATTGAAGTCTATGGGACTCGAACGTTCAAAATTTAAAAGTGATAATTTTAAAGGCTAATTTGCATGGTATTGTCCTAAAAAGGGTTTGGGGACCCGGGTCCTGCCCCAGGGGACATGTATCAATGCATAAAAAGTTTTAAAAATGGCCGTTTTTTCAAGAGCAGCGATTTTAATGATGCTTAAAGTGAAAAAAAAGTGAAATATTCCTTTAAATATCGTACCTGGGGGGTGTCTATAGTATGCCTGTAAAGTGGAACGTGTTTCCCGTGCTTAGAACAGTCACTGCACAAAATGAAACTTTTAAAGTAATAAAAGTCATTTAAAACTGCTTACGGCTTTAATGTAATGTTCGGTCCCGGTAATATGGATGAAAATCAGTGAGACAAATGGCATGGGTACCCCCCCAGTCCATTACCAGGCCCTTTGGGTCTTGTATGGATATTAAGGGGAACCCCACACCCAAATTAAAAAAAGGAAAGGTGTGGGGCCCCCAGGCCCAATATACTCTGAACAGCAGTATACAGGCGGTGCAAACAAGACAGGGTCTGTAGGTTTGTTATTAAGTAGAATCTGTTTGTAATTTTGAACTGGTACATTTTTAAAGTGTAGCTCCAGCCAAAAAATCTGTTTTTAAGCTTTTTGAAAAACATAGGGAAGGGTTATCACCCCTGTAACATTTGTTTTGCTGTGTGTGCACCTCTTCAGAAGATTTCACCTCACTTTCTGTCCCAATGACAAAGGTTTTTTGAAAATTTGGGGTTTTTAGTAAAACAAGGATTAGTGATAAAGCATCAGTGAAGAGGAGACACGTTTTTCCCATATTAACTCTTATGCCCCGTACACACGGTCGGATTTTCCGACGGAAAATGTGTGATAGGACCTTGTTGTCGGAAATTCCGACCGTGTGTGAGCTCCATCACACATTTTTCATCGGATTTTCCGACACACAAAGTTTGAGAGCAGGCTATAAAATTTTCCGACAACAAAATCCGTTGTTGGAATTTCCAATTGTGTGTACACAAATCCGACGCACAAAGTGCCATGCATGCTCAGAATAAATAAAGAGATGAAAGCTATTAGCTACTGCCCCGTTTATAGTCCCAACGTACGTGTTTTACGTCACCACGTTCAGAATGATCGGATTTTCCGACAACTTTGTGTGACCGTGTGTATGCAAGACAAGTTTGAGCCAACATCCGTCGGAAAAAATCCTAGGATTTTGTTGTCGGAATGTCCGATCAATGTCCGACTGTGTGTACGGGGCATTGCAGGAGAGAATTTCCCTTCCTAGGGGTAGATTTCATCTCATTTCCTGTTGTCACCTTCCATTTGCAAGTAGGAGTCGTTTGTAAGTTGGATGTTTGAAAGTAGGGGCCTGCCCTATATACTCTGCAGAAATTGAGGCCTTAGGTGTTGGTTTTGCCACAACACTGTAAGCCCTCACAGTTACTCTTGGTGGGCGCAGGAATGGGCCCTGCTGTGAAATATTAGATCAAGAATTGTAATTACATGCCATTTTTGAACAGGGGCAGAAAAATTGGGCCTTTGGTGGTGGTGGTGCTGGTGCCACAACACTGTAATGCCCCGTACACACGGTCGGATTTTCCGACGGAAAATGTGTGATAGGACCTTGTTGTCGGAAATTCCGACCGTGTGTAGGCTCCATCACACATTTTCCATCGGATTTTCCGACACACAAAGTTTGAGAGCAGGATATAAAATTTTCCGACAACAAAATCCGTTGTCGGAAATTCCGATCGTGTGTACACAAATCCGACGGACAAATTGCCATGCATGCTCAGAATAAATAAAGAGATGAAAGCTATTGGCCACTGCCCCGTTTATAGTCCCGACGTACGTGTTTTACGTCACCGCGTTTAGAACGATCGGATTTTCCGACAACTTTGTGTGTCCGTGTGTATGCAAGACAAGTTTGAGCCAACATCCGTTGGAAAAAATCCAAGGATTTTGTTGCCGGAATGTCCGAACAAAGTCCGACCGTGTGTACGGGGCATAAGTCCTCACAGTTACTCTTGGTGGGCGCTGGAACGGGCCCTGCTGTGAAATATTAGATCAAGAATTGTAATTACATGCCCCTGTGGAACAGGTTCTGAAAAATTGGGCCTTTGGTGGTGGTGGTGCTGGTGCCATAACACTGTAAGTCCTCACAGTTATGCCGCGTACACACGGTCGGACTTTTCGTCTACAAAAGTCCAACGGACGCTGACGGACTAAAGCTGGCTGGTAATCCGATCCTGTGTGGGCTTCTCCGGACTTTCAACATACTTTTTTAGCCTCAAATCCGACGTACTTTAGATTTGAAACATGCTTCAAATCTTTACTTCGTAACTACGACGGACCCCGAAATCCGCTCGTCTGTGTGCTAGTCCGACGGACAAAAAGCCACGCTAGGGCACCTATTGGCTACTGGCTATGAACTTCCTTATTTTAGTCCGGTGTACGTCATCACGTAAGAATTCGACGGACTTTTGTGTGATCGTGTGTAGGCAAGTCTGTTCGTTAGAAAGTCCGCCGCAAGTCCGTCGAAAGTCCGCCGAAAGTCTGCCGGAAGTCTGTCGGACAGGCTGTCTGACTTTTGTAGACGAAAAGTCCGACCGTGTGTACGCGGCATTACTCTTGGTAGGCGCAGAAATGGGCCGTGCTGTGAAATATTAGATCAAGAATTGTAATTACATGTCCCTGTTGAACAAGGGCAGAAAAATTGGGCCTTAGGCACTAGTGCCACAACACTGCAACCCCTCACAGATACTCTAGTTGGAGCGCAGGAATGAGCCCTCCTGCAAAACATTGCATCAAAAATTGTAATTACACGCCCCTGTTAAACAGTGGCTGAAAAATTGGGCCTTAGGCACTGGTGCTGGTGCCACAACACTGCAACCCCTCACAAATACTCTAGTTGAGTGCAGCAATGAACCCTCCTTGCAAAATATTGCATCAAAAATTGTAATTACACGCCCCTGTTAAACAGGGGCTGAAAAATTGGGCCTTAGCCACTGGCGCCGGCGCCCAGAACCAAAAATATTTTTTCAAGCTATCAGCATGATCATTGAGGAGGAAGAGGATAGTCACTCACCATAACAGGATAGTCACTCAGCATCAGCAAAGGCAGTCTTGAAGGGATCTGACATTTCAAAAAAAATTATTTGGTTACATCAGCATCAGGTGCTTGGTAGCTGGTGGTGATCCAAGACTGATTCATTTTTATGAAGGTCAGTCGATCGACTGCGTCGATGGACAGGCGCACCCTGTGATCGGTTACAAAACCTCCAGCAGCACTGAATGTTTTTTCTGAAAGAACGCTGGATGCAGGACAGGCCAGTAGCTCAATTGCATACTGTGCAAGCTCTGGCCAGTGATCCATCCTCAAGACCCAGTAACCCAGAGGATTTTCGGTGGGAAAGGTGTCCAAGTCAGATCTTGCCCCTAGGTATTCCTGCACCATGTAAAACAGACCCTGGCGATGGTTGCTGGGACCGATCATACCTTGGGGCTGCGGACTAAAAAATTATCTGAACGCATCGGTCAGATGGCCACCTTCTCCTCTACCTTTACCTCTTCCTGCCTCTGTTCTGCCTCAAGTGCCCTGTCCATTATTCCATGCAGCGTGTGCTCCAACAGGTGGACAAGGGGGGCAGTGTCACTTATGCATGCACTGTCACTGCTCACCATCCTCGTGGCCTTCTCAAATGGTGTCAGGACAGTGCATGCATCCCTGATCATGGCCCACTGGCGTGGTGAAAAAAAACAAGGTCCCCTGACCCTATCCTGGTGCCATAGTCGCACGGGTACTCATTGATGGCCCTCTGCTGCGTGTGCAGCATGGCCAACGTTGAGTTCCACCTGGTGGGCATGTCACAGATTAGGCGGTTCTTGGGCAGGTTAAATTCCTTTTTTGGAGGTCAGCCAGCCGAGCACTGGCATTATATGACCTGTGGAAATGCACACAGACTTTCCTGGCCTGCCTCAGGACATCCTGTAAGCCCGGGTACCTGCCCAAGAACCGCTGCACCACCAAGTTAAGGATGTGAGCCAAACAGGGCACATGGGTCAGTTGTCCTTGTCGGAGGGCGGGTAGGAGGTTGGTGCCATGGTCACAAACCACCATACCTGCCTTAAGCTGGCATGGCATCAACCACCTCTGAATCTGCCCCTGCAGAGCTGACAGAATCTCTGCCCCAGTGTGGCTCCTGTCCCCCAAGCACACCAGCTCAAGCACCGCATGGCATCTTTTTGCCTGCATGCTTGCGTAGCCCCTTGAAAGCCTACGGAGCACCGCTGGTTCCGAAGTCAAATCAGAACAGGAAGAGGCCATGGAGGAAGAAGAAGAGGAGGGGGTGGAGGAGAGAGGTGTGGCAGAATCACCACTAGTATTTTTTTGGAGGCGTGGTGGCAGAACAACCTCCAACACTACTGCACCTTGTCCTGCATCCTTCCCAGCTGACAGAAGAGTCACCCAGTGAAAGATAGGTAATGTCCCTGTCCATGCCTGCTGGACCATGAGTCAGCGGTAATATGCACCTTACCACTGACCGCCCTGTCCAGTGAGGCCAAGACATTGCCTTCCACATGCCGGTAGAGAGCCAGAATTGCCTTCCGTGAGAAAAAGTGGCGTTTCGGAACCTGCCACTGAGGGACCGCACATTCCACAAACTCATGGAAGGGGGCAGAGTCTACAAACTGAAAAGGCAGCAGGTGAAGTGCTAGCAATTTAGCCAAGCTAGCATTCATCCGCTGGGCATGTGGATGGCTGGGAGAAAACTTCTTTCTGCGGTGCAGCAGCTGGTGCAGGGAAATTTGCCTGGTACAATCTGGCGTCAGTGTACCGATAGCAGATTGCCCCCAAGTACTTGGCTGTGACACACCTAATTCTACACCTTCATTCTCCAGTGCAGGTCTCAGAGAGGACTGAAGGTACAGTGGGGTTGGAGATCCCAGCTGATGAGGAGCAAGGAGAGGTCCTCTTTTTTATTTGGTGTGGGTCTTTTAGGTACGCTTGCCAATGAACTGCATGGCAGGTCAACATATGTCTGGTCAAGCATGTGGTGCCCAAGCGGGAGATGTTTTGGCCACGAGAGATACGCTTGAGACATATGTTGCAAATAGCAGCGGTGGGATCTGATGTACTCGTCTCAAAAAAGGCCCACACCAAAGAACTTTTGGAATAACGCGCAGAGACAGCAGCGCCCTGCACATGCGAAGCTCTGCAGTGTTATGCAGTCGGTGTGCTGCCCTTAAGCTGGCCCCTGGAGGGCATCCTGCCTCGTTGGTGATGTGCCTCCTCCTCCTTCTCTCTCCTATCATCGTGGAGTCAGTGACCTCATCATCCCCTCCCTCCTCATCACTGGAGCAAAGCTGGCAGTATGCTGCAGCTGGGGGAATATGACTGCCAGATTGCTGTCCTTCTTGGGCACCCCCTCTCTCTGGGCTCACCATACTGCCTTCCTCTAGCTGGGTACCATCATCAGAACCTTCAAAACGCTGGGCATCCTCCTGGAGCATGTACCCAACACTGTGGTCAAACAGTTTGGGGGACTCCTCAGGAGGACATGGTGGGGCTAGGGAAGGAGTGACTAATGCCATTGAGCTGAGGGAAGAGGCCGCATTGGCAGCTGCTTTGCCAGACAACGTACCCTGAGCCTGGGTGAGAGAGGATAAGGAGGATGAGGATGGCTTGGTCATTCACTCTACCAAGTCTTCCGTATGTTGCGGGTCAACACGGCCAAATGACGAAAAAAAGGACAAGCTTGTCCCACGGCCACGTACTGATGAGGATGCACCGTCTCCATGACCAGCACTGTTGCCTCTAGACACAGAACCTGCTTGCCCTCTTTTATTGGCTTGTGACTGTCTGCCTCTCCTTGTTGGCCTTCCAGACATACTAATGGCCTGCAGTGAGATGTAGCTGCACAAAGCTGGGATGTATATATATACTGATACTGCAGCTAGCAGAATCAACTGCCTGCCTGTAGTATTATTAGTATGAAAACACCAGCAATTGTCTTTGGCTGTAGCTTTAGGTGCACACTGTGCAGAGGACGCAATACACTAATGCCGCGTACACACGGTCGGACTTTTCACCTGCAAAAGTCCGACGGACGCCGCCGGACCAAGTCCGGCGGACAATCCGACCGTGTGTGGTCTCCATCGGACTTCCGACGGACCGTTTCGGTCGGAAATCCGACGTACTTTAGATTTGAAGCCTGCTTCAAATCTTTACGTCGTAACTCCGCCGGACTCAGTTCCTGACGGAAAGCCCGTTCGTCTGTATGCTGGTCCGACGGACCAGATAGGACGGAGGAGCAGGTTACTGCATCTCGCGCTCGCTGCAATAGGAAAAACCAATTTTCCCATTGCGGCGAGCGCGGGGGGCATCCCAGGCCCTTAGGTCTGGTATGGAACTTTAAGGGGAACCCCCTACGCCGAAAAACCGGCGTGGGGGTCCCCCCAAAATCCATACCAGACCCCGATCCGAGCACGCAGCCCGGCCGGTCAGGAAAGGGGGTGGGGACGAGCGAGCGCCCCCCCCTCCTGAACCGTACCAGGCCGCATGCCCTCAACATGGGGGGGTGCTTTGGGGGAGGGGGCGCCTTACGGTGCCCCCCACCACAAAGCACCTTGTCCCCATGTTGATGAGGACAAGGGCCTCTTCCCGACAACCTGGCCGTTGGTTGTCGGGGTCTGTGGGCGGGGGGCTTATCGGAATCCGGGAGCCCCCTATAATAAGAGGGCCCCCAGATCCCGGCCCCCCCCCACCCTATGTGAATGAGTATGCGGTACATGGTACCCCTACCCATTCACCTAGGTAAAAAGTGTCAATAATAAAACACAACACAGGTTTTTAAAATAATTTATTAAACAGCTCCGGAGAGGGGGGGTCTTCTTCCGTCTTCGGGGGTCCCTCCGGTTCATCTTCTCCCGGCGTCCGGTTGGTTCTTCTCCGCTCTCCGGCCTCTTCTCCCGGTGTCCCAGGTCTTCGGCCGGCCTGACCTGTGTTGTGTTTTATTATTGACACTTTTTACCTAGGTGAATGTACTCATTCACATAGGGTGGGGGGGCCGGGATCTGGGGGCCCTCTTATTATAGGGGGCTCCCGGATTCCGGTAAGCCCCCCGCCCGCAGACCCCGACAACCAACGGCCAGGGTTGTCGGGAAGAGGCCCTTGTCCTCATCAACATGGGGACAAGGTGCTTTGTGGTGGGGGGCACCGTAAGGCGCCCCCTCCCCCAAAGCACCCCCCCATGTTGAGGGCATGCGGCCTGGTACGGTTCAGGAGGGGGGGGGCGCTCGCTCGTCCCCACCCCCTTTCCTGACCGGCCGGGCTGCGTGCTCGGATCGGGGTCTGGTATGGATTTTGGGGGGACCCCCACGCCGGTTTTTCGGTGTAGGGGGTTCCCCTTAAAGTTCCATACCAGACCTAAGGGCCTGCGACGGGGCTCGCAAGGTTTCAATCTCACCAAAAAAAGCGGCGAGATTGAATTCCTTTTCTAGTCCCGTCGTACCCGAGTCACGTTCAAAATGAACGGACTTGTCCGTGTGTGGGAAAGTCCGTTCATTCTGAAAGTCCGTCGGGAAGACCGGATTCCGGAAAGTCCGGCCGTGTGTAGGCAAGTCCGGCCGTTCAGAAAGTCCGGCGGTAGTCCGCCGGAAGTCTGGCGGCAAGTACGTCGGACCTAGCTTTCTAGAAAGTCCGACCGTGTGTACGCGGCATAACTGTAAATACTGTAACTGCCTGCCTGTGGTATTAATAGGAGCAGAACAACAGCAATTGTCTTCAGGTAGCTTTAGGCGCACACTGTGCAGAGGACGCAGTACACTAACTGTAAATACTGTAGCTGCCTACCTGTGGTATTAATAGGATCAGAAGAACACCACCAATTTTATTCAGGTAGCTTTAGGTGCACACTGTGCAGAGGACACAGTACACTAACTGTAAATACTGTAGCTGCCTGCCTGTGGTATTAATAGGAGCACAACAACAGCAATTGTCTCCAGGTAGCTTTAGGTGCACACCGTGCAGAGGACGCACTGCACTAACTGTAAATGCTGTAGCTGCCTGCCTGTGGTCTTAATAGGATCAGAAGAACACCACTAATTTTCTTCAGGTAGCTTTAGGTGCACACTGTGCCGAGGACACAGTACACTAACTGTAAATACTGTAGCTGCCTGCCTGTGGTATTAATAGGAGCAGAACAACAGCAATTTTCTTCAGGTAGCTTTAGGTGCACACTGTGCAGAGGACGCAGTACACTAACTGTAAATACTGTAGCTGCCTGCCTTTGGTATTAATAGGATCAGAAGAACACCACCAATTTTATTCAGGTAGCTTTAGGTGCACACTGTGCACACAGTACACTAACTGTAAATACTGTAGCTGCCTGCCTGTGGTATTAATATAGGATCAGAAGAACACCACTAATTTTCTTCAGGTAGCTTTAGGTGCACACTGTGCAGAGGACGCACTCAGAGGCGGCTCTCTAATTAGGCAAATAAGGCACCCGCCTAAGGCCTCGCACTCCCGGGGGCCTCGCGGCCGCCTAATATGCCTAACGCGTGTGTAGGATTTGCTGGGAATGTCCCCCGGTCGGTGGCCTCGTCTTGTGTTCGGGGCCGCAACTCATTTTCCCCACCCAGGGGCGGACTGTCACTCACCACTACCCAAGGTCGGAGGGTCAGTGGGTGCAACCATCTACTCCTCTCCCCCGGCTCCTCCTTCCTGCCGTGCACCGTGGATCTCTGACTCCGGCTAAGTGCAGAGCTTGAATAATGCCTGCAGTGGCTGAGCAGCTCCCCCGGCTCCCCGATCTCCTCTGCAGGGTGGACTATCTGAAATGGAGGAGGACCCGTCAGAGCTGATGCGATCATCCAGGAGCCAGTCTGCAATTAACAGCCTCAAAGGGACAGTCCTGCCTGTGCCCGACACTGACACATCCCGACCCGTGACGTCACCTCCTGACTGAGGGCCCCCAGAGAATTACCGCTGCCTTCCGCCCCTCTGACCTCACACACACTGCCCTGAGTGATGATATGCATGCAATCCGGCATATGCCTCCTGTTCCGGGCCATGCGCCCCAGGCACGATACAAGTTTAGGGTATAGGCCCACTCCCCTTTTTTGGAGCTGGGCAGGGGAATTAATACCCCCGTTGGGTATTGAATGTGACAATGTCTGTTGTTGTATGGTTGTATGTATGATGTATGTATGGTTGAATGAATGTCTGGCACTGCGACCCTTAACTGTATATGTGGCCGTGACCGGGGGAGGGATTCTTCTTCAGACCCCTCCTGACCCGTATGCACCCATGCTATCAACTCCATGTCTAACGTAACTGTTTGCTCGTGGAATGTCCGCGGGTTGAATTCCAAATTTAAAAGAGCGTCCATCTTTGCGGCCCTGAAACTTAGTAAACCACATATCCTGTGTCTTCAGGAGACTCATTTAATGGGGGCCAAGGTGATGGCGCTCAAAAAACACTGGGTAGCCAACCATTATCACTCTAACTACTCAAATTATGCCCGGGGTGTAGCCATATTAATCCGTAAGGGATTGCCCTTCGTGTGTCACCAAGTTATCCTAGACCCCAAGGGGCAGTATGTTATTTTACATGTATCGATACATGGCACACCCCTTATTCTGGGGGTGGTGTATTTCCCTCCTCCGGTCATGGCTGCAATGTTTTCTGGTCTTGATATTCAGTTTGCAAATCTGCCTAGCTGTCCTATGCTTATCCTTGGGGATTTCAACTCGGTCTTGCAAACTGACCTAGATAGATTAAAACCTTTGAAGTCCGAGTCCGGGTTGCTCCGTGCGTGGTTTAATACCTATGGATATGTGGATCTGTGGCGCTGGAAATTTCCAGAGGCCAAAGTGTACTCCTGCCAGTCTAGGTCCTATGCAGCCCTTTCCAGAATTGATTTTGCTCTCGCCATGAAGGATTTCTTACCGGTTGTTCAATCCATAGCGTATCTCCCCCAGACGGAATCTGACCATTCTATGATACAGGTGGATTTGACTTTGGGCCATAGACCGGGGTTTCGAACTTGGAGACTCAGCCCTCTCTGGATCTCTACTCCGGAGATAGCTGAGGGCATCCCGATTGACATGACTATTTATTGGTGCCTTAACACTGACTCTGCTCCTGTGGGTCCTGTTTGGGATGCCTTTAAGGCCGTGGTAAGGGGTTCCTATATTTCTAGAATCAAGAGCTACAGATCTGCCGGAGGGAGGACACAAGATGAGCTTCGGAAGGTTTTGGAGGAGGCTTGTGCCCGCCATGCGGGCGCCCCCTCCTCTGAAGCCAGAGGCGTGCTGACTGAGGCCCACCGGGCGCTGCAGTTGCACTTGGTGGACTTGACCAGGAAGCAACAGTTGTACCTCTCAGCTCGTATACATGAACATGGTGGGAAGAATGGCAGGCTCCTGGCATATCTTGCTCACGCGGACTGTCAGGGAACCACGATTGCTGAAATTCACTTACCTGACGGATGGATTACATCCAACGCATTGACTATTAATAAAACCTTTGCGGACTTCTATGCCACATTATATAAGGGCACGGAAATCCCTCCAGAGACAGACTTTATGGGCTTCTTTGAATTCCTTGATCTCCCGGTACTCAACACCTCCCAGCAGTCCCTCCTAGACAAGCCCATCACGCTGGAGGAGGTCACCAAGGCCATAAGCCTCCTTCCCTCTAATAAAGCTCCGGGCCTGGATGGGCTTCCTTCGGAGTGGTACCAAGCGCATGCAGAGGTACTGGCTCCTAGGCTCCTCAAATTGTTTCAAGACTCCCTAAAGTTAGGGAAGCTCCCTGAATCCTTAAACGAAGCACTTATTGTGGTTATACCCAAACCCGGTAAGGATAGTAAACATTGCGGATCCTACAGGCCTATTTCACTTCTGAATGGTGATGTAAAGATCTTAGCAAAAATTCTCGCCCTTAGACTCCAGTCTGTCATCCTCGCCCTTATACCACCAGATCAATCCGGTTTCATGCCTGGCAGGAGTACATTTGATAATATCCGAAGGTTGTACCTACATGTTCATGAGGCGGCACGTGCGGGGCGATCTGGCCTAGTTCTGTCCCTAGATATACTAAAAGCTTTTGATACTGTGAGTTGGCCTTTTTTATGGGAAGCTATGGCACGGATGGGTATTGGCCCAACTTTATTCACTGGGTCCGCTTACTGTATGCAGACCCAAGAGCTAGGGTTCGTACAAACATGGATATCTCTGCACCATTTTCCTTAGGACGGGGTACTCGGCAGGGGCGTCCTCTCTCTCCCCTGCTGTTCGCAATAGCCATTGAGCCATTGGCTCTGGCTGTGCGGCAGACGGCCGAGATTGGGGGCATCCGCTCGGGCCCGCTGGAGGAAAAAATCTCCTTATACGCAGATGATGCCCTGGAATATCTAGATGGAAGGGAAAGCTCTTTTACTAAATTAATGCAGGTGGTGGAGGAGTTTGGTGCGGTCTCAGGACTCCGAGTGGGCTGGGAAAAATCGCAGGCCTTGGCTATCGGTCCCCCTTCCCCTTACAACTATTTACAGAGGTCATGCATTCAACTGACGCCCTCCCTTAAGTACCTTGGTATCCAGATACATACTGACCTTTCTAGGTACGAGGAACTTAATGTCACCCCTATAGTCCAACAGATGACGGAGAAATTCCGTACCTGGTCGTCATTGCCCCTTAATTTAATTGGTCGCATAACATATTTAAAATGATCTTTCTACCAAAATGTCTCTATAGCTTTAGGGCTTCCCCGGTTTTCCTTACCAAAAAATTATTTGCAAAACTTGACTCTGCCCTGTTTACTTTCATTTGGAACGGTAGCCAACCTCGTATAGCCAAATCATCATTACAAGCGGCCAAGCCTGTAGGCGGATTGGCTTGCCCAAATTTAAGGAACTATTTTCTCGCCTCCCAGCTCACTTATATCCATGATTGGTTGCACTCTGATCCCCAAACTCCGTCCACGGCTTTTCTATTATCTTTATTTGCATCCCCTACCTCCTTGAAGGACGAACTACATCATAGGTCAAAAAAAACGGGTGGTTCCAGATTTTCTCCCGCTGAGGTTTGCTTTATGGCCTGGAGGGAGGGGGGAAAGATACTGACACAATCCCAAGTTGATATTTCGCCACAGACTCCTCTGTGGCGGAATCCGAATATTCCTGAGCTCTGTGGTCATCCAGATTCGGCGTGGTGGGCCCGCTTTGGGATCACACACCTCTCTCATATTTTTGAGGACAATATACTAATGCCCTTTGAATCCATTAGATTTAAATATGGTATTGCAAACAAATTCTTCTTCAAATACCTTTTATTGCGACATGCCCTCAAGACACAATTTGGCTCATTGACCATAGAGCTCAAGGAATCCTCCATGGAGGACCTTCTGTCATTTCCATAGATAAACAAACTTGTGACGACCTTCTATGGGCGCCTTCAGGTGATGGGCGCGGATCCTTTTCAGAACTCTCAATGTAAATGGCAAAGGATTATGCCTGAGCTTTCTGAAGAGGACTGGGAGGAGGCAGTGGAAGTATGCTTTCAGGATATCATCAGTACGGCTGATGTCCTGATACAATTTAAGTTTATACATCACTTACATTATACACCCGCTAGGTTGGTTACAATGGGACTGGGTCAGGATATTGCATACGCTAGATGTAAAAGGATTGCTGCTGATTTCTTTCATATGTTTTGGACATGTCCTGGACTTGCAGCATTCTGGAAAGATGTTCTTTCCTTTTTCAACCGTAAGCTACATATACCGCTGCCGCAAACTCCAGAGGTCAGACTTCTGGGAGTACTAAATGATAGTGTTCCTCGCACTCATGCTAGGATCTTGATACGTATTTTATTGTTTTATGCACGTAAGACCATTTTATTGCATTGGAAAGATACTGAACCCCCTTCAGCCCAAGCCTTCTTCCGTATTGTTCATGGGACCCTCCCCAAATTTAAGTTGATATACAAGAGTAGGGCATGCCCTAGGAAGCTCACCAAGATCTGGCAGCCATGGCTGGATGTTTCAAAGGACTTCTGGGGGGATGTCCTCTCCTCGCAGTTGTCTCAGTGAGGAGGCGAGGAGATGTGTTCTTAGCAAACATTACTTGACATATATCTTAATGTGGATGGAAATTTGTATACGTTCTGATGAAAGTTTATTCCACAAGGCGTGCCGAAATTATGCTGTATTACTGGTGGTTGTGGGTGACAGATGTGTGTATGAGTGTGTGTATGAATGTTGTTCTGGTTGGGGTATTACTGTTTTATACAGCTGTACTACTTCATGATTCCTGCTATATCTTCATGGATTTAAATACCTATGACATACATGTATGTAGAACAGTCTGTATTATTGGTTCTTTTATTATTTCATAGTTTTTGTATTATTTTTATTGTAAAAATCCAAAAATAAACACCTTTAAAAAAAATAATACTACAGGCAGGCAGTTAATTCTGCTAGCGGCAGTATCAGTATATATATACATCCCAGCTTTGTGCAGCTACATCTCACTGCAGGCCATTAGTATGTCTGGAAGGCAAACAAGGAGAGGCAGACAGTCACAAGCCAATAAGAGGGCAAACAGGCTCTGTGTCTCTGTGAGGCAATAGTGCTGTTCACGGAAACGGTACAACCTCATCAGCGCGTGGTGGCCGTGGGACACGCTTGTCCTTTTTTTCCCGCAGATGGCCATGTTGAGCCACAACATGCGGAAGACTTGGTGGAGTGGATGACAAAGCCATCCTCATCCTCCTCATCCTTTCTCACCCAGGCTCAGGGTACTTTGTCTGGCAAAGCAGCTGCCAACGTGGCCTCTTCCCTTGGCTCAATGGCATCAGTCACTCCTTCCCTAGCCCCACCATGTCCTCCTGAGGAGTTCCCCGAACTGTTTGACCACAGAGTTGGGTACATGCTCCAGGAGGATGCCCAGCGTTTTAAAGGCTCTGATGATGGTACCCAGCTAGAGGAAAGCAATAACGTGAGCCCAGAGAGAGGGGGTGTCCAAGAAGTACAGCAATTTGGCAGTCATGTTCCCCCAGCTTGGCATACTGCCAGCTTTGCTCCAGTGATGAGGAGGGAGGGGATGATGAGGTCACTGACTCCACGTGGGTGCCTGATAGGAGAGAGGAGGAGTAGGAGGAGGAGGCACATCTCCAACGAGGCAGGATGCCCTCCAGGGGCCAGCTTAAGGGCACCACACCGACTGCATCACACCGCAGAGCTCCCCATGTGCAGGGCGCTGTTGTCTGTGCATGTTATTCCAAAAGTTCTTTGGTGTGGGCCTTTTTTGAGACAAGTGCATCAGATACCACCGCTGCTATTTGCAACATATGTCTCAAGCGTATCCCGCGTGGCCAAAACCTTACCTGCTTGGGCACCACATGCTTGACCAGACATATGTCGACCTGCCATGCAGTTCGTTGGCAAGCGTACCTAAAAGACCCACACCAAAGAACAAAGCGGACCTCTCCTTGCTCTCATCAGCTGGGATCTCCAACCCCACTATACCTTCAGTCCTCTCTGAAACCTGCACTAAGAGGAATGAAGCTGTAGAATTAGGTGTGTCACAGCCAAGTACTTGCGGGCAATCTGCTATCAGTACACCAACGTCAGCTTGTACCAGGCAAATTTCTCTGCCCCAGCTGCTGCACCGCCGAAAGAAGTTCGCTCCCCGCCATCCACATGCCCAGCGGTTGAATGATAGCTTGGCTAAATTGCTAGCACTTCAACTGCTGCCTTTTCAGTTGGTAGACTCTGCCCCCTTCCGTGAGTTTGTGGAATGTGCGGTTCCTCAATGGCAGGTTCCCAAACACCACTTTTTCTCACAGAAGGCGATTCCAGCTCTCTACTGGCATGTGGAAGACAATGTCTTGGCCTCGCTGGACAGGGCGGTCAGCGGTAAGGTGCATATTACCGCTGACTCATGGTCCAGAAGGCATGGACAGGGACATTACATTACATTACATTATCTTTCACCGCTCACTGGGTGACTCTTCTGGCAGCTGGGAAGGATGCAGGACAGGATGTGGTAGTGTTGGAGGTTGTTCCGCCACCACACCTCCAAAATTCTACTAGTGGTGATTCTGCCACACCTCTCTCCTCCACCCCCTCCTCTTCTTCTTCCTCCATGGCCTCTTCCTGTGCTGATTTGTCCTCGGAACCAGCGGTTCTCTGTAGGCGTTCAAGGGGCTACGCAAACACGCAGGCAAAAAGATGCCATGCGGTGCTTGAGCTAGTGTGCTTGGAGGACAGAAGCCACACTGGGGCAGATATTTTGTCAGCTCTGCATGGGGAGGTTCAGAGGTGGTTGATGCCACGCCAGCTTAAGGCAGGTATGGTGGTTTGCGACAATGGCACCAACCTCCTCTCTGCCCTCCGACAAGGACAACTGACCCATGTGCCCTGTTTGGCTCATGTCCTTAACTTGGTGGTGCAGCAGTTCTTGGGCAGGTACCCGGGCTTACAGGATGTCCTGAGGCAGGCCAGGAAAGCCTGTGTGCATTTCCGCAAGTCATATAATGCCAGTGCTCGGCTGGCTGACCTCCAAAAAGGAATTTAACCTGCCCAAGAACCGCCTAATCTGTGACATGCCCACCAGGTGGAACTCAACATTGGCCATGCTGCAGCGGCTGCACACGCAGCAGAGGGCCATCAATGAATACCTATGCCACTATGGCACCAGGACAGGGTCAGGGGACCTTGGTCTTTTTTCCCCATGCCAGTGGGCTATGATCAGAGATGCATGCACTGTCCTGTCACCATTTGAGGAGGCCACGTGGATGGTGAGCAGTGACAGTGCATGCATCAGTGACACTGTCCCTCTTGTCCACCTGTTAAAGCACACGCTGCATGGAATAATGGCCAGGGCACTTGAGGCAGAACAGAGGGAGGAAGAGGAGGACTTCCTTACCTCTCAAGGCCCCCTTTATCCAGACAGTGTTCCTGCGTGCCTGCCGATCACACAGGAAGAGGACGAGGAGGAGGAAGAGGATTGTGTCAGCATGGAGGTGGAGCCTGGCACTCAGCATCAGCAGCAGTCTTCAAGGGATCATTTACAGTCCGAAGAAACCCATGGACTTGTACGTGGCTGGGAGGAGGTGGCTGCGGGTCATGTCGTCCTTAGTGACCCAGAGGACTCTGGACCGAATGCCTCAGCAAACCTATGCTGCATGGCCTTCCTGATCCTGCAAAGCCTGCGGAAGGATCTTCGTATTAGTGGTACCAAGGGGAGGGATGATTACTGGCTGACAACCCTCCTTTATCCACATTACAAGGGTAAAGTTGCGGACCTTATCTTGCCATCGCAGATGGAGCAGAGGATGAAACATCTTCGGGAGGCCTTGCAGAAAGGTTTGTGCAACGCGTTTCCAGAGCCTGGGAGGTTACAATTTCCTGGTCCTCCTGGACAACGTGTTGCGGAGGCTTCGGTCAGTCACAGAAGGAGCGGTGGAGAAGGTGGCCGTCTGACCGATGCATTCAGACAATTTTTTAGTCCGCAGCCCCAAGGTCTGATCGCTTCCAGCAACCATCGCCAGCATCTGATTCACATGGTGCAGGATTACCTAGGGGCAAGATCAGACTTGGACACCTTTCCAACTGAAAATCCTCTGGGTTACTGGGTCTTGAGGATGGATCACTGGCCAGAGCTTGCACAGTAGGCAATTGAGCTACTGGCCTGTCCTGCATCCAGCGTTCTTTTGGAACGCACATTCAGTGCTGCTGGAGGCTTTATAACCGATCACAGGGTGCACCTGTCCACCGAATCGGTCGATCGGCTGACCTTCATAAAAATGAATCAGTCTTCGATCACCAGCTACCAAGCACCTGATGCTGATGTTACTGAATATTTTTTTTTTAATGTGAGATCCCTTCAAGCCTGCCTATGCTAATGCCGAGTGACTATCCTGTTATGCTGAGTCACAATCCTCTTCCTCCTCAGTTTTTATGCTGATAGCTTGTAAGAACATTTTTGGTTCTGGGCACCGCCACCAGTGCCCAAGGCCCAACTTTTCAGCCCCTGTTTAACCACTTGCCGACCGCCTCACGCCTATATACGTGAGCAGAATGGCACGGGCAGGCAAAATCACATACCTGGTACGTGATTGCTTTCCCGCGGGGGGTCCGATCGGACCCCCCCCGGTGCCAGCGACGGTCGGCATTTGTCTGGCAGCGATCAGAGATGAGGGGGAGGCCATCCGATCGTGCCCCCCCCCCCTCGCGATCGCTCCTAGCCAATGAGAAACATCCCCTGCCTGTGTATAGTACACACAGGCAGAGGATGTGATGTCATCTCTCCTTGGCTCGGCAGTTTCCGTTCCCGCGCCGAGGAGAGAAGACATCTGAGTAAGTGTAAAACACTAACACACACAGTAGCACATGCCTGGCACACTAAACACCCCCGATCCCCCCCCCCGATCCCCCCCCAATCACCCCCCCCCTGTCACAAACTGACACCAAGCTGTTTTTTTTTCCTGATTACTGCATGGTGTCAGTTTGTGACAGTTAGTGTGGTAGGGCAGTGAGTATTAGCCCCCTGTAGGTGTAGGGTACCCCCCTAACCCCCCCTAATAAAGTTTTAACCCCTTGATCACCCCCTGTCACCAGTGTCACTAAGCGATCATTTTTCTGATTGCTGTATTAGTGTCGCTGGTGACGCTAGTTAGGGACGTAAATATTTAGGTTCGCCGTCAGCGTTTTATAGCGACAGGGACCCCCATATACTACCTAATAAATGTTTTAACCCCTTGATTGCCCCCTAGTTAACTCTTTCACCGCTGATCACCTTATAACCGTTACGGGTGACGCTGGTTAGTTCGTTTATTTTTTATAGTGTCAGGGCACCCGCCGTTTATTACCGAATAAAGGTTTAGCCCCCTGACCGCCCGGCGGTGATATGCGTCGCCCCAGGCAGCGTCAGATTAGCGCCAGTACCGCTAACACCCACGCACGCAGCATACGCCTCCCTTAGTGGTATAGTATCTGTACGGATCAATATCTGATCTGATCAGATCTATACTAGCGTCCCCAGCAGTTTAGGGTTCCCAAAAATGCAGTGTTAGCGGGATCAGCCCAGATACCCGCTAGCACCTGCGTTTTGCCCCTCCGCCCGGCCCAGCCCAGCCCACCCAAGTGCAGTATCGATCGATCACTGTCACTCACAAAACACTAAACGCAAAACTGCAGCATTCACAGAGTCAGGCCTGATCCCTGCGATCGCTAACAGTTTTTTTGGTAGCGTTTTGGTGAACTGGCAAGCACCAGCCCCAGGCAGCGTCAGGTTAGTGCCAGTAGCGCTAACACCCACGCACGCACCGTACACCTCCCTTAGTGGTATAGTATCTGATCGGATCAATATCTGATCTGATCAGATCTATACTAGCGTCCCCAGCAGTTTAGGGTTCCCAAAAACGCAGTGTTAGTGGGATCAGCCGAGATACCTGCTAGCACCTGCGTTTTGCCCCTCCGCCCGGCCTGGCCCAGCCCACCCAAGTGCAGTATCGATCGACCACTGTCACTTACAAAACACTAAACGCATAACTGCAACGTTCGCGGAGTCAGGCCTGATCCCTGCGATCGCTAACAGTTTTTTTGGTAGCGTTTTGGTGAACTGGCAAGCGCCAGTGGCCTAGTACGCCCCGGTCGTAGTCAAACCAGCACTGCAGTAACACTTGGTGACGTGGCGAGTCACATAAGTGCAGTTCAAGCTGGTGAGGTGGCAAGCACAAGTAGTGTCCCGCACCAAGAAGAAGACAAACACAGGCCCGTCGTGCCCATATTGCCCTTCCTGCTGCATTCGCCAATCCTAATTGGGAACCCACCACTTCTGCAGCGCCCGTAATTCCCCCATTCACATCCCCAACCAAATGCAGTCGGCTGCATGAGAGGCATTTTTATGTCCTCCCGAGTATCCCTACCCAACAAACCCCCCCAAAAAAAGGTTCTGTCTGCAGCAAGCGCGGATATAGGCGTGACACCCGCTATTATTGTCCCTCCTGTCCTGACAATCCTGGTCTTTGCATTGGTGAATGTTTTGAACGCTACCATTCACTAGTTGAGTATTATCGTAGGGTACAGCATTGCACAGACTAGGCGCACTTTCAAAGGGTCTCCCAAGATGCCATCGCATTTTGAGAGACCCGAACCTGGAACCGGTTACAGTTATAAAAGTTACAGTTACAAAAAAAAGTGTAAAAAAAAAACCACAAACAAATAAAAAAAATAGTTGTCGTTTTATTGTTCTCTCTCTCTCTATTCTCTCTATTGTTCTGCTCTTTTTTACTGTATTCTATTCTGCAATGTTTTATTGTTATTATGTTTTATCATGTTTGCTTTTCAGGTATGCAATTTTTGTTTTTTATAACAAAAATTAGAAAATATCATTTTTTTTCAAAATTTTCGGTCTTTTTCCGTTTATAGCGCAAAAAATAAAAACGGCAGAGGTGATAAAGTACCATCAAAAGAAAGCTCTATTTGTGGGAAGAAAAGGACGCAAATTTCGTTTGGGTACAGCATTGCATGACCGCGCAATTAGCAGTTAAAGCGACGCAGTGCCGAATTGTAAAAAGTGCTCTGGTCAGCAAGGGGGTAAATTCTTCCGGGGCTGAAGTGGTTAACAGGGGCATATAATTAAAATTTTTGATGCAATACTTTGCAGCAGGGCTCATTCCTGCGCTCCAACTAGAATATCTGTGAGGGGTTGCAGTGTTGTGGCACCAGTGCCTAAGGCCCAATTTGTCTGCCCCTGTTCAACAGGGACATGAAATTACAATTTTTGATATAATATTTCACACCAGGGCCCGTTCCAGCGCCCACCAAGAGTAACTGTGAGGACTTACAGTGTTGTGGCACCAGCACCACCACCAAAGGCCCAATTTTTCTGCCCCTGTTCAAAAATGGCATGTAATTACGATTCTTGATCTAATATTTCACAGCAGGGCCTGTTCCTGCGCTCACCAAGAGTAACTGTGAGGGCTTACAATGTTGTGGCAACACCAACACCTAAGGCCCCAATTTCTGCAGAGATTATAGGGCAGGCCCCTACTTTCAAACATCCAACTTACAAACGACTCCTACTTGCAAATGGAAGGAGACAACAGAAATTGAGTTAATATGGGAAAAACGTGTCTCCTTTTCACTGATGCTTTATCACCAATCCTTGTTTCATTAAAAACCTAAAATTTTCAAAAAACATTTGTCATTGGGACAGAAAGTGAGGTGAAATCTTCTGAAGAGGTGCACAGACAGCAAAACAAATGTTACAGGGGTGATAACCCTTCCCTATGTTTTCCAAAAAGCTTAAATATAGATTTTTTGGCTGGAGCTACACTTTAAAAATGTACCAGTTCAAAATTTCAAACAGATTCTACTTAACAACAAACCTACAGTCCCTGTCTTGTTTGCAGCGCCTGTATACTGCTGTTCAGAGTATATAGGGCCTGGGGGCCCCACGCCTTTCCTTTTTTTAACTTGGTTGCGGGGTTCCCCTTAATATCCATACAAGACCCAAAGGGCCTGGTAATGGACTGGGGAGGGGTACCCATGCCGTTTGTCTCACTGATTTTCATCCATATTGCCGGGACCCGACATTACATTAACCACTTCAGCCCCGGAAGCATTTACCCCCTTCCTGACCAGAGCACTTTTTACAATTTGGCACTGCGTTGTTTTAACTGCTAATTGCGCGGTCATGCAATGCTGTACCCAAACAAAATTTGCGTCCTTTTTCCCCACAAATAGAGCTTTCTTTTGATGGTATTTGATCACCTCTGTGGTTTTTATTTTTTGCGCTATAAACGGAAAAAGACCGAAAATTTTGAAAAAAATGATATTTTCTACTTTTTGTTATAAAAAAAAAATCCAATAAACTCAATTTTAGTCATACATTTAGGCCAAAATGTATTCGGCCACATGTCTTTGGTAAAAAAAATGTCAATAAGCGTATATTTATTGGTTTGCGCAAAAGTTATAGCGTCTACAAACTAGGGTACATTTTCTGGAATTTACATAGCTTTTAGTTTATGACTGCCTATGTAATTTCTTGAGGTGCTAAAATGGCAGGGCAGTACAAACCCCCCCCCCCCAAATGACCCCATTTTGGAAAGTAGATACCCCAAGGAAATTGCTGAGAGGGATGTTGAGCCCATTAAATATTACATTTTTTTGTCCCAAGTGATTGAATAATGATATAAAAAAAAAAAAAAATTACAAAAAGTTGTCACTAAATGATATATTGCTCACACATGCCATAGTTATATGTGAAATTGCACCCCAAAATACATTTAGTTGCTTCTCCTGAGTATGGGGATACCACATGTGGGACTTTTTGAGAGCTTAGCCGCGTACGGGGCACCGAAAACCAAGCACCGCCTTCAGGATTTCTAAGGGCGTACATTTTTTATTTTACTCCTCACTACCTATCACAGTTTTTAAGCCCATAAAATGCCCAGATGGCACAAAACGCCCCCAAATGACCCCATTTTGGAAAGTAGACACCCCAAGCTATTTGCTGAGAGGCATGGTGAGTATTTTGCACCTCTCATTTGTTTTTGAAAATGAAGAAAGACAAGAAAAATTAATTTTTTTATTCTTTTCTCAATTTTCAAAACTTTGTGACAAAAAGTGAGGTCTGCAAAATACTCACTATGTAAAATAAAACCAAAGAATTTCCAAGCTCAACTTACCAACCAGCCTGCGACCAACCGAATTAACCTGCCTAACAGTATGCATTTAAAAACAGGGGTTTAGTTGCACACATTTGCAAATGTGTGCAACTAAACCCCTGTTTTTAAATGCATACTGCTAGGCAGGTTAATTTGTTTGGTCGCAGGCTGGTTGGTAAGTTAAGCTTGGAAATTCTTTGGTTTTATTTTACATGTGTTTGCCCTTCCAGTGCTCCTTGCTGTGAAGACCAGTTATAGGTGGGGGCAGTGACCCCTTTTTTGTAAAATACTCACTATACCTCTCAGCAAATAGCTTTGGATGTCTACTTTCCAAAATAGGGTAATTTTGGGGGGTTTTGTGCCACCTGGGCATTCCATGGCCTCCGAAACTGTGATAGGCAGTGAAGAGTGAAATCAAAAATTTACACCCTTAGAAAGCCTGAAGGCGGTGCTTGGTTTTCGGGGTCCTGTACGCGCCTCCCAAAAAGTCTCACACATGTGGTATCACCGTACTCAGGAGAAGCAACAGAATGTATTTTGGGGTGTAATTTCACATATTCCCATGGCATGTTTGAGCAATATATCATTTAGTGACAACTTTGTGCAAAAAAAAAAAAAATTGTCTTTTTCCCACAACTTGTGTCACAATATAAAATATTCCATGGACTCGACATGCCTCTCAGCAAATAGCTTGGGGTGTCTACTTTCCAAAATGGGGTAATTTGGGGCGGGGTTTGAACTGTCCTGGCATTTTATACACAACATTTAGAAGCTTATGTCACACATCACACACTCTTCTAATCACTTGAAGACAAAGCCCTTTCTGACACTTTTTGTTTACATGAAAAAATTATTTTTTTTGCAAGAAAATGACTTTGAACCCCCAAACATTATATATTTTTTTTAAAGCAAATGCCCTACAGATTAAAATGGTGGGAGTTTAATTTTTTTTTTCACACAGTATTTGCGCAGCGATTTTTCAAACGCATTTTTTGGGGAAAAAAACACACTTTTTTTAATTTTAATGCACTAAAACACACTATATTGCCCAAATGTTTGATGAAATAAAAAAGATGATCTTAGGCAGAGTACATGGATACCAAACACGACATACTTTAAAATTGCGCACAAACGTGCAGTGGCGACAAACTAGATACATTTTTAAAAGACTTTAAAAGCCTTTACAGGTTACCACTTTAGATTTACAGAGGAGGTCTACTGCTAAAATTACTGCCCTCGATCTGACCTTCGCGGTGATACCTCACATGCATGGTGCAATTGCTGTTTACATTTGACGCCAGACCGACGCTTGCGCTCGCCTTTGCGCGAGAGCAGGGAGGGACAGGGGTGCTATCTTATTTTTAAACTGTTCCTTTCAATTTTTTTTTAATCATTTTTATTGTTATTTCTGGGAATATAAATATCCCCTGTGATAGCAATAGGTAGTGACAGGTACTCTTTTTTTGAAAAAAATTGGGGTCTATTAGACCCTAGATCTCTCCTCTGCCCTCAAAGCATTTGACCACACCAAGATCGGTGTGATAAAATGCTTTCCCACTTTCCCAATGGCGCAGTTTACCACTGGCGAAATCTAAGTCATAAAATGCTCGTAGCTTCCGGTTTCTTAGGCCATAGAGATGTTTGGAGCCATTCTGGTCTCTGATCAGCTCTATGGTCAGCTCTATGAATGAAAAAAAAGGGATTGATTGGTGGGTATGCCCACCATTAGAATACCTCCCTTCATCCACCCACTTCTAATGATGGGCATACATGCACAGTTTATATATGTCGAAGCACGGGGGCATCCACCCACAAAAGGTAGGAGCGAATCGCTCCTCCGCCCCTGCTGCCCCCATGCTTCGGCATATATGCTCTGTTTTTTAACTATGGTGGTGAAATCACCTCCTACAGTGCTGGAGTCACGGCTTTATGTATCGTGGGAGCAAACGCTGTTGCTGTCAATATAAATAAATCCGCGCTGCAACTGAATGGTGTACCTGCTATGCAAATGATGGTTAACAATAAAACAAAGTAACATTACAGTATAACAGTAAGACTTACCATACCTGCAGAGCAAATACAAAAAAAATAGTAAAAAAAAAAAACATTTTTTAACGCAACCTGTGCCTAAAATTTATATATGCCGAAGCACGGGGGCATCCACCCACAAAAGGTAGGAGCGAATCGCTCCTCCGCCCCTGCTGCCCCCATGCTTCGGCATATATGCGCTTTTTTTTAACTGTGGTGGTGAAATCACCTCCAACAGCGCTGGGGTCACGGCTTTATGTATCGTGGGAGCAAACGCTGTTGCTGTCAAGATAAATAAATCCGCTCTGCAGCTGAATGGCGTACCTGAAAACAAAAAAATGGTTAACAATAAAACACAGTAAACAGTAAAGTATAAAAAAAAATCATACCTATAAAGCAAACATGATAAAACATAACAACAATAAAACATTGCAGAATAGAATACAGTAAAAAAGAGCAGAACAATAGAGAGAGAATAGAGAGAGAAAAATAAAACGACAACTATTTTTATATATATATATATATATATATATATATATATATATATATATATATATATATATATATATATATATATATATATTTTACACTTTTTTTTGTAACTGTAATCGGTTCCAGGTACGGGTCTCTCAAAATGCGATGGCATCTTGGGAGACCCTGTGAAAGTGTGCCTAGTCTGTGCAGTGCTGTACCCTACACTAATACTCAACTAGTGTATGGTAGCGTTCAAAACATTCACCAATGTAAAGACCAGGATTGTCAGGACAGGAGGGACAATAATTGGGGGGCTCATTGGGTAGGGGTACTCGGGAGGACATAAAGAAAATGCCTTACTGCATTTGGTTGGGGAAGGTGAGGTGGAGCACCGTCTAGAAACAGAAGGGCTCTGATGATCTCTTCCTGGAATTTAAGGAAGGATCCAGTCCGTCCTGAAGCTCTGTATAGCACATGAGCGTTTAGTAAAGCCAATTGAAATAAATAAACAGACACTTTCTTGTACCAGCGTTTGGCCTTACGGGCAATTAGGTACGGCTCCAACAACTGGTCTTTGAGGTCCACCCCTCCCATATTTTGGTTATATTCGTGGACACAGAGGGGTTTCTCCACAACACCAGTCACCCTAGTAATTTGGACAATCGTGTCTGCATGAAGGGAGGTAAGAACAAAAACATTCTTATTATCCCTCCACTTCATAGCGAGCAAGTTATTACACTTGAAGCAGGCTCTCTCCCCCAGCCTAAGATGGGAATCTACAAGCCCCTGGGGAAAGCCCCGGCGATTAGCTCGTACGGTGCCACATGCTCCAATCTGATGATCAAACAAGTGACTAAAAAGTGGCACGCTCGTGTAATAATTGTCCACATATAAGTGGTACCCCTTTCCGAATAAGGGTGACACCAAGTCCCACACAATCTTGCCAGCGCTTCCTATGTAGTCAGGGCAGTTTGTCGGGACTACGTGGCTATCTTTTCCCTCGTAAACCATAAAACTACATGTATAGCCTGTGGCCCTGTCACAGAGCGTATACATCTTGACCCCGTATCTGGCACGCTTGCTGGGAAGGTACTGTTTGAATGACAAGCGGCCAGAAAACGTAATCAGGGACTCATCAACGCAGACAACTTGATGGGGAGTAAACAATTCTGTAAAACGTTGGCTGAAGTGGTTTACGAGGGGCCGAATTTTGTAGAGCCGATCGTATCCATGATCTCCACGAGGACGACAGAGTTCATTGTCATTGAAGTGCATGGACCGCAAGATTTGCTCGTATCGTGCCCTGGTCACGGAAGCAGAGAACAAGGGCATATGGTGAATTGGGTCAGTGGACCAATATGACTGCAACTCACTCTTTTTAGTTATGCCCATGTTGAGGGGAAAGGCCCAGAAAGAGCTTAAATTCAGAAACCATAATTGGTCTCCAATCTCTGGCAACGGAGGACTGGGGAATAGTGGCGATGTGTTGACCAGCGTACAAATTGCTTTGGTCCACAAAAGATCTATAGAGATCTTTGGTGAAAAACAGCGAATAAAAATCAAGTGACGTAAAATCAACTGTTTCCACCTGAATGCCGGGTTGGCCAGTGAATGGGGGAAGTATGGGTGCTGCAGAAGTGGTGGGTTCCCAATTAGGATTGGCGAATGCAGCAGGAAGGGCACTATGGGCATGACGGGCCTGTGTTCGTCTTCTTGGTGGCAGCGGGACACTACTTGTGCTTGCCAGTTCACCAGAAGGAATAGCGGCGCTAGTACTGCTCTGCGCCAAACGAGGGACCTGCAGTTCTTGCACATCAACGACAGAAGAAGATTGGGGTCTGGTACGCCTGACCTTGGCAGGGACCACAACTCCGTTGTCAGAGCTATCTGTCATGGAGCCGCTGTCCTCTACAGGATCGTATTCTGAGTCTGAATCTGGCAGATGAGTGACTTCCTCTTCACTATCTGTCATGCTCAGAAACGTGTAGACCTCTTCACTAGTGTACCTTCGATTTGGCATTTTGGGCTCTAAATTTAGTGGTACACTAGTGAGACTCACAGGTAAAAAAGCTCCTGACTGTTAGCGACTGTATCAAAACGCTACCAAAAAAACTGTTATGCCCCGTACACATGGTCGGACTTTGTTCGGACATTCCGACAACAAAATCCTAGGATTTTTTCCGACGGATGTTGGCTCAAACTTGTCTTGCATACACACGGTCACACAAAGTTGTCGGAAAATCCGATCGTTCTAAACGCGGTGACGTAAAACACGTACCTCAGGACTATAACCGGGGCAGTGGCCAATAGCTTTCATCTCTTTATTTATTCTGAGCATACGTGGCAATTTGTCCGTCGGATTTGTGTACACACGATCGGAATTTCCGACAACGGATTTTGTTGTCGGAAAATTTTATATCCTGCTCTCAAACTTTGTGTGTCGGAAAATCCGATGGAAAATGTGTGATGGAGCCTACACACGGTCGGAATTTCCGACAACAAGGTCCTATCACACATTTTCCATCGGAAAATCCGACCGTGTGTACGGGGCATTAGCGATCGCAGGGATCAGGCCTGCAGTTATGTGTGTTTAGTGTTTTGTAAGTGACAGTGATCGATCGATACTGCACTTGGGTGGGCTGGGCGTGCTAACACTGCGTTTTTGGGAACCCTAAACTGCTGGGGACGCTAGTATAGATCTGATCGGATCAGATATTGATCCGTTCAGATACTATACCAATAAGGGAGGTGTATGCTGCGTGCGTGGGTGTTAGCGGTACTGGCACTAACCTGACGCTGCCTGGGATGACGCAGACCCTATCTGACCCTAAAACTTAACTTATATCACCGCCGGGCGATCAGGGAGTTAAACCTTTATTAGGTAAAAAACGGCGGGTGCCCTTAAACTGAACAGTTATTCGGTGATCACTGGTGAAAAGGTTAACTAGGGGGCAATCAGGGGGTTAAAACCTTTACTAGGTAGTATATGGGGGTGCCTAACACTATTAAACGCTGACAACGAACCTAAATACTTACCTCCCTAACTAGCGTCACCTGTGACACTAATACAGCGATCAGAAAAACGATCGCTTAGTGACACTGGCAATGGGGGGTGATCAAGGGGTTAAAACTTTATTTGGGGGGGTTAGAGGGGTACCCTAGACCTAAAGGGGCCTAACACTAACTGCCCTACCACTTATAACTGTCACAAATGACAGCAATGCAATAATCAGAAAAAAAACCTGCTATTGGTGTCAATGTGACAGGGGGTGCAGGGGGGTGATCGGGGGGTGACTGGGGGGTGAAATGTGTACCTAGAGTGTTCTACTGTAAGTGTAGTGTTGGTGCACTTACTTGGATGTCTTCTCTCCTCAGCGCCGGAACGAAAAGACCGACACGAGGAGAGATGACATCACTTCCTCTGCCGCTGTTTACATTACAGAGGCAGAGGAAGATTGTCATTTGTTGGGAGCGATCGCAAGGGGGTGGCCACAAATGAGTGGCCTCCGCCTCAGCACGGATCGCTCCCCTAACGATGCCGACTGCCTCGGGCACCGGTGTACGTGATTTTGCCTGCCCGTGCCATTCTGCCGCAGTATATCTGCGTTAGGCGGTAGGCAAGTGGTTAAAGGCGCTAGCAGTTATAAATGACTTTTATTCCTTTATAAATGTCATTTTGTGCAGGGACTGTTCTAAGCACGGGAAACACGCGCCACTTTACAGGCACTATAGACACCCCCCAGGTAAGATATTTAAAGGAATATTTCACTTTTTTTTTCACTTTAAGCATCATTAAAATCCCTGCTCCCGAAAAAAATGGCAGTTTTTTAAAACTTTTTTTTGCATTGATACATGTCCCCTGGGGCAGGACCCGGGTCTCCAAACCCTTTTTAGGACAATAACTTGCATATTAGTCTTTAAAATTAGCACTTTTGATTTTGAACGTTCGAGTCCCAAAGACTTTAATGGGGTTCTAAAGTTTGTGCAAACTTTCGGTCCGTTCGCAGGTTCTGGTGCGAACCGAACCGGGGGGTGTTCAGCTCATCCCTACTCATGACCCAGGCAAAAAGGTCCCAGCTCACCCTTTCAGAGTGGGGCCAGGGATGCCTCCTCCTCATCACCTTTTTCCACAAAGCAGAAAGGGTGTTGCTGGCAGTATAATGAAGTCACCTGCAAATTTGGGGGTTGTGACGATTTAAGCATGAATGCTCATATTGTGGAGGAGGGAACAAGATGTTTCAAGCAGGGACATGGGAAGAGCACTGATGCTGGAAAAAGGGAGGACACCGATGAGAGTGGGAAAAATGGCCTGGTTCCTAAGTAGGTATCTTGATCGAGTGGTGCGTTCAGCTGACTTGCACTCTTCAGTGGTTTCGGAGAAACTGCACAAGGAGGTTTCTTTGGGGAGGATGGCAGGCCCCTTTGATTCTCCTCCTTTGGTGGACCTGGTGGTGTCCCCATTTGAGTGGTCCAAAAGAATTATCTGGATGACTTCTTGGTGATCAGTCCTCCTGGGGTTTTGACCTGTGTGACCTTGCTGGGTACAATACAACACATGTTCTCTTATTTTGGGGTGCCCCTGGCCTTGGAAAAAAATAGAGGGCCTTAGCACAGAATTGAGTTTTCTGGGCATTGTTATTGATACTATGGTGATGGAATGCTGTCTGCCTCTCGACAAGGTGGTGGATTTGAGGGGGACCATTGGGGGGGGGCATTGGGTTATAAGAAAATGCAGCTTCATGCTCTCCAGTCTTTGCTCGGAAAGTTGAACTTTGCATGTCGTATAATGCCTATGGGGTGGAAGTTTTGTCACCGGTTGGAGGCTGCCACGGCCGCATCAAGTCCCTCCATCATTACATCAGGTTGACCAGTGATCATCTTGATGATCTGAAAGTGTGGGAGAGTTTTTTGGCAACGTTTTAATGGTAGATCATTGTGGTTGTATGCACCTGTGTCTAGCTTTGACTTTGAATTGTATACTGATGCGGTGGGCTTGGCTGGCTTTGCAGCGCACTCTCGGGGTCAGTGGAGTGCTGGGGGGTGGCCGGATGAGTGGAAACGGTCTGATTGTATACGTAACCTTGTGTTGTTAGAGTTGTTCCCCATTGTCTTGGTAGTTGAATTGTGGGGTTTGGATTTCCGCAATAAGCAAGTTAAATTTAATTGTGACAATCTGGGAGTTGTCCAGGCCATCAACAGTATTAATTCTTCTTCGCTACCTGTAATTCATTTGCTTAGACATCTGGTGTTGAAGTGCTTGCAGCTGAGTTCTTTTTTCTATGCTGTTCACATGCCGGAGTTACTAACACTGTGTCTGATGCTCTATCTCGATTCCAGTGGGACGAGTTCCGTCAGTTGGCACTGGATGCGGAGCAGCATGGAATCCCCTGTCCCGAGTCTTTGTGGACCATCGCCTTTCCACAGTAACTGGGTTTATCCACCAGTCGGTAAGTGATTCCACGTGAACTGCGTACGAGAAAGTTTGGACTGCTTGGCATACTTTGGTAAGTTTTGTGAGACACTGTTTTCAGGATGGCGATTGGTTTCATTTTTTTCTCTATTCCATTGGGCTGAACGTTCAGGAAGTGGTTTCAGAGTCTTCCCTAAACCGCAAGCTGGCAAATTTGGTGTTTTTGTTGAAGTTGTCTGGGTTCTCCAATGTTACCAAGCAGTTTTTGGTAAAACAGGCTGTGAGGGGGCATAGGAAAGGTAGACGGGCCCCTGATTCCAGATGCCCAGTATCTTGTGCAATCCTAGGGCGAATTCTGGAAGGGTTGCCTCTTGTCTGCTCCTCTTCTTTTGAAACCGTGTTTTTTTAAAAACTGCTTTTGTTTTGGCCTTCTTTGGGGCGTTACACATTTGCGAGTTGGTAAGTGCCTCCAGGTGTGGCGCAGGGGGTTTGGCGTTGGGTGTTGTGTTGGTGCAGGAGGGCAGGGTACATCTTTGGATCAGGAAGTCCAAAATTGATCAGTTGGGACACGGGGCCCATGTTGAATTGGGTGCAGTTCCTCAGGTTGCTGCTTGTCCTGTAGGTGCAGTGCATGAGTGGTTATGTGTTTGGCCTAGTGGCCCTGGGTCATTGTTAGTGCATGCAGATTGCTCTGTGTTGTCTAGGTATCAGTTTACGGCTGTATTTAGTAAATGTTTGTCATCAGCGGGATTTCAGGTGGGTATTTGTCTCAGTTATTTAGAATTGGTGCCGCTACTGAAGCTGCTCATTGGGGTTTGAATGAGCAAGCCCTTCAGCCCATCGGTCGCTGGGAATCCCAGCATTTTCGCTTGTATGTACATCCTCACCTGTTGCAACCATGATATATGTCTCTGGGGGATGTGTGAGGTGTTTTAGGCTGGTGCGCTGGTGGGGGGGGGGTCTTTTCAATTCCTTTGTTGGGTTGTGTTGTCTGTGTTTATTGTATGTCTGGTTGGGTGATAGCATGTGCAAATGCCGTGCAAGTTTCTTTGTATTCTCTTTCAGGCTCATTGGAGTGCTTGGTCTAGATCCTCGGGCACTCCTATGTATGTTGGGGTGCCAAGAGGGCAGATGTTAGACAAGAGGGCTGACAGATGGGATTTTTTAAGACAAGAAGCCAGGGTGCAATGGATCAGCATCCCGGGGATGTTGTGGTCTCGGGGTCTGCCTAAGGTTCACTGGTATGCTAGACTGGATAGGCCCCCGGATGTGCTCCTGTTGCATTCTGGGGGAATGATTTGGGGCTGCGTGCTTCCAGAGAGTTAGCCAGGGACATCAAGTTCGACTTCTTACGATTTAAGTCATCCTTACCTGGGACCATGCTAGTGTGGTCGGACATGGCGGCCAGGACTAGTTGGCGCCTGGCTTGTTCAGTGGAGGGTATAAATAAGGCCAGAATTAAGGTCAGTAAAGCTGTGGCTAGGTTCTTTGTCAGGAACAGGGGCTTAACGGTTCGCCATTTGGAGCTAGAAAAGGGCATTGGATTGTACCTCAGGGCTGATGGAGTTCACCTGAACACTGTCGGTATTGACTGGTGATCTTTGGACCTTCAAGATGGCATACAGCATGCTCTGGGTGTGTGGAGGGCCACCCAGGCATAAGGTGTCATGCTTGGGTGTTCCTGGCAGGGGTTTCAGGGTCTTGGAAGGCAGTGACGGTTTAAAGTTTGGAAAAGGAGGGGTGGGGCCCATCTCAGGTATGGGTGTTCCTAACCTGGTAAATTGAACCAGTAATGGTTTGAATTAGTATTTTGCTGTGGTGTTTTAATAGTGGTAGTCCTCAAGCTGGTGTAGTTGCGGCAGAGAGTCTATTATGATAGAGTTACAGCCAGTCAGTGGAATATAAGTTGCCTTCCAGGATCCTAGACTTTATTAAATGTAATTTTTTTACTGAGATGGTGTTACTGATGTTTCACATATGTAAATGAAGAAAATAATATATTTGTGAAAGAGTTATATTTTATTTGTTAATAAAATGGCTGCTATGGCCTTTTAAAACTCATAAAAGGAAACTGTGTGGTCGTCTGTTTATCGGGAGTGATATGGATTGGTGGTAAAAGGTTTAAGCAGCTGTAATATCTGCATATACCTCAGTCAAGAATAAGGCCTGGAGATAAATGTGAAACATAGGCGGAAGGCCGGATATAACTGGGTTAGCAGGGCAGGTGAGTAAAGCAATGGTTAAGTAGTTGGTGGTGGTCAAGCTATGTCCCTCTTCTGATTGGATTAGATAGGTGAGGCAGGGTGGGGCCATGTAAGAGTAAAGGGGTGGTTCTGATTCACAGATTCAGTTGGAGCCAGGACAGAGTAAGGAAGCAGCTTCTCCCACCCTCCCTCCCTCCCTTAATGATTTGTTGGTGGTGTTTTAATGTCTTTTCCTTCCGTAGGGGCAGTCTGTTTCACATTGAGTCCAGACAGACCTGCGAAAAGGGGATTGCGGTTTGGTTATTTTGCTTTTAGTTATGTTTAATTGTCTGATGTCATAGCAGTTGGCAGGTGTCTCAGGGTCTTGGAAGGCAGTGACGGTTTAAAGTTTGGAAAAGGAGGGGTGGGGCCCATCTCAGGTATGGGTGTTCCTACCCTGGTAAATTGAGCCAGTAATGGTTTGAATGAGTATCTCGTGTCTCTTTATAGTGGTAGTCCTCAAGCTGGTGTAGTTGCAGCTGAGGGCCTGGAAGTCTGTTATGATAGTGATACAACCAGTCAGTGGAATATAAGTTCCCTTCCAGGATCCTAGACTTTATTAAATTGTATTTCTGTACTGAGATGGTGTTACTGAGGTTTCAGATATGTAAATGAAGAAAAGTATATATTTGTGAAAGAGTTACCGTATATTTTATTTGTTAATAAAATGGCTGCTATGGCCTTTTAAAACCTATAAAGGGAAACTGTGTGGTCGTCTGTTTATGGGGAGTGATATGGATTGGTGGTAAAAGGTTTAAGCAGCTGTAATATCTGCATATACCTCAGTCAAGTGTATAGATTTGACCTCATATTATATGGTATTGGTAAATCTAAAGGAAAAAATCTAAAGAAAATTGTATAGTGTGTATCCATCTTAAGTCATAGCTTACTACAAGCTATACCAGGGCTAAAAAAGCTGCTACTAGCCAGGCCTCAAAGGTTACTTGCCACCAGTTGCCCCACTCAACCCCTACCCTGCCCCGCCCCTAATTCTGCCCCTAAACATGCCCTCATAAATTATCTCATTAAATGACACTTAAGTGTTTTATGTAGAATTAAGTTACAAAAATAAATATCAACAACAACTTTATCAGTGCCACTCAGCACATCCTCACCTGTGCCCATCATTGTAGCCTCACCCATGCCCAGAAATGCAGCCTCACTGTGCCCACCATTTCAGCCTCACTGTGCCCACCATAGTAGCCACACTGTGCTTATCATTGCAGCCTTACTGTGGCCACCATTGCGGCCACACTGTGCCCACCATTTCAGCCACACTGTGCCCACCATTGCAGCCTCACTGTGCCCACCATTGCAGCCTCACTGTGCCCACCATTGCAGCCTCACTGTGCCCACCATTGCAGCCACACTGTGTCCACTATTGAAGCCTAACTGTGCCCATTTCATCCACACTGTGCCCACTGCCAACTATTGCAGCCACACTGTGCCCACTATTGCAGCCTCACTGTGTCCATTGCAGCCACACTATGCCCACTGCCAACTATTGCAGCCTCACTGTGCCCATTGCAGCCACACAATGCCCACTGCACACTATTGCAGCTACACTGTGCCAACTATTGCAGCCTCACTGTGTCCATTGCAGCCACACTGTGCCCACTTCCCACTATTGCAGCCACACTGTGCCCACTATTGCAGCCTGGCCTGGGCAGAGGAAGAGAGAGGGTGGCTGGATCATGAATGGAGGAAGAGGAGAGGCATGGGATAACAGAGTGCAGATAGCAAGCTGTTACAGCTTACATTACAATTACCTCCGCTCTGCTTGCTGTCGCACACAGCCCCGCCTCCTCCTGACCCAGAGCCTGAGATAGACAGAATGCATCCCAGCATTGGACCTGCGTTCTGTCTATCACAGTCATAGGTCAAGAGGAGGCGGGACTGTGTGTGATGGTGAGCAGAGCAGAGACAATTGTAACGTAAGCTGTAACAATGTGCTACCCGCGCTCTGTGATCCCACGGCTCTCAGCACACCGAGGCAGTACGTGCGCCCCCCCCCCCCCCCCGTGAATCAAAGAACAAGGTGGTAACGTCAGTCGGTATCCATAGACTTATACACCTATCTGTATAGTAGGTGGAACTGTGTTAATCAGTCGTGTCCCTCCCCAGGAGTGTCTGACCTTCATCTGAAAAGATGAAGACATTCCAAATGGACCATTTCTTGGTGAAACGTTCATTTTGGTGATGGACCGAGAGGATTAGATCCTCCATTTTTTTGATTTCTTCAACTTTCCTAATCCATAAACTAATGGGGGCGGCTTGTGTGGATTTCCAGTACAAGGGGATGCAGGCCTTCGCTGCGTCAAGCAGATGAGGTATTAATGATCGTTTGTATGCTTTCCGAGATTTGTCAGATGCGTGCAACAGAAATAGGGCTGGGTCTGCCTGGACTGAGTGTTCAGTGAATTTCTGCAACGTCTGTTGGACAGTTTCCCAAAACCCCTCCAACAGAGGGCAAGACCAGAAAATGTGGAGAATCGTTCCACATTCTCTCTGACATCTCCAGCACTGATCTGTGACACCGGAAAACATCTTTTGTAACTTTGCTGGAGTGTTGTACCACCTGGTAATTATTTTATAGTTAGTCTCTTGTGTTTTCGAGCAGATTGAAGATTTAAAAGTGAAGTGGAGAATGTTTTGTTTTTGTCGTGTCGAAAAGGTGCAGTGGAGATCCCTTTCCCATTTTTCCAGGCAACTAAGACGATGACCATCTAGGAGGCGTAATTAGCAACTGATATATGGCCGATAACGTGTGGGACATAGTACCCTCTTCTGAACAGTAGGTCTCTAGGGTGGTTAGATTCTGGTCAGAGCTATTTGGGAGAGGGAGTGATTTAAGAAAATGGCTAAGCTGTTGCGCTCTCCAAAAATCTAAATGAAAGGGACCTTCCATATCCATGAGTTCTGTCCTTGACGGCCATCTACCATTAACCATGAAATGGGAGGCTTGAAAACGACCTGCTACTCTCATTGCACGGACGACAGGATCTGTGTAGCCGGGGGCAAACTCTGGGTTTCCCAATACCGGCTGAAGGGGGGACCTCAATGATACCAGGTCTGCTCGCGCAAAGAGAGTCGAGCATATTTGTGTGGTAGTACCTATCAGCGGGTGATTTCTCACGTCTCTTGGTAGTGAATTATGACACCAAGGCGCTCTGGTTAGGGGTATCTCGCATTGAGTCTGTTCTAGATTAGTCCATAATTTCGTGGATTGGTGTAGGTTCCAGTCAATTAATCTTGTTAAGTGAATTGCTTGGTGATACTTACGAAGGTCTGGGACTGCCAGCCCTCCATATTGCTTAAGTAACATAATCTGTCATCTATTCAGTCGAGGTCTTTTATGGGCCCAGGTGAAGTCAAAGAATACCGCTCTGACTTGGTCAAAATAGCTAGAGGGAATCTGGATCGGGAGTGCTTGGAGAAGGTAGAGAAATTTAGGCAGGATGCACATCTTAAGAATATTGCATCTCCCAAACCACGAATGTAGGCCCGTTTGCCATTTGGTAAGAAGAGTTCTAACTTTAGACAGCAAAGGGGGGAAATTCAGAGGGAAGAGCTGTGAAAGTTTCGTTTGGATATATGTACCGAGATATTTCAAGGCAGAGGTTGTCCATCTAAATTTGAAGCTGGACTGGAGGCCTGTGAGATGTTGTGTGGGAATTCCTATGCTCATAGCTTCGGACTTAGTGAAGTTAATTTTCAGGTTTGAAAGGTCCCCATACGTTTTGAATTCTTTTAGTAGATTTGGAAGAGAGACCAGTGGGTTGGTGAGAGAGAACAACATATCATCCGCGTACGCGGCAATCTTCTGTTGTGAATCTCCCATATCCACCCCAGTGATGTCCAGGTTGGCTCTCACGGTACGCAGAAAAGGTTCCAACGACAGGGCGAAGAGGAGTGGGTATAGGGGACATCCCTGGCGTGTTCCGTTTTTGATTTCAAAGGAATCTGGCAGTATCCCATTGGCCCGGACACGTGCCGAAGGAACCCCATACAACGACTTAATGCAGCCCAACATGTTACTACCAAGGCCTATGTGTTTCAGAATAGCTATCATGAACTGCCAATTCACCCTGTCGAAGGCCTTCTCCGCGTCCGTGCTTAAAAGAATACAGGGAATTTTATCCTTATTGACTACATGTAGGAGGTTCAAAACCTTAGTGGTATTGTCCCTAGCCTCCCTAGTTGGGACAAAACCAACTTGGTCTAAGTGGATCAAGGAAGGGAGGTGGGATTGGATCCTAGTAGAGAGTATTTTGGTAAAAAATTTTAAATCTGTATTTAGGAGAGAGATTGGTCTATAACTACCACACAGGGTTGGATCTTTCCCTTCTTTAGGAATCACTGTGATGTGTGCCGACAGAGCCACGGGGGGAAGTTTATATCGGAGCCTATAGAATTGAAAAATTTATGCATGAAATTCACAAGGGAAGGGAGTAGTGTTTTAAAGTATTGTGCGGTGAGTCCGTCCGGCCCTGGGGCTTTCCCTAGCTTAGACATCCTGACTGCTAATTGTATCTCTTCTGTGGAAATCGGTTCCTCAAGTAGGTCTCCTATTTCCCTGGAAAGTTTGGGCATGCCCGTGCTATTGAGATAGTCTTCAATCCGAGAGAGCTGGGGAGCTGGAGTTTACAGGTTGTAGAGAGTCGCATAGAACTCCTTAAATTCTCTGACTATGTTGCGGGGAAGTGTGGTATTTTGGCCTTTAGAGGTCCTAATGTGCGGTATGTAATTAGCCAATACTTGTTCCCTTAGAGACCTGGCCAGAAGTTTGCCACATTTGTTACCAGACTCATACGAGATCCGGCGACATTTTTGAATCGCGGCTTTAGCTCTAAATTGCATTAGATCGGTAATTTTGTTACGAAGTATCAGGATTTCGGCCTCTAGAGATGGGGTCTGAGCATGTTTGTGTCGGGCTTCGGCAAGGCTCAGCTGATTTAAGAGCGAGGTCATCTGCTCCGCCCGTTGTTTCTTTATGCGTGAACCATGCTTGATAAGGACACCCCGGATCACGGCCTTGTGGGCTTCCCAGACGATGCCGGGGTTGCTATCAGGGGTATCATTCGTTTGGAAGTAAAAATCCAGCTCCCTAACTACATCCCGAAGTATCTCTTTGTCTTGTAGGAGACTCTCATTTAATCTCCAGGTTCTTGTTTTTGAGGCAAAAATGTCAGTCAGGGCATAGGTCAATAAAACAGGGGCATGGTCAGACCATGTAATCGAGCCAATGGAAGACTCTCTGACAGCGTGTAGTTGGGAATGGGGGAGCAGGAAGTATTCGATTCTCGAGTATTGTTTGTGTGCCGTTGAATAAAAGGTGTAATCCCTTTCAGTCGGATGGGTGAGTCTCCAGGTATCAATTAGCTGAGCTTTATGTAGTGTACGCGCAATGCGTTTCCTAACACAGGGGGTGATAGAGGAATGCCCCACTGATGTATCCTCTGAAGGGATCAGTGGTACATTGAAGTCTCCTCCCAGTATTGTCTGGCCTTTGGCAAATTCTAGCAAGGTGTCAATCACCTTAGAGATAAAATGATCTTGCCCAGTGTTCGGGACATAAACATTAACCAGAGTCACCTCTACTCCTCTGATTTTTCCTCTGAGGAACAGAAAGCGTCCCTCTGGGTCCGCCCTCATATCCTCAAAGAACCATGGGACTGAGCGAGAGATAAGAATGGATACTCCTCGAGATTTGCTATTTCCGTTAGTGGAGTGGTATGCCTTCGGGAAGAATTTGTTTTGCATTAAAGGAAAGTTATTTTCCTTAAAATGTGTCTCCTGGATGAATGCCAGGTCAGTCTTCAGTCGGTGTAAGTCTTGAAATAGCATACGCCTTTTTTCCGGTACGTTTAGGCCTCTCGCATTTAGCGAGAGCACGCGCACCGCCTCCATGACCCAGGGCCCTCTTAAGAAACAAGGGAGGAATGGGGGGGAAGGGAGGAGAAGAAAGGGGGAGGGGAGGCGGAAGACTAGTAGGTAAGGGAAAGCTAGGAGAAGAAAGGTGAAAGCAGAAGGACAGAGAGGAGAGAAGAGAAGCAGATATGAACAAACACCTCAGAAGGGTATTGTAGTACTAAAGTAGGTAGCTAAGACGCTCACCAGAGCAATTCTGGTTATCGAGCGCAGGCCTAGATGGGGTTGTGGAAAGCAGTGACCAGCGAGAAACTCACTAATCCTCCCCCTCACCCGCTATATAACAAATCATATAAAGAAACAATTATGTGTGTTGACGGTGAACACATAGAGGCATATCGGTTAAATTCCAAAGAAGGAAATTTAAGACACATTTAAGCTATGGCAGTATAACATAAATCTGACATGTGCTCGTCTTAATAAGGAACTATTAACTTGTGCTCCTACACATCTCAAGTAAGAAACAATTAAAACATAAGAGGAAATTAATAACAACACCCAAAATATGGACTCCATCCACCCCCTATGTGTGCTAGGTATGAATAGGTACTTTCCTGAAACGTTACTAGTCGCTCACCATTAGGCTTATCAGAGTGTTGCGAAGATGGCTACCCTCATATAACTGTAGGGACAGCAATGTGAGATAAGTGTAAACTGTCAGGTCACATGTTAATCCCATATGTATGCAGCGCCGTGGGAATCCCCTCCTCCCCTCCAGTTAGTGGTGCATAAAACAACAATCTATCCTCCTAGTGTGTATATCCCTTATGAGAATCCAGGCTCACCCATCACAGGCGTCTCCCCCCTCCCCTCCCAGACGAGTGTCATGGTAAACAGGGGGAAACAACCCACCCCGGTATTCACCTGCTGCAACTCATCTTACATCCTCAGTGACAGTCAGAGACACACACATAGAACCTTACTCATAAACCCACCATTAGGTCTGTGATTCCCATCTGATATGGCAAAACAAAGTGTGTATAACAAGCATGGCAGGGAGGTAAGGGAGACCCACCAGATAAAGTGCGGGAGGTCATGTCTAAAGAAGGTACCTAACTTTATAACCTCCCCAGGGTCCAGGATTTTCTCTAGCGAGCATAGAGGCTCTCTCCCTAGTCTTCAGCCTCAGCATTCCTCTTCAATGGCAGTCAGTGAGGTGCTCCAGGGCAGGAGAATGTCCACTGCGCTCAAAGTTAACGGTATGTGTAAGGCACAAAACCCTATGTCCAAGCACTGATGCAGTGTGTAAAGGGTGCTCCTGAAGCAACAGTGAGGTTACAGTTTCCAATACATCTGACCACACATACCTCCTGGCTTCAAGCTGAATCCAGCGTGTCTCCAAATCTCCAGTACCGCGGCCGTTGCTCACATTGAGAGTACCGCCGTTTGTTAACAAAGTGGACACTTTCACTGCAGCAAAGGCACTTTCGGAAGGTGAGGTATGTTTGCCTCTAGGTGAGATCGTAATCTTCTCTGATGTGGCATGTAAGGGAAAGACGCCTCAAGCCCGTCTGAGGTAGGGGTTGTTAGGGTCCAGCAATCAAAAATAACAAAAAATCAGATGTGTGCGGAGAACACAATGGAAAAGCACACGGAAGCATAGCTTATGATTCCCGGGTGTCATCAGCGGAAGGAGAGCGTGCTCTTCTTCTGTTCCGTTGTCGGAGGTTGAGGATACTGTTGAGCCGAGGATCCAGGGCGACCCGATGTACGGGGCAAGATGGTCAGCCAGTTCTGCACATGTATGGGCTCTACTCCCAGGAAGGCGAAGAGCGCTGGTAGGTCCGCGGGTGTACACAGCGTGAAGACAGCATTCATTTTGCGAAAACTAACCGCCAGGGGGTATCCCCAACGATAGGTGCAGTCCTGTCCCCTGGCCAGATCCAGAAGGGGTCTTAGCATGGCTCGTTGCAGCGTGGCTCTAGAGAGATCCGGGAGAATCTTAATTGTGGCACCATCAAATTCTATGGCCCCATGGTCCCAGGCCCTGCGCAGAATAAGCTCCTTTTGGTTGTAGTGATGTATCCTGCACAGCACATCCCTTGGTCTGGCAGGGTCCGTCGATTTAGGTCCCAGTGTTCTGTGTACCCGGTCCATTTCCACGGACGGTGGAGAAAGGCTCAGAATGTTTTGACAAATAGCTGACAAAGTAGCTGCCAAGTCCTCCGCCCCGGTTGCCTCCGGTATGCCCCGTAGCCGAAGGTTATTGCGTCGGCTACGGTCTTCAAGATCTTCCAAATGAAGTTGCAGGTCGATAGCAGTGGCATCTTGGGAGTCTTGAGAGCGTTCCAGTGCTTCAATCCTGTGAGTTAAAGCCGAGATCGTAGCCTCCCCAGAGTCAACCCTGTCTGTGAGCGCATGCAGATCAGTTCTCACTTCTTGAATGTCCCTACTGTGCGCCTCTTCAATGCAGAGGATGAGGCCTTCAATGTCTACTTTGGTCGGGAGGGATTGTAGGATCGCTCGAATATCTTCCGGCATGTCCCTCGACCTAGGAGAGGTGTCAGCCATGTTTGTGGGATTTATAATGGGAATCTCTGAGGCTGAGGCTGTATTATCAGACAGTAAAGTAGGTCTCAGTGAGTCCCGGGCACCATCTTCCGTTAGGCTACACACACGTGGGGCTGCAATAATGGCGCCCGGCGACACTCTCTGTGAACCTCTGAAGTATCGCTGAATGCCACTGCTCGGGGTAGAGGGACGGTTACCTCCAGCTGACGATCTTGTCCGGTAGCGTCTAGTAGTTAACATGCCTCTCTGACACGCATGGAACACCGTCAATTCAGCGGGATATGGCGGGGTGATCAGGAGCTCTCTTCAGATGCATCCTCACTCGGCCATTGCTAAGCCACGCCCCGTTCTTTGACATTTAATATACTGCCATCCCTGTGTAATATGATCATTTATCTTTATGTGTTTATATTTAATGGCTTTGCATATTATGTCAATTTGGATTGTGATCTTAATATGCAATTTGTATATCATATTATCAGTTGTTGCACAGACCTGGGTGTCTCTCTATTGATAATGTGATTTTAATTACCATCACCTGAATGTACTGTATGTGGGTGGAGGGTATATCTTGATAGTAAGGTGCAGTTTATATTAAGCTATGACTAAGGCTACCAGCTGAAACATGTAAGCTGTTTTTATCTGTCATCACCCTGTGTAAAATAAAGATTTAACATGGATGTTTCAAGTTGTCTGTCACATGTAATTTAGAGGACAATTGAGCACTAACATTTGCAGACCTCCGATTTGGATTGGAACCCTGACATGAGTGTTGTTTTTTTTTGCTCCAATGGGAAGATGGCACATTACATGGGTCTTCCATTTTTTTAATTGTGTGAAATTGCCATAATTTAGTGTAATGATGGAGGAAAAGTATACAAATGTAGTTTACATTAAAACTTAAACTCCCATCAAACCTTGGCTTGTTTGTTTTGTATAGAGCTGGGGGAAAAGCCCAGTAATTAATCTGACAGAGAAAAGCAAACAAGGTCCATTCTGTGAGTTTGGAAATTGACCTCAAAGAACAAGCAGACACAATACAATAAGAAACTTTCACAGCCTGCTAAACAAAGTAGTCTGCAGGTATACTAAACAAAAAAGTCACAAATATATGTCAGGATAGAGAATAAAAGTCTTTACCTTTTGCTGACAGTTCCACAAACAAAGAGAACCACAGAGTGTTCCTTTTCTCAGAAGTGCAACTTTTTAACCACTTGAGGTCCGGAAAATTGGTCTGGACAGGAGGGGGGTTTAAGTGCCCAGTAAGCAAGTGGTTAAACATTGGAGAACCACAGTGCATTTTTCTTCCTGGAAATGTAACTTTTTGAACAGCTAGTTATCACTGTTTCATACCTACACAATCAAATGAAAAGCTGTTTGAGCCATAAAAGTTGGGTTGTTGTGCTCACTCAGAATGCTGTCTGTCTGTATGTTCCTCCCTTCTTGTACCACAAACAAGGTATGATCAAAGCTACACGCAGAAAACAAGTGCAGAACAGTGGTTTGCTTGCGTCTTTTAATGTAACTTTGCAGTATAAGCCAATCAAGCACTTACACCTTTGTAGTGTATTAATGTGCCTTTACTAAACAAAAATGCTGTACATACAAACTATTACAATTATAGTAAAACAATTTAAGACTGGCAGAAATACATACAACAAGCAAAATGCTACCTACTTCTTAGCGAATAAACACAAACTATGGTCTACACCCTGTTCCAAATTATGATGCAAATTCTATTTCAGTGTCACAAAGATTAAATATTTTGTTTTTCAGTTTAACTCGTGGATGGCATTGTGTCTCAGGGCTCTTTTGATCATTGAAAACAATCTCGGACACCTGTGATAATTAGATTTCCAGGTGAGCCCAATTAAAGGAAAAACTACTAAAGGAGGGTGTTCCACATTATTAAGCAGAGCACCATTTTCAAGCAATATGGGGAAGAAAAAGGATCTCTCTGTTGCCGAAAAGAGTGAAATAGTTCAATGCCTTGGACGAGGTATGAAAACATTAGATAGTTCACGAAAACGTAAGCGTGGTCATCGCACTATTAAGAGATTTGTGGCTGATTCAGAGCACAGATGGGTTTCGTGCAGATAAAGGCACATTGAGGAAGATTTCTGCCAGATCCATGCATCGGATTAAGAGAGCAGCTGCTAGAACACCATTACATAGCAGCAAACAGATATTTGAAGCTGCTGGTGCACATCAAGGTGTAGAGTCCTCCAGAGTCTTGCAACTGTGCATAAACCTTCCATTCGGCCACCACTAACCAATGCTCACAAGCAGAAACGGCTGCATTGGACAGAAAAATACATGAAGACTAATTTTCAAACAGTCCGGTTCACTGATGAGTGCCGTGAAACCCTGGATGGTCCAGATGGATGGAGTAGTGGATGGTTGGTGGACTGCCACCCTGTTCCAACAAGGCTGTGATGTCAGCAAGGTGGTGGTGGAGTTATGTTTTGGGCCGGAATCATGGGAAGAGAGCTGGTCGGCCCCTTTAGGGTCCCCGAAGGTGTAAAGATGACCTCTGCAAAGTATGTGGAGTTTCTGACTGACCACTTCCTTCCCTGGTACAGAAGGAAGAACTATGCTTTCCGTAATAAAATCATCTTCATGCATGACAATGCACCATCTCATTCATCTGCAAAGAATAACTCTGCATCAATAGCTGATATGGGGATAAAAGGAGAGAAAGTCATGGTGTGGCCTCCATTCTCCCCTGACCTCAATCCTATTGAGAACCTTTTGAGCATCCTCAAGCAAAAGATCTACGAAGGTGGGAGGCAGTTTACATCCAAACAGCAGCTCTGGGAGGCTATTCTGACATCTTGCAAACAAATTCAAGCAGAAACTGTCCAAAATTTCACAAATTCAATGGATGCAAGAATTGTGAAGCTGCTATCAAATAAGGGGTCCTATGTTAAAGTGTAACGTGACCTGTTAAAATGTTTAAAAAGTTAAAATGTTGTTCAAAGTTTGATTGAAATAGCTTTTGATTTCAGTAAATATGCTGCAAACACAACAAATGACAATTTTAAGTTCTATACAACCCATAAAGTGTTTTGAAACTTACTGTGCGTAATAATTTGGAACAGTGCATTGTAAGTTTTTTATTTTGAAAAATAAAAAACTGTTATCATTAGGAGGTTTGTTCAATAACATTTGAATTGTACTCTTAATAGTTGATAACATGAGAATTATGCTGACTGTTGTTTACATCAATTATTTAGGTAAATGAGAAAAATATCATTGGCATAATAATTTGGAACAGGGTGTATATACAATAGGAATATGCTAAAAAAAAAAACTTTACTTACTGTAGCTCAGGTTATAGCAGCTTCGTGAATCTTGTTGTTTATTCTGATGCCTCCCAGCAAGGACAATAAAGGAGCCCTGAGATTATGTGGCAGACTTCATTAGCTTAGAATGCCGAGCAGACATAAAGGGTTCAATATCTGGACCTAACCATTCTGAAAACTTAGTTAATGCAGTTATACAACCCATCTCATGTAACCTGGAAATTCCCTCTCCTATTCTCCATGAGTAGGGTTTTTCCAGGTCACTAGGGTTAGCGTATACTCGAACAATTCCATCTCTCACGAGGTTTAACAGTGAAAGATTAACAGTAAAAAACTCTCTGGTTTTTTGCATGGCCTGACGCAATTGTGGATCATGGGTTAACACCCCCATAGCAATGCTTCCCTGTCTGACAAAATAACACTGTCCACCCTTTCATTCCACAAAGAGAGGAGCCAACTCAATAGGGGTTCCCTGGACCTCTGTATTGTTTTGCTAGCTCAAGGAGTTTAGTTTGTGTAAACTCCCTTACTACTTCAAATTCCACATCTCTGGGGTTGCTGCAATGCACCTTCCCATCTGCTTTATCCTCTCTATCAGCTTACCTTTTCCTATGCTTAGTAATGAGTGGTCTGGCACACTTTTTCTTGATCACTGGGTGATCATCATCAGAAATATCAAACACTATCTCCTCATCCTCACTATCATTTGATGAGAGCACATCCTCATAATCTCAATTTTGAAATGTGACAATGGCATGTTACCTGCCTTTAGTAACAGGTTTACGGGCCTTCTTTTTCCTTAGGGCATTATTCGATTTGGTCATGAGGGTTGCACACCGTTCTTCTAAAAATCATAAGCCCGACTAGCAGTTGAACGTACACACTCTGAAGCAACTGCTAGCTGGTATTTTAATACCTTCATTTTTGCCTCTGAATTCTCCCTCCTTTGTGATTCAGTGTAGAGAGCATGAAGAAAGTACCAGCCAACTCGGGACACTGTTCTCCGCTTTACTTAACCAGTTCCCGACCGGCTCACGTCTACTTACGGGGGTAGAATGGCTCCCCTGCGTGAAACCCCGTACAGGTACTGGGTCCCCTTAGGAGCCACGAGAGGGCACGCGTGCGCCCCCTGCATGGTGGCGGACCAGATGCGCGTGGCCGGCCGTCACATCGCATGCACCAGCACGAGGATTTGTGTGTGTAAACACACAAATCCCTGTGCTGTCAGAGAAGAGGAGACATGTTGTTTGTTCCTAGTGAGTAAGAACAGCGATATGTCTCTTCATCTACTTAGTCCAATCCCTATACAGTTAGAACATGCTGAGGGAACACACAATTAACCCCTTATTCGCCCCTAGTGTTAACCCATTCCCTATCAGTGTCATTTACACAGTAATCAGTACATTTTTATAGCACTGATTGCTGTATAAATGTCAATGGTCCCAAAAATGTGTCAAAAGTGTCCGATCTGTCTGACGTAATGTCACAATACCGCAAAAAATCACAGATCACTGCTATTACGAGTAAAAAAGAAAAATAACAATAAAAATGCCATAAAAATGCCATAAATCTTGCCCATAGTTTGCAGACGCTATTGCGTTTGCGCAAACCAATCAATATATGCTTATTGCAATTTTTATTTTTTTTTACCAAAAATATGTAGAAGAATATATATTGGCCTAAACTGATGGAAACATTTGTTTTTTAAAAACATCTTTGGGGATATTTATTATAGCAAACAGTAAAAAATATTGTTATTTTTTTCAAAATTGTCGCTCTTTTTTTAAAAAAAAATTTAAAAATAAAAACCTCAGAAAGCTCTATTTGTGGGGAAAAAAGGGCGCAAATTTTGTTTGGGTACAGCATCGCATGACCGCGCAATTACCAGTTAAAGCAACGCAGTGCTAAATTGTAAAAAGTGTTTAGGAAGGGGGTAAAACCTTCCGGGGTTGAAGTGGTTAAATCAAACCCCTCAAGTCTAAAATCTACAAAATTATATGCGATTTTATCACCCCAAATCTTATTCATGGCAAATGCATAATTTGCAAATTCTTTAGCAAGAGGCGTACACTCATTGGGGGCGATTTACTAAGAAGAAGGCACTGTACCAGTTCATACATTAATTGGTGTACCGTAAAAGTCATTAATCAAACGTGCGAACCAGCACACATTGAAGTGCAAATAGCGATAATAAATACCTGTATATGTAAACTGCAACTGACGCTAAGGTAACTGCGGTTTTCTCATTGATAATAGCGCATGCCCAATACAATTGGTTAATTTAATCTCATTGGATGTGTCTTGTTAGGCAATTAGTAGGTGTTTTCAGTTAATTACCCTTTTGATGCTAATCTCATTCCTATCATTTCTAATATATCTTTGAAATGTGCTTTTTTTTTACCCAAATCTTTCATACATTACAAAGAACAGAGAAGTGTTTCTAAACCCAATAAATTAATATTTTTAGATCTTGATCTTTAAAGGTGACCATACACTGCAATCAGTTAGAGCTTAAATAAATTAGATTTAGTGCAAGAGTCTGTTTGATTTCCTATAATTTGAATTAATTCTTCAAGTGTGTCTTCCTATTACCTATTTTGCCTAAATATTGAGTTGTACAGAGATTGGCCAATCAGATTGCATAGTGCATGACCATCTTAAGTGCCAAATTTGGAATATAGATGTGCCATGACCCACTTGTATTTTCCTAACAATATTTCTTGGGCATTATACAAGGCACATGAGAAACCAGCTTTTTTCAAGACATGCTAGAGTGATCAGGAATCTTCAAGCTACGGCTCTCCAGCTGTTGCAGAACTACACATCACATGAGGCATTATAAAACTCTGACATTCACAGACATGACTGGGCATGATGGGAATTGAACAACTGGAGGGTCGTAGTTTGAAGACCCCTGTGCTAGACCATTATTATGCCTCCAGAATTGGGAGTGTGGCATCTTCCCAACTTCTCTCTGCTGGTGGACACAATAACCTACATCTATGGATATATCTATATATAGATATATCTATATATACACACACACTGAAGCAGGAAGCAATATACATTGGCCTGGAAGTGAATCTGTACATAGGAAGTAGGTGTGTGTTTTGAGGCCAAATCATTTAGACATACACACATGACCCACACAAACACCACCCCATGTAAAAAGAAATAAAACATTATCTTAATTTGCAAATAAGGATCATCTCTTCCTCAGAGAACAGTGACATGGTGGCGGGAAGAAATAAGCAGCAGTACAAGCAACTTCCTGTAGGGGTGTGATGTCATTCCTGTGTGCTGGCCACCGCTTCTGGGAACCAGATATGCGCCAAGGTTAAATACCTCCGCACACACAGCAGTTGCATATCTCACATACACAGTGGTCGCGCTTCTAGATGCATTTGGCACATCTAGGTGCAGGAACCCAATTTTTATGGAAATTAATAGTAAAGCAGATGCAGATTGTCAGGACTGGACTAACAAATGTTTCTAGTGAAAGGCAACTGGTGTTTTCTATTAAACAAGGTCTAAATGGGCCATTGACATGCATCACAGTTGAACTTAGGAATGTGTCTTTGCAAAGTTAAACTAAATGAAATCCTTTCTTATTTTTGCTTGGGGATAGAGTGAAGAGGGACTGGAAGTCTTGTCAGTTTTTGGGGATGTCTGCACCCCTGATAGGGTGAAGACGACTCCCAAATTTTGCCAGTTTCTCCTTCAAATTTATTCACTTCCTGTCACATAGCCAAACAGGAAGTGAGGGTAAAACCCTATCAATGTCTTTCCTTGGGGACACACAGGTCAATCTAAATAGTTTCCCCATTAGGTAAATTGCACTCTAGCATTTTGCTGTGCACAAATTATTAGGTATCTTGGACTTAGGGCTTTGTTTACTAAAGGAAAATCCACTTTGCACTACAAGTATACTTGGAACTGCAGTTGCTGGAGATCCGATGGGGTCACGCATTGGAAATAAAAAAACAGCATGATTGGATGATAAAATCACCAGTGCTTCCCCTCAGATTTACAGTGAGTACACTTTTTTTGCAGAGTGGATTTGCCTTTAATAAACCCCAAAATACCTAATAATTTGGGGTGTACACAACAAAGTGCTAGAGTGCAATTTGACTATTGGGGACACTAGTTGGATTGACCTGTGTGTCCCCAAGGAAAGACATTGGTAGGGTTTTACCCTCACTTCCTGTTTGGCTATGTGACAGGAAGTGAAGCTAATTTTCACAAAAGGGACACGAAGCCCAACCTAAAAAAGACAAGCAGGGGTTCTAACACTCACTTGGTTTCCCTCAAATGCCCACAAATAGAATAGGATTGTCTTGAGCTAGATTTTAGCTCAGTGCTTTAAATCAGTAGTTCTCAACCATGTCCTCAAGTACCCCCAACAGGCCATGTTTTCAGGTTTTCCTTCATCTTGCACAGGTGCTTTAAATCACCCCCAATGGCTTGGTATTTTGGACAGCTATTTTAGCTAAGATAAATTCCCAAAACATGTCCTGTCGGAGGCACTTGAGGACTGAGGCTAAGAACCACTGTGCTAAAATGGAAAACTGAATACTTACCTCTTTGTAATTTTCCTTTCCTGGTGCCTATCCATGGCAGCATACACACAATCTATGCATATGCTGCCATGAAGGCACCAGGAAAGTAGCTTTTAGACAAATCACACCTTTTTTTGTTTTGCCATGCCAATCAGCCTAGTTAAGCTGCAGCTGGGAAATCTGTTGCATGAAAATTGTTTGGGGGGGGGGGGGGTTAAATGCATTACTTGGATTGAGCATGCATCTGTAAAACAAATTATTAACGAAACACATAAAATATAAAAAATTGCTACAAATATTATTGGTCAACAAAACAGGACTTGGAAAAGAGCAAGCAAAGCAAAAGACACATGTATGTTAATTTTAGACACTAACAGAATATGGTTTTGAGGTCTGACCATTTTGCAGAGGAAATGAACAGGAGTTAAAAGGACTGGGCCCATAAACGTTTATTAGTCACAACATCTTCAGGAAGATTGGGCCTGGTATGGATTTTTGGGGGGACCCCCATGCCATTTTTTTCAATGACTTTTATCTGTATTGCTAAGACCCGACAATTCATTATAGCCGCGAGTAGTTTTAAATTACTTTTTTTCCTTTAGAAACGTCATTTTGTGCAGGGACTGTTCTAAACACGGGAAAATGCACGACTTTACAGGCATACTATAGACACCCCCCAGGTACGAAATTTAAAGGAATATTTCACTTTTATTGTTTCACTTTAAGCATTATTAAAATCACTGCTCCCGAAAAAACGGCCATTTTTAAAACTTTTTTTTTGCATTAATACATGTCCCCTGGGGCAGGACCCAGGTTCCCAAACACTTTTTTATGAAAATAACTTGCATGTTAACCCTTAAAATTAGCACTTTTGATTTTTCACATTTGTGTCCCACAAACTTTAATGGTGTTCGCGTATTCGAACAAATTTTTTGCCTGTTCGCATGTTCTGCTGCGAACTGTACCGGGGGATGTTCGGCTCATCCCTAATTCTGATCGGCATGTTGTATTAGTTAAGTTACCACTGAAAGAACTGGAGGTATATGGGTAGGTTCAAGTAGGGTTAGTAGAGTGAATGTGAGCTGAAGGTGTTTTCTTGTGTGTTGGTAGGGGATGCAGGTGCTGGTAAATGTACCGACTTACATTTGGTGGAGGTGTTCTTATAGGATCCTTGCAAATCCGAAGCTAGTCAATTGTTGTAGGAAGAAGCTTGGCTGGTGAATTAAGGGTGTTAGACAGAAGACTGTAAGAAAGAAGATCAAGTCAGTACTCAATCAATTTAACAAAAGTACAGTGTTTCCAGGGGGAAAGAGAAATCTAAAAAAGAAGAAGCAGATCTCTGCTTGAGCGGTCTGTGCTGTGACTTAAACAGGGGGTTAAGGCTGCCGAGCTGGGCTTGGGCAGGCAATCTAGGACTTATGTGTAAGCCAGAGATAACTTCATAGACTCAGGTGGTCATGTCGTCCGATGGGTCAAAATCATCCCAGTCTCCAGTGTTGCGATTGGTTTGACTGCGATTATGCTGCCTTTGTTCTAGTGGTTCCAGGATGTGCCATTGTCGCAACAAGGAAAGGCCTTTGTCCAGGGTACGGACATAGTGGGTTTTGTTATCCTTTGTGATGATCAGCTTGACTGGATGACCCCACTTAAATGGTTTCTGGTGGTTTCGTAGGGGTTTCTTAATAGTGGCTAGGTTTTTGCGTTGTAGCATAGTAGGGATGAGCTTCGAGTTCAAGTCAAACTCATGTTCGACTCGAACATTGGCTGTTCGCAAGTTCGCCGAACAGCAAACAATTTGGGGTGTTCGCGGCAAATTCGAATGCCGCGGAACACCCTTTAAAAGTCTATGGGAGAAATCAAAAGTGTTAATTTTAAAGGCTTATATGCAAGTTATTGTCATAAAAAGTGTTTGGGGACCTGGGTCCTGCCCCAGGGGACATGAATCAATGCAAAAAAAAGTTTTAAAAACGGCCATTTTTTCAGGAGCAGTGATTTTAATAAGGTTTAAAGTCAAACAATAAAAGTGTAATATCCCTTTAAATTTCGTAGCTGGGGGGTGTCTATAGTATGCCTGTAAAGGGGCGCATGCTTCCCGTGTTTAGAACAGTCTGACAGCAAAATGACATTTCGAAGGAAAAAACCCATTTAAAACTACTCGCGGCTATTGCATTGCCGACAATACACATAGAAGTTCATTGATAAAAACGGCATGGGAATTCCCCACAGGGGAACCCCGAACCAAAATGTAAAAAAAAAAATGACGTGGGAGTCCCCCTAAATTCCATACCAGGCCCTTCAGGTCTGGTATGGATATTAAGGGGAACCCCTTCCAAAATTTAAAAAAAAATGACGTGGGGTTCCCCCTAAATTCCATACCAGACCCTTCAGGTCTGGTATGGATTTTAAGGGGAACCCCGCGCCAAAAAAAAAAAAAAAAGCGTGGGGTCCCCCCAAAAATCCATACCAGACCCTTATCCGAGCACGCAACCTGGCAGGCCCCAGGAAAAGAGGGGGGGACGAGAGTGCAGCCCCCCTCCTGAACCATACCAGGCCACATGCCCTCAACATTGGGAGGGTGCTTTGGGGTAGCCCCCGAAACACCCTGTCCCCATGTTGATGAGGACAAGGGCCTCATCCCCACAACCCTGGCCAGTGGTTGTGGGGGTCTGCGGGCGGGGGGCTTATCGGAATCTGGAAGCTCCCTTTAACAAGGGGACCCCCAGATCCCGGCCCCCCCCTGTGTGAAATGGTAAGGGGGTAATTACCCCTACCATTTCACTAAAAAACTGTCAAAAATGTTAAAAATGACAAGAGACAGTTTTTGACAATTCGTTTATTTAAATGCTTCTTCTTTCTTCTATCTTCCTTCATCTTCTTCTGGTTCTTCCGGTTCTTCCTCTGGCGTTCTCGTCCAGCATCTCCTCCGCGGCGTCTTCTATCCTCTTCTCCTCGGGCCGCTCCGCACCCATGGCATGGGGGGAGGCTCCCGCTCTTCTCTTCATCTTCTTCTTCTTCCTTCTTCTCTTCTCCGGGCCGCTCCGCATCCATGCTGGCATGGAGGGAGGCTCCCGCTGTGTGACGGCGTCTCCTCGTCTGACGGTTCTTAAATAATGGGGGGCAGGGCCACCCGGTGACCCCGCCCCCTCTGACGCACGGGACATGATGGGACTTCCCTGTGGCATTCCCCGTGACGTCACAGGCAAGTCCTGTCAAGTCACCGTGCGTGACCCCGCCCCCGTTATTTAAGAACTGTCAGACGAGGAGACGCTGTCACACAGCGGGAGCCTCCCTCCATGCCAGCATGGGTGCGGAGCGGCCTGGAGAAGAAGATGAAGAAGATGAAGAAGATGAAGAAGATGAAGAGAAGAGCGGGAGCCTCCCTCCATGCCATGGGTGCGGAGCGGCCCGAGGAGAAGAAGATAGAAGACGCCGCGGAGGAGATGCTGGACGAGAACGCCAGAGGAAGAACCAGAAGAACCAGAAGAAGAAGATGAAGGAAGATAGAAGAAAGAAGAAGCATTTAAATAAACGAATTGTCAAAAACTGTCTCTTGTCATTTTTAACATTTTTGACAGTTTTTTAGTGAAATGGTAGGGGTAAGTACCCCCTTACCATTTCACACGGGGGGGCTGGGATCTGGGGGTCCCCTTGTTAAAGGGGGCTTCCAGATTCCGATAAGCCCCCCGCCCGCAGACCCCCACAACCACCGGCCAGGGTTGTGGGGATGAGGCCCTTGTCCTCATCAACATGGGGACAAGGTGTTTTGGGGGGCTACCCCAAAGCACCCTCCCAATGTTGAGGGCATGTGGCCTGGTACGGTTCAGGAGGGGGGGGGTGCCGCACTCTCGCCCCCCCCTCTTTTCTTGCGGCCTGCCAGAATGCGTGCTCAGATAAGGGTCTGGTATGGATTTTTGGGGGGACCCCACGGCGTTTTTTTTTTTGGCACGGGGTTCCCCTTAAAATCAATACCAGACCTGAAGGGCCTGGTATGGAATTTAGTGACTCCCACGTCATTTTTTTTTAAAATTTTGGTTCAGGGTTCCCCTGTGGGGAATTCCCATGCCGTTTTTATCAATGAACTTCTATGTGTATTGTCGGCAATGCAATAGCCGCAAGTAGTTTTAAATGGGTTTTTTCCTTCGAAATGTCATTTTGCTGTCAGACTGTTCTAAACACCGGAAACATGCGCCCCTTTACAGGCATACTATAGACACCCCCCAGCTACGAAATTTAAAGGGATATTACACTTTTATTGTTTGACTTTAAGCATTATTAAAATCACTGCTCCTGAAAAACGTCCGTTTTTAAAACTTTTTTTTGCATTGATCCATGTCCCCTGGGGCAGGACCCAGGTCCCCAAACACTTTTTATGACAATAACTTGCATATAAGCCTTTAAAATGAGCACTTTTGATTATTCATGTTCGTGTCCCATAGACTTTAACGGTGTTCGCGTGTTCGAACAAACTTTTTTCCTGTTCGCATGTTCTGGTGCGAACCGAACAGGGGGGTGTTCGGCTCATCCCTATAGCATAGTATATTTAGACAGATCTGAGTAGAAAGTCAGGTTGGTATATGGCTGGGGATATATTAAGAGTGGTTGTGTGTGGCACGCATTCGATTTTCTTTGACAAGAAAATAATGGATTCTGACGATAGTGTCTCTTGGAACATTATCTGGCAGGTATGAGGGTTTTGGCAACCGGTGTATGCGATCAATTATTAATTCCCCTGGGGCGGTGTCAGGGAGAAAAGCTGCCATCAACTGTGTGAAGTAATCTTTCAGCGCTGATGGTTGGATTGATTCAGGAATGCCTCTTATTTTCAAGTTGTTCCTTCTGGAACAATTCTCTAAATCTGAAATCTTGGCTTTCATCCACTCCATATCCTCAGCCCCCTCATTCTGAACATCCACTAAGGCATTGAAGGAGGAGGTCACTTCTCCCATCTTGTCTTCAATGGTAGTGACTCTTTCTTCCACACATGATAGGAAAAAGGGGTAAACGGTTTCAATAACCCCTTTTTCCTCATGGGAAAGCGGCAGGATGGGCAGTTTCAAGTTCCCCCTTTTTGGAGCCAGATAAGGCTCCCAGGTGGACACCTGGTACTCACATGGCCTTGGGGGATAGTACATGTGACTTTCCCGGGCTTTGGGGGTGCTAAGGCTGAGAACTGGTTAAATCTGTAAATAATAATTGTGCCCGCGCTAATACAATATAAGAATAAATAAAATATATATTCATAGAATAAAAGAAATACCGTGTAAAAATAATTAAATTAAACCATAATAAATATGCTAGTGAAACCGTACATGTATAAATATAATGTGCAAACCTTTATATAAATCTCCAAGTGCATATGAAAAAAGTGCAATCGTGGTAATACTGTTGAAAAGTGCACCGTGCATAAATAAAATATAAATGCCAAACACTATCCTGTGACATTTAAGTGTTCAACATAGTCAGCAAATCCAAATTGCAGAAAACAAACGTGAATAAATAGTGTCCATAAAATAAGTGTCCATCATGCTTCTCCTGAAGGGTGTCCGAATCACAACAAGCAAGATGTGCTCTCCCGTGACACCCCACATGTGCTTGCGCTCACCTTTAATCGTGTGACACAGTAATTAAACGGTGTCAGAATACGCATTGGGGCCACTCCTGGGCTCACTCAGGATACAATGATGTAAATGCACTCCTCACAGGTAAAGCCAAAATCCACATTCATAGAAGAAACAGAAAGAAGAACTCCATGGTGTAATATAGCCAGGACATTTATTGGATAAAAGAAAGTCCTCCAGGAGGGTACTCACATTGGATGGGTGCTACAGTGCACCAAACTATACAGGTTGAAAAAGGAAGTAGCGATTCGTATGGCGTGCGGTGTGGTATGTAATGACCTCCTCCACTGCTGACAGCTCCGTCCTACCCCTCCCTGACGCGTATTCGGCACAGGGATCACGTGCCTTCCTCTGAGGGATATCATTGGACGGATGTACAGTGTGATTTATATATGCCGACGGCGGCCATTTTGCCGAGGACCGCCGACAGCTGTAATAGGAAACAAATAGCTAAAGGGACCGGCTGGCGGCCATTTTGCCTGTGACCACCGGTCTATAGTGTGTTAGGCTCTAATTATGTGTGGTAATTGGAAGGTAGAGCCATGTCACACAGCGCTCATCATCTAATAGAGCCGTGTCGGCGGCCATTTTGCCTAGGTCCGCGGACAGCTCTAGTGATGGGCTACACCACAAAACAACCAATTACTAATATCAGCAAATGACAGCACTTAACCAGCTCCTTGATAAATTATCTAATCTTAAATACTCCAGTAGATCGTGATGGTAAATAAAAGTGATCCTAGTTAATTGTAATGTATTTTAATAATGTATATTAGTAAGCCAGGATGGAGCTGTGCATATAGGAGCCACCACACCGCACCTCATATAATACTATATACAAGCCTCACCATAATATGAATCAGATAAACCTTTATAAAACACATGCATAAAAATAATACTAAAAAATAATATAAAAAAATATAGATACCATATGTCATCTTAATAAAACAAATACTAAGCTGCGTGAACTTCTCCTCCTTAGAGACTACTAAAAATCACTTAAATCCTAGAAGAGATCTAAGTGTTAGACCCCTATAATAAAATATAATAAATTTATTAAAATGAGTTAAAATCAATATGCATCCCTAACCATCCTATCATATCAAAACTACGAATTATATAATATATCTTATGACAAATATAATAATAAATTAATAAAATATATAATGAAATATTAAAATAAAATAAGAAGAAGAAACTGCACGAGAATTGAGGACTATGAGCTGCAGTCCAACAAGCTAAGTAGCATGTTCCTAGACAAAGGATACCATAGTGATTTCTTACAGAAAGAAAAATTGGAGGTCGGATGTCTTGATAGGGATATCCTATTGAGGGACAAGATTGAAACCACGGAAAATAACGCTAATGACAATATCAGTATCGTTCTTGATTACTCCCTACAAAATAACGAAGTACAAAGAATTATACGTAAATACTGGAATGTCCTAAAGCAGGACACTCACCTTAAAAGCGTGCTCCCGGAGAAACCTAAAATTGTTTTTAAAAAAGCACCCAATTTAAGGGATAAATTGGTACACAATGTAGTTGAGCTGCCCCCCCCCCCCCCCCAAATCCTAAAATGTTTTGGGACCTTAAGGGCTTTTATGGGTGTGGTAGATGCTACAGCTGTGTGAGAGTTCCGGGGAATGACAGAAGGTTAAAGGAATTCCATGATCCCAGAACCCATCAAACTTATACTATCAGGGAATTTATATCGTGTGACACTATTGGGGTCGTATATGCGTTAAAGTGCCCATGTAATTTTATTTATGTGGGGCGCACCACTAGAGCCCTAAAAGACAGATTAGAGGAACACGTACGTAACATTCGCAAAGGGTCTGATAAACACCATCTATACATCCATTTTGAGAAAATGCATAATAAAAGTACGGTGGGGATGAAATTTTGGGGGATAGAGGCCCCCAAACGTCACTGGAGAGGTTCCAATTTCACGAGAGATATCAGTAAACGGGAATCTTGGTGGATACACCAATTGGGTTCTCTGTCCCCTGGGGGGCTTAATAGGGATTTTGATTTAACATGTTTCCTCAGTAATTTTTAATCAGTTTCAAATATTTAATTAATTAAGGGAATTGCTTCTGATTATTGTACCACCTAGACGTTTTTTTATATAAAATTTTTATTTCACGCTGGTTCCTACACACATTTTCAATAGTGCTGGTACTGATGCTGTTTGTAATATGTTTTTTATTATTTTATTTTAATATTTCAATATATAATTTTATTAATAATTTATTATTATATTTGTCATAAGATATATTATATAATTCGTAGTTTTGATATGGTAGGATGGTTAGGGATGCATATTGATTTTAACTCATTTTAATAAATTTATTATACTTTATTATAGGGGTCTAATGCCGCGTACACACGGTCGGACTTTTCAGCTACAAAAGTCCGACAGTCTGTCCGACAGACTTCCGGCGGACTTTCGGCGGACTTGCGGCAGACTTTCTAACGAACGGACTTGCCTACACACGACCACACAAAAGTTCGACAGCCTAGTATGCGGTGTGACGTACACCAAGTCCGGCGAGACTATAAAACGGAAGTTCAATAGCCCGTACGACACCCTTTGGGCTCCTTCTGCTAATCTCGTGTTTATCTCGTGTTAGTAGAAGTTTGGTGAGAGACGATTCGCGCTTGTGAGACTCGTATTTTTCAGTTCGTTTTAACTGTTGTTCAGTCTGTGCTTGTGAGGTTTGTATCTGCTTTTCAGTGCGTTTGGTCAGTTGGCATTGAGAAATCTTTGTTTTATTGTCCGCTCGTTCCTGATTTTCAGGTCGCTCTTCACAGGCCTTGCTGTTCTTCAGTGCGTTCTGTTTAGTGCGTTCTGACCAGCCGACCGCTTTGAAACCATGTTACCTGTACGTACTCGTCGTCGAGCTCGTGCATTGTATGTGTTTGGTGCTGTAGTTTATTCTTCAGACCAAGACCAGTCCATGAACAGGGCGAGGAGGAGTTCATGGACCAAGAATTGGTTGCTCCAGCGTGACCAGTTCTGTCACATGCCATTGCTCCATGAGATCCGTGAGAATAATCCTGAGGATTTCAGGAACTTTCTCCGGATGACGGACCCAGTTTTTGACCGTTTGTTGGCTTTGCTGACCCCCTATATCAGCAGGCAGGATACCTGCATGAGGCAAGCCATCACTCCGGAGCAGAGGCTAGTTGGTACTTGGCGACAGGGAGAAGCCTGCAGGACCTCAAGTTCTCGACAGGCATCTCCCCCCAGGCTCTGGGGATCATTATCCCAGAGACCTGTTCTGCCATCATCCAGGTCCTGCAGAAGGACTATATTAAGGTAAGATATTTTTCTTTTATTAGCATCACATGTTCTTTTATGTAATCTTTGATAATGTAATGTATTTCTTGCCTCAAACACTATGCAATATATTGTGAATGTCCCCTTTTTCGCCTCACACATGCAGGATTTTTTTCCTGTTCTTTTTTGTCATGCATGTATATTTTCCTTCAATAACCTCCCCAGCATGCAATGATGGGAACATATCCACCTAGTCTACTCATTTTGAATGTATTTTGTTTGAGTGTATTTAGCGTGCTTATAATTAGCAATTAGCTTGATTTCCCAACCCCCCACCTAAACTCAATCCAAATAGTGTGCTTATAATTAGCAATTAGCTTGATTTCCCAACCCCCCACCCCTCACCTAAACTCAATCCAAATAGTGTGCTTATAATTAGCAATTAGCTAGATTTACCAACCCCCCCCCCCACCCTCGTAAAAATTTGCTTGAATGTTCTGTGGTGTTGATTTGTATAAAGCAAATATATGTTGCACTTTGCAAAATGCATGTGCACTCTACAAGTGCATTTGTTCCAGTGCTTTAGTAAATGAGCAGAAGCTCTGCTGATTTCCATCATCAAATCATATGCAAGCCACAAAGTGTTTTCATTAATTGCCCTTGCATGTGATTGTGTACTCCTTGCAACATGACTGCCTTTTTACCTTACCTCATTTACTGTAAGCTGGGTAGCAACTGCACTTGCAGAGTGCGACAACTGCAGTCTTGTTGCCTTTTTAGTCCCTAAATTCCTGCGTGTCCTAAAAGTAATCTTTTTTATGTATTTCACAACCCCCTAAAATTTAATCAATGTTCCATCAGAGGGGGTGAGCAATCTGATAAGTGTGCCTTTCCATATTAGTTATTCCAGAAGATTTAAATTATTTAATGTTCTACTGATGCTGGGGAATAAGTTTTTTAATTGTATAATTTTCTTGCAATGTTATCTTCAAAATTAATGATTTTGGTTTTCTTGTTTGATTCCCCAGTTTCCTTCAACGCCACAGGAATGGCAGACTGTGGCATCCCATTTTGCCACCCGTTGGGACTTTCCCAATTGTGGAGGGGCTATAGATGGGAAACATGTCCACATCGTGCCACCACCCCATTCGGGGTCATACTATTTTAATTATAAGGGGTTCCACAGTATTGTTTTAATGGCGGTGGTGTCGGCACACTATGAATTTTTATATGTGGACGTGGGGAAGAATGGCCGGATGTCGGATGGAGGAGTATTTGCCCAGACGGAGTTCTGCCAGCGTCTCCAGAGTGGTGGCCTGGGATTGCCACCTGATGCGGATAACGTGGAAGTACTCCCCTTTGTCTTCATTGCCGATGAAGCCTTCGCTCTGAGCAAGCACCTCATGAGGCCATTCCCCCAAAGAACCCTCACCCCGGAGAGGAGGGTTTTTAATTTCCGGCTGGCCAGAGCTAGAAGAGTGGTTGAGAATGCGTTTGGGATTCTGGCCAGCCGGTTCCGCCTGTTTCAAACCTCCATAAATTTGGCGGAATACAAACTTAATTTTATCATTTTATCGTGCTGCATCCTGCACAACTTTTTACACCAACATTCTCAAAATTATATGGGAACAGTTGGGCCTGAGGCCGGACTTATAGATGACAACCTTATGGGCCTGGATACTGTCCGTACTGGCTTGGCCCCCCAAAGTGCCCGTCAAGTTAGACAGCAATATGTTAATTATTTTATGGGTAGGGGGGCCATTGCAATGGGCCATGATATTTAAATATTTTAAATAAAAAAAATATTGCTGAAATCTTGAATTATATTTATTGCTTGCCTTTCTTTTGGGCTTTCTCCTAGGTTATGGTCGAGCAGTTGTAGTGCCAACTGTATTTTCCTTTTAAATGTCTAAATAAGCTCCATTGCCACTGTAAACAACTTTTTTACAATTATAACCAAACTGATACTGAGCATTGAAATAACAAACCACACATTTATTTAATTCCTAAGGAGATGTTTTTATTAATCGTTGTTATGCATTCAGTTATGCATTTAGTCTAAAATGTTCCTAGCCAAAAATATAATGATATCTGAATAATTTAGAAAAATATAATTATAGGAAAATATTTTTACAGAATCAAAAATACATTTTTTTTGGGCTTTTTGATTTTCGCAAACAGGCTTTATTTTTTTTTTTGGTTTTTTAAAATCTTTTTTTTTTTTTTAATTATTTTTAAAATCCATTTTTTTTTTTGTTTTTTTTTTAAATCAATTTTTTTTTTTGTTTTTTTTTAAATCAATTTTTTTTTTTTTAATTATTTTTAAAATCCATTTTTTTTTTTTTTTTTTTTAAATCAATTTTTTTTTTGTTTTTTTTTAAAATCCATTTTTTTTTTTTTGTTTTTTTTTAAAAACATTAAATAAATTATGTTAAACAGCCATATAATTTCTGCTAAAATAATAAAGAGAAGGCCCAGAATGGGGTCAGCAAAACAGGAAATGAAGGACATGATCGATGTTTTGGGGTTTCAAAAAGGGCATTTAGATTCGACCCAAAACATCAATCATGTCCTTCATTTCCTGCTGCATACGATCCAGCCCATTCCGCATTTCATCGATCTCCCCATTCCAGGCCATTATTTGACCAATTAGCCTTTGGGCACTGTCTGAGGTGAAATAGTCAGTTCTTGTACCTAAAGTGGAATGAAACAAAAAAATGTGTTTAGAAATATGCACACATACATAGTTTACCTTACCATAAAGCTGGTGTCTCAGACACTGACCTGGTGGGGTGCCCATGTCGCATAATTCCTGAACATCCTCGGGGTGGCGCTGTTGCTTGACTCAAGCACAACCAGATCACCTAAAATAGAGTAGAAAAATTACATAAAAGAAAAGGCAGCCATGCATAGATTACCGTAAGCTGCTGTGTCAGACACTCACCTGGTGGGGTGCCCATGTCGCCCACCTCTCCTTCCTCCACATCCTCAGTGGGGCTTGGGCTGATTTCCCAAGTATGTTCTTTGGCTTGGGGTGGACTGTGTTCTTGTTGGCTGAGTGATTTTTCCCCTATGTGAACCAAAAAATTAATATACTTAGCACACAGATATTTTAGTACATAGTAATTTTCAAACATTTGCAGTGAAGTGGTGTACAAATGTTCTGTTTGTGTAGAGTTCCTATTTTACCTCAATATTTAAAATTATAAAGACATATCGGATAGATAGATATCTAGATATCAATATCTATAAATATAGTTAATAATCTTTTGATCTCTCTCTCTCTCTCTATATCTGTAACAAAATATAAATATCTAACTAAATGTAAAGAAAAAAAAATATATAACTTAAAATATTCCAAAAGAATGTTTTACATTTCTATATCTATCTATATATCTACATCTATCTATATCTATATCTATATCTATATCTATATCTATATACATACATACACACATATATATATATATATATATATACACACATATATATATATATATATAGATATATAGATAGATATATCTATAGATATGTAACGATGTTTATTAAAAGATCGTTTGAAACGAGGAGCCAAAAAATCGTATAGGAATGAAAAGCACATGGAGCAGTATACAAGGTAATAAACACAAGAGAAAAACACGACAAGTACTTACTTTTTTTCAGCACTTACGGATCCGTCTGTACTGATCCGGCTCCCTGAGTTTGAGGTCAGACCATCTTTTTCGAATTTGATCCTTGGAGCGCTGGACCCCAAAAGAAGCCTGTAAAGTGTCCACCACCTTCGCCATTATTTTGGACTTGCGCAAATTTGGCCGGGCGTACGGCCCATACTTCCCATCATAGTCCTTTTTTTAAGAATGGCCACCATTTCTACCATCTCTTCAAAGGACATATTGGAGGCCTTAAATCTAGGCCTCACAGATCTTGACGTTCCGGCCTCCGGGCTTTCTTCGCTACCTGACGTACTACACACCTGATGTGTCTCCGCCATTATTCCCCCCACTACGCGCCGTAAATAAAAATGGGCGGAGAACATGAGTTAAAATCGAACGTCAGGGGCGGGCGACGCAGGCGGAGTTTCACACATGCGTAGTGTATAAAGAGGGGCCTTGTGCACGTGTCGTACGTACGTTCTGTGCGTCGAATTAGGGGGCGGAGAACATGAGTTAAAATCGAACGTCAGGGGCGGGCGACGCAGGCGGAGTTTCACACATGCGTAGTGTATAAAGAGGGGCCTTGTGCACGTGTTGTACGTACGTTCTGTGCGTAGGTGATAGTGGACCGGGACGTTACTAAACGAAGGTAATTTTAAAATTATATTTTTTTTGATGGTCATGACTTTGTAGCAAGCGGCCTATATGGCTTGACAGATTGATGAGGCCTACATAGGGAGAAGATGATGAGGGTTTAGTAGAAACCTAATAAGTGTTTTTTGTCTTGTGACTTTATCTTTTCCAGATATAATGAATCCCCTATTTAAGGATCCAGAGTTCCTTACAGCTTTCATTTCGAAATATCGAGAGATGAGGAATTTGTGGGAGGTGAAACACCCTCAGTATTATGCAAAGCATGTGAGGAAGTCAACGCTGGAGAGACTTCTGTCCTTTGTCCAGGCGACCATCCCGGAAGCAACAATGGAGACATTGCTCCGGAAAATTGGGGTCTTGAGGAATATGTATAAGAGGGAGCATAAGAAGATCCAGGAATCAATGAGATCAGGAGCATCAGCAGATGATGTTTATGTACCCAGGCTGTGGTACTACAATCAACTCAGTTTTCTTGATGACCAGACTGAAGCCAGGGCATCACTTTCAACCCTTCCCTCCACCCTTCCCTCCACCCCAGCAGAGGCTGATGAGGAGCAAGCTGGGTCTTCCATCCTGGATGAACCGGATATGACCATCTGGAGTCAGGTAAATTAGTTTAAACAATATTTACTGTACTAATATTAATGAGGTTAACTGGATGTTATAATTGTCTCAAAGATTTTTTCCCTCAAAATTGTGTATACATATCAATTGACAAGAGTGGCTAAATATGTTTGGCACCTGCTAGAAAAAATTAGGGTGTCTGATTAGACTCTTTTATTAAAGAGATGTATTCACATTGAATTTGCTAGTCATGAGAAGCAAATTGTGTGTCATTGATGAATCCCACAAAAAAAAACTAAAACTATGTCCTTTTTTTATACACAGGATGAGTCCATCCAGGAGGAATGTGTGGAAAGTGGCAGGCAGGAGGAGACCGGGCCCATGGACAGCCTGGAGGAGGCCGGATTCACCATCATCCTGGAGGAGGCTGGGCCCAGTGTCAGGCAGGAGGTGGCTGGTCCCAGTGAGGTGGCTGGGCCAAGTGAGGTGGCTGGTCCCAGTGAGGTGGCTGGTCCCAGTAGGAGCATGACCCAATCCCAAGTGCCTCCCCTCCGCCTTCCCAAAAAAAGGGCCAGGAAGGGGACGGTCACACAGGAGGCATCCCTGCGCCTCATGCAAGAGGCCACCCGTTTTTTGAGGAGCCCCCCCGAAGCGGAAGAGTCCTATGGCTGCTACTTAGCCAGCAGGCTTCTTCAAATGGATTGGGACCAGCGCCTCATTTGCGAGCGCCTATTTGGGGAAACTATCCAGAAGGGGCTGCAGGGCACGCTAACCCGAAACACCCAACTATATGAGGCAGCCCCTCCTCCTCCTCCTCCTCCTCCTCCTCCTCCTCCTCCTCCTCCTCCTCCTCCTCCTCCTCCTCCTCCTCCTCCTCCTCCTCCTCCTCCTCCTCCTCCTCCTCCTCCTCCTCCTCCTCCTCCTCCTCCTCCTCCTCCTGCCACAACTGAAACACCACAGCCACAGCCTCCAAAGAAGGCTACAGGGAAGGCTGCAGGGAAGGCTGCAGGGCAGCGTGGAGGAAAGGCTGCAGGGAAGAGAAGAAAGTGATGACCTGGGTTCAGTCTGGTCTGACAGAAGACGCAGGCTGTTGTAGGACCACAGTCTGGGGACATCTATATCATCTGCTGGTGCTGTTGATCTCTGGGATTCTTGGACCAGATTGTGCTCCCTCTTATATGGACTCCTCAAGATCCCAATTTTCTTGTACACCGACTTTTTCCAGCGTTGACTTCCTCTTTATTTTATTTTGACCATGAATAAATGGATCTTTTTTGAGTTTAGCAAAAGACTTTATGTGTTTTCTTTTAAATCATTGATTTTACACACAATGTTAAATTAACAAGGGACAACAATCTCATTGAGTTTGCAAAAACACACCAAAAATACATTAATAATGTTAATAATGTTCGAGTGGTAAGTCTTGAAAAAAAAAAAAGATACATAACCAAAAACGGGGCTTTGGGTTAACTTTATCTAAAAAATAAAAAAAAACACTATAAAAACAAAACTATAATAATGGGTTGTAATAAACAATAAGTCTAAAAATCATAAAATGTGCGTATCAAGTCCTTGATTTGTTATACTTATTGAGGCAGCGCTAAGTGTCCGATGTTATAAAACACTATATATAGAACAAATGTTTGAAGAGACAGGAAAGTTCAAAATTAAAGATGCAGTCTGTGGATGTGAAGGTAAACGTAGAAATCCTTTCACCAATAGCGATCACCGCGTGAGGGGGTCACCCCCCGTGAGATTGCACTCACCACAATATCAGTAATCACAGGCCTTTGAATAATGATCTTTAAATCTTTGCCGTCTCCTTAATTCAACCACCAGGTGGTGCAAGACCCTCTCGGTATGTATAACATGGGGAGAAAATGAAATGCCCTCACGCGGTGATCGCTATTGGTGAAAGGATTTCTACGTTTACCTTCACATCCACAGACTGCATCTTTAATTTTGAACTTTCCTGTCTCTTCAAACATTTGTTCTATTTATAGTGTTTTATAACATCGGACACTTAGCGCTGCCTCAATAAGTATAACAAATCAAGGACTTGATACGCACATTTTATGATTTTTAGACTTATTGTTTATTACATGTCCAAATTTTAAGGCAGCTGCTTGGGTCTGCTGCATCTGATTGCGGAGTGATTCTGAGGCGCGGATTGATGTGAGGCAGAGGCGAGTTTTTTCATTGTCCACACATTTCACAGTTTGGTATAATAATGGGTTCTTTGTGGTAACTTTACCAAACTAAAAAAATTACAAAAAAAAAAAAAAATACAAATGGGTTCTTTGTGGTAACTTTACAAACACAAAAAAAAGCAAAAAACAAATATAGAGATAAACATATAAAAAAGTTCAACAACAATCATAAAATAAATATCTGGATAAAAATTAGAAGAAAATATGACTCCACACAAAAAAAAAAAAAAAAAAAAGGGTAAAAAGTATTATTAGTATGGAAACATTGTTTTTAAAAAGCATACTATATCATTCATGAGATCAAAGAGAAAAAGAATCCAGAAATCAGTTTGGGAGAACTCTGAATATGAACAGCAAAACACCTTCGTTCTTTATAGCATTCGTAAAGAAGACATAAAATGCGCTGCATTCAACGATCACAGATTTTGCAGCGTGATGAATGTGCTACCTACAATACGAACACTAGTTTTACTAGACCGAGTGCTTCCGTTTAGTTTTTGCTTATGAGCATGCGTCGTTTTTTTGTCCGTCGGACTAGCATACAGACGAGCGGACTTCGGGGTCCGTCGTAGTTACGACGTAAAGATTTGAAGCATGTTTCAAATCTAAAGTACGTCGGATTTGAGGCTAAAAAAGTCAGTTGAAAGTCCGGAGAAGCCCACACACGATCAGATTACCAGCCAGCTTTAGTCCATCAGCGTCCGTTGGACTTTTGTAGACGAAAAGTCCGACCGTGTGTACGCGGCATAACACTTATGCCGCGTACACACGGTCGGACTTTTCGTCTACAAAAGTCCAACGGACGCTGACGGACTAAAGCTGGCTGGTAATCCGATCGTGTGTGGGCTTCTCCGGACTTTCAACTGACTTTTTTAGCCTCAAATCCGACGTACTTTAGATTTGAAACATGCTTCAAATCTTTCCGACGGACTCGAGTCCGGTCGAAAAATCTGGTCGAAAAATCCGCTCGTCTGTATGCTAGTCCGACGGACAAAAACCCACGCTAGGGCAGCTATTGGCTACTGGCTATGAACTTCCTTATTTTAGTCCGGTGTACGTCATCACGTAAGAATTCGACGGACTTTTGTGTGATCGTGTGTAGGCAAGTCTGTTCGTTAGAAAGTCCGTCGAAAGTCTGTCGGACAGGCTGTCGGACTTTTGTAGCTGAAAAGTCCCACCGTGTGTACGCGGCATTAGATCTCTTCTAGGATTTAAGTGATTTTTAGTAGTCTCTAAGGAGGAGAAGTTCACGCAGCTTAGTATTTGTTTTATTAAGATGACATATGGTATCTATATTTTTTAATATTATTTTTTAGTATTATTTTTATGCATGTGTTTTATAAAGGTTTATCTGATTCATATTATGGTGAGGCTTGTATATAGTATTATATGAGGTGCGGTGTGGTGGCTCCTATATGCACAGCTCCATCCTGGCTTACTAATATACATTATTAAAATACATTACAATTAACTAGGATCACTTTTATTTACCATCACGATCTACTGGAGTATTTAAGATTAGATAATTTATCAAGGAGCTGGTTAAGTGCTGTCATTTGCTGATATTAGTAATTGGTTGTTTTGTGGTGTAGCCCATCACTAGAGCTGTCCGCGGACCTAGGCAAAATGGCCGCCGACACGGCTCTATTAGATGATGAGCGCTGTGTGACATGGCTCTACCTTCCAATTACCACACATAATTAGAGCCTAACACACTATAGACTGGTGGTCACAGGCAAAATGGCCGCCAGCCGGTCCCTTTAGCTATTTGTTTCCTATTACAGCTGTCGGCGGTCCTCGGCAAAATGGCCGCCATCGGCATATATAAATCACACTGTACATCCGTCCAATGATATCCCCCAGAGGAAGGCACGTGATCCCTGTGCCGAATACGCGTCGGGGAGGGGTAGGACGGAGCTGTCAGCAGTGGAGGAGGTCATTACATACCACACCGCACGCCATACGAATCGCTACTTCCTTTTTCAACCTGTATAGTTTGGTGCACTGTAGTACCCATCCAATGTGAGTACCCTCCTGGAGGACTTTCTTTTATCCAATAAATGTCCTGGCTATATTACACCATGGAGTTCTTCTTTCTGTTTCTTCTATGAATGTGGATTTTGGCTTTACCTGTGAGGAGTGCATTTACATCATTGTATCCTGAGTGAGCCCAGGAGTGGCCCCAATGCGTATTCTGACACCGTTTAATTACTGTGTCACACGATTAAAGGTGAGCGCAAGCACATGTGGGGTGTCACGGGAGAGCACATCTTGCTTGTTGTGATTCGGACACCCTTCAGGAGAAGCATGATGGACACTTATTTTGTGGACACTATTTATTCACGTTTGTTTTCTGCAATTTGGATTTGCTGACTATGTTGAACACTTAAATGTCACAGGATAGTGTTTGGCATTTATATTTTATTTATGCACGGTGCACTTTTCAACAGTATTACCACGATTGCACTTTTTTCATATGCACTTGGAGATTTATATAAAGGTTTGCACATTATATTTATACATGTACGGTTTCACTAGCATATTTATTATGGTTTAATTTAATTATTTTTACACGGTATTTCTTTTATTCTATGAATATATTTTTTATTTATTCTTATATTGTATTAGCGCGGGCACAATTATTATTTACGTATTAAGTTACACGGAATGAAACGTGGTTTAGTGCTTGCAGCTTAAATAATATTAGTTAAACTCCTTAGAGGCATCAGTCCACCTGTGGCTCGCAAGAAACCCATACTTTGTTTGCAACTGGTTAAATCTGGTCTGACCCAGTGCAATATAGGGCTATATAAAGGAGGTTCCGTTTAGTCAGGCTCATTCGCCTCAGAAGACAGGATCTGTGGTGTTCTAGGAGTTATCTCCATTGAGCAAACAGAGTCTTCTGAGGCCAGAAGATGAGCCTGATGCGGCGGCTGATCGAACGAGCCGGCGAAGAAGGAGGCGACGAATGGATCCGCCGATGCCTAGACCTACCACGGGCTTCGTGTCAAGAGGCTCCGGTGGGAGCCACAACAGCCGCAGGAGGTTCGGTGAGTTCGGCGGCAGAAGTCGCGATGTCGGCGGTGAAATCCATAGTCAGTGAGCCTGCGTCACGGCCGGATGCGGAAGACGCCGATCGGATGAGGGAAGTTCCGAGTCACAGGCTTAGTGACCCCTCGGCAGCAAGGAGTGGCTCAGCGAAGAGAAGGCGTATCCCTCGCCAAAGACACTCCCCTTCGCCACCAGCTGCCAGAAGAACCGAGCGGTCATCTTCGGGAGGAGGCAGCACATCGGGAGGCATGGCTAGAGGCGCGGCTAGAGCATCACATACTCCCAGAGTAAGTAGAATCTTGGCTGAAGGTTCGGCCGGAGGCGTGTCCAGTGGCATGTCAAGAGGCAGAGCCAGAGGCGGGGCTTCCACATGGCATTCATTCGTCACTCAGCAAGATGTAGCATCGTCATGGCAACCAGTAGCGCAGCCGGAGGTCAGTATGAGAACTGCATTTGAATTGCCTAGCAGCCCAGTTCCAGCTATTCAAGCATACAGAGAAATTGAGGAGGCTAGCTTACTAGTTTCTCAGGATGGCCAGCACACACAGCTGCAGGGGAATGGTGAGTCAGCTACTGTTTCTAGTCTAGGTAATATAGCTGAGCTATTGGCCAAATTAGCTAAAGATATTAACTCAGCTGCTAGCCAGGCTCGAGCTTTGCCAACTCAAGAGAATACAGTTATGGGAATCTGGGTGCCACCTAGTGGTTTGTTAGCTAATGATCAGTCACCAGATTCCAACACTGCATATCAATTAGCCAGATCACAGAATTTACCTGAAACATGTTTAATGGAATCCATTGCTTGTGCAATCTCTCCATTAGGTTATCATTTAGCTAATACAGTGAAAGAAAAAATTTGGAGAGGAGAATTTTTAGACATGTTATCTTTACTTCCTTCTTCTAAAGAGTTTATCGTTAAAGAAAAGAAAGAAGAGGATGATAGAAGGAGACCAGTTACTAGGTCTTTTAATAACTGGTTACAGGCTTTTTGCATTTTTTCTGGTATTATGTGTGAAAAATTTCCAGAAAAAAGCATGGGCCTTTTTCAACATCTGGACATTGTTCTAGAGGCTTTTAGAAATTTTGGTGGTTCTGCATGGTTTAATTACGATGAGGCTTTTCGCCAAAAATTATCGGTCCATTCAACATTAAATTGGGGAGTGAAGGATGTGGGCCTTTGGCTCAATCTTTTTCTTCCCCAAAGACCAAGTTTTGTTAAGCAGAGCCAGATTTCTCAGCCTTCCAACAATCCCAGCTATAGAAAAGGAATCTGTTTCAACTTCAATGATGGTCAGTGCAAATGACCAAACTCGTGCAAATATCGTCATGAGTGTGCCTTCTGCACAGGAACACATCCAATTTCAAAGTGTTTCAAAAAGATATCAGCAAATAACCAACAATCAGGGAATGTTCACAAAAGCAATTACACCGGTGAAATTGCCAAATATGCTCCCATGGCTCCGAATATTTCCAGACAAGTTGAAGGCCCAGCTGCTAATTGAAGGCTTTAGAGATGGATTTTCTCTACCAGTTTTTTTCCGGTAAAGGATGTGCTTTGGTTAATAACCTTAAATCTGTAGATCATTTCTCGGATGTAGTATCTGAAAAAATTTTGAATGAAATTAGGGAAGGTAGGGTTGCAGGTCCTTTTGGTTCTCCTCCTTTTAGTGCTTTCAGAATTTCCCCTTTAGGAATTGTACCAAAGAAAGAGAAAAATTCCTTTATACTGATTCATCATTTATTATTCCCTTCAGGTCAATCTCTTAATGATCAGATTAATAATAGTCTTTCGTCAGTTACTTATGCCTCTTTTGAGGACGCTTTGTCAAAACTGAGACATTTAGGAAAGGGGGCCCTCATGGCAAAAGCTGATATTAAATCGGCATTTTGCCTTCTTCCTATTAACCCAGCATGTTTTAACTCTTTATGTTTTTTCTTTAATAATCAATTTTCTTTTGACAAATGTTTACCAATGGGTTGCTCTTTATCTTGTTTTTATTTTGAGTCTTTTTCATCTTTTTTAGAGTGGGTGGTTAGTGTAGAATCTGGTTCGCGATTTTTAATTCATTATTTGGATGATTTTTTATTTTTAGGTTCGGCTGATTCTTTTGAATGTTCATTGGTATTGGAGACATTTTTTAAGATATGTAATGTTTTTGGTATTCCGCTAGCTTTTGAAAAGACGGCCTGGCCTTTAACTTGTCTTGAGTTTAGGCATTACTATTGATTCAGAATTAATGGAATTTAGGTTGCCTAAGGAAAAGATAGACAAACTTACATCTTTACTGTTGGTTATAATAAGAAAAAAGAAGGTATGCCTAAAGGACATGCAGTCCCTATTAGGCCTGTTGGCCTTTGCTTCCAGAGTTATGCCAGTAGGAAAACATTTTTCTAGGAAATTATATATGTCTATTTCGGGATTAAAATCCCCTTTTTTCTCATATTAGAATAACTCACGATATGAGAGAAGATTTATTAGTTTGGTTACAATTTCTTACATATGTTAATGGTAAATCTGTATGGCAAGAGGAATTTATTTTGGATAAAGACTTTTTTCTGTTCACTGACGCTGCTGGATCTTGCGGCTTTGCAGCGATTTGGCAAGCCCAGTGGTGTGCGGATAGTTGGAATTCCAAGTGGCAGAAGAAAGGTTTTTTTAAAGAACATAGTTCTTTTAGAATTGTTTCCGATAATTGTAGCTCTAGAAATTTGGGGTACTTTAAAAATAAGAGAATATTAGTTAGGACTGATAACAAAGGAGTAATGTATGCGATTAACTGTTTAACTTCTAAATCTCCACCGGTCATTGTCCTGTTGCGGTATATGATTTTCAAATGTCTAACTTTAAACATTTGGCTGAAAGCAATTCATGTGGCAGGTAAGGACAATGACATGGCGGACTCCTTGTCTCGCTTTCAGATGGATCGATTTTTTTCAGCTGTTTCCAGATGCGGACAAAATAGGAATAAAGTGTCCTCCCAAATTATGGGATCTGGTCTGAATTCAATATCGGAATATATTAGTAATTCGGTTGCACCTTCGACACTGGCTGGATATCAATCGGCCTGGTTGCTTTGGCTGTCTTTTCTAAATTCAATCCAAGAACCTGCAGGTTCTTTTTCTGAAAATTTAGTACTACTCTTTTTAAATGTTCTATTTGATAAAGGATATTCGTGGTATTATGTACAAAGGACCCTTTCCGGAGTTTCATTTTTTTCTTAAGCTTAAGAATTTACCTTCTTGTTTGCATCTGTTCTCAGTTCGTCAAGCGTTGATGGGTTATAAAAAAAGAAATTCTACATGGGACCAGCGTAAACCTATTACTCCAGATATATTAAGTAAACTCTGTTTTTTCTATTACATTTTTTGGTGCGCTTAGAGTGTCAGAATTATTTTTTACACAGGTCAATGACATTATTATTTCCGACGCAATGGTCAACGGTAAGAATTTTTATTAGAAGGTCAAAAACTGACCAACTAGGCAAAGGCATTTGGATTAATTTATATGCTTGTAATAGTTCTCCTATTTGCCCTGTTCATTTATTAAGCAAGTATTTATTCCATTAGACCTTTCCTGTATGATAATTTTTTCATACATGAGTCTGGTTCCCCATTAACGAAGTATCAATTCAAGTGTGTGTTCAAGAGATGTTTAGAAAAGTTAAAATTGCAGAATTCTCACCTTACATCACACTCTTTTAGAATTGGAACAGCTACAGAAGCAGCTAGGTTAGGGTTAGACACTAATATGATAAAAAAAAAGTGGGTAGATGGAAATCTGACAGTTATCTTTTATATATTCGACCTAATCATTCTTTCTGATTCATTTCAGGTAAATGCCGGATAATATGGATTGTTGGACATTCCTATGTGTTCTGGGCACATCTGAGAGCTAAGAATAGAGTGTATTCTAACAATTTAGGTCTGGACCCTTTGCAGTTTAGAATTTTTTGGTATGGGAAAAGAGGTATGGTGTGGGAGAATTTAATGTCTGAAATAGGTAGGCTTCTCCATCGTTTTCCACCTCCAGATGTATTGACTATACATCTGGGGGGGGGAACGATATCGGAAAACAAAAAACATTAGACATCATTTTTAAAATTAGAGATGATTTACACAGGTTACAATTGTCTTTTCCTCACACTGTTATTGTTTTTTCAGAGATAGTACAAAGGTTAAGTTGGCTTTCTCCACCTTCCATGCACCATGGGGAAAATTTAGAAAGAGAGTGAATAGGGTAGTTGCAAAATTTCTACAGGCATTAGGTACAATTTCATTTAGGCATATGGAATTAGATGGAAACATAAAAGGTCTATACAGAGAGGATGGCATTCATTTATCCGACATTGGTTTGGATATTTTTAATACCAATTTGAGTACTTGTGTTAAGATGGCCGCGGTGTGGGGTGTTGGTGACAGGTGGTGTTGAATCCACCTGTCCTTTGGATAATTTGGTTTCTGATAAAATTTATGCAGCCTGAGCCGTAGGGCTAGGTTGTTTTAAGTTTATTGAGTTGGTGTTATTATAATAAATATAATATTGTCTTTAAACCAATAATAAAGCAGCTGCGGCCTTATTTATCCAACACTTGTCTGAGTTTATTATTATAAGTTATTATAGTATTTAGTTATTAAGGATTCCTGCCTGCTGTCCCATGATAGGAAAAAGGGGTAAACGGTTTCAATAACCCCTTTTTCCTCATGGGAAAGTGGCAGGATGGGCAGTTTCAAGTTCCCCCTTTTGGGAGCCAGATAAGGCTCCCAGGTGGACACCTGGTACTCACATGGCCTTGGGGGATAGTACATGTGACTTTCCCGGGCTTTGGGGGTGCTAAGGCTGAGAACTGGTTAAATCTGGTCTGACCCAGTGCAATATAGGGCTATATAAACGGGGTTCCGTTTAGTCAGGCTCATTCGCCTCAGAAGACAGGATCTGTGGTGTTCCCCTCCCCCCTCCCAAATTTTTTTTTTTTTTGTCGCGGCTGTAATTATGTGGTGGTGTCACCTTTGTTTAAATAAAAAAAATAAAAAAAAGATTTTAATACAAAGGGGGACAAATCTGTTTTTGAAGTTGTCTGTTATTAATTTATGATATGGATAATTTGGTTTCTGATAATATTTATGCAGCCTGAGCCGTAGGGCTAGGTTGTTTTAAGTTTATTGAGTTGGTGTTATTATAATAAATATAATATTGTCTTTAAACCAATAATAAAGCAGCCGTGGCCTTATTTCTCCAACACTTGTCTGAGTTTATTATTATAAGTTATTATAGTATTTAGTTATTAAGGATTCCTGCCTGCTGTCCCATGACATTTCTGAGGTAAAATGGTGCAACATTGTGGAGATATTAGAGTGGATGGAGGTTTGCAGAGTAAGAAGCATATCTCTTAAGGTAGCGTCCAGCACTAGCTGGTTTGTAGTAGGATATGCATCAATGGAGTTATCTATAGCTGGGCACAGAGGGGGAGCTAATGTACTGTGGCTCACCTCAGCGTCCTCTGCTGTGTCCTGCGATACCCTCAGTTTTGATTTAGCTGGGCTAGTGGATGGAGTGGAGGCTAGGGAGCCGTTCCCAGGCGGGTGAGAATAAAGGCAGTGCAGTCGTTACAGCAGTCGGCTGTGTCTGAGGATCTCGGGCCGCCGCGGGATGCAGCCGCATTAATGCCAGAGCCATTTTGGGAGGTGTTTTTGCAAGGATAAAACTCTGTGAGTGTCCGCGGGACTGAACGATCATTTCTCCACTTGGAAAGTTCCTGCCAGCCCGGCGAGTCGATCAACCCATTCGCAGTGGGTATAGAGGGTGATCACCTGTCGCTGTGTGTCTTAGAAAGCCGCCGTCCCTGAGAGCCGTTTCAACAGGCAGCCATCTTGGTCGGCTTCCGGCCACGCTCCCCATTTTATTGGGATTTTATGTGATAGACCAACACAAAGTGGCACATAATTGTGAAGTGGAAGGAAAATGAGAAAATGTTTTTCAAAATGTTTTACAAATTTCTGAAAAGTATGGCATGCATTTGTATTCAGCCCCCTTTACTCTGATACCCCTAACTAAAATCTAGTGGATCCAATTGCCTTTAGAAGTCATCTAATTAGTAAATAGAGTCCACCTGTGTGTAATTTAATCTCAGGATAAATACAGCTGTTCTGTGAAGCCCTCAGAGGTTTGTTAGAGATCCTTAGTGAACAAACAGCATCATGAAGGCCAAGGAACACATCAAACAGGTAAGAGATAAGGTTGTAGAGAAGTATAAAGCAGGGTTAGGTTATGAAAAAAATATCCCAAGATTTGAACATCTCACGGAGCATTGTTTAGTCCATCATCCGAAAATGGAAAGAGTATGGCACAACTGCAAACCTACCACGACATGGCCATCCACCTAAACTCACAGGCCAGGCAAGGAGAGCATGAATCAGAGAAGCAGCCAAGAGGCCCATGGTAACTGGAAAAGCTGCAGAGATCCGCAGCTCAGGTGGGAGAATCTGTCCACAGGACAACTATTAGTCAGGCACTCCACAAATCTGGCCAGTAAAGGACTGTGTGGACATAGCCTAGCTGTATCTTTAACCACTTGCCGACCGCCTAACGCAGATATACTGCGGCAGAATGGCACGGGCAGGCAGAATCACGTTCCCATACGTGATCTGCCTCCCGCGGGAGGGGGGTCCGATCGGCCCTGGTGCCAGCGGCGGTCGGCATTTCACTGGGAGCGTCGGGAGGCGAGGGGGAGACCATCCGATCGTGGCCCCCCCCTCGCGATCGCTCCCAGCCAATGGGAATCCTCCCCTGCCTGTGTGTAGTTTTACACAGGCAGAGGATGTGATGTCATCTCTCCTCGGCTCTGCAGTTTCCGTCCCAGCGCCGAGGAGAGAAGACATGTGAGTGCACACAACACAAACACACACAGTAGAACATGCCAGGCATACTTTACACCCCCGACCCCCCCCCCGATCCCCCCCCAATCACCCCCCCCCCCTGTCACAAACTGACACCAAGCAGTATTTTTTTTTTTTTTCTGATTACTGCTAGGTGTCAGTTTGTGACAGTTACAGTGTTAGGGCAGTGAGTATTACCCCCCTTTAGGTCTAGGGTACCCCCCTAACCCCCCCTAATAAAGTTTTAACCCCTTGATCACCCCCCATCACCAGTGTCACTAAGCGATCATTTTTCTGATCGCTGTATTAGTGTCGCTGGTGACGCTAGTTAGGGACGTAAATATTTAGGTTCGCCGTCAGCGTTTTATAGCGACAGGGACCCCCATATACTACCTAATAAATGTTTTAACCCCTTGATTGCCCCCTAGTTAACCCTTTCACCACTGATCACCGTATAAGTGTTACGGGTGACGCTGGTTAGTTCGTTTATTTTTTATAGTGTCAGGGCACCCGCCGTTTATTACCGAATAAAGGTTTAGCCCCCTGATCGCCCGGCGGTGATATGCGTCGCCCCAGGCAGCGTCAGATTAGCGCCAGTACCGCTAACACCCACCTCCCTTAGTGGTATAGTATCTGTACGGATCAATATCTGATCCGATCAGATCTATACTAGTGTCCCCAGCAGTTTAGGGTTCCCAAAAACGCAGTGTTAGCGGGATCAGCCCAGATACCCGCTAGCACCTGCGTTTTTCCCCTCCGCCTGGCCCAGCCCACCCAAGTGCAGTATCGATCGATCACTGTCACTTACAAAACACTAAACGCATAACTGCAGCGTTCGCAGTCAGGCCTGATCCCTGCGATCGCTAACAGTTTTCTTGGTAGCGTTTTGGTGAACTGGCAAGCACCAGCCCCAGGCAGCGTCAGGTTAGCGCCAGTACCGCTAACACCCACGCACGCACCGTACACCTCCCTTAGTGGTATAGTATCTGAACGGATCAATATCTGATCCGATCAGATCTATACTAGTGTCCCCAGCAGTTTAGGGTTCCCAAACACGCAGTGTTAGCGGGATCAGCCCAGATACCTGTTAGCACCTGCGTTTTGCCCCTCCGCCCGGCCCAGCCCACCCAAGTGCAGTATCGATCGATCACTGTCACTTACAAAACACTAAACGCATAACTGCAGCGTTCGCAGAGTCAGGCCTGATCCCTGCGATCGCTAACAGTTTTTTTGGTAGCGTTTTGGTGAACTGGCAAGCACCAGCCCCAGGCAGCGTCAGGTTAGCGCCAGTACCGCTAACACCCACGCACGCAGCATACACCTCCCTTAGTGGTACAGTATCTGATTAATATCTGATCTGATCAGATCTATACTAGCGTCCCCAGCAGTTTAGGGTTCCCACAAACGCAGTGTTAGCGGGATCAGCCCAGATACCTGCTAGCACCTGCGTTTTGCCCCTCCGCCCGGCCCAGCCCAGCCAATTCAAGTGCAGTATCGATCAATCACTGACACTTACAAAACACTAAACGCATAACTGCAGCGTTCGCAGAGTCAGGCCTGATCCCTGTGATTGCTAACAGTTTTTTTGGTAGCGTTTTGGTGAACTGGCAAGCACCAGCGGCCTAGTACACCCCGGTCGTAGTCAAACCAGCACTGCAGTAACACTTGGTGATGTGGCGAGTCCCATAAGTGCAGTTCAAGCTGGTGAGGTGTCAAGCACAAGTAGTGTCCCGCTGCCACCAAAAAGACAAACACAGGCCCGTCGTGCCAATAGTGCCCTTCCTGCTGCATTCGCCAATCTTAATTGGGAACCCACCGCTTCTGCAGCGCCCGTACTTCCCCCATTCACATCCCCAACCAAATGCAGTCGGCTGCATGAGAGGCATTTTCTTTATGTCCTCTCGAGTACCCCTACCCAACAAACCCCCCCAAAAAAGATGTTGTGTCTGCAGCTAGCGCGGATATAGGCGTGACACCCGGTATTATTGTCCCTCCTGTCCTGACAATCCTGGTCTTTGCATTGGTGAATGTTTTGAACGCTACCATTCACTAGTTTAGTATTAGCGTAGGGTACAGCATTCCACAGACTAGGCACACTTTCACAGGGTCTCCCAAGATGCCATCGCATTTTGAGAGACCCGAACCTGGAACCGGTTACAGTTATAAAAGTTAGTTACAAAAAAAAAGTGTAAAAAAAAAAAACATACAAAAATATAAAAAAAAAAAAAAGTTGGCGTTTTATTGTTCTCTCTCTCTCTCTATTGTTCTGCTCTTTTTTACTGTATTCTATTCTGCAATGTTTTATTGTTATTATGTTTTATCATGTTTGCTTTTCAGGTATGCAATTTTTTTATACCTTACCGTTTACTGTGCTTTATTGTTAACCATTTTTTTGTCTTCAGGTACGCCATTCACGACTTTGAGTGGTTATACCAGAATGATGCCTGCAGGTTTAGGTATCATCTTGGTATCATTCTTTTCAGCCAGCGGTCGGCTTTCATGTAAAAGCAATCCTAGCGGCTAATTAGCCTCTAGACTGCTTTTACAAGCAGTGGGAGGGAATGCCCCCCCCAACGTCTTCCGTGTTTTTCTCTGGCTCTCCTGTCTCAACAGGGAACCTGAAAATGCAGCCGGTGATTCAGCCAGCTGACCATAGAGCTGATCAGAGACCAGAGTGGCTCCAAACATCTCTATGGCCTAAGAAACCGGAAGCTACGAGCATTTTATGACTTAGATTTCGCCGGATGTAAACAGCGCCATTGGGAAATTGGGAAAGCATTTTATCACACCGATCTTGGTGTGGTCAGATGCTTTGAGGGCAGAGGAGAAATCTAGGGTCTAATAGACCCCAATTTTTGCAAAAAAGAGTACCTGTCACTACCTATTGCTATGATAGGGGATATTTAGATTCCCTGAGATAACAATAAAAATGATTTAAAAAAAAAATGAAAGGAACAGTTTAAAAATAAGATAAAAAAATAATAATAATAAAGAAAAAAAAAAAAAAAAAAAAAAAAGGACCCCTGTCCCCCCTGCTCTCGCGCTAAGGCGAACGCAAGCGTCGGTCTGGCGTCAAATGTAAACAGCAATTGCACCATGCATGTGAGGTATCACCGCGAAGGTCAGATCGAGGGCAGTAATTTTAGCAGTAGACCTCCTCTGTAAATCTAAAGTGGTAACCTGTAAAGGCTTTTAAAGGCTTTTAAAAATGTATTTAGTTTGTCGCCACTGCACGTTTGTGCGCAATTTTAAAGCATGTCATGTTTGGTATCCATGTACTCGGCCTAAGATCATCTTTTTTATTTCATCAAACATTTGGGCAATATAGTGTGTTTTAGTGCATTAAAATTTAAAAAAGTGTGTTTTTTCCCCAAAAAATGCGTTTGAAAAATCGCTGCGCAAATACTGTGTGAAAAAAAAAATGAAACACCCACCATTTTAATCTGTAGGGCATTTGCTTTAAAAAAAATATAATTTTTGGGGGTTCAAAGTAATTTTCTTGCAAAAAAAAAATTATTTTTTTATGTAATCAAAAAGTGTCAGAAAGGGCTTTGTCTTCAAGTGGTTAGAAGAGTGGGTGATGTGTGACATAAGCTTCTAAATGTTGTGCATAAAATGCCAGGACAGTTCAAACCCCCCCCAAATGACCCCATTTTGGAAAGTAGACACCCCAAGCTATTTACTGAGACTCATGTCGAGTCCATGGAATATTTTATATTGTGACACAAGTTGCGGGAAAGAGACAATTTTTTATTTTTTTTATTTTTTTTTGCGCAAAGTTGTCACTAAATGATATATTGCTCAAACATGCCATGGGAATATGTGAAATTACACCCCAAAATACATTCTGTTGCTTCTCCTGAGTACGGGGATACCACATGTGTGAGACTTTTTGGGAGCCTAGCCGCGTACGGGACCCCGAAAACCAAGCACCGCCTTCAGGCTTTCTAAGGCCGTAAATTTTTGATTTCACTCTTCACTGCCTATCACAGTTTCGGAGGCCAGGGAATGCCCAGGTGGCAAAAAACCCCCCCAAATGACCCCATTTTGGAAAGTAGACACCCCAAGCTATTTGATGAGAGGTATAGTGAGTATTTTTCAGACCTCACTTTTTGTCACAAAGTTTTGAAAATTGAAAAAAGAAAAAAAAAATTTTCTCGTCTTTCTTTATTTTCAAAAACAAATGAGAGCTGCAAAATACTCACCATGCCTCTCAGCAAATAGCTTGGGGTGTCTACTTTCCAAAATGGGGTCATTTGGGGGGGGTTGTGCCACCTGGGCATTCCATGGCCTCCAAAACTGTGATAGGTAGTGAGGAGTAAAATCAAAAATGTACGCCCTTAGAAATCCTGAAGGCAGTGATTGGTTTTCGGGGCCCCGTACGCGGCTAGGCTCCCAAAAAGTCCCACACATGTGGTATCCCCATACTCAGGAGAAGCAGCTAAATGTATTTTGGGGTGCAATTCCACATATGCCCATGGCCTGTGTGAGCAATATATCATTTAGTGACAACTTTGTGCAAAAAAAAAAAAAAAAATTGTCACTTTCCCGCAACTTGTGTCAAAATATAAAACATTCCATGGACTCAACATGCCTCAAAGCAAATAGCTTGGGGTGTCTACTTTCCAAAATGGGGTCATTTGGGGGGGTTTTATGCCATCTGGGCATTTTATGGCCTTCAAAACTGTGATAGGTAGTGAGGAGTAAAATCAAAAATGTACGCCCTTAGAAATCCTGAAGGCAGTGATTGGTTTTCGGGGCCCCGTACGCGGCTAGGCTCCCAAAAAGTCCCACACATGTGGTATCCCCATACTCAGGAGAAGCAGCTAAATGTATTTTGGGGTGCAATTCCACATATGCCCATGGCCTGTGTGAGCAATATATCATTTAGTGACAACTTTTTGTAATTTTTTTTTGTCATTATTCAATCACTTGGGACAAAAAAAATGAATATTCAATGGGCTCAGCATGCCTCTCAGCAAATTCCTTGGGGTGTCTACTTTCCAAAATGGGGTCATTTGTGGGGGTTTTGTACTGCCCTGCCATTTTAGCACCTCAAGAAACGACATAGGCAGTCATAAATTAAAGTCTGTGTAAATTCCAGAAAATGTACCCTAGTTTGTAGGCGCTATAACTTTTGCGCAAAAGAATAAATATACACTTGACATTTTTTTTACCAAAGACATGTGGCCGAATACATTTTGGCCTAAATGTATGACTAAAATTGAGTTTATTGGATTTTTTTAGAACAAAAAGTAGAAAATATCATTTTTTTTCAAAATTTTCGGTCTTTTTCCGTGTATAGCGCAAAAAATAAAAACGGCAGAGGTGATCAAATACCATCAAAAGAAAGCTCTATTTGTGGGAAGAAAAGGACGCAAATTTCGTTTGGTTACAGCATTGCATGACCGCGCAATTACAAGTTAAAACGACGCAGTGCCGAATTGTAAAAAGTGCTCTGGTCAGGAAGGGGGTAAAACCTTCCGGGGCTGAAGTGGTTAAGTTTTTCATTTTCATCTTGCCAGTTCTCTTATATAGCTGGTTTCTCTAGATATAGACGCTAATATAATTTTGTCTGAATTGCCCTGAATCAAAGGCTGCAAAATTGTGTTAGTGTTTTCACTTACTCAGATACTCAGATGTATTATATACTCAGGTTCAAATTGACTTATTTTTTTCATAAAGCTTAACTTAACCACTTGAGTACAAGTCTGTATATACAGTACCCCTTCAATACCAGGCCATGTTTCTAGTGCTGATAGTTTGACTATCCAAGGTTGGAAATAAAAAAAAAACATGCTGGTATTGAGGAGGTTAAAGCAAGGAGCTTGGTAATAGTTCATTAGATATAGTGCATCATGTGTACAGGTCAAACAAAGAAGGTTGAGGAGGTGCATGGGTTAATGTACAGGTCACATACAGTGGGAGAATAGGGATGAGGGGGGTAATGTGCAGGATAAGGAGGGTGAAGGAACTAACCTACAGGTCACATAGAGAGACAAGATAAAGATGAAATGTACAGTGGTTATGGGGTGGGGGAGAGGGGGTTAAAGGGCTAATAAATTATCCCACTACCCTAATCTGTCCAACTATCTCCTACTCTGTTCCCTTTTAGAAGATCCCAAAAGACTCTCCCCTTCAGAGAAGCCTATTTTGTCCATACCTAACAACTATTTTTATTTTCTCCATCAGATTATACCCCACGGTTATTTCCTTTACTATGACTTGACCCTCCCCCCTAGATTGTAAGCTCGAACAAGCACTGTGCATACTGTTGGCGCTATATAAATCCTGTATAATAATAATAATATTTAAAAACACTCACCGTAAGTTTTCTGCCCTCTTCATTCATTAATCTTCCCCAATAAATTCCTACTTCCTCCCCTTCCTCCATTATGAGAGGAAGGGTTGGCCTCTGAGATGTAAACAATAATGTTTGCATTTGTGCTTGGTGTGATCATCCACGCAATTATGAGGTACATAGCCACTCTGGTTAGCTATGTACATTATGCCTGTGATCTGAGCCATCTAATGACAGCTCAAATGACAGTGATTTGTGGTTGCACTGGCCGTCCTCGTGTGTTTTCTAAAGTGGCTTTACAAACAGCACTCCAGAAATACACATCCACCTTTCATGACATTTTTTTTACAATATGGTGGTAGTGATATGGGTAAGACTGTGTACAAAGATCCCCCAAACCTTTATTATGTGAGCATTGTTCTGTGCTATGGGAGTGTATATGCAGGGTGGCCCTGGCATGACCCCATATACCTATCTTGGATATGTTCCACCATCTACCATCTTGGATTCTCCCAGCCAGAGGCTCATGACTTCCCTGACCATTGTAAAACAAAGGAATGCCCTTGCTCAATTTCAGCACATTACTGAATTTAGTGCTTCTTCCAGTGATATATCACATAAGACATACTGACAGAATCTTCGGTGCTGAGAGCAACTGGTGAAAACATATATTCTGCAGCAGTCCTCCTCAATGCAAAGTACACATCAGCCATCTTTTCTTTCTCCCTCTTCTAGGAAGCACCACAGAGATGGGGCATCTCCCCAATAGTATACAAAGTTCTTGAGCCCTAGGCATTCCTTCACCAAGCCACAGGAACCACAGCTGAGGGTCAGGGGTAGCAAAATCCATTTATTAGCATCCTGCTACTCTCAAAGAGTTCTCTCTCCAGTCCTGTCTAGCTGGGCACTTTCTGGATTGTTACTTGCTCCTAAGGGTGTCTGTTCCCACACAAGAGGACTCTTACATAGGGCCCAAGGCTATAAGCACTAAGTTACAGGACCCACAGTTGATGGTTTAGGGGTAGACAATTTAAATCTGTTCCCCAAGTGCTCTGAATCATTCAGACCTAAGTAGGGCTCTCATGGCAGCTTCGGTTAGGGCTACATATTAACAGGCCAGGGTTGTACTAGTCTCATTCCCTTGTTCTTTTGCAGCTCTACCCACAGCTGGTATCATATGGGGCCTAGCTCCACCCATGTCATTACTACAGAAGGGGCAGAACTTAAGGAGCCCTAACACCTGCCAACACTTAGGAGATAGACCCATGATACCCTGGGCTCCAAGGAAGTGTGAATGATACCTGCAGGATGGAGCTGAGCTTCTGTAGGTTGACAGTACCAGAAGAAGGGGATCATTGAATTGAAAGTAGCTTTTTTATTTTAGCATACATTGGGTAATTCTTTTTAATCCTTAAATTGTGCAAACCTTTAAATACCCCTGATTCTCTTCAGGAATGTAAGGTTAATACAGGTTGGGGTGAACGGAAATAGATTAGCCCTCTGTCTGTAACACATCTAACATTTTCTAGCTTCAGCACTTCCCTAATTGATATTACTCAATGTTGCCTGGAATACCACTTTAAATTTGCCAGGAAGGTTGATTAATTCTATAAAACTCAAAATACATTTCCTGAAAAGTACTAGTGCTTGATTAACCTAAAACAATACATAAATACTCTAGTAATTCCCAACTCATTCTCCTATAATTTATTTTTTTCTCAGAGAATTAAAATATAGTAGTAATAATAATAATAACAGCATTATATATCCTGACATGACTGGAGACTGTGCTGGAAAGAAGCCGTTACAGCTGACCACCTTGTAATCACATGCAAAATTAAGATTGATGGAATGATCAGAGGAAATAAAATTACCCTTTCCCTCTGTATTATCAGCACTCATTTAGGAAATGCACATATTGACCTCCGTTTTTTTATTCAATCTGGAGCTCAAATGTTGAATCAATATGCAAATTTTTCTTGCCATACATTTTCCAAATATGACTCATTAAAAACTTTCAAGTAAATAAATGCAGTTCGTTTGCAGTGGGGATGAAAATATTGCAGTACATATAAATGCAAATGAGTTCCTGCTTGTTACTGACGCTAATGTGATTAAAGGGGCAATTTCATCAGCTCAGAAATAAAACCTTTTTTGCTCTACTCAACACATGCTTCGCTACCGCTGTTAGAAATGAATTGCGTGTACAACATACAAAAGCATACTTTTACCATGTATTGTAACATGGTTACAGAGATCATTTGCCCTTAGAATATAAGGGTTTGCTTGTATGAATTTGAATACATGTTGCATATAAAATATTAAAATATTGATCTGCATCTTGTCCACATCTCACAATCCCCTCTGAAATGTTTAGAGTGGATATCATTTCCCTTTAAATTACCATTAGAAAAGACTATAGCAGAGTGCTTTAGACTAGCTAATACAAAGCAGATAGAACCATAATAGTTGCTTGAAGTAACACAATCATGTTAGCAAATCTTTTAAATTAGATCTAAGTTCTAAAATCAGTAACCTACACGTGTTTGCACACCATGATAATAGAACCTTGGGTTCTCTGTTATGTACATATCAACATCAGTAGAGCAGGTGGAGCTACGGAGGACTTCTTACCACCTCCCCCTGATCTTCACTATTGATTACTGAGGCTGCCCATCACTCTAGTCTAGATGACTAATAGTAAAAAGGGATAGGGCAAGTGCTTGAATTTGGCCATCTCTGCATAGCAAAGAGGCTTCTCTGCCTTTTGGCTAAGATCAAGTGTAGTATCTGTTCTTATCAGTTTCCAGGAGGTGGCGCTTGCTTCTGTCCCTGATCTATGGCGAGATAGAGATGGGATGGCGGTTGCTATGCAAAACCTGCTGGAGCAAAGGTGACCTGGAGCAGTTCGTAGCCGAAAGGGAAGCCTTCTGATGGGGATGGAGAACCATGGGGTCTGAACCGGAGGGTCGGGACCCTGGCCTTCTGGCCTGGATTGGGGCAGATCTAGCTCCAGACAGTTATTCGGGAGAGAACGCTGGCTCCCCTTTCTCCCACCGGGGGAGCGCCCAGTATTTCCCGAATGTAATTAGGTAGGAGGGACGGAACGACGGTGAAGCCTGATGGTAAAGGGCTCTCACCAAGCTTCCAGAACTCCATGCCTTTCTGCCTGGGATGGGTTCTGCTGTGGTCTGGGCTGGTGGCCAGGGTTGGTCTTTGAAAGCCTATGGAGTAGTGCCCCTGGAGTGGCAGTCCAGGGGAGCCACAAAATCACTGTGAGTGGCAGTCACTTTGATTTGAGGCACCACGGTCACTGCACCATAAAACACGCTTTTTTAGCACCTGCCTCTTGGGCCGGGCCTTTTGGCTAGGACCAGAGGTATTTTTTATTCCTGGCCGGAGGGCCTGGTCATTGTTTTACACAATGGCCAGCTTTTTCACTCTCCTCTTCACTATCCCTTCCCCACTTTCTATTTATTTTCTCTCTTTTTTGATTGAAATCCTGTGTTTGTCACGTTTTGTTCACGTTTGTCACTGTGTGATGAGTAAGGACAGGTCCTCGGGCCAGCCCTGAAAGTCTTGGGAAGGGGTGGTCATGGCCTTCTGGCTTCGTCCGCCCTAACCCATGGGGTCTCCCTTCGTGGGAGCCCTACCTAGTACTTGGGTGGGTTCTGCCTCGGCAGACCTTCCAGAGAACAGGTTCTGTCTGGTTTCGGCCAGATAGACCATTGTAAAGTACCTTTGTCCCCGTCTGGAGCCTAACGCCCCGGGGATCAGGGAATTGGCACGTCTGTGTACCCGTTGCACTTTTTTGTGAGCACTCTTTATGTGTGTGCACATTTTTTATGCACCGGGTGAAGTTTTTGGGTGTATTATGCACGCCATAGGCTTTCAAAAAGAATAAAAAATAAATCTCTGCATAGCAAAGAGCTTTGGGAGCTTCTTAGATGCTTTGGCTGCTATGTATAGTAAAGAGCTGTACAGGTGTGTGTTGGTGCCTGGTTTTAATCCAGGCCAATTAAATAAATTTACTGGAATTATATTTACTTAAAAGCCAAACTTTTATTTTCGTTTTGGATGACGTTGTGAGGCATCAGATTCTCTTTTGAGTTTTTATTGCTGTCTATGTCCCTGTGGCAGAGTTTTACCCTCTCTTACTATCATTAAAGGAAGTGAGAAGAAATCTCTACTCCAGACACTGGAAAGCAAAAAAAAATATTTAATAGTCACTGTGTTTCTTTATGCAATGTAGGCAGACCAAGGCTGATAGAGGGGGCCAGCATTGTGCTGTATATAGCATTCTGCAAACATTACAGCACCCTGACTTAGTTCCAATGAGGCCTCAGATCTGATGGAAGCAGTAGGCTGGCTCCTTGAAGGAGTTATCCAAATATCAAAATGTGGATGCCAGTCTGGAGAAGTGGGTGTTCCTAAGCAGAATGCATTTGCATGTAGATTGCCCCAAGTATAGCCTACATGGAATATGGAAGAGCCCTGGGGCCATCATAAAAAAAAGCTGACTTCTGACTTTGAAACTCAGAATTCTGAGATTGAAATTCAGAATTGTAATTTTAAAAAAAAATTTCTACAGATTTCTGAGATTAAAAGTCAGAATTCTGAATTTCAAAGTCAGAATTCTGAATTTCAAAGTCAGAATTCTGAATTTCAAAGTCAGAATTCTGAATTTCAAAGTCAGAATTCTGAATTTCAAAGTCAGAATTCTGAATTTCAAAGTCAGAATTCTGAATTTCAAAGTCAGAATTCTGAATTTCAAAGTCAGAATTCTGAATTTCAAAGTCAGAATTCTGAGATTCAAAGTCAGAATTCTGAGATTCAAAGTCAGAATTCTGAGATTCAAAGTCAGAATTCTGAGATTCAAAGTCAGAATTCTGAGATTCAAAGTCAGAATTCTGAGTTTATAAATATAGTAGTCTCTATTAGGAAGATTTTAGGACCAATGAGCAATAATGTAGTAACACCCACAGACCATCATTCTGCAGACATACATGTCTTCTGCTCTGTATATGGATATGTAAATCTATCTTAGTTACAGCACGCAGTATAGGGAAGCAGGCAGTGCTGGATTCTCTAGTTCCTCTGCTGTCTTATCCTTCTCTGTCATCTGCTCCAACATAAAGAGCCATGCTGAAAACATGTGTGAGTGGGGGGATACAGCTTTCATAGATAACCGAACACAATGGCCAGCACAGCACAGCTCTGCACCCCAACTTATAGGAAACATTGCACTTTTGGCCCTACATGAGGGAATTGTGAATGGCTAGAAAGCAGCAGGACAATGTGTGTTTATGATCATAACAATTACTTGTCTGGACTAATAGAGGTGTTTCACATACAATTAACCTCATGTTAAACATAAAAGCCACTACAAACCACTACTGAGAGATAACATAGTGGCTAGAGCAGCAGACTTAAATTGGTGAAGTTGTGGGTTCTAATCCAGGTGAGGGAACTATTTATATATATATATATATATATATATATATATATATGTATATATATAAATAGTTCCCTCACCTATTTTTTTTTTTTTAAATATGAGATAGTGAGGGCTTAAATTGTATTTTGTCAATATATCCAAAATTGGTTTCAAAGTATATTAACAAAGACACACTGATATATTGAGCACACAACGTTGTAGTATATGCTGGCTACTATAAATTAGAGAGTAGAGATTTCAAAGAAAAAAGTGTGTATATATTATTAGGGTGATCAGATGGGATCATTAGGGTGTCATCTTCAGTTTCCCTGGGGGCAGTTCACAATTTCAGGAGACTGGTCATAACGAATCAATCATAAATCACTTGTCTGGATTAATACAGTTGTTTCACAGATAATTAACCTCATAAAAAAACATAGAAATAAACTATTAAAAACACTTAAGTGATAGTATAGTGGGTAGAGTAACAGGCTTATAGTGTTCAAAGTTCTGGTTCTTATCCAGTTCAGAGCACATTTTTTAATTATATATATATTTTCAATATATTGATTTTATATTAAACATATTTTAAACTATGAGTTAGTGAGGACTTAAATTGTATTTTATTGATATATCCAAATTGATTTCAAGGCATATTAACAAAGACATATTGATAAAATTGTTGTATATGCTGACGACTATAAATTAGAGAGTAGGGATTTTTTTTACAAATCTGTGTATATATTGGGATGATTTTGGTGACATGGGGCCAGTTCTCAATTTCAGGAGATTGTCCCTGGAAGCTGCATGATAACCATCATATCTCATAACTCAACCACCGATGCAGGGTCATTTTTTTCCATCCAATGACACCACCGATGCAAGGCCATTTTTCCATCCAGTGACACCACCGATGCATGGCCATTTGTTTCCATCCAATGACACCACCGATGCAGGGGCATTTTTTTTTCATCCAGTGAGTTACACCACCGATGCAGGGTCATTTTTTCCATCCAATGACACCACCGATGCAGGGTCATTTTTTTATCCAGTGAGTGACACCACCGATGCAGGGTCATTTTTTTCCATCCAGTGACACCACCAATGCAGGGTAATTTTTTCCATCCAATGACACCACCGATGCAGGGTCATTTTTTCCATCCAATGACACCACCGATGCAGCGTCATTTTTTTTTCATCCAGTAGGTGACACCACCGATGCAGGGTCATTTTTTCCATCTAATGACACCACCGATGCAGGGTAATTTTTTTCCATCCAGTGGCACCACAGATGCAGGGTCATTTTTTCCATCCAATGACACGACCGATGCAGGGTCATTTTTTCCATCCAATGACACCACCGATGCAGGGTCATTTTTTCCATCCAATGACACCACCGATGCAGCGTCATTTTTTTTTCATCCAGTAGGTGACACCACCGATGCAGGGTCATTTTTTCCATCTAATGACACCACCGATGCAGGGTAATTTTTTTCCATCCAGTGGCACCACAGATGCAGGGTCATTTTTTCCATCCAATGACACGACCGATGCAGGGTCATTTTTTCCATCCAATGACACCACCAATGCAGGGTCAATTTTTTTCATCCAGTGAGTGACACCACTGTTGCAGGGTCATTTTTTCCATCCAATGACACCACCGATGCAGGGTCATTTTTTTCATCCAGTGAGTGACACCACCGATGCAGGGTCATTTTTTCAATCCAATGACACCACCGATGCAGGGTCTTTTTTTTTTCATCCAGTGAGTGACACCAATGATGCAGGGTCATTTTTTTCCATCCAGTGACACCGATGCAGGGTCATTTTTTCCATCCAATGACACCACCGATGCAGGGTCATTTTTTTTCATCCAGTGACACCACCGATGCAGGGTCATTTTTTCCATCTAATGACACCACCGATGCAGGGTAATTTTTTTCCATCCAATGACACCACCGATGCAGGGTCATTTTTTCCATCCAATGACACCACCGATGCAGAGTCTTTTTTTTCCATCCAATGACACCACCGCTGCAGGGTCATTTTTTCCATCCAATGACACCACCGATGCAGAGTCTTTTTTTTTCATCCACTGAGTGACACCACTGATGCAGGGTCATTTTTTCCATCCAATGACACCACCGATGCAGGGTAATTTTTTTACATCCAGTGACACCACCGATGCAGGGTCTTTTTTTTTTTTCATCCAGTGAGTGACACCACCGATGCAGAGTCATTTTTTCCATCTAATGACACCACCGATGCAGGGTAATTTTTTTTCATCCATCTAATGACACCACCGATGCAGGGTCATTTTTTCCATCTAATGACACCACCGATGCAGGGTCATTTTTCTTTTTCACTACTGTTAGCCCCTTATGTGTGCTTTGGTTTTAAACTCTTACATACTGCAGAGATATATATATATATATATATATATATATATATATATATATATATATATATATATATATATATATATATATATATATAAACACACACACACACACACAGGTACGGTATTTTGCTCTGCATGCCACTATTTTCCAAAAATCCCCACCTGAGAGGGGGGAGCAGATACAGTTTGTAAACTTCACCCTGGGTACTGGGAGAGGGCGGGCGCTGGTGTCACTGGATGGAAAAAATGACCCTGCATCGGTGGTGTCACTGGATGGAAAAAATGACCCTGCATCGGTGGTGTCACTGGATGGAAAAAATGACCCTGCGTCGGTGGTGTCACTGGATGGAAAAAACGACCCTGCTTCGGTGGTGTCACTGGATGGAAAAAAAATGACCCTGCATTGGTGGTGTCACTGGATGGAAAAAATGACCCTGCATTTGTGATGTAATTGGATGGGAAAAATTACCCTGCATCGGTGGTGTCACTGGATGGAAAAAATGACCCTGCATCGGTGGTGTCATTGGATGGGAAAAATGACCCTGCATCGGTGGTGTCACTGGATGGAAAAAATTACCCTGAATCGGTGGTGTCACTGGATGGAAAAAATGACCCTGCGTCGGTGGTGTCACTGGATGGAAAAAATGACCCTGCGTCGGTGGTGTCACTGGATGGAAAAAAATGACCCTGCGTCGGTGGTGTCACTGGATGGAAAAAAATGACCCTGCATCGGTGGTGTCACTGGATGGAAAAAATGACCCTGCATCGGTGGTGTCACTGGATGGAAAAAATGACCCTGCATCGGTGGTGTCACTGGATGGAAAAAATGACCCTGCATCGGTGGTGTCACTGGATAGAAAAAAAAGGCCCCGCATCATGGTCTCACTTGATGAAAAAAATTACCCTGCATTTGTGATGTAATTGGATGGGAAAAATTACCCTGCATCGGTGGTGTCACTGGATGGAAAAAATGACCCTGCATCGGTGGTGTCATTGGATGGGAAAAATGATCCTGCATCTGTGGTGTCATTGGCTGGGAAAAATGACCCCGCATCGGTGGTGTCATTGGATGGGAAAAATGACCCTGCATCGGTGGTGTCATTGGATGGGAAAAATGACCCTGCATCTGTGGTGTCATTGGATGAAAAAAATGACCCTGCATCGGTGGTGTCACTGGATGGGAAAAACGACCCTGCATCTGTGGTGTCATTAGCTGGAAAAAAAATTCTGTGTCAACGGTGTAGCTAAGAGGAAAATGGCGCTGCATCAGTGTCAGTGGGGATAAAGTGCAGCCAATCAGTGAAGGGGAGATATGGGTGTGTACATTGTAGTACACACAGATTATAGTGCAGAGCTCAGGGCTGAGTTGTGAGACATGGTTATCATGCAGCTTCCAGGGAAATCTCCTGAAATTGAGAACTGGCCCCATGTCACCAAAATCATCGCAATATATACACAGATTTGTAAAAAAAATCCCTACTCTAATTTATAGTAGTCAGCTTATACAACAATTTTATCACTATGTCTTTGTTAATAATCCTTGAAATCAATTTGGATATATCAATAAAATACAATTTAGGCCCTCACTAACATATTTTAAAATATGTTTAATACAAAATCAATATATTACAAGTGATTCTGCTCTGAACTGGATTAGAACCCACAACCTTCAATACTATAAGCCTGTTACTCTAACCATCAAGCTATCACTTAGGGACCCTTAACCATTACTTTTTATGTTGAATATGAGATATATTGTGTGAAACACCTTATCAGCCCATACAATTAATTACTATGATTAATCTGTTATGACCATAGACACACATTGTCCTGCTGCCTTCTAGCTATTCACAATTCCCTCATGTAGGGACAATAGTGCAATGTGTCCTACAAGTTGGGGTACAGAGCTGTGCTGGCCATTGTGTTCTGCTATCTATGGAAGCTGTGCCCCCCCCCCCACTCATACACAATACTGTACACGTTTTCAGCATGGCTCTTTATGTTGGAGCAGATGACAGAGAAGAAGGATAAGACAGCAAACCGAGGAACTAATTAATACAGTAGAGGAACCAGAGAATCCAGCACTGCCTGCTTCCCTATACTGTGTGCTGTAACTAAGATAGATTTACATATCCATATACAGAGCAGAAGACATGTATGTCTGCAGAATGATGGTCTGTGGGTGTTATTACCTTATTGCTCATTGGTCCTAAAATCTTCCTAATAGAGACTACTATATTTATGAACTCAGAATTCTGACTTTCAAACTCAGAATTCTGACTTTCAAACGCAGAATTCTGTAAAAAAAAAAAAAAAAAAATTTCAAACTCATAATTCTGTATTTTTTTTTATGATGGCCCCAGGGCTCTTCCATAATGGAATGCTGAGCTTCTACGTTACAAAGAACTATTATCCAATGAATGAAAGGGGTGGGCCAATAACAGTTTGTCTGGAGAGGAAACATCTAAATCAGGGATAAGCAATTAGCGGATCTCCAGCTGTTGCAGAACTACAATTCCCATGAGGCATAGCAAGACTCTGAGAGCCACAAGCATGACACCCAGAGGCAGAGGCATGATGGGACTTGTAGTTTTAAAACAGCTGGAGGTCCGCTAATTGCATATCCCTGGTCTAAATGATGCTGGATGTTCCCCTGCCAGTAAAAAAGAAAGGCTCTGTATGACTTGCTGCAGCTTCAAATGCACAATGTAAGAACCGAACAATGTGCATTCATATCAGAGTAAGCAATATCAGTGCAGGAGAGGAATCTGTACAACTCTGCATGACTGATGGTACTAAGGATAGAGATTAGCTAACTTTTGGACATATGCAGAGCTACTAATACAGCTCACAGTGTTTATGTCACTACAGAGGAGATTTTTTTCTTTACCAGGAAAGTCTCTAATCTACCTTGCTGTGATCTGGTGGTGAACTCCTGTACAATAGGTTTCAGCACTTGCATGTGGAATGTGAAAACACCACATCCAACCCTTCTGCCAGCAACCTGCCAAACTCTGTGAAAGGCTGACAGCTGCTAAGGCTGGACTGTGTTAAAAAAGGGTGTAGGTCTGTTCTTTCTTTCATTGCTGTGTTTTGGCAGCCCATTCTTGATGCTCTTAATGTGTTAACATGCAAAATACTGCACACTAAGACCCCGTTCACACTAGAGCGGTTTTCAGGTGCTTTAGCACTGGAAATAACCCCTGCTAAGCACCTGAAAACTGCCTTCTATTCATTCAAGTGCAACTTTTCACACTGGGGCGGTGCGCTTGTGGGACGTTCCCAAAAAGTCCTGCAAACAGCATCTTTGGGGCTGGTTGGGAGCACTGTATTTAGCACTCCTAAAATGCCCTGCCCATTGGCATGAATGGGCAACGCTTCCGAAGTGCCTGAAAAGCGCTTCAGAAGTGCCACAACACAGGAGTTTTTAACTCCGTCTTTGGGGTTAAAAGCGCCCCACTATCGGCCGAAAAGCTAAAATGAGTGGTACTTTTCCACACACGTTGCCATGGCCCCAGTGTGAAAGGGATCTAACTTGTATGCATTAGCACACCACAATAGAATGATATAGTGTGGTAGCCTTTAGACCCCTTTCACACTGAGGAGTTTTTCAAGCACTTTTGCGTTAAAAAAAGCACTTGAAAAGCTCATGAAAACTGCTTCCCTTTAAAATGAATAGATACGTTCACACTGGGGCGGTGCGCTGGCGGGGAAGTGAAAAAACTTGTTTAGAGAGCTAAAAAAAGCAACTCAAAAGTGTCTCTCTTCATTGAAATGAATGTAAAGTGCCTGAGAATCTCCGAAAAGCTCTTCAAAAGCTCACAAAAAGCGCAGCAAAAGCGCTTAGTGTTTTACTGGCAGTTTAGAAGTGCCTCAGTGTGAAAAGGGTCTTATGCCCGGTACACACGATCGGATTTTCCGACAACAAAACCGTGGATTTTTTTCCGAAGGATGTTGGCTCAAACTTGTCTCGCATACACACGGTCACACAAATGTTGGCAGAAATTCCGAACGTCTAGAATGCGGTGACATACAACACATACGACGGGACTATAAAAAGGAAGTTCAATAGCCAGTGCGACCCCTTTTACTTGATTCCGAGCATGCGTGGACTTTTGTGGGTCAGACTTGTGTACACATGATCGGACTTTCCTTTGTTGTCGGAAAATTTGAGAACCTGCTCTCAAACATTTGTGTGCGAAAATTCCAAATGTTTGATGGAGTATACACGCGGTCAGACTTTCCAACTACAAGCTCAGATCGAACATTTCCTGTCAGAAAGTCCGATCGTGTGTACAGGACATAAGCCTGTTTTCACACTGGGGTGGCTGGTCCATTAGCGGTAAAGCGCCACTAATTTTAGCGGCACTTTACTGATGTTAAGGGCACTTTCACACTGCCAGCGCCTGGGTGTCAGAGGTAAAGGCTATTTTTAGCGGTGCTTTACCGTTGTTTTTGCAGCGCCTTTCAGCCACTAGAGGGGGAATTTTAATCCCTGCTTGTGGGCGAAAAAGGGTTAAAATAGCTTGCAAAGCGCCGTTGCAGTGGCGCTTTGGCGGCGCAGCCTATTGATTTCAATGGGCAGGGGGGCTTTAGGAGCGGTGTATTCACCGCCCCTACAGCACTGCAAAGAAGCTGCTTGCAGGACTCTTTTTCATGTCCTGCCAGCGCAGCGCTCCAGTGTGAAAGCACTCGGACTTTCACATTGGGATTTCAGCTGAGGCGTTTTTCAGGCGCTTTACAAGCTCTATTTTTAGTGCTAAAACGCCTCCAGTGTGAAAGGGGTCTTAAGCTGCACTTTTCTGTCGCTAGCGGGGTGCTTTTAACTCCCAAGAAGGGGTTAAAAGTGCCCGTGTTGCGGCGCTTCGGAAGAGCTGCCCATTCATTCCAATGGCAGGGGCGGTGTAGGAGCGCTGTATACAGGGCTCTGCTCAAAAGAGCTTACAATCTACAAGGGTAGGACACTAAAAATTAGACACATTAAACAAATCACATTAGAAATGCAAGGATACAAATCAAGCTAATAACAAGCATGACTAACCTTTTTTGTGATCAGAAGTCAGACATATACTGTCAGTACTTAGTGACTGCTTCCTCCACATCATATGACCGTTAAACTAATTTATAATAATACACAGCACAATAATCCTGCAAATATATCTTTCACATAACAATGTACAATCATGATCCACAATCCAGGATCAAACAATAAACAGATATCCATCTTCTTAGCATATTTCCTCTCAGATCCGTCTTCACCCGAATTCTCATAGGCAACTTGACAGGTATCCTCAGAATGAAAAGAAACATTGTATTGACCACTGGCCACAAAATCCTGGAGAGCGAATATATCACTGACCTGTAAATTCAGCAACTTCTGTAACATCCACAGCGATCACCTTCAAACCCACTTCACCACGGTATTCAGGCTTTACCTGTATTCTCATAGGATTTCACAAACACAACGAACCCTGCAACATGGCAGCGTCCTTTATTGGTTCCACCTTTATTTGGCTTCTCGTTTATCCAGGGGTCCCCCTAGAAGAGGAGCCCCTAGAACACCCCCAACCCAAAACCTAGGCATCCATGACACCCACTCTTGAGACAGGAGGCCGGGAAGCCATCATTGTAAGAAAAATTCAGGCCTGTTCTTAGGCTCCTGCAAAGAAAAATTCAGGCCTGTTCTTAGGCCAAACAGCCACCACAAATGCTGGCCTTTAAATAACCTAAGCTTTCTCACCTCCACCCACCCAGTAAAGGACACACCCATCAGTGTAATTAATACTGTCTCTTGAGGTGGACTCAAGTGGTCACACCTGTTCATTAGGAATACACACTCTTTACAAAAGATTACATGCCTCAGCATTGATATCTGGCCGGGTAAAAGGGGAAATGATAACTTTGTGAGGGGTGCTTCACACAAATTGGTGACAAAGCCTATTCGTCATTCATCATAAGCATACAACATTAACCACTTACGCTCACTGTGTACTGATGTTTGGTTGTGGTATGTTCCATGGTGGTACATGTGTCTAAGTGACATAAGATCAATCCAGGATCCCGGATGCACTACTGAACCCTTTAGTGGTTCAAAAAGCGTGTTTTGACCAAGACTAGCAGCAAGGTCACATGCCCTAAGCCCTTCTTTATATTTTTCTGATGCATGAGGGTATTGCCGCATTGTGACCCACCTGGATATCATTGGAGACATCTAAGAAACAGCAGCAGTGAGCAGCAAAGCCTACCTAAAGCACTACAGGCCTGATACCCCTGCAGGGGTTCCGACAGTTGGTGAGTGGGCAATTTGAGGGGGGAGCACAGAAGTCACCAGTCAACTCTGTTCACGTGAAAGTCACCCTGGGAAATATCTTGCCTTGCTGTCGTGAAAAGTGCATGGGACTAATATACAGTGCTTCAATCGTCATAATATATGAACTGTGCAAACACTGATACATGTATGCATATGGTGGATGTAGCCTCTCTTCATAGGAATTAGCAAACCTCACTAGCATATGCTTTCTGCTATATAGATTATGTTTCCAGCTGCTTTGTAATACTGCTGGATATGGTTACTGATTTAGAGATTGGCTATCGATCTATCAGTATCATATAGTGTCTATATAAGGTTTTCTCTTATATGTTTTACATATCATCCTTAACGCAGACTGTATGCAATAATGGTTATGATTTACACATATGTCTCCTACCCATTTTCAGTAGTATAAAATATTCCCTCCCATACATCTTTGAGGGTTTAGAATCTTGTATATATGAGATAGATAAAAAAAGTTATGCTAATGTTTCCTGTATAGGCTTAGCCAACAGGCTTTTCAGGTAGCGCCGTTCTATCCCTAAGTTTTTATAATATATATACACAACATTAACCACTTGCCTACCAGCTTGCGCCGATATACGGCAGAATGGCACTGCTGGACAAACCGCCTTACCTGTATGGTGGCTCGCCGCCTCCCACCTGCGATCGCGGGCACGAGAGCCAGCATGGGGATTTGTGTGTGTAAACACACAAATCCCTGTTCTGACAGGGGAGGAGATACAGATTGTCTGTTCCTACTAAGTAGGAACAACGATCTGGCTGCTCCTCTAGTGAGTTCTATCACCTTACAGTTAGAAACACACCTAGGGAACACATTTAACCCCTTGATAGCCCCCTAGTGTTAACCCCTTCCATGCCAGTGACATTTACACAGTAATCAGTGCATTTTTATAGCACTGATCACTGTATAAATGTCAATGGTCCCAAAAAAGTGTCAAAAGTGTCCAATCTGTCTGCCGCAATGTCGCAGTCCTGATAAAAATCACTGATCTCTGCCATTACTAGTAAAAAAATAAAAAATAATAAAAATGCCATAAATCTATTCCCTATTTTGTAGATGCTATAACTTTTGTGCAAACCAATCAATATACGCTTATTGAGATATTTTTTTACCAGAAATATGTAGAAGAATACATATCGGTCTAAACTGATGAAGCAATTTGTTTTTACAAATTTTTGGGGGGATATTTATTATAGCAAAAAGTAAAAAATATTGTTTTGTTTTTTTCAAAATTGTCGGCTTTTTTTGTTTATAGCGCAAAAAATGAAAAACAGCAGAGGTGATCAAATACCACCAAAAGAAAGCTCTATTTGTGGGAAAAAAAAGACATCAATTGTATTTGGGTACAACGTCGCACAACCGCACAATTGTCAGTTAAAGCGATGCAGTGCCATATCACAAAAAATGGCCTGGTCAGGAAGGAGGTAAATCCTTCCGGGGCTGAAGTGGTTAAAATATGTGTGAAACATTACACCAGTCGTATACATCCATATGTAGGCAAAAACACCCCAGTTCTAGATCTGGTGCAAACCCCCACTTGCTTGATTTTTAATGTGATTTCTTGGGGTTCCATTTTGTGAAATCCATCAAAAATGTTAGCACTGGTGAAAAAGAAATTTTAACACCAAAACATATAAACCTATAGCTAGCTAGCAGGATTGGGAACTGAACCAAGAAATGCAGTGTTGCAAGGCTGAAGCTCTAGGCTGTGAGTCACAGTGCTGTTCCATGTTTTTAGGCTGCATCTCTGTGGTGTCAAACTGTCCTAAGTCCCAGGGGGTGCAAGAAGTTAATAAATGCATATGCACTGCGGAAGGCTGGCGAGCCAGTGAACAACCTGTTTCTGGCATATGCCATCTGTTTTGAAGGCTGGGTATGGCTGATTACTGTCATCATGCTGAGAGATAAACAGCTGTTATTTTGTGGGTTTTGGCTTGGTAAGAGGCTGCAATTAGTGGTGGTCGGGAAATGTTAAGTCTGATTATAGTCCTTGCCCATGAAAAACATATGACACAATTTGCAATGGTGGTGGAACCCTCCTACACATAAATACTACATTTAGACAAGTCTCTGAGTCAGGAGTTTTGTTTAACAACATAGGAAGAACAGAACTTCTCTACATGAAGTGGCATGTTTGGGATGCAAACACAGAAACTCAGTGCTGGTAGACGGATATGGTAACCTATAAGCCACTGAGCTACAACATGTGGAACCCTCCTACACATAAATACACATAAATACTGCATTTTTTTAGATATATAGGTGGTGGAATTACATTAGTCAGGAGTTATTCTTCTTGATTTATTCTGTGACATTTGGTGGTTCTTGGTGTGTGAGTGTAGAATAATGATGTTACCCTCTGAATTTTGGAAATGACATTTTTATTTAATATTTTTATTGGTACACATATCATTTTTTTTTTGGCTCAAATTATGATTATTTGGAAATAATAAAATGCACACACATTTGAGACTCATTTTAAATTTGCATCAGCAATGGTATTGTTTGTGGTTTATAAAGACACTTGTGTAAGTTTGGGTAAATATTCTTGTGAGATTAAATATTTTTGTGAAAGTGTCAAATAAAAAAATATTTTACCAAAACATTACACATTCTAGCATTCTTAAAAACAAAATAGATGAAAAGGAAGCAACATCGTTGCAAAGACAATTTCTTTGAGAGAAAGATACTCTTCAACTCAACATGAAAAGAATTTATTTGGTGAAGTTACAATTGTACCTTTAGAATCAATAGCTGAAACTTGCATTGGGCTACACTCTCATTTTCACTCCCAAAAATTGCTCTTTAACCCAGCGTTCATTTTGGTATTTACTATAACTCCTGGTAAGAAAGCCATGGGAGTTAAAATGAGAGTAGTTTGCAAGTCTGAGCATGCTCAGCTGTGTTGGCACCTAGTTGTAAAGAGATGAGGAATTTATCTCTTCTCAGACTTTTAAAGATATTTCAGTGTAGGAAAACACTTTTTCACACAGTTTCAGGCTCGATTCACACCTATGCATGTTGCTTTTGAGCGTTTTTGGAGGTTTTTTTTTCATGCTTGCCACGTTTTTGAGCAGCGTTTTTGCCGCGATTTGTGTTTTTTTTTTTGTTTTTTTTTTACAGTTTTTTTTTAGTCTTAAAAAAAAAATAAAAAAAAAAAAATAAATAAAAAAACGGCAAAAACGCATCAAAAACGCATCAAAAACGCTGCAAAAACGGTGCACTTGCGTTTTTGATGCTTGTCCATTGAATTCTATTACATGCAAAACGCTGCATTTTGCATGAAAAAAAGTCCCTGACCCTTTCCAAAAATGCAGAGAAACAAAAAGGCATTGATGTGAACATGTTCCATAGGAACCCATGTTAAAAAATTCCCGTGCATTTCTGCAAAATGCATCAAAAAACGCGCTAGTGTGAATGGAGCCTAAAAGCAGATTATCTTTAAACAAAATACCTCATATTTTAGTACCATTAAGGCAATTATACCATGCTCTAAACATTATTTCCATGTGCAATAGTTGTGGTCCTAACAAGAGTAAGGGTTTTGGCGCTATCTGTTTTCAGGGAGCTATAATAAATTTGTTTTTGAGAGTATTTTTGCACCAGCGCTATAGTAAATACTGTTTTAGCGCTAATTACCACAATTAGTGGCAATTAGCGCTAATTAGCGCACGGCGCTACAGTAAATGACCCCGTTGAATTTTTTTTCCCTAGTGCCCAACATGGGGATTAGTGCATCACTTCCTGACTGCAGAGAGAGAGAGTCCACTACTGAAAGCAGGGGATTGTGGCACATGTAGTCCAGAAAGCCAGGATTCCAGTGGAGATAATGCTGTTACAAACTGCAAGTTCCTGCTGGCTGACGAGAGAAAGAATTCTGAGAAAGAACTATCCGGGGAGGGGCTCTCTCTCTTAGGACACAGGACCTACAGCTGCAGGAGTGGGAGGCCATTCTCCCCTGGCTGGTGTAAGTGGGCGCTGTGACCTAGATGATGCTGAGGGCCTTTTTCATGAGTGAGCCAAATCCCTGGAGGCAGATCCTCAGCCACAGGCCTGTCAACGGCAGAGTGGCTATTCAGGTCCACTTTTACCTATGCCCACGCAGACACCGCTGAATCCCTGGGTTGGCAGGTTACCAGTCGGACATCCTTCATCTGATTGCAGATCCTTCAAGAGCCTGTTCTGGGACATCCTGTTTCCACAACCATTGGTATCTCCAGGATTGGTGAGCGGGCGGAAGCCCACCCTTAATATTACATTCAGAGTCACTGCATGCAGACATCTTTACTCCACCCTGTTCTGCATCAAAGGCCTTTCGCTGGAAAACACCATGCTCATTCTATTTACATTTGCTGGTCGCCATTGCACAGCAACATCTTTGGGCCCCTTCATAGCTAGCTGAAGATTCCAGACACGCTTACTTCAAGCACTCTTTCACACAAAGGAATCGGCCTACAGCACCTGTTTATCTTAAAGGGGAACTCTCACTCAGGTTTTACATATTGTGTTTTGTAATTTCTTTTGCTTGTGGCATCAGGGCTTAGAGGTAGCTGACTGACAAAATGTCTTCTCCCCCCCTGGAAACCTAGGTTCCCATAAGATCTGTTGGCTTATACCGCCAGTTCACTGTTATTGACTATTCATTGTATATCTCTGTAATTCTGTTTAATGCTAAAGTTGCAATTTGGGGAATACCCACATTTTACATCCTTGTAAACTCAAGAATATCCAATAAAATACCCATTTGTAATCTATGTTATTTATTTGGTGTCTTTGCATTTGAATTCTCTCTTTGAAATATGTCAGAACCCAGGGTGTCAGAGGCTTGCAATGTCAGGGCGACCTCTGGGAACAGTCATCTTTCAGCAGCCCCTACATATACATGACAGCTTCCTGTTGACAATGGATATTACGGATGATGGCGGGTGCAAGCACTACTAAGTCCTTAACAACCAGTGACATGTCTAGCCCCATTCTTTTACATGGCCAAGAAACCCAGTAAAGGGGGGGATAGTTAAAAAAAAAAGTATGCACATTGTGCTCTACATTTTATATTCAATACTTTTCCACTCCTTTAACCACTACGCATCCGCGCTATGGCCGAATGACGGCCACAGCGCGGACCTGCATTCCAGGGAGGCCGTCATATGACGGCCTCCCCTGTGCACGCTCCCTGCGCGCTCCCTGCAGGGCGCGCGCCGAGCGCGCTGTGATCACCGAGTCACTGAGACTCGGCTGATCACCGATCCGAGTAAGGAAACGGTCCCGGCCCCTTACTATGTGATCAGCTGTCAGCCAATGACAGCTGATCACATTATGTAAACAAAAGATCGGTAATCGTTTTTTTTTTTACTCACGCTGACAGCGCAAGTAGAAAAAAAAGCCGATCACCGGCTCGGATGTCAGGGACATCGGTCCCCAAGTGGAAGAGGCACATCTGCCTCATCAGTGCCACCAAACAGTGCCCACAGTGCCACCTAACAGTGCCCACAAGTGCCACCTATCAATGCCAACAAGTGCTACCTATCAATGCCCACAAGTGCCACCTATCAATGCCCACCTGTAGTGCCAATCAGTGCCACCTGGCAGTACTGCCCATCACTGCCACCCATCAGTGCCCATCACTGCCACCCATCAGTGCCCATCACTGCCGCATATCAGTGCCCATCACTGCCGCCTCATCAGCGTACATCAATGAAGGAGAAAAATGACCCGTTTTAAATTTTTTATAACAAAATATAAAAAAATATATATTTTTTAAAAAAAAATTCAGTTTTTTACATTTTTTTTAACAAAAAGTAAAAACCGCAGAGGTGATCAAATACCACCAAAAGAAAGCTCTATTTGTGGTGAAAAAATGATAAAAATTTCATTTGGGTACAGTGTTGTATGATTGCGCAATTGTCATCCAAAGTGCGTCAGCGCTGAAAGCTGAAAATTGGTCTGGATAGAAGGGGGGGTTAGGTGCCCTGTAAGCAAGTGGCTATTATCCTGAATGTTTTAGACCCCCATATTGCTAGTTTTGAATATTCTAATATTAATCAAAGTTATTTATGCCACTAGGAATTTTTTTTATCACTTAGAAATTTCACTGCGGTTAATGAAGTAGTCACACAGACCATTACAAAGCAAAACTTGCAGTATTCAGTTTAAATTAAATTAAAGGCAATGTACACTTTCACAAGTTTTTGTTGTTTTAACTAGGTATTAGTGCAGTTCTATTCCCTGTGTTGCCTGTTTGCCCTACCTTGTAATGATGGGCTCACATGTTGTGGCTGCAGTTTGTGGTGTCATGGCTGATCAATTCCCCTGTATTCATTCACCTAGTTTGCCCCTATTCACTAAAGAGGCAAAACAATTTCTTGTTCCAAGTCCCTATCAATGCCTCACCATTTCCGTTGTGTTGCATCACAAATGTAGTAGTGCTAATGTGATGAAGGACTGCACGGTGAGCTCTCTGTTAATTGCCCTGCCTGTTTGTGTCTGATCTAATTAATTATCTCTCAACTGAAAAGCATAGTGTGAGAAAAACAGGTATTGTGGGATATGTAGTTTCTTCACAGGAACTGATTCAATGCCATGCCACATGACTCATGTTTGAAGGCAAACAGAAATTCCTGACAATTGTGAAGATATACTCTACTACAGGCTATGCGTATAGAGCGACAAATGACACCATGAAAGTACAGGGTCAATGCACATCTAAAGCAGGTGAAAAAAGCAAGGTGCAGGCAGGAAGGTTTAAAATGTCTTTAAACATTTTTTAATGTTTCTAATACATATAGGTACATTTCTTGCCCTTCTACCTCCCATAATACTGTATTACTGAACCTCATTCCCTCCATCCAGCATCAGCAGCAGCACATTCTGACCTCTGAAAATAAATACCTTAGCCGCTGCCCTTTGGTCATCATTTGATGTCCTTTTCATCTCTACAATGTCATTTGCCTATAAATGTTAAACTCTCAATTTCTGCAGCCATTTGATACAATGGCTGTGATTCATTGTACCAAACACTGCTAAGCTGCCTGAATTCATTCTCTGCCTTCACTGCTGTTCTCATTTAAGGATGAGCTGAATACCTTCCCGATTCAGGTCCCTCCAGAACACGCGAACAGGCAAAAAATTTGGACGAACACACAAACACTATTAAAGTCTATGGGACTCGAACATGAAAAATCAAAAGTGCTAATTTTAAAGGCTTATATGCATGCCATAAAAAGTGTTTGTGGACCTGGGTCCTGCCCCAGGGGACGTGTATCAATGCAAAAAAAAAAGTTTTAAAAACGGCCATTTTTTTGGGACCAGTGATTTTAATAATGCTTAAAGTGAAACAATAAAAATTAGATATTCCTTAAAATATCGTGCCTGGGGGGTGTCTATAGTATGTATGTAAAGTGGCACAGTTTTTCCATGTTTAGAACAATACCACAGCAAAATTACCCCAAAGCACCTTGTCCCCATGTTGATGGGGGCAAGGGCCTCATCCCCACAACCCTTGCCCGGTGGTTGTGGGGGTCTGTGGGCGGGGGGCTTATAGGAATCTGGAAGCCCCCTTTAACAAGGGGACCCCCAGATCCTGCCCCCTCATGTGAATTGGTAACGGCTACATTGTACCCCTACCATTTCACAAAAAAAGTGTCAAAAATAGTAAAAAAGACAGGAGACACTTTGGGACAAGTCCTTTTTTAAAAAATAAAAATGTCCCACCATGTAAATCCATCTCTCGCTGCACGACGAACCAAAAAAAGAAAAAAAAACGCAACAGCTCCGCCTTCATGGGAGGCTCCCACCGAGTGATGCTTCTTCTCTGTGACAGCTGTTGTATAGCTGAGGGTGGGGCCCCTCGGTGATGTGAACGGGTGACCCCGCCCCCTCTGACACCACGTTTTTATTTTTTAATAAAGGACTTGTCCCAAAGTGTCTCCTGACTTTTTTACTATTTTTGACACTTTTTTGTGAAATGGTAGGGGTACAATGTACCCATTACCAATTCACATGGGGGGGCCAGGATCTGGGGCTTCCAGATTCCGATAAGCCCTCCCGCCCTCCCGCCCTCCCGCCCGCATACCACTACAACCACTGGGCAGGGGTTGTGGAGATGAGGCCCTTGTCCCCATTAACATGGGGACAAGGTGCTTTGGGGGGCTACTCCAAAGCACCCTCCCCATGTTGAGGGAATGTGGGAACGGTTCAGGAGGGGGGCCGCTCTCTTGTCGGCCCTCCTCCTGCCAGGTTGCGTGCTTGGATAAGGGTCTGGTATGGATTTGGGGGGATCCGTACACCATTTATTTCTTTTGGCGCAGGGTTCCCCTTAATATCCATACCAGACCCGAAGGGCCTGGTATGGATTTTGGGGGACCCCCATGCAATTTTTTTTTACATTTTTGGTTCAGGGTTCCCCTTAATATTCATAACAGACCTGGTAATGGGCCTGGTAATGGAGGGGGGGACCCATGCTGTTTTTTTCAATGAGTTTTATCTATATTGCCGAGACACGACACAGCCGCAATCAGGTTTAAATGACTTTTTCCTTTAGAAAGTACATTTTGGTGTATTGTTCTGGACAAGGGAAAACTGTGTCACTTTACAGGCATACTATAGACACCCCCCAGGCATGATATTTAAAGGAATATTTCATTTTTATTGTTTCACTTTAACCACTTGTCCACCGCTGCACGCCAATATACTTCGGCACAATTGCAGTGGTGGGCAAATGGGCGTACCTGTACATCCCCTTTAATTGGCGGGGCCAGCAGGCACGCGCCTGGCGCGTACAGTGTGGCCGTGCCAGCGGGTCCCGCGGACTCGATGTCCAACCATCATGTCATGGAGCCACAAAACGGGGAGATGCCTATGTAAACAAGGCATTTCCCCATTCTGCCTAATGACATGACAGGGATCTACTGCTCCCTGTCATCGGGAGCAGTGATCGCTGTCATGTCAGTGGTAGCCCATCTACCCCACAGTTAGAATCACTCCCTAGGACACACTTAACCCCTTGATCGCACCCTAGTGTTTAACCCCTTCCCTGCCAGTGTCATTTATACAGTAATAAGTGCATTTTTATAGAACTGATTGCTGTATAAATGACAATGGTCCCAAAATAGTGTCAAAAGTGTCCGATGTGTCTGCCATAATGTCGCAGTCATGATAAAAATCACAGATCGCCGCCATTACCAATAAAAAAAATGAATAAAAAAAATGCCATAAAACTATCCCCTATTTTGTAGACTTTTGCGCAAACCAATATATGCTTATTACAATTTTTTTACCAAAAATATGTACAAAAAACATATCTGGCTAAACTGAGGAATAAATTATTTTTTATATATTTTTGGGGGATATTTATTATAGCAAAAAGTAAAAAATATTGTTTTTTTTTTTCAAAATAGCGCAAAAAATAAAAACTGTAGAGGTGATCAAATACCACCAAAAGAAAGCTCTATTTGTGGTAAAAAAAAGGACATTAATTTTGTTTTGGTGTAACATCGCACGGCCGCGCAATTGTCAGTTAAAGCGACGCAGTGCCGAATCACAAAAAGTGCTCTGGTCAGGAAGGGGATAAAATCTTCCGGGGCTGAAGCAGTTAAGCATTATTAAAATCACTGCTCCAAAAAAACGGCTGTTTTAAAACTTTTTTTTGCATTGATACATGTCCCCTGGGGCAGGACCCGGGTCCCCAAACACTTTTTATGACAATAAATTGCATATAAGCCTTTAAAATTAGCACTTTAATTTTTTTATGTTAGTGTCCCATAGACTTTAATGGTGTTCCACAGCTTTTCAAATTTGCTGCGAACACCGGATAATGTTTGCTGTTCGGCGAATATCTGGCTTATCCCTATTCTCATTCACTATTTTCATCTACCATATCTTTCCATTTGAAGAAAGCACTAGAACCACGACTAAGTTGTTCTTATAATATCACTTATGTCAACAAGGACCGGTAAGAATACCATCTATTACAAGGATAAGTAAGCAAACACAATTTTGCATCATCTTAATATCACTAATTATTTCCATTATATAACATCAAGTCCAGTCTTCGATGACTTCAATCTCCACCTTGAGGTTATTTCTGGGATTTTTTTGCTCTAGAAAATAAAGTACACCTATACGACAACTACTCTTTGTTGCTACACAGTGGGTTCTGCAGCAGTGTTCCATTTTTACTGAAAATTATACTTTTAACTTACCTAGACTTAACAGTCTCCACTACCCTTACCATGCTAAGTATAATTCCTTATGCTTACCTCAGATTAGCAGGCAACCTGGTGCAGAAGTCATCAACCTTGTGTTGGGTAGGGCTTATGTCCAAGCAAGCGAGGCAATGCAGTTCTATGCATGCGTAGCCTATTCTACATCAGCCCTAATGGAGAAGTAAATTTGAAAATTCGCAAAAAATTGGCTTTTCTATTGGATTCCACTGAGAAAAGCTTTGCATGGGCAAGGCTGTACAGCCACATCAGTTTAAAAGAGGACAGGTATGCTTAGCAGCATTATCCTATGAGTAAGGATTCAGCTGAAAGGCGTTAGAGTGTTACTGCTGTATCTTACCATGTAGCCAATAAATAATTTTTGCAATGGATATTACCAAGTAGTCAGCTTCATTGTATTAGAGAATTGATGCTACAGTTCAAAGGCATCTGGGCCAACGGTTTCCATTCTCCCAGGTAATTTGCCGGTAGAGCATGTTCTCTCTGTTATTCTGTGTATGCTTGGCAGCTTAAGCTGTGGCTTCTGCACTGGTATATCTACTTATTTAAGGTACAAAAAGGGTATACTTGGGTTGGAAAGGGTGGGGAGGAGGGGAGTTGTTAGGTTAAGGTTACTTAAAATGAAATAGCTGTCACCCTTCCTATAAGCAGTAATAGCATGGTCCCAACCATGTCTCCTCTAACTGTAACTGGACAACTGGGAAGCAACTGAGCTTTACTAACCCTGGTTTTACAAGTCTTCATTTCTTAGCTCAGCCAGGAGGGGGAACTCAGCATGCAAATTTCAAGAGGATTTCCACACTACAACACACCATCATTTTGTATTTCTGTTTAATGAATCATAAGAATTATAGGAACATTACAAATGTTTTTTCCTGTGCGGGCTATTAGTTTGTTTCTCTGGGCTTCTAATAGAAGACATGCTTCATTTAAAGCACTGAGAAACCCCCAGGCTGCCAGGAAATAAATGGTATTATTCTAGGCATTTGCTTCATTTTTAAATGATCTTATCAGGAAATATGCGGGAATATTATAGTTGAGCTTATTATTTCCCACCAGTGCTCTGCAGGTGCTGTGTTGCCGAGTACAGTGATTGCCCTGTATGTAAAATAACAGGGATGGCTTCATTTTTTGATATTACCTGGTGCTATAGATGTTTTACATAAAGCCTGCATTTTACATCAAAGCATAATATATGTTGTTAGTCTAGAAATCATTTGATACATCATTTTTAAAGTTCTTTCCTACAAGCATGGGAACTGATTTAAAGTTGTAATTAGCTAATAAATGAAAGAGACGTTATCTCAAGAGCCGCCTTTTTCATGTCTTGCAGATCCTTGAACAAGTAAAAGGAGCTAAGAAACCCTCACAGGATTTCAACTGTTAATTCTGTTTTACATGTAGGTCATTACATGTATTGTATTGTGGCTACTGCACATTTAAAGGAGACATAAATCTGAAGTTTATGTATGAATTTTACTCATTAGTTACATTGGTCCAGTTTTGACCAAAGTAAGTCTCATACCTTAATAATCCCTATAGAAGATGCAAATCACTGTAATAGTCTCTGCAACCTTAGTGATATCAGCAGATATCAGTGACTGCCCTTCTGCATGGTATCCACATTGCACTGACACCTGTTGTAGATTATAAGTGCAGTGTGTTTTTTTTTTTTTTAGTAGATTATTGAGGGGTAAAAAAATGTCATACAGGTTATAATTTCAACAGTGTTCATTTTTTTTTTTACATAGCGATAGTCGTATCGAAATTAACCAGATACCTAGCATTGAAAGTGTGTTGCTAAACCGAGGGGTTGCGTGGAAGGGCCCCTGGTATGGGATAACAACATGTATGAGGTCAGTGTGTTTTGAACTTGGTGCAGTAAACGGACATGGAATTTAAGTTTCCCACACTGCGTTCTGGTGCGAACTGCCCCTTATCTTGCATGTAAGCCTTAAATGTGTCAGTACAAATGTTGATTCTTAATTAAAAGTGTAAAACCACTCTGTTCTAACTACATCATCCAGTCACCTAGGTGCCTTAAATTATAAGACAGGTGTTGCTCATTTGAGTCAAATTGCTGAAAATGTTAAGGGTCGGTTCACACTGGGGCAACACGACTTCAGCGCGACTTTGCACGGCGACTTCAACGCGGCTTCGACGCGACTTCGACGCGACTTCAGCGGCGACTTTAGCAAACTACAAGGCGACTTGAAGTCGCCTCCATGACAGGCGACTTCGCCTGTGGCCAATCAGCTCTCTGGGAGGGAGGGGGGGGAGGGGTTTTCCCTGCAAAGTCGCTTGACTTTACAGAGAGATCCGACTTGGAGGCGACTTCCATAGATTTCTATGGTACAGGTCGCCTACCAAGTCGGATCAAAGTAGTAGAGGGAGTACGCTCTGAAGTCGGAGCGACTTCAGTAGCATCTATTAAGACGCTAGCGTTCACTCCCATTCAAACTATTTCTGGGGCGACTTGGGGCGACTTGAGGGTGTACAAGTCGGATCCCAAGTCGCCCCAGTGTGAACCGAGCCTTAGGCTCAATCAAACTTTCAGTTTAGGGGCCAGTCCATACCAGAAAAATGCACTCGAGATACGTTCCCAATGAGTTTTTGCTTACTGTCCACATCACACACAGTTCCGTTGCATTTTTGATACTTTTTGCTGTGCTCCAGTACAGTTCTGTGCAGAAAAAAATGCATCATATTCTCCTTTTTTTTCTGCACCAGAAACTGACTGGAACTGACTACATCGGTGTTAACTAGGGCCATTGGAATACATGAACTACACTGTGCATGTATTTTTCATGCAGAAAAAAAAATGCACTGGACTGCTTCTGGTGTAAACTAACACTAAGGCTGGGTTTACACTGTTGCGAATTGGATGCGGGTTCTCTCCACATTGAATTTGCATGTCAGGAGATTGTGACCGGCTCTCCGGAGCTGCTCCAGTGCGAATTGCACAGCAGTCCTGTGGATCTTCTGGTCGGTTTCTGGCCAGATTCGGCTGAAAATTCAGACTGAAATCAGACCTGAAACAGTGAACAGACCCCTGCTGTGAGCCACTCCATGCTGCGGTGTGAACCCAGCCTAAATCAGATAAATGCGTTCCGGGTGCATTACCCACTTTAAGACCAGCCTCGTTTTGGATTTTAGGTGTTTACAAATTTAAAACAGTTTTTTTTGCTAGAAAATTACTTAGAACCCCCGAACATTATATATTGTTTTTCTTCTAATACCCTAGAGAATAAAATAGCAGTCATTGCAATACTTTTTTTTGCACCGTATTTGCGCAGCAGTCTTCTAAGCGCACTTTTTTTGGAAAAAATTCACTTTTTTGATTAAAAAAATAAGACAACAGTAAAGTTAGCCCAATTTTTTTTATATTGTGAAATATAATGTTACGCCAAGTAAATTGATACCCATCATGTCACTCTTCAAAATTGCGCCCGCTCGTGGAATGGCGCCAAACTTTTACCCTTAAAAATCTCCATAGGCGACGTTTAAAAAATTCTACAGATTGCATGTTTTGCGTTACAGAGGAGGTCTAGGGCTAGAATTATTGCTCTCGCTCTACCCGTCGCGGCGATACCTCACATGTGTGGTTTGACCACCGTTTTCATATGCGGGCGCTACTCACGTATGTGTTCGCTTCTGCGCGCGAGCTCGGCGGGATGGGGCGCTTTAAAAAAAAAATATTTTTTTTTATTATTTATTTTACTTTATTTTATTTATTTTTTCACTGTTTTTAAGAAAAAAAATCCCTTGTAATAGAAAAAAACATGACAGGTCAAAAAGTCCTCAGATCTCATATTTAGACTAAAATGCAAAAAAAAAAAAAAAAAAAAAGTCGTTTAAAAAAATGACACAAGAAAAAATGTGCCTTTAAGAGAAGTGGGCGGAGCTGATGTAATGACGTCGCTCCGGCCGTCACATGGTATGGAGATGAGTGGGGGCCATCTTAGCCTCACTCGTCTCCATACTGAGGAAGGGAAAGGACCCGATCGCCTCCGCCGCTACCGACGGCTCAGGTAAGCGGCGGAGGGTGCGGGAGAGCGGCGGGAGGGGGGGTGGCACCTCTCCCGCCGTCGATAACGGTGATCTCGCGGCAAACCCGCCGCAGAGACCACCATTATCGTGTACAGAACCGCCGGCCCTAAAGATGGATACCTCGGTTGTGGCAGCAGCTGCTGCCGTTACCGAGATATCCATCTTCAAAAAAAGGACGTATATATACAGTGGGCGGTCCGGAAGTGGTTAAAACCAAAGTTGTGCAATTGGTAACACTTTGGGGCTTATTTACAAAAGGCAAATGCACTTGATGTACACTTGGAAGTGCAGTTGCTGTAGATCCGAGGGGTACATGCAAGGAAAATAAAAAACAGCATTTTAGCTTGTACATGATTAGATGATAAAATCAGCAGAGCTTCCCCTCATTTCAGGTCTTCCCCTCAGATTTACAGCGACTGCACTTCCAAGTGCACTTGTAGTGCAAAGTGGATTTGCCTTTCGTAAATAACCCCCTTTGTGTTCTTTAGAAAGAAGCCTTGATTTTTTGGTAGAAAAACAGTGGCTTCTCTGCAGAGGTATAACACACCCCTTGCTGAAGAGATCAGTAGGGAGCAGGAGCTTGGCTGATTGTAGAGTAATGCCGCGTACACACGAGCGGACTTTACGGCGGACTTTGCCCGGCGGACTGGATTTCGTCGGACAATTCGATGTGTGTGGGCTCCAGCGGACTTTGTTTTCTCAAAAGTTGGACGGACTTAGATTTGAAACTTGTTTAAAATTTATCCGTTGAAATCGAGTCCGGTCGAAAAGTCCGCCATCTGTATGCTAGTTCGACGGACAAAAAGCCACGCTAGGGCAGCTATTGGCTACTGGCTATGAACTTCCTTCTTTTAGTCTGGTCGTACGTCATCACGTACGAATTCGACGGACTTTGGTGGATTGTGTGTAGGCAAGTCCGTTCATTCAGAAAGTCCGTCGGAAAGTATGTCGAAAAGTCCGCCGGGCAAAGTCCGCCGTAAAGTCCGCTCGTGTGTACGCGGCATTAAAGGTCTGATTCAGTAGGGGGCACGTCAGACTTCTGCAGAGAAATCACTGCCTCCGCAAGGAACAAGGGTCCTTTTTTACAGCATGCTGGCAGGAAACATTTCCTATTATGCTGAGGCTGCTTCTAAAGAAAATGAACTGCAAGAATGCGCATATCTTTTCTTTATATTACACATATACTGTATACCTATTACTAAATGATTTTGAGATATAGATTGCAGAGACAGAAAAGCCTTTAGTTTTTTTATGCAATGGGGCCCTATCACACATACCTCAGGTGCTTACTGCTAGTAGGGTTGCCACCTTTTCTTAAAGCCAAACTCGAACATTTTAGTGTCGTACGGCATTTTTTTTTGTAGTATACACTATAAGATTGTAAAAGACCTGGGACACTGTTGAGTGTCCCAATGAGATTAGTAATGCGGCTTGCTATGCGCGCCATAGCGAACAGTAGGTGTGTCCAAATTGCATTAACAGTGTGAGGGGCTTATAGTGGCATGGTTAACCACTTGCCGACCACCTAACGCAGATATACTGCGGCAGAATGGCACGGGCAGGCAGAATCACGTTCCCATACGTGATCTGCCTCCCGCGGGCGGGGGGTCCGATGCCAGCGGCGGTCGGCTTATGACTGGAAGCGACGAGAGGCGAGGGGGAGACCATCCGATCGTGGCCCCCCCCTCACGATCGCTCCCAGCCAATGGGAATCCTCCTCTGCCTGTGTGTAGTTTCACACAGGCAGAGGATGTGATGTCATCTCTCCTCGGCTTGGCAGTTTCCGTTCCAGCGCCGAGGAGAGAAGACATGTGAGTGCACAACACACACACACACACAGTAGAACATGCCAGGCATACTTTACACCCCGACCCCCCCCCGATCGCCCCCCGATCCCCCCCAATCACCCCCCCCTGTCACAAACTGACACCAAGCAGTATTTTTTTTTTTTTTTCTGATTACTGCATAGTGTCAGTTTGTGACAGTTAGAAGTGGTAGGGCAGTGAGTATTAGCCCCCTGTAGGTCTAGGGTACCCCCCTAACCCCCCCTAATAAAGTTTTAATCCCTTGATCACCCCCCGTCACCAGTGTCACTAAGCGATAATTTTTCTGATCGCTGTATTAGTGTCGCTGGTGACGCTAGTTAGGGAGGTAAATAATTAGGTTCGCCGTCAGCGTTTTATAGCGTCAGGGACCCCCATATACTACCTAATAAATGTTTTAACCCCTTGATTGCCCCCTAGTTAACCCTTTCACCACTGATCACCGTATAACTGTTACGGGTGACGCTGGTTAGTTCGTTTATTTTTTATAGTGTCAGGGCACCCGCCGTTTATTACCGAATAAAGGTTTAGCCCCCTGATTGCCCGGCGGTGATATGCGTCGCCCCAAGCAGCATCAGATTAGCGCCAGTACCGCTAACACCCACGCACGCAGCATACGCCTCCCTTAGTGGTATAGTATCTGAACGGATCAATATCTGATCTGATCAGATCTATACTAGCGTCCCCAGCAGTTTAGGGTTCCCAAAAACGCAGTGTTAGCGGGATCAGCCCAGATACCCGCTAGCACCTGCATTTTTCCCCTCCGCCCGGCCCAGCCCAGCCCACCCAAGTGCAGTATCGATCGATCACTGTCACTTACAAAATACTAAACGCATAACTGCAGCGTTCGCAGAGTCAAGCCTGATCCCTGCGATCGCTAACAGTTTTTTGGTAGCGTTTTGGTGAACTGGCAAGCACCAGCCCCAGGCAGTGTCAGGTTAGCGCCAGTACCGCTAACACCCACGCACGCACCGTACACCTCCCTTAGTGGTATAGTATCTGAACGGATCAATATCTGATCCGATCAGATCTATACTAGCGTCCCCAGCAGTTTAGGGTTCCCAAACACGCAGTGTTAGCGGGATCAGCCCAGATACCTGCTAGCACCCGCGTTTTGCCCCTCCGCCCGGCCCAGCCAAGCCCACCCAAGTGCAGTATCGATCGATCACCCAAATGACCCCATTTTGGAAAGTAGACACCCCAAGCTATTTGCTGAGAGGTATAGTGAGTATTTTGCAGACCTTACTTTTTGTCACAAAGTTTTAAAAATTGAAAAAAGAAAAAAAAAAAAATTTTTCTCGTCTTTCTTTATTTTCAAAAACAAATGAGAGCTGCAAAATACTCACCATGCCTCTCAGCAAATAGCTTGGGATGTCTACTTTCCAAAATGGGGTCATTTGGGGGGGGGGTTTGTGCCACCTGGGCATTCCATGGCCTCCGAAACTGTGATAGGCAGTGAAGAGTGAAATCAAAAATTTTCACCCTTAGAAATCCTGAAGGCGGTGATTGGTTTTCGGGGCCCTGTACGCGGCTAGGCTCCCAAAAAGTCCCACACATGTGGTATCCCCGTACTCAGGAGAAGTAGCTAAATGTATTTTGGGGTGCAATTCCACATATGCCCATGGCCTGTGTGAGCAATATATCATTTAGTGACAACTTTGTGCAAAAAAAAAAAATGTGTCACTTTCCCGCAACTTGTGTCAAAATATAAAACATTCCATGGACTCAACATGCCTCAAAGCAAATAGCTTGGGGTGTTTACTTTCCAAAATGGGGTCATTTGGGGGGGTTTATGCTATCTGGGCATTTTATGGCCTTCAAAACTGTGATAGGTAGTGAGGAGTAAAATCAAAAATGTACGCCCTTAGAAATCCTGAAGGCAGTGATTGGTTTTCGGGGCCCCGTACGCAGCTAGGCTCCCAAAAAGTCCCACACATGTGGTATCCCCATACTCAGGAGAAGCAGCTAAATGTATTTTGGGGTGCAATTCCACATATGCCCATGGCCTGTGTGAGCAATATATCATTTAGTGACAACTTTTTGTAATTTTTTTTTTTTTTTGTCATTATTCAATCACTTGGGACAAAAAAAATGAATATTCAATGGGCTCAACATGCCTCTCAGCAATTTCCTTGGGGTGTCTACTTTCCAAAATGGGGTCATTTGTGGGGGTTTTGTACTGCCCTGCCATTTTAGCACCTCAAGAAACGACATAGGCAGTCATAAATTAAAGGCTGTGTAAATTCCAGAAAATGTACCCTAGTTTGTAGGCGCTATAACTTTTGCGCAAACCAATAAATATACACTTATTGACATTTTTTTTTACCAAAGACATGTTGCCGAATACATTTTGGCCTAAATGTATGACTAAAATTGAGTTTATTGGATTTTTTTTAGAACAAAAAGTAGAAAATATCATTTTTTTTCAAAATTTTCGGTCTTTTTCCGTGTATAGCGCAAAAAATAAAAATGGCAGAGCTGATCAAATAACATCAAAAGAAAGCTCTATTTGTGGGAAGAAAAGGACGCAAATTTCGTTTGGGTACAGCATTGCATGACCGCGTAATTAGCAGTTAAAGCGACGCAGTGCCAAATTGTAAAAAGTGCTCTGGTCAGGAAGGGGGTAAAACCTTCCGGGGCTGAAGTGGTTAAATAAAACAAAAGCATTTTTGTATCCATAAAATATTCTTAGATTAAAAAAAAAACAGATGTCACTTTAAATGTATGAACATAACCCACCTTAAAAGTGGACAGTGGATGGTAGAAGTAGAGTAGTATGAGAGTGGACATGATTCAAAACCTGGACTGTCCAGGTGAATCTCGGACAGGTGGCAACCCTAACTACTGCTCGCTTAACCAATTCCATTTAATCATTTAAGGAAGCGATACAACCCCTTCTCCCTGTCAGTCAAATGCCTTCTGAAGAGCAATACAAATGTGGATTGCTCTTCAGAGAGCACCACATGTGTAAATGAGCCCTAAGTCTGTTCAGCCATTCCAGTATTTTCTGTCAATTCAGTAGATAACTGGGCACAGGAACAGGACTATTATTGTGTACTTTGAGACATTGCTGAGTAACCTCATGGTCTGCAGCAATTCCCTGGGCCCCATCTGCTTAGCTGGGGGAAAGAACAGGATTATTTAGGGCCCTGGGGCCCTTTCACACTACTCTGCAGCAAAACCTGCAAGCAGCAAGAATTTTCTGTGTTTCAGATGTGTTTCCTGTGCATTTCTGGTGAGCTTTTGGGTTGCCTGCACCTATGAAAAATGGACACGTGACTGAAAAACCAACCAAAAACTTGAATGGAAAGCTGCGTTTTTTCAAAACCGTACCAAAGATGCAGCATGCAGGACTTTTCAAAACGCACTGCACCCACAGCGCAGTGGTGTGAAATATCCCATAAGAGATAAAGGGAAACATTTTTCTTGCAGAGTAAAAACGCAGGAAAAATGCATCAGTGTGAAAGGGGCCTTAGGCTACTTTCACACTAGTGATTAGAACTGGTGCGAATTGTAACAGTTCCTGATGTGGCACTCAGCAGCTAGGTGTGGCTGTTGGCCCCCTTCGCTATATTGACATTTTGCCAGTCCAGTGTCCAGCAGCGATCAGCACAGGTGATCATTACAATCCAAAATAGATGCAGCGCTAATACAAATGTATAAATAACACAAACGTTACGTGAAAAATAATCTTTCTGTGTTAAAAGAATAAACATATGCTAGTGAAAGAAAAAAACTATAGCTGAAGCAAAATTCCAATATTATTTCAATCCATATGTGATAAAAAAAAAATCGAAAAATATAATTAGTGACCATATATTTGGTGAAAAATAAATGACAAATGAAAAGTGAAAACTAAGGCAGAGTCCCATTAATCATTAAGTCCATACGCTGGTAAGGAAAGAAAAAACACCAATCCGTGTGGAAAGATGAGATATTGCAGGGAAGAAACAACCAGGTGATTCAAAGGATGGCTTGCTTACCAGATGGCGATGATTGCTAGTCTGCAGTCTCCCCCAGCATAGGGAAATCGGTCTCCCCAAGACCCAAGCAATTTTTGGAACAGCCGCAAATCTCTAATGGTACTTGGAAACGGAGAAAAGAAAACTTTCCATAGTGCAGTACGTTTTGATAAGGAAAATGTTTCATAAAAACAATCGCACTTACAAAGTAGAAGCCAATCAACAACAATTAATACAAGGCATTGAGGCCAGCGGTGTCCTCATTGGCTATCCTTCACTTCCTAGTAGGTATAATTTGCCCATCCACTTCCTGAAAGGAAAAACGTAATGATGTCACCATCGTAGGCTCCACCCTCATCACGATAGGATGTCGTCTGGGGATTGGCAAGGGGTTTCTTTTCTTTTCTCTGTTCCCGAGTACCATTAGAGATTTGCGGCTGTTCCAGAAATTGCTTGGGTCATGGCGAGACCGATTTCCCTATGCTGGGCGAGACTGCTGTTTAGCAGTCATCGCCATCTGGTAAGCAAGCCATCCTTTCAATCACCTGGTTGTAGAAATTGCACGTTGTCTCTTCCCTGCAATATCTCATTTTTCTACATGGATTAGTGTTTTTTTTCTTTCCTTACCAGCGTATGGACTTAATAATTAATGGGACTCTGCCTTAGTTTTCACTTTTCATTTGTCATTTATTTTTCACCAAATATATGGTCACTAATTATATTTTTCGATTATTTTATCACATATGGATTGAAATAATATTGGAATTTTGCTTTAGCTATAGTTTTTTTCTTTCACTAGCATATGTTTATTCTTTTTTCACAGAAAGATTATTTTTCACGTAACGTTTGTGTTATTCATACATTTGTATTAGCACTGCATCTATTTTGGATTGTTATTGTTATTTTAGTTTGGTATTAGTTTGTAATAAGAATATTCCTGCGCTACCCAATTGGAAAAAGAAAAGAAAAGAAAAGAAAAACTCAGAAAAATTAGTAAAAACGCACGTATGCGACTGGACAGCTGCATGCACCGAAGCAAGGGTCAGACATAAGCCCAAAATCAAACTGAGGTATAGGGGGGGAGGTGCTGCGCTAACCAGAAGAAAGCTGTAAATCTCTGTCTGTGGTCAATTAATAAAATGACATAAAATCGCATAATAACATAAATCGCATAAATAAGTGTTGACACTAAAAACATTCAAGTCTTAATGATCAGAATCCTGTGTATGTGAAAAAAAGTGCATAAAGAATCCTTTTCAGTTGGTATATACTAAATGACAAAAAAAAAAAAAAAATCGCAAGTAAAAATCGCATAAATAAGTGTTGACACTAAAAACATATAAATCTAGATAATCATGTGTAGGTGCACAAAGGGACACTACTTCATGTGAATAATTCTAAATAAAAATACATAGAATAAATCAGAAATAACCATCAAAAACATATCCTTATAAATGGTGCAAAACGTACAGAGTGCCAGTGCTTAAAGGTGATCTAGATATCACAAATAAAACACATCAATCCAACGCAATATGGATGATAAATAATATAAATAAATGTCCCAATAATAGTGATGTAAAATATATTGTGCTGGCCTGCGAAACAAATGACCAATGACATGCCAGTAAGTGCAGCAAACTTAAAGTGCCAGTGTAAAAGTCATTGAAGGTGCAAAAGCAAGTTCTGGTGTATTCAACAAAACAACAGTGGGGTGTCTGGGATGCAATTCACTCAGTGTCCTCTTCGTGCATAAAACACTAATGTAAGCAGTGGCCCCTTACCTAGCGGTGCTAGGTCAACCGCATGAATTGTAGCTAAAACGCCAGGTCCTGGGCCTCCATCGCGTCCCTATATCCACGCTTGCCGGTGTTGGGTTATCCTAATGGCAGCTGATTGCAAGTGGCTATGGTCCTATCAGGGGTCCTGGACCAGCGCGGATCCTAGCTCAGCCTCCACATCTCAGGTATGTATGTACAGGAATATGCAGGACAAAGGTACTTGATAGTGAAGTATGTCTTAACCAGGTAATGCTTTAAAAATCTTTAAGTAGATGTACTCACATAAAAACAATGCAGAGCAAACCTCTCTCCTACGAGCAGCGAACTCGTTCTGTGTCTAGCAATGTGAAACAGCCTATTCCGTCCCTACGCGTGTCATCGCCGATCACGTGACTTCTTCAGGGGAAGAAGTCACGTGATCGGCGATGACACGCGTAGGGACGGAATAGGCTGTTTCACATTGCTAGACACAGAATGAGTTCGCTGCTCGTAGGAGAGAGGTTTGCTCTGCATTGTTTTTATGTGAGTACATCTACTTAAAGATTTTTAATAAAGCATTACCTGGTTAAGACATACTTCACTATCAAGTACCTTTATCCTGCATATTCCTGTACATACATACCTGAGATGTGGAGGCTGAGCTAGGATCCGCGCTGGTCCAGGACCCCTGATAGGACCATAGCCACTTGCAATCAGCTGCCATTAGGATAACCCAACACCGGCAAGCGTGGATATAGGGACGCGATGGAGGCCCAGGACCTGGCGTTTTAGCTACAATTCATGCGGTTGACCTAGCACCGCTAGGTAAGGGGCCACTGCTTACATTAGTGTTTTATGCACGAAGAGGACACTGAGTGAATTGCATCCCAGACACCCCACTGTTGTTTTGTTGAATACACCAGAACTTGCTTTTGCACCTTCAATGACTTTTACACTGGCACTTTAAGTTTGCTGCACTTACTGGCATGTCATTGGTCATTTGTTTCGCAGGCCAGCACAATATATTTTACATCACTATTATTGGGACATTTATTTATATTATTTATCATCCATATTGCGTTGGATTGATGTGTTTTATTTGCGATATCTAGATCACCTTTAAGCACTGGCACTCTGTACGTTTTGCACCATTTATAAGGATATGTTTTTGATGGTTATTTCTGATTTATTCTATGTATTTTTATTTAGAATTATTCACATGAAGTAGTGTCCCTTTGTGCACCTACACATGATTATCTAGATTTATATGTTTTTAGTGTCAACACTTATTTATGCGATTTTTACTTGCGATTTTTTTTTTTTTGTCATTTAGTATATACCAACTGAAAAGGATTCTTTATGCACTTTTTTTCACATACACAGGATTCTGATCATTAAGACTTGAATGTTTTTAGTGTCAACACTTATTTATGCGATTTATGTTATTATGCGATTTTATGTCATTTTATTAATTGACCACAGACAGAGATTTACAGCTTTCTTCTGGTTAGCGCAGCACCTCCCCCCCTATACCTTAGTTTGGTATTAGACTTCAAGGTGCTGGCAGCTTTTTCTTGATTCAATCACTATTCTGCATCACATATTAATTTTCTAGTGCAGCTCCAGCCTTTGGGCTTTCCCTTTATTCTATTTGCTTTTACAGGTAATCATTGGCCATTCAGAGAGGCATGAATAGCTGTGCCCCCTGGTGAAATGTCATTATAGTGAAGGAGGCCCTGCTGCTGCACCTAACCGCTAACAGCTGCAACAGGAATCTCTGATACCTGCCGCTACTAATCACACCAGTCCTAATCGCCAAGGTGAATGTAGCCATCAGCTGTTAGTGCTTTGCCTTCCTTAAACAGTTTAATTGCTAATTTACAGCACATTACTGGAGGTGGACTTTAAGAAAATTAGGGCAGAGAGGAAATGAAGCTGGAGTTGGGTTTTAGGCTAGGTTCACACTGCTGCGAATTTTATTGCGAATTTGAGCCGCTGCGATCGCTCAAATTCGCAAGTCATTTTAATAACATTGTTTTCCATGAGTGCCGTTCCCATCAATGCGTTGCGAATCTAACCTGCGGGAAAAAAAGGTCATGCGCGAGTTTGATCCGTGTGCGATGCGAATTCAGCTCCATAGACTTCAATTGAATTCGCAATGAAAACGCAATCGGACGTTCACATCACTGCTATATTTTTTTTTTGGCTTCCCCCTCCAACTCCTCCCATCCTTTTCCCCTCACAGCCCCACCCTTCCCCCTCACTAACTCCCTTCCTGTTTTCTCCATGTGCTGTGCTGTTCACAGTCACATACCACAATGGCAAACAGGCGCACAAAGACTGGCATAGAGAATGAAGATCTGATAAGGCTGGTCCAACAAAGGCAATACCTCTGGGACTGCAGGGACCCACGTCACAAAGATACTGGGAAGAAGAACCAAGGATGGCAGGAGATAGTCAAGATCCTGTTTCCAGAGTGGGACAGCCTGACACCTAATGTCCAGAAAGACCTGCGTAAGTACAATTGCTACCTGCACTCTGTGCTTAGCTTGTTTACAGTTAGGGTTAGTGTTGAGATTAGGGTTGAGATTAGGGTTGAGCTTAGGGTTGAGCTTAGGGTTGAGATTAGGGTTGAGATTAGGGTTGAGATTAGGGTTGAGATTAGTGTTAGGGTTAGTGTTGAGATTAGGGTTAGGGTTAGGCTGGTTACAATTAGTGTTAGGGTTAGTGTTGAGATTAGGGTTAGGGTTAGGCTGGTTACAATTAGTGTTAGGGTTAGTGTTGAGATTAGGGTTAGGGTTTGGCTGGTTACAATTAGTGTTAGGGTTAGTGTTGAGATTAGGGTTAGGGTTAGGCTGGTTACAATTAGTGTTAGGGTTAGTGTTGAGATTAGGGTTAGGCTGGTTACAATTAGTGTTAGGGTTAGTGTTGAGAGTAGGGTTAGGGTTAGGCTGGTTACAATTAGTGTTAGGGTTAGTGTTGAGATTAGGGTTAGGGTTAGGCTGGTTCTTGTTATGGTTATATGTATTAATGATATGTTATTTTAAGATCTATATGTACACAAATACAAACACACACACACACCCTGTAAAATAATGTCAAGACACACATGTGAACTGTAGCTAATGTAACCTTTTTTTTTCACACAAATCTAATTTACAACATGTAGTATGTTCATCAGAGTACAGTGTTTTAATTTTTTATGCATTAATTGCATCTAGCTGCCATGATAGCTGCCCACTTTCGGACATAAAGTACTCTGTGAAGTCGTGGCGAACATTTTCCCCACTGTAGTTGCCACGGGTTCCGATCCACGTTGGCTCTTCAAGGTCATGCATCAAACTGTCCTCAAATATGTATCCATCCCGAGCACGAACAAAATTGTGCAATGCACAGGCTGCTTGCACTGCACTGATGGCGTGCTCCATACTCAGGCAGATAGATGAGTGCAAGAAACGCCACTTATTAGCAAGTATGCCAAAAGCACACTCTACTACACGTCTTGCCCTTGTCAGTCTGTAATTAAATACCCTCTTTTCAATGGTAAGTCCTCTTTTGGCATATGGGCGTAGAAGATGCTTGGATATAGGAAATGCCTCATCCCCAACAAACACATAAGGCTCCAGAGGTTGATTGGTTCCAGGAAGTGGTTGGCTATCTGGAAGGTTCAATGTGTTTTCACGAAGCATCTTGCCAAAGGATGAATGAGAGAAGATGCTTGAGTCAGAGCTACTTCCATATGAACCAATATCCACATAGGTTAATGAATAATTTGCATCGGCCACTGCCATTAAAACGAATGAGAAATACTTTTTATAATTAAAGTATTTTGAGCCACTACGAATTGGGCTGATTATTCGGATGTGCTTTCCATCTACTGCACCCAAACAATTTGGGAAATTGCACCGCTGCCAAAAAACTTCGGCTATTTTAGCCCAGTCTTCCCTAGTCGGCTTCTTCATCACCAACTCTTTTAACACTTGCCATATAGCTGCACACGTTTCATGCACAATCAAACTCACTGTTGATTTTCCCAGCTTGTATTCAAAATGTAAACTAGCAAATGAATTGCCAGTAGCTAGGTACCTGAAAGGAAAGAGAAGCATAATTAACAGTGTTCCTGTTTTTTTCAGTTTTCGCTCTCAAGAAAAGATGGCGTAGTCTACGTGACACATACACAAAATATGTGAAAAATCTGCGGGAGACCAAGAGTGGCTCAGCTGCCTCCAGAAAAAAGCCCTACGCCTTTGCTGGATACCTAGCTTTTCTAAACCCAGTCCTGGAACTAAGGAAGTAAGCAATTATTAACTATACCTCCCTCCACCCTCCTTCTCACCATCACTCCTTCCTTCCCTATACCTCCTCAATCTACCACATTTACATTTTATTTGGTTTTGGCTGAGATATAAATTACCCTCTATTTACACAATAATTTCTTATTAAACTTTTATATGTTACAGCACCGAATCCAGTTGACAGGAGGAGGAAGTTATGCTTCCGGTAGACCAAGTGGAAGCCCCTGCTGAGGAGGAAATTGTGGGCTGCAGCCCTTTGCTGCAGTCTCCAATGGAGCAGTCTGGTCCGGAGGAGCCCTTTGCTGCTGAAGCATCAACGGCTCCTATTCAATCACAGTCACAGCCAAGATCTAATAGGCGCTCCCAAACAAACAGGAGAGCTCCATTGCAAGAGGAGGATGATGGCACTGGGCAGCTGCTAAGCATTGTGTCCGGAATTTCCCAACAAATTGAGGCACAGCGCTGCCCTCACACTCTATTCATAATGAGTTTACTTCCTCTTGTACAACAGGTTCCAGAGGATAGATATTTTGCAATGAGAATGGCTGTCCAACAGTGCATATACTCATTCACTGTTCCCAGACATCCGTCCTCATTATCCAACCATCCTCCTCCACCCCAAAATGTACCAAACCCTTACCCTTCAAGCTTTGAAAATGTAAGAAGTATTTATGACATCAATACTTCGGACATCCCGCATCCCATTCCATCACCTATTCCTACTGTGATTTCCCCCCCTGTCAGACCTATAAATTTCACACCACCAATGCCCCCCACCAATTCTGAAATCTCAAGAAACATCAGACCACACAATCTACACATTGTACCGCCTTCTAGATCAAGAGCAGCCAAGAGCGGCAACTATTACACCACATTACCTCCCGTGTCCTCCAATAATCCTCCAGTGGCCTCTACCATCCCTCAAATGGCATCCGGGGAGCCTCATATTGATTCACAATATGGCACCCAATCAAGACAGCTAACCTATTCGAATTATTTGAGTGCACCTTTGCCAAAATACTCAGAGGTCCCAGGGCCGAGTTCTAATATTTCGAAAAAGGGAGCAGAGACTTATTATAATCTGTGAAGAATATTGTTTTATTTTGTGTTTATTTATTTCTGTTAATATTATATTTCTGGTAAAGAAATATATTTCAGGATAGGGTGCCGATACCTTTAATTTTCTGTGAAGACTATCGTTTTAAAAGATTTATGTTACATGTTATTTAAGATAGTTTGTGTTATTTAAATACTTTACATTTTCACAAAAATGTTTACTGCCTTTTTTGGCTTGTTTGATTTAAACAAAAAATAAACGTCAACAAATATGTTGGATTAGAAGATACTTTGCATTGGTTTCCTTTTTTCTATGAGATTAGGTACTAGATCTTACCTTAAGGTTACTAGTAATCGCTCTGCTGGTTCCACACTCTTCCTGAAGTTGGTGTTCTGATGTTCCAAATAGCTGTAGGTCAGTCGTAGCAATTCGTCAAAGCTAAAAGTTATATATATACAAAAAGAGTTGAGATTGCGTAGATATGTGAAGATTAATCAGATGAGAAAGTGGGGTGAAAGGGAGGATAGCTAGGATATATCTCAAAAATGTATTGAGGAGAGGGAGAGATAATGGATGAGAAGAGGGATGTACTGTGGGTTAGGGAGGGCAAGGGATACTGGGGGGTTAGGGTTGGGATTAGGGTTAGGGTTCTGGGAAGGGTTAGGATTAGTGGGGGAGGGATACAGGAGGGAGGTAGGTAGGGGGTCTGAAGGAATTTTACTCACCTGCTCACTGACATACGAGCGTAGTTAAAAAATTTCTCATTATGAGCACGTAGATCATTATAGATTAGCCTGAACTGGCCTCTCTCCTCCCTATTTGCAATTACAGGGTGGACCCAGTATCTTCTACTTCTCTGCATCATCCTCCTCTTCCTCAACTTGGCTTTTTTCTTTTTTATCATGACTCCAGCTGTAGCAGTTACAACTGCTGCCATAACCAAGGGCAATGACTGCTGATACATGCTGACACACAAACACACGCTCTTCTCCACACACTACACAAACCAGGGATAGAACAGGAAGTGATACAGCTCTTTATACGTCAGCATAAACACTGTACTCTATTGGACAGACATAAAATCGCTTGACCCTCCCAATTTGACAACCAATTCGCAATGTTAGCCGTAGAATCGCCGTAAATTCGCAAAAAAAATGAAGAATTCGCAATGCAAATTCGCAACGCAATCGGAACAAAATCGCGTTCAATTCGCACCGCAGCAGTGTGAACCTAGCCTTAGGCTCGGTTCACACTGGAGCCGGCTGCGGATCACACAAGAACGATGTGCTCCCTGTTCTCCATTTCAGGGAGGAATCTTTGCCTGAATTTGGCCCTGAAACGGAGACAAATATGCACAGTGTTTCTATGCAGTGCGCTCTGCAGCTGTCCCCCGAGATATGTGAACCGGCACCATAGAGAACCGGTCACGTTCTCCTATGCGAATCGAATGCGGGGAAATCCTCATGCAATTTGCATAGGTGTGAATCGGACATTCCCTAAAACTTTCTAAGGTAAGAAAAGATGCCTAAGTTCTTCAGGTACCTTAGCCGGACTAGTCAAAGCTTATCAGGGAGCAGCAGAGTAATCCTTAATGCAGTGGTTCCCAACAAATAAATCAGAGTCCCAACAATCCGCCGGGGCATGTAAAAAAAGCAGAAGGCAGAGGTAAGTAGTATGGCAGAGGTAAGTAATATATAATGCAGAGGGTAACCATCACTGATCCACACACAGTCACAGGCAGCCCCTGTGCACATCAGTCTTGTGCATCCTGCCCCCCCCCCCCCCCCATATTCCCCAGGTTCACATCCTCACAGATGCACACAGGCAGCCAATGAGTTGAGTTTTTTTGTCCATCATGCACCCCCCTCTCCCCTCCTCATCTTACCAGCAGAGACAAGCAAGGCAACGACTCCTCATTAACTCCTCACCTCTGGGTCAAGTTATTACTCTGCAGTACTCCTAAGGTAACAACAAAGTTACCTGGACATGAGTCTGATCAGACTGAGGAAGGAACAGAATTAGTTAATGCTTATCTGGCAGCAGCAATCTTTATGTCACACTCCAGACCTCCACTTCTATATCAATCCGCCGGGGCATGTAATTGTCAGGAACCGCAGCACACAATGATTACTTCACCTGTACCCGAAAATCATCAAATAGTCCCCGTGGAGTAATCCTTGTACTGCGGCACCTGGCAATTACATGCCCCGGCAGATTGATATAGACAAGGGGACCCGGACTATAGTTTAATTGTCGGGAGCCGCTGCACAAGTCTTACTGCACTGCTGACTGATTTAACTAGTTCTGTTACTTCCTCAGCCCCCAGCTGCTGCCTGATAAGCATTGGCTATCTTCCCTCCCCCGATCCCCAGCTGCCACAGACCGGTCTGAATGAATCATGTCTCTGGGTTCTAGGGAGCTTGAAAACAGGACGCATGGTTCAAAATTATCCAAAATCCGTACTGTCCGGGTGTATCCCGGACAGGTGGCAACCCTAACTGCTAGTTAAATAGTGTTGCAGCAGCAGCACTACAAGATTTTGCTCCTTGTGATGCAGGAAGCGGGGGACGTGAAGACCTTTCTTACTCAGTGTGGGCTGTCTGATGTATCTTTTTATGCAGTGTTTGCCAAGAAGTAATGATTTACATATGACAGTGTGCAATAGAGCTTAAAGCCTCAACGCTTTATAGCTATGCCATGTTTAAAAAGACAATAGTCATCAATCATCATGATTTTGTATGCTATAATAATTAACCCATACAATACCTTTTGGGGACAAACACACAGATTGCTGCTTTGCTGCCTCTCTTGTTTCCTTATTGTATTTTGATGAGATTAAATCAATGTTCAAATTTAAGAATAATTTATAAATGCATTATAATTTTTGATGTTGCACATGTCGATTTTAGCAAAATCATAAAAGCTCAAATTACTACATGTAAAATTATGAAAAAAATTAACATAGTACATTTGTTATGCATTTGTTACCATTAACCTTCTTAAAAACATGTTTACCGATAGAATCATAATTGGCTTTTTTATAAGTTGCTTGAATCTACTTATGTAAAAACCAATCCAGTGAATGTTCAATCTTCAGTTAAAAAACATTATATAGAAACCCTAATAAAAATTCAGATTATTAGACAAGATGAGAAATAAGGTGAAAATAGTGGAGCAAAACCCAGGCCACATTGATACAATAGTGCACTTGATATATTCATTAAGCAGTAAATGTGAATTTCACTAAACATTCACTGCCTGTGAATCTTCCTAGTGCATGTGTTTTAAATGTGTTGTAGATGGCGTGAATGTTTGGTGAAGGTCGCATTCACTGCTTTATAAATATACAGTTTAAAGAAAACGTCTTCCCTTTCAGTGGCTGTGTCTGCACTGCAAGAGTTAAAGCGGAGTTCCGCCCAAAAATGGAACGTCCACTTTAAGGGAAGGTGACCCCCTGACATGCCACATTAGGCATGTCCTTTTTTTCGGGGGGGGGGGGTGGCAACACTAATTTCAGAGGGATCCAGCACCCACTTCCCCCGGCGCACCGCGGCACTGGAAGGGAGATCACCTCTCCCCCTCTCTCTCGGCAATCATCTGGGACACGTCACAGGTCCCAGATGATTGCCCGGCCAGACACAGCGCACGTGCGCAGTGCGTGCCCACAGTGACAATGCCGGCGCCGCATAGAGTAGGGGGTGAGAAGCGGGGCTTTGTTCCCCCGCATCGCTGGACCCTGGGACAGGTAAGTGTCTGATTATTAAAAGTCAGCAGCTGCAGTATTTGTAGCTGCTGGCTTTTAATTTTTTTTTTAAGTGGAACTCTGCTTTAAAGCGGAGTTCCACCCAAAAGTGGAACTTCCGCTCATCGGATTCCTCCCCCCCTCCGGTGTCACAGTTGGCACCTTTCAGGGGGGAGGGGGTGCAGATACCTGTCTAAGACAGGTATCTGCACCCACTTCCGGGAATAGACTCCCATGGGAGTCACGCCCCCTCCTGCACTCCCCCACTGTCTCCTGGGAAAGACACAGGTCCCAGGAGATAGCGGGGACCATTGAGAAAGCGCAGCGCAACTCACGCATGCGCAGTAGGGAATCGGGAAGTGAAGCCGCAACGCTTCACTTCCTGATTCCCTCACTGAGAATGGCGGCAGCAGCACCCGAGGATTGAGGGACGGTTCGGTCTCGGGTGCCGACATCGCTGGACCCCGGGACAGGTGAGTGACCTTATTTTAAAAGCCAGCAGCTGCAGTATTTGCAGCTGCTGACATCTAAAAAAAAAATTTTCGCGGGACCCCCGCTTTAAGTGCATGTTTTGTCTAAGGGAGAGGAGAAAACCTTATACTCACTTGATCCTCTGCTCCATCAGCAAACAGCACTCCCCT